>JAVRXN010000005.1:19860081-21130081 GCA_033556935.1 Timema podura | reverse complement strand
GTTACTCTGCGAAAAAAAAGTTATGTAGCCATCCTACAGAGTGGTTCTTAACCTGTTATTACTCGCGGCCCCCCATAAATATCCTAAAATATTTTCGCGGGCCCCGGTTTTTACTAACATATTAATAATTAATATTTATTCTAAAATAGTGGCATTATTTACTGATTATAATAACAAAAAAAAAAAGAAATTAACTTACCTAAATGTATTTAATCGGGCCTCTGCTGTTTAACACTTTCCACTAATTTGTTTATTTTATTTTTAGCACCAAATTTTACTACCCGTTCGGGTTGTACGCATAAGTACTAATTAAGCTAATTGATCATAAATAGGGAAGGTTGGATTTAGATGAAGTGAACCCGCATTTGCGTGAAGGGAGAGTGAAAAACCATTTAGGAAAAATCACCCCCAGTTCACCCGACTTAGATTCGAACCTCGATCTCCCCGTCCTCGACAGTTTAGCTCAACACGAAATAAGCGCGTTATATAACTACGCCACTGAGGTGGGTAATTTGAATATTCTTGTTTCAATTGTATTAGTTAGTGCTATTCACACGCAGGAGTCAATTCGGAGTAGATTTCTCTGCTTAGTTTTAATGTTTTCCATTGTGGACAATCCCTTTTCACATAAATAAGTAGAAACAAAGGGTAGCAAATTTTGAATGGCGATGGTAAAAAGATGGGAATTATTTGCACTATCAGCAATTTATATTATCCGTGCTTCCCCTGCCCTCCACTATCCCGGAAAATCAAGAGTCTACTGTTCTTACATGCTTATTTACAATCATCGAATTCCTTCTGCCAAAACATAAAATCTAAGATAATTGACCTCAGTAATAAGCAAATAATATTTTAAATTATTTTTTCAAGGCCCCAGAAAACTTTTTGCGGCCCCCCGCCCGGTTAAAAATCACTATCCTATACCACGTCTAAAGCATTACTGAACATGAAGTGGATGGTCAACAAGCGGGTTTTTGTCTCTCGTCTGAAAGCAACCTCAGAATTGATCGCGCGATAAAATATCTCTCGTTTGAAAGGGCGCCTGGTAGATGAGTGTAAATGTAATAATTTTTTCTGTAATTAAATTTTGTCCGGATGAGATCCCCTATTCCAGCCAAAATAGCGACGGAAATGTGCAGGGGCAGGTAGGCAAATGGCATAATGAGGCGACACACATTAATACCAGTGGTAAGCTTTAACACACGTGGTCATAAGATTGCAAGTTCACAGTAACTGTTCAAACTGTCGCCCACCATTCTACATGCATGCGATACGATATAAGAGACAGTTGGAGTTATACAGGAGGTACGATATATACGAGATGACAGGAGTGGTACAGGGAGGTACGATATATACAAGACGACAGGAGTGGTACAGGGAGGTACGATATATACAAGACGACAGGAGTGGTACAGGGAGGTACGATATATACAAGACGACAGGAGTGGTACAGGGAGGTACGATACACACTAGACGACAGGAGTGGTACAGGGAGGTACGATATATACGAGATGACAGGAGTGGTACAGGGAGGTACGATATATACGAGATGACAGGAGTGGTACAGGGAGGTACGATACACACTAGACGACAGGAGTGGTACAGGGAGGTACGATACACACTAGACGACAGGAGTGGTACAGGGAGGTACGATACACACTAGACGACAGGAGTGGTACAGGGAGGTACGATATATACGAGATGACAGGAGTGGTACAGGGAGGTACGATATATACGAGATGACAGGAGTGGTACAGGGAGGTACGATATATACGAGACGACAGGAGTGGTACATGGAGGTACGATACACACTAGACGACAGGAGTGGTACAGGGAGGTACGATACACACTAGACGACAGGAGTGGTACAGGGAGGTACGATACACACTAGACGACAGGAGTGGTACAGGGAGGTACGATATATACGAGATGACAGGAGTGGTACAGGGAGGTACGATACACACTAGACGACAGGAGTGGTACAGGGAGGTACGATATATACGAGACGACAGGAGTGGTACAGGGAGGTACGATACACACTAGACGACAGGAGTGGTACAGAGAGGTACGATATATACGAGACGACAGGAGTGGTACAGGGAGGTACGATACACACTAGACGACAGGAGTGGTACAGGGAGGTACGATACACACTAGACGACAGGAGTGGTACAGGGAGGTACGATATATACGAGACGACAGGAGTGGTACAGGGAGGTACGATATATACGAGACGACAGGAGTGGTACAGGGAGGTACGATATATACGAGACGACAGGAGTGGTACAGGGAGGTACGATATATACGAGACGACAGGAGTGGTACAGGGAGGTACGATATATACGAGACGACAGGAGTGGTACAGGGAGGTACGATATATACGAGACGACAGGAGTGGTACAGGGAGGTACGATACACACTAGACGACAGGAATGATACAGAGAGGTATGATATATACGAGACGACAGGAGTGGTACAGGGAGGTACGATACACACTAGACGACAGGAGTGGTACAGGGAGGTACGATATATACGAGACGACAGGAGTGGTACAGGGAGGTACGATATATACGAGACGACAGGAGTGGTACAGGGAGGTACGATATATACGAGACGACAGGAGTGGTACAGGGAGGTACGATACACACTAGACGACAGGAGTGGTACAGAGAGGTACGATATATACGAGACGACAGGAGTGGTACAGGGAGGTACGATATATACAAGACGACAGGAGTGGTACAGGGAGGTACGATACACACTAGACGACAGGAATGATACAGAGAGGTACGATATATACGAGACGACAGGAGTGGTACAGGGAGGTACGATATATACGAGACGACAGGAGTGGTACAGGGAGGTACGATATATACGAGACGACAGGAGTGGTACAGGGAGGTTTAGTATTTACGACAGCAGTAGTGATACAGGGAGGTTTAGTATTTACGACAGCAGTAGTGATACAGGGAGGTTTAGTATTTACGACAGCAGTAGTGATACAGGGAGGTAATTATGATACTAAGGACGTATAAAGCGTACCCCCTTGTGTGATATATAGATGAGATACTTCAAAGTTCGAGGATTAATTAATTAATTGTATATTTAAATACTTTATTAATGATAGTAATGCGTTTTCTTTCATCATGATAATATATCGAATTGATTTAATAGAAGTTTGTGAAGGTCGCTTCGAAGCAAAGTTGTCACCGTAGTCAAATGCAAGGCCTGTAGCTATTGTGGAAATAATTATGCATTGGAATAATGTAATATTTAGTTATATATTTCAAATCTGTTAGTAAATGTATCGACATTTTCTTATTCCTTTGAAATGTAGAGGTGAAGGACATTTTTTTGACCTTCGATTTTAACATTTCGAAGATTCACTCATTTCTATTGATTAATATTTAACTATACAGTTTTCATCCTTACTCTATTAATGTTATTAAATGAATTTAGTGCGGAAAAATGATAAGATAAGTTTTAAAAAAAGAGTCATAACAAAAAATAAATATCAACTTTATAGTTGCAACTAGTTCTATACATTTAAATTTAAATTCAGGTTTATAGATACATTGTCATTGATATTTATACCTTAAACTATATATTAAAAAAAGTTTTTATTTGTACCTTTTAGCGTCCTGCGTAGGTAAGCTGCGGCCTAATCTTGAAATCGTGTACGAGTTGCGGCCCGGATTTTTGAGACACACATACGAATTGCGGCCCAATCACTTCAGAGAGAGAGAGAGAGGTATCAGTTGAGTCCATCTAGTTATCAGTGTGCTTTCTATCATGCTGTCTTGAATTTCAGATAGAAACTATCATCGTTTCATGTCGAAATCCCTCGTAATATCAAAATTTACTTAGTTCTTGTCGTTCAATGGTTTTGGCAGAAATTTGAAGGTTAGGTTAGGTTAGGTTAGGTCTACATCCCGGGACGCAATTCGTACGTGGCTCTAAAAATGTGGAGCCACAATTCAACTGTCTCTTTAGAGGTAAACAACTCGTGCGGCCGCAGCTCGCCTACACGTCAATGTGTGGTATGCATAAAAAACATAAAGTGAAATAATATTTATAATATGTGTATGTCTCTGTTATTATTTTTTTCTTAGCATCGTATCTTATTACCTACTTGGATTATACGCTTTATGTCACATTTCAAACAGAAGCTTAGTTTCATTTTATTGATCTGTTATTATATACTTAAATATATTTGTTTATAGTTTTGTTAGCCTTTATTATGTATTATGATATTTTAATTTATTTAAGGACACCATAATACTTTTCATATCACTGTAATGAATATCAATATATATTTTAAAAATGTAAACTCCTGTTGGCGCATGTATGTTTTAGAGATATTTTTAAAGTCTAGTGATTTATTAAACTTTATAATCATGTTTTAAAAAGAACGTGTGAAAAAAGCGTATTAATTTAATACACTCTCAGTATACTACACATTAGTTTCCACAAACTTCTAAAATAGCATAAAACATCACAGATTAATAGCGTCTTTTTTTTTTTAGAAAAAAGTGTATTAATATATTCCCTTTGAGAGATAATAGTACAAAGAAACACACACATCATACATACAAACTACACAGTATACACAACTATGAAAATAAGCATACACAAAAAATATAGCCCTTTCAAACAACACGAAATGTTCTACACTAAAAAAAAAGGATAAATTATGCATTTAAATTGTACCAGCTTAATAAAGCGCACTAATAAAATGTTCACAAATTATAATTCTCATCCCGAGCAATAGGATTGTTCAATCAACTGAACAAATTATTAGGAATATTATGTTCCATTATTCTTTTTTTTATATATTGATATATCGATTGTATTCATCACTCAAATAGCTTTTATTTTTATTTTAAAGAGAATATAATATAAAGAGGCAATTTACCCACAGTGGTGGGCACAAGGAATAAACTACAGGCTTTACAACACTAGTTTACCGGTGAAAGAGAGGTCTGGGTTCAAGTCCCGGAGCGATGTATTAAGAATACTTTTTAGTAAGTGGTTTTATAGCACTACCTCCACAAAATGCGGGTGCATTTAATTTTAAAAACCTTTCTTTCTCATCCTTACCTAATCAGCAAAAACTTGCTGGTGGTAAATCACCGTTCAAACCAAAAAAACTTGGTATGAATTGTGTACGAATGCCCTAAAGACACAATTTAAAATCATTATGAAGGTGTGAAAAATCTATGTGTATCTTGCTTGATTATATTTCGAATGGACTTTTTTAGATTAACTTAAAAAACACAATTATATATTGTTTTGCTGTCAACAGTGATAACATTTTACTCTATATTTTTTATTGATGTATAATAGTAAATCAGTTATTAAAAAGAATAAAACTATAAACACATGTAGCCTGTTTTGTAAATGGTGGATAAAAGAGAGATTTTTTGTTAGCACCGCGTCTTACTACCCGTTTGGACTATACGTGTATGTACTAATTACGTTAGTGGTTTTAGGGATTAGGAAGGTTATATTTGGAGGAAGTGTACCCAAATTTGCGTGGAGGTAGAGTGGAAAACAATTTCGGATAAAGCCTTCTAAGTACACCCGACTGAGATTTGAACCTGGATCACCTTGTCATCATCGGAAGTCTAGTCTACTGCGAGTGCAGCACGTAATATCATCCGGCCACCGAAGCGGGTAGCAAGCTATTAATTAATTAAAAATAAATGGTACGGCACACCGCACAGACTTTCTCTCTCTTTCTATAAACTCGTAAGATTTCTGAACGGAATAATGTACATTGTATCATCACCACTCCACATAAGAACACGCATAAAATAATATACAATGATATAGAATCAATGAGAAAAGAGGCGCATCTTTGTCCACCTAAGAACATTTCAAACAGTTTAATGTCTTCCACAAGGGTCAACACTTTGTATTAAAATTTCGATTTCTGGTTAAAATTTTAACATTTTAAAAGGTGTTGCAGATCTTCAAGTCATCGCATTGATATTTAATTATTCATTTATACATTTTGACCAATAAAAAATGTAAATATTGACTATTGAGTCTAAAATGGAGATAGATCATTGCTATGCAAACATTTCTCCTAAGAGATTTAAGGAAAAAATAACATACTTTTTTTAGATACTTACTTATATTTAATTACTCTATGGCATTGGAGTATTATTGCGTTAAGACTTAAGTAGTATATGTTTACAACTAAAGCTCACAAAATTGTATTAATATATTTGCAAATATCTCAGAAACTGCTGTTTTTATAAAAATATATGTCAAATAAAAGTTTTTTATTTCTAATAGTCCTACAATTTTGCAATGATAAGTTGTTTAGTTTCTCCAATAGTTGTGGAGATACGGAAATTAACGCTTCTGTAATGTACCCTAAAAATCATTTTCATAGGAAAATGAAAATAGCCAGTTTATATATAATCTTAATCAACGCCTAGATACGAATTTTAATCAAAATCGTTTAAGCAGATTTTGAGAAAACCAAATTTTTCTCTTTTCGTCCTTCAGTAAACTACCCTTAATTTTAAGTTTTTATAGACACACAGAGAGACGGCATTGCAAAAACTATTTTTTAGGGTTCGGGGGGTCATGAGACGTCGACATCCATCAACATTTCAGGTTAGTTTTTTTTTACGGTCGCAATACTTGAACTTTAATGTCCAAAAAGTTAAAAAAATTCATATAATTGCGTATATATTGAAAGTTATTGATTTTATAAAAATATGTTTCGAATAAAATATTTGTATTATAAATATATATACATATTTTTAATGCTAAGTAATTTCATATCTCAAATAGTTTCGGAGCTATTATAAAAAATGTTAATTTACGCATCAGACCGGAGCCCTTAAAACGATTTTGCCGAAATATTGAGAGTAGCCATTTTGTTTGGAATATTTATTTATGTTCATAAATGAAATTTAATCAAAATCGTTAGAGCCGATTTTGAGAAAATCGACTTTTTCTCTTTTTGCCCTTCGGTAAACTACCCTTAATTTTAAGTTTTAATAGACACACAGACAGACGGCATTGCAAAGACTATTTTTAAGGGTTCGGGGGGTCATGAGACGTCGACATCCATCAACATTTCAGGTTAGTTTTTCTTACGGTCGCAATACTTAAGCTTTAATGCCCAAAAAGTTAAAAATATATATATAATTGCGTATATATTGAAAGTTATTGATTTTATAAAAATATGTTTCGAATAAAATATTTGTATTATAAATATATATACATATTTGTAATGCTAAGTAATTTCATATCTCAAATAGTTTCGGAGCTATTATAAAAAATGTTAATTTACGCATCAGACCGGAGCCCTTAAAGCGATTTTGCCGAAATATTGAGGGTAGCCATTTTGTTTGGAATATTTATTAATGTTCATAAATGAAATTTAATCAAAATCGTTAGAGCCGATTTTGAGAAAATCGACTTTTTCTGTTTTTTCCCTTCAGTAAACTACCCTTAATTTTAGGGGTAGATGTCCAATTCCAAAAACCCCTCGGGGCAACCCTATGAAAACCCAAGATATCAAGTTTCAGCTCAATCGGTAAAATAGTTTAGGCTCTAGTTGGAGGTACAGACAGACAGACAGACAGACAGACAGACAGACAGACGGAAATTCAAAAACCACTTTTTCGGATTCAGGAAGTCATGAAACGTCAAAATTCATCAAAATCTCGAGTTCGATTTTTTTGACGATCACAATACTTTCTCTACCTGTAAGATAGAGAGAAAGTAAAAAAGGTTGAAATGAGATAACTGTCAATGTTGTGTGGTCTTAGATTCCATAAAATGTCGAAGACTAAATTATTATATTATATCATAAAATAAATTTTACAATCATAAGACATAAAACTTACTAAACATATAAAGACAAAATTGATTAAAAAGTTAATATTTTAATGTTTAACATATGATTAAAATATTTAATGATTGACTTTTTGACAATGATAATTCAATTAGATGTATGTTGTTGATGATCCTAGAAAAATATTGAGGTAAAGCAAATGTATGCAAGGAGATAATTTTAAATGTGGTTGGAAAAATTTAAATTGGGTTAAAGTAATGTTTTAAAAATTGAATTACATCTTATCTGAATTCCCCTTTTCCTTGTAGTCTTGTGGCTGTAGTAGAGGAAATGATAATATATGACTTGACGTATGAAAGGAGACGTGAAAGTAGATTTAGCAGTTTTGTCTAGCTCTTAGAGATGTCCATTAGTAAGAAAATTTTAAACTGTACATTTTACATCTTATAGAGTCTTGTTTTTTCCTTTACTTTCTCGATAACCCAGAGAGAAAGCTTGCCGAAAAAATAGAGTTCTACCTTCCTCATTCCTACCACAGTGTAAATATACGAATAGGCCAGAGGGTAGTAAAAAAGACGGAAAAAACTGGAATTATTTCTTACAGTGTAAATATTTCACTGGTTTTCTCATCCTCTCTCTCGGTGAATGCTAGTGCCTCTATTTAAAATGCACATGTTTCATTGTGTATCCTCTTTTTATTAAAAACATGATATGGTAGAGTAATGAGATCGTTGCAGACGTTTATAAACACCACACTATTTAAGAAGTGGTTTGATATTTTTGAATAAGGTTTTCAACAAAATGTAAGCAAAAATTATCAGTATGGATCAAAACAATTAAAAAGTTTAAATGTTGAGTTTAAGGTTTAAAAAAAATAAACGAAGCCTTACGCGAAAATTTATACTTCTGAGATTAAAGCAAAAGGTTGTAAACCTATATTTATCCTTCCTCTATAAAATAAATTCATGTTTTGATAGGGTGACAACAGAACATTTTATGATGATGTGGGAATGTATTATAAGGTTTTATGTAAGCTATCACACTTTTTTTAAAAAAAACATTAAACTTAACATTTAAACTTTCTATTTGGACAGAATTTTTCCTGCATTTTGGTGATAGCAATACTAAAAAAAAATATCAAACCACATCGTAAATAATCTGGTGTTTCTAAACTTCTGTAGCACCTCTCACTGCTATCCCATTTAGAACCCTTAAATAGAGAGTGTAGGGAACGCGATTTAAGGGCAGTATATTTGCAGTTTTTGCATCAAAACATTGTCTTAGACACAACAAATTAAATAATTCTCCAGTAGAAACAAAGAGTTGAATTTTTCTTCACATGATGATAGCAACCTTTCTTGAATATCTTTCAAGGGTGTCCTGGAAATTAATTACAACCTTTTATCTTTAAATTTCTCATTTTTTAATGCCACTATGTTCATGAGAGATATTTTAAAAAAACTGTTGAGGTCACCATGTGAAGAAAATTGAGCTCTATGAGTGTAACGAAGCAATTTTTTTTAGTAAAAAAAAAAAGTTTTGCTATGAAAGTTGCCAAAATATTGCCCTTTATTTACGTTCCCTACACTACCACTTTAAAGAACACTATTTTTAGAATAGCCCTGGTAGATAGTAAGACGTGTAGCACCAAAAAAAATGTCCCTGCCGGATAATAGCCAAGTTTATTCTGAACAAATTGTATCGTGTAGCTGTGCTAACATTGGGAAAGACTCCCCCTTATGAAAGGCAATTTAGTGGCCGCACACAGCAGGGAATATTGGTTTAGTTCCAGCTATGCGAGGTAAAGCTACTATTTATATATGTAGTTCTCAAAACGGGAAATTAAATATGTAGGAACACTTAGGTCACGTTAATGTTTTTTGGTGCGTTTAAATCACGAACGGATGGGTAAGTTATATCACACGTTCGTGGTTATACGCTTATGTACTTGTTATATTAATATGTTAGAGATTAGGATGGTTGAGCTTAGAGGAAGTGTACCCGCATTTGAATGGAGAGTGGAAAACCATTTAGGGAAATCATCCTCGAAAGGGATCGAACCCCAATCTCCCCGTCTTTGGTAGCTTAGTATATTGCCATGCGGCCACCGAAGCGGGTATAAATAATATTTTATAAGAAAAGTAGCGTGAAGGAACTTTACCTGTAATTTACTCGAAAGATAGACGAAAAAAAATGAATAAAAGTTTTAAAGTAGGCATACACCACATTACAATTTCGCATAGGTTCAATTTATCAATGTCGGGCGTACTAACCATTTGAAAAACCTTGGATACTATGTAGGTTTGTGATGTCGCATACAAAATACTATCAAACAGTAAGAAAACCTTAACATGCGTAATCTATTTTAAACATATTCTAGAGTCTAGACCGTTTATTTTAAAACCTGCACTGGAGAGCACGTGGATTAAACTGTCTTCATCTTTTGATACATCCACCAAGCCTATCTCCCTCCACCCCGCCTTCCTCTTGTTCATCAACATTAAAAAAATATAAAGTAAGCTACACACTATGAATGTTTTTAGATGTATTTTAATTACAAGAATTATTAACTGATTGAGTCTGCCTGCAAGGCCTAGGGTCCCGAGTTTGATTCCTGGCTTGGCCGAAAAAATTGATCATTGGTGAAATTTGGGTTTCCCCCTTTCACAGTGACGAGTTAAATTCCGGAGGAAGATTGGATCTTGAGTCTCTTCTAGATTTAAGTTGGTTTATAAGTCGTGTGCTGATAAAATCAGTCGGGTCAGAAAATACACTTCAATTAAATACCTTTAGTAATAAGTAGTAAAACCTATCAATTATTAGCTAAGTAGAAATGATAAGGGTATATTTAGATAAAATGTACCTGCACTATTGTGTACAGTACATGTAAAAAAATACCCTCAATGCACTCGAATGGGATATTAACCCTTGCCACCCCATCAGGGGTAGAAAAATAAATTTTATTAGCTTGATTTATGTCGCTCAGACATCGCCACAGGTTCCGCCGGTATTCCAAACGAAAGCCTTTCAAGAATAGTGGGAAACTATTTACGAGGCCTTAACCATCTAGATCACGGGCGAGGCCAGTCCAATGAACCGTGTTAACCCGAATTCAAAAGTAAATTCCTATAAGCGGCACCTGGTATCAAAACGGTGTCCCTCGACGATTATTTGATAGTAGGTTTTTGCCCTTGCCCGTCCCCGTTGTTCTTGTGGTCGCCCGCATGTTTAGGGAACCTTGACTCGATTCCGAGTGGCGCTGATGAAATTATTTATTATTTGAATACGAGTTCGTCCCGCTATTAATGAATAACTCGGAGGTGGGTTCGGATATGTAGTATAAGGTGTAGGACTGTCTTTGTTAAGTTAGTGTGTAAGTCTAATGTTCATTGTTTGTATGTATGTTTAGACAAGTAGTTTCGTGAACAGCAGATCTCGCCCCCTTAAAGTTCTTATCGTTATTACAGTCTTAACATTTTTCTTTGGATTTCAAGTTTAAATAATTCATATAATTTCTCCTTGGATTTGAAGTTGATATTTCTCCTTGGCGATCAAGTTAGACAGAAAACAAAGGAATTCTATATTCAAGAGTATATTATATTCATGTAGAATAACAATCTTTCGCGTGGTTTAAGAACGTAGGTATCTAAATAGATGCCAAAATTAAAAAATATGAGCCCTTGGCACTGTTTTTTTGTGTGTGTTTTTAGCAATGCGTCTTCCTACCCTTTTGGGTTATATGGTACTACTCCAGCGAATTTTTAATTCAAATCACTTAATATGAGCTATTAAACAAAAAACCTTTTTGAGCGGCCATCATATTGAAACGGATATATATATATATATCACCACGTCTTACTACCTGTTCAGGTTATACGCATGTATGATAATTACTCTAATGGGGTAGGGGTTAGGAAGAAAGCATTTTAGAGGTAATATATTTGCATTTGTGTGGGAGGAGAGTGGGAAACCGTTAAGGGAAAACCACCCTTAGTAGAATCGATCGGTGTTCTAAGCCCTATCTCCCTGTCATCAGCAGGCCAGTTTTAACAGATCATTCGACCAGTAAATCGAGTTTTGAAATTTATAACTAGCTCGTAAAACTTTTGCATAAGTTGCTTGGCATAGGTCAAAGGATTTTTCTTAACAAATCTCATTAAAATGGGTCCACGCGTTTAACCACTATCGCTGAAAAAATATTCGAACAGAAGGATGTACAGACAGACAGACAGTCAAAACTGCACTTTAAATGCCACCAAAGATTAAATAAAAAAAATATTGAGACTGATAACTGGGGGCTTTTATATTTATTTGATATAGAGAAGGATTAAGAGAACATAAGTGGGATATCCTAATCCTAATTTGCTCACAGATTCCCTTATCTCCTTAAGACTCAGTGCCATGGATTAGTTTACACTTTGTTTAGTTGGAAATACACTCCTGTGTAATTAAAGGTGTGGTGTAAGGGGACGCGAAAAAAGGCCTGGTGTTTTTGCAGTTTTTCGAGATTCGAACACTAGAAACGTAGAGTTTAATATTCTGCACATGGAGATTCCCTGTTTCCTAGTTTCTCAGATTATTGGTGACCCTGACCTTATAGATCGACACTGTCTCCTGATCTAAGAATCCAAGGTCAAATTATCGAGTGAGGGGGCCATAAATTATCATTGTGAGCTTGAGTTTAACTTTTTATCTCGTGGTAAATTAACGCCAGAGGAACTTGTGGTCTTAATAATGTCTCTCGTAGAATAGGTTGAAAAAAGCCGTTAAGACCCCGCACACTGGCGTTAAAACCCAGATAAACCGTTATCTTTACTGGATCGACTTTGGAGGTGTGCGGTAACTATTCAGTTGCGACGGATAAATAACTACTGACAGCCCTTTACTATATTCCAATTTTCAAAGGAAGGGTATTTTAGCAAATTTAAATATATCTTTTTTTGCCGTCAACTTGATAAAATGTTACTTTATTATTAATGTTATTTTATAGGTATTGGTAAAATATATCAAAAGTGGCAGCTGCGGATCACATGACTTGAAGTAAGAATATATTAAGTAGATCTAGTAGCTTTGCTAGATGTCAGATAGACCCTTACTGTCAAAATTGGGCTGTATCTAGATCCCTTCTATAGTAGCTTTTCATTCCAAATTCAGGCGCTTCGGACCCTGATATAGTGGTTTCACTATTTCACTCTTAAGGCGGCTGCCTTGGTCAGTGAAAAAGTATTAATTGCTGTCATGTTACATGGCTTAAAATAAGATGGTCTATGTAGTTTTCTGAAACTATTTCTCTTTTCTGTATTTCGCCCTTTACCTACAACCACACTTTGTCATGTCAATAGGAAAGAAGGAAAAGAAAACTACGAAACTTATTATCTCACGGTAAAGAGGAAAGCTCGCTGTTAGCTCTCAAATATCTTTAAATTGTTTGTTGTGAGCCTATAAATAATTACTCTTTTTGTTAGAGGAAGGCTAAATCTTGAGTGCTTTTTATTATCAAGCCTAATCTTGTAGTTCAGTAAATGTGCTCAAAAAATCGTAGAAAATTTGCTGTCACATTTTCACACATATTTTTTTTATCAACAAAACTCAAATTATAGGATTTTCAAGGAAAAGAATCCCTGTTGGAAACTTTTGAATTTATTTTAGCGTGAAACATATTTTGAAATAACGCATCTTAGAATTAAATATTGAGTTAGAGTTGAACGTCTGCATGGCTATTTTTCACCTACCGAAGCGCCTCTCTTAACATTATTTACACATACAGAGTTAATATAGTTGGCTAGTGTAACGAAAAACATTAATTTCGTGTGGGAACGGGGCGGGAAAAAATTTAAAAATAATTTTCCACATAAGATTATATTTACTTATAATTTTAGTCTAAGCTTCGTCTTCCCATTTGTCCAGATAAAAATTAATTTTGATGATAGAATAAAATTAGAAGCTTATGACAATTTTATCCCAACTAGGGTCGGGAAGAGAGACAAAAATACTGATTAGGTTGCAATTTAGATGTCTGAAAAATAAATTTAAATTCTGTGATCTTGTGGAATTTTTTAAATGAAATAAATGGTACGGAGCTCCGCACGAACTTTCTCACTCTATTGTTAAAAAATGGAGATATTTACTCTAAATTCCTAATATAATATACACTATCAAACCCGAGAACAAATTGCGCTAGACATACGTAAAATATTTTTTGACTCATGGTTTTAAATTTCATAATTTTATTTTTAAAGAATTAACATCATTTGTATATTTGGACCAATAAATAATGTCAATATTGGGTTCTTAAGGGTCAACACTTCGTGTTAAATCTTCGAATTCCGATTTACAATTTTCGACATATTTTTAGGGGTTGCACATCTTATGGTTATTGCATTGCTATTAAATTCCTCATTTATAAATGTTGACAAATAAAATAGGTAAATATTGACTATTAAATCTAAATTGATAGAGATAGATCATTGTTGTACAAACATTTCTCATAAGAGGTTGAAGGAAAGAGAATATACACTTTTTGAGAGACTTGCTCATTTCATACTCTAGGGCATTAGAGAATTATTGCATTAAAACTTAAGTAGTATCTCTTTAAAACTAAAGATCACAAATTGTATTAATATATTTGCCAATATCTCAGAAACTGTTGGTTTTATAAAAATTTATTTCATATAAAAGTTTTTTATTTTTAATAATACTACAGTTTTGCAATGATAAGTTATTTAGTATCTCAAACAGTTGCGGAGATACGGAAATTTCCGCTTCTGTAAGGTACCTTAAAAGTCATTTTCATGGGAAAATGAATCTAGCCAGTTTATTTATAATCTTAATCAACGCCTAGATACGAATTTTCATCAAAATCGTTAAAGACGATTTTGATAAAATAGATTTTTCCTCTTTTCGATTTTTACTAAACTAATCTTAATTTTGAGGCTAAAAAGACATACAGACAGACGTCATTGCAAAGACCACTTTTTAGGTTTCGGGGGGTCATGAGACGTTGACATCCATCAACGTTTCAGGTTAGTTTTTTTTACGGTAGCAATACTTTACCTTTATTTTTCAAAAAGTTAAAAAATATATATATTTGCGTATAGCTTGAAAGTTATTGGTTTTATAAAAATATGATTCGAACAAAATATTAATTATTATAATTATATTATTAATGGGCATTAAATACAAATGTCACATTGATAGACAGTTCTTAATTGTAACCTTATAATATTAATTTTTCCTGAAAAAATTCCTGGAAATAATTATTTTTCACGGCCGTATTTCGGGAAAATACAATTTCCCTAAGTTCGGGATACTGAACGGGACTAAGTGATATTATTAAATGTTTTCAATGTCTACTATAAAAAAATACCACTTTCATGGCCGAATATTAAATGGCGTCACTATCGTCTTAGACTGGCCTGCTGATAACGGGAAGAACAGGGTTCGAATCCCAGTCGGGTCTACTAAGGGTGGTTTTTCCTTAGTGGTTTCCCACTCCCCTTCCGTGTAAATGAGGGTGGATTACTTCTAAAATGCGTTCTTACTTATACATAAACCCCATCAGTATAATTATCATATAGACGTATAGACTAAAAATTTAGTAAGACGCGATAATGAAAAAAGACTGCAAAAAAATATTGTAGTTTTGATTTTTAAACCTACATTTCTACCATGGTTCTGCTTTAGGTTCTCCATAAAGTGTCCGGCAGAAGTTATTGTTCCATCCGAGTTTTGTAGCATCCGATTTCATGCACGGTCACCTCTTTAGCTAGAATTAATTTTAAAACCATTGCGTAGCAGTTGACTGACAAGTTGACAACATCTAATGCTTCGTCCCCTTCTCTACACACTACTCACCTCTCTCAAAAGGTATGCCCCCAAGTGAGATGTCACGAGTTGGTCCACAGAGAGAGAGAGAGAGAGAGAGCGATAAAGCACGTCAAAGTTTACAAGGCCTAAGGATTAAATTGTTAAATTGAATCCGTCGGGGAGGGTTCATCCCCAGAGTCAGTTTACCGAGGTATCACGAGGCTCTGGAGGGATTGGCGATCCGTTTAACTCGAGTGATTACAACTACGGCACAATATCATAAGCCACGCCATAGAGGAATCAAGCAAAGTAAGCTTGCTATCCAACCGGTCTGACTTACCTTGACTGATCGCACTATGACTATTTTATAAGCCACACCATAGTAGAAACAAGAGCCAAGTTAAACTCAATACCTCCAAGTCAGTCTTACCTCGAATGATTACACTATGAACCTATTTTATAATAAACAGCATATCGACCTGATTCTATGGCCACAAGGTTTAAGGCGTCACTCTAGTTTTGGACTAGACTACCGATGACAAGGAGATTGGTGTTAAAATCCCTGATGTACAAAGGATGTTTTTTACAGAACGGATTTTTACTCTCTCCCCCCAAGCAAATGTGGGTATACTTCCTCCAAATTCTACCTTCCTAATGCCTAGCTCATTAGCTTAATTAGTACATATACGTATAACCTGAACAGGTAGTAAGACGCGGTGCTAAAAAAACAACAGAAAAGCGAAATTGATCAAGGTAAGCTTGCTACCTTTCAGTCAGTCTTACCTCGACTGATTGCACTGTGGCTAAAACATAGTGGAATCTAGAAAGGTAAGCTTGTCACCTATTATGGCCCTATATTTGATCTAATTCGTTAACGATTTCGATGGACAAATGATTTAATTAATAATAGTGTACCAGTGAAATGGCATTATTAAATCATGGACAATTTGGCTTATTTTTGTAAAAACTGAGCATCTTTATTTATTTTTTATATCATATTTAAATATTGTTAGTACTCAATAAAGACAAATCTGCAAAATAATTACAGGAATCTTTCGTGGTGTTTATTTTTATCACCACGTCTTACTACCTGTTCAGGTAGTAGGCAATCTTTTGTGTTAAATTAATTCCAGAGTGCTTCTAGGTATGATTTAAACTTTCAAGCTCAGAGGAGTGTGAATTTTAAGTGACTTACTTTCACACCCTTGTTTATTTAGTGATTCTAAATTTTTTAGATCCAAGGGAACAGAGTTAAAGGCACCACAAGCTTTCCACTAAGATATAGGCTGGAAAACTAAAACGTGGTAAGCAAATGGAAAACTTAAATTAACTGGATGTCGATAGATGACGTTCAGGTTCAGAGTCAAGCAAGCTCTGCCGGTATGTGTAACCAAACAAAATACGAACAATACACAAGCTAACACGGGTTATTCGGCGATCTGTGCGCGTCAAGTTGACTACAGCGCTCCTGGTGGCATGACCTGATCGAGCGATACTCGCCGCATGATTGAAAAAATAAATGCCATTAATTTTTTTATCACGTCGACATCAAAATATATACTCAAAATTTAAAATATCAATGAATTACCTATTTTTAGTCATATACAATTAAACACTACCGCCTATCTTATCTAGTAGTCAGAATTTCTGGCTACAGATCCAAAGGTCCCAAGTTTGACCCCCAGTACCTCTAAAATCTATCTGAAAGGCAGAGGGTCTGGAACGGGATAGAACTAAGCCTCGTGAGAACAAATTAGGAGCTACTTGAATAAAAAAAAGTAACACGCTTCGGTGGCCATGTGGTCTAACGCGCTACTCTTGTAGACTGCCGATGACGGGCAGATTGAGGTTTGAATCTTGGTCGGGTGTACTGAGGTTTTTTTTCCAAAATGGGTTTATACTATCCCTCCACACAAATGCGGGAACGCTTCCTCTTAATATAACCTTCCTAATCCCAAAGACCATTAAAGTCATTATTACATAAGCGTATAACCCGAACTGGTAGTAAGACGCGGTTTTAAAAAATAAAGTAGAAGCAGCTTCTGTTTAAAACAGTGAGATAATGCTTGTTGTGTTGACAACATGACACCCTCTATTCGCAAATGTTGGCACTATCATCAATAATGGCGGCGGCCACTCGGTCGGTATAGCTCGTTTGAGGGCTAACACCATGGAGGTTTTTTTTTACAATTATACATATAATAAGCAATCATCATTATAAACTTTTTCATGCTAAAATACAACAGTTATACTATCGTACTGATAATTTGTACATTCTATATAATTAAAATAATAACCCCAGATAATTTTTTAATAGTACGTTAAGCATTTCCTATAAAAAAATTGAAAGAGGCCTAAATATATAAAAAAAATCTGTTTTTTTAAATATTTAGTTAATAACAGCTAATCTAAAAAGTAAGTAAATGAAAGACAGAGAGAGGGAGAGATATACAAATTAAAAAATGTATGGTATGGAAGGTATGGAAAGAAAGTTTCATATCGACATTTGGTTCTTTTTTCAGTCTGTAAATTCGAATTCAATTACATGATTACGTCATAAACGAAAAACAAAGTTAGTTTAGTAGCATGATGTTTAATTATCTGCGGCTAGTTTTACTAAGGGACGCATGTGAATTACTGTGTGTTTTTTTAGTCCAGTAAAAAGGTAGACTATTTATCACTTTAAAAAGTAATACATGGTCAAAATGTTTTAAATGTTTTAGGTAAAATTATTCTTTTATTTTACAGACTTTACTTGCTGAGCTGCAAAAAAAAAATTTTTTTTTCAAGTTTTCCATCTAAAATAAATGTTGAAAAATTATTTAATGCAAAATAGGTAGTATTTGATTAATTTTGTAACTTAAAAAAAAACTTTACTCTTATCACAAAACGGATTTATATGAAGATTAGAGACGAGGAGGTTTGTTTATAGTAAATGCGCGAGCATTAGCATGTAGAGGATCTGGAAAGACGCGATAACAAGTCAAATGGGGATTTGAAACTCGAGGTACCTTTATCCTTCCCCTCTCACTCCCCCCTGCCCCCTTAAGTCACTGGCAAAAACAGTTTATTGCGAGTTTGACGCCTCCAACCGGCTGCTTTAAAATGTGAAAACAATATATCTTCATCTTTACTTATGTATACAGATATAACTCTACGTTGACTCCAATCCATCTCATTATACCCTATCTCTTTCAGGTCCATTCTAATGCCTTTTTCATGGATTTTTTCAAAGCAAGTCAAAAGTTTCCGTTCATCGGCCGAAAACTACAGCATCTTAGTAAATTACTTTTTAAAGAAACTTTGTGAACCGTGAGAAAAAAAAAAAGAAAAATCATCATGGGCATCATGTGGCCCGCCGACCGTCAGTTGTGATTTACTGTATTAAATGATAAATGATTAATATAAAATTGATGTAATGCAAATTAGTTTAATGGCGTGTGTATTTGGCACAAATATATATATATATATATATATATATATATATATATAAATATATATATATATATATACGTTTACATTCAAAGATATGACACATGGATGTTTAGTTAGCAATAAACACACTTGGTTGGTCACCACACGGTTAGCACACATGAATCTGACTAAAGAGGATAGAGTTTGATTGTGACAAACGAAACTGAATTTATAGTTTCTCATCTATAGAAAGTATTGCAAATCACTAAAAATATCTACCTCGAGATTATGATAGGATACGACGTTCTATGCCGCCTTTGAACTCAAAAAAGTGGGCCTTACATTTATGTTTGTCTGTAGGCCTACATGGTGCTACAGCGGAAAACAGTTTGGTGGATTTAATTCAAAAATTGATGTTGGTTATAACTTAAGGCGAAATCTAGATTTTGATTCTAGCACTTAAATTAAGGATAGTTTACTGATGACTAATTTTTTTTTTTTGACATTAGACAATTTTGGAAAATATTTTTAACGATTTTATTTTAAATGTGTATTTGGGAAATGTTTTAAATTAAAAATATGAAGGTATGTGTGTATAACAAAAAAAAAAAGCTAAAAGGAAGTCCGGAAGGGGGAATTTATTGATAACTAATATAAAATAATTGAAAATAGTATTTTTTTTAAATGGCTTTTACAATTCCGTTCAAAATTATATCTGAATAGTATTTCAAATAATTGTTATATTAATATTTGTTTTCCTTAAGAAAATTTATTTTAGGAGAGATTTTTGATAAATAAGTTTTGGAGATTTTGTCACAAACTACTGTATATTTTTTCGGTCGACTTCGGGGATATTGTGCTAAGTGCTCGCTTCAGGACTAGATGTTCGTGGGTTAAAACCCAGCTGAGGTTTACGGATTTTTTCTCGAACGATAAAAGTCCGTAGAACAACTTATGTGAAAATACCTTTCCCGGCAAAATGTGTAAGATCTTTCCCACTCGCTCAAAGAAATTCAGTGTGGAAGGCAACGGGGAACCCTCACACTTTTTGAGCTCCCGTAGTACATGGTATTTCTACCAGATGCTGCGGGCAGCACTAATCAGTCAAAGGGTTGAGTGCAAGCCTAGCTCCGGGTGGATAGAATTCACATCAAATCAACATTTAGGTGGTTGACTTAAGAAGATACAGATGTATGCTCGATATTGTCGTTCTATTTATTTATCCTGCTGGTAACTAACTCACCTTGATTAAATTGGAGTGTATGAATAGTAACTAAGATTATATTTTTTATGATATTTAAAAAAGTTAAATATGAGGTGCAGTGTCAATACCCGTTAAGGAACCCTCAACCATTAGTATTTAATATAAACCTGTGTTGGGACATTCATACGATATTCAAATATTGCATTTAAACGTTGATTAAGGTGAGAGTGTAGGGGACGCAATAAAATGCGTTTATGAAGATTTTACAGCAAAAGATTTTTTGACTTAGATAAATAAAATACGTATCTAGTAGCCACGTAGAGTTTTTATTCACATGGGGATATCAACAGTTGTTGAATATCTTTCATGAACATATCAGCATTAGATGACAAACTTTTTAAATGAATAGAAAAAGCTCTCATTAAATTCCAGGACACCCTTGACAGATATTCAATAACTTTTGATATCACCATGGGAAGAAAATTAAATTTTAAACATGTTTTTGCTACATAAACTGAAAAAAAAAACACTTCTCTTTCCTCGCGTTCCCAACACTCCCACCTTAATTAATTATATGATAAACAAAAGAAACGCGAAATTGTATTACCTTGACATATGTTGGTAGTGTTCCTTCTCGATATGCTGGCTCGTGTATCTATAAAACCAAACGAACCAAAAAAACTTAAGAATCACATAAATAGAATAATTGAAAAGCTTGATTCATGTTACAAAATATAACAAGAGTTATTTATATAGTTTTTGCTTTAATATATTCATGAATTAATATGGGAAAGAGCTAAGGGTCCCTAGTTCGATTCCCGGCGTGGCTAAAAAGAATATCATTGGAGAAAATGTGTGTTTCGCCTTTCACAGTGATGGATTAAAGACCAGAGGCCTGGGTGTTCTATTTGTTCCAGATTCGTAGAGAAAAAAAAAGATGAGTCTCGCCTTATCTGGTGCGTTGGAGAAGGAAAGGTTGTGGTTAAAATCCTGGATGGGTATACGGTGGTTTTAATAAACGGCTTACCACTTTTACTCCAAGTAATGATGGCTGCATTTTCATTAAATTACACCTTTCTCGTTGATATCACATTAGTGTAAATATGCGAGAATCTCGGATAGGTAATGATAGTGGGGTCATAAAAATGGAGGTGGGGATAATAAATTAGAGCAAAAATGTTGGGTTAGCTATTGATATTAAATAAAAACCCTTTTTTTTTCTTAAATTATTGCTGACCGATGAAATATAAGCCATATTAGGTCTCAAAACACTTTCATTTACTTGAAAGTTAAACAACAAATAGAAGAGGGAACAGGCCGCCATTACACCACGACGCCAAAGTATTAAAGGGGTTTACTGGCGCCATAACTCATCTTCAATAGAAGGAAGCCAGCACTTTAATTACCAGGGCAATCCAATATTAAGGTTAAGTGGTCACGTAAGAGCAGGCCGAAACACATCAACTCGTAGTAAAAAAAAAAAGATAGAAAATAACCACAAACGTTTTTAACGCATCACTACGGCCTCTTTAACAACCTTGGGCCGTTAAAACGCAGGCGAGATGCGAAATTACGTGAAAAATTGTCAGGAGTTTGAAACGAAGTAAGATACTTGTCTACAACCACTCTCTCTCTCTCTCTCTCTCTCTCTCTCTCTCTCTCTCTCTCTTCTCTCTCCTCCTCCCATATATACAAAAGATCAGTGCGACAATAAACTCATATATCCATCAATATTAATAAAAAGTGTGTCTGTCTGTCTATCATGAGCGTTGCACGACATCTATCGCACACAGAGGACAGAAATTTAAATATTAGTAGTCCCTATTCACAAACATGTGTACCTCAAATTTTTTTTAATTGATTAAAAACAGAAAAAATTAAATATTAACGCCAGGAGAAAATTTTACGACAACATTTCAGACAGTTGTGCAATACGGTTATAGTAGCCCCTGTGCAAAAACATATGCCCCTGGAAGCAGGAATTTTAAAATTTATACTCACCCTTTTTAACCTTTTTAAGGTGGGCGTGTAAAGGACGCGAGATAAGGTCAGCGTTTTTGCACTTTTTATATAAAACCCTTTTTTTATCTAAATAACTAAAAGATTGCTCCAGTAGAAATAGAGATTAATTTATTCACATTGCGATACTAAATGTTCTTGGATATCTGTCAAAAGCATAGCGGCATTAGATGAAGAACATTTAAACGAAAATAAAAAGCTGTCACTAAATAAAGGGCACCTTTAATATCCCGACCAAAATATCGTTTCGAAAATGTAGCTGGAAATGTTTACAGCTCAATAAACCAAGAGAGTTAAAACCGTAAATCTAAGGGTTGAAAATATTATTTTAAGTTAACTAGGTCACCTCAAAAGGATTATATAGTTTTAGTTTTTCCATATGCGGAGGAGCTCAGTGTTCGAATACTGGTCGGGTGCACATACGGTGTTATATCTTACAGGATTTTCCACTCTCCCTCCACGCAAATATGGGGTTTCTCTAGATTCTAGCATTTTCCTAGCTCGTTCGCATGATTAAAATGTGTATAGCGTGGACGGGTGTGAAAGAAACACACACAATTAATAAGTTTAATACATTATTTGAAATATTATCATGATCTGTTTTATCTTACTGTCTGTCTCATTAACAATGTTATCTCCTCTGTACCCCCCCCCCTCCCTTTTAAGTCGAAAATTTGTAATGCAAGACACAAGATTTTTTTTTTTTACTCTGAACGTCACCTCCCTCTCTCTCCCTCTTCAGACATAAAAAAAAAAAAAAAGGGAGGAGGAATCCAATTTTCCGGCTCCGTGACCTGCGTGGTAACAATTAGAGCTTCGCCAATTTCTTGGTGAAAGAACAAGTGATTTATGCTATGCCACGTTACGTCTGGTGTAAGGATCCGCCCGTGTGCTCCTACATAGATTAAAAACCACCCTCATCGGCGGGGACGCAGATCAAGTCATTAATGTATTTTTTTTATCACCTCTATCTTATTATCTGTTCCGGCTATACACATAGTCCTGTATGATAATTACTTTAATGAAGTAGGGATGAGGAAGGAAACATTGTAGGCTTAAAATATCCACATTTGCATTAGAGGAGAGTGGGAAACAATTTTTTTAGCACCATGTCATACTACCTGTTCAGGTAATTACGCTAATGGTTTAAGGATTTAAAATATCTATAATAAATCGTATTTTCAGTTGGTGAAATTTTTCAAATAATCTTGCCGAAAATAGTTTATTAAATCTTTCAAAAATATATTATGAATATAAACGCACAAAATAACTTTGCATTTTATTGAACATTTATTTGATAAATAAAAATATGTATAAATATATATTTATAATGCTATCATGACAATATTTTTATTTGAATCATCAGCTATTTCGCATCTACCTCAGAGGGTTTCCCTTTAACTTTCCTCCAGGATAGTGTGAGGGGCACATTATCAGTCATTCAGCCCACGGGCCGTCAATTGAAACAAATTGCCTCAGACAATGCGGCCACCGTAGAAGGTTTTACAAATCTACTTAGGGGTTATTTCATGGCTTAATTCAAAGGCTAAGGACAAGGAGGAAAACCATAAGAAATGCATCCACATTTGCATAGAGGAAGAGTAGTAAAAACAATTTAGGAAAATCCACCTTCAGTTTACCCGATCGGGATTCGGACCTTGACATCTCTTGTCACCGGTGAATCAGACTAGACGATATTGACGCCTTAACCCGCGTGACCACCCATACGGTTAGTAGAACAAAGTGTTTTATTATATATATGGTCAAGAAAAACTATCTTGATATTGCAAGATTAAATTATAAAAATATATTTAAAACAATTTATTTTAGGAAAGAACAAAATAAAAGCTAGAAAAAGTTACTAGGTCTACTTTCACGTATTCATACGTCAAGTCATGTGATCTCTGGCTGTCAATTTGATACATACTGTCAATATCTATAACATAATACCAGTAAACTGTTATCAATGTTGCCCGCAAAAATATGTTTGTGTTTTCTAAATGCTACTCTAAATATTCATTTGTAAGAAAATAAAGGCATAGATATGCACATTGTGAATGACAAAACACAATCATTACACAACAGTTTTTCATAAACTTTTTTGATCGTGGTCCTAAACATATTTTCCAGGCCTGGTGATCTTAAGTGTGATTACATGTTTATATTTCTTATTATTTTAATAGTGGTATTCATTAAATTAATTAAAATAACAAAAAAATATTATTTTATTAATTTTATAGTCAAACAAAATGTAAGGTACAATATTTTAATGAAAATGTGACTGTTACAATGTTCGGTAAGTGAACAAAAAGAGACTATTTTATTGGCTACTATAATGTCGTTCCATTCTTGTGAAAAATCTATTGGGTTTATATTTTCTATCGTTACATGTTATCAACTGAATTGAATTAATTTCAGTAACTTTTTAAATTTACAAATAGAAAATTACACAATATGTTCCCGTGACAAAGTTTTTAAGTGACAACAATAATGCTGCTTCATTTTGTAGGTGAGCTATTCGAGTTTGAGTAGTATGCAAATATTTTGAGGGTCTTGATCGTTACAAGGCCTGAAAAATTCTAAAAGATAAACCTTTAAACTTCCCGAGTCAGAATGTGCTTGTCCTTGAGCTGCGTCCAAAATTTCGAGCACAGGAGGGTTTCAAAACTTTGTTTCAACACTGTTCTATTGCAGTAACTCTTCATAATGTCCCAGTTTGATGAAGTGTTTGTAAATGTAATATTTCATAAAGTTTGAAGAAAAAAAAATGTCGAGACCTTCTCGCAAACCTCAGGAACATATTTACGGCCCTCATTTGGGTTGAGACCCAAAGTTTGGGAACCAATGCTATATAGGGTGGTCATTAAGTCTAGACACACAGGCAAAGATTAAAAAAAAGTAATAAGGGAAAGTAAATTGAACATAAAATTTAATGTCATTTAATATCTAACAAAAATGTAATGTATTTTTATGTATTTAAAACACGTATACGCACGTATGTTTGCTATATTAGTGTATTTATTTATTTGCCTATGAGTTCAAACTTTAGGGCCACCCTATATATATAATTTCCTATTGTATGGTGTGTAGTGTGTGTGTGTGTGTTGTGTGTGTGTGTGTGTATTTCCACACCCTCCTCCATACCCTAGATGACCTAGAAAACCTGAAACTTTTCACAGGTATAGTTAGACCAGGTGACAGAACTTAACAGAGCCATGTATTCGAATTTTTATTTTTATTCCGTGCACTTAACAATTGAAGGTTAGGTTTTGTTAGCTTGGTCACCCTGTCGTGAGAAATCCTAAAAACCAGCGAGTCGAACCAAAATAAAAGTCTCCATTAATTTAGGTACTGACTTTTCAGCTCTCTTAAATATATCACAACTTGACCAAAACATCCCGAAGAAAGTAAAAATCTAAGTGTTTCTAAATAAAATTACGATAAAGAAAGGAGGGATTAAAATCTAATCATAAAAAGGAATTCTAAGCATTTTGAACCAATAAAGCTCTTCTGAAGATTAAAATATACAATGATTCTAATTCCGGTTCTGATTCTTTCGCAATTTATTTTTAAGGGTTACTGCTCGGGTTATGGTTTCTTAAAAAACAGCTTTTAGTTCCGGTTATAAGTTCTGGATCAAGTTCCAGTTCGACTCACTGCCTAAACACTAGTCTTTAATTTATTAAGTCCTGATTTTGATATTTGATTGAACCGTTTTCAATCCGTGAACAAATGGGTCGACGTTTGAAATATGAATCACGAGAGATATGCTAAACCTTCTCTCAGTTCTCTTGGGTAAATCGCAGAGAAATATGTTTGAAAGTAAGAAGGATGAGTGTGGTGGGTTTATGTGTGTAAGGAAGGATGAGGGAAAAGAAAAAGTCGAGAGAGATTTTTAGTGCGCGCAGCTTCTGCGGGTCCATTACTCATGTCATCTGCATATTGCTGTGCTCCATCTCGCAGCGGTCGGTTAAGAACTCAGCCAATTTTTTTTTTTATTATATAAATTTCTTATAACTTCTTCTGCAGTCGTAGCAAAGAAACATAAGGGATTCTTGATTATAAATTGAAACAGAATGGTCACTGGTTAAGTTTTATAATACAGTATTTGTCTACTTCAAATCGAATTGATCGAATAGTTTAATCACAGTGGCGTGGACATACTTTAATATAATAATATTTAGCACCGCGTCTTACTACCCGTTCGGTTTATACACTTAAGTACTAATTACGCTAATGGATTAGGAATTGGGAAGGTTGAATTTAGAGGAAGTGAACCCGCATTTGCGTGGAGGGAGAGTGGAAAACCATTAGGAAAAACCACTCCCAGTTCACCCGACCGAGATTCGAACCTCGATCTATATCTATATGCCCTTGGGCTACAACCGGAACGGTTTCATGGATTTGGTTAAGACATGATATTTATATGTTACGTGATTATACCTTGGGGTGTTTTTTGGACTTTGATTCTAATCCCAAAAGTAAGGTTTACGTAATTTTTGAATTTCTTTTTTTTCTCTCAAAAATGGTTCTAACGTTTTTGTTCAAAACAGGTATCTAGCAAGTGTTTTACATGATAGAATAGAATGCAGGTTTTTTTTTTTGAAAATTTATATTTCTTAAGGTAGTTTACTAATGATTGACTTTAAAAAATTGCAAAATTTATATATTAAAAGATCCCATAAAATAATTTAAATTAAGTTATTAAAATTAAACTGCATCAAAATAGTTATATACGCGACAAATAAAAAAACTTTCTCATCACTATGATAAATTAGAATACATTGCGTTATTCATTTTTAGAATTTGTTTAAAACTACAGACGAAAAAATTTACTACTCCTTACTCTGAATTTTGTAATCATTATCTTTGAACGCAATAATATTTCTATCATTGATCATATTTTGCTTAATACAAAGTAATGCTTAACATCATTATGCCTCTCTATATGACATGCATTGGCTCCCCGTCCGTGAGAGAATCGCGGAAGAAGCGATCAACTAATCCGACCGCCTCGTGGCGTAGTTGGCTAACGCGCTTGTCGTGTTGAGCTCGACCGCCGAGGACGGGGAGATCGAGGTTCGATCTCGTCGGGTGAACTGGGGTGTTTTCCTAATGGTTTTCCACTCTCCCTCCACGCAAATGCGGTTCACTTCCTCTAAATTCAACCCTCCCAATTCCTATCCATTAGAGTAATTAGTACTTAAGCGTATAACCCGAACGGGTAGTAAGACGCGGTGCTAAATATTATTATTATATTATTAACTAAATCCGGCGTCAATAGCCTAATGTTACAGGAGTCGTATACCTGGATGATTTTTTGTTCTTCGAACAAAACAAAAATTATGTGGAAACTTCCCCAAAAATCTTGAAAACACTCGTATTATTATTATTATTTATTATTTTTATCACCGCGTCTTACTAACTACTAGGGCTATAGCTTAAATGATAATTACTCTAATGGGGTAAGTATGAGGAAGGGAGCATTTTAGAGGTAATCTACCCACATTTGCGTGGATGGAGTGTGAAAAACCATTGAGGAAAATCCAACCCTCAATATAACCGACCGGGATATGAACCCTGAGCTCCCCGTCATAAGCAGGCCAGTCAAAAACGATAATGACGCCTTAGACCATTCGACCACCAAAGCGGATTTTTCGTTGTACTTATTTCAATGGACATAAAATATAATTAATAATATTTTTTACAGCGTTTGAGAACGTTTCATTGGTCGAAACCGCTTAAGGGTGGACAAACAGACAGAAACATTAGTCTCGTCCTGACCTGTTTTTAAGTGACGAAGACATTTAGAGAACCTTTTATGCATTAAAAATACAGAGTCTCATTTTAAAATATCAAAGTGACCCTAACGTGATCTTACCAACGACACCCAAGGTCATTCCAATCTCGTCACCTTAACCCTCCCTCAAAACTAAACAATTTTTGTTTCAAACTTTATTTTTTCCAGCAATGCCTTGGTTTCGAGACATTTAGGCGGAAAGTTTAAAAATGAACACATTGTATATATAATACAAACATATATTTTACGGTCAACATTGATACCGGTAGTATTTAACAATGTTATTAGTGTTATTTTATAGGTATTTATACTATCCATCAAAATTTACACCTGCAGATCGCGTGACTGGACGTATGAATACGTGAAAGTAGATCTAATCACGTATTATAACTGTCAGGTATGTCCATTTGTAAGAAAATTGGGGTGTATCATTCAGGAACTTTTGAGAAATGATTTGATCACGTCGTGAAAAACATAATTACTTTGAACATCATAATGTATTTACATTACAATTTACTATCAACAACACGAGTGACAATCAACAAAAGGTAAATTGGCATAAATGTTTTAAATCGTTACAATTGAGTGAGTAGCTAGTCATCTGGTTCATTAAATAGCGAGCAAATATATGCTATTTGTTTTTTCATAGAAAAAAGTTTATTATGTTTGATAAAAACAAGAAAAAAAAAGTATTGTTCTACAGCCACTACACTTTTTTTTATCAGTCCTATTCACCTTAACTCCCCTTGAGACTCATTCAATTTAATTAACGCTCCACATGTTTGAGTTTTTCATTAGATTTTTTATTTGATGCGTATAATATTTTTGATGAGAAGTTACCGAAATAGTTTCCATGGCAACCCTCTTAAATTGATTGTATTTTAGATTTGTATGTAAAAAAATGTATTTAATATCATGCATTGGTTAAGCTAGAAAAATAAAAATAAGGTTAAAGTTATTTTAAAAATAACATGGTGAATCTTAACATGATTGCCCAATTGAACCAAAATCCGTTGATTTTTTTTCCCCTTCCTTGCAATGTTGTACACACTTTTAATAAGCTATCGAACAGATTAAAAAAAAAGTTTTCAGTGAAACCCTTTTAAAATTGTATGTTAACATCAATCATTATTTTATATCAATGATTATGTGAATTGTTGTGTGAAAGATACAATAAATATAATTGATATTAAAAAAAAAGAGAGATTAAATTTATGGCATTATTATATAGTTGAAAATACGAAGTACTTTTACTATTTTGAATGGCTGACTTTTTTTATAATATTAAAGTGTTATTATAGTAAAAAATATATAGTATGATACTGCTATGAGATTAACTCCTTTCACAATTTAAAAAAATATACACGTCATAATTGCCAAGGGATAAATTATGGTCTCACCAAATTGAATCTTCAATGACAAAACCAACCCAGGAGAATAACTTTATTTTGTACGTGATAAAATACAACAAACTTCCAACGAAAAGATATATGTTATCACTTGTTGGGACAAGGCTTGACAATGTTTACCAGATTTGATATTTACATCAGTTTTGTGTTTTTATAAGAATAAAATGTAAAAGCTTTACCTTGTTAATTAATTGGACACCGTCAAGGCGTTCCTTTTTTTCGTCAAATTACTAGCCACTAAAAAAAAACCTATTACAAAACATGAATATCGCAAACGTCTTTGGATTAGATGAACCATTTTTTAAGGATTGTTGCTAATAAACTTGATTTGTAAACATGAGTTATATTGAAATAGTTAAATATAATTTCCAAACACAAATGAAAAAATACACATATGAATAAAGTAAAACAATTTGAGTTCAGATTTGCGTTAAAATTATATTCACCTCTAGATTGATTACATAATCTATCAGCTGAAGAAAATGTATCTTCCATTTGATTAGTTACGTACCTAAATGGCCAATCAGAGCAGAGCAATGGTTGACCGAAGCAAGACATCATTGGTGCGTGTGGACAAACATCGGATGTTGTTTGAATGGATTATGTGCACAAAACAGATGGGTAGTTTGGTTATTATTACAGGCAGAACTTTATCTACATAGCTTAAATAATGTCTCATATTTTCTGTGAATTAAAAATATCGTTAGTAAAAATTAAAACTTAGCAATAATGCATGATTCTTAGTAAATTTAAGTAAGACCTATATATTAAGCGCAATTTGAAAATAATATAGATGTAAAAATGTGAAATAATATACATCACTGTCTGTTAAATTAATTTGTAGCTTATTTACGAAAGGGTACAATAGCCCTACGTGTATTTGTGTACACAGGAAGTGTATACTTCTAAAAAAAAACCAAATATACCCGATCTTCTGCACGGAACTAAATTCCAATTATTTATAAATAAGTTTACTGATAACTTGGAGACCGGGAATAGAGTCACGTATGGATATGTCAAGAGTGATTTTTCTTCAATTGTTTACCGCAATCGTTCCACGCAAATGCGGGTACAGTGCCTTTAAATTATATTTTACGCATCCCTTAACCATCAGTGTAGTAAAAAAAAAATCCTTCATATATTTTTCAAATACCTTTCCCTTTGATTGAACTCTTTTTTTTACTTACTCAGTCCAGTAGAAGAAAAAACGTTTTTAAAAAAATATTCATGTAAATAAAAAAGTTTCGTTTTTTGAGTTCTCAAAATCGTAACCGTGTCTCATTCTCTTACTGACTTTGAAACCAAACCTGTTCATTCTGTAACTCCAATTATATTGGACAAAATATAATAAAAATTAACAATAAAAGGGTATTAAATAAATATGAAGTAAGATATTTGGGACTTTGGCATTTGGATGTTAATTTTATCACATTACTTTTTTTTTTTAGCCTCTAGGATCTGATTAACCGAGGCGCGACATGACATCCAGATCGGATGTAGACAATTTGCCCCTTTGGTAGCACAAAACTCTATCCAGGGTACTAGTGAACGTAGATACTGAATAATGAAGCAGGAAAATTAATATTCATGAATCCGTGTTCCAGGTTTTACTAGCCGTGCGGGCTATTACTTATTTTATCATCATGAAATAGGGGTAAGGGAAGGTTAGAATTTTGAAGTACATTTGGAGCACAGCTATCTAAATTATATTGTGCAGGTATTTTGAAAATGTTTACATTCATTTACTAGGCTACTAAAAATAGATTTACGGTTGAAAATACAAATATAATAAAGACCACAACAAGGGCATATTATTCTTATAGACGTATAATTTAACGACCACAGTGACGCCTCTATATTAGAATAGGCAATTATTTATGTTTGCAATAATGTATTGAAGATTGTAATATCACTAGGAACCTAAATGCATTATACTTAGTGAAGTATATAAATATTAAGTAGAGAGTATACAAAATTATATTGCTACCCGTTGTTTTTTTTACGGATGTCAAGCCTGGTCTCTAACTTTGTACCAAAAGAATATATTGAGAGTTTTAGTTGAGCCTGTGAGTGATTGACAAAGAGTAGAATGAAGAGCTTTGTGGCTTGTGTGCATCCCCAAACTTATTTAAGACATATTTTAGCAACATGTCTTAGACTACTACCCGTTCGGTTTTATACATATATGTACTGATAATACTAATGGTTTTAGGGACTATAAAGGATATATTTTAGAGGAAGTGCACCCTTATTTGCGTGGAGGGAGCGTTGAAAACATCTTAGGATAAAGTACCCCTCAGTACACCCAACGGATATTCGAACCTTGATCGGCAGTCTAGTCTACTGTAAGATTAGCGCCTGAGACAATGCGGCCATCAAAGAGGGTATTTTATGATATTCGAGGTGCTCCAACTGAGGAGGGGAGGTAATGTGGCACGTATGGGGGTGATGACAGGCGTGTACACACATTTTAGTTGGGAAACCTGAAGATACGATAGTCCTTGGTGGACTGAGACCTGGATGGAAGAATTTATGTTATTATTATTATTATTATTATTGTTATTATTGTTATTATTATTATTATCATCATCCCCGCGTATTACTACTCGTTCGGGCTGTACGCACTTACGCTAATGTGTAATGGTAGGGTGATTGTGAGATAAAATGGAGGACCTACAGTTTAACGTGGAATCCGGACCACGGTGGAGGCCTGGCATTCCTCACAAGAATTGATGTTAAAATATATTTTGAGGTGGCGGTATATCAGATTGATGATTGGATGGAGGTGTCTTAAGATAGAGTTGGATGGCGAGCTTACGTTCTTGTGGCCATGAATTTAAAGAGGTCCTTAATTAAGGTCAGAGTGTTAGTTTAGTGAAGTATATAAACTATTTTACTTTCATTTAAAATAGTCTATACTAAAATAACTAGTAAGTAGGGGCCTATACTACACTTAAACTAATTATCCAATATTGTATTACTCTACCTGTCCTGATTTTAGTGGTTTTGATAACTAAATACAAATATAAAGTAAAATTAACATTTGTCCCCGATTTTCGAGGCCACTTTCCTATTTTAGAAGACAGTTCATTATAAAATATACGTCTTGGACAAATTTAGTCCACGATCTGATAAATAATTTAATGAAATTTGAAAGAAGATACATTATTCAGATGAATATCATGCCATAGAAAAGCCCTCTTTAAAATAATCAAGTTCCTGTCAAAATTATTGTTTTACAAAATTAAGTACTCTGCTCCATTCCGAGGAGATTACTAAGATAAACCCCCATCGGTGGCAGCATGGTATAACGCGTCACTCTCGTGAAAGACTGGATTCCCGTTGACATGATGATTAAGGTTCGAATCTAGGTCGGATATAATGAGGGTATTTTATTCATAAATGATTCCCCACTCTTTCTCTACAAAAAATATGGGTACATTTTCTCTAAAATGGTAACTTTCTCATTCCTATTCCACTAGCGCAATCAAAGCACGAGTTTGACCCGAACGAGTACTAAGACACGGTGAAAATACAATACTAAGATGATTTGTAATGTGTGTTAGTGTTTATTTATACAGCCAGATACTTTACATATATAGATATATCCCGTAGTTGAAAGTTTAGTGTTTTAAGTTGGTTGGTTTTTAGATCACGACATAGCATAACCGGTTAGCCAATAACTATCGGAAGGTAAATTTATAAAACGTTTTTACAACTTTACTATTTTAAATAAAAGTGACACTCCCGATTATCCGCAGTCAAGCCATCCGATTATCCACGCACGGTTCTTCTAGGGAAAAAAGTCGACAGTTAAAGCAGAAAAGAATACACGATTATTTCACAAAAACACATGCAGGAGCAAATGATATCACACAAGTTGCACTGTATTTTTTATGCATACCTATGTAAAACTGTTTTATATGAATGATTAGCCATGTTATAAATTTACAGCTTATATATCATAATTAAAAAAAGTTGTTTATTCAATAATCCAAGTTTTCCAACTATCCATACACTCTTGTATACCGAATAGCCCGAAAAATCAGTAATTTGATGTACTCATAATTTTTGTTTGGAATGTGCATGATCTAATTTCCCCCTAAATAAATTAAACTTAAATCTTAATTGATTGCTAGTTTATCTAGAGGGAAGCTTTACAGGACTATGTTATTCATGAACTAATCACGGGGTATTGGTATTGAAATGTTTCGGACAGTGTTTTAAGGGTTAAAATAGCGGTAATCAGATTGTAAGCTTGTAGAAAAAGTGACAAAAGGGACGTGCGAAACTGTTCATGAATAATCGATAATTCTCTGCACATAGGACACTAACGGCGCCAGTTCAAGAGACGAGTTCTTTATGACAATCGATACGGGCTAAAGCGGACGTTGCAATTGACAAGCGACATAAAAATACAACAAACTAAATAAGCTATTAAAAAAAACATCAACACACTCAACAATAATATAGAATAAACGTTATATTTTGTATCTGTACAAAGCATTGTATCGTTTAAAAATGTGTGTCAGAAATTACGAATAGGTCCACAAATAAAACGCATAATTTTTTTTTGTAAGGCGACCAAGTATTTTACTTAGGTAATTGCTCCTGATGGGTTTTTACTTTCTCTCTATCTTACAGGTAGAGAAAGTATTGTGATCGTCAAAAAAATCGAACTCGAGATTTTGATGAATTTTGACGTTTCATGACTTCCTGAATCCGAAAAAGTGGTTTTTGAATTTCCGTCTGTCTGTCTGTCTGTACCTCCAACTAGAGCCTAAACTATTTTACCGATTGAGCTGAAACTTGATATCTAGGGTTTTCATAGGGTTGCCCCGAGGGGTTTTTGGAATTGGATATCTACCCCTAAAATTAAGGGTAGTTTACTGAAGGGAAAAAAGAGAAAAAGTCGATTTTCTCAAAATCCGCTCTAACGATTTTGATTAAATTTCATTTATGAACATTAATAAATATTCCAAACAAAATGGCTACTCTCAATATTTCAGCAAAATCGCTTTAAGGGCTCCGGTCTGATGCGTAAATTAACATTTTTTATAATAGCTCCTAAACTATTTGAGATATGAAATTACTTAGCATTACAAATATGTATATATATTTATAATACAAATATTTTATTCGAAACATATTTTTATAAAATCAATAACTTTCAATCTATACGCAATTATATATATATTTTTAACTTTTTGGACATTAAAGCTTAAGTATTGCGACCGTAAGAAAAACTAACCTGAAATGTTGATGGATGTCGACGTCTCATGACCCCCCGAACCCTTAAAAATAGTCTTTGCAATGCCGTCTGTCTGTGTGTCTATTAAAGCTTAAAATTAAGGGTAGTTTACTGAAGGGCAAAAAGAGAAAAAGTCGATTTTCTCAAAATCGGCTCTAACGATTTTGATTAAATTTCATTTATAAACATTAATAAATATTCCAAACAAAATGGCTACCCTCAATATTTCGGCAAAATGGCTTTAAGGGCTCCGGTCTGATGCGTCAATTAACATTTTTTAAAATAGCTCCGAAACTATTTGAGATATGAAATTACTTAGCATTACAAATATGTATATATATTTATAATACAAATATTTTATTCGAAACATATTTTTATAAAATCAATAACTTTCAATCTATACGCAATTATATATATATATTTTTAACTTTTTGGACATTAAAGCTTAAGTATTGCGACCGTAAGAAAAACTAACCTGAAATGTTGATGGATTTCGACGTCTCATGACCCCCCGAACCCTTAAAAATAGTCTTTGCAATGCCGTCTGTCTGTGCGTCTATAAAAACTTAAAATTAAGGGTAGTTTACTGAAGGGCGAAAAGAAAAAATTTGGTTTTCTCAAAATCTGCTTAAACGATTTTGATTAAAATTCGTATCTAGGCGTTGATTAAGATTATAAATAAACTGGCTATTTTCATTTTCCTATGAAAATGATTTTTAGGGTACATTACAGAAGCGTTAATTTCCGTATCTCCACAACTATTGGAGAAACTAAACAACTTATCATTGCAAAATTGTAGGCCTATTAGAAATAAAAAACTTATATTTGACATATATTTTTATAAAAGCAGCAGTTTCTGAGATATTTGCAAATATATTAATACAATTTTGTGAGCTTTAGTTGTAAACATATACTACTTAAGTCTTAACGCAATAATTCTCCAATGCCATAGAGTAATTAAATATAAGTATCTAAAATAGTATGTTATTTTTCCTTAAATCTCTTAGGAGAAATGTTTGCATAGCAATGATCTATCTCCATTTTAGACTCAATAGTCAATATTTACATTTTTTATTGGTCAAAATGTATAAATGAATAATTAAATATCAATGCGATGACTTGAAGATCTGCAACACCTTATAAAATGTTAATATTTTAACCAGAAATCGAAATTTTAATACGAAGTGTTGACCCTTGTGGAAGACATTAAACTGTTTGAAATGCTCTTAGGTGGACAAAGATGCGCCTCTTTTCTCATTGATTATATATCATTGTATATTATTTTATGCGTGTTCTTATGTGGAGTGGTGATGATACAATGTACATTATTCCGTTCAGAAATCTTACGAGTTTATAGAAAGAGAGAGAAAGTCTGTGCGGTGCGCCGTACCATTTATTTTTCTTTAAATCTCTTAGGAGAAATGTTTGCATAGCAATGATTTATCTTCATTTTAGACTCAATAGTCAATATTTACATTTTTTATTGGTCAAAATGTATAAATGAATAATTAAATATCAATGCGATGACTTGAAGATCTGCAACACCTTATAAAATGTTAAAACTTAAACCAGAATCGAAATTTTAATACGAAGTGTTGACCCTTGTGGAAGACATTAAACTTTTTGAAATGCTCTTAGGTGGACAAAGATGCGCCTCTTTTCTCATTGATTATTTATATATCATTGTATATTATTTTATGCGTGTTCTTGTGTGGAGTGGTGATGATACAATGTACATTATTCCGTTCAGAAATCTTACGAGTTTATAGAAAGAGAGAGAAAGTCTGTGCGGTGCTCCGTACCATTTATTTTTAAATGAAACTGTTTTTGATTTAAAAAATTCACTATACATAGCCTAAAACAAACTTTCTTTTATCAAACGCTTAAAAGAAATTGTTGACATAAAATCTTGATTCAATAATCTCTCAATTACTTAAATATGTCTGTGTTTTGTTTATTCGCGATAAACTAGAAAACCTCTTAATCAATTTAGATATCACTTTCACTTATTGGTTCCTTATACTCTCAAAACGGACAACAGGTATATTTTTCCTGTTAATATCAATAAAATGTATGTGTTTTCAAAGATTATGTCTAAAACTACGTGAACAAACAGTTATTATATATTAATATAATTTACTATTGACTAGTAGTCATTTATTTTCTGTCTAACTTTTCCAAAACCAATGTAAAGAGAAAATAAGGAAGAGCCAGAGGGAAAAAGACATCTGATTGGTTGAGCTTGTGACGTCACTCAGTATACAAGCCAGCGCGTTGAATATTCAAACTATTGCAATATAAAGTGTACTTTCTGAACCAATTTATTATATCAGCACACGAGAATTTCTATGAGCGAGAGCAAATGGGCCTACCAATTTTACCGGGAAAGGTATTTTCACCCATCTTCCAAGGTTCTCTTACATGCCGCAAGCAAAATGAGACCGACGGCTCTACTTCCCCTCCGAAGGAAATCGTGCTACGTATTTTTATCAATCAAGAACAATCTGTCAACCCCGGCTGGGTTTTAACCCACGATAATCGTGTCTTAACTCAAGCACTTTAACCCAGCATAGAACCACAACCGAGTCTCCGGTGTGTGTGATATCAATAATAGCTTAATAGGTAGCCGATGATATCCACACGTCCATCACAGAATTTGCCTTAAATTATTAGTGAATATTGACACTGATCACAGTAAGAAACCTGAATAGCTCTATGATAGAGCATTGGAATGTTAGGTCAAAAGTCCCGGGTTCAATTCCCATGTTCACGTGTGATTTAAAAAATAATAATACTGATGCGACTGTACCCACACTAAAATATAATATCGCTTTCCCAATCCTCGCTGGTCTCATACAAAGTTATTCTCTCTCCATTAACTATTGTTTAAAGTGGATATTCGGGGACACTGAATACTTGTATTTCTGAGGAAAAAATAATATAAGGGTAGTTTATTGAAAGCAAATTTGAAGACTATTTTAGACTAAATGGGAAATTACGTAAGGTTGTGTCTTACTATTTATTTTCTTATTCTTTACACTTTAAAATCTTGGCACACTAAACTAAACTATGTGTTTATGGGCCGAAGGACAAGGTAAGGACTTTCATAGAAAAAGGATGGTAGTTTTATTATTACTACTAGTTCAAGATATACTTGGATGCTTGTTTCTCGCCAAAGAAGAATAAAACAGGAATATTTCATGTAGGTCGTAAAGAAACTAAAGGGTGGACAGGCAAGAGAACTCATCCACTTGAAGTGGAGGGTTCCACATCAGAAGCAGAAGGGCTTAAAGTGAGTCAAGTTATATCCTAATGTGTGTCCATACCCTCCAGAAGCCTCTATATGGCCGATTAAGCTGAATATTTGCACACTTATACTATAGAACACGGAACAGAACTTAACGGAGCAGGATTTGCGATTTTTCTTTAATTTAATAAAAATATAACTGATTTAGTTCACTTCCACTTTATCCACTCTTACGTAATAACTAACAGAATTTTTTTGTTTTGTTTAATTGAAGGTTATGTTTTTCTTCATAGAACATAATTTTCCTCACATGGTGATATCAACAGTTGTTGAATATCTGTCGTGAGCATAGCGACATTAGATGAGAAACATTTTTAAATCAAAAGATAAAGTTGTTACTAAATTCCATATCATCCTTGACAGAAATTCAAGAACTGTCGAGGTCACCATGTGAATAAAATTAAACACGGTGTTCCTAATGAATTAATATTTAATTTATTTGGCCAAAAAAATAGTTTTGCTATAAAAATTGAAGAAAAAAACACGGACCTTTTATCACGTCTCCTACACTCCAACTTTAACGACCCAAAAGTTGTTTACATCTATTGTGATGGTCAAAGTGCAAAAAACAAGTAGTATCTCTCCTCATGTTATTATTATTAGCATCGCGTCTTACTACCCGTTCGGGCTATACGCACTTACGCTAATGTGTAACGGTGGGGTATTTGTGAGATGAAATATAGGACCTACAGCTTAACTTGGGATCCGAACCACGGTGGAGGCCTGGGCATTTCACACATTCACAAGTTGTGATTAATACACGTATTTTCAGAGGTGAAGGAAGTGTTTGGCAATCAGATAAATCTGTGTCGGGACACCGGACCTCCAGCACAGAAGTTTGACACCCTACCCCTAGACCGCCAGGTCACCCTCTCCTCATGATATTATACAAAACCATCTATATCGAAAAACCTTGTTACAGTCTTTACTGTGAAATAAATGTCTGCCGCAGTGGCCAATAGGCATGTCTTCTTCCTATCCTCTCTAATATATCCACAGTGCCGCCATGAAGGTCTAGAGATAGAGAGAGGAGAGACCCCCTTGCCAGGAAAGCCCGACGACCCGAGACAGATAGCTTCAACCAAATCCTTGCGTGATTAAACGCGCCGAGACCACTGCTTTGCCAAATTGTCTTGTTCGCGATGAGACGCAAGGAGTACTACATTTTATTATGACAAATGAGCGGGCGGACAGGTCTCCCGTTCCCCGCGACCAAGTTGACTATAGAGTGGTCGCTCACAAGCCTAGAGGACCTTAGTTCGATTCCGTGTGACGTCAAAGAGGATATTATTTTCCTAGTACACACTAGAGGCAGAGGCACCGTGAGAACGGACCGTTCATGTGGTGTGGACGGTGAGCAGAGGCATGGCGAGCTGGGCGGGTATATCCGCTGGGCTGTCGGTACATCAAAGCGAGGAGTTTCTCAGTGCGCTCTAGTCTGGACGCCTCTTTTGTTGAATCTCCCTCGTCCCATCCGTGTTTTCTATTCGCGAGTGATTTTTGCGTTGATAGTGGTGTCGGGATCCACAATAAAATGGATCGGGAACAGGACATGAACGTAAAAAAAATGATTGGTGAGTTGGATAAGAGACAATCTCCAGTGGGCAGGAACATCAGCGTGATAGATAAACGTTCGTCTGGTGGAATTGTAAGGCTGAAAGTAGAATATCTTCTCCTCGTGATATCTTTAATCCTATCCAATTAAAGAGTAAGTCTTTCTCCATCATCCTTGTAAGGTTTTCAAATTTCTCACCTTCATCGAGGGTAAAGTCCTTTAAAAGACTAGTGTTATTGCCGGATAATCGTCGCCTATTTAGATTTAGTTGTGATGACCACCTACGTCGTTTCTTCATTTTTTTTTTCTTTAGCTTTTCCACCTGATGTTTTAATAGGATAAAACACACAAGCTGCTGAGGTTTTGACGTCTGACTCTGAAACCGTTGTTGCCTAAGTTTAAACGTCATAAAAAAGTGGAGGGTAGACGAGGCACTCCTCGTGCATCTTCGTGTGAGATTCGTGAAATGTCTACTTGTGCGTCCTCGTTCTGCCGCGTTTTGCCTCGCGGTGCCACTGCCTCTAGTGTATACGCAGCTTTAAGATCAATTCCGGCGTCAGATAACACATAACATGTCACAACACTACACATCACGGCAGTGTGAGCCTTTCAAAATAATTTACTGGGATAGTTTTTTTTCCCCCCCCACTAAACCGTCATAACACGTGTTAACACGAAACGTCAGCGTAGTCTGAATTCGGCTTAAGACTTAACTAGCCAGATAATTTTGTAAAAGATTAAGTGATTCATTTTTTATCCTCCTTTCAGTTTTATAGTAGCTCATTCCCCCCCACTGCAATGTAAGGATAACATATTTGTTTGGCTTAGCAAAAAAGATCGTAATGCATTTCATATTTTGATTCCGGATCTATTTCTGTACACATCCAGATTAAAACAGCATATTTAGAGTTGAGCATCTTCGCCAGGCACATAAAACTAAACAAACACATTGACGGAAAAGCTCTATTTCTGAAGTTATATAGCACATTATTCAGAGAGTTAGCTATATATCGTATATTGAGATAATTAAAAAATATGAGAAATGTTGAAGAAAAAGATTAGATTTTTTATTTTTTTATTCAAGGTATTTAACGTGCTCTTTCTAGACCAATTAGTTAAATTCGCACACGACTAATATAGACTTACATATATCTATAACAAACACACCTTCCAGCCCCCAACCGTTGATTTATCACTGTGAAATTGTCAAACCAACATCTCACCAACTATAAATTTTTCGGCAATGCCAGCAATCGAACTCGGGTATCTTCAGGTTAATAGACAGACACTCTACAGACTGAACTAGTGGTGTAGGATAATGAAGTTAGAATATTTTTCTAAAAAAAGTTATCCCGTCATACTTAACAGAACAAATAGAATAAACGTAAAACGAATGTTTAAACCCATAAGTTAGCTATTTTTCTTCCTCTTTGTCCTACTATCTTCCCGGGTTATACCGTAGACCTAAGTATATTAACTACACTCATGACTCATGAGGGAGGAATATTTATTTACCACTGCGTCTTACTATCCGTTTGGGTTATACGCTTAAGTACTAGTTACGCTAATGGATTAGAAATTGGGAAGGTTGAATTTTAGAAGCAGTGAACCCGAATTTGTGTGGAGGTAAAGTGTAGAACCATCTAGGAAAAACCACCACCAGTTCACCCGACCGAGATTTGAACCTCAATCTCCCCGTCCTCGGCAGTCTAGCTCAACACGAAGCTAGCGCGTTAGCTTGCTACGCCAATGATGCGGGTCGTGATATAGGAATAAGAAAGGTAGAATTTAAAAGATATGTGCCCGCGTTTACGTGGAGTGAAAGAGGGTAACCAGCTATGAAAATATATTCTTTGTACACTTGGTCAGGATTTGAGTCCCGATTCCCCCATTATTGGAAAAACAAACTTGACGGGCCTGACCTGACATCCAGTCCGCGTGTCCACCGTTTGCGGGTCATAAGTTTAGCTATTATTAAAATAAATCGTTTTTGGTAAGTACATCTTAACTTAGTCTGTGGCGTGTCTGCCTACTAAACTAACGGTCACAAGTTCGATTTCCGATACTGCCAAAAAGAGTATAAATATTATTAATGGGTTTTTATAGGCCAGTTGACACAATGAGGTTATTTGGACGACTTATAATTAATTAATGAAATTAGGGTATCCCTTATCACAGTGATAAATAAACGGGCAGGAGGACAGGGTGTTGTGCTTGTTTTAGATTTACGTTCGTTTGTAAGTCGTGCACTGATATTAGCGGTCAATTATTCAGAAAGCGCAAGGGAGTGTAGGGAACGCGAACGGAAATAAAGTTCTTTCATTTCTTATGGCAATTTTTTTTTTTGCACAAAATAAATAAAATATTGCTCCAATAGAAACATCGAGTTTAATTAATTTCAAATGGTTACTTGAACAAATACTTTTAGTGTGATTTTCTTTATGTTAATTATATATATTTAAATTCGTTAATATTATTAGCATGGTAGTTGTTTAAGAAAAATAGGAGTAAGTATTAGGAAAGTATAATTTTAAGGAAATTCACCGGAATTTTGAATATATGTACACGTATTTTCGTGGAGAGAGGTTGAGAGAGACCATTTGGGAATAACTACCCTCGGAAGATCAAGAAGGAGGATTCAAATAATGGATGATTTGAAGGAAAGAAGAAAATTCTGGGAGATGATGGAAGAGGCAGAGGACAGAGCGCATTGGCGGTCTAAGTTCACTGACAAAAGGAATGGACCTGACGTAAGACAGAACACTCAATAATAATAATAATAATAGCGTACCTAGCCTGGATTAGAGCCCCAATCTCAACGTCACTGACGAACCTGATCAGACGAAGTTGTCGTCTTGGCCCGCGTGCCCACCAATGCGGGTGAAAACAAAAATTAGTCTGCAAGGTTGGTAACGGTGACGAAAGTCTATCGTGAGTTTGAAACATGGCGGAACGCAGTATTTTAGGTATATTTGAGACTGTTTTCCACACAAATTCCGACGATATGAAATTACTAGAGTCAGCCATCAGGAAATAATTACCCCTTTTAGAGATGGTTTTAGAAGTTACGAGTACCGGGAACGTCAACACTAAAATGCATCGCGACCATTAAAATAGCATTTGTGTTCTCAGGGTTTTATGTCTGTGAATCAAAGCTGTTTGTTTTGTTTTTTTTTCCCGAGGCCACCATAAATCGAACCTTTCCTTTAGTCCTTAGCACTCAATCCTACACTAGTCTGACTCTGACAGATAACCGACATGGAAAACTATCCTTTACGTCTTAAGGGGGCCACCCTCAGTAAGCGAGAAATTGTCAAGTAGACGTTCAACTCTAACGAAATATATAATTCTACGATGTGTTATTTAAAAATATGGTTCAGGTGAAAATAAAAGTCGAATGATTCTCACAGGGCTATTTTTCTTTAACAACCCTATATTTTGAGTTTTATTAAGAGAAATAAAAAAAAGTGTGAAAATGTTAACATTAGCTCATTTTCAACGCTTGTTTAGGCACATTTACGGAGCTATAAGACTTGGCTTGATGAAAAAGGGCTCTAGACTTAGCCTTCATTTAACAAATGCAGTAATTTTTTGATTGGCTCACAACATAAAATTTTAAGATATTTGAGAAATAGCAACGAGATTTCCTCTTTACCTTGGTAAGAGGTTTCGTAGTTTTCTTACCCCTCTTTCTTATTGATATGACAAAGGGTGATTGTAGGTGAAGGGAGAAAGGAAGTATGCCAATGACAGGGAGGCCGGGATTCAGATCCCATCCCGATTGACTGGAGAATTTTTTTTCCCTCAAGTATTTAACTATTTATAAAATAACAGTTGTAGGCTACAAGTATATCGAACCCGGGATGGTTTGGAGTGGTAATCTTAAAACATCTTATTCTCCTTCACCCATCAACCCACCCATCGGTTTATTATTCTCTAGTAAGTGTGTAATTTTACAACGAAATAAATGTGACCTAACATTCTTCATTAGGAAAAATTTAAACAGTGGATCAATTAAATAACATAATTATGTGGCATTATTTTCACCTATGAGAGACCAATTAAATTGTAAACGTGTACAGTTAGTGTATTCATCTAAATTTAAGAATAATTTGGAATGTTTTAATATAGTTTCCGTAAAAACCGTGTTCTTTTCTTGACAAAACATTTATTTTATTTAAATATAGAGCTTTCCTTCAATCAAATGTAAGTGAACCCTAGTTATGCTTATTACTGCATGAAAGACTAGAATACTATCAAGTCCCGTAATAGACTATTAGTCGACTACAAATTTCCCTGAACTGATGACAGCAAAGAATGCTTCAGTGGCTTCAGGCAAGTCATCCGGAGGGACTTCTGAAGGTCGCATTATCTCATACGTCCTAGATTTGTCAGAGAATTCGTTTATTCTTGTGATGGCCCACCAAACATGTGACAGAACCGGTTTGCCCCCATTTTGTTTTATCTTTTTGTTTCTAGGGCTCATCTCCATTTGATCAGACTTCTTACCGATACACAAATCCCTATTGGTACAAGCTTTCGTGGGGATGTAAACCGCTTTCTTTGGCGGATCGCAAGTGCATTTTGTATATTCACCCATTGGTTCCTGAACCTTTCTTATTGGAGATTCTCTTTTTGTGACGTCATCCGTTTCTGGATATGCTGTTCTCTTCAGTTCATCTTTTGCGTGATTGCTTAATTCTTTCGATTTTTGTTTTTCAGAAATATCTCCGGGAACACTGCGAGTCGTGGCATCTTTTTCAGGTTCATCGCTAACAGTATAGTTCAAGTGTTTTAGTTTCTTTTTTCTTGTAGATTTTTCTTTCGGCGCTTTCTCTTTTGTTTGAACTGGTTTATATTTATTCGGCGCTAAGCAAACGCATTCGTTGTATTGTTGTTGTGTTGGCCTTTGCTCTTTTATTTGCGAGACGTCTTTTATTTGCGAGACGTCCTTTATTTGCGAGACGTCCTTTATTTGCGAGACGTCCTTTATTTGCGAGACGTCCTTTATTTGCGAGACGTCCTTTATTTGCGAGACGTCCTTTATTTGCGAGACGTCCTTTATTTGCGAGACGTCCTTTATTTGCGAGACGTCCTTTATTTGCGAGACGTCCTTTATTTGCGAGACGTCCTTTATTTGCGAGACGTCCTTTATTTGCGAGACGTCTTTTATTTGCGAGACGTCCTTTTTCGAGACGTCCTTTATTTGCGAGACGTCCTTTATTTGCGAGACGTCCTTTATTTGCGAGACGTCCTTTATTTGCGAGACGTCTTTTATTTCCGAGACATCCTTTATTTGCGAGACGGTTTCTTTAACAGGCTTGGCGGCTGGACAGACGTAGTCATCGGGCTTAGCATATGAACAATCACACGTGAAATGAGGCACTTCGGACATTTCTAGTTATATTAGTACCTAACATTCGTATTTAGACAATTCTGAGCAATAAAAACTGCATTTTAAGTGATCTAGCTTAGATCAACATTGGAGTATTTCAAAATAGGGGCAAAAGAGAAAAATTCCGAATATTACGTCAAATTTGTCACATATGCGTAGTGGTAAATTGTGTTATTTTTCCTGATTACTTTGATTCAATTAACTATGTGTTTCTATGACAATGATAACTTATTATTAGCTTGTTTTTATTTCAAAATCTTGTTGCACTATTTCCATCACATGCAGAAAACGTGTAATATTTCCCCTTTAATAATAATTCTTAAGAACGTGTCTATTAAATGAATGTGACATTTATTTTCACCATTGGTCTTAAAAAGAAATTAAACATCTATAATGGTATAATATGGAATAACAAATATGACAGGTGAACAAGTGGCTAATCTGCCTGGCATTGTTTGATGAAGAAGAGGATTTACATTGGTCGATTCAATGCAGTCAAATATTTACAATGGGGCTTTTAGACCTCTTTCTAGACAGATTCTGTTGAAAATTATTTATAAATTCATACTCATCGTGTATTGTTAGGTCATATTAGTGATGTTCTTGATTTACTATTCATCTGACTTTGATATTTACAATAATCTATAACGATATAACTTAAGGCAGGAGTATAAGGAACGCGTGTTAAGTTTAGTGTGTTTGGAGTTTCTGTATCGAAACAATTTTTTGGTCTAAATAAATAAAATAATCATCCAGTGGGAATAAAGAATTTAATTTTCTTCGAATATTAATATAAAGAATTTTTGAATATCTATCAAGGATGTCCTGGAATTTAATAACAACTTTTTCTCTTCATTTAAACAGTTTCTCAGCTAATATCGTTTTGTTGAAGACAGATATTCAAGATTTGTTGATATCATCAAGTGAATAAAACTAAACTATGTTTCTACTGGAGCAATATTTTATTTATCTTGGCAAAAAAAAAAGTTTTGCTTGGAAAAAACTGCAAAAACACTGCCCTTAGCTAGCCTTCCCTCCCACATTTCTGCACTAATTACAGAAGCACCAAGGTATGCAAGTATGAAAGAGGTATTCCTGCTAAATTCAATGTGTCTTTACATCAAATCTTCATGATTCACTTAATTGTTAAATGACAACCTGTATAGGGGAATCAAACACGGGATACTTGAAAATGCACGTCAATTCTCTACCACTGAGCCATCCTGGTTCGTTTCGTTTCGTTTATTATTATTATTATTATTAGCACCGCGTCTTACTACCCGTTCGGGTTATACGCACTTACGCTAATGTGCAATGGTAGGGTGATTGTGAGATGAAATGAAGGACCTACAGTTTAACGTGGAATCCGAACCACGGTGGAGGCCTGGCATTCCTCACATTCACAAGTTGTGATTAATACACGTCTTGTCAGAGGTGAAGGAAGGGTTTGGCAATCAGATAAATATGTGCCGGAACCGAGGATTGAACCCCGGACCCCTAGCACAGAAGTCTGACACCTTACCCCTAGACCACCAGGTCACCCGTTTCGTTTATTGTATTTAGACGAACCGGGGAGGAAAGGGGGAGGATCAATGATAGAGCATTAGGGATCAATAGAGATAGGTTGCGGCTTCAATTACCATGCGAGGGTTGTTATTCAATTAATGTTTATATTTGGTTTAAATAGTTTTAATCACCATGTATTACCGTTTCAGGTTATACGCATATGCACTTATCATGCTAATGAGGGATGAGGAAAACTGATGCTATAGGAAGTGTAACCGCATTTGCGTGGAGGGAGAGAGGGCGAGTGGAAAACTATTTTGTAAAAACCACCCTCAGTACACCCGACCAGGGTTCCAACCCCGATCTCCACGTCATCGGCAGTATAGTCTATTACAAGAGTGACGCCTTAGACCATACGGCCACCAAAGCAGGTTAAAAAAAGTATTAATTTGCGCTTATGTTAAACTAAATTTATAAAAAACTGACAACTAGTTTTAAAATAAAGCCGTCAGGTAACATCTTGCCTGATTCGCAGGTGACGCAGAGGTCAGGGTTCGAAACTCAGCGCGGGTGGATTGAAGGGTGTGAAGGGGAGAGCGGGTTCCCAAATGGTTTACCACTGTACTTCCACGCAAATACGGTTACCCTTCCTCTGAATTATACCTTCCTTGGCTTCATTTCATTAGTGTTAATATGAGGATAGAATGGACGAGTAGTAAGACACGGAGCACGTAAAAAAATTAATAAACAGCAATTATAATAATAAAATAGATTCATTAGTTTAATTGTCAATGTTATTAAATAGTAATTGATGCATTAATGTTCGCCATCTTTCTTAATATGTTTAGCATTTAGTAAATTATTTATATGAATTATCAACCCATGCACAAGACAAACAAATTCGATTATATATTTGCCCTACGGTAATGTGAATAATGTGTATTCTTGCTCAGAAAGATCCAAACAGCGCCTTGATGCTCTATTCAATTAACTTCTTCATTATATGTCTATAGACTATTATTTTTTTTACCGTCGGAATAGTTGGCTTTTTCCAAGCCCCCCTCCATAGCTTTAAGGCAAGAAGATAAAACACAAGTCAATTAGTTACCGCCTCTGATTCGCTGTGGATAAAGAAGACGAAACTCTACAAAAGCAGCTGGGATTTTTGGAAGTGAACGTGATTACTGAAGGGGTAGAATCGATTGTTAGGATTCACTGTGTGGTGGTAGAATGTTTTTTCAAAGGTGAGTCAGTACTAAATAAAGTGCAGAATATTGAAATAAGTATAATTCTTTTAAGTGGAAGCGTCATTGCTTTTTCTTAATCTCAATAATAATTCGAGAATGCTGTGAGTTTATTTCTTTACCCCCAAATTACGTTAATGGTTTTAGGGATAAGGAAGGTTTGGAAAGTGCACCCACATTTGCGTATAGGGATAGTGGAAAACCATTTTGAAAAAACCTCAGTATAACCAACTGAGATTCGAGCCCCGATCTCCCCGTCTTCGGCACTCTAGGCTACTGCGAGAGTAGTTCCTTAGACCATGCGACCACCGAAGTTGGTTTATGTGATTTAAAATAGTTTATAGTAAAACTGTTTTAAGAAAGTTAAGATAATCCAAAAAGGCAAAACTGTGGTCACATGGTCTAAATTGACAGGCTTGAAAATAAAAAGATCAGATTAGTGTTTACAGGGCGGTCCAGATTCAAATCTCGACCGATTGCAACTAAAGTAATTTTAAACATGTGATTTTCCCAACCGCTCTTTACACTAATGAGGCTAGTTGCACCAAAGTGAGTTTAAGTAGTACAACGATCACAGTTTAGTTAGAATTTTTTAATACTTTTAATAAAAGGGTTATTGATTACTAGATAAGGACGAGAAAGATAATTTAAGACCTTAAAATCCTTCTTTTAATTAATCATCTCACCTTTCATATCGATTACGATCTGTATAGATAAGATAAAATATAGAATAAACTAAAATTCTAATTCAAAAGTAGATGCAAGCTAGAAATATAAAATTCAGTGAATGTTGAAATAATTTTGTCTACCTAAGAATTCATCTTTCCATAGCCCAGAATGCAATAGCATTTTATAGGTTAGTGAAGATAGAGTGGTTTATAGCCAAAGTGTTACCTTTTGAACGTAGGATGGTTAGCTCGGAGTTCAGACACGCGCCATTTTTTAAATGTCATTTACATCCAAAAACTCTTTACCACCCCTTTCCCTCCTCTTACTTGACCTCTGGACGTAAGAATAACTGCTTCAATCGCAGTTAAATGTTATAAATTATGTTAAGTTAATTTGAGAACAAACAGAGCGGGAAACGTGACATCTAAACCTTTATTTACCCTCCACCCTCACCCTGAAAAGTTAACCAAACTAATCTTACATTTTACCATTTCCATCTTAAATTTATTCTTTGATATTTTGTGAGCAGTGCCAAAGTGCAGTTTTCATAGTAAGAGCCTTTTAGAAAATACAAACTTTTTTTTTTTGCTATCAACTTCGATAAAATGTTACTACATTATGAGTGTTATCGTATGGATATTGATTATATCTATCAACAGTAACAACTAAAGAGCAAAATTATTGACGTATGAATGCATGAGAGTAGAACTAGAAGATTGTTTAACTCCTTATGAAAATTGACGTTATGTGTAATGCAAGAAGTTGTCTGAGCCATGCAGTGGTTTGAGGTGCTATGTGTCGGATGAAGCAGGCTATTTTATTGGCCTGAAACGTTAGGGTACGGCCAGACTGGGCGAGCGACTAAAAAATAAAACAGAACACATTGGTTGTAATGAGAGGTGGCCAGGCTGGAGCGACCGAGCGCGCGCGCTCGAGCCGGAACAGTCTAGTTTACAGGCGCTAGGCAATATTATTGTGGTTCATTGAGTGCTAGGAAAACTTCTCATTTTGACATTTTTATTACTATCGATAAGTTTAGCACACTTGTTACAAACGGCCTAATTTAATTTGTAGCTATATATATAAAACTGGTGTGTTAAAATCGTTTGTCAGTCTGGCCGAGCCCTTACAAATGGAGCCGCAGTCCAGCGTGGTTTTTTTAATCTAACTTTGCTAAGGGTGTGTGTGAGTGTTCTGCCTCCCACACTCCTTTCGGACCTTTCCCCAATTTCTCCCCTAGGACCCAACATATCCACAAAATTGGATTCTAGATACACGCCTATCTTAGTACAGGTAAAATTGAGTGCTTGGGAGTGACCCCACTTCTGTTATGTGTGGTGGCCAAACTACGGTAACATTGGCGGAGCAGGTTTGGAGGACGCGAAAGGGATTTATATTCCTGATGTCATAGAAGCTAAGAGATTATTCTAAATTTGTACGTTAAAGTAAAGTTTATTCGTGAAGTGTTCGAACGTAAAAATAAATAAATAAGGCACAGTAAAAATAATAATGTTTCATGTTTAGTACAAATTTGATTGGTTACTCAAAGCCAATATTTATTTTATGGTTGAGTCATTAATTACTAAGAAATTTAATTTATGACACAATGACCAATCTTATAAGTCGATTCATAAAAAATATAAATACATGGTGAGTTTTTTCATGAACTTCTATTGGATTTGTGTTTTTTATGAGAAATTAAATTAACGTAAGTAATAAAATGCAGACTTTGTAGATTTCTCCTTAAACATTTATGTGGACTAAATTATAAACTTAATTCAAGTCATATAATTTTTAATTTTTCACAAAATTTGTCCTCATAGTTTCCTTTTTTTTTTTTTTTACATATGAATATTGTTTTAATGTTTATACTGAAGTTGGCAACAACTTCTACCAACGTACCGCATTTTACTATTTAATGACATCTACATTCTAATAAAAAACTGTGTATTTGTATTTACACTGTATAATGATGAATTTTACTCCATAACCTTAACTTGTGTTTGTAGCTATAAGTGTGTCAACATTTTTTATCTGTTTGTGGGAAATAATGTGTTATAGAGATCTAATTATGGAGTTGATAATCTATCATTCCAAGTTTGTGGTAGGGAAGTTTACCCTCAACTTATGAATGGTCTCGAGCATTGATTTTATAATCAGCTAAAGCGAACGGAGCGTCATCATCATCACCATCATCGATTCGTCACTAAGAAGTTTATATAAACGAATCCAACGTAAGCCCTAAGAGATCGCGCCAGCGATCGATACCCATGCTTCCATCTAGCGGGCAACGCTCCAACTACTAGGATGAACGGTAGCGGTTTTCAACCACGGGACCGTGAGATGTGGGGTCATTTTTTAAATGTGCGTGGATTTTTTTTTAAATTGTAGTTTACAAAATAGATCAGAAATGACTAAAGGTTCAAGAATAGCATTAGAACTTATTAACTAAGACGCGAAGTACGACACTCCAATGGTATTTTCCTCAATCTATGTTAATGTAGTGAAGGTTCCTGAAAATTACAATAAATTAAATATCACCAACCCTGCTTTTAACCTTGCCCCATTACCAAAATGTAAAGCAAAACTAATTATTATTTTATTTTGGAAACTAGATAAATTAATTTTTCCTCATTCCAAGTATTACTGCCCGTCCGGAATACCCGTATGAAAATACTAATTAATGAGCTAGGAGTGAGAAAAGTCTAACTTAGAGGAGAGTGGGAAACTGATTAGTAGGGGAGGTGGGGAATCTTTTTACACCCAGCCAGATTTCGAACACCGAATTCCCCATTCCCTAGAAAACCCAGACTAGACAAGACTGGCAACTTTATTTGCGGGGCTACTGGTGAAGTTTGAACCAATTTAAAAAATCACGTCTTACTACCTGTTCAGGTTATACGCATATTATGTACCAATTGAGCTAATGTGTTTAGGCTGAGGAAGGTTGAATTTGTAGAAAGTAAGCCCGCGTGTGCGTGAAGGGAGAGTGTAAAATTATTTATGAAAAACTATCCTCAGTTCACCCAACCAGGATTCAAGTCTCGATCTCTCGGTTCTTGGCAGTCCATTCTATTACGAGAGTTTAGTCTTAGACCATGCGGCTACCTTAGCAGGTGGATCAAATTTAACTTTTGCTTATTGGTATCCGTAATTTTATATAATACTTATGTAATAAAAGCCAAATGGTGCCTTTTTGTCTGTCCAGAAGTTTACTATAACTTCCCGATGAGTTAAGTGTTGAAGTTACCCCCAATATTTATTTTTCGCAGGGGGGATAGTCACAGAGGGGATTCAGCACATCGCGATCACGTGGCTCAAGCGTGGAGCCAAGAGTTTGATATAGTTTTGATGCGGATTACCCGTGCGGAGAACGGCTCTGCTTATACGTTATACATAATTACTTTCGCAGTATTTAGCTACATATTTTAATATACTATAACAAACATTTAAACATATATTTTTAATATTTCAGATAATTACAACGTTCATTCCGTCAGCCATTTATAAATGATCATGACCGGGGGGGAAACGTTCTTGTAAACCGCCTCCAGCCTTGTTCACATACCACCCCAAGTCCGGTTCTCACAAACAACCCCAACCTTGTTCTAGCATGCCTAACCCTTTTTTGGCTTCCCACGCCCAAGCCCTGTACTTTCATATAGACCCAGCAATGTTCTTACATACCACCTTAACCTTGTTCTCGCATACAACCCCAGCTTTACTATCGCATACCTTCCCGGCATTATTCTTAGATACCACTCCCTAGCCTTGTTATCGCATACCTCCCCAGTCTTGTTATTACATACCACTCCCCAGTCTTGTTATTGCATACCTCCCCAGCCTTGTTATTGCATACCGACCAAAGACTTTAACTCGCTATTGATATTATCCCCCTTTAAGAAAACAATACCTCTTAAATTTCAAGCCTTTTTCCAAACTAAACTTAGAGAGGGTCGTTTCAACTCTCTTGCGGGTGGTTGGTTCTCTTTTCAAACTGAAGAATGCGCGGCGTCCTCAAAGACGGACTCGTCTGATCACTTGGCAACTTTTGAACAACTTTTTCAATAAAGCAAACTCACCCGCTCTGAAAGGAAAGAAAGTCAACCAAACTGGTAAATCGACATCCATCTATTAAATGGAGAGATAACTTTTATAAAAGAGACTTTCAAATCCATATTTTATTTTTTTACATAGAAAGAAAATTTATTACAGACTATGTTGACTATGGTCAATCAAGCAAACATTTCACGAAACTAACATTTTGCTACCCGCTTCAGTGGCCGAATGGTCTAAGGCATCAATCTCATGTTAGACTGGACTTCTGATGACGGGCAGATTGGGGTGCGAATCCCGGTCAGGTCTGCCTACTTAAGGTGGCTTTTTCTAAATGGTCTCCCACTCTTCAACCACGTATAGGTTGATAGATTACAACTAAAATGCATCCTTCCTCATCTCTACTCCATTAGAGTAATTATCATACATGCATATAACCTGAACAGGTAGTAAGACGTGGAGTAAAAAAAGTAATGTTTCTTAGTGGCTTGATATTTCTGGCATAGTTTTTTAATTTTGACATAAAGCACATTTAGGCGGTCGCCTAGGGGCGGAAAGTGTTTAGGGGTGCATGACAACAATTTTTTTAATGTCCAAACAAATAATTGTTTAAATTAAATAAGTAAACTAATAATTATTTATAAATAAAGAAATAACACCTAAGTATTTTATCTAATCTTAGCAATATATATTAAACTTATATATATTTAAAAGATCGATTAACAACAAAATCCCTTTTATGCTTTTATTATTTTCGCGGTCGCTTTGTCGGTGAATGGTTTTGATGTTTATTTAAAATCTTCCGAAATTAATGAGAGCTAAAGAAAAGAAGAAGGGATCACATTTTAGCTCATTTTATTAAGTTGGGGAAGATTGCCACTTATTTTTATTTATTTTTATTTTTATTATTATTTTGCTTTTATGTTGATGTTTTTTCACTCTATTATTATTAATATTTTGCTTCACGCAAGGGGAGCGGCTTATGTGTCTAATTTAAATAAGTTTAGATTTAATAATATTTATTTAGGCATAGTAATGAATTAGGACAATTACAGTAAATGAAACATATGCTTAAGTATTTGTATAAAGTTTTATTTTAAAACATTTTCAACACTCTGAAAACTGTTTAGAGCAAACAATCTTCACTTACAAAAAAAAAAAAAAAAAAGAAACAAGACCTTGATACACATATCGTGGTACTTTTCTTTTTTTTTTTTTTTTTTTTTCAAAACTATCCGTACTTTTTGTAATGTTAAGGTTTTAAATGTTATATTATATCACTTTTTTTTTTCCTAAAATCCTTGTGTGTGCTAGTCACCCCCTGGTACCCCTGTAAATCCGCCAAGGCATTAATGAAATCTACTCTCTTTTTGTTTTGTCGACGTGCCTCTAAATATTAATAACTGATGAATTGTATACAGTATACTTGGCTCTGTTAATTCAAGAGAGTCTAAATAGGCTTATATAAAGTTAAGAAGTATTATATTTCACGTTTTCAAATCGTTATTGCAGTCTTCAAGATTTCTCTTTGGATTTCAAAGTTTGAAATGGAAATATCTCCTATAATTTCTCCTTGGATTTGAAGTTTATATTTCTCCTTGGTGATCAAGTATATTCATAGAGAATAACCACTGGTAACGTGGTATGTATTTATATAATTCGGACTAGGTTAAAATAATGTCCTTGCCCGGTTTCGTTTAAATTGGTCCACTGATTTGGCGATAATAATGTAACAGATAGACAGACATACGAAATGCAAAACGGTCGCGTTATAACAGGACATCACCCCACTTGGTCAAAAGTAAAATAATACTTTTAATGCTGATATCTAGGCAAGGGAGATAATTTGTTTCTTTTAAGAACCTCAAAACCAAAATTTAAATACAGTAGCTGGTGGAAACTAACTTTGGTACGGATATAGCCGTGTCTAATTTACGTGTCCAGACGTAATTTTTCCACAAATTCAATTTAACAAAATATAAGTGATAGCAATAAAACCAAATCCTCAACCAGTAGTAGTTAGTTCGAAATTGATTCCCCTTCCCTGCTTTAAGCCCATTTATATTTCCATAGCGAGAAGGCTCAGTAGTAAACCCCGTGGAAAGTTGGGGGGTGAGGTTTGGTCTGTGTGCGGTAGGTTTTAGAGAAGTTTCTACCCCAGATATTGTGGCCAAGGGGACAGTGGGAGGGGATGACAACTTTAACCCATCTGGCCGATTTGTTTCCTCGTCCAAGGGAGAACCTATGTCTCTATCTCTCTCTTTATATCTATCTATATTAGGATTTCCTATCGGTTTTTGTTTATAACCTAAGGGTTCGAATTCAACTAACACCACGTCCACGTGAAACCGTGTTGGGATCCATTGCCAATGCATTTGTTGAGGTGTCTATATTATGGTTTTAGTAAGGAGATTTATAAAAGTTACTACAACCTTTTAAATATATTCATAGGTCAAGTCATGTAATATGTAGTTGTTCCTTTTTATATAACTACATTATCAAGGGGGAGCTGAATTGTATCTACTCGAAATGGTATCCATTCAAACAGTTTTGTAATAAACTGCTTTTTGTGAAAATCCTGAATTGTATCCACCTGAGTTATATCCACAAAAACTGGAATTGTATCCACTCGGAATGGTATCTATTCCGACAGTTTTGTAATAAACTGCTTTTGTAAAAAAAAACTGAATTGTATCCATTTGAAATATACCCACAAAAACTGGAATTGTATCCACTCGGAATGATATCCATTCCGACAGTTTTGTAATACACTATTTTTATGAAAATCCTGAATTGTATCCACATGTTATATCCAAAAAAACTGGAATTGTATCCACTCAGAATGGTATCCATTCAGATAGTTTTAAAATATACACCTTTAAGTGAAAACCTGAATCATATCTACAAATGGCCGACTTGAGGTTTAACAGAAGGAACGTTTAACGTAAAAGCTTTGTCACACTTATGGTAGAGGGTAGGTAGCAGGATGGAATCTTCTTAACTTACTACTTGTATACTAGAGTGCAGCCAAATCAGTATGTTAATTTAATCAAATTATTTAAATAAGTTGTTAAATAAATGTGGATATAATTCAGGTGGATACAACTCAGGATTTTCACAAAAGCAGTTAATTACAAAACTGTCGGAATGGATACCATTCCAAGTGGATACAATTCAGTCCCCTCCATTATCAATATACTAGGCCTACACAAACTAATAATATAGTGAAATGTTAATAATGTTGATCACAAAAAAAAAGTATTTTCTAAAAATGTCTTCCAATCATAGTTCTACAATCATAACTATCCAGATTTGTGCTTAATTTATCAAAATGTGTTTTATTATATAGGCGTATAACCTTAGCGGGTAGTAAGATGTGGTGCTAAAAAAATATGTAATTTTAATTAGTTTAATGGATTTTTTAAAATTTTACAATTTCAGGTTCAAAAGCGTTAAAACAGAGTATCATCAAATCAAAAGTGACTGGGATATTTTTTGTATTTACTGTACTCCTATTTCTTTAACATTTGTACATAATAAAAATCTAGGTCTGAATCGACTCTTACTTTAATTGTATTTTTAGGTTTTAAAATGAAAATTATTGAAGGAACACTCCCCGGATCCTCGAGCCCTCAGATTTCAGGATTACTCAAGATACTCGAGATTCGAGTATTAAACAAATTATCGGATTCGAGATCCTAGAAATAAAATTAAAAATAATTTTCAAAATATTATTAAGAATTTATTTTAGAGATCTAATAACTGCTTATTGGTGAATCAATCCAAATATATTATTATAAGGAAAATTTAACGGCCAGACTCCAAACCGTTAATTTAACACTTAATTAAATGTATGAACGTTATAATGAATGTATAGCGAAATCCTACATTTAATTATTATTTATTTTTCTATCATTATTTATATTCCTATATCCTTTAATGTTCACTTTAAAAAAACTCTACCCAATTTTAATATTAATGATAATTGTGTATTTTTATTATTTGGTTATAAATATCCATACGTGTTGGTCTAGGAACACATTAGTTTTAAAAAATCAAAAAATTAAAATACAAAAACGTACAAATTGATGGTGATGTATGATTATTTTAATATATTAACTTATTAAATAATAGTAAGCAATACTAATAGTTGAAAGTATATTATTATGATTGTATTCTTATCTTATATAAATATTAATAATAGCGTTATTTCAAATTATTATTTCCTACAATTTTATGACACAACCTTATACTGACAAGCTTGTTAAATATGTAGTAAAATAGTATTTTAAGAACATGATTATCTATAGAGAAGCTTTTAACCTAATTTCACCTAAGTATTTTTTGAACTTAAACTCTTTATTATGACAGTCATTAAATTGTATCGCAATAAGTTGACTTTTCTAATAAAATGTTTTTTCCAAACATGTCAATTAAAAACCCCATGCAGTTTGTTTTTTTACGTCAACAAAACTTTACTGCCAGTATTTTAGTAAAAGACATCACATGCAAAAAAAAATGGCTGTACGCTTTGTCACTATACTGATCAAAAAACTGTGGTTAAGTGTTTGGAATTACTTACCTTAAGGCTGTTCAAGGGAGTTTTTGAATAGGTCTAAGATTTTACTGACTTTTTTACTGTCAGCTATCTGTAAGCTCACGATTAAAAAACTCATTCTTTAAAATAAAGACCTATTTTAATATTTCTATAGATATAAATAAGCACTAGTTTTGAAGTTACCCTTACTGCTGGGTGTTATATCTAAGAGTAGAGGTTCGAATCCTGGTCGAGCCTACCCTTTTACCCTTACTGCTGGGTGTTTTATCTAAGAGTATAGGTTAGAATCCTGGTCGAGCGTACTGAAAGTGTTTATTAATATATGGTTCCTCACTCTCCCTCCATGCAAATGCAGGGGGCCTAGATTAAATCTAAACTATACCTTCCTCATATCTAACATATTAGCATAATATATATATATATATATATATATATATATATATATATATATATATATGCGTATTCTCTGAACTGGTAGGCAAGAAATAGAGGTTTTGCTAATCAAACAATGCTATTTTAATTAAAAAAAAGGTAGCATTTTTTATATATATATCAATGAAAATTTTAGAGAGGATCTCCAATGTTATTTTTTTAGAACTAAAGTGTATTAATCAAGCGAGTACTATTTCCCGACAAAAAGATTAAAAAATTTACGACCGTGTCTTAAAATCTGTTCAGGTTATACGAATATGTTAATTACTCTGATGGGGTAGGATGAGGAAGGAAGCATGTTAGAGGTAATTTACCCACATTTGTGTGAAAGGAGAGTGGGAAAGTATTTAGAGAAAAAGTACCCTCAATAAACCCTACCGGGATTCAAACCACGATATCCCCGTATTCATCAGGTCAGTCTGACACGAGAGTGAAGCCTCAGATAATTCGGCCACTAAAGCGGGAATAAGTTTTGTTTTTAGCACCGCATTTTACAACCCGTCTGGGTTATACGTCTATATAATAGTTACGCTAATGTGCTAGAGACAAGGAAGGTTGAATTTAGAGAAAGTGCACCCATATTCGCGTTTAAGTAGATTGGAAAACCATTTAGGAAAAAAAACCTCAGTACACCCGAAGGGGAATCGAGCCCCGATCTTCCTGTCATTGGCATTCTAGTCTATTGCAAAAGTGACGTCCTATACACCAAACGGCCAGTGAAGCTGGTTATTAATAATTATTAACAAAATATTAAGAGTATCTTGGGACACCCTTAAACACTCAATTTAGTTTTAGTAGCGTCCCGCGTAAAGCGTAACGAAACCTGATGCGCCCATTAGTGATACGTTATTTGCACTATCTTCCCTCCAAACCCACCTCTTTTTTCCTCTCTACTCGTACAATAAACTTTCATCAGACCAAATGGTAGGGAACTTTTATGTTGGGACCTCCACTAAAAGCCTCCGCGCTACTGATCTTTTGTAATAGGTCTGCGCTGGAAGCCAATAGAATCGTGAAATATGACGGAATTCTTCACAAGCGATGAAATTACCTTTGCGAAAAGAGAAGGAGCTCTTTAAGTTCCAACCGTCTTGTGGAGCGTCTATTGCACAGAAGGTGTAAATAAAAAGGATGAGTTTATATGAGAAAGGAGATAAAAGGTGGAAAGTCCAATTTTAACTCCAATTGAACTATTGATGCCAACTGATAACAAACATGAGACCTTTCTAATACACTCTAGATTGTAATTATTAAGGGAAGTTTTTGTCATATTTAAATTATTTCAAATAAAAAATATGTGCTAGGGTTTCTATGTGGTTTGAAATATAAAAGTTGGTTTCCTAGTAAATGTGTAAATGTGATTTCTACTCTTTTCCCTCTATAACCTTCAAATGAGACCCGCCCTTATTTTATGTTTGGCTATATTTGAAAAAAAAAAGTCTTAGTGAATAGATCACGTAGTTTCAATAGTAATTATAGATTTGAACTTTAATTCAAAAGAAGTATTTGTATAAAAGATTAATTTGAAACATTTAAGATGAAAGAAAAACTTCTTTGGTGGTAGAATGTCTAAGGCAGTGGTTCCAAACGTGGAGTATGTGCCAGGATCTTTGGGGGTATAAAAAATATTTAAATAATGGTTAAAAGAGTTTTAAAATAGTTTTTATGATTATTAATAAAGTAATAAATAAATTAAATGTGTCAGTTTTTATTGTAACTTTTGTTTTTTTTGAATGTAGAACTATAATATGCACTCTGTATTCAGCTTATTATCACATTGATTTTTAATCCCATTACTAACCCATTTATTTTCATTTGCAACGAATAAATCATAAATAACTACTAATGTAGTTGTAATGCAGTAGTTGTAATGTTGTTGTTGTAATGTTGTAGTTGTAGCTAATGTAAACATTTAGCTAAAAACTTTTGGCAAAATTTATGGAAATGTGTTGCCAAGGGGTAAGCAAGCGAAAATATGTTGGGAACCACTGGTCTAAGGCGTCAGCCTCGCAATAGACTGGACTGCCGATGACAGGAAGATCGGCTTTACTCTGTCCACCAAAGACCACAGCATTCAATTTCATTTTCAAAGACGTGAATGAAAAGATATATTTGTTTATACTGTATCTCAGAACTACTGGTTTTATAAAAATATATTTCAACCCCATTACAGCTATAAGTTATTTTGTTTCTCAAATAGTTGAGAGGGTAAGCAGAAATTTCCAATTTTGATCATATTTAAAGTACCCTCTAAATCATGTTCATGGTAAAATCAAACGTTACATTTTTTTGTAATGTTAAAAAGTGTCTAGATACAAAATTTAAACAAAATCGTTAGAGAGGATTCGGAGGAAATTGATTTTTCACCCTGTTTTGTTTTTCAGTAAACTTCCCTTAATTTTATGGTCAGAAATCTAATTCCAAAAATACCTCGGGAGAACCTTATTAAAACCCTAGACACCAAGTTTTAGCCTGATTGGTAAAATGGTTTCGGCTCTAGTCCAAGATACAGAAGGACAGAGAGACAGACAAATGGTATTTCGAGAACCACTTTATCGGTTTCAAAGGATTGAGAAACGTCAACGTTTATCAAAATATCTAGTTAAATTTTTTTAACGATCACGATACCTCTCTCCCCGACGGGGTCGAGAGAAATTAAAAAAGGCTTAACGAAAAATTCAATTTAAACTGACTTCCATTAAAATTGTTACACCCGTAGTCATCACTCATTAATTTGTCTTAACTTTAATCGTTAATAAATTCAAGGTCAGAGTCAAGGCGTGCATTCTAAAAATTGTAACGTGTTAAATACATTTTAACATTTACACTCAATGAAGCCCTAAAATAGGTTTAAAACTATTACTACCAGATCTAATAAGTTATAATAATGTGTGGCGGATACATAGACTCACTGCGACATCACAAGCGGGAGACATCCAATACTGATCAAAAATTCCCCCAGCGAACGAGGAAACTGCTTTGAAGAGCAGCACACAAACATCTAACGCCTGGGCCAGATGAAGAGCAAATGAAAAAGGCTTCCTTTGGGGTGTTCCCAACAGCCTTTGGTGAGCGCTAGTGGTCAGGTGGCTTGATGTTAAAAGAATACCACCACCCTTTGTACTTGGAGATAACCCTGTCCAATTTTATCAGTCCTGCTGGTATATAACGACTTGTCCTCGATTCACGTAATATATATACTTTTGTAACCACTCGTCAAAGGAACTGCTGGAACATATTCACGAGCAACTGCTAAAACTACGTACTGAAGACCACGATGGTTGAGGAGTCTGTCTCACCTCACCGCAGAGTAAGCTACGGCGGATACTCTAAGTATTGAGGGGTATTGTAATCTTTATTGAGCTTTGAGCTCTATTATTTTACGTCCATATGACGTAGTTTTTGTATGTCAGTACTACTGACTTGTTTCCCTATGTCCTTAAGGCATAGTTTAATATAGTGAGCTTTATGCACTATCGTTCTATATCTATTAGGCTTAGTCACAAATATTAGGGTTAAGATTAGGCTCCTTAGACTATATGACCATCCTGCTGCTAATTTAAAGAATACAATTTAATAATGGAGGATACCAGGTTATCTATTGGCTTGTTTCACGACCTAATTGGGTCTGTAACTGACACTTGTCTCTGATGTGTCTAATCGTGTACTGGTATGCGGTGCGCAACCTGTGGAAGTGTCCATAGTAGTGGCCCGCGGGGTTTTGTCTGTTGTGTACGGCCCCCTTGTGGCACCTTTAGCGTTAGTCAAAAATGATCACTATATTTTATAGTATTATTGTCCCCTTCCCAGGGTAGCAGAATAAATATACTCTTGAGTGCTCAAGCAGTACTAACTAGGAACTGACCGGCCGTAGAATCTGTAGCGTCTAGATTCCTGGTAGTTCTAGAATAATAGTCTCTCTTCTAGGAGTTTATAACATTGTAATGTCTAACTCTCTATGGAGTTAGCCCAAGTTAGCTAGCTCATGTTAATTACCTTCCTTGGAGCTCCTTAAACTGGGACTAAATTTGTGTGGCTTAGTTCTTTATATTTGAAATTATGTGTTGTAGCTGGAAGCCTCATAGTCAGCAGGCTGGAGTAGAATTATCTATGATAACCTTGTAATTAGATTTGATTACCGCCACTAATTTATATTGCCTTAGAATTACTGCCTTTCATCCTATTTGATGACTTAGTAATTGTCCTGCTTTAACTAGTTACAAGCTTTCTTACTTACATCTATGACCTACATGTGTGGGTTATAAGGTGTACCTGGGTGCTTCACACCTGATGCTCCCTTGTCGAGCTATTTATATTATTGTAACCGTTTACATTCTCATTTTTAAACAATGGATGGTTTGAATAATTTCTACCTATATTTCTATGTACTTCCTTTTGACTTGTTTGAATATTAATAAGCTGATTTGTTAGACTTGTAAATCATTCTTATACTTTGTTCCAATCAACATTTATAAGTTTATGAATGTTGTAAAATCACCATTAAGAGCGTACATCACATGTCAATCAACTCTGTGATACAAACGGCTAGAAATCGTAGGTTTACACCAACAATATTGCAAGTGGTTCATTTATAATTAAACATTAATGGAGATAAAGAGTTAATAGAAGTCATTAATAGAGAACATTGTTGAAATATTAAATAATATTTGGATAAAAACTGCATCTAAAAGGCCGTTTTTGACTATTTTAGAATGGCCTCACAAATAAGCACTGTGCACAAATTCTCATTTTGCCACAAAAGGGACATACTGTAGTTATTAACAAGAAACTTTGTCCCCATCGTCATCACGGAAAATTTTTAGTAATAATTCAGATACAAATGCACTGCACACGTTTCTGGCATATCGTAGGGTTTTTTTCTTTTCCCTTTTACTCCCATACCTGGCGCGAGCCGGGAGCTGAGTTGAGCCTGCTACGGTGAACGAACGCTCTTAATCATGTTAAGTTTTCAAATTCTTCAATTAGTACGATCATACTTAATCCAAACCAGCTTAGATAAAGCTAACCTAACAATAGTGTTTTAAACTCAATGAACTCGACTTGACTTTAATAAGAACTAGTGGTCATCATTTAAAGTAGTGACCAATTCATAGATATTTTCAATACTAAAAGAATCCATTGGAGAGGTGATAACTGAAATATAGCAGAAGAGTTTCATTTTCAAACAGTGATTGAAAGTCACTAATGTTAACCTTCGCAGAAATTATTATTATTTAATTAGTAATACTACACTATCCATCAAAAATGTTAGTGAACGCTTCCAAAAATCTTTCCTTAAGGTTTAATGTATAATTGGCTTTTTCGTAGCTCATTTAAAGAACAAAATAATTTTTTTTAATATTATTGTGTTTGTTCAGAGGTTATGACAACAAGATATTATAGTGCATGAGATAATAAATTGAAAAGTATTATATTCACAATTGTAAGTCTATTTTCTTAAAACTGGTCACCAAAATAAAATTTAAATGTGTTTTTATAACCTAGAGAAAGAACCATACAAAATATTAAATTCAAAATAAAAGGTTTTTCTTTTATAAAAATACCCGAACATCGTTTGTATGACGTCATCAACGGCCTCCTCCCCTCCCCCCCCTTCACCTCCATCTTAATAATTTGTTAAGAGAACTAGATGCTCTCGTTTGTAAAGCAATTTTAAGTGGGTCACAGACGTTGCTTCCACCAAAATGAAACGTCCAAACGGTTATTTTCACAAGACGTTCGTGTTTAAATAATTTAAAAAACTCCTAAAAGAAAAACATAATTAAAAACAAATATTGTTTGTTGTGAAAATGTTGACTCTCAAAAGTGCAACTCATCATAATTATGGTTTTTCAGACCATATGGTTTGGCGAATGGCTATGAGAGTAGATCTTGTCATTTTTACTAGCTGTCACTTAAGGTGAATATGGAGGTTAAGGCGTCAACCTCATCTTCCCTTATATGCTGGTGAGAACGGGTTCGAATCCCGGCCGGCTGAGATTGTATTATCCCTAGATGACTTGCGAATATACATCCCCTCAAATGTGAGTACATTTACGTTTAACATTTTCATATTCTTTGGTTGTATCAAATCATTGTAGGAAAAAAAACTTATATAGCTACAGGCTTTACTTTCATGTATCCATACATCAAGCCATGCAATGCATATCACTATCACTTTTCACAAATTGTACAAGTTTTGAGAACTGTTCGATAATAATATGGAAAATCTTATATGCTATTATTTACTTGTAAAAAGAAAATTTTACAGAACACACACAAAAAAAAATTGCAGTCAAAATTGATAACATTTAGCTATTTTATTATTGTTATCGTCTACCTCGAAGGTTTTTGGGTAAATTTCTCGCCTCAGGACCCGATGCTCGTGGGTTCAAATCCAACCAGGGTCGACGGATTTTTCATGAGCTATCAAAAATCCGTAGCACAACTTCCTTCGGAGGGGAAGTAAAGCCGTTGGTCCCATCTCGAGTGTGACATGGTAGTAAAAGAACCCAAGAAAGTATTTGAAAATAAATTGCCCTTTCGCTCTAGCTCATAGAAATGTTCGTGATAATCAGTCGGATCATACAGTACACGTTAAATACCTCAAATAAATAAATGATTGGTGTTATTTTAATAGGTATTGATACAAAACATCAAGAGTGACAGCTGCAGATCCCATTGCCTAAGGTGTGAATACATGAAAGTATACCTAGTACCTTTCCATTCCGTCAGATAAGGTTCTTTCTATGACAACTAAACTATATTTTTTATAATATTCTCTAAAAGGTTATTTCTAAAGAGACTTTAGTATAGGTCCTTCTAAATACATTCCGAACATCACTCATTACGTTCCACGCCATTGAATCGATACATTTAGATAATTGGGAAGAGGAAACAAATTAATTACGACGTCACGGCGAGTCGTATGAAAGAAAACATCGTTTGTTTATGTGTGTGTGTGTTTTTGTCCGTTCGACGGATCCTAATGAACCTGATGGAGATGATTAGAGGTCTCGAATCAAATTATATCAACAACCGAGGGTTTTTCAGCCCCGCGCTCTCTCTCTCATCCGATAATTCATTACCGCCCTTCAGTCACCGATCGGTGTCCACAGTTGGCCATGGTCCTCCAACAACCGCACCTCCACCCCTCCATCATATAAAATTAGTGTGATTTTTGTGTTAGGAATGAGCTAAGGTAGATTTATAATCAAATTTAAATCTTAGTTTGTTATTTAAAAGTTTTATTTAGTCCAAAAATAATGTTTAAAGATACCAATATTGCTTTATAACACAAACAGCTTTACATTTTGAGCTTGGTAAATTAAAAAATATATGCGAAAATGTAAGATTTGACCTTTATAAATCTGTTTTACACAGATATACTCAGTCCTGTGAGAAATGTGATGTTACTAAGAAACTATAACAATATTCTTAGTGGAAGGCCAACCCATTAATAAATCGAGTTTGACGTAATAAAAAAGAATATATGTACTATGTATGCATTATAAGTTTCGTCAAAGCTCACAATTTTAATGAAACAGTCAATTCAAAGGTAAAAATTTTATTATTATTATTATTATTATTTTATTATTATTATTATTATTATTATTATTATTAGCACCGCGTCTTACTACCCGTTCGGGTTATACGCACTTACGCTAATGTGTAACGGTAGGGTGATTGTGAGATGAAATGGAGGACCTACAGTTTAACGTGGGATCCGAACCACGGTGGAGGCCTGGCATTCCTCACATTCACAAGTTGTGATTAATACACATCTTGTCAGAGGTGAAGGAAGGGTTTGGTAATCAGATATATCTGTGCCGGGACCGAGGATTGAGCCCCGAACGCCATCAAAGGAGTCTGACACCTTATCCCTAGACTATCAGGTCACCCAAAGTTTTAATACTTAATACAGTAATCACAAAGTATCTAATTTTTTTATAATATTACAGAAGTTTTCAAACCCTCAAGTTTTATGATTATCAAAAAAATATTTTATTTTTAAACAATTTAAAAATCACAAAGGTTAGGTACATAACGATGGAAAACTGGTTCTCCCTTAACTGTTCCTCCCATGTTGAGGATTATTATCTTTCCTTTAAAAGGACTGAACTTATCTTCTTATTCAAAGGGATTAGTATTTGAGAAGCAATTGGAAATTAAATATAGATTATTAGATGTTCTAAAATCTTTACTCCTTCCTTGATGAAGAATCATCAAACTATTGAAAATATATTTTTTCTTGTGGATTTTAACGCCACTATATCTGACCAGGATTCGAAACTCGACCTACTACAACCATAAATCCTGTTTATTGCGAGACCAACGTCTAAGACAGTGTAACCTCCTATGCGGGTAAGAGTTGTTAATGGATTGATTCAATAGAGGGTGATAGTAGCCACGCATTAACGTGGAGAGAGAGTGGGAAAACAATAGTGGAAATTGCTATTGAAATAAATGGAAAGGTCCTTCTCGCTTCTTCCCCTAAAAATTTAGACATTTACTTAAAACTCGTGAGACACAATTACAGAAACATAATGTAAAAAAGAGTCTCATATTCCACAAAATACAAATATAAAATAATAGGCAATGTTACAGAAACATATTGAGGGGGGAAAACATATCTGTTTACCAAATCCAACTATTTCCTAGACCTTGATTTTTAAAAATAAATAATTTCCAATGGCTCAGAAACTATTGGTTTTATAAAAAAAAATTCAAATAAGAATTTTATATTTTTAATAATGCTACAAATTTTCAATAATAATTTATTTCGTATCTCAAAGAGCTGCGGGAATATGATCAAAATTGGAAATGGCCGCTAATGTAAAGTACCTTCCAATTTATTTTCACGGAAATAATAGATACAACATTTTGTTTGTACTAAGTGCTAGACAATAGTTTTAATCAAAATCGTCACAGCCGGTTTGGAGAAAATCGATATTTTTTCTTTTGGCCCTTATGTTAACTACCGTACCCTTAATTTTAGGGTTAGATAACTCCAAAAAATTTCACAAAATAACCTTATGCAAACCCTAGATACAAAATTTTAGTTTGATCCGTAAAATTGTTTCAGCTCTAGGCTAAGGCACAGACAGACAGACAGACAGATGGCATCGCAAAAAATATATATATATTTTTTAAAAAGCTTAACAAACCCACCATAGTAATTAATTCGTATGGCCCTATGATAACAGGAGCTTGCGTCTGACGTTTTACAACATACTAGGCTTCTCATACTCATCTTCAACACGTAGAACGAGTCGTTCAAAACGATACAAACCTGTAAAATAAATCAAAAAAGTCCTTATCCTCGTAACACATTTACAACTTTGGCGGACGATAAAAAGATAGTATGCAAATTTGTAATTTGTTACTTTCCCTATTTACCCCCTCTCCATCTCCCCCTCTTTATTATTTTCCTTCAACCTTACTCTCCACCAAAAAGAAGTTTCTATTCAAAAGTATATTATATTTTATTTATTTATTTTTAGTAAAAGAAAAAACTTAATCTTACGAGATTTAATAATTAAAAAATATTTGTTAAACTGTGCTTATGCTTGTGTACTTATTACGTTATTGATTTTTAGGATGAGGTAAAGTATATTTATAGAAAGTGTACCCGAATTTGCTGAGGTTTAATCCTAACAAGTTGTTTTTACAGAAAGTATTTTCTATTCTCCCTCAAGTCAAATGCTAGAACATTTCTTCTTGTTTACCCTGTTCAACCTCACTATATTTTGTTGATAAGTTATTTTAGCATCGCGTCTTACTACTCGTTCGGTTATACGCTTAAGTACTAATTACGCTAATGGGTTAGGGATTGGTAAGGTTGAATGAAGAGCAAGTGAACCCGCATTTGCGTGGAGGGAACGTGAACATTCTTTTTAGGAAAAACCCCACCTATTTCACCCGACCGAAATTCAACATCGATCTCCCGTCCTAGACAGTGTGGCTCAACACGAAACTAGCGCGTTAGCCAACTACGCCACCGAGGCGGGTAAAGTTTTTTCTTGAATAGTTTATGCATATAACCCCTGTACAAACTTATTAAAATACACACAAGAGACAAAGCTTTGATAATTTGTTAGCCACTTGGCGAGGGGGAAGGTGGGGACACACAAACGTATCCATACTATAGTAAATTATTCTGTATCATCACCAAGAATCAAACCCAAAGCCGTTAGATAAGAAGACATAGATAGCTCTTTCAACTGAGATGTATTTATATAATATTACCCGCCTTAGTGGCGTTATTGCCTATAGCACTTGTTTAGTGTTGAGCAAGAATACTGAGAGTGGGGAGATAAAGGTTCGAATCTCAGTCGGGTGGATAGGGGGTTGGATGTTCCTAAATGGTTTTCCACTCTCCCTTCACGCAAATGTGGATTCTCTTCCTCTAAATTTAACCTTCCCGATTTATAATCCATTAGCATAATTAGTACTTGAGTGTATAGCCCGAACGGGTAGTAAGACGTGGAGCTAAATAAAAAAATAAAAAATATGTAATTATATATATATATATATCATACAAGATGTTAATACTAATACTTAATTTTTTGTATATATTGTTGTAACAAATTTAATTGGCCATTATATATATTTTTTTATTAGTAAAATTAAGCTAAATTAATTGTTGATCTTTTCATAAGATGTATTTTATAAAGTAGATTGATCATAATCTATCCCTACATTTAGTTCACTTTATGTAAAAAGATCAACAACTAATTTAGCTTAGTTTTACTAATCAAAATACTTTAAAATTAAAATTAAATATTTTATAAAGTAAATTGATCATAATCTATTCCTACATTGTATTGTGTATTGTGTATATGTATATATATATATATACACATCTTAAGGGTTCGCCATTTTATAAAGTTAAATTCCCTAATATCACTTTACTACACTAGGTGGATAAAATGACGATACTTTCCTGTCGATTGCACTTAAGAAATGAGTTGCATAATAATCCAAGGACAGCTTTGATGGTTTCCCCATTTTTTTTTCCGCGTGAGGTGTTGCGTCGGTTGTGTTTGCCAGAGAAACAGGCGTCGCTAAAGGGAAACAAGGGCGTCGTAAACTGGGTGTTAACAAGGACGCCGATAACACGCCTTCCAGCAGGGTTGTCCAAGAGTGAGTGACGACTGATGCGAAGTTTTAGAGGAACCAGAGTAGGATTATGGTAAAAAAAAAAGTCCAACATTTTCTGACGTCGATATTGATGACATTTTACAAGTGTATTAGTTCTATTTTATATGTATTGCTACAAATAAATAAAGTTACATCTGTATTTCACATGACTTGACGTATGAGTATCATTACACCATATCTCTTTCAGGTCCATTCTAATGTTATTCTCCCATCTGCGCCTAGGTCTTCCCAATGGTCTCTTCCCATTGGATTCACCACTCACCTGAACACGGTTTTAGATTTAACTACCCTAACCATATCTTATGAGGATTACAGTGTATATAACTCATATGTATGTAACCTTCTCCACTCCGCAGTAGCCTAATAACTTTTTGGACCAAATATCTTCCTAAGCACCTTGTTTTCAAACACCCTAAATTTATTTTCGTCGTGTTAGGTAAGAGACCACGTTCCACACCCATAGAGAACAACCAGTAAAATTATTGTTTTGTATATTCTGAGTTTTACCTTCCTTGAAGGCAGGCGAGTTGTCAACAACTTACTAACCTAATAATAGCATGCATTTCCTGACTGTATTCTTTTAATGATTTCCACGCTAATATCGCTACTGCTAGTTGATATTGTTCCTAGATTTTCAAACGCATTAACCCTGTCAAATTATAGTTTGTTCGCAGTAATATCTATACTTTAGGTCCTTAATATGTGTTCTATAAGTGATTATATACTTAAACTATTCAGCGTTCACCTCTAAACTTATTTCATCACTAGCATATATAATTAAGCACATACATACCTAATCACGCCGTTCCCTTATGGGGTAAGCAAGAAACTGTGCATAGAGCTCAAAAAACCACAATTCCGTACTTAATCCATCCTCATTAACGTTCTCCATATTTCCCCATCCTTGCAACTCCCATCGCTTCAACAACATCTATACACCGAATCATACAGGTGCTTTTATTTATAAAGCTATTAATATTTCTCTTTTTCACACATTCTTCGACAATATTTAGCCACGTCTTAAATGGTCTACCTTTTTATTTTGATATCCACATTCCACCTTCATATATTTGCTTCCTCCCTCAATCCACATTCATTCTTTCAACATGCCCAAACCAACGTAAGACGCTTCTTTCAGATTGACTTATTGGATTCCCTTTCAAACCATACTCCTTCAGCACCCATTCATTACTTTTTCATATATGTTTTCATTTATTTGAGGTATTTAACGTTCACTTTCTGAACTGGCTGATCATATCAGCACACCACTTATAAACTAACTTAAACTATAACAGACACAAAGTCCAGTCCCCGGCTCTTTATTCATCAATGTGAAAGGGAAACCCACATTTCACCAATCATTCATTACAGAATGTCTATAAGAGTTCTTCCACATTCAAACCACATTCACCTTGCTCTTATGTTTAGCCTAATAAAGGCACGCATCACATCCATAAAACCAATTAGGCGTCAACACACTTTTATCTACTGCCATCATTGCCTTTTTCGATAGTACTTCATTCTTTGCAATAGTCCACATACATCCAACTATTCTCTGAGCTGTCGATTTCAACATTTATCTTTTAAATTTCACAAAAACATTCTGCCCAAATACACAAAATCACTCCATTGTTCTAAAATTTTTCAATTTATACTAAGCTGACAATCATTTCCATATCCGTCCTTATCACCGTAGTTTCGGAAACATTTATACGAAGGTTCATTTTGCCTGTCGCCACATTCAAACGATTCAATGCATTCTGCAAGTCACTTTCATTCTCAACCATTAATACGGCATCATCTGCATATAACAGCACTCACATTCACATTGTCCATTTGTACAAAAACCACGTCCTCGCAAGTATCCCTCATACATTTATCTACGGTATACCTATTAGATTATTGTGCTAAGTTAACAACACGGCTCTATCTAGAAAATGTTTTCGTGGAATGTCAAAAATTTAATTATCTTTACTGTACGCCGTGTATTAATACCCGCGTATTCACACAAAGTATGTGGAAGGTAGAAATTATGTAAACTGTACACATATTTGCGTATAGGAAGAATATGAAACAATTTAGCAAAAAATCTCCATCATTTCACCAAACCAATATTCGAACTCCAATTTCTCCATCACTGGAAATCCAGTTCATCTCTAGAGTTACACCTTTACTTCGGCAGTAGTGAGAGGGAGTGAAATGAATGAGTATAAGAATATTTCCAATATATGCACATATTTATTAAAGACCTAATTAATATGTCCTCCCAAACAACAAAAAGTGTTTGTTTTATCATTATCCTTGAAATCCATTGAACCAAAAATAAAAATTACAAGATTTCCAGTATTTTAAAATACTGTATATTATAGTAGAAATAAAAGCAAAATATATTTTATTATAGTACCAATCTACGACATTCCTTGGAAAAATCATTGTTCCTAGATTTCATTAACTAGCAAAACTCGTTATATGAGTAAAGAATGGTTTGGTTTTAGCTCTGCATATTATCTGCTATTATGAATATTGTCAGTGTCGAGTAACATTTAGGTCATATCAATGTTACATAGCAAACACGTGCTTATTCCTTGTATTGTAAGCCTGAGTCAGTCATCCAGATGCAATCAATCCGTAATAAAATATCAAATATGTTATTACTATCAGCCCAGTTTTTATATAGTTACATATCAGTGTTTTGAAACCAAACAAAAAACAATTGAAATAAAGACACACTTTTGAACTGTAAGAAGGATTGAAACTAGTTCAGTAGAAGCCGGGGGAGTGGGGAGGTCATCGTGGAGCACGCTCTTGGTCCAGTTCGATGTAGAGTTAGACCACCGACGTAAACATACAGAAAAAAAAAACTGACTTGGGCTAGTGAATCTTCTAGACTTGACCAATTATTATAACTGACTACATCACATTTCATATTATAGTTTACAATAAATACAATAAAACCCCAGGTTAACGATTTCAAATATCCCTCCGGCAATCCTGACAACATGCACGGGGAATAGGAGGAGGGCGGGGGTTGAACCCCTCTTGGATACGGCCAAGATTGACAGTATCAAATTAAAAGATAATTTTATTCAAGGACTTTGAAATAATATATAACTTTACGATTTGTATTTAATATTATCTTTGAATTCATTAAAAATTATATTTTGCCAAAAAACTTTATCTTAAATTTGGTGTAGTGTTTGTCTTACCTGACCTTGCCCATAGTGGTTTCTTTTTCACTTATTTCGAAGTCCGGGTGGATGTAATTAGTTGAATTTTCTCAAGATGTAATTAAACAATTTTTTTTACTGATGCTGGACAATTTTATATTTAATGGCCTGGTCATATTTATCACCATACATTCCGTAGCCAAGTTAAAAAAATAAGAAATGTTAAATTATGTATCTAAATTGGTTTAAACTATCGTTAGTAAAATATTTTATAAATTAAAATTATTTCATAATTTTTTACTACGTTTAGAATTTAAGTATATCATTGAAAATATTGATGTCATAAGAAAATGTCTTAAAGGAACGATATGAACATTTTAATCTTACTAAAAAAGAATTAGTAGCCCAGCTTGAATTCATTAACTTTTATAATTAAAAATATAATCGTATCTGTTAACGGTATAGTATACAGGATGTTCGGAAACTCATAGCCCAAACTGCACATATAACTTGTTTGAACCAAAACTAATACCAAATTTGCATACACTTACATTCGGAAAACTATGCTAATATCATTAAATTGTATTCAAAGTTTCGGCGTACAGCGCCGGGAGAGCAAAGTTGTTTACGCATGCGTGTACAACAGGTTGCATATGAGCTAGACGCGTGGCCACTACATACCTCGACATCTTGGAGCACGGCAGCAGAAAATACCAAAGTAAATAGTAAACAACATACCAGTCCATCTAGAAATGCGAATACGTTCTGAGGCTATCATTAACGGTAATAAATTACATAAAGTGATTGCCATTATTACATTTGCAGTACCACGCGCCTAGCTCCTATGCAACTATTTGTTCACGCATTCTTGAACAGCTTTGCTCTCCCGCCGAAACGTTGAACACAATTTTATGATATTAGAATAGTTTTCCGGATGTAAGTGTAGCTATGGGGATTTTGTATTACTTTTAGATCAAACAAGCTATATATGCAGTTTGGACTATGATTTATGAACACCCTGTATTTATAAAGAAGGTAGGTAATTCATGCGGTGACAATCATAGGTTAAAAATATGCATTTACAAACAAATATCTGTATTATTTAAAGCGGCCATACTAGATCTACGAGTCAAAATACAAAATGAACAATTTTAGTTTTCACACAAATTTAAAAAATAAATAATAATCGTTTGTTAATTTTGGCAATAAGTGAAAGTAAAATAATCACTGAATTTAAAAAAAAAAGTTTTAGTGCTCATCGAATTAGTTTTAAGTGTCAATCTCGCAATAGGCTGAACCACCGATGCGGGTACACTTTCTCTAAATTCAACCTTACTCAGCCCTAACATCTTAGCTTAATTAGTACATATTATGAGTGTAAGACACTAAGCTAACGAATTTTTTTAAAATCTTTATACTCATATTTGCGGGCGCGTGGTCATAATGTTCAAATTATCTGGTCTGGTTTGTCAGATATTGGAATTTCGGGGTTCAAACCCCCACTCATGTACTGAGGGTATTATTTCTCCAATATTTTAACCCTTCCCCTCTACACAAATGGGTATATTAAGATTAATTATAAATCATTCTAGCTTAATTAGTTTAATATAGCCTAGGCGAGGGAGATGTAATCGTGTTCCAAAACCTGATTAGTGAATTTAGTTTATATAATTATTTGAAATATTTAAAAATAAAATCATTGTTCTCATTTACTATACATGTTAAATGAATAACTTAACATTTCTAGACCTACCTTATGATCTGGTTATTTATAAAATATATATTTTTACCATTTATATCTGGATTTCGTCCCCTTAGATCATACACCTGGACAAAAGCTGAATAAGAATATAAATGAAATAATAATAATAATATTATCCACTTCGGTGTTCACATAGTATAAGGCGTTATTCTCGCAATAGTCTATACTGCCAGTGATGGGGAGATCGAGGTTCAAATCCCGGTCGGGTGTACTGAGAGTGATTTTTCCCTAAATGGTTTTCCAATCTTCCTCTACGCAAATGCGCATTCACTTCCTATATATTCCACCTTCCTTATCCATAACATAATAGCATATTTAGTACATATGCATATAGCCCAAACTGGTAGTAGGACGATCAGCCAAAAAAAAAAAAATATTGATACGAAAACAATTTAAGGACACCCCTGGGCTCTCTCTATAAGACGTGGAAGGCGGTAACGACAAAACGTGTCACAAAACGCGCAACGATAAATTGAGGATTTACACACACACCACACACATACACACACAACACACACACAAAAGGGACCACCAATTTATTTTTGTTTCCACTTGAAGTGGCATCATAATACGTGCCAGTAAATTTGTCATCCTCATATTTTTATAAAAGGTCGAGTTGATTCCTTTCTTCTTTTTTTTTCATTTTGAAAGCCTTGACATTTTCTAGTGTTTATGGTAGGTCATGTGTTGGTTTTGAGGTAGGTCTATTTGTTAAACGAAGAGCATCTCTAGGATCCATCGAAAAGTAAGAAAAAATAAATGATACGACAAAATCGTAGATACTTTCTCATGTTTGCGACAAAAGTTTCCAAAATCATTCATCAGTAAACTATCATCTAATGGATTTTTCTTTTTTTTTAGCAAAATAAAAATAAATTTTTGTTTATAATGTAAAACACTCACCAGATAAACGACTTTAAACAAAACTGTTTAAACTGTTTCCAAAAAATGTCTAATTGATAAAAAAAAAGTCTATCATTAAAACAATCACTTTAGCAATTGTCAAAAAGCTTAAAATTTTCAATAATCAACAATCATCAAACTACCTTTAATTGAAGGTCTAGAATATTTTTTTTTAAGATCCTAGATATAACATTAAAATATCAAGTTTAAAAAAATCCTTCAAACCATTTTGGATATAAACCCAGGGACATATTCGTACATAGGGTCAGACAGAATATTGTAAAACCTACTTTGTTGGGGTTGGGTAGCAGAAAAATTAAAAGATTTGTTATAATATTGGGGTGGCAATTTTCACGACTACAATACTTTCTTTATATGGGAAAGTAAACAGTTTTTTTTACACTGATATTATTTAACTGTCATAAAGATACATTTATTATTAAACATTGTTATTCTTGGATTATTGCACTATTTATTGGTGGTATATTTTAATTATGTGCAGTCGTTTGTTTCGGTGGCCACATGGTCTAAAGTGCGATTCTCGCAGTGGAGTAGACGACTGATGACGGGGAGATTGAGGTTCGAATCTCGATCGGTTGTACTGAGGGTGGTTTAAAAAAATGGATTTCCACGCAATTGCGGGTACCCTTCCTAGTTCCTAAAACTACTGACGTGATTAGCACTTAAGCGTAAGGTGTGAACAGATAGTGAGACGTGGCGCTAAAAAAATAATATATATATATATACAGTCCTAAGTTAGTGGCTCGTTCTCGTAAATTATATGTTCAGGATGGCCAGCCACCAATCCCGAGAATCCTGGTTAAATAAGTAGGATAGGTAGTATAGGCGAGGATATTTATAACTTGTATATGTGTGACAACCAATTAGTAGATATCAGGCAAACTGTCCTTGTTTTTAGTTTGCAAGTCAGAAAATGATTATTTATTTAAAATATATGTTTAAAAGGTGCCGACTTAAAGGAAAAGATTCTTCCACTGCTGTATTTACTATGTAAATGGGATTTATAAAGCATCAAAGCCCCATCCAATCCACAATTATCTTTAATATCTTCTTTCATGACACAATAGAAAGTTGACATTTGTCTGAGGAAGGATAAATTAAAACTGTTAACAGCAATTTAATTTGGATCTTAAATGCGATATTTCATTTGAAACGTCGTTGAACACAAGTCAATTTCACTTTTTCGTGATTTTTGTTTTTAATAAACTTAAAATGTATGATTTTTTTTAATCCCTTAGGTCAGCATTTTTCAAACTTATCCCAATAAAGTTCTACATGACACGCGTTCGATGCATACGCGGGCTACCCACCTTAACATACCAGCTACCTGTCGTTCGTCAAAGGAGGACATTTTCTAATAAAAGTGTTTATCAAGCAGTAAAGACAGCGTATTTATATAACTCTGTTTCATACAGACAACTTACAGTTAAATTACCCGCCTCAGTGGCGTAGTTATCTAACGCGCTAGTTTCATGTTAAACTCGATTGCCGAGGACGGGGAGTTCGAAGTTCGAATCTCGCTCGGGTGAACTGGGGGTGGTTTTACCTAGATGGTTTTCCACTCTCCCTCCACGCAGATGCGGGTTAAATTCCTGTATATTAAACCTTCCAAATTCCTAACTCATTTGCGTAATTAGTACTTAGGCGTGTAACCTGAACGGGTAGTAAGATGCGGTGCTAAGTATTATTATTTCAGTCATATATTTATAGGAAGAGCCTTCCTTATATGACAGCTAAAAATAATACTAAATCTACTTTAAAATCAAGTCATATGACTTGTCAATTGTGATATATTTATTAATAAAATAACACTAGTTATGTAGTAACAATTTTTATGACTGTAAGCTCTTCATATGAAAATAGACTGTACACGTGGAACAAAGTAAAGTTGACTTAGCGAGTTAACCAGGCATTCTTGTAGGTTGTTTTTTTTTAGCACCGCGTCTTACTTACCGTTCGGGTTATACGCTTAAGTACTAATTACATTAATGGATTAGGAATTGGGAAGGTTGAATTTAAAGGAAGTGAACCCGCATTTGCTTGGAGGAGGAGTGGAAAACCATTTAGGAAAAACCACCCCAAGTTCACCCAACCGAGATTCGAACCTCGACCTCCCCGTCCTCGGCAGTCGAGCTCAACACGACTAGCGCGTTAGCCAACTACGCCACCGAGGCGGATTTCTTGTACTCTTGATTTATTTTACTTTTTACTTTCTAGCAAAGGGAAAAAATACTTTAAATGTAAAAAATTACGACCTAGAGATTATTATGAATCTTGACGTTTTTTATAACCCCTCACCCAAAAACAATTCTGTCTGTACTCGGTTAATTTTTCAAAATCGACAGAGCAGTTTTGTTTAAAATGGATATCTGGGAAGTCTTTACAAGATAGTTTTTCAAGATAATTTGAGGTTATATTACTGATTACTTAGTTTTGAAAACTTAAGTCTCAAACTATAATAGACTATTTGAGAAAGCAAATAAGATTAAGTCACACCATTCATTTTCCTATGGTACCACGTGCGGACCACCTGTCACACCACCACGGACCACAGTTTGAGAACCACTGCATAGGGCATGTGGATAGATATATTTCGCTTCCACTTTAACGTTCGACCCATATTTTAAAACAATAAATCAGTTAATAATTAATGATGCGTGAGTCATACAGAATGTTAGGTTTATTCATATGCTATTGATAAAATTCGTACTAAATCGAAAATATAAAAAAAGTAAGTAGCACGGCGGGTGCGAGTTATGGAAGTTGGCTTTTTTTTATCGCTTATAAGAGTTTCGTTTAAAAACAAATCTAGTTTAACTACACTTTTATCTGTTGGGTGATAGTCCCTCTTGAGTGCAAAACTATCGTTGGGCTCGAGGATCATAAGTCATAACAGTGCCATTACTATTTGTTTAATATACTATCATAATACACACACATATATATTTATTGTAATTGACGCGGGAGCGTTCATTATTGTGAGGAACCTAAAGGTATGGCTACACGGAGCCGACCTTCACCGCATCGCACCGCACCGAATTTTCTAGCGAGTGGCTATACGAGCCGCACCGCACCGCACTTTCTATCAATTTCACCTATTTTCATAAAATTAAGCTAGCAATTAATTACGAAGAATGAAGTTTTAAGTTAGCTAATTATTAAAAAGAAGAATGTTTGTTGTTCAATAAGTTGTTGTATATAATATTATTTATCCTGTACGTAATGTTGGAAACAATTTACTACAGCGTCACGCGTGCAATGGAAAGTGAAATAAATGCCTATCGCTGTTTCGCCCATCCCTACAGTGCTTAGTGGTTAGCATGAAAACAAAGTTCGGAAGCTCCGCACCGCACCGCACCGCAAAAGTGCGGAGCAATGCTCTCTCGACGATTCATCTGCTACTTAGTTGCCTTAATTCAAATCCCAGCTACCCGCTTAGGTGGTATCATGGTATAGGTGTCAATATCGCAGTGGACTGGACTGCCAATAACGAGGAGTGTTTTTCCTAATGGTTGTTCCACTCTCCTTCCACTTAAATGTAAGTACACTTCCTCTAAATTCAACCTTGCTCATCCCAAACAAATTAACGTCACTAGAACATACTGTCGTATGTAGATCCGATACGTTAAACGTAACTGAAAATAACACTCGACTTAAACAAAGTGAAGAATACCCTGAGCACGGGACAATTCCCGGATAGCTCAGAGATAAAGAGTATTGGCACGCTAGTCCAGATGTTTCTGGTTCGATTCCCGTATCCAGGTCTAATTTTTTTCTATTTAATTGAATTTATCTTTAATGTCCTCTAAAGCTTTGCCTTCTTTATTCTGCTAGTGCTATTTGTATAGCCTGGATGGGTAGTAAGACGCAGCGGTGCACAAAAATGAATTCCCAACAACGGCAGATCCGTGAAATAAGGTTTTGAGTATCGGGTCTACTCCTGGATGGTTGTTAGCTTAGGTTCTTCTTGTGCTCTATACTCTATAGCGAGTCCCTTACAAATAAAGGTGCCATATGGGAGAGCACTAAAATATACCTTGTAGACGTTTGGAAGTATTGAATTATTTAAGAAGTTATTTGATTTTTTTAAAATATTGTTTTCAATAAAATAAATCAAATGTGTCTCCAGTAGAAACAAAGAGTTTAATGACAACTTTTTATCTTCATTTAAAAAGTCTATCATCAAATGCCGCTATGCTCATGATATTTCCGGCTTCGATTTCTTTGTTCAGGTTTACATTTTAAATGTATTTGAAAATTATTCAACTAAGGCTGATTTCCGTAAATTTAATCTTTTTTTTTTTTTAGCATCGCGTCTTACTAAAACCATTTAGGAAAAACCACCCTCAGTTCACCCGACCGAGATTCGAACCTCGATCTCCCCGTCCTCGATGGTCTAGCTCAACACGACTGGCGCGTTAGCAAACTACGCCACCGAGGCGGGTCGTAAATTTAATCATCCATCCCCCAAGCTTCGTATTTCATGTATACTGAATTATACAGTGTGGTTTTCGTTTAAAAGTAGTGTTCAACGTATTTACAGAATAAGCCTTATTATCAATTATATTTTATTCATGGACAAAGTAAAGTTACTTACTTCGATTATTGTTAGGTCCAGTGAATATGGTTAATTCAGTTGATTCTTATTTTCTATATAATTTTCCCAAATTTTAGTGAAAATCCATTGAAATAGTTTTATTTCACGCGATCTAACGCGTTTTGGATACATCAGGTACGTTCTTATTAATGTTTCGTAATAAAAATCCATAAACAGTTCCAAAGCGCCACTTCACCACTCTTTCGGAAGTAATTTTCTAGCCTTGGCAAAAGGTTACATCGCCACCCACCACTAAAAACAAGTAATGGCGAAGCAGTCTATTTTTATTACAAGTCGACCCTTTATCGCTATTTGCCGCGGGTCCATTAGGTTGTTATAAACTGACCCTTAACTGAAATAGAAGCTTATCTTTTGACGAGGAGAAAGAAGTTAAAATCAGGGTCAATTTTTTTTTACCACAAAATTTAACGCAGCTTTTCTAAAAACAGATTAAATCCCCACACGACATCATGAAACTAAACCCAGGACAAGTACGCTTAACGCTGTCGGTTTAGAAATTTCAAGCATCTTTGTTGCATTTAACATAGATGAAAACCTGCTTCGGAGGCAGCATAGTCTAACGCGCTACTCTCGCAGTAAACTTGACTACCGATGACGGGGAGATCGAGGTTCAAATCTCGGTCGGGTGAACTGAGGGGGGGTTTAAAAAAAATCCAGTCTCTCTCCACGTAAATGCGGGTATATTTCCTCTAAATATACCCTTCTTAATCCTTAAAACCATTAGCGTAATTAGTACATAAGCGTATAAACCGAAAGGGTAGTAAGACATGGTACCAAAATAAATGAAAAAATGTATTTTCTCAAAATCACCTCTATGATGATTTTCTCAAAATCAGCTATGAAGATTTTGTTTCAAATTCAATACATACGCTACCATTGCTTGTTCTCTATTTACTTTACATTGTGTGTGTAAGTTACTAACTGCGCTTCGCTGGAGCTTATGATTATTATTTTTGTATAATTGCTGATACACTCTATACGTCGGCAAACCGCGCGGTGGAAATCGTTCGTGTGAAAAGACTAAATAATCAAAACGTGGAGTAGACCTGACGCGCGTTAGTAGATACGCGCGACAAGAAAACGCCCAACGGCCCTTAGAAGGTACTTGACGTAAGCGGACATCTCCAAATTGGACATCTCCGCAAAGCTTTAAGATACGAAATAGCCTAGCACTTATAAGTTGTAGTAATATTAAAAATAAAACCTTTTATCTGAAATGTATTTTATAACACTAATATTTTCAATGATATTGGCAAATATATTTTAAAATTGTGATCTGGGAATTGATTGTTGTGCTATTTGGTGAACAGAAATGTTATTGTTTTCTTATTATGTTTCTCTAGGAGTACATATTATTTCATTTATGCTCTTTGGTAGAGTGTTATTAGAGCACTGTATATTATTTCGCTTCACATTTCTTACGAGTTATTGAGTAAATATCTCCATTTTAGGTAAAGGAGAAATAAAGTCTGGGCGTTGCACTGTACCACTCATTGTCTTAATGTTTGTTTGGTAAAAATTCAATTTGAACAAAAACTCTCTATTTTTAATTTTCTTCAAGTAATCCGATATTAGGTTGGTTTTCATGGTATCGGAATATCTATTTTTTAGTGTTTTGATAGCTATAAATGTGACAGCCATATATCACATGACTTGACGTATGAATATACGGTACAGCGTCGATAATTCGGCCTAGTTGGGGATCGACCCAGTATGGGTTATCCATCTGTCCAGATTTCCGAAAAACTTCACCTATAGCAAAAATAACAAAATAAGCTTAGAGGCAATATTTACAAAAACTCAATGTTAAGGAAGAAACATTTTTACTTTATTTAATCAAAGAACTTATTACACATTGCTTTTTTTTCTTTTGATAAATATCTCAATAAGGTAAGAAATACAACAGAGAAAAAAGTCTTCATTTTTTTATTTGTTTATATTCTGAACAAGGGTTGAGGTGCGTTTTTTTGGTGACCATGTATTTTATATTGATACCACTGTGGTTATTTTTATAAATCATATTTTTTCTTGGCAATCTGGATTCTCGACGATCCGGAATTTTGACGTCCGAATTATCGACGCTTTACTGTTTATTTAATTCGTTTTAATACCTTTTATAACTGTCAGATCATGTCTTTACTACGAGTCTACAATTAACACATACACTAGAATCTATACCAGTGATTTTGAACATTCCTTAACTCACGACACACTGAACAAGGTGATAAAATTATCAAGGCACACTGTCAGTTTTAAGGACGTATTTTATCATTTAAAAAATTTAACAATAAGATTGTGGTCAAAGGTTCAGGAGCTAAAATTCTAATAATAATAATAATAATAATAATAATAATAATAATTGTGCTATTATTAAAATAATGTTGATTATAGATTTAAAATTATTTATTTTTATTTCTCAACATTTTGCTCGCTTCTTTTTATCATCCCCCAAACTCCCGCGGCACACCAGCTGACCCTTCGCGGCACACAAATGTTCAGCAGCACACCAGTTGAAAAGTGCTGATATAGATCATTACAAACAAGATAGCAGAATGACCTAGTATAACAAATAGTAAATGTATTCGTAATATCTCCTGTAATCGAGTCAAGATCCCATGAGTCCTGGTCAAAAACACTAACTACTTAGCCACAAGGAAAGGTAATATTACATACCAAATAGGGAGGTTGAGGTTTGAAATCAGACCGAGAGCATAAGTGTAGTAATTCTTATAAATCAAACCGAGAGCATAAGTGTAGTGATTCTTATTTTGTGATTTCACTATCTCTATCCAAGTGAATTTTACTAGAATCCACCCTTCATCGTCCGTTAGATTAGTCTAACTGTCTAACTGTTTTAAATACATTATTTTCCCTAGCTAATACTAGCACAGACATATGTGAAGTGTGTGTGACATATAGTGGTCATCTATAAATATAACACTATAGTATTTTGTTTTGTGTTTCTAGGTGTTTTATGCTAATACTCTGTATTAAACTTTCTTGATTCTTAAAAAAATAGAGCCCCAACCTATGATATAGAACTCAATTTAAATGGGTACGTTTCAATTTAACTGTCCGAATGGTCATGCGACTATTTAATGAAAAAGGTAGATTTTAGATTATTTTACCTTTTAATTTTCTTTCTCTACCTGAATGATTTTAGGCTGCCGCTATTTTCTTTAAGAAGACTACTAAGAAAAATTTCTGAAGGGGATTTGCACTTGATGGGGAAATATACACAGTAATTTCGCAACCAAATGTTTTTATTTACCTCTATGCAAAATACCTACTATTTAAAACACGGTAAACTGTCTCAAATTTACCAATAATCCAGTTTGGTTTTTTTAGTCAAATTTCCTGGGTTTTTTTCAGACATGAAAAATTACCTGCGTTTTCCCTCAATTCTCTCCGTTTTCTAGATCTTTCGTATTAACTTTATTTATCTGTTGTTTTCCATATTTAGGTGGCGTACAGTATCACTGGACACATGTTGTTATATGCGCCTATTTTGGTTTTGGTGGACAAGCCATTTGACTTGAATATGTTTTTTCATGCTGTGATAATACCTGGATGATCTGCAGCTGTCACTTTTGATGTATATTAGCAATAGTTATAAAATAACACTAATACAGTAATATAGTAAAATTCCATAAATGTTGACCACACAAAATGTATATTTGTATTCACTCCCCCCCTCCCCCCATGAAAATTGAATTGAATCATAACTTTTTGCATTCTGTGAAAACTCATATCCCGCTCTGTAGTCTTACCTTAATTTCGTTATCTTCTCGAATGCTTCACAACCTCTGTCTTCACTTCAATGACGTCAAACCCAACATTTTTGTGCATTTATTTTTTTGTCCAATTTCTTTCACCATATATTTCATTTCTTCCTTTTCTACCTCTAATACCGAAACGTCGTTCACATTCTATGTCCGAATTGTGCGATCTGATGCAACCATTCGATATCGTGCAAAGGATTGAAAAGGGGATCGGATGAGATTGGCGATACATGTCGCCAGGATGGGACCGCGACGGAGACCAAGACGGAGCATTAATGTAAGTAATACCAGATGGAGGGTCGAACTGAAGAAGGATTTGAAAGATTGGGGAGAGGAGATGATGGAGGCAGCTGATGAGGTAGGCGCGTGATCTAAAGGGACTTTTTTTTGGGTGGGGGGGGGTCTGTCATTAGGGTTTGTCGGCTAGACATTCCTGGTCTTTTACTGGATGGGTTGCATCGGTCACAGGTGCGGTTACTTCGTTCCGATGAGATGTGATAATGATAATGATTATATGTTGCCAATAAAAGTCTTAAGCTTAACCTAATCCTAGTTTTATTTTTTATCATCGCATCTTATTACCCGTTCGAATTATACACCCGTGTAGCTACTAATTACACTTATGGGTTAGGGATTATGAAGGCTTAATTTAAAGGAAATGCATCTGCATTTGCGTGGAGAAAGAGAGAGAGAGAGAGAGTGGAAAACCATTTAGGAAAAAACACCCTCAGTGTACCCGACTGGGATCAAATCCCGATCTCCCCGTCTTCGCCAGACTAGTCCAATACGAGAGCAGTGCGTTAGACCACGTGGCCACCGAAGTGGGTTAGTCCTAATTAACCAGGCAATAGCAACCGTAGTAACAATTCCCCTTCAGGAAAAATACCTATGGTACCGCCGGGAATTGAACCGGGGACTTTTAGAATTAGTAGCCAGGAATGTGTACTACTAAACCAAGAGGCCGGCCTATTAGGTCCCTGATCACCGATTGATTTTTTTTTACTGCCCAGATAATACAGATCTTATCCAACGGTTGGAAGCTTAATATGGTGTGTTATTTTATGTCAAGTTTGTAAGACGAGTTTTGATGAAGACTTTTTTTTTAATTTTAGCACCGCATCTTACTACCCGTTCGGGTTATACAAAGTTTTTTAATGTTAAATATACATCCATAATTTGACATTAAAAAAGGCGTATAGCCCATAATTTGCGTCTTACGATCCGTCAGACATATCCACACATTTACACTAAAGAGGTAATGATGAGGAAGGTAAGATTCAGAGGTAGTGTATCTGAATTTTCGTGAAGGGATAGTGGTAATCCACTTATAAGGGATGGGGGCGGGGGGGAATATTTTACCAAGCCGGGATTCAAATCTCAACCTCCCCGTAACAGGAAAATTAGACAATACGAGACTGAAGCCATTATCCGTGCGCCCATCGTTGTGTATAAGTAAACATCATAATTGAGACCTTTGGGACCCGAAAAGTGTATTGGGCCCCTTTTTCACGGAAATGATGTTTTTGGAATGAGTATAACTCATTACACGTTTTGCAAAGGTTCCCAGTTTGCACGTATAGGTATTTTATCGAGAGCACCAAAATACTCTAGTGAGTAAACTTATAATTGATTTTACTCAAAGTTACGTTTCTACAGGTTGCTTTGCATACAGTCGACTATCTCCCTGAATTTCGTTGAACACATATATGCTTGTACAGTACGAAATTTAAACTTATATTCCCGGATGGTTCAGTTGTAGAATATTGGGGCGTTAAGTAAAGGGTCTCTAGTTATATTCCCGTGTCTAAGTATCATTTTTCAATATATTTAAAATGTACCACCTTTTGAACAGCTGTCCCCCGTAACAATTATAACTGAAACCGACGTATTCGGTTACCCTGCCTGAACAGGCTGCAGGATAAATGCCAACTCTGAATCATCGGTGTTTGTGTTTCAACAACTTGTGTATCCGCGTGAATCCAATTTTCCTTCCACCCCTTAGCAGATTATGATGCCACTAGACTTTTGGATTAGTTGTGGCCCTCGGGCACTTTTAAGTTGGAAGCTCCTGGTCTAATAAGTATTTCTCTAAGTTTTGGTGCTGGAGAACCATCGGGGCCTCAGGATAGGAAGACGAAACTTGATGAGGGAGGGAATTAGGGGGTCTGTTTAAAACGATTTAGGAAAAATATCATTTTTAAGCTATTGCCCCGTAGGACTATAAATTATTATTATTAGGTGTTCTGTCTTACGACAGGTCCATTCCTTTTGACAGTGAACTTGGACGCCAATGCGTCCTGTCCTTTTCCTTCTATCACGTGCCGAAGACAGTTCCTCCTAAGGATGTGTCCGATCCAGTTTGCTTAGCCCCGAAGAATCACATCCAATACAAGACAAAAAATGAATTTATTAGACTAAATGTTGAAATCAGGTATCATATAATTACATTGAATCAGTAGGCTTAAATAATAAGGGTTTAAATATTAAACATTCTAAGCCTAATAATTTTGTTTATCAATAGTTGTTCAGATTTTTTGATTTAAGGCTAGTACATTTTTCCTTTTCTGTGTAACTTGTGTTTAAAGAGTAAAGAAATACAGCTTGGTATGGAAAATTGCATTATTTAATCTTTTACATTTTTAATTTGTGTATTATGTGATGAACCATTCTTTAACTAATTCATTGTTATTACTAAAATTCATGGGATCCTGCGGACTAGTTGATAGTCCGCCGCGGACCCCCAGTGGTTTGAGAACAAAACTATGAGAAACACCGGCCTAAGGTATCAATCTGGCAATCGATTAGAATTCCGATGACGGGGATAGCGGGGTTTTAATCAAGGTCAAGTGTAACGAGAGTGATTTATTTCTTAAATGGTTTCCCACTCTCTTTACACGCAAATAAGTGTACACTTTCTATAAATTTAGCCTTACTCGTCCTTAAAGGGTCATTCATAAGCCACGTAACGCTTCTTCTTAAACTTTTTTTGACCTCCATGTAACAAGTACCAATCCGCCCCCTTCCTTCAACCAGTTTTTTAGCAGTTTTTATGGCAAAACTTTTTTTTTTGCCAAAATAAATCAAATATTGCTTCAGTACAAACATAGAATTTAATTTTCTTCCCATAGTTATATCAACATTTCTTGAATATTTGTCAAAGGTGTTCTGGTATTTAATGACAACTTTCTCTCTTCATTTAAAAAGTTTGTTAGATAAAGCCACCATGCTCATGACAGATATTCAGGAAATGTTTGATATCATCTTGTGAGGAAAATGTTTGTACGGGGACAATATTTTATTTATTTTGACGGAAAAAAAAGTTCTTGCCATAAAAACTGCAAAACACTGTCCTTTCATCGCGTACCCCTTCCATCCCACCTTAAAAGAGAGACTCAGATTTAATAATACCCAAGATCCATTTTAAATACTTAATATAAATGATTTCTATGCATTTTTTTTATTAATACTTTATTACTTTTATTTGTGAACAATAATATTAACCACTTCAGTGGCCGAATGGTCTCGCGTTAGACTGGTCTGCCGAGGAGGGGGAGGTCAAGGTTCGAGTTCTAGTCGAGTATACTGAGGGTGGTTTTTTTTAAAAGGTTTCCCAAACGTAGGTAGATTACCTCTTAAATGTTTCCTTCCTCACCCCTATTCCCACTAGAGTAGTTAACATATTATATGCGTATAGCTTGTAAAGGTAGTAAAACACTTATTTAAATATATATATATATATTATATTATACTACTATAAAGCCACATGGCTGACTCACTCACTCACTTCCAGATGAGCTAGAAACTTGAAATTTGGTTATACTTATAGCTTCTAACCCGCAACCGACGGGACAATTCCAAAAAGTTAAAAAAAAATTTAATCCCCCAAAAAAATTCAAAATGGTGGAGCAACTTTAAAGTCAGTGCGGTATATACAATACAATACCGGTAACTTTAAGTTGTTACGTTCAAAACAACTTTGGAATTAAATTAGTTTACATCCACTTGCAAAGAAAACTCACTGGGGGTTTGGGGGCGAAGCCCCCAACGAGCAAAGAGAGTCAATATTATAAAATTGTTTGGTTTGTGATAAAAGAGGGTTATTTTTAAATACCATCGTCACAACTCGACTTCTTTAGAAATTATAACGGTATATCCATAATAGTTCTAGGACCAGGTGCATTGTAGTCTTTTGTTAAACCTAATGCACGCATATACTTTAAGAATGTGCAAAGCGAGTATATATCACATAACAATACGATCTGTGTTACATTACACTGGGACGTATCCACCCTCCTCCATGTAACACCAGTCAGTACAGAGGCGTACAGACCGAACGGGTAGTGAAACGTGGTGCTAAAATAAAACCTGCTTTATTTTTGTGACCTTTACAAAGTGTCCAAGCTATGCAGTTAAAAAAAAAAAGTAGCTTAAAATAAGCCTCCCCGACTTTTGTAGAGAAACTAGCTCGTTAGCTAATTGATAAGCTCTGTTTACAACTTCGTTCGGAGTGTTTGGAAGGTCGCGCGATCCATCTCCCTCTCATGAGAGGTTGGTTGTTTTTTTTCCCCCTAGGCTCATACGACTTGACGACGCTGTACAAAATGGTGACCACATACAGAGATACATGAGATGTGATGGTTGAGTTGCGGTCACCTTAATACAGAACTAGACAAATATTGGACTTTAACAAAACTGAAAAGCTAGTAAATAAAAGCTTATTTCCAGTTACTCTCGTCACCAGAAGGGGTTGATATTTTGGGGGTGCTTACATGATTTACGAGTTAGCCGTCACAATAAACTGTATTTACCATGCCATGATATATTTTTTTAGCACCGTATATTACTTCCTGTTCAGATTACACGCATATGTACTAATTACACCACTGAGTTAGGGATGAGCTTAGCGGAAGTGTACCCACATTTGCGTATAAGGAGAGTGGGAAACCCATAATTACTCTAATGCAGTAGGGATGAGGAAGGAAGCATTCGCCTGGAACCACCCTCAATACGCCCGACCTGGATTCGAACCCCGATCTTCCCCTCATCAACAAGCAAGTCTAACACAATAGTGATGCCTTAGATCATTCGGCCACTGAAGCGGGGTTCGCTCTAATTTGAGTATGATATCATAATATATTATGTCTGCTCATAGATTAACACTAAGAATTGAACTACAAATTTCAGTGTCATCACATTATAAAAACACATCTTTGAAGTATAATAATATATTTTAAAATTATAAAGTGACTAACACTACATTAAAGTTTTTTTATTAGTAGGTATTTTACAATTGACACAAGGAAATTAGTCAACGGAAATTTAAAACTTGTATCGGGGTGTATTGGAGGGGAATTACGCCTTTTCGCTTACAGCAGGAAGCTTGTATGTCGCACGAAATCCTCCTTGACAAACACTCCAAGCTTCCAGTAATTAGAGTATGGTTTGACATTTGAAACACTCTGTACGAGTCAGTTGCGTTGAATCGTTGATATTAACTACGTCACTGCAAAGGTTGGTCACAGAGTTGGTTATGTTTCAAACCAGACAGGTTTCAAACAAGAGGGGTCCGATTTCCTTGTCCAGGTGACTTTTTCAACAATTTTAACCCTTGTTTTATATTGATTTAAAATTTTTATGCAAGGTAACTCTAGTTAAGCCAGATTTTTGCAGTTTCTATGGAAAAAAAACATTTTTTTTTTTGTCAAAATAATCCAAATATTTCTTCAGTAGATACATTTGATTAATTTTATACGCAAAATAATCTCAAAGTTCTTTAATATAAGTCAAGGTCTTTGCGTGATTTGACCAGGAAATTTACCTCTTAATTTAAAAAGCCTCTGTTCAAATTCCTCACTAAAAAGAGTTTTTTTTTTTTTATAAAAACTACAAAAATATGGGCCCCTATCTTGCAGTCCCTTCCATTAAGGGATATATCAAGGTAAGCGATACTTCCCTAAAGTAAATTAATTTGAAAGATAAATTGTATTGCCAAACGTAAAAGAGACAGAAAATAAAGAGTGCTTCTTCTAAATTACTTAGTAAATAAAACATTCTAACTTAAAATAAAAGAGAACAGCGAATATTTTTTAATAATAATTATGGGTAGAGCATAATACACACATTTATTATGTTTCTAAGACATAGGAGTGAGACTGCGGTTACATCTATAGCCATCCAACAAGGACCGAACGGAAAATCAGGGGAAGTGGTTGGGAAATCATTAGTTCTCGTCGGCTGGCTGGCAGCCTGATCCCCATGAATCTAAAAGACGCAGGCAAAAGAATGAGCATCTAGTGCGCATGCGTGTAGTTTAATAAAGTGCCGTTGTTTGTAATTTACGACTTGATATTATATACATTAATAAGTAGTTGTTTTTTTTAAATTATCATCGTGTTCCTGTTCAGATTTTACGCATATATGACGATTAATCTAATGGGGTAAGGATGAGGAAGGAAGCATTTGAGAAGTAATGTACCCCCATTTGCTTGGAAGAAAAGTGGGAAACCATTTAAGGGAAAAAACACTCTGAGTAGACCTTACCGGGATTAGAGCCCTGATCTCCCCATCGTCAGCAGGCCAGTCTAACATGAGTGTGACGTCTTAGACCATTTGGCCACTGAAGCAGTTTTTTTTTTTATAGTTTTGCTATATAAAACAATGAGGTTAATCTCTACTTAAATTCATACACAATGTTGGATAAAATCTATGGTTAGCAGAATAAATCTTTCTTTGTGCTTCATCCTTTTATTATAGTAGGCCTATATGGGTGCATGGACAAAGGCATCAGGCTCATTTGTCTGGTCTAGCTAAATGGTTTTTCACACTCGCTCCATGCAAATGTGGCTAAATATAATATAATATTCCACCTTTCCCCATCTCTATCTCATTACTGTAGACAATGTGGACTATCCCGGAGGGATAGAAAACTTAGAAAAAAAATAAGTTCTAGTTGTACTACGTTCATGTCAAGCATCAATATTCGGTCAAAACACCAGAACGATTGTTTATTCACATGTTTAAAGAATCTACCAGCAACATGCAAATGAAATAAAAACAGATGAGTTAAAACTTTGCTTGTATTACATTGTAGCGTTGTACAAGTTTCGAAATCCTGAAAATCCAGGTAAGAATAAACTTTGTAAACAAGCGTTTGCTTGAAGCAGAGTTGCTCACTAATAAATTATTAGTGCGGGTTTTCCTCGAGGAAGGAGTTTTTTTCTTTCTTTCTTTCTTTCGGGGTAAATAAGGTTAAGAAAAGCGAAGTTCTCCATACCTTGCCTTTTACTTCCACCCCTCACTTAGGACCGCTGAAAACCACCTGCTCAAAGACCTACACATCCCCACATCTTCGAAGTTAAAGGCCTTTATCCAGGGCTACAACCATTTTCTTGATATAAAATCCCTTATATTTTACAGGTGAATTTCCATTTTTCCATATAATTCAGAACAATGTTTCTAAAAATGTTCCGCGGCGGTCTATAAAGAGGTTCGCAGGATCCCAGGAGGTTTAGCAATAAAAATGAATCAAAGAACGTTGATCAAATATGATATCAAAAAAATTGTAATCCAAAATATTAAAATTAATATGAAATATAAATACTAGGCTCTATTTATTTCGTCGGAGAAACAAGTCACATATAAAAACCAAGTCTTTACCAACCATAATTCAACAAATATGAACCATTATTTATCAAAATTTATGAGTTTAAGAGTGTTAGAAATAATCAAATAACCATTATTTGCTAATTAAATGTAAATATATATTTTTGAAAAACATTTTAATTGCTTAGTAAGGACCGTTTAAAGATATTTTGAAAAAATAAAATTCAATTTTAAGTGAATTTACATAAAAAAATATATATTATAATGTAAACATAATATATTATGCACAATAGTTCAATGGTATTTGTAAAATATTTGGTAGTATTAATTACAAGTTATGTTACAATTTGATTAAGAATGTGTTAGGAGTTATAACAACCATCTAAAAATTAGGTACATTTTAAAATAATAGACATTTGATTCATAATTACACTTAAAACGAGGTTGTAAAATCAAAGGATGATGTGACCATGCATTTAATGAATATTAATATATTATTCATGAGAATTGATATATATATAAGTTATTAAATTTGAAAAATAAAAGTGTAATTTATTTCTTAGCTGTAGTTCCCTGTTCCTTGATTCCTGGCTGAAAATGCTGCACAGTTATTTTGACGACATGTTTAGATGCATCATCAGCATCATCCTCAGGTCAGAATCTTTTACAAATATCTTTTAGCTATTGAGCTATATTATGTTTACATTACAGATTAATAGTTTTTTCGTGTAAATCTAATACAACTTGGCCAACTTAAATTCACTTAAAATTGAATTGTATTTTTTCTAAACATAAATATATGTTGGTTTAAAAAAATTAATTCAATAAATTCCCTGTGTTTACAAGTGCGTGGCAACCTTGAGGCCTTACCTTATAAACTATAGCGTCAATGGAGTGTGTTGTTGGACAAGAAAATTACATCTATGGACATGAACTTATATATATTCTACATATTTAAATAATACACTAACAATCGCACGTGTTTGAGATGAATTGCCAGTAGCAACTACTGAGAAAACTAATATTTTTGTTATTCAATTTGCATGACTGCTTTATTCAAATCTTCGTTTCGAAAATATAATTTTTGATTCAAAAAATAGATTTCTACATTATAACATATAAGCATATTTATACTAGTAGTTCCGTGAACATTAGGCCTTGCTCACTTTATTCAAAAAAATATTCTAAATACATAATGTTATGAATGTCATGTTCTAATCGTTATTACATTATTGGATTTTAAGTTGTTTTTTATTTATTTTTAGCACCGTGTCTTACTAACCGTTCAAGTTCGGGTTATTTACTAATTAGGGTAATGCTTTAGGGACTAGGGAGATTATATTTATAGGAAGTTTACCCGCATTCGCATGGAGAGAAAGAGAGAGAGAGAGAGAGATTGGAAGACCAGATTGGAAAAACCACCCTCAGTACACCCACCCAGATTCTTCGAGTCTCAATCTCTCCGTAATCGGCAATAGTCCACTGCGAGAGTAGCGTCTTAGACCATGCAACCACCAAAGCGGGTTGTTTAAGTTTAAATATCTCCTATAATTTCTCATTGGATTTGAAGTCGATATTTTTCCTTGGTGGTTAAGTTTTATAGAAAACAAATGATTGCTTTATTTAGTATTCCATTGAATGAATAACAGTTTCTATTGATAATAGGCATTTATTTTGCTTACGTCACCTATCACCTTAAATATTATCATAGTTTTTAGGTCCATAATTTCTAAAAGCGGATATACATTTTTGCTTTATAAAAAATAATAAAAAATAAATACAAATGTTGGGATGTCTCTAGTTTCATCTCCTATATTTTACCAACGGAATTTGGTATGAATATTAGCCTAGCACCCCATATCCCTCTTTTCACCACCTTTTACCTTCCTCTCGTTAGAGATAAGAAGAGAATCTTAGAATAAATTCACCCGTATTGGCGCGAATTAAAGACCTCCACTTTAACAGTAAAAGCTATTTTACTCAAAACTTAGTACTAATTAAAATTCAAATAACCACAAATGTGTATTAAAGGTCAATCCATAACAGTGATTTCCAACCTTTTTACTTTCTCTCTATCTTACAGGTAGAGAAAGTATGGTGATCGTCAAAAAAATCGAACTCGAGATTTTGATGAATTTTGACGTTTCATGACTTCCTGAATCCGAAAAAGTGGTTTTTGAATTTCCGTCTGTCTGTCTGTCTGTCTGTCTGTCTGTCTGTCTGTCTGTCTGTCTGTCTGTCTGTACCTCCAACTAGAGCCTAAACTATTTTACCGATTGAGCTGAAACTTGATATCTAGGGTTTTCATAGGGTTGCCCCGAGGGGTTTTTGGAATTGGATATCTACCCCTAAAATTAAGGGTAGTTTACTGAAGGGCAAAAAGAGAAAAAGTCGATTTTCTCAAAATCGGCTCTAACGATTTTGATTAAATTTCATTTATAAACATTAATAAATATTCCAAACAAAATGGCTACCCTCAATATTTCGGCAAAATGGCTTTAAGGGCTCCGGTCTGATGCGTAAATTAACATTTTTTAAAATAGCTCCGAAACTATTTGAGATATGAAATTACTTAGCATTACAAATATGTATATATATTTATAATACAGATATTTTATCCGAAACATATTTTTATAAAATCAATAACTTTCAATATATACGCAATTATATGAATTTTTTTTAACTTTTTGGACATTAAAGTTTAAGTATTGCGACCGTAAAAAAAAAACTAACCTGAAATGTTGATGGATGTCGACGTCTCATGACCCCCCAAACCCTAAAAAATAGTCTTTGCAATGCCGTCTCTCTGTGTGTCTATAAAAACTTAAAATTAAGGGTAGTTTACTGAAGGACGAAAAGAGAAAAATTTGGTTTTCTCAAAATCTGCTTAAACGATTTTGATTAAAATTCGTATCTAGGCGTTGATTAAGATTATAAATAAACTGGCTATTTTCATTTTCCTATGAAAATGATTTTTAGGGTACATTACAGAAGCGTTAATTTCCGTATCTCCACAACTATTGGAGAAACTAAACAACTTATCATTGCAAAATTGTAGGACTATTAGAAATAAAAAACTTTTATTTGACATATATTTTTATAAAAGCAACAGTTTCTGAGATATTTGCAAATATATTAATACAATTTTGTGAGCTTTAGTTGTAAACATATACTACTTAAGTCTTAACGCAATAATACTCCAATGCCATAGAGTAATTAAATATAAGTAAGTATCTAAAAAAAGTATGTTATTTTTCCTTAAATCTCTTAGGAGAAATGTTTGCATAGCAATGATCTATCTCCATTTTAGACTCAATAGTCAATATTTACATTTTTTATTGGTCAAAATGTATAAATGAATAATTAAATATCAATGCGATGACTTGAAGATCTGCAACACCTTTTAAAATGTTAAAATTTTAACCAGAATCGAAATTTTAATACGAAGTGTTGACCCTTGTGGAAGACATTAAACTGTTTGAAATGTTCTTAGGTGGACAAAGATGCGCCTCTTTTCTCATTGATTATATATCATTGTATATTATTTTATGCGTGTTCTTATGTGGAGTGGTGATGATACAATGTACATTATTCCGTTCAGAAATCTTACGAGTTTATAAAAAGAGAGAGAAAGTCTGTGCGGTGTGCCGTACCATTTATTTTTAACTCGCCGTGCACTTAAAAAGGTGTTAAAATTGTCAAGGCACAACATCAGTTTTTTAAGGAGATTTTATCATTATTAAGAGTATTACGATTATTTTTAAAAGTTATATAGCTGAAATTTTACTAGGGGCAGGGTGTCAGACTTCTGTGCTGGGGGTCCGGGGTTCAATCCTCGGTCCTGGCACAGATTTATCTGATTGCCAAACCCTTCCTTCACCTCTGACAAGACGTGTATTAATCACAACTTGTGAATGTGTGGAAGGTCAGGCCTCCACCGTGGTTCGGATTCCACGTTAGTTAAACTGTAGGTCCTCCATTTCATCTCACAATCACCCTACCATTACACATTAGCGTAAGTGCGTATAACCCGAATGGGTAGTAAGACGCGGTGCTAATAATAATAATAATAATAATAATAATAATAATAATAATAATAATAATAATAATAATAATAATAATAATAATAACAAGAGTATTAATTTTAAAAATAATGTTGTTAATCATGAATTTAAAAAAGAAAACTAAACTAAACTATCCACTTCGGTGGCCGCATGGTCTAACGCTCAACTCTCTCGCCAGTAGACTAGACGGCAAAGGACGGAGAGATCGAGGTTCAAATCTCGGTCGGGTGTGTTGAGGATGGTCTTTACAAAACGGTTTTCCACTTTCCCTCCGCGCTAATGCGGATACACTTTTTATACGTACAACCTTCCTAATCCCTATAAACCACTATCGTAATTAATATATAATCGTATAAACCAAACGGGTAGTATGACACGCTGCTAAAAAAAATATTTTTTTCTAAAAATGTTTTTAGCTTTATGATTTCCCTTCCCCCTCCCCACCCCCCGCCACCCTATTTTCCCAAACCACCCGCGGCACACCCGCTGACCCTTCGCGGCACTCTGGTTTAAAAAACGCTGACTTAGACGAACAGTTTGTTATATTAAGAAAGGGAGCAGGATATTTCCGTTCAAACAAAAACTGAGAATCACGCCCCAGATCGGTTTTGTGGTTAGGAGAAACCAAACACGAAATATAAAATGAATAACCAGCAAAGTGAACAGTACCGGGAAGTCAACCATTCGGAATAATCCCATCCTAGATTCTCTTGAAAGCCGTTCTATGTAGTTAGCGATCAATAAGGCGTGAGGTGAGGAATATTCAAAAGCAGGAACTTAAGTTTGCCCGCGAGATGCGTGAAAGTTGTTCAAGGAAAAAAAAAAAAAACCTTGAGAACTTTTATTTTATATAATACTTGAGGCCGTAAAGAAGTAATGGGAGTCGAAACGAGAAGAAGATTTTGATACTGGAGGATGGAAAGTTCAACATATAGATGCGAATGATAGCTAAGAGTATGATAAAAGTTTACTCTGCATAACGATTACCTACTACATTTGCTTAAAAGAAAAAATTACATTTTAAAAGTCTTTTTAAAGTCAATTTCTCTCCTCATTTTTAACAAGTTTACATTATTTTTTAAGGCACTATAATAGAAGTAGACTTAAATACATAAATTAAATATTCTAAATTTGTGTCAGCAATTTAATTGGCTTGGTTAAATAACAAACTGCTATTTAATCAGGGTTTTAATTGTTGAAGCAAGATATAAAAATGGTACGTTTTGTAAAAGGTTTAACAAGTTCGTTTACACACGTTAGCAAATTTTACATTAAAGCAAAACTCTTTTTTTGTCGCTTTAACGAACACGTATTCCACCTTAAAAATCAATCAACCGTTTGACACATCAACAGCACATTCTATACACTTTATCATCGAGTATGTAACTATTCTGTACTAGTAAAAGTTTTTGCTTAAGTGGCCGCATGGTCTAAGACGTCACTCTCGTGTTGGACTAGACTGCCGATGACAGGGAGATCTGGGTTTGAATCCCGGTTGGGTGTACTTAGGGAGTTTTCCACTCTTACTCCATGAAAATGCGGCCACACTTCCTTCAAATTCAACCATCCTAACTCACTGGCGCAATTAGTACATATGCGTATAACCTGAACAGGTAACAAGACGCGTTGCTGAAAAAAAATCTTTTGGTGTATAATTAGAAGAAATAGAGGCTCCGGTCTATAAAACTGAGATTAACTGAGATATCATTTATCTGCAAATGTTGGCGCTTTCTTCGCCAACACGCGTCAGCTGTTCAGTCAGTATAGCTAACGCCGTGGAGTTCACGCAAATCTGTACAGCGGGTTTTTAGTACTTCTCAATGCGCAAGAAAACTGAAATTAGTTGAAATTGTAGAGAAGCCACTCAAAAGGTGCACAAAACTTTCAAATTTGAAATCTTGTAAAAAATTAAAATGTGTTTTAGTCAATCATTTTGATTCGACATATCAATTGTGCTTCAAAATCAAGGATACAATAGAATATAAATTTAAATCTCATATTTAAATATAAATTATTGCAAATTATAATAAAGATAATTGTTTTTATAGTTCTTTACTGTTGTTTTGTAATCATATAAGTAAATAAAAAAAATTGACAAATAAAAATTACCCAGGTAACGTTCAACATATTTATTTAATTTAAGCTTACATTTACATAAACAATGTAATCAGAAACTCAATGAACACTCTAATTCAAAGACATCTTGAAAAGTTTGCAGCAGCATGTATTTGACATTGAACACAGAACAAAAACTTGTATTATAGTAATATTTGATGATGTTACAACGGTCATCAGAGGTTAGACCATTATTACGGGCTGAGTCAATCATGGCTTCGATCCATTTAATAGATGCAGTCAATAATTTGTTGCAGAATATGCTTTCATGAATAATCATTTACCAACCAGGATAAAGTTTTTACTGGTGGTGGATAACTTCAGGTAATATTTACAAATTAATCCGCATGCTCATAGGAAAGCCATCGTACAGACAAGTGTCTAATACTCCCAGATACGGAAGGAGTTCAAAATTATCAAGTAAACAATATTTTACGGGGAATGTACAGTAACTTCAGTTAATGGATAATACAATTGAATGATGGAAAACAGAAAACACACAGCTTGTAATAGAATTTCAAAAGAAGTGGCAGTGGAAATATTGACACATGGTTTTATATTTCACAAAAAAAATTGAAAAAGCCTGAGCCCAATTTAAGTGATGAAGTTGCTCAGTTAAATAAGGAAGTATTGAGTATTTTAGGAGAGGTCCAATGTTACATTAGTTTGAACTCAGTCCAGTGTTGCCAACTCTATAGTCTTTAGCGATAGTACATGGACCTGAAATGGATTGTAATTTTACCGGTAGGATATTACTGACATTATGTTGATAAACCCACTAATTTTCATGAAAAAAAAAGAAACTTATGTAAAAATTTGTTACTTTTTAGCAGGGCCACCTTTAGAAAATATCCTAAAATTGGATTGTACAAGTGGTGAAATTATATTAAAAGTAGTATCCAGATCGTACAGTTGGCAACACTGACTCGGTCGGCTGTAAGGATGAGCGGAGAAAGCTAACCGACTATCCATGAGAGTTTTTAAACAGTTTGATGGCCTCAGGGATACCACTACACAAGTTAAACTTTTAAAAAAATATTCAATAAAATAATGCTCCTTGGGTTCTTAAATACTAAACAGGGCATTTATCATGGAAACTGCCTGTCAGTGACCACATAGGATAAAAAATCTAATACAAGCAACAATTTTAACAAGTTTAAATCAAGGAAATATAATCAAGAATCGATTTGGCAACTGTAGGCCCTGGCATCACCTTTGTTTTTTAGATAGCGGTATTTCCCGGTTAGACTGGTGTTCTAGAATCTAGAACACTATTAATCAGTTACAAGGCCAAACCTTGGACATGGTTGATATCTATCTTCTCAAGCCAACACAAGCACAATTTCCTTTGGAGGGGAAGTAAAGCTGTCGGTTCTATGTCGATTGTGGCATGTGAAAGAGCCCTTGAAAGTACGTGAAAATAACTTTCCGGCAAAATGGGTAAGGCCCTTTCACGCTCTCTAATAGAAATTCAGTGTGGAAGGCAACAAGGAATTACCACACTTCATGAACTCCCCTATTACATGTGATTCATACCAGATGGTGCAGGTAGCACTAACCAGCTGAAGGTCTGAGTGCATACCCAGTTCCGAATGGATATAAAACACATCAAACCAACTTTCAAATTGTTTATTTGAGAAGAAGATTATCAAAATATAATATACTGTGTAGAGTTTTTTTATTCATAATAAGTAACTTTCATAAAAATATTTACTAGGCTTAGTTGAAGTTAATTTAACATTTATTAATCACAATTTCTTGGGCATTGGTAGATGTTCAGTTACCGTTCATTAAAATAAAACATCGTCAAAAGAGTTACCCACGTAGGATGGGTTCCGTCTTAGAGAGTAAAGTTCATAACCAGCACTCTTAACAGAAGAAAAAAAAACTCCCTTTTCCTCCCTTTCTCAATAACGCCCCCTTTCCCTCCATCCTCAGACCAGGACTCCTGAACTTTTTGACGTTTTAATCCTGATGAAACTTTAGCCCCGTCACATTCCTACTACATTTATCCTCTCTGGGCCTTACTGGAAAAGTGAACATCTCTCTTCTTTTTTTAAAAATAAAATCAAACAAAATTGGTCCATTCCTTCTTTGATTATAATTTTATTATCTCAACTCTGAACTAATCCATAAAAAAGTTTTTTTAACAAATTAAAATTACTCCTAGAATAAATCTAACAGTTAATAATTTATTCTACATAGGTTTTATTTAAAGAAATTATTTAAATTATCTGTGGTTTTTAATAGATAGTAAGTATGTGCGAAGTTTTAAATTTCAAATCCAATGTTCGGATATATGTAAGGGTGGTCCTTAATTTCAATCATGCACAAAATGGTGCTCCCACTCTTCATTTTATAAAACGCTGCCATTATTTATTTATTTTAATAATATAATATTTAGAGTTCACCCACGCTATTTGTAGTTTTGTGTATAGCATATTAGGTGAGCCGTATTTTTTAAACTTTTATATTCATTGCGAGCCTGACGCCTTATACAACGCGCTAACCAATTTGTGCAGCTAAAATTAAAACCAAGAAACAAATAAAGCCCGGAATTGGCCTAAGTATTATTAGTTTGTGCTTTTACATATATTGACGTCATTAATCACTTAATCACTATTGTAGGTCGCTCTGAAACCAAGAAACATAAAAATTTACTTTTATGTGTATTGAAAGCTTGACGCTCTAGACTTTGTGACCACTGGTGCGTGTTGCTTCAAAACAATGAATGAAATCTAATAGCCGAAACTTTGATACACATACCTTAGGAAAACTGGTGTGTGCGACATTGGGTATTATATACAACTTCTACATATAATATTACGGACCTGAAGACTTTAATCAAGCACGTGATAAATGGTTTGTGCTGTTAAAAAGGTATCCAATGACTGTTAACTGTCAGTATGGTGCTGTTAAATATAGTAGCGAATAGTCTTCTGACAAAATTAATAATCTAGAAGGAATCTCAACCTGAAAGATTTCTTTTTCATCACCAGCGTTTTACTATCTGTTCGGGTTATCAGCATATATTATAATTACTCTAATGAGGTAGGGATAGAAGGAAGCATTTTAGAGGTAATCTAACCACATTTGCGTGGAAGGATAGTGTGAAACCATCTAGGAAAAACAACCCTCAGTAGAACCGACTGGGATTTGAACTACTCGATCTACCTGTCATCACCCTAAAAGAAAATTCACAAGGGACTAGCTTATCCACTCGGGTAACACCGAATACTTGCAGCTGGTTCTTACAATTATTACTGATGATTTTAGAATAATTTTGGTCATTTTAATTTACATGGGTCAACTCACACAATTACTTGATCAGAGAAATTAGCATAAATACTAATTACTTGTATAGTTTAATATTCGGTTCGATATATGGTCATAATAAATATTATTATTTGAATTCGATTCGTATCAATTTCAAAATTAAATATTTAATTTGGATTATATTAGAAAACTTTCCTAAGCGTTATATTCGATCCAAAAGCGATTTACAGTTATTTATCTGAGAAATGGCTCGAGTAAATAATTTCAATTCACACCTTCAATAGGCCTTATACTATTAATCACAGACTTATATAATATTTACATACAATTTAAAGTATATTTAGTGTTAATACGCCCATTATTATGACAATAATTACTTTAGTTAATTATCATAATTATAAGAACGAAGTTTTAGAAATTGGCACTGACATTTTCCTGCGAGTGGACGGGAAATCATGTTGTAGAGGAAATTACAGTGCACACAGCTAGAATTTGATTATCGACTTTACGGGTCAGTGTCAGCCAGATGGCTGTAATAGGTATATACATTGATTTATTTTAATTCTTATAAAATTCAAAATAATTTGTATCTAATCATAACATATTTGAATAAAAAATTACTCGTATCGGCGTACAAACGAACTAAACGTCAGTTTGTTTTAGTTTAGCTCACTGTTATATAATAATTATTATTTATTAGCATTGCGTCTTACTACCCGTTCAGTGCATTAAAAAGGTATCATGATTGTCTTCAGATGGCAGCACAGAATAATTTTGAGTTAAAAGTGAGCTCCCCCCCCTCCCCCCCTTAACCTTAATATGGAACTATTTTTTGTTCCCCAATATTAAATTTTAATTATTTAATTTGAGATTTATTTAAAGTAACATTTGTTTTATAATTGATTAGTAAAAAATATAGGTCTCAGCGCTGTGGACAAGCTATTTAAGGCATTATACATAAATGTGTTGTTCGACTACTTTTGGGAAACTATTAATTCGAAACCAGGGTGGGTCACAGTTTATAAGTCTTTGCGTTGTGCGAAAGAACACCTCAGTACACTCAGACCAGTAATTCAAACCCTGACTTATATGTCACAGGAATAACCAACAAGATGAGACTGGTGCCTTTGTATACGTAATTACTAGTGCGGGTGTTGATTTTAATAAGCTCCAGTAGTTTGAAACAAATTAATTGACTAATTAAAGCTCTCTCACTCAATCCAACAAATCAACATAAGAGTAGAAGGCTGCCTCACACCATCTAAAGCAGTGGTTATCAAACCGTGGTCCGCAGCAGGAATCATGGGAAAATTAATTAATATGTAAAAACGCTGTAGAACACACGATTGACACACTAAGTCAAAAATAAACAATTACTTACCTATTATGGAAAAGATTTAGAGAATAACATGTTGAACTACAATATATCTTACTTCTTTTTTAAATTTATTTGTAATATATAACGTATTGAACTACTGATTATCTCAGCACACGAGAATTTTTACTAACGAGATCGAAAGGACTTATCAAATTTGCCGAGAAAGGTATTTTCACCTACCTTACAGGTTTTTTTCTTACATTCCACAATCGACATGGGACTGACGGCTTTCCTTCCCCTCCGAAGGAAATTGTGTTACGTATTTTTGTCTCTCAAGAAATATCCGTCAACCCCGACTGGGTTTGAACCCACAAACATCGGTTCCTGACGTGAGCACTTTACTCCAGGACCATAAATCTCGACTCTTCCTTTTAAAACATTATGCTCTTTATTCGACATGTTTAGAATCTATCTTAATTAAAATGAAACCCGCCTCGGTGGCATAGTTGGCTAACGCGCTAGTTCCATGTTGAGGTCGACTGCCGAGGACGGGGAGATCGAAGCGCGAACCTCGGTCGAGTGAATTGGGGGTGGTTTTTCCTAAATGGTTTTCCAATCTCCCTCCACGCAAATGCGTGTTCACTTCCTCTAAATTCAACCTTCCCAATTCCGAATCCATTAGCGTAACTAGTACTTAAGCGTATAACCCGAAAGGGTAGTATGACGCGGTGCTAAAACTTAAAAAAAATAAAAAAAAGTTAGTTTGTATTTCATGAGCATTTCGTAATGTCTACCAGATGCAGAGGTCTAAAATTTTAAAAATTAGTAGCCCTATGTACTAAACAGTGCACCACGAAACAGGAATTTTAAAATTTTAACTAAACTGTTTCAAATCATTTTATTTTTTAGCACCGAGTCTTTACTACCTGTTCGGGTTATAAGCGTATGTACTAATTACGCTAATGAATTTAGTGGATTAAAAAGATTCATTTAGAGGAAGTACACCCGAGTTTGCGTGGCAAGAGTGTGAAACACCATTTTGGGAAAACCACGCTCAGTACGCCCGACCGAGATTCGAACCTGGATCTCACCACCATCGGCAATCTAGTCGTCTACTGTGAGAGTAGTGTGTTACACCACACAGCCACCGAAGCTGGTTTTTTAATTAACTAAAAGCTAGGTCTGAAGCAAAGCAATATTAATAAAATGAAGTGTTTGTGTGTCTGTCATGAGCATTGTGTGATATCTACCGCACGCAGAGGTTATGGAATTTTTAAAACTAGTAGCCCCTGTGCATGAATACGTGCACATCGAAGCCGGAACTTTAAAATTTAAAGTTATCTTCTATATACAGGGTAGGGCCGAAAAAGTAGCCGATTAGTACCTTGAAAATCAGGCCCTAACACTTTAAGGCTCTTGGCCCTGTCGATTGCAATTCTAAAACCTATTTTGTGGGATGGTGGGCGGGAGGCCGAAAGGCGTGGCGTGGCTTCACAACCGACCAAAGTATCCTTCCGCACCAACAAGAACAGAATGGATCAAGGAAACCTTAGATGGCGCTAGCTATCGGACAGGTCTTGGGGGAAAATCATTCGTTTGTAAATATCAGTTTTATCGAAGACGAGTGAAATTTTTTTAGTAATATTTTCAACACCTCTTCTAAGATAATGTATCAATGTTTATTAGGTACAGTTTCTTATTTTTGTTATGCAGCCGGCAGTTTTCTATTGAAAAATGTCAAAATTATCTATATTTGATCACTGTTAAAATTATAGAGGTGGTGTGTATATAAAAAGTACAACTTAATCAACATGTTTCATTCTTGAACAAACCGTTTCCGAAAATAAAATGGCAAAACAATAAAAATTATTTAAGATAACCGTTTGCTCCCATGGCTCTGCATTTCCACGCCAAATGAAAAGGGCCAATAGCCTTAATTGAAAAGTAAATATTCACAAGCTAAATAAAAGCAAACTACATATTATACTTTTTCACTTTTTGAAGATAATGTCACTCAGGTGATCTCCACCGCACGTCATACAAACTTCAGCACGTTGTCCTCACATTCCTCAACATTGATAGTCTATGTGTTCCCACCCTACCTTGTACGATTCTTAAACTAAAAACATTTGTTTCCAGCCAACACCGGGTATTTCAATTAGTATCTTATAAAATGTTAATAAACAAGTGGTATCACAGTCAAATTTTTATAGGAAGCTCGCAATTTTAAAAATGGAAAATCATGTTGCCACAATGGTATGGATAAAAATATTAGAAATTTACTTATATTCTTAGTCCGTTTAAATATTCGTGTGGATAGAAACTATATAGCTATGGATAAGGAAGTATAATTGGAAGCTTTTGAAAACTTTTTAATTAGTAAATCCAATAAAACAAATTAATACAATGCCAAATTTCAATGTTGGTGGTTAAAAGTGAGTTTCCTACAAAAATCAGACTTTTCATGTGAAATGTATACCAGAAACAAAGCTCAATAGAAATGCTGTCTTTTACTGTTTGATAAAAACATAGAATATATATTAATATAAGTTCCGACTTCAGCAAGATGATCTGTGGCAAGTGTAATAAGGTGGGTAGTCAGCATGGGCATCGAACGTTTATTCAAGGGTCCAATTATTGGAGAAGTTTGAGAAACACCGGGTTTCAAAACATTAAACTACACCAGACGCTATCAACATCGATCCCTTCGAGAACTTCAGGAAGAGCGAGGGCTCCTATTTGTCTAGAACATTGGTTCCAAAAACTATGGGGTCGCTACCTAATACTGGTTCACCAAAAGTCTTTGAAATTGAAAAAAAATAAAAAATATTTAAAATAAAAATCATTAAAAAATGGAAATGTGGGAAAATAAATTAAAAAGGCTAAAAAATGAGGCATATTCAGTATTATACGGATAAAGGAATCAGTTTTCATTTCCGTGCCTGTGCAGTGGACGCCAATGATGTCATCAACAGAAACAGCAAACAAGGGCACCGTTTACAACGCCTCATTATGAGAAATAAATTATTTTTTTTTGTAAAATTATATTCAACTTGTATTTAAGGCTGTCGGTGACAGACGAACTAAACCTGAATAGTTAAGATGCAGCTTATCTTTTTAATAGGCCTTTAAAAAGAAAAACGTAAACCCCTCACTCACTATAATAAAGGATTTTTTTTAATAGAAGGGTTTTGAAATAGGGCTTTTTCTAAACCGATCGATTAAAAAAATAAAATTTGAAGATTTTTTTAATAAGATGGTGTAAAATGGTGGGAGAGATACTACCAAGTTGAGCTGTTTATCCACTGTTCATAGTGTGAAGACCCTTAGTCTGCCGTTTTCAAATTTCGCAGTTGAATCTTTCTTTTAATTCATCAAAGGCTTTTAAAATAAAATCTAACAAAAAAAATTGAAAATCTGGTTCCATTAGGTGCTAGTCCCGTAGTCTATATAGTCTAATATTCGTGTGCAAAGTTTCAGCTTTTTGGGTCTTCTAGGGCATTGATCTTCAACCTGGGGTCTGCGTATCCCTGAGGGTACGCGGAGACATCTTAGGGGATATGCACAATATTAAATATTATATTATTTCATGATAAACCTTAATAATCAGGGACAAGTTTAGGGTTAGCCACAAAAGACCAGGATATAAGGACATGCGATCCGGAAGCACCATTTTTTTTTCTCTCCCTCCCTTTCTTTTATTCGATTACTATCTGAGTATTTAGTATTATTTTGAGGCTACACAGTTGAAATAAAATTATATCTAGGGGTACGCGAATACGAAAGGTTGGATACCACTTATTTAGGGTCTTCTGGGTCGTGTGGAAAGATACACAATCATTAGGAAATTATACTATGGATAATATATTTTTTTATCAGTAAAAACAATATTTAGGTTCAAAAAAGATTACCCTTATAATCTCCACGTGTCGTTAAAGTTAAGTGAATCGTGAAAGTTTATTGTTCCAAAAATATATGTCGCGGTTCTAAAACATTTGGAAGCACCGATATAGATTTATAACCACGCCTCAATATAATTGAAGCGTTCTGATTGTTCATAGCTACCCATCCTAATCTCTACCCTCGAAAGAGCACATTTATGGCCAGCATTTGCTGGGATGTCAATAATGGGAAACGCTATAAACGTTTATATATGCTCTGTGGAAACATACACACACAATGCGTAGTGAAAATTTTAATGACTAGAGTATATATATTTACGGTGTAGGATTTGATGATCTTATTTACTGATATTTATAGTTCGTCAGACGTTTGTGAAATAACAAGTGAGGGAGGAGAGTAAAAAAGTTCCCTTAAGGAAGTAGACAAACTTTCTTGAGGTGGGGATCTACGTAGGGGAACGATAGAAAACGGCAGTGGTTTTACAGTTTTTATGCAAATTTTTTTTTTTTGCTAAAATAAATAAAATATTGCTTCTGTACAAACATGATTTAATTTTCTTTAAATGTTGATATCAACGGTTGTTGAATATCTGTCATGAGCATAGATGATAAACTTTTTTTAAATTTTTGAAAAACAGTTGTCAAATTCCAACGACACCCTTGACAGATAGTCGGGAACTGTTGATATCACCACGTGAAGAAAATTAAACTAAATGTTTCTACTGGAGCAATACTTGATTTATGTCAAAAAAAACATTTTTTATATAAAACATTGCAAAAAACATTGACCCTTTTCGCGGTCCTCTAAATCCCCACCTTAAGATGTGGTCGAAGACTGTACACATAATGGAATTGTTTCACAATTCACTGCAAACGAAAGTTTTGCGAAACCTTTCTCTTCCGGTATACATTTGTATGTGCATACACTTTCCTTATTTCACCCTATAACATCTTTCCACCCCTCTTAGGCCCTTTGATCAATCCTCTTTATGGTATAAAATGGTAAAAAGATCTACAATATTTATCTGCACATTTGTTTTACTCGTACGAACACTCTTTCTACTCTAATTAACTCATTCACATCTATCTACTCCTATTTAATTTGTTTTATTACTTTCTGCGTTACCACATTTACATAGATACTTTATTTCCATCATATCTCGTAGTAGAAAAGTTTCACGATTACAATAATTACTTTCTATGATAAAATAATAATAGCCTCGTATACTTCCGTAAAAATTAGAAACTTTACACCATCATAAAAAAAAAAAGGATGTGGGATTGTGTATGCGTCTGTAGACGGGAAATTGCATTAATAAGCAATGTTTGTAATTTATGCGACATGTTATTTGTTAGATATCAAGATTTGATTTTCTGACCCGTTATTCGTAAAATATTTACTAACAAATTTATGACAGCAGATATTATCCAAGCAGTTCCTGCATGTTTTACGAGACACTCCATTCTCGTCAGCCAAAAGTTTTCGAGTGTAATTTTCAACAAATAATATTAGTAAAAGTAAAGTTTAGTTTAGTAAAGTCACTGCATCTATAATTTCAACACTTGGATCGCTTAGTGTTATGAACGTTTTGAAGACTGTTTTAAACTAATCTCACGAATTGCGCCCCTTTTGTCTGGTAGACTTGTTTTAAACACCCCACCGACCCCCCTTTACCCATTTACTGGTGTTATATCCTCCTTCCACCAACAACAAGCTCTCTATGACGTAAAGTATCCATCCCTTGCGTCTGCGTCACTGTCTTCAATACTCAGTGGTGCCCCTTCAGACGTAGTTAGCTACCCCATTACTGTTTTCACCAATCTCACACGAGTTTGATTTACGCCCGGGGAGTTTCAAGCTCGCTTCGTCGCCACAAAACGGATGTCAATCAAAAGGGGATATACAGTCCGTCCCAAAGATTATCAAGCACGCTACTCGGTGTTTTGGTAGAGGTAATAAACCAGGGTAAGCCCGAGTTGATTTAACCTGTGAGATTGTTCTCATCACTCAGTAGAACACTCAGTGGTAAGGTATTCAACGACGCGTGATTAGTTTAATGAGGTCCGAATTGGGTGATAACAGGCACAGTTTTAAGAAGTTTATGCTTACCCTGGCAACACTCCACGACGCGACAATGGAAATATTTCATCTAAGTATAAACCCGCATCGCATGTTCAAACGTGTCACAATATGTTGGACTGGACTGACTATGACGGGGATATTCTGGTTCGACTCTCAGTCGGGTATACTGAGGGTGGTTTTTTTCATAAATGGTTTCTCGCTCCCCCTCAACGCAAATGAGGGTACGCTTACTCTAAAATTATACTCTCCTCATCCCTATTCCACTAGCGTACTTAATATATGCGTATAGACCAAACGGGTACAAGTACGAGTTAGGAAATAATAATAATAATAAGAAGAAGAAGAAACCCAATTTGGTAATCAAATGGTCCAAACCGTTATTTTTACAAGAGACTGGACTGCCAATGAATGACAGGAAGATTGAGGTTTCAAAACTATGTCAGGTGTATTGAGGGTGGCTTGCCCTAGATGGTTTCTCACTCTCCCTTCGTGTGAATGTGGGTACATTACTATAAATGCAACCTTCCTCATCCCTAGCATATTAACATAATTAAATCATATGCGTACAGCTGAACGGATGACAATAATAATACTTATTAATATATTATTATTAATATTATTATTATATTATTATTATTATTATTATTATTATTATATTATTATTATTATTATATTATTATTATTATTATTATAAGAATAATGAGACCGTTAAAGGTTAGCCTGTTCTTCCAAGAGTAGTTTGAGTGTTTTCCATTAATTTTATTCTGTGCCTTTGATGTACAACAGGACGTCATTTAGCCGGAAGATAATTAACCAGGATGTCAATTAACCGGAAGACTTCAGGTCACTCATTGTCGGAGCCGAGCCCACCCGAGTTATTTATGGACCTTTGGTGCAAATGCGTAGGAGTAGAATAAAAATGTGCGATGGAAAAGCGCCTTTTTTTTTTATTTTGTTCAGGGAAATTTTTCCAACTGCCTGAATAGAACGAATGCAATCTGAGTATCTCAATTTTTAAAGTATTTATTTTATTTTATTTATTTTAAGGACATTTATACCGAGAAACATAATCAAAATGTCATCAATTACAGCGATTTTAGTTCACATTTATATCGGCTACAACAATAAGATTCATATCACTAAAAATAACACTATCTTAACATTAATAACACAGGCCTGCAATGAGAAAAATTGTTTGAAAACAAATCACTGATTCTTATATATTTTTGGATGCTGATTTCAGTAAAAATTGTTTAAAAAATTCCATCACGTAACATTTTTGCACAAACTCAAATTTTCGCTTTCAATATCTACCAATTGACTGTATTAAGCTTTTGATAAAAAAAAATTATCATTATATTTCTTAGACCATTTTATTTTTATCCTTCATTTGATCAAGGTGTATTCTTAGAAATAAGAGAGTTCAAAGGGAAGGGTTGGGGTTTATTTGGTGACAATAAATGGTAGTGCCCCGAGTTATCAAGAGAATTCCATAAACATCTTTGTCTACTTATTTTGTAAGATAGTGACGCTTCATTTTTCGTTTCCTCTATTCAAATTCAGACAAGGAGGTAAAGTGATGATTCACTTCAGCTTAGTTTTTCCCTCTCCACATTCCCTCATTTCATTTCTTTGAATGTCTGCTCAGTTTCAATTTGATCTTTGAGGTACAAGGTTATGTTAAATCCAGTTTAAATTTTTCAGAAACCTACTTTTTTCCATAGTGGTTAAGTTTTATTTGTGGTTTTAATCTTATTTTAATAGTACTTAATTGCTGCAAGGGGTTGTATCAATTCACCTGATGGTTTTTGTTGGGTTTGTGGAGAGACTGTAGTGAAGAAACAGCCAAAAAACATCACAGACTGTTATAAGAGTGTACCATGCGTATTTCTATGTGAAAATTGGTGACCAGGATAAGTCGTGGCTCCCACATAAAGTGTGTTCTATTTGTGTAGAAGAACTCAGATATGGATCTGAAGTCAAGAAAAAATATTTATGTTTTGGGGTACCATTGATCTGGAGGGAAACCTGAAATCACAGTGATGGCTGCTATTTTTGTTCGTGTAACGTACAGGGGTTCAATCTAGAAAATAAGAAATAAATGTTCTAGCCTAACCTCTCTTCAGCTATACGCCCTATACCTCGTGGCCCAGGAATACCCGTGCTTACACCTCCAGAAAAACTAGAGGAATTTCCCAATGACGTTGCTAATGAAGAGCAGGATTCTGATGAGGACTTTAAAGATGTTTCAGTCAGCAACGAATAGCAATTTTTTCTCAGATTTAGTTCAACGATTTAGTCGGGGACTTGGGTATTCCTAAAGATTCTTCAGAACTGTTAGGCTTCAGGCTAAAGGAAAATAACTTAATGAATCCTGGTATTCTTTATCATGGTTCAGAAACAGAAAATAATATTCTATTCCACATATTTTTAAGATTGTGACCTGATTTAGTGTAGCAATGTTCCTGGACTAATGACGAGGTTTGACATACAGTCAGATGTGAATAAGTGGAGGGTCTTTGTTGACTCTTCAAAAAGAAGCCTCAAAGCAGTGCTTATCCATAGTGGCAATACATTTGCTACAGTATCAGTAGGACAGTTTGTGTACCTGAAAGAATGCTACGATAATATAGCCCTAATTCTCACCAAAGTGGAATACAAGGATCATAGATGGACGATATGCGGTGATTTTAAAGTACTTTTTGTGCTTCTTGGCCATCAATAAGGATACGCTACGTATCCCTGTTTCTTGTGTGAATGGAGCAACTGGGATAAGAGGCAACACTGGATTAAGAAGCAGTGGCCACGTAGGGATGCTTTAGAACCTGGAAGCAAAAATGTAGTACGGGAGTCTTTGGTTGATCCAAGAAAAGTCCTCCTGCCTCCACTTCATATCAAGCTTGGTTTTATGAAGCAATTTGTGAAGTCTCTGTCAAAAGAAGGAGAGTGTTTTAAATACTTGTGGGACAAGTTTTTTCGGGCCAGTCATAAGTAAAACAGAAAGATGTTTTTGTCGGTCCAGATATTTGTAAACCTATAAAAAACGAAGTCTTTGAAACAAAAATGAATATTTTGGAAAAAGAGACCTGGAAAGCTTTCAAAGAAGCTATAGCAAAATTTCTTGAAAACAAAAAGGACCCCAACTTCAAGTGTATTGTGGCAAACGTGCTCATGAAATTCAAGTACTTGGGTTGTTCGATGAGCTTGAAGGTGCACTTCCTGAATTTCCATTTGGACTACCATCCCGAAAATCTTGGTGCTGTGAGTGAAGAGCAAGGGGAAAGATTCCATTAAGACATCAAGAATATGGAACGCAGATACCAGGTTAGATGGAACGTAAACAAAATGGCGGACTACTGTTGATGCTGCACAGAGAAGAGCCAAAAGTTGTATACAATAGAATAAGTTCGAAAAAGAGATTTGAGGGGAAAAGAAAAAGGCTGTATAAGCACTTATAAATCCCAATAAATTTTTGAGAATTGTTTTCCATCAATAATTTTGTAAATAAAACTATTATTAAATTTTTCAAAAATTAATACGTTTTAACCAGTATACGCATTAATAAGCTTTTTTTTTTCAATATTTTCATATCCACTTTTTGAAAAATCCTTGCGTGCTAGAGAAAAATTGAGGTTATATTTGAAAACAGCATACCAAAAAACATAAGAATCATTCATTACATTGTAGACAATTTTCAATAACCCAAATTTTGTAGGCCTGTGTAATCATTGCTGTCCATACCATTGAGTCAGATCTAGCTTCTAACCTCAAAGCCTCCGTCACAAAATAGTGGTCTGCTCAAATTAAAATTAAGATATTAAAAAAAAAAAAAGAGAGACCACTCATTTGGACCAACACTATTCATCACAAACAACCATAAAAGTGTCTCAGAATATTCCTCAAGATGGCACGGCGCGCAATGACTATCGAGAAGTATTTTGATATTGCTTTGTTTTCGTGACAATATGGCGGGCTTAGATTATCTAGATTTATATAAGCCAACCACTCGATTAATTTACATAGGTATAATGTAACAGATCCAAATTAAAAGCCTATGAAATTATACAATGATCAAATCACAATCACCTTTTTGCAATCACCAGTAGAGTTAAAATTCCTGGTTAGTTCTTCCCACGCTCTTTTGGCCGCTGTAGTTCCAAATTCCTTTTTATATAATAATTATATACGTTCAGATTCGCTCTTATACATTAAAAACCAGGTTTTCAATCTTTACCACCATTTTAATAACTCCTTGTTCGTTTATAATAAGTTTTGTTAATTTTTTATGAGCAAAATCTTCACAATAGAAGGCAGTGGATGTAGCTAACTTTATTTCCCGCCGGTGTGTGGTAGCTCTGTTTAGTAAGTTATCACGTGATGGCTAGCGAGACGTCCTAGCAAGACACCTAGACCTGACTTGGGCTAATTTGTAGACACTTTATTCGGCTAGTTTTATAGACATGGCACTGACACAACAACCATGCATTCTTAGATCATTCTATGAATGATATTAAATTTTCAAAAAAATTATACTATTTTTTTTAATAGTATTATTTCTTGTGGGAGCAGACATACCACCCTAAATGCCTAAATGGATCTTGGGCGTTGGTTCCCCCTTCCTTTCTCATCACAACCCACATAAAAAAAACCCAACGAAATGCCAAGTGAGTGTCTACTATCGATCACGTCTATGAGAGGTGGCGTGAAAAGGGAGATGAGGTAATGTGGGGGGGAGGGGGGGGGGGTGCGTGGATCCCAGTCACAGGATCCGCATTACTCCTCAGAGAGGATCAAGTGAAGTGTGTGGATTTAAAAATATAATGCAATTACTAGGCTCTGGGTCGGCGCGCCCTCCCTTTCATGAATACTGGAGGGTCGGGAAGGGGGTTAGGCGGGTCGGGGGGAGCATGAAGGATGTCATGGGACTTATCACCTGGCAACGTAATAGAGATGTCGGTAACTTGTTCATTTTAACAGTAATTTTCTCTAAAAAAAAAAACTCAATTCCATCTACTTCGCGTATTTATACCTATCCGGACTATCCACATATTTATACTACAAAGGTAAGAGATAAATATGAAATTTAGAATAAATGCACACGAATTTTAGTGGAGGAACAGTAGAAACACAATATTTTAAGAATTTAAAAAAATACACTTAAGTCCACCCGGCTTAGATTCTAACCCTTTAACTTTCAATCCCCGACAAACCAGACAATACAAGACCGACGCCTTTACCAACGAGCCCCAAAGAGCCAATAAAAAATACCCATTGCTTTAAAAAATATATAAAATAAAATAAAAACATGACGGTCTCAGACACGGCAGATTCCTTCTGACTTTGCTCCTTGGAGTTGATCCCGCTTGACTGTGAGTTTTTAATTTCCTTGCTATAATTAGTAGAGTTAGGATACAACTTTTTACGTCAGTAAATTTGCCATCGTACGACTCACAAACAAATTAATAACCTATATGCCACTTCTGTGGCCGCATTGTCTAAGACGTCACTCTCACGGACTGCCAATGACGGGGAGATCCGGGTTCGAAACTCGGTCGGATGTACTGAAGAGTGGTTTTTCCTTAATAAATTTTTGATTCTCCCTCCAAATAAATGCGGGTACACTTCATCTAAATTCAACCTTCTTAATCCCTGACACATTAGCGTGACTAGTAAATATGACCCGCCTCAGTGACGTAGTTGGCTAATGCGCTAGTCGTGTTGAGCCCGACTGCCGAGGACGGTGAGATCGAGGTTCGAATCTCGGTCGGGTGAACTGGGGGTGGTTTTTCCTAAATGGTTTTCCACTCTCCCTCCACGCAAATGCGGGTTCACTTCCTTTAAATGCAACCTTCCCAATTCCTAATCCATTAGCGTATTAGTACTTAAGTGTATAACCCGAACGGGTAGTAAGACGCGGGGCTAAATAATAAATAAATAATAGTAAATATGCGTACAAACCAAACGGGTAGTGCGATGCCTTGCAAAAAAAATAATGAGACAGGGGTTCAAATCCCGTTCAGGTGTACTGAGGGTATTCCTCCCCCCCCCCCCCCCCCAACGGTTTCCAACCCTTCCTTTACACAAATACGGGTATATTTTCTATAAAACCCTACCTTCCTCATTCATACTCCACTAGATTAATAAAACTATGCGTGTACAAGAATAAAATACAAAACAATAAAACGCGAATGGGAAAAAATAAATCAATACACTCCCAGTTATGGCACCTAAATATTTACTAATTTGATATAAGGACGAGGTCATTCACAAATAGTAAATATATTTGTAAGTACCATTCAGAATCGAACCAGGACCACTTGAACTTGTGGCTGACGACAGCTTTATTTTTTATCACCGCGTCTTATTACCTGTTCAGGTAAAACGCATATATGACATATTACTCAAAAAGGGGAAGGAAGAGTTTTAGAAGTAATCTACCTGCATTAGCGTGGAAGGAGAGTGGGGAAACCATTGAGGAAAATCTACCCTCAGTACACCCGACCGGGATTCGAGCCCCGTTCTCTCCGTCATAAGCAGGCCAGTCTGACACGAGAGTGACGCCTTAGACCATTCGGCCACAGAAACTTTGAAAGTTATGTCTTTCCTTGACGGATTACACTATGGCCCTATCTTATAAGCTTACGCCATAGTGGAACTCTGCAAGGTAAGCTTGCCACCACTCTGAGTATAAACAGTGTGTACATGTCGAGTAGGTCTAGCCTGATGAGAATGGATTGGAAACCATGATGGGAACAAATATATCTATCTGTACGTGTTTTGTTAATCATGTATTAGTGTGACAAATGGCAGTGTTAGGTGTTACTCTTCAGTTTCAATTACGGTAACGATAGCGGTTATAACAAGCACACATATTATGGATACGTGATGTTTTCAATATTTCCTTACAGAGATTTTTATATAAAAAAACATGGGGAAATGACTGCGCCAAAGTGTTAAGAAACATCTTAACAAAATGTAAAAAAAAAACTTTTAAAAACCAACTTAACTTTTAGATTTAAATAAAACACCAATAATCGAGTTTCGTAGGAAATTAATTAATCCCTGCAATATTTTATTATTTCAAAAGACTGGGTTGATATATTTCAAATGTTAGTTACTCAATAAAAGGAATAATATTACACTTATTTTGAGTTATCACTTTTTTTTAATACGTTTCAAACTTTTTTTTTTTACTCATTTGCTAAAAGTAACAATTAAGGTTCAATTATGCCCCTTTTTTTTTTTACTCGCGCCGGTGACTAAGCAAACATAAGCACCAATCTTGTCTTGACTTGTTTTGTAGGTGATGGGCTGGTTGGGGTTCGAATCCTTACAAGGTCTTTCTGAAGTGTATTTATCTAAGTAGTTTGATATTCTCTCCCCACGCAAATACAAGGTACACCTCATCTAAATGATACATTTCTTATTCCTACACCATTAGTGTAACTACGCGGATAGACCGGACGGGTAGTAAGACTGTGATTCAAGGAGTGTGGATAGTTTGTTGAGAAAAAATTGTTCGAATATATCAGAGATTCTCAAAAGTTTATCTCCAAGATGATTTATTTTTTCATGTGAATTTTTGAGACTACTAAAAAACCCCATTCGCCGCCCCCCCCCCCCCCCCCCCCCCCCCCGTTCCCTTTCTTTCCACCAAGAACCCTTAACAAACAATGTTTGCACGTGCTTCCAAAAACATTTCAAGCATTAGTAATTTTCTGCCGATTTTAAGAGGTAAATAACCCATTTTTGATTTGCAAGAACAGTTTTTTTTTTTCATTTAACATTAAAACCAATGCAAGTGAATTCGTGAGCTTAGAATTACAAGGCTCTAACTGACATTTTGGGATAAATTGACTTAACAGCATGAAAGGTTTGTATTTACATATATTTGTATTCTAAATTTTAATGCCATTAGTGAACAAATACAATAACTATAAAAAAAATCCAAAGTTCTCTATCTCAAGTTTTTCATACTAAAGTTGCTTTGACTGATGTATCTATCTATTTATTTTATAATCTATTTTCTCATTGTTCCGCTGTTTAACAGTAAGTAATTTACAACTCGATTTATATTCTCTTCTTCCAATAAAAACAAAAGTATCACAGCTTCTTGAAAATAATTATAGTAAATGTTTTGTTTTTTTGTGCTATTCAGTGATACACTTTTTAGAATGAATAAAATTAATTAATATGAATTGTGAAAGGGATCAAGAATGCGTTAAAAATATGCTTAATGAAATAGATAGTGATTCTTTTGAATCTTTTAGTCAGTCCTTGAACATCAACTAGCAGTTCAAAAAGTGAAAGATACCAATCTACAAAAACAAAAGGTTTGTAGCCTAAACATGCACTATTTTATTTTTATATTATTATAAACAAGACTCTCTTATATACTATTTTATTTATTGGTCTTGTTCTTTAATAATAATAATAATATTTAAACCAAATAGGCTAGGAGTATGAAAATAAATAGATTTTTGTTATATCCTATTTTAGCTCATATTTTATTTACTACTAGCGGACCCGACAGACGTTGTCCTGCCCGAATTTTGGTTTTCGTTTGGGTGGCATAGTTGATTTCGATAATAAAACAAATACTATGTGATCATCACAATTACAAATTCACAATGAACTCCAATTAGTGAGTTACACAAATATTACAAATTCAGTGCTTGTAAAGACAACGTACAAAATAAAATATCTATTCATCTTTGGATTTTTACCCACAACTCCACAAATATCAGTTGTATCGAAAAAATTGCTAATCTTGCTTAAAAATGTTTATGCCGGGTACAGTTAATTTTATTTTGTTGATCCCCCTACCACCCCCAAAATCCCTAAAAAATAAAAAAATCATAGAATCCGATTGCAGTGCCACCTACCGGGTCCAATTGTGAATCTAAACCATCCATGGACCCACTCAAACACACATAAAAAATTTCATCAAAATCCCAAAAAAAAAACCTAAAAAATTAAAAAAATTATAGAACCCGATTGCAGTGTCACCCACCGGGTCCAACTGTGAATCTAAACCATCCACGGACCCACTCAAACACACACAAAAAATTTCATCAAAATCGGGCCAGCCAACCCCCCCAAAAAATCCCTAAAAAATCAAAAAAATCATAGAACCCGATTGCAGTGCCACCTACCGGGTCCAATTGTGAATCTAAACCATCCACGGACCCACTCAAACATACACAAAAAATTTCATCAAAATCGGTCCAGCCGTTTAGAAGGAGTTCAGTGACATACACACGTACAGAAGAATTATATATATTAAGATAATATAAAGTAATATTAGTATTAAATGAACTTTTTTTAAACTGTTTACGTTAGACAATAATTTATTTTATATTGTTTCAGACTACAAATCAAAACAAATAAATCACTACAAAATATTTTAAAAACGTATGAATCGTTCATACCTATAACTAAGACACTAGTAAGTGACGTTAGAGAAAATGCTCCATCAATTGAAATGACGGACAAGTTAGATGTCAAGAAATATTCCTAAGAGAGCAATAATAATTAAATGTGGGTAGGCCCTATAAAATTAAGTAAAATATTAAATACATTTTGGTATAAAGCTAACTATACTTTTTTCAGAAATACAAAGCTAGTAAATATTAATTTAAAAAATTAATAAACTAAACAGTTACTTGCAATATTGTGTTACTAAAAACCTATATTTTGAATTTATTTTAAACTCTTTCAGGCAGCTTCAGAACATACCTATAAACATTTCAACACCACCAAAATAATTTATAAAAAAGGGTGTCCAACCCGTCCAAGTGGAAATGCAACATTAGAAAAACAGATCACTAAGCTGGGAAAGCCTATATTAGTAAGCTAGGCAAGAAATTAGCTGGAAAATGTGTAAAAATCAACCAAAAAAACTGCCTTTCAAAATGTTAATCTAAGTGTGGGGCAAAACTTTCATAGGATGAACAAATAAGTCAATTAAAATCTTACTACACTTTGATTTCCAATTAAAAGCACCATTTTATACTAGAGACAACTGAATGTTTAACAACATGCAGACCGAAACAAACCGATTGCACTATATTCCGTAGGAAACCGACATTTCGGTATTATTTCATTGTGAGAAAAGAAAAAATTTAGATCTGCAAAAAGTTTCACTTGGGGTACATCAAATATTTCACACAAAAAAAACTGTGTATAACGTTCAAAGTTAGTATAAACATATTGTCACAAATTTACCAGAACAGGATTTGAAAGGGAAATATACTAAAGGTCTTCGTAAACATTCCAGAAATTACAGAGGATTGTGTTAAGGACCACATTAGAGTGTTTCCGAGTAAGACGCGGTGTTAAAAAAGAAACTCTCTCTTACCCTCAGCGGCAGCCACCAGCTCTTCCATGGCCACGTCTCAACTGATCCTTCCGCCCGTGTGAGCGACGAGAATGAGCATGATAGAGTGGTATATTAATATTGCTCGTCTGTACCATTGCCCAAAGGGACGCCCGAATGTACTGATCGTACATCCTTTCCATGGAGGCTCTTTCCATGTTCCGTTGAGATGATGGTGATAGGTACCAGGCGAGAATCGAACCCAGGAGCCTTATGCTCGTAACGAGTTGCACTGACCATTACACCACGGGGCCGGATGGTACAGTGGTAAACGCCCGTGGTTCAAGCCCCATGGGAACGCGACTCAATTCGGAGTTGGACTACTTATATGTCATAAAGGTTAATATAATCAACTTTTCTACGCATTTGTAAAAATATATTTTTATGTTAGTGGAGTTATTATAAAGTCAAGAACGTAGAACAAAAGTTCTGGATAAATAGTGAATACAAGTTGGTAAAAATCGTTATAAATAATAAAACTTAATTTTTCTTCAAAAATAAGATGCTCTAAAAATAAAATAACACAAAGGAATATTTTAGGTGGAAGATCCCTTCCTATCACACACCCAACCCAGTGCATCAAATGAGAATTGAACTTAAGCCTCCCGAGACAATTAGGAGAGCAAATCACTCACATAATCATTGCCTGTGACAACCAGTTATCGAGTAATAAATTGCAAAATCTAGATATTCGAACCTATTTATCTAAGAGTCCCGGGTACGATTCCTACCAAGGCCTGAAAATTTATCATTAATGAAATTGGCTTTTCCCTTACAACGGGGTGAATTAACTGTTGGGGGACTGGGTGTTGTGTATTTTCTATAATAAAATTATTTTTATGCCGTGCACTGATATAGCAGTCGGTTCAGAAAAACACTTTAAATACCCTAGCTAAAAAAAATACGTTTATGAAATAAACCCACAAAAATATTTAATAGTATTCTTGTTTACACGCCGTAGGATTAACGCTGAGACCCCTAGAATTGTAGTCAACCCACTTAACTGTTTGGTAGTAAAACTCTGCGAGCATTCTATTGAATTTAAATTGATACGGTACGGAAAACATACAAACTAGAAAATAAATCCACAAAACACAATGCAGATGACTAGAGAAAGTAATTCAAAACCATTTAAATTCCCCGACAGAAATCCTTTTTTTGTGTGCAAATACAGATATTTTGGTAGCTAGTTTAAACTTTATAAAAAAAACTTTTTTATTTCCGCTCTACCTATACTGTGATTTATTGTCCAGACATTAGCTCGTCGATTTGGCAATTTAAAGATGTCTCGTCGTTATCTGACGTTGACAAACACTCGGAAGAGAAGACTAAAAAAAAAGGGGGGGGGGTAAAGTGGGTGATGAAGTTCCCGGAGGAAAATGTAGCGTATATAATGCCAAGACTTTGCGACGTCTAGGATTATGCAAATCAGATCATCGACTTAAACAAATACAGCAAGAGGAGGTTTGCGGTTTTGGACCAACAGCAAAAAAAATAAAACTACCAAAAATTAATGCTTTGTTTGCGTCTTCCTTGACATTTACTTCTACTCAAAAGTAAGACATTAATTTAAAATATAATGTCATTAATATTTAGGAGTTTTTGTTTTCGCACAGAGTTTTACTATCCGAATATGCAAACAAATGTGACCGGAATGAGGAGAATGGAATCTAGACCAACCGGGATATGAACCACTAATTTCCCCATCACTGGCTGTTAATTTATTTGTAAGCCCATTCTATCACAGATAAGAGCAGGAAATATATTATTTTAGTATTAATTTTAAAACTTCTAACTCTAACACTTTATTACTACCTTATATATATATATATATATCACCGCGTCTTACTACCTGTTCAGGTCATACTCATAAATGATAATTACTATAATGGTGTTGGGATGAGGAAGGAAGAAGCATTTAGAGATAATCTATCAGCATATACGTGGAAGGAAAGTGGGAAACCATTTAGGAAAAGCCAACTTTAGTAGACCCAAGCGGAATTCGAATCTAATATCCCCATAACCGTAGGCCAGTCCAACATGAGAGTGACGCCTCGGACGATTCTGCCACTGAAGCGGGTTTTTAGTTTATTACAAAATAAAATTGTTTATACGTGCGTCATTACCTGCTTCGGTGGACGCATGGTCTAAAGTGTCACTTTTGCTATAGACTGAAATTCCGATCGAGGTTAGATCCCGGTCTGATTTATCGAGGTTTTTCCCTAAATGTATTTCCCCTCTCCATCCCGCGAATAGGGTACACTTCTTTAAACTCAACCTTACTCATCCCTAGCACATTAGCATTGTTAATACATAGGCGCATTACCTGAACAGTAGACTGGACGTAATAGATACAAATAAAACTGAATATAAAAAAATATGTTAGGTGTTAATACAAGGAAATGCGCCTATGCTTTAGACCCTGTGCCCAGGGATGCGGGCATATATAAGAAAGAACATATTTCTAAAAAAATAGTTTTTTCTCTCTGTCGCTCCTTACAGGGTTGTTATACAACAAATAGAATTGAAACTTATTCTCTCGTTTCAATTTCTTATCTTTAAGCGAAATTTTTTTTAAAGCCAACTTTTACTAATACCAATTTTATTTCTCGGCGTTTTCACAGAAATGAATGTAAAATATTCATCACTAGAGGTATTTTTCATAAATAAAAATATGTAGGACCATTTTGAAGAAATTTATATATATATATATATATATATATATATATATTTATATATATATATTTATATATGTAATAGAATGTTAGCAAATAAGAGTTGCCGAGGTGCAAAAGTGAAATTAAAAGCTATATGACTTTAACCTTTATGAAACAACATTTTAATTTTTTTCCATATATAGGCAAAAAAATATAAAAAATATTTATAATAAAAAGCGTAGCACAAATTTAAAATTCCATTCGTTCTAAAGAGTGTATAGAAAAAATGCGTTGGTGTACAATAAAGGATTTTTAATTAAGTTTGAATCAGTGAAGATATTTTAATAATAATCTAACGGTTCTAATAATTTCTTCCTTTTTTTTTGTATCTTTTACAATAACATTAAGTATATATACAAGAGTTTCTAAGGATTAATATTAATAATTATGAATTTCTGTTCTTGTTTTGATTTCAAGTTTTTCAAAAAATAAAAAATAAATTGGAAAAAAAAATAGTTACATGTAGGGTTGAATAAAGTAAACTCATAGGAAATTAACTCGCATTAGCATATTATAGAGAGATTTGGAAAACATTTTTTTTTTTAATATTTAGCACCGCGTCTTACTACCCGTTCGGGTTATACGCTTAAGTACTAATTACAATAATGGATTAGGAAATGGGAGGGTTGAATTTAGAGGAAGTGAACCCACATTTGCGTGGAGGAAGAGTGGAAAATAATTTAGGAAAAACCACCCCCAGTTCACCCGACCGAGATTCGAACCTCGATCTCCCCGTCCTCGGCGGTCGAGATCAACACGACTAGCGCGTTAGCCAACTACGCCACCGAGGCGGGTCATTTTTTTTTTAAAGTTAATATAAACTCGGATTAGAACCCTGACTGTAAAACCTCAACCGCAAGCCCTGACTAGATTAGTTTCATCTTTAGTTTGCGTACCAACGAATGTGATTTTAAATATATTAACTTATATGAAGATGTGTTTATATTCCGAGGTATGGGGTGGGGGTTCTAATAAAAATAAATGTTGAAGGACGTGAAATATTATACACAAATATGGGCGCCACTCTTAAGCATTCCACTTGAGAGAGTTAAATAAATCTTACCTTTTCTGGTGTCGCTTCAATTGGTGTCACAACGACACATTTTCTTGAGACCTTTGGGTGTTTAGTTAGGGAAACAAACTGTGTTGAAGAAACATTTCTATCACTTAGGGAAACAATATACACAAAATACAACATTTTTCTCATACTTTGGGAAATTAGGTACTGCACAATCCAAAATTAAAAGATAACACAAATAAAAAAACATAGGAGGTTATTATTTAATAATCATTATAACCTCCCAAATCCCTATCTATAGCATGCCTTACTAAATATAATACTAAAATTGTACTGATAATAAAAACATATAGTTAAATAAAATTAAATGTTTAAGTTTACCAATTTAAATCTAATAAAGAAAGTTAAAATATTTGAATTAATAGCGAAAAATAAGTTATGTCCGAAGTACCCAAGTAATAAACAGGATTCAACAGAAAAGATTGTGATGCATTCACTACAATCTATTGTTACTGTCGACAACGCAACTTTATAAATAGGCCTATTATGTTAAAAAAAATCTTCTGGTAATGTTTGAGGATCTCTTCTTTAATAAGCTAGGTAAAAATTAATGTCTTCAGATGACATAATTTACTAGTGTATGATAAAGTGTTCAGGCCTCACCAATGTTGAAACTTTCAGCTTTCAATGTGAAGATATTAGGTTAAGATATGTTTACAAATCCAGACCTTTATATAGTATAGATTTCCACAAATTATATGTTTAAATGTCACTTGAGGACTGAGCCTGCTTTTTAAAACGAGAAGTCATCCGATATTTGAGGGTTTTTAAAATATTGGCGTAGAATCACTTTCTAATCATTATTCAAGAAAACATCAAAGACCCAAATTTAATTTTAAAATATATTTTAAATTCACAATTCAAAAGTGTTCAATCTAGGCAAATCTCTATTAAAAAACTTCATTGAAAAACTCCCAATAACTAATATTGAAATTGGTCAATTTAACATCAATGTATAATGCACAATTAAATACATGTCTATCAACCGTGTTCAGGGTATTGGCCGGTAAACCCAGTGGGACGAGACCATTGGGGAGACAACGACGCAGACTGGAGGATAACATAAAAATGGACTTGAAAGAGATAAGGTGTAGTGAGGTGGACTGGATAGAACTAGCTCAAGGTAGGGATGAGTGGCATACTTTTGTAAGTTCGGCAATGAACTTTTGAGTTAGTAATGCCATAGATTAAGTAATGTATTTCTTAAACATAAATAGTTGTATTAAAATTATACTAAATACATTTTTAATATTTTGTTTGAAACTAAATAAATAATTCAGTATTTATTTAAAAATATAATAAAGTAATAGTTTAGGTACCATATAAAAAGGTTGATTCATTAATTATATTGTATTAGAAAATTATAAGCTGATTTTCAAAACCGACCTTACTTGAACAAACCAACTAAGTACACTATTTCTAATAGGTAATTAGTACAGGGGAAATATTACTTAGTTAAAAGAATATTATATTTATAGAATGTGCAAATATTTAGCGAAACAATGTTTAGAAATGTTTGCATTTAATGCAACCTTAGTGATAGATTAACTGAATCAATGATCCATTGAATTGCCCTAATTATAGTAAACAGATATGCTACAATCACGTTTGACGAATCTAATTAAGAAAGAGTATAGCATGGTTTCAAGTAACTTTTAATCATTTGATATTCAAAACCTATATGGGATATTCCTAGTACTAATGCCACAAGTTGTGCTTCCTTTAAAATATAAAATCAAATTAATGAGGTTATAATTATTTTCATCCACGTCAGTCACAAATTCTAAATAATAAATCGCAGAGAGAGTTAATAAAAAATAATACCTTTTAGTTTGTTATTTTTTATTATAAATCCTTATCATGTAATATCACGAGACTTTAGCTCTAATTAATAATTTATATAATTTATTTTTCCTGAAAATATGACAAAAATGTATTTTTTTTAGTGATTAAAACGAGACTTAAACAATTTAACATTCTAAAAATTGTGTAATTTAAAATAACTTATAAATTATATTAGTGTAATTTACATATTTAAAGGTAAGTTCGATTAATAAACTAACGTAAGTTTATATTTAATGTTATTTGTTGTAAAGCGATATCTAAGAGACATTTTTATTATGTGCTCAAAACTAATTATAATTTTTAAACAATGAAGCACGTTCAAAGCTGAAAACAATATTATATTACAGATTTTCACAAATTTAAAACATTTAAAATAATTTTTTATGTGTTAAGCATATTTAAAACATAAGAAACGTACAATCAATTTAATTAGTTTACATAATTATCGGCACTCAATATTAATTAAGGAGGGATCTATCAATTTTTTTTTGTGTTTTTTTAGGAAAATCTAAATTAGAGGATTCTAAACTATTTAAAATACATGGCCAGAAAAAAAGATCAAAATTTCTGTTTTGATTTTTTTTCAAGACAACCTTAACAACGAAGACCCAGAAATATAATTTACCCCTTAGGGCTTAGCTGAATATGAATAAAACATACAACAATAGGATATGCTATAAATTAGTTAAGATTTTTAATTTCTAGAGAAATTAAAGATTGAAATAGAATAAAATCAGAGTTGGTAGAAGAAGAAGAAAGTTATGTATATCAATGTGGGACCTCTTATGCTTTTTATGTTTTCTAAGATCCAAATTTGAGATTCGAAATTCGTAGTTAAGAAATATATTCGGATTCGAGGTTTGAATTCGAGAAAAAAAACATATTCGACCCATCTTTAAAATTAATAATTTAAAAAAAAAACTATAATACCAAATACAACATTGCAATGTGCTGGTCACAGACGACTCACCTTCTAGACCTTCTTGCGGTTCCATAACTAATTCAACCGGGTCACAAACCACAAGACCGGAAAGAAAACCATCCAAAGTGTCGCGCGACCAGACACTGAACTTCAACAACTCGTCCTCAACCTATCCCCCTCCAAAATAACAACCAGAAACCGCTCGCCTTTGCGCGGGAGACAAAACAACCCGTAATGTTGGCAGCGACGCTTCTGGGGAAAAGGAAATCGGGGGAGGGTGGGGTGTAGAAAATTAGTGGGGCCCGCTTTTTCCGAGCGTACTCGCATACGCACGCGCGCGTCAAACGTCGTTTTTGGCGGGGCGGACGAACGAGACTGAAGGACGACGGCTACGACGCCGCGCTACCGTGCGATCTGGCGCAGGGCGTCTAGTGATGATAAAGGAGGAGAGAGGGGGTTGATAGGACGTCGAGAGCCGGGGACAGATAAACAGGGGTAGGGGGAGGCTTGCGATACTAAGTAAGAGAGGAAGATGTATTACTAGGCTTTACGGATTTAAATGTACGAACTGCGATGTTTATGAAACTTCAAGGCTTCGTGAAATTACACAGATAGATTTCAAGCTCTAGGCCGAGGAGACACGGCTTCAAGTACGACCTGTTACCCTTATCAACTTCGTCTAGTAAAGAAACAGAAATAGGGGTGTGTATATGAGCATTTAGTTAACTACGCTTGCGTATTTCTATAGTAGAATTCTGGTAGGAAACACTTTTTTAAGGAAAACAAACTTTTTTTTTGTGTCAACACCGATATATGTTTACCATAGTGCTAATATTATTTAATAGGTACAGACAGTATTAGTAAAAATAAATTAGCACCGCGTCTTACTATTTGTTCGGGTTATACGCCTATGTATTAATTATTACGTTGATGGTTTTAGGGATTAGGAAGGCTATATTTACAGGGAGTGTACCCTTATTTGCGTGGTGGGAGCGTGGAAAACTATTCAGGGAAAAATAAAACCCCTCGGTACACCCGACCTGTATTCGAACTCGATCTTACCGTCCTCTGCAGTCTAGTATATATATATATATATATATATATATATATATATATATAATTTAGAAAATTGACAACTGCAGATCACATGACATGACGTAGCAATAAAAAAAATTTATTGTAATTTTTTTAACTGCCTAAAAAGTCCCCTCTATAAATCTTAATGTACTGCTCGATTCTCCACTCTTTTCCACAAAAGTTATTTATCAAATTGAAACTACTTTATTTTTGCATTTAAGGTGGAATGGAAGGGGACGCGAGAAAAAGCCAGTGTTTTTGTAGATTTATGGCAAAATATTTTTTGAACAAAATAAATAAAATATCATTTCAGTACAATAGAATTTAATTTTCTTCACATGGTGACCTCAAAATTTCTTGAATATCTGTCAAGGGTGTTCCGGAATTTAAAGACAACTTTTTCTCTTAGTTTAAAAAGTTTGTTAGATAATGCCGCCATGCTCATGACAGATATTCAACAACTGTTGAGGTCACCATGTAAAGAAAATTAAACTCTATGTTTGTACTGGAGCAATATTTTTTTTATTTTGGCCAAAAAAAGTTTTTACATAAAAACTGCAAAAACACTGGCTTTTCTCGCGTCCCCTTTCAGTCCAAATTATTATCTCACGATACGGTATTTGCATGTAGAACTATATTTTTGAATATTTCAAAGATGAGTTTTATTGTTTAGTACAGCCCAAGTCACAAAAAGTGTCCGATCCAATGGGGAACTCAAAATGAAAAATTCACTTTCAATTTAAAACCAATTAGCTTCCTAATTCAAATACTTGCTACAAACGGATTTATATTATATTATCTAGTGGAAGAAAATGTTAGGGGTAAATGCTACTAAATGCTTGGAGAGAGTATGAAAGACCAAATAACAAAACTTGGTTCGGGACTGACCACCATCCTCCAATGTTAGACTCAAGTAGATTAAATCACTTCACCCTCAGCAAGTCACTTAATTTAAAGGGGAAGAAAAAAGGAGGGGAAGTAAAGGATGAGTGATAATAATGACATTGACGTTTTATTGGAGGGAGTGGGTTAAAAACCACACTTTGATAAATTCCCGACTTCAATGCACTTGGGCGAGATGGAACCGGGGTCATCAGAGCCAAACGTGCAATATCGAACCACCCTGCCAAGCCATTAGACCAAATGTTTAGTGTACTTAAAGTTTTAATTATAAACAACATGAAAACCCATTTCAGCTCTAATCAAGTTGAATAACACTCCCTTGGCCAAACAACAAGATTGTGTTTCGGAAATTTCTGGGTACTTTGTGTGGGTGAAACAATTTAGCCCCAACAATTTAAAGCACTTAACATTTTCTCACTAAGATAATAGAATTTTTATAGCTAGCAAGTAAATAGAATAGATACTAATTTACAGATTAATTCATAACAACTAAGTACCCATAGTCGAATTGTCTAAGACGTCACTCTCGCAATAGACTAGACTGCCGATGATGGGAAGATGGGGGGTTCGAATCCTATTCGGGTGTAGTTACAGTGGTTTTTCCTAAGTTGGTTTTCATTTTCCCTTCAAGAAAATGCAGAAACAATTAATCTAAACTAAACCTTTCTTGACCCTAACACCTTCGCATAATTAGTACATATGCGTATAACCCGAACGGGTAGTAAGACGCAGTGGTAAAAAATAACGTAATGGTGCTCATGCAGACTAAATATCAGGCTCATTTCTAGTAGGATTCTTATAGGAAGGAACTTTCAGAAAATACACATATTTTTCGGTTAACATTGATTTATTTGTGTTATTTTACAGGAGTTCATATTATCTATTATCTACTAAAAGTGACAATTGAAGATCATGAAAATAATTTATTAAATGTAAAACAATCAAAAAAGTTCATGCCTAATTAAATCAGACTGTAGTCCGGTTTACCAGTGAAGGAGATCAAACTTCGATTAGCGGCTGGGTTTACTGAAGGTGTTTTTTCCTAAATGGCTGCCCAATCAACTTTAAAGAAAATTCGGGTACATTTACTCTAAATTATACCTTCTTCCTTCTAACTAAGCTAGTGTAATCAAATGTGTGTATTCCCAGACTAGTATATTGAGGTGCGGAGCAAAATATTTGTTTTGTATTTCAAGGATTGTTTTTGTTTTAAGTTAAATTGTACTTATCTTAATATATATAATTCTTCTGTACGTGTGTATGTCACTGAACTACTCCTAAACGGCTGGACCGATTTTGATGAAATTTTTTGTGTGTGTTTGAGTGGGTCCTTGGATGGTTTAGATTCACAATTGGACCCGGTAGGTGGCGCTGCAATAGAGTTCTAGGATTTTTTATTTTTTAGATAATTTTTTTTGGGGGGGGATTTTTTTTTTAGATTTTTTGCATATCAGAACATGTAACCTCAAAATTTCACCCCCCCCCCCCCACCACCCAATATTTATAACAATGAATATAATATTAATAATTGACCGTTAAAAAAATTATAAGTTCATCAATAATTGACCGTTAAAACCTTCTGAAGACAAACACTGAATTTGTAATATTTGTGTAGCTCACTAATTGGAGTTCATTGTGAATTTGTAATTGTGATGATCACATAGTATTTGTTTTATTATCGAAATCAATTATGCCACCCAAACGAAAAGCCAACGTTCGGGCAGGACAACGTCTGTCGGGTCCGCTAGTATTATTATATATTTACTAGTATAGTCGTATGCAGTTACTTTTATGTCATGAGGAGAGAACGTGAATCAAAATTATTCTTAAAGCAGGTGTTCAGTTTAATAATTATTATAATAATATGTATTATATAAAATATTTGTTTTCGATCTAAACGTAAACTAGTAAGTAATGGTTATATTCTAAAAGTTATGTCTTAGCTTTATTTTAAGACCAAATAATATTTATAATAATTCATTTAAAAAATACTTTTTCTAGACTAAACTATAATTTTTTGCTCCGCATCTTACTACCCGTTTGGTTTATAAGCTTATGTACTAATTACAATGATTTTAGGGGCAAGTAAGGTTATATTTAGGGTAAGTGTACCATCATTTTCGTGGAGGGAGTATGGAAAACCATTTTGGGAAAAAACAGTCAGTACACCCTAGCGAGAATCGAACCCCAATCTCCTCGCCATCGGCAGTTTAGTCCATTGCAAGAGTAGCGTTTTAGACCACGCAACCATCGAAGCGGGTTTTAACCTTGTTAAATGTATAACTCTCTACAAGCGTGCAATAATTAAGTTTCAAAATGTAATAATTAATGGTATTTACACTTTGATGATTTTTTAAATGTCAATATGGGTGAATAGTAAAATTTGTTCGTTTAGATGGGTGTCTGGAAAATATATTAATGGTAGTCCTGTAATTATTATTTTATAATTTATGATAAGATCATCAGCATCACATTTGTAACACAAGCCAAATAAATTATATTTTAAACAACCTATAACAAAAGATAGTGTAGAGTAAAGATTCACCCACTTCGGTGTTCGAATGGTCCAAGGGGTCACTCATGCGATAGTCTGGACTACCGACAACGAATAGATCAGGGTTAGAATCCCGGTCAGGTATAGCGATAGTAGATTTTCTGATATTTATTTTTTTACTCTCCCTCCACCCAAATTCGGGTACACTTCCTCTAAATTCAACCTTATTAATCCTTCACACCTTAACGTAATTTCAAATATGTGTTTCTTTACGAAAGAGCTTTTTTTTTGTCTACCGAGAAAAGGGTCCTGTATTCTATCTCTAGCATGACCAAAAATGTATGTAATCATGATTTCCTCCTTTCAAAGAAATTAATTTTAGTTCGGGAGAGTGGTTTTTGGGTATGTATTATAATCAAGTAATTTTGTACGTAATTTTCTGAGTTGTGTAATCATTAAAATAATAAAATGTGTTCACTACCGAGGTATTACAGTAAATACATTTCTACAAGACCTATAAACATTAAGCGAGAAGAGTCTTAAATGAAACATTGGAAGGCTCCCTCTTATTTGACAGGTATAAATAGGCCTTTTCATTGTTCAGCTTGACTGGCACAAATAACAAGCAGAAAGATTATGACATATGAGTGACAGAAATCGAACTTTTATTTCACCGAGAAGAAAGGTTCACTATAAATAAACCAGACCAAAAAAAATGTGTAGCACATTTGTATGAAATAATATGTACACACGTCTCAACTTACACGCACTTAAAATATTTAACTTTATAAAAGGAAATATATATTTGCTCGACATTTACCTTAAATATCTAAGTCACATTTCTGTAAGCACTAGCCCGATAACATTTGAACAAATAAATTCACAGTATGCGTTTTAACAAGTGAGTTATTTAACGAATTAATCTACGGAATAAGGATGAGGGAAATAGTTTTGAAGAAAATGCATTTTAATTAGTGGGTGAAGTCTATGAGACACCCATAGTAATAAATCGCAAGTGTAAAACCAACACTAGAGTATACACGGCCTGGAGTTAAACCCCGACCTCTACGTCACCAGCAATACAGTACATTGTGAGCCAGTTGGCCTAAATCCACGATAAGCTAAGTGGGTTTTAAATTACAAAACAAGACTAAAATAAATTGTTCGACACAATTGCACAAACTTTATCATTATAGTGTATTAGCTTATAGCTTTAAAGAAAATTTTCAAAAACATGTTTTTCGTAAACTACCTTTAAGTAAGTTCCCTCATAAATACAAACATATCAATCTCGTCAGTAAAAATAAAAACTCTCTATACCCACATTTTAAACCAAAATGATCCAATATGTTTAACAACTTTTCAAAATTACGATAAGGTATTTAAAAACTAAACCCAAAAATTGTTTTTAATTTGTAAAAATAAAAAAGCACTCTTATTTATCATTAAAGACTATTCCCAAATACCCATTTTTAATTAAATTTAAGGCCGATTTGGAGAAATTTCAAATTTTCTATAGTTTGTCTCACGTAAACCAACGCTAATTTTTTTAAATAAAAATCAACGCACATTATTATTGATAATGTAACATAATCCCTCGATACCAATCCAAACAAAATCATTAAGAGCTATTTTAAAAATAGTCAGTCATCAATAAATTACTATATTTTTTAATGAAAATCAAGTATATATAATTATTTACAATGTATACAACTTAACTGATGCCTAATTTTAACGAAATCACTAGAGCCATTTTTTTTTAATATTAAAGTTAAAAAAACACTATCAGTAAACTACCCTAAAACCAATTTCCCCAAAAAATACAAGTATACAGTTTTATTTGTTATGTCAAACAATGCCTATAAATACATTTTAAACAAAGTCGTTAAAGACATTTTCAAAATAAATAGAATTCTTAAAAATTTCTCATCGGTAAATTACCCTTTAACAAATTTTTACCCAAAAAATTCAACATACATTTTTATTTGGAAGGTCAAACATTCCCTAAAACAAAATCGTTAGAGCCATTTTTGAAATATTTTGAATTTAAAAAATCACTCATTAGTAAACTATGCTTAATTTGAAGACTAGGGTCAAAATTAATTAAAAAAGTATTGATATATTGCCATATAACATCCAAATATCAAGTTTTAACCAAACCCATCAAACCGTTTCAGATATATGACCAGGGACAGACAGACAGATAAATGTTAAATCCACTTTTTGGGTTTGGAAACACACAAAACATAGGATTCATCATAATCTTGAAGTGAAAATGTTTACGATTACATTAATTACTCTTGATATTAGAAAGTAAAAAATATAATTGAGAAATAATTTTCCAAAATAAATTAAATTGATCATCATAATAAATTACGACCATAAATTATAAAGTTGCATAATATCAATCAATTACTGTAAGACTCTCAAAAGTTTAGTAACAGAGCGTCAACAGATTATATTTCCCTGAAACTTTGTCAGAAGTTCGTAAATATACCAGCCCGCTTGTTTCTTCTAAGAGTCTGGGAAGCCCAACACGTTATACAGCCCAATTTTCACAGAACGGGCCTTTTATTAAACACAAAGATATTTTTCAAAGGCTAGAATTGATGGCAATTTACTATTTTATTAGTGTTATTTTACAGCTGGTATTGATAGAAACTATTAAAATAAATGGTGAGGTGCACCGCACTGACTTTCTCCCGCTTTTAGCTCAAAAGAGACATTTACTAAAAACTCTTGAAGATTTGTGAAATGAAATAATAGGTATATACATTGTTGTAGAAACACTACACCAAAGATAATAAATGAAATAATATACACTGTTACTTACTCTATGGCATTAGGAAATATGAAAACACTTACAGAGAGATCAATAAAAGAGAAACATCTTTGTCCATCAAAGAACATTAGAATCAAATTCAATTTCAAGACCTGAGTTAAAAAAGTATATATATTTGCTTATATCTAAGAAATTATTGGTTTTATAAAAATATATTTCAATTAAAAGATTGTTATCATTAATAGTACTACACTTTACAATGAAAGGCTATTTCATATCGCAAATAGTTGCAATGAGGAAAATTGGAATATTTCCCCCACGTAAAGTGCCTAAAATTCATTTTCTTGAGAAAATGAGAGTTGCTCTCTTGTTTATAGTGAAAAATAGAGTCTAAATACAGAATTTAATCAAAAAATGAATTTCGAATAAATCGATTTTCTCCAGGGTGACCTGGCGGTCTAGGGATAAGGTGTCGGACTTATGTGCTGAGGGTCCGGGGTTCAATCCTCGGTCCCAGCACAGATTTATATGATAGCCAAACCCTTCCTTCACCTCTGACAAGAAGTATATTATTCACAGCTTGTGAATGTGTGGAATGCCAGGTCTCCACCGTGGTTCGGATCCCACGTTAAACTGTAGGTCCTCCATTTCATCTCACAATCACCCTACCATTACACATTAGCGTAAGTGCGTGTAACCCAAACGGTGGTAAGACGCGGTATAATAATAATAATTTTTTCTATTTATTCCCTTCAGTAAACTATCCTTAAATTTAGGGTTAGTTACCCAATCCCAAAAACCCCTCGGGGGGACCTTATGGAAAGCCCCAGATACCAAGTGTTAACCCAATCGGTTAAAATAGTTTCGGCTCTAGCCCGAGGTAAATACAGACAGACAGACGCATTGCAAAAACAACTTTTTTGGTGTGAGAACATGAAACGTTGACATTTATCCAAATTTCGAGTCCGATTTTTTTGACAATCACAATACTTTCTCACCGAGGTGACAAGAGAAAGTAAAAAAATGAAAGCTACAAATCACATGATATGATATATGAACATAATTTGAGTGTTGACGTGCGAATAAGTTAAAGTAGACCCTGTAACTTTTATATCCATCAGCTAAGGTCCTTCCTACGAAAATTGGAGTGTATGAGTATCAGTCCTGACGTCGAGCTTGTAACATAATACCCTCCGCGCCAGGAGGAAAGTGAGCCTAGGAGACTTCCAATAAAAGTAAAGAAAAACGAGACGTATCGACCCGGCAGAAAGGGACGTTTGTTCATCAAGGGGGACCGACCGATATGACAGGGGATCAAGAGAAGGTATCAGCGGGGACCCCCCCTCTTATACCAACCAATCAAAATACGCGGTCGTTTGTCTTATTAAAATAGATATGACGTCATGGGGGATTGTGAGCCGTGACGCTTCATTACTGTTTCAATAAACTTCCCGTGTTTATCACGAGCATAATGTGTAGTTAATTATACTTGACATAAATTACAAATTAATGTAACATTGAAGTAAAATGGCATAGATGTGAATGGTCTAAGGCAGGGGTCCTCAAACTACGGTCCACAAAGTGAATTTATTCGGCCCACATACGCTTATACAAAAATAATGAATTGAACAATTTCAATCACGATACCGAAAATGATGATGCTTCTGTATGCAGTGTCTACACAAAATACTTACACACATACCATCATATGAGGTCGGCGGTTAATATTGGAAACGCGTAATAAAAACCACCTGTGGTTTTCATTTCCTTAGCACTCGCTAGCCGCGTTTCATAAAGTGTCATTTCCTATTTGAGGAGGGAAAGGATAATTATGTTAGCTGCACAGCTTACATCTAATTAATTATGGTTATTAGCTGTAGGCCTGTATATCGAACAATATATATCTTATTTTTCGATCTGGTCCACCTAGAACTATCAATATCTTGATGTGGCCCTCACTCAATAAGCCTGGGGACCCTTGATCTAAGACAACTTGTTTTTTTTCAAACTGGGCCCCATCATAGTTATCTTTGGCTCCGTGAGAAAAATTTTGGAGAATAAAGGACATTTGCCAAAGGCGTAGCCAGAACATGTGAGATTTTCCGTTTGTTTTAACTGCCGTTATTGAATGTTAATAATATTAGTTAAAATTATGAGGTCTTCAGCATGTTGTTTTTTTCAGGTGCAAGGGCTCTTTCGGTTTAAAATATTTGGGAGCCCCTGATCTAAGGCATCATTCCCGCGATGTACTAGGCTGCCGATGACAGAGAGATCGGAGTTCGAATCCTAGTCGTGTGGTGTGCTGAAAGTGTTTTTCTTAAATAGTTTTACACTCACCCTCCACGCAAATGCGGATAAATTCCTCTAAATTCAACCGACCTCGTTCCTAACACACCACCGCAATCTAATACATATGCGTATAGATCAAAAAGTGTGATAAAAAAGGTTTAGATGAAAATTATTTTTATCTACTACAACTTAAGACAAATAAGTTTGATCAGGATTGACATTTTTCTAAAACAACCTTACGATGAATAAGGTTTAGCTGAAGTTAAAAATGAATTTTATCCACACGATTGTTAGAGTTTATATAAAAATTGACTTTTTTTTTTACTTTACGACATAAAAGTCTTAGACTAAGATTGACAAAAGCTCTCGTCCACTTATACTGTAGCGTAACATTTTCTTATTGCTATTCAAACAAAAGCTCATTCTTGATGTTCCAAGCTCATATAGTCTCGCTCTTTAAGAGAGCACGAGATTAAAACTGTCTACTTTATTTTACACATAATTTCAAGCAATAAAGGCAAAGCTTTTGTGTTTATTTTGTTGTTTGAATCCAAGACAAAAGAATAATGTAATGTAATGAAAATTGCCGTTCCAACGAATGAAAAGGAGGGTGGGGGGCAGCAAGGTTACATTAAAACAAGACTACCAAATATTTTATCTTGTATTGCATTGGATATAAAACTGCAATTAAATAAATACAACAAACTATCTTAGACAGAAGACGAATCAAAAATTAAGGTGAGATTGAAGGAGGAGTGAGTTAAAAGTCACTATTTTTACAGTTTATATATAGCAAAATACTTTTATGGACAACATAAATCGAGCATGGCTTTAGTAAATAAGTTCAGTTAAGACGTTACCTATTTGAAGATTCAAAGCTATTTTGCGAAGCGGGTTGCATCTTAACTTGAAGTACCTAAACTAAGCACATTAAGAGCTATCACACTTAGAGACAATGTACAAAATAGAAATAAAGGGAATAAAAGTAGCAATAATTCACCCTGCTGGGCCTCTTGTTTATCTGTTGATAACATATACCCTCTTATTCTGACGAATATACACACTCACTATACCTACCATTCACGTCTAGAAACATTGTATTGCTTTATAAAATTACCTTTTCCTTTGTTTCCTATTCTAGATAGACATATGCTTCCAAGGACTTTTTCAATCATCCTGGTAGGAAATTCCTACTGGCTATTTTCGTAAATATTTCAAATATAATTTTTTTATAAATAATCTACAAATTTAGCTATTATAAAACAATTCAAGATAAAATAATAATTGTGTAATACGGTAAGAATATTTTTTAGAACTATTTAAGAATTTATCGTTTTTGTTTCAATGTTTTATCTTTAAAACTCGCCGAATTAAAAGTAAATTCTTTAACATGGAAAATCCTATCTTGATTTGCCATGACGTAACATTTAGAAAACGACCTTAAATTGTATACTTTTTGTAATCGCGACAGTTCTTTTATATTTGGCAGTGGCATCGTGGAATGTGAATAGTTCTTTTAACTTCTCATTTAAAAAATGAATTTCAAATATCAGCATGCTAGTGACGAATACAAAATATCAATTCATATTATTTATGTGCAGAAATTAAACTAAACATATCTACTGAGGAAATATTTGTTTCTCTTTCTCGCGAGTTCTTGGGTAGAGAAAGTATTGTGATGGTCAACAAAAATATGACTCTAGATTTTGATGGATATCGACGTTTCATGACCCACTGAAACTGAAAAAGTGTTTTATTTTTATTGCGATGACATCTGTCTGTTGTCAGATACCAATCGGGTTAAAACTTAGTATTGAGTGTTTTTTCATAAGGCTCACACGAGGAACCCAAGCATAAAATTAAGTGTAGTTTACCGAAGGTCAAATCGAGAAAACATCTATTTTTTCTAAATATACTGTAATGATTTTGGTTAAAACTCATATCGAGGCACTTTAACATTACAATCAAAGTGGCGCGTTTCCTTTTCCCATGGAAATAGCTCTGAGAGTACTTTACATAAGCGGAAATGTACAATTTGGATCATGTATACGCAACTTTAGGAGATATGAAATAGCTTATTGTAAATATGTAGGGCTCTTAAAAATAAAATAACTTTTATTCAAAAGAATATTTTATACAATATTTTTCTGAATTATGGCAAACTTTTTTTTAATAGAACTTTGGAAATGGGGAGTTGAAAATACACAATACATAACATTTTTTTCTGTAATAGCGGCTATTATTCCCGTAGGCCTACGCTCTTTGATGAAAATGCGGTTTCTTTTTTTCCCCACAGCTGTTCTGCGACAATATGTATTATTTTGTTTCACGTATCTTAGGAGTTTTAAATTAGTTTATCCATTTTTATTGGGTAAATAAGTGAGAAGATATGTGTTGTACCATTTATTCATTTTGGTCGTAAACAGTGTTTTGCTGATGAAAATACTGACTTAAATACTGAACTATTCACTATATCTCCTAAAAGTTTCGACCCCTCCATTAAATATCCTCCAAGCTCTAACCTCTCCAATGCAGAGATCTTTGTGCGCCCCAACAACAGACCACTCACTAGATGCTGGGCCGAATGGGCTGGAGATTCACTTCTCTTGGTACAGACTGTTCCAAAGAAAACTTACGTGAAACCTTTAATAATATTCTGAAAATTTCAAAATGACACCTGGACACGGGAATAGAACCCGCTATCTCTGGCTTAGTACGCCAATGCTCTGACCACTGAGCTATCCAGGATTCGTCCCGTGCACCAGGGTCATTCTTCACTCATATTTTAAGGCAGAGTCTATGATGGACGTGCGGAAATCGTCGGCTACAAATGTGTGATTTTATTAAGATCACGAGCTATCAGATAACGCAGCCACCTTCGACTCGGTAGTTGACTTAGTAGTAGTTGAGTAAGTGCTTGACCCGATGTTCGTGGGCTCAAACCCAGCCGAGGTTGACGGATTTTTCTTGAGTGATTAAAAAAACCGTAGCACAACTTCCTTTAGAGGAGAAGTAAAAGCGTCGGTCCCAAGTCGATTGCAGGCATGGAACAGAACCCTGGGAGGTGTTTATGAAAACACCTTTCCGGTAAAATGGTAGGCACTTTAGCACTCACTCATAGAAATTCTGTGTGGAAGGCAACGGGGAACTACCGCACTTCCTGAACTCCCCTAGTACATGGTATTTCCACCAGATGGTGCAGACCATACTAACCAACCAGCTGAAGGGCTTGGTGCATGCCCTGCTCAGGATGGATAGAATTCACATCAAACTAACCTTCGGGTTGTTGACTTAAGAAAAAGAAGAAGATAACAAAATGCTTATTTTTGTTGACTGATAAAAAAAATATTAAAAAGGTCCTTCTTTATAGAATCCACCCTACAGCCTCGCAGAGAAATAATGTTCACTGAATGAAAGCTCATGAAAATGCAACAGGTTGGGAAGAACGTTTACAAAACGTACCGTGTTAACAAGTCCCGTGAACGTTTTGCTACAGCTTGAAATGAAATTAGTGAAAATCGAAAGCTCTGATTTATTTTATCTAGAAGACTAAGTGGTTATTGTGATCGGCCACACGTCTAGAAGGACATCTGGTTAGATTCTATGTACTAGAGAAGAAGGTAGGCCTATTTGTATCAGGTTACCGTTAGTAAATATAAGCGTTAGTGTTCAAAATTTAATTTTAGACGTATTGTCCTTGGTTAAGTTAGTTTGTATGCCGTGTGTTGTTATAATCTGACGTTTAGAAAGTTCTCTACTAAATATCCCTACGCCCATAAGTAAAAGGGTTTAAGGCAGGGATGGGAAACCTGCACCCTTTTAAGGTGTCTTGTGAGGCCTTTTCGAAAATTTTGTCAATTAGGTATAGTAATTGTTTATAAATTACTAGAACAAGTAGGGCTATCCGGATTTCCCCGGAGTAACCACGCAATACATTGAGTAGCTACACCGGACAAACGCTTTTATTTGCTTCAAACAGACATAATAAAATCTCTTCATTTAATTTCTTCAGACCCAGTTTTTTAATAAATTAAAATATAATTTCAGCTTTTAGGTGCATATGTTTGTGCAAAGGTGCTACTAATTTTCAAATTTCAGATCCCCGTGTGCGTTAGATATCGCTCAATGCTCATGAAAAACAAACTCTTCATTTTTTTTTTAAATATAGATATATTCTCTAGCAGTGTGTATTTAAATTAATTAAAATAAGAATATTATTAATTTTAAAGCATAATGTGTAAAAATGAATAACTAATATCGAGCTATATATATGATTGGCGCAATATCATTATTTTAGCAAACTTTACAATACGTGAAGTGTGCGGCCATATATATGAAGAAACCGGGAAGTGACATGTGGCATACCAATGTCAAAATTTTCCCCCGTCCCCCCTGGTCTAAGGCGTCAGTCTCGTGATAAACAGGCTGGCGATAGTGAAGTCGAGGCTCGAATCTCGGCCAGGTGTGGTAACGGTGGTCATCCACATGTGATGTATAGCTTTTGTTTCATCCTCTCCGAGATAATGCAGGTGCACGCCCTCTAAACCACCTTACCTACTCACACATAAACCTTGTACTAAGCCGTTTCCCCCTCATCGGTGGGCATACGTACTAATTACACATCTAGTTTGGCTTGATAGTGCTCTAATTCTAGCCGAGTGAACTTAGGGTGTAGTCTAATGTCTACTAAATGTTGGTTTTTTTTGCCCTGCTTCCACACAAACGAAAGTACATTTCCTTTCAATTCTACCTTCATTTTCCCTACCCCATTACCGTATTTAGAACTCGTACAGCCCAGACGGAAAGTAAGACGCAATTTGGTGGGGTTGTACAGAAGGAAGCGTAAGTGTAATAATTTAATAATCAAATACCCTTTAAAAAAAATACACAACACGGCGTCCCTGGTTCACATTTATCTCCTCAAGTTCCTTTCCTGTATTTTACCCTCCATGATTTCGAACGAAGTAACAGAACCCGTCGGTAAGCAAACTTTTCACGGTCCGGAAAGTACTGGTCTCTTTGACATCTTGGAGCACAATACTTTCCCTTCTTTCTCTAGCCCCCATTTCTTTCTTTTCCGTTCAAAAAAAAAAGTTTCTTTATTCGTCGCGTCCTACAACCCGTTCGGGATATGTGCATTTAATTACGCCCATGATTTAGGGATGAGGACGGTAGAATTTATACGAAATGTACCTGCATTTGAGGGGAGGGAGAATAGGTAGCCATCCATGGGGAAAAATTATTTAAGTAGGGGACTACACCCTCTTGGTATTCGAACCGTGACCTTCCCATTAGCGGCCAACCAGGTAGTTTCATAAATAAAAGGTAGTTTGTTTTTCTAAAACAGATTACTATTTAAAAAAATCCTAATTTTTACCCTTTTGTTCTCACCGTAGAAATTCATGGGGATACAATCCCCCGGGTAAATATTTTATTTATTTATTTATAATTTCAAAGAATAAAAAAAAACCGGACACGAATGTTTGAAAAACAAACAGGTTTTTTTTTTACCAAAGCAGGGATGAAAACATTTTAATAATGAAATAGCAATAGGAGGAGATAAAAATGGAACATGATTAATAGATGGGGGTGGAAGATAAAAGGGGGAATAGTGGTGATTGGTTTGGATGGGATCCGATATAATGATACAGTCACTAAGTACTTAATTCCAGGGCATTCCATATGTAATATATATATATATATATATATATATATATATATACACTTGTATTCGTAATATTCAAATTTAAATTCAATTGATTAATTATACTTACTTGGTAAGGCCTTGATAAATGATTGTTTTTAATCTATGAATCATCTATTTATACTGACATTGGTTGTAGTATAGTTTTGCCGTGTAATTTAATTCAATCGTGCATGAATAATGTGAAGAAAACACATTTTAAACTATTTAAAAAATATATATATATAGACGCAATGTTAAATATTTTGTATAGGAAAATGAGTGTATACCAAAGTAAATGTGCTTATACTAGAGTTAAATTGGTAACAATCTTAGCACTAGCGAACGGATGGTTTTGAAGAAAATACTGACAAAACCAGTTCAAGTTTGGTGAGAATTTTTTTATTTATCTTTAGCACCACGTCTTACTACCCGTTTGGGCTATACGTGTATGTACTAATTACAATGATGTGTTAGGGATGAGGATGGTTGAAAATTAGAGAAAATGTATCCGAATTTGCGTAGAGGGAGAACGGTATTCGAGCCCCGATCTCCTCATCGTCGGTAGTTTAGTCTATTTTGAGAGAGACGTCTTAGACCACGCGGACACCGAAGCTGGTGTTAGTCATATTTACTATTTATCTATGTTTAGTATGCTAAGCCTAACAGAAGTGTTTGGTCTTTTTGAATACTATCTAAAATATTAATATTTTTGGATATGCGCTGTAATAGCTCATCCTATTACAAATATTTTGTGATAGCAATTTACCTAACACTGAACCTATCGGTGATGTGACTTACCGGCCCCGTGTTGTAGTGGGTCAGTGCACCTGGTTCCGGGTTCGATTCCCTGCTGGTACCTTGGGTATTTTCCCCGGAAAGGGAATTACCCCAACAGTCACCTGAGTTTAGTTAATTAGGCTTAAGTTAGGTTTAAGTGTTTCTACTGGTTCCACACCCCTCATACTCACTATCACCATCACCTCATCTCATCGGGACATGGAAAGAACCTCCAAGGAAAGGATGAACGATTAGTACATTCCGGTATCCTCTGCACAACAGTACGTTAGTATTGGCTAGTATTTCCTCTGCTTGGCTACGAATGATGTAACCCAGTCCCGCATATATATATATATATATATATATATTATATATAATATATAATGTGTGATATATGTGATGTGACTATGTTGTAAACTGTTTCACTGGTCTCAATTCCAATGGTTTTTTTTAACATACTACAGAAAAAAATGCACCGCGAAGTGACGCGTTGTTCAAATTGTATTACCTACCAAAGTTAAGTGTTATGGGGGGGGCGTGACACAAGCTCTTAACATCTTGATTACAGGTAAAGGCGCCTACTACCTTGCAGGTTCAACTGAGTAGCCGCAGTAGGTACGAAGATTTATGGAGCACAACCAAAAAAAAAAAACCGGGTCACTTTGGTACGGGCTCTACTTGCGTAATGACGGTTCATTGGTAGGCTACCCGCAGTGCTCATTACTCTTTCATTGGAACGATCCCCGCAATGGGAATGAGGAGAGCTTTCTTTCTTGAAGGAGAAAACCTTTTACTTTTTATTATTTGTTGTATTGATAGTCACTAAACTTGTGTGTTTATAGAGAAAACGTATCATTATTTATATTTATTTGAATAGAAGTAGTCTGATAACACACAAAGATATATATATATATAATTTGTTTTTAGCACCATGTCAGACTAACCGTTCGGGCTATACGCTTATGTACTAATTACACAAATGGCATTTTCGTGGAAGGAGAGTAGAAATCCATTTTGTAGAAAACCACCCTCGGTTTCAGGGTGTCATGAAACGTCAACATTTATCAAAATTTCAAGTTACATTTTTCTTTTACAATCACAATATTTCTTTATCATGGGGTCGAGAGATAAGGTAAAAATATTTTTTTAAGTGTGGTGTTTTATTCTTTAAGTTCACTGTGATAAACAGAGCACTTACATACATATTTTACTAAATATTTAAAATGGTTGTTTCTGACTTAAATGTACAGTACATTATGCCCTAATGAACTATATTTTGCCGCACTTTCTGAAATATTCTTGGTGTATGCTGGGTGACGTCATAGATGGTTTATTTAAAAAGTAAGTATTTAGCCCGAGATCCTAATATGTTAACTCACCCAACCACGTCGGTGGCCGCATGATCAAAGGCGTTACCCTCACAGTAGACTAGACTGCTGACGAGGGGGACATCGAGGTTCAAATCTCGGTCGGGTGTAATGAGGGTGGTTTTTACCAAATGTTTCCCCCCTCTACCTCCAAGCAAATGCGGGTACACTTCATATAAATATAACTTTCCTCGTCCCTAAATCCGTAATTATTACATAAGCGTACAACCCGAGGACGTGATAGTAAATAAACTCATCCATCCAAAGAAGAACGCCAACTCAAGAATTCGGCAGGCTATTGACACCCGCCCGCTCACTCTGGGATAAAGAACACGTAGTAGGGAAGTGCAGTAGCTTCCCGTTGCCTTCGGGTTAGGCCAGACTGACAAGTGTGCGAGCGAGCGAGCGCGCAAGTGACTAGGTGGCCAGACTGGCTAGCGTGCGCGTGATTAGCAGATAGCTCTCGTTAGTTTTTGACGAGGAGGCTCCGAATCTTGGCTGAGTGAACTGAGGGGGGTTTTAACAAGTGATTTATTGTTGTGGTTTTCTTCTCCTCTCTCCACGTTGATTGTGATTCTTATTTGTAAAGGCCTACTTTGATAATATTGAAGTATTTTAACATATCAGTTTTATATATATATATATATATATATACATAGGTATGGTTTATGATCGTACCAATTAAATTAGGCCGTTAGTAGCAAGTGTGCTAAACCTATCTATATTAATAAAAATGTCAAAATGAGAAGTTTTCCTATCATTCAATGAACCAACATACAATAATATTGCCTAGCGCCTGTAAACTAGATTGTACCGGGTCGAGCGCTCGCGCTTGAAAAATAGAACCAGTTCTATATTTCAAGCGTGCGCGCTCCAGTCTGGCCACCTTTCATTAAAACCAATGTGTTCTATTTTATATCTTAGTTGCTCGCTCGCTCAGTCTGGCTTTCCCCTTCCACGCAGAACTATACCAGCGAATAAGAAAGATCCTAGAAATTTTACATGAAAGGTATTTCACATACATAGGTCATTCACCCTGATAGTAAGAAATATTACCCTGACAGGTTGCACTGTGGCGCAGCGTATAGAATATAGCCATACTGTAATCAGACAAGGTAAGGCTGCTCCCTTTCAAAGTAAACGTAGTGTATATTTCTGCAAATATTTCAGCTATTTTAAATTTCAAATTAATAAAATGAATAAATGAATATCTAGTTTTTGAAGGGAGGGAAAAACCACAAAAATACTTTACTATAAAAAAAATGGCTGAGACTTCGAGCTGGAAATTCCAGGCCAGCTAAGACGCGCCTTCATTCCGAGATACGTTTTTGAATTATATATACAACAGCTGTTACATTTAGCATATAATCAAAACTTTTCATAATGATGCTATTTTATTCTTCCTCGGAGAAAACAGTATAGTCTAGTGTCTTTTTTTTTTTTCTGTACACGAACTCGGTGCCGTCGAGAGTGGTTGGAAAGGCAGGTTGTCGGAATTCAGTCCTCCCCTGTGTTGGTGTACCGACTTGGCCTCGGCTATAGTGACGTTGCACTAAGGATGGATGTAAATGTAATGTTTAAACAAGGTGAACAAAAGACAGCAAGGTGATAGATAGTTTGACACCACATAAATTTGGCTTAACTAGCCTATGGCACAACACGATCATAACCTAAACAAGCCTAACTTAATATAAGGTACATCACTCTCTTAAGTCCGTGCAAAATGAAATGGAAAGTTTTTGGTTAGTTTATGGGGTCAAATACGTACAATCTTTGGGGTCGAAATAATACTGCTAAGAGATTGATGAGGCCTAATTCATATTTCCCCCTTTTTTCTATAGGGGAAGTCTTATATATTATTTGATTAAAGTTATTATATTTTGTTACATAACTTAAAATAATGACCACCTTTACCCCTTCACCTTAGCCCTTACAAACCCTCTCCGCCTCCCAACAGTGCTCTAAGTGTATTACCACTCATTCGGGATATCCAAATAAAGACTGAAGATATAAGAGCGAGTAAGATATAATTTTAGAATAAATGTACCCGAATAATAATAGGGATAGGGTGTAATGAGGTGGACTGGAGAGAACTAGCTCAAGATAGGAATAGAATGTAATGAGACAGACTGCGGAGAACTATCTCAAGATAGTGATAGAGTGAAATGAGGTGGAATAGAGATAACTAGCTCAAGATAGGGATAGGATGTAATGAGGTGGACTGGATAGAACTAGCTCAAGATATAGATAGGGTGAAATGAGGTGGACTTGATAGCACTATCTCAAGATGGGAATAAGGTATGATGAGATGGAATGTATAGAACTAGCTCAAAATAGGGTTAGGGGGCGTACTTTTGTAATTGTGGCAATGAACTTTCAAGTTACTAATGCCATTGAGAGAGAGAAAGAACCTCTGTTCCAAATGACTATTTGTTTCAGGAAGACTATAGTTAAGTTTTTTTTTTTTTTTTTTTTTCATTTACTATGATATCAGAAGTGCGACATTTCGTGTAAAGCAGCGATAAAAATAAACTTATTTCAACCTTAATTTATTTTAAAGTATAATACCTTTCCCGTCTGTTTAGGTATAGGCTCATTTTGGTAGTAAGAACAGTATCTTGTAGTTACTAAAACAATTTTAATATATTCATACATCAAGTCGTGTTATCTGCAACTGTCACTTATGATAGATATATTATCAATACCCATAAAAGAACACAAATAATATGGTAAAATGTTATCAATGTTGGTTGTAAAGAAATTTGTTTGGATTTTTCAAACCGTTTTTTCCTACTAAAATCATGATTACATTTTAAAATAACGAACCACTTCTTAAATGACACAATATTTCTGAACGTTTGCAACGCGCATCAGCACTCCTGTTAAGAGACCTTAATCTTTTGTTTCCTCAACATTTTCCAGAGTTGTGACCGTTTGGGGAACCACGCAAACATATTTCTTCGAGCGCTAGACCTTACAATGGGTGTTTCTGATTGTGTCTCGCACATTCTGACCTTGTGAGGTTGAATTAAAAAAAACACAATAGAGTCGATTACGTTTCCCTAAAGAATAAGACTTTACAAAGAAAGAAAAAATATCAGGAAACCGTGAGCGTTGAAAGAAAACAAAAAGTTTTTACTGTGGGAAATTTAACTTCTCTCGTGTTTTGTTTCAAAAGAAAAAAAATACAAACCTATTTTTTTTAAGATATATTTTATGCAACAGTAAATTTAGTTAAATACAAATTGAAATATAATAATATCAAAAACCTGTTGGAAATATAATATATTGTAATTTATTATCATTTTTATATTTCTCTATTAGCACAATTTTTAAAGTTATCAAAGACAAATTGTGTATATGATTTACATATTATTTTATGAAAATTATCAATTAATATAATGTTTTTATAAAACATGTTGTTGATATGCTCTAGTACAGGTTTCGGCAACCTTCTAGCACCCAGATCGACTTACAATCTTATCAAAAGTCTTACAATATTTCATCGTTACTTCACTCTACTTTTGCGCATTTTTTTTTTTTGTATATGACTTATATATTATATTTTGTAATAATTAATTAATTAATTGTTATTTTATCGCCCCTTATGTAAATTTCAGACTATAGGTCTATTATTATATTCAAAACTATGGCTGTATCCGAATAGTCTACTTATGCGGCGTCGCCTTGACTCGTGCCCTTGATAGCTGCATTGGCAATCACGTGACCAAGTGTGGATCTGTCCGAATACTCGCGAACGATACCTATGCAGTAACCATGGATACGAAGGCTACCAGCCGTGCGTTATTCTCGCGGTGTCGGTTGCGGTGTTTGACTGGCAATTATTTTAGTATTATCGTTTCGTCTGCTAGAGCACTGACTTACGTTTTCCGCCATTTTAAATAAAGTTGTTCCCGTTCGAATAGTTTGATGCAGTCTTCGCCACGAACAGCGCGAGAAGTGTAAACTCATAAATTATTATTATTATTATTGTTATTATTATTATTATTATTATTATTAGCACCGCGTCTTACTACCCGTTCGGGTTATACGCACTTACGCTAATGTGTAATGGTAGGGTGATTGTGAGATGAAATGGAGGACCTACAGTTTAACGTGGGATCCGAACCACGATGAAGGCCTGGCATTCCTCACATTCACAAGTTGTGATTAATACAAGTCTTGTCAGAGGTGAAGGATTTGGTAATCAGATAAATCTGTGCCAGGACCGAGGATTGAACCCCGGACTCTCAGCACAGAAGTCTGACACCTTACCCCTAGAACACCAGGTCACCTAAACTCAAAAAGACTGCATCAAGTCTAAAACTCAAAGACTCCGACTAGGGAGCCTTGGACTATTCGGATACAGCCTATATTATATTTTAATCTTGTTTTGGTGATGTATTTGCAAGGTATTGTAGTACTCTTCTGAATCGAGATGTAAAAAGTATTCTTTATACAATTTTGAGGAGCGATTGAATTTACATAAACTTTTCTAAGAAAAAAAATAAAATAAAATGTCATAAATTCCATGTAACTTGTGTATGAAAGGTTATGTCTACATCTAATAAACACTTTATTTACTAACAATTAGCACCACTCATAACAAAAACAATGGGCAATGCACTTCTATACTAATAAAATAAAGCTTCGCCTCAGTCCAACATGTCGGAACAATTTGAATCGTTCCTTCCTTTTCTAACAACCAAACTGCTGCCCTTATTTTACAGACCATAAAACACTCCATTAAAAACAACCATCATGACAATTTTCACCAGCAAACATGTCTGAGCCCCCCCCCCCTCGTTAAAACTAAACCTTTGATTTGCGGTCGGGAAGTCCCTCTCGCGCTTCGACACGTAAACCAACGCTGCCGCCACTATCGCGACAAACACAAGGGTCAATTAACGGTTCCGTTATCCGATATTCCGGATAATCTCAACCCCCCCAGTTTACCCACATAATAACCCTGTCCACCCCCTCCACCCCTTATCCTCCGGGCAGTGATGAATGCGCTCGTTACGATCCCGGTTGCAAGAACATGGCGACGTATACCAGTCTTAAACTATGGTGGACACTTTTAAAAGCTGAACGAAATACAATTGGAACTAAACCCTGATTTTTATAAATAGGAAGTCCTCTTTAAACCACTAGATTGATCGAAAGTCACTGGCATTGTATGAATATGTTTAATTTGATTTATTAATTAAAAAGTTATCAAAAGCTTCATATATATATATATATATATATATAATTTTTTAGCACCGCATTTTACTATATTTTCAGGTTGTACGCATATATACTAATCACGCTAGTGTGTTAGTGATGAGTAAGGTTGAGTTTAGATAAAGTGTACCCACATTTACGTGGAGCGATAGTGGAAAACCATTTAAGGAAAACCTCTCTCAGTACACTCGACCGGGATTCAAACCCCGATCTCCCTGTTATCGTCAGTTCAGCCTATTGAAAGAGTGAGCTTCCAATAAAACTTTCATATGAATTATTGTGTAATTTCTCTTTACATCACTAAGCACACGGATTAAGAATGTAAATACAATTTGTAACATTTTTACTCACGCCATTGTGGTAGCATGAGTTTTCACGAGTTTTCCTATGAAAATCAGACTAGTTTATCTAGTTGTATGGGACCATATCCGAATCGGATGGTACAAATTCCAGATAATCCTTAATTTCCCTAAATTTTCACTGCTAGGCGTGTAATAAAAATGTGTACACGCGCAATATATCGTGAAAATAACACATTTATTTAAAGTAGGATACAGTGCGAGGAAAATTGATGTAGTTTTTTGTTACAATAAAGAAATAGCAAGGTCTACAACTTGCTAAGAAAAAAAAATATATATGATGAAAGTTCGCCCGGTGAATTATCTCACATTGCTCTTTTTTTTTTCAAGGGGTGTTCCAGATAAACCAAAATATCGGATAAACAAACTTTTAGCGTAGGTACCGCATCTATAATTCAGTCTAGGGAGCAGCCATTCTGCCAATGGGCCTACATCAAATAATATTGACGGCCGCAAATATTTGACTCAATTTTGGCAAATAGCGAGGAGAGGCAAAATAGAATTTTTAAAAACGACATAAACCAGTTTAGTAGTTAACTATTAATTAAGTATATTTTAAATATCTAGAAGTTATAATAAAACTTAAGCTTTGTAGACTTTTTGACTTATGTCAGTTTTAACAGCTTTTGAATTTTAAAAAAATATTGATATTTTGTCGTCATGCTTCAAATGTCTTCGAAATGCTCGAAAATATTATTTCTAAGGTTAGCTGAATTCATATGTTGAATGGCTTGGGGGAATAATATGGTATGCCACAAGATTGTTTGATCCCTGATGACGTAGTAAAGGGTTTGAAATAATACTCTTGAGACAGAAAATACTATCTCACCCAAGTAGCTTTTAAACCAGAGAACGTATAAAGGAGAGAGAGCGATAGAGAGAAGCCCATAATTTCAAGTTTGGGAAGAAGTAAATCACGGTATAAACAATCCAAGACTTTAGATTAGATAAACTAAAATAAATTGTACTAGCCTGGCTCGGAGTATATATTGGAGGTATAGATAAGCTTGGAAAGGATTTAGGATTGATAACGGTCCGTATATCTATGTTGTTCAATGTTAGTTCAATATGTTTTACAGAGGTTTTTTTAAAAATAGGATTAAAATTAAATCACACTTTGGAGAAGGAGAATGTAGTTACCATTTGAATGGTCCACTCCGTTTACCCTGAAAGGTAGCAGTCTTACCTTGACGGATTACACTATGGCCCTATTTAATAAGCTATACCATAGTGTAATAATACAAGGTAAGCTTGCTACCCTACAGGGTAGAATCTAAGCTATCCGGCAATCGGGGACCCTTTAGAATCAGTGTTATAGCTATCTCAATTAACATGAGGCAATTTTATAATATTATTTTATTGATTTTTCGAATAAAATAGCATCAGTAAATAATATTGCCAATTTTTTTTTAAATATGAATTAAGGACATCTAGCAGTGTCAAAAAAAATCGTCTTTAAAAGCGAAAGAACAAATGATAAAAAAATCTCAACTGATTATACTTTAAAGACAAAATTTCAGAGAGAAGAAATTACAAAAATTTGTATTTGTAATGGGAGGCTAGGTGCGCGATCTGACGGTCCGCGGGCCGTTCATACATAACCGTGTTCTTTTAAGGTTACTGCCTGGGTGTACGTCGCTGATTAAACAAGAATGAAAAGGCACACGGAATATTCAAGGATTGGATTACTAAAAATAAAACAACACATGCACTGAAGGAATTAAATTAACTATAGTTAAACAAGTCACTATATAAATAATATCTTAATTAAGTCTATATATTAATAAGCTAATATAATTATGTAAGTATTTAAAGCAGTCACAAAAATGTTCATTATTAATATAGTTCACAGCAACGTCACCCGTGTAGTACACATAAGTCACCACTTGTCCCCGCGCACGACATTCTGTGATGACCCGTGCTACGCAAACTCTGAACACGCTTATCCTTTCCTGGGTACGCCGACTCACTTTCTGGACCCGCTGGCCCACACATTGGACACGCTACCCACTCCCGGGCACGCTAGCCCGGACGCACCGGTCCACTCACTCGGCTAGCCTCAACTCGGACTGAGGACCCTCTGGCTATTACTGAGTGGTGTGTGTGTGTGTGTGTGTGTGTGTTGTGTGTGTGTGTGTTGTGTGTGTTGTGTGTGCGCGTATATATATATGTGTGTGTGGTGTGTGTTAACAGTCAGAGTCTTGAAATCTCCATTTACAGAATACACTACTTGGTTCGAAGAAAGTGAACCCAGACTCTTATATACGCGCAACTTCTCTTCCAAGAAAGCTTCCCCCTGCTACAATATAAGCCCCTTCCTTAGCAGTCAGGTTCGCCCAGCTACCTGTTAGACAAGGATGGAACGAAAGAAGAGGGAGGAGAATAAAATATACGGGTGTAGCAGTCAGCACAGTCGAGAACTAATATTGTTACAGATTGAAATATCCATGGACTGCCCTGAAACAAGGAATCAAAGTTTGAATTTTGTATGCATTTTGCAACAATATATACATATATAAATGTTTTTTCCCTCTTGTGCAAGGGCGGTCTCCTTCTGTTTAAAAAGTTTGAGAGCCCCCTACTTTAGATCATGCGAGGACCTCACCAGCTGCTCCCCTCCATCTTATCCTTTAGTGTTCAAACTCCTTCGTAAACTAAGTTTTATTTATTCGTATTATTAAAACGCGTAAAAATATTACAATGCAATATGTAAGACTTTGAGAGAGCCTTCCTTATTTTGAAGAGGTGGTCCATGCAATGATTGCATTAATGTATTTAACAATTTGGGCACAAAATCAGTCCGGATAAATAAATCAGTCTGGGACATTCGTCTTTTCGGAGAACTGTCCACCTTAACCAGGCACACACTATTACAGTGACTGCTTGTGAGTGATATGAAAGATCAGGCCCCATCTTACAAGTTCGATCCCTTTAACTATTTTTTTACTACGGATATTTAGTTATTTAACAGCTCATTCTGATCTTCTGACAAGCCTGTTGGTTGTATTTTAAAACATAATATGTTCTGGACGAGTGTTTCTCAAAGTGTGGTCCACGGCGGCCTATCAAGTGGTCCGCAGGGTCCCAGGAAGTTTAATAATAGTAGTGGACGTTGATCACATATAATAAAAAAAGAATTGACGTGCAAAAGATTAAATATGAAATATCTCGATAGACACAACACACCAAATATGAACAGTTATTTATCATAAATTAAAAGGTTTATAATGTTAAAAATAATCAAAACACTATAACTTACTAGCTCAATGTAATAATTAAATGATATATTTTTTTCAACATTTAATTTTTAAAAATATATATGACTTATATTTATTCTCCCAAAATGGAATTTCCTGAAAAATAATGTTGTTCCTGTATAGCTTTCAAACAGTACCTATCCCCCCTTCCTCTATTTTTACCAAGGCCCTGGTTGTCACCCAGTACACACAGCTTCCATTTGGTGGTCCTCCATCACCAAAATTTTGAGAATCACTGGTCTAGACAAAGTTTTTAGAAGCATAATTTTTACTATTCCCAACTACGCACCAAACGAGTCATCAAGGGATTTATGTCCAAATAAAAAAAAACCACTTAAACTTCAGATTCAGAGTTCAAATTAATTACCGATATAGATGTTCAATGAATCAAGAATATGGCAGCCAAGTGAGAGGTATTACCGTTAATGAGGCCACACTTCCTCTAAATACTACCTTTCTCACTATTCCATTTAGTGTAAATATGCGGATATCCCGGGTGGCTAGTAAGACATAATATACGGTATTAGACAATAAAATTTTCATAGGAATAACTCTATCATACAAGTAGAAAAGGTACTAAATTTACTCTCACGTATTCATACGTCAAGTCATTTGATCTGCAGTTTTCACTTTTGAAAGATTTTTCACCACCATTAAAATAATAATAATATATTAAAATGTTATAAATATTAGCCGCGGAAAAAAAAAGTTTATATTTCCTAAAAGGCTCTTCCTGTAAAGATTGGACTGTACATCTTGTACCAAAAGTGCCAACAAAGATTTCCGTGTCGTACATAAAAGCCTGACTGCTGGGGAACTAATTATCACTGAGTGTTGCCACCATGATACGATATATACTCTCGCAGTACGTACCGGGAATGGTGGTAGACTTAGTTAGAAATATATCTCAGGTCGTTTGTTTGCTCAGAGCTTTGTAACGTTTACATATGTAACCATTGTTAGTAATTATTCACACAAATTAATGTTCACAACCTCGGTTCTTGTAGCACAGTAAATAACACCATTTTGAGTGGGTTGATCTTCTCTTGGAGGAAAACTATTTTTCCACATATCCGCACTGGTGGTCAGACTTTAGTCTCGTCTTGACTGGCTTGTCGGGGACGGGGAGGTTGGGGTTTGAATCCCAGTGAGAGCTATTGATAAATTATTAACATGAAAATGAGAGTATACTTCCTCTAATTCCCACCGAACTCGTCCTTAACGTATGAATTTATAGGGTGGCCTGATGGTCTAGGGGTAAGGTGTCAGACTTCTGTGCTGGGGGTCCGGGGTTCAATCCTCGGTCCCGGCACAGATTTATCTGGTTGCCCAAACCCTTCCTTCACCTCTGACAAGACGTGTATTAATCACAACTTGTGAATGTGAGGAATGCCAGGCCTCCACCGTGGTTCGGATTCCACGTTAAACTGTAGGTCCTCCATTTCATCTCACAATCACCCTATCATTACACATTAGCGTAAGTGCGTATACTCCGAATGGGTAGTAAGACGCGTTAATAATAATAATTTTTATTATTTAGCCCCGCGTCTTACTACCCGTTCGGTTTATACGCTTAAGTACTAATTACGCTAATGGATTAGGAATTGGGAAGGTTGAATTTAGAGGAAGTGAACCCGCATTTGCGTTGAGGGAGAGTGGAAAACCACCCTCAGTTCACCCGACCTAGATTCGAACCTCGATCTCCCCGTCCTCGGCGGTCGAGCTCAACACGACTAGCGCGTTAGCCAACTACAATAATAATACTAATACTAATTTATTTGTCTAAACCATTCTATTCACTTAGATACATTAAGGGAAAGCAATGAAAGGAGTTTTAGACGTTTAGAAATCTCGAATTATTTATGAAGTGATTTAATATTTTAAAATAATAGTTTCACAAGAACGTTGGCGAGAGTTCTGACCAGTTATAAAATCTATATTTTAGGCACAAATTATTTTAAAAAAAGCTTGTAATAGCTTACATAAAACCCTGTAAAACATTCCCACCTGATCTTAACATTTTCTGTTGTTACCCTATCAAACCATGACTTGACTCGATAGAGGAAGGCTAAATCTAGGGTTCCTAAACCTTTTGCTTTAATCTAAGAAGTACAAATTTTCGCGTAGCTCGTCGTTGATTTGATTTTTTAAACTTTAAAATAGAAATTTAAACTGTTTAACTCATCAGAAAAATACTCGGTGATAACAATCTGAACAGGTAGTAAAACGAGGTGATAACAACCTGAACAGGTAGTAAGGTGACAATAATAATAATAATAATAATAATAATAATAATAATAATAATAATAATAATAATAATAATAATAATGCTGTGTGTGTGCGTGTGTGTGTGTGTGTGTTTGTGTGTGTGTGTGTGTGTGTACATCAATAGACTTCCTCTACTTAGATAAGTGTGTTTGAAACTCTCATCAAACTGCCAAAGTACTTCTTGAAACTTCATCCTTACACATGATGTTATCAAAATACCCTTTACGCCTTTTTTTTAACTTTCTTTTTACTTTCTCTCTATCTTAAAGGTAGAGAAAGTATGGTGATCGTCAAAAAAATCGAACTCGAGATTTTGATGAATCTTGACGTTTCATGACTCCCTGAAACAGAAAAAGTGGTTTTTGAATTTCCGTCTGTCGGTCTGTCTATCTGTCTGTCTGTACCTCCAACTAGAGCCTAAACTATTTTACCGATTGAGCTGAAACTTGATATCTAGGGTTTTCATAGGGTTGCCCCGAGGTGTTTTTGGAATTGGATATCTACCCCTAAAATTAAGGGTAGTTTACTGAAGGGAAAAAAGAGAAAAAGTCGATTTTCTCAAAATCGGCTCTAACGATTTTGATTAAATTTCATTTATAAACATTAATAAATATTCCAAACAAAATGACTACCCTCAATATTTCGGCAAAATGGCTTTAAGGGCTCCGGTCTGACGCGTTAATTAACTTTTTTTATAATAGCTCCGAAACTATTTGAGATATGAAATTACTTAGCATTACAAATATGTATATATATTTATAATACAAATATTTTATCCGAAACATATTTTTATAAAATCAATAACTTTCAATCTATACGCAATTATATGAATTTTTTAACTTTTTGGACATTAAAGTTTAAGTATTGCGACCGTAAAAAAAACTAACCTGAAATGTTGATGGATGTTGACGTCTCATGACCCCCCCGAACCCTAAAAAATAGTCTTTGCAATGCCGTTTCTCTGTGTGTCTATAAAAACTTAAAATTAAGGGTAGTTTACTGAAGGGCGAAAAGAGAAAAATTTGGTTTTCTCAAAATCTGCTCAAACGATTTTGCTTAAAATTCGTATCTAGGCGTTGATTAAGATTATAAATAAACTGGCTATTTTTATTTTCCTATGAAAATGATTTTTAGGGTACTTTACAGAGGCGTTAATTTCCGTATCTCCACAACTATTTGAGAAACTAAACAACTTATCATTGCAAAATTGTAGGACTATTAGAAATAAAAAACTTTTATTTGACATATATTTTTATAAAAGCAGCAGTTTCTGAGATATTTGCAAATATATTAATACAATTTTGTGAGCTTTAGTTGTAAACATATACTACTTAAGTCTTAACGCAATAATTCTCCAATGCCATAGAGTAATTAAATATAAGTATCTAAAAAAGTATGGTATTTTTCCTTAAATCTCTTAGGAGAAATGTTTGCACAGCAATGATCTATCTCCATTTTAGACTCAATAGTCAATATATACATTTTTTATTGGTCAAAATGTATAAATGAATAATTAAATATCAATGCGATGACTTGAAGATCTGCAACACCTTATAAAATGTTAAAATTTTAACCAAAAATTGAAATTTTATTACGAAGTGTTGACCCTTGTGGAAGACATTAAACTGTTTGAAATGCTCTTAGGTGGACAAAGATGCGCCTCTTTTCTCATTGATTATATATCATTGTATATTATTTTATGCGTGTTCTTATATGGAGTGGTGATGATACAATGTACATTATTCCGTTCAGCAATCTTACGAGTTTATAGAAAGAGAGAGAAAGTCTGTGCGGTGCGCCGTACCATTTATATTATATATAGATATATATTTTATAGTTTATTACACCTCACTTTAAACTTATATACTTCACCTAGTTGTCCTATACATAACTAAAGTTTAAAGTTTTGTAAGTACATTAGCTCTGGTCGAATTTAAAAGAATGATATTTAAATATTATTATTATTTTAAAAGTTATATTATAACTTTATTAGTAAATATATATATATATAAATAAGAAATTTCTACATTTAAAAGATGAAAATACTTTCATGTGTTTACAAATTAAATTAACTTGATGATTTTGGTCACGTACTTTCAGGCTCCATATTGCATATTCCCAGGAACGTTTAATAGTTTTATATCGATGGCGATAAAAAATTACTTTTCCTCGTAGCTTTATTTTTTATCACCGTGTCTTACTACCTGTTCAGGTTATACGCATATATGATAATTAATCTAATGAGGTACTGGTGAGAACGGAAGCATTTTAGCGATAGTCTACCAACATTTGCGTGGAAGGAGAGTGGGAAACCATTTAGGAAAAAACCCTCTCAATAGACCAACCGGGATTTTAACCCCCATATTCTCGTCTTCAGCAGGCTAATTTAGCACGAGAGTGACACCTTAGACCATTCGGCCAATGAAGCGAGTTTTTCCGCATATCAAAAATGTAATTAAAGTATTTATAGAAATAAACAAGGTATATTTTTTTTATGTTCGTCTTTGGTTATGGTTAACTATAGGAATCTTTGGGGTCCTTTAGGTAGGAAATAGTGTGAGCCAAAATTTCGTGTGTGAGTGAGTGAACGAATAAATTGGATTAACTTTCTAGATATATATTTGTGTGTTAAAGCACTGTTTTAGCTAGAATTTTGATATCATTTTTAATTAGTGAGTTTATCAAACGGATACTAATGCCTTAATTTAAGTGGTTGGGATAAAAGTCCTTACGCATTCGGGAAGAGAGGGGCTAGGAACACTTTAGTCAATAATTTGGTTTAAGCACTAAATAATAATACGAAATTGTAATAAAAGCCTTAATTAATAGTGATTTACAAGTTTATGGGTAACTCCTATTTAACGTATAGCGGGCGATACCGGTACGTGGTATAGTGGTATATGGTATTATCTAAAGGGGAATATGTCCCAAGGTGACCAGGGTTGGGTTAATTATGCTTAAGTTAGGTTGAGATCTTCATTGGCTTCACACCCTCATATTCACTATTACCATCATCTCATCTCGTCGTGAAATGGAAAGAGCTTCTAAGTAAAGGATGTACGATTAGTACATTCGGGCATCCCCTGTGAAACGGTACTTAAGTACCGGTTAGTCTTTCCGCAAACTGAGCTAAAGATTGATATGATCGAGCCACGTCATTACTATTACGTATAGTGATGTTTTTATCCTATATTTTTTTACAAACATTTCTGCTTGTTGGTGTGTGACAGTCCCTGCTTATTGGAATCTGTTACGTTAATAGATACTTAGGGAGAGCCACGAGTGGCTTCCAATATCAACATTAAGACAAACAGCCCTGGATCCCATCCTTGGCAGTCAAAGGGTGAAACCCAATTCAAACGGTAATTTTTCGGTTATACCTGGGATTGGACCCCAGACCCTTAACCCAGCGGTCAGACCCGCTACCAACTGAGCTAAGATATTGGACAACGTATAATGATGAAAAACAAATAAGTTAAAAATAGTTTGTGTATTAATTTTATTGGTGAAGATGAATGACTAAATTTTAATATTTGCTATAAATTATTCTTGGTTGAATATAGCTAGTATGAAGTATAGAGGTTAGATTTAAAATTGATACAGTAGTGGTTTGTTAGTATTAAATAAATATTATATATATGTAGGTATAAATGCAGGTACATATGTATATATATATATACCTACATATATTTTATTTATTTAATACTAGCTATATAAATATATATATACAATAAATATTCTCTGGATTTTAGAGCAATTAGTATTTAACCAAAATGCACACTGGAAGAATATGCGGTTTTCACAATGAGGTTAATAGGTTGAAAGTTAAAAATTAAAATTGGTCCGTCTGTGCTTGGTACCCCTGTTATAAAGTGCACAGAAAAACACGGAATGACGTTAAAAAAAAAGGTTAATCCACAAACGTCAGTGGAAACCTAACAAACGTAAGAGAGTATAGTGGTGTGGCTGAATCTAAGTATGGTCTTAAGGTTTAATCTTTCGCCTCTTCGTGAAGATTCATGAATACTCAAGAGATGAAAATAAGTCTGACGAGTGGAAAGAAAAGGAGGGATGATAGTCGAATGGCTAGGGGAGGTGATCCATCAGCTCGAGGCCAACGTTTAAAAAAAAAATGTTAGGTAGTGAAATTGTGGATAAGTGAAGGAAGTGGTTAGGAGAAAATAGAGGAGAGCAAATTCAAAATTCAATCATCCTTGTCGATTGAAATCATGAACTCCTTTCTCTCTTTTTCTCTCTTAAGTGAACCCTCTCTTACTCTAGTTTACTCTTTTCCTCTCCCTTCTTTCCCTTCCCCCTAACGCACAAACCACCCATGAAAATCGCAAACTCGGGACAGAAAATTAAATCAGTTTGTAGGAGCGCGGATGACGTCACAATTTACTGGTAACGGGTTCATAGAAAGTATGAACATGAAAAATATCCGCCGGAATCTATAATAATACAACGAATGATATAGACTTATATATTATATATAGTAAGTTAACTTCTGGCCGATTTCAGAAATAGAAAGTCATATAAAATAAAGCAATGCATTTTAACCATTGAATTTCATAGTTTCGTAGAAATCGAATAAGGGGTTAAGGGGGAGGGGGCAGTTATCCTTCGGAAATATATATATGATGTATTTATCTCCGCAATAAATATAGTTTATAATATAAATATAACAAAACAGTAATTTGGGTAAACTTCCTTTTTGTAATTTTTCCATTCAAATAAAAAAGTTAAACATAAATACTACAAAGAACTGAAACAATAAAGAGGTTTTATGTATAAAAATAAGTCATATAGCGAGAAAGAATAAAACCTTGTACGTATATATATTTTTTAAAGTAGTTGGAAAAAACACATACATAAAACTGCATCCAAATAAAATAAACCAAGAATAATAACGCTCCTTCCTTATATCTTTCAAATATTTACTAATAAACATTTTATTAGAAACTGGAAATATCATCAAGAAATATTACAAATTTTATTCCACTTTTATCTTTCATAGGTAATGTGAATTATCGTCATAACACTAAGTGTAAATCTTAAAAAAAAGCATTTAAATAAGATCTATAAATTAGTCGTGTCTGTATTATATTAGTGACCGAAATTAATATATATTTAAATACAGAGCTCAGCTGTATCTTAGTAAAAAGAAATTGTTTTATCAACTAGTGTATTCTAAACAACACAAATTAAGAGCTATTATCTCTGAAAATATAAGAAAAATATTGCGTTAACTCAATAATCGGAGTATTTATATTTTAACACCAAAATTCTTTTCCTCGGTTGTATTTAACGTCACCGTGGCAGCCTAGACGAACTGGGAAATTACCTAAGTTTACGAGAGTTTTACGACAACCCTCTTTACACAACCTTTTTTTTTATTTACAGCCGTGCTGTACAAGGTTATCTAAGCCCCTCCGTTTAACATTAAACGTGGAATAATAAACTAGAGTAAAACTAAACCTTGTTCCCGTGTAGTACGGGAAAACTACTTTGGATTATAAAGACGAGTAGGCCTATTAAGTTAGATTCTGTTAAAAAGAGACTTTAAGAAAATATATTTTTTCAGGCGGTAAACATATTTTATTATTGATTATTTTTAATTTTGTAACACTCCGTCTTACTACCCATTCTTACTATACGCATATCTACTAATTACGGTAATGTGTCAGAGATGAGTAAGGTTGAATTTAAAGGAAGTTTAATCGCATTCGCGTGGAGACAGAGTGGAAAACCACCCTCAGTACACCCTATTAGGATCGAGCCCAAACCCTTCCAGTCATCAGCCGTGTGAGTCATTTGCGAGAGTGACGCCTTAGACCATTCGAATACCAAAGCGGGCTATTATTATTATTATTTTATCATATGTATTAAAATGAGATATCAAAAAATGACATCTGCAGATAACATGATTGGATAATTCTTGTTTGAATGGTTTTTGTTACTGTCATAAATGTGGATCGTCAGACTGTACATCATAAATGAGCCGTAACTATAAGCCCGGAGACGTTTTTAAGTAGCCGTATACGTCTATCAGTTACGGGTGTGGCCAGACGGTATAGGGCAGGTGTAACAAACTTGCATGTGGCCCGACCAATGATTCCGCGCGGCCGGCGCATCTTTTGATGACTCTAACATACAATGCGGCCCGTTTCTTCTTTACATACACATTGAAGAAATACACAATTTGGGATTCAACATTTTACTTTCTATTCACAAGAGATCGATCGATTCAATATAGTTGTTAAATTTGCGCAACAAGTAGTATGTGGAATGTTTAACACAAGCGAATAATAAATTGTTTTATCTAATAAAAAGGAACACACATTCAAGACTTCACTTTTACGGATACGTGTTTGATATCAATTTTTAAAGTGGCTTTAACACAAAATTTAAAGCCTAGATCTCACAAATTTTAAGCTACAGAAGATTAGAAAAATGGACTAAAAGGCAATTATACTAAATTTTAATAAAAATGTTAAATGTTGATTTCATGCAAATCCCACCAAACGATATGATGATGTTGATGTATTTAAAGCATGAAATAGCACACACACAAAATTGTGCATTGCTTTTCTTTCATCTGGAAGTAATTTCTTCAGGTGCCAACAAGAATTTAAATATTTTAGCTATAGGGGGACTAAAATACCCACAGATTTTTTTTTCCATTGATAAAGTTACACATTTTTGAAGAATCTAAGACAAAAGTAAACACATTTAATAATTAATTTTTATAAACTGAAAAAATAAATTAATACTTTCATCGAGTTCAGCTAATAAAGTAAACACATTTAAATGTAACAACCATTTCGGAAGTTATATGGCTACATTTACTTCCATTATCTTCAAATTTATTTGGTCGCCCATTAATTAATACAAGCTCCCAACATTGTAATTTTTGTCCAACAAATATTTTCAAACTTTCGGCTGCTACATTGACAATTCCTAGAGGTTGGGCCCTACTCAATCTACTCGAATGATAAGATCTAATGCTGTAAAAAAAGTTTAGTTCAAGAACAGCTAAAACCCGCTATAGTGGCCAAACGGTCTAAAGGCAGGGATGCTGAGACTTTTCTGACTTAAGGACTAGCTGAATTCTCGAACCACGCCAGTGTGCCACCTCTTATTTAAGTTTTTTAATGAGTATTTTAAAATCAAAACTTCTTGAATATTGTGAGAAATGTTTTTAAAAATGCTCATAGTTATTTGGTAAGGAGTAATAAACGATAAGGTTATATCTTCTTGGTTATTAATTTTATTCCCTTCTCCTTAATTTATATAGGCCTAAGCTTTAAGTCTTCTATGACGACGACATGTTTCGTGATGTTATACCATCTTCAGGTGGGTTTTTTTCGTAATAGAGATTATTTATTTTAATCCATACTATCGGAATGTTTATGAATTTTGAGGTGTTAAAACAACTTTCTGATAGAAATGGAAACAAATAATCTTTATCACTAATAAACCCGAAGATGGTGTGACATCACCGTAACATGTCGTCGTCATAGAAGACTAAATTTTATATAAAATAAGGAGAAGGGAATAAAATTAATAACCAAGAATATATAAACTTATCATTATGAAATGTAATGAACAACTCAAATTAAATGGTAAATATTTAAATGAATGACTACATTTTAAATAAGTAAAATTATTAATTGTCACGGTACAGCATGTAATAATTGTCTTAAAGTAAAAACAGTGAAAGTAACAACACCTTCAGGGTGGGGGGGGGGAGCGAGGGGGGAATATGATAAATATATAAATGTTAAAATAAAAATTACATCATATTACCATTATAGGTATCATACCATTATAGTTTGAAACGTTTTGTATGTTGCTAGCCAAGATATTTAATGTTCGGATTCATAACTTGTCTTAAACAAAATACAAGAGGTTTTGTAATCGTTGACTCGCTTTCATTTCATCCCTGGTCTAAGGCGTCACTCTCAGGTCAGACTGGCTTTCTGATGACGGGGAGATCGGGGGGTTTGAATCCTGGCAGTGGATCTACTGAGGGTGGTTTTCCTTAAATAGTTTCAAACTCTCCATCCACGCAAAAGAGGGTAACTACATCCAAAATGCTTGGTTCTTACCCCTAACCCATTAGAGTAAATATCATATATGCGTATAGCATGAACAGATAGTAAGACACGGTGATGAAAATATATAAATAGGATTTTAATATTTAAACATAAAAAGTTTCTAGGTGGTGTCATGTGATCACTTCATCTCGGAATATCGCAACGGAATAAGGTCGCAGACATTTCAGGGACACTCTTACTGAAAAGATTAGTTGGAGGAAATTAATGTTGTCTTCTTGATGTGAAGTTAATGAGAAAATCCACATTTATTACAAGTTTGTTGAAAGTAGGAATGAACTTTTTTTTAATAGAAAGTATTACAACTACTTTATATTTTTTTTACCTTACTCACACAATAATCCTTTGTTTTAAAATAAAAATTGGTTTTTTCTCTTTCCTCCCTCCACGTCTTTCCAAATAGAAAACAAAAAACAAACAAGGTATCAAATGGTTTAATTAACGTGAAATTCAATTTTTATTTTTATGTTTCATTTCTTGACTTGAACTTGGGTAAAAGATAATATTTTTAAGAAAAAAATTAAATTGCTTATTTTGGCGCGTTTTTTTTTCCCTAGAACTTCGAAACTGATTATAATTTATCTCGCAAAAAATTTTGTTTTAAGTTTAACGGTACAATCCTGTCAAAAAACAAAGCAAAAATAATTTTTGCTTATTTCTAAAACTTGAAATTATTTTTGTTTGTTGTACGATTTATAAATATTTATAAGTTTAAAACCCGTTTTTTTTTATAATTTTAACACCAAGGATATTAATGACCATTTTCCGTACCGGTGGGAACACGGACTAGATTCCAAGCTCATCTAATTTGATTCATTTAAGTGAAACCTGATTTGGTGGCCACATGGTCTAACGTACTACTCTCATGTTGGACTAAACTTCCGAAAACGGGGAGATCCTGTTTCACTCCCAATCGTGTGCACCAAGGTTTTCTCCTAAATATTTTTCCATCTCATTTCACGCAAATTCATGTGCATTTCTTCTAAATTATACTTTCCTATTACCTAACATATCAGCGTAATTAGTACATAGGCGTATAAATAAACGGTTAGTAGGACGCGGTGCTAAAAAATAAAAGTAAAAAAATTACAATTTGGACACAGAAATTGAACTCAAGACCTTTGGAATTGCGCATAAATGTTCTCTATCACTGAAACCATCCTGGCTCATCTCGTATTCAGGGCCATCCGCCACTAGTTGTTAGTGTATTGAGTAAATATGTGGTAGAGCAAAGCCAAGGGGCCTGAGTTCGATTCCCGTGTCAATATTGTAATTTATTACTCAGAAACGGGAAGGTCGGGATTTAAATCGCTGCTAAGTTTAATAAGGGTGTATTATCTTCTTAATTATATCTCACTTTACCTCCGAAAAAAAACACGCTATTTCAGTGTAATTAAATCTTGGACGGTTAGTAAGACGCAGAGAAAAAAAGACTATTTAAAGAGTAGGTATTGGGAGGGTACCTTAGAGAGGCAATGCACCCTCATTAGTGCAGGGAGAATATGAGGAAACTAAAATAATATATTGCATGTGTGAAGGCACCCTCAATGCACACGACCGAGATTTCAGTCCCGACCTCATCCATCAGCGGAAATCCAATGGCTGTATCAAACATGTCGAGGAAAAACGTAGAAAATTATCTATTATCTTTTTTAAATCAATAGACTCAGGATTTACGACATATTCAAGAGAAATATTTCAAAAAAATCATAAAGATATATTCTATAAAATAATGATATATTCTACAAAAACTAGATTTACAAATTAATTTCGATACACAAATAAACATTTATTTCCATAATGAAGGGATAGAAAGAGAATTCTAAAGACTAGATAACAAGCAAAATGAGAAGAACCACAACAAAAAGAAAAAAAAATCATAAAGGGAGGGAAAAAAATTCCCAGCTTATCCGGGATCCAGGAAAGAAGGTAGGTAGGTAGGTACACACAGATATGAGCACCAAATTGTTCCCGATCCTCAAACAGGTAACCATGGTAACAAGAGGATATAACGCGTGGCAGACTAGAGCAGAGATCACCGAGGCGGAAAGCGAACATTTCTGTCCAATAAGATTAACCCCCTCTCACCCCCCAACCCCTCATCACAACTAATGGCCCACAGACCTACCTCGGTCATAGGTAATAAAGGTGTGCGAAGGTCACTTTTTTTCAAATGCGAAGTAAAGCATGAAACATGCGAAGTAAAATCAAAGTTGAAGTCTAAGTTTTTTTTGTTGTAGTCGCGTGACGCCACTTTTATTTCATTTGGTGCCACGTCTTACTAAATTTTCAGGTTATATGCCTATGTAATAACTATTCTAATGTGTTAGGAATGAGAAAGGTTGAATTTAGTGTGAAGTGTACCCACATTTGTGTGGAGGAAGAGTGAAAAGCCATTTAGGAAAAACCACCCTCAATATACCTGACCGGGATTGAACCCCGATCTCCACGACATCGACAATCTAGTCGAATGTGAGTTTTACGACTTAGACCATCCGGACAACCAAGCGGGTAACACTATTTTTTTATTTTTCAAACTGTCCATTATGCGCTTCTAGGTAATGAGAAAGGTTTTCAGATAGAAGAGAGAAAAAGGTACTATTATTTATGCTGGTATTTCTGAATTTATACAATCTTACGTTATAATCAATAGTCAGTGTTAAAATTACTTTCTAGTAACTTTTCTAAAATGTATTATGTGCTGAAATATGACATATTTAGTGAGTTATTTAAAATCTATTTATAACATATTGAAGTGATTTTGCTCAAAATGTTTATAAGATGCGAGGGTTATTGTGGGTGTCGAAGCAAAGAATACTTGACCTTATATTTCGAATTTTCAAACCTTAGTACACCCTTATAAATCATATTACGCCTAACACAACTCAGTACCCTTCTTTTAGTCGTACGACTCAAGGGGGTGACATAGTCTACCAACCATTCCTAGCACAGTTCTTACCATTTTCACGTCTCTTTCCAGGCAAATTCTGGTGTGTTTCCCCTTAATCATCTTCCTCGTATCCGCTTAGTTAGACGCATGCATGGTCTTAAGGAGTCACTATCGCATTAGACTAGACTGCCGATGACAGGGAGATCGGGGCTCGAATTACCGATCGGGTTTTCTGAGAGTAGTTCTTCCTAAATGATTTTACACTCTCCTTTCACGAGAATGCAGGTACATTTCCTCTAGATTTAACCTTCCTCGTTCCAAACACACAAGCGTAATTAGTACAATATGTGTATAGACCGAAGGGGTACTAAGACGCTGTGCTAAGGAAAAACCTTCCTCGTTCTTAGAGCCCTTTGCCACGGGACACTTTCAAGAGACAGCGTGGCACCTCAGTGAGGCGATACCGCAAATACATTGGAGTAAATGTAACCTTTCCCACGGGGCGTGCCATTGAGTTGCTTTGACTCCTCGCTGCCAAAAAATCTGTGTACGAACCACAGGAAACACATGCAGTTGAATGAGAGCTTTCTTCGCCACCATATGATTCAATAGATTATTGGCCAACAACTATCACCTCTAATAATTATCGTTGCAATAAAAAAATAATCATTAAATTTATTATTAGCAATATGTAGAATATTATAGTAATTTTTTTTAAATATACGCATTATTACTTACTATGTTTCTGAGTTGGTGCAGAAAGGAACTGCTTTTATATACATACACAGATACAGCCTGTTCGAAACTCATAGCCCAAACTGCACATATAGCTTGTTTGAACCAAAAGTAATACAAAATCCCAATACACTTACATCCGAATAACCATGCTAATACCATTAAATTGTATTCAAAGTTTTGGCGTACGGCGTCGGAAGAGCAAAGCTGTTCAAGCATGCGTGTACAACAGGTTGCATATGAGTTAGGTAAGCGGCACTTCACATGTAATAATGGCAAGCACTTTCTGTGATGTAGGACCGTTAAAGATGACGCTAAAAACGTATTCGAATTTCTAGATGGACTGGTGTGTTGTTTACCATTAATTGTGGTATGTTCTGCTGAATGCTCCGAGATTTCAACGTGTGCAGAGCCGCGTGCCTAGCTCCTATGCAACCTATATTTAATGTTATTAGCATAGTTTTCCATGTAAATGTATAGATATTTTGTATTACTTTTGGTTCAAACTAATTATGTATGCAGTTTGGACTATGATTTTTCGAACATCCTGTATACATATATTTACACTTATATATTATATATACATAATTTATATTTGACGCTACCCCTTAAATACGCCAAGGGCGACTTGTCAGGATGGAAGTGAAGGGGTGCGACTTAGAAACGTTGGAAAGTGGTTTCTGATGTTGTTTAGTATGAACTATTAATTAATCTGACACATTGTGAATGTTTGAGAATTCAATGTTTAGATTACTGACAATCGAGTATTGCAGGTTTTTTTTTAAATATTACATAATGCAATTAGGTATTTAAAATATAACAAAATAGGGTGACCTGGTGGTCTAGGGGTAAGGTGTCAGACTTCTGTGCTGGGGGCCGGGGTTCAATCCTAGGTCCCGGCACAGATTTATCTGATTGCCAAACCCTTCCTTCACCTCTGACAAGACGTGTATTAATCACAACTTGTGAATGTGAGGAATGCCAGGTCTCTACCGTGGTTCGGATTCCACGTTAAACTGTAGGTCCTCCATTTCATCTCACAATCACCCTACCATTACACATTAGCGTAAGTGCGTATAACCCGAACGGGTAGTAAGACGCGGTGCTAATAATAATAATAATAATAATAATAACAAAATAATGTATGTGTATTTACAATATTATTTATATTTCTTAAAACTAAACTAATTAGTAGGTAAATAAAAACCTTTTCCACAAACACGCTTATTGTTTTTTTAATTATCCTGAAAAGTTCCCAAAAAATGGACTTAGTTCCATCCCTAACGCATTGATTTAATTATTGTAGCGCAGATGTATCAGGGACAACTCAAATGGAGGAAACAGCGTGTCCACGTCTATAAACAGTAAATTGTATATGATCGTGTTGTTTAATTGATACGGCGTGTCCTGTGAAACCCAAAACATTGTATTTTATGTGTGATCGTTCGAATACAACGTTATATTATTATTATTATTATTAGCACCGCGACTTAATACCCGTTCGGGTTATACGCACTTACGCTAATGTGTAATGATAGGGTGATTGTGAGATGAAATGGAGGGCCTACAGTTTAACGTGGAATCCGAACCACGGTGGAGGCCTGGCATTCCTCACATTCACATACAACGTTATAGATTAATCTATTCGTTCTCTTTCATTTCAAAGCAGAGTTATGGTAGAAAATTCATGTTACTGTAGAATTTGCGGGTTTAATCAATGTAAAGAGAACAGAAAAGTAGCGCGGCCCCATGGAGAAATTCGATTATGTCTTTGCTTACGACATCCAAGTACACAGCAGTTATATTTTAGTAAGAAGACAACCACACATGAATATTTTTACTTTCTCCCGACTCCTCGTAGAGAAAGTAATGTGATCGTCAAAAAAAATCGATATCGAGATTTTGATAAATGTTGATGTTTCATAACCTCCTGAAACCAAAAAAAAAAGTTGTTTTCGTTATGCTGTCTGTCTGTACCTCGGGCTAGAGCCAAAACTATTTTACTGATTGGGTTAAAACTTGGTATCCGGGGTTTTCATAAGGTTCCCCCTACCCCAAGGGTTTTTGGAACTAGACATCTAACCCTAAATTTAATGTTAATTTACTGAGAGGCAAAAACAAAAACAAAAAATCGATTTTATCAAAATTTGCTTTAATGATTTTGATTACATTTTATATCTCGACACTGTTTATCATTATAAATAGGTTGTAAATTCTCATTTTCTCATAAAAATTACTTTGAGGGTACGTTACATAAGCAGAAGTTTACAATTTTCATAATTTCTCCTTCATCCAGCCCTTTATATATACATTTATTTTCTGTCTTATAGCTCTTAGCACAATTCAGATGTTACTAGCTTCTGGCGTGGCAATCGTATACCACATTTTTTTATTCCTTATAAACTTCGACCTTACCAGTTTCCGAACCCAGCAAAATCTCCTTTATTGTGGTGTCATAAAAGCGATTTTTGAATTTTTTCAACTTTTTAATCATCTGTTGGGAAACTATTTTCTTCACTCTTGACTTTCTAAATTTTACTCTAAAATAAAGATGGTTAGAGAAATTCTTTAAATTTTCAACTACATTATAAAAAAAGCTAACTTATTTATTGAAATTTTAGATATTTAATAGTTAAACTTCAATAAACCTCAATAAATACGTTAGATATAATTTTATGACAATAAAGTGTTAAGGAGGGTCCTCAACAATGTTTAGTTTGAAACAAAAGTTATCTAATCATTATTAGCACCGCGTCTTACTACCCGTTCGAGTTATACGCGCTTACGTCTAAAGTGTAATGGTAGGGGGATTGTGAGATGAAATGGAGGACCTTACAGTTTAACGTGGGATCCGAACCACGGTGGAGGCCTGGCATTCCTCACATTCACAAGTTGTGATTAATACACTGTCTTGTCAGAGGTGAAGGAAGGGTTTGGCAATCAGATAAATCAGTGCCGTGACCGAGGATTGAACCCCGAACCCCAGCACAGAAGTCTAAACCTTACCCCTAGACCACCAGGTCACCCGTTATCTAATCAAGCGTTAAGTTTTTCCAAACATAGTACCTAATTTTAAAACGTTAAAAAAAATTAGACTGTTACTTTAAGAGCATAAAATATTTATAAAATTTTAATTGTTTAATTTCACATGGTGACTTAAATAGTTGTTGAATATCTGTCAAATGTGTCCTGGAATTTAATGACAACTTTTCCTCTTCATTTAAAAAGTTTCACATCTAATGTCGCTATGCTCATTACAGATATTCAACAAATGATTATATATCATTATGTGAAGAAAAATTAAATTTTTAGTTTCTACTATAGCATTAGTTAATTTATTTTGGCAAAAAAAAAGTTTTGATACAAAAAGTGCAAAAACAATTACCTTTTCTCACGTTCCCTTACACTCCCACCTTGAGGCGTGTCACCCAACACATTTTAGAACTTGCCCAAATAGACAGTATATCATATCACTATGAGATAATTATCAACAAAAGAATAAAAACAATAAAAGTCTCACCACTTAATCTGAATGATGCAGTGTGACGTCATAGAGTGAGAGAGTGTGTCACCTACATTGTTACGCAGAACAATGTGTCCCCCCCCCCTTCACCGACCTGACTCTTGGAGTACCTTGCCTTGACACTAGAAACACTTCTCTTCACCCTACTCGCCCCATCTTAAAACTTTCGTCGTCGCCAGATTGTCTTCGTTAAGGGAAACACTTGAAAGGAACAACATTGCTTTTTTTTTTCCCCCCCCTCCGCCATCACACACACACACACAACAAATCGGTTGTTTCTCCAGATTGCAATCTTCACCCTCAAATCCCCCTTTCATTGGTTTCTTTTTTATTTTATTTCCCCCTATCATTTTTCACAGTAGCCTTCAGTAGCCTGATTCAATAATACTGCTTTGCCACCAGGGTGACTTTAAGTCTCACGGGATTGGCGCACCCAGGGGAAGGGGGGGGGAGGGCATTGGTGTGGAGTGGATTGTTGCTAGGGTAATCAAAGTCGTTAGAAAGGCACACTCCTTTTACCCTGAAAGGTAACCAGGCACGTTTCCTCTAATCCATCAAGAAAAGATTGTTACCTTTCAGAGTAAATAGTATATACCTGTGAATTATCCTCATAACTCGGTAGATCATTCGTTGGCCAGGTATCGATGGAAATACATTACCATGTAGATCAGAGCCTATTACGATTGGTCAAATAGGGATCTAGTAGGAGAGAACAAAATATACAGTTTTAATCATCTCTGCTTACCCTGGCAACACTCCACAATAAGACACCTAGGGAACAGAGGGAGCCAAGAAATGAGTTTGCCTCCTCCAGGACCCATACATGATGTTAGTAAGAACTCTAAACATAGTAAGTAAAACATTAAGAGAACACTGAAAATGTACCGAATTAAGACTACACTTTAAGACCAGGGCTACAACTTTAATTTATTATTATTATTATTATTTAGCACCGCGTCTTACTACCGTTCGGGTTATACGCTTAAGTACTAATTACGCTAATGGATTAGGAATTGGTAAGGTTTAACAGAGGAAGTGAACCCGCATTTGCGTGGAGGGAGAGTGGAAAACCATTTAGGAAAAACCACCCCCAGTTCACCCGACCGAGATTCGAACCTCGTCTCCCCGTCCTCGGCAGTCGGGCTCAACACGACTAGCGCGTTAGCCAACTCACCACACACACTTGATTTTAAAAGGTACGACTATACACCTTAAAAATTTTACACTATTAACATAAAAAAGTCCCTAAATGTATAGTTGGAAATGATATACAGGAATAATTTTTTAAAAATACCACGGCGTTAGTCAACAATCGAGCCATACAGACCGAGCAGCCGTCGTATGTTGGCGGTGATAGTGCCAACGTTCGTGGATATGGGTGTAGTGTGGCCGGCACAACAAAACCCCTCGGCCGTTAATCTCGATTTTCTAGTCCAGAGTCGCTACTTTATCATTCAAGTAACTCCTCATTTGTCCTCATGAGACAGAGCTGACCCCGTTTCAGACCTACTGCTTCAAGGAAAAATCTATAAACGCCGGGGGTCGGTCCCAGGCCCTTTTTATCTTTAGCTAGGAACTGTGACTAATAGCAGAAGGTCTTTATTGCAAACAGTTACTGAAAGTAACTTACTCAACCTATTTGGAAATAATTATCATTTGCTTAGTAATAATATATTATCAATAAAAGTATTATCAAACAATTCTAAGGATTTAGGTGACCTGGCGGTCTGGGGGTAAGGTGTCACACTTCTGTACTGGGGGTCCGGGGTTCAATCCTCGGTCCCGGCATAGATTTATCTGATTTCCAAACCCTTCCTTTCAACCTCTGACAAGACGTGTATTAATCACAACTTGTGAATGTGAGGAATGCCAGGCCTCCACCGTGGTTGGATCCACGTTAAACTGTAGGTCCTCCATTTCATCTCACAATCACCCTACATTACACATTAGCGTAAGTGCGGTATAACCCGAACGGGTTAGTAAGCCGGTGCTATAATAATAATAATAATATAATTCTAAGGATTTCTGCATAATTTGCGTTTTTGTAACTTATAGAAAGAGCAATGTATATTATTAATTTTTTTTTTGCGGTTATGGCATAAAAAATTTGTAAAAAAATTAATAAATGAAAAAGTATTATATTCACATTTTTATCTTGTTATAGCCGGCCACCAAAATTTTAGAAAATGTTTTTATAACTTAAGAGCCATACAAATATTAGTTTCAAAATAAAAACCTTTTTATTTTGTAAACAGCGTAAGAACACAACCGCCTTTCCAGTTTGTATGACGTCATCAGTAGCCTTTGTTACGGATGGTTCGCCATCTTGATTTCAGAAGAGCACGACTCATTTTAGAAGCTCTCGTTTAAAAATGATTTTTTAAGAGAACCATACCCGCCGTTGCCACAAAAAAAACCCAAAAAAACATCCATACGGTTATTTTCATAAGTTCGTGTTTCGATAACGTAAAAACCGTTAATAATTTAAAAACAAATTGTCTGTGCGAATGTTTTAAATGCGAAAAGATCAACATAATTACTATGGTATTGCAGATCATATGGTTTCGCGAATGGAAATACGCTGTTTTAGCTGTCACCACCACCTCTCCTGCTGTGGATGCACTTTAAATAATAGCTTTAATTAATAATATCTTCAGCATCAAAGTAAATTTCTGGGTGAATACTTGCACGTGGATAGTATAGTCATCCCGACATTTGCTTACTCTTATCTGACAAGTCTAGAAGCAATAATTTCATGTATGTATCTATCAATAAATTAGTTACGTCCCGCTATAAATTGCGACAGCTGTCTGTTAAATACGGTGACTTTTTGTCGATGTTGGATAATTCACATTTATAATGACTTCTAAAAACCTCAAGATCACATAATATTCATTATTTAAAGTGTTACCCGTTTAGGTGGCCACCTGGTCTGACGCGCTACTCTCGCAGTAGACTAGACTGCAGATGACGGGGGGGATCGAGATTCGAATCTCGGTCGGGTATACTGAGGGTGGTTTATACAAAAATGATTTCCACTCCCTTCCAGCAAATGGGGATATACTTCATCTAACTATGGCCTACATAATCATCCGTAAAACAATTAGCATAATTAATACATAAGCGTATGACCCTAATGGGTAGTAGGACGCGGTGTTTATATATTATATATATATATAAACATATATATATATAAAACATATATATAATAAACATATATATATATATATGAGGTGTTTTGTGATTGCTGCTATTATGACCTGAAAAGTTCTGTGCCGGAGCAATAAAGCCGTTGGCAATAAACAATATTTTGTTGGGTCAAAACAATATTATCTTGGAAGGTTGGCAAGACGATAAAGATGAACATGAGAATAATTTTGAGTGGAAACATATTTATTATTTTTTCCCCCGCATCTTGCTATCCGTTCGGGCTATCTGCTTATACCTTATTATTAGCTCCGCGTCTTACTACCCGTTCGGGTTATCCGCACTTACGCTAATGTGTAATGTTAGGGTGATTGTGAGATGAAATGGAGGACCTACAGTTTAACGTGGAATCCGAACCACGGTGGAGGCCTGGTATTCCTCACATGCTTATACCTTAACTAAGCTAATTTGGTAAACATTAGGAAGGGAGAGTTAAGATTAGGTGTACCAATGTTTGCATGGAAGGAGAGTGGGAAACTATAAAGGAAAACAAAACTTAGTACACCCGTCTGGGATTCGAACCTTGACTTCCCCGTCATTAGAAAAATAGATTGAGTGAGTGTAACATTCAAATAGTTTATTTTTTCTAATAAATAAAATGGGTAGTTTGTGTTGACTGGTCTTTTTTTTATGGATTTTTTGGGGGGCTCATGCAAGTTTTTCTTTGAAATGCATATCTTTAAATAAAAAAAGTTTTTCACTTTAATGCTAGATTTAATTAACGTTTGCATTTTGTTTTTACTCACGTATTTAACTTTTTAATAAATATGTGTGTCCTTTTTAGCTATTTATTTTCATACAATGTAAAAAGTATAAAAAAAAATCTGGCATTTCGCTTTCCGAGTGTAAGAGCACATCTAAAAAAAAGTTTTGAGATAATTAAATTGTGTTCTCAGTATAATCAGGAGGTAGCAAACAACAACAAACCAGATGTAATGTAAGAAAATATTCTTATTCCAACCAAACTATTAAATTACTGTCAATATGATATTGGAGTAGTGTGCTCGCCTCAGGACCCGATGTTCGTAGGTTCAAATCCATCCGAGGGCGACGGTATTTTTTTCTTGAGCGATAAAAATTCGCAGCGCAACTTTCTCTAGAGGGGATGTAAAGCCGCCCGTCCCATGTCAATTGGGGCATGTAAAAAGGAACCCTAGAAGGTATGTTAAAAATAGATTTGCTGGCATATTTGGTAGGCCCTTTAGCGTTCGCTCATAGAAATTCAGTGTGGAAGGAAAGGGGGAAACACCACACTTTCCCTAGTACATGTGATTTCCACCAGATGGTGCAGGCAGCACTAACCAACCGAAGGGCTGTGTGCGTACACAGATCCGGATGGATAGAAATCACATCAAACTAACCTTCTAGGGGTGTTGACTTAAAAATATTATGGAATTACCCTCAATTAATATAATATTTTTTTAACAGGCAAGAAACAACCTACAACCCAAACCATCTAAAACCCTGTCGGACATATTGGTGTGAGTGAAGCTGATGTAGGCCCAGAAAAAAACAAAACAATGTGGTTGTTATTTGAAAAGAGTTCGCCGCAAGCTATCAAGTTTAGGCAACTTTACATACAGCACTGTGTTTCGTGTGGCTAGCTCGGGATTGCTTTTTTTTTTATTTGGTTGATGTAACGCAAACTACGTTTTGTTTTTTTATGTCACGTTACTTTATTAGGAATAAAAGTAGCCAACAGTTACAAAAGTTACTAGGACTTGTTTTATATATTAATTCGTTAGTTGATGTGAGCTGTCACTTTTAATAGAGAGAATAAACGGCTATGAACTAATACTTTTAATATTATTTACAGTAAAATGTAATCAATATTGTAGCAAAAATAAACATCTTTGTATTTTCTAACCCAAAGTTTCTTACGAGTTCTTAGTGTATACAAACAAAGTTTAAACATTTATTTATGTCACCACGTCTCAAGACATATTCGGGGTATACGATAGTGTGGTGATGATGAAGACTGTTGTATTTGTAAGAAAGGTACACCAATTTGCGTGGAGGAAGAATGGAAAAGTATCTATGAATAAAACACCTGCCATACCTGCTCAGGGATTAGAGCCCCAACCTCCCAACCACAGGCAAACCAAACTAATTGATCTTGACGTTTAGAGCACACGCTTCATTTACGAATCAACCGGCCCCGTGGTGCAGTTGTCAGTGCACCTGGCTGGCTACGAGGGACCTAGGTTCGATTCCCGGCTGATACCTTCGATATTTCTTTACGAGAGATGGATCACCCCAACGGTCACCTGGGTTTAGTTAGTTAGGTTTAGGTTAGGTTCAAGTGTTTCCACTGGTTCTACACAGTACACCCTCATACTCACTATCACCATCACCTCATCTCATCAGGACATGGAAAGAGCCTCCAAGGAAAGGATGAACGATTAGTACATTCGGGCGTCCCCTGGGCAACGGTACGTTAGTACTGGATAATATTTCCACTACTAGGCTAAGAATTATGTAGCCCTGACGCGCATTATTATTACTAGGCCTATCTACGAATTTAATTACTAGTCATTAGTGGTGCAATACAGTAACGTTAATTATACTTCACCAATTACTTAAATTTCGTAATCAACAATCGTTAACTAAAAATTATATATATATACATATATTATAAAAACAGCAAAATTATGCAATGCTTGAAATTCTCACATAGCTCTGAAATGGTAGGATGTGTAACGATTATGTTTTACACATCCCTTTAAAGAGAGATAATAAGATCAAATCCAACGTTTTCAAAATGTATTTAATTTACACTGTATTTCGCAGTAAATATCTAATCTTGAAACATTCCTCTGTCTCTGTTTATCAACCACCCAGGCAAAATCTTATCCAGAGACAAGGGGGGTAAGAAACGAGGGATGATTGCTTCTAGGATGTTCAAGTATCGTGATGCAAAGTCTTCGTAAACCACCCTGTCGGAAAACGGAGATGAGGACACTCGGTAATAGTCACTGAGTAGTTAGGACCTGCGTTCGTCGAGAGAAAACATATTTTTTTATTAATCACCAAATCGGAGCCGGGACCGTAATTACTCCGCGTCGGTCACTAAATTGGATCAATCTTGATCTTAATCTAATCACATTTTAATCATCCCAGTTCCCTAAAAAAGTGAAATGGCAGCGCGTGTGATATCGGCTAGAATATTCACCCCGTTTATTACATCACTAATGCCAAATAAACACTTAATTAAATCTACATAATGATTTCAATTATTACCTGACAACAAATCGCATCAATCTAACCAGTATAATATCAAAACTTACGAATAGTAAACCAGCACAAAAGGCCGGTACATCGATAAGAATAACATTACCATGTCAGAATATTGTATGAAGGGTAAATAACTGTTATTATTTGAAGTCGTGGCTAAGCCATCTGCAAATGTTTACCGTTAAAAGATATTCACGCCAAACATGCCATCTTGAGGCGGTGATTATTTTAAAGAAGAATCCTGAAGATAAAACTCATATTTAATGTTTTATGGGGTTTTTTCTTTATAATACTTGGAAATATGAAGTCCACTAGCAGTTTGTCCTAGTTGTAAGTTTATAGAAGTATTTTACATATACTTAGCATAAAACTTATTAAATAATATAAATTGTTTCGTAAGGGTTTCTCATATTTTTTTTATGCAAGAAGATCTAATAAAAAGAAATAAGAAAAATATATAATTGTAAGTAATTGTCCTATAGTAATATATAGTTCTTCAACAGGTCGCGCTCCAGTTCAGGTTAATTAAATGATGGTGATAATAAACAAAATGAAAATTGGTTAATAGGGTTAAAGGCTAATATTTTAATTTTTTTTTACTATTAAAAAGTAAAATATATAAAATAGAAATTGATATTATTATTACTATCAGACAGTTCTCGAAATTGATGAAGCTTAACAAAAATGCGAGGTGTTTGTATCAACAAATAAGAAATGTCTGTCAAGTTGTGTCTATTTAATCCTCTTTAAAAATGTTAAGAGTGTAGGCCTGTACGTTTGAAAGTAATAATACAAAGAAGTATGTAATGAATCAATCATGTAGGCATGAAAACAACTTTATTCGACGCTAGCCATGCTAAATAAAATATGAATGTTGATAACACTAAGTGTTTACTTGACCCAAATTATTTTTATTAATTTTTTTTTTGCAAGAAAAATATTCTTTATATATATATTTTATACTTCGACTCATGTTTCAAGTGTAATTAAAAACCTCACTAATTATGAAAGCTCGTATTTTTTTAACTTGTGCACGTTCTTCTGTTTGTTGTTTACTAAGGGAGGCTGTATATGAAGAGTCAAAGCGGCGTTTTTGAAGTGCACCTACCCTTCATCCTCTGCTCACCCTCTCATCCCCCCCCCCCATGGTTGAACCCTCTGCCCCTTACCTGCCTGCAGCGAATCACGTGTCAAGTAGTCTTACACAGCTTGCTTCAAAGTGGGCACCTCCCCACCCCACTTCCTCCCGGGATTGATGCGCGTGGGAATGAGGTGTCTGGGTGTAAGAGAGAGGTTAGTAAAAGGTGCTCCAAGTGAGATTAGTGCGAGGCTGATCCCTCTTCAGCACCTGTACCTATCTAACAAGGCAGCATCTCACATCTGCAAAAGCCACTTGCATCTTTTTAAAATAATTATTTTGTTGAAAACAAAGTACCTAATTTGGAAAGGAATATTCAAATAGAACGCGCTGTTTTATTTCTTATTATCATAATCATGAGCCCCACTAAAAAACAGATTTTTTTAAATTTATTTATTTCATATTATCCTATTATCCATCTTGATTCGATGAATTTTATTCAACTAACATTCTACAGCTTTGCTCCCTCGGTAGCATGTTTACCTACTGAGTAAGGGTTCCGGGTTCTATTACCGGCATGGCTGAAAAATCTATAGTTGGTGAAATGTGGGTTTCTCCTTTTATAGTGATGAATTAACGGTCTGAGGGCTGGGTGTTGTTTATGTTCTATACATTTTAAGTTAGTCGTACCCGCCTCGGTGGCGTAGTTAGCTAACGCGCCAGTCGTGTTGAGCTAGACCGCTGAGGACGGGAGATCGAGGTTCGAATCTCGGTCGGGTGAACTGAGGGTGGTTTTTCCTAAATGGTTTTCCACTCTACCTCCACGCTAATGCGGTTCACTTCCTCTAAATTCAAACTTCCAATTCCTAATCCATTAGTGTAATTAGTACTTAAGCGTATAACCCGAACGGTAGTAAGACGCGGTGCTAAAAATAAATAATAAAATAAGTTAGTCGTGTGCTTTATAATTTGTTAGCTCAGAAAATACACAATTGATATCTCAAATAATAATAATAATTCCACCAATAGAGTGGAGATGAGGAAGATCGGATTTACAAAAAATGTACCTGAATTTGTGTGAGAGGAGAATAGGAAACAATTCAAAATAAATTAAACTCTATAGCGTCCACCTAGCTGGGATTCAAACCCTGACCTCCCTATCACAGGCAAACCAAACTTAATGAGCTTGACGTTTAACACGCACGCCCACCGATGCAAGTGAGAAAGGATATCAAATACTTCAAAATAAATTCGTGCCTTTGTGGTCTTAGTGTTCACAGTTACTTCCACCAGGTACATAGGTACCGGTTTCGATCTCTGGTGCTACCAGATTTTTCTGTGAAGCAATAGGGTCTGGTCAACTTCGCCTCATGACGACAAATGAGGAGTTACTTGAAAGAAAAAGTAACTGCTCCAGGTCGGCCGGAGGGTTCGTTTGTGCTGACCACATGCTACCCTCTACACGCAGAAAATGGCACTATCTTCGCCAACCTATTGAGACTACTTGATTGGTATGACCGAATCCATGGTGTTTTTATGTCGAGTTGTTTCTTTTCCACCACAATCCCTAATGTGGGAAAAATATATTTGCAATATAATAAATCTATTCCCTGTGGCTCATTCTCTCTATGGAATTCGGTGATTCAAAGATATTTGCTAATCTGATGCCTTTGCTATAAAGTTGTGCGAATAATACCCATAGCCAGATGCGCACGACACAATTTATTTTACAAAGATTTTGGGCAAGAAATTGGACAAGATCTTGGTCATATCGATTGCACACAAGCTTTAACTAAAGACCATTTACACGACATGTACATCTGCATACAATATTTGAAAAATACGATGGCTTGTTCCTTCTTTGCCCTTTTTATGGGTGGTTGATAATCATTGTGTCGTTTAAAAAAGATGTGTGTTTCTAACTTATTATTATTATTATTATTAATATTATTATTATTATTATTATTATTATTATTATTATTATTATTATTAGTGGATTGACTAGTTAAAGGCTACCAACTTCCCTTGTATTTTGAGATTTTGGTGTTTAATTTCAAACAAAACTATAATAAATTTCCCCTTCACACGAAAACTTAAAAAAGATCTCTCTTCAAGCTCTCTATCTATTTGTTGCACCTTACCACCAGATTAATAATTGAGTTATTATTTTTAAACGAAAAGAACTATTTTATTTTACCGATTTACAATAATTATACACTAATAAAGATTTCCATGGTGATGTAAACAAAGAATGAATGTGCAGAGGAGCAACTGCTTACAGATTAGACAAGCTGTAAATTCACTAGGAAAATAAGGTTTTCGTTGGAAACTACAGTTTTTGCAGACATCCTGGACCCTTAGCTTTTAAAATGAGTGGTTTTTTTCAGCTATTTTCTCATAATTTAAACTACCGGAAACGGGCTTATCAAATTATAACTATAAATACAAATTTACCTTATCATCCCTAAAGACTATGAACATGAATAAAGCATCCACTTTGGTGGCCACATTGTCTAAGGCACTACTATCGCAGTAGACTAGACTGCCGATGACGGGGAGATCGAGGTTCGAATCACGGTCGGGTGTACTGTATTTTTTCAAAATGTTTTAAACTTTTCCTCCAAGCAAATGCGAGTACACTTCCTGTAAATATAGCTTTCCTAAACCCTAAAACCATTAGCTTAATTAGTGATTAAGCGTATAACCCGAAAGGGTAGTAAAACACGGTAATAAAAAACATGAATAAAGAATTTAATTTTTTAAGTTGTGGGGGGACCTCTAAATTTTGGACTTTTCTCTTGTAATTTTAATTTATAACTGTTTTGTTCAAGTATTTGGCTCTTAAGAAGTAAAGGTCTGGCAGACAAGGTTATTTAGTCTTTACAGTTCATAAGCTGAAAAATGTAAATGGCCGATATAAGGTGTATTCTACTTCCTACAAGGCTATTGCTAAAATCTATTATATACAATGAGTTGTGTAAATTGTATCTTATTCAAACTTGTGTGTTCATACGGCACAATATCGTGACCACTTCTTGTATAAAAAAAACTGTGTCGTGTGTACCGTGACTAAATTTTGGTATGCAAAGAAAACATGAAATAATGTTAACATTATCTCTGGGCTCTCTCACGTAATGTGACCGATCTATACAAAGAAGTCGTTGTTTTTAGTGTCAGCGATGTTTTCCCCTGAGGGTTATTTTGTAAGCTTCGCAAGTGCGTTTTAACCGAAGCATTAAAAAAAAAGTTCGTGGTTCCATCCAATATAAATAAATAAATAAATCCAAGCCACTGCGAAACGGAAACAGGAATTTATATGCGGGAGGTTTGTCTACTTTTCGTGTGTGTGTGTTTTTTTTTCATATATTTGTTTTTTTGCATTATTGATGTCTTGCCGTGTGGTAAAAAGCAAAACATGACTTGAATAAAATATAGTTTATTTTTTACTATGTACATATTATACATACTTCCGTGTGTTTCAACAGAATATTCCTGATAAAATAATAACAATTAATAATATCAATTCTTTTATGTGGAAGGTGTATTGTTATTTTGCCTTTTATTGGGTCTTATCTCTATTTCCCTGTATTCTTCCATTTTTTATATAATAGAAATATTTTTAATAATTATACAGCGTCGTCTTCGTTAAGTTTTATTGATTACTAATCATTTGTATACCTCGATACAAAGCTTTTTTTGTTTGCTTGTTTCGCGTCTTGGAAGCTTCTGGTAGGAAGAAACGTTTGGAATAGACCAAAAAAAAAAAACTTCCAATCAATAATACAAACAATTTGCAATATCATTAGTGCTAGTGACCAACCTTTTTGCTTAGTGGTTATCATTAGCCTACCAATCTAGACGTCCCGGGTTCAATTCCCAGTGGTAGTGTAGGTATTTTCCCAAAGAGCAATTGTTCCTATGGTTGCCATAGTCTTATTAGTTAGGCTTAAATTAGGTTTAAGATTTCTACTGACACCACATCATCATCATCATCATCATCATCATCATCATCACGTCATCTCACCGGGATGAAGTAACCACACCTACCTACATGGTGCCCCAACCTCAGAAGAAGGTAACATATCCACCACTGACCGTATGAGATTAAAAAGTCTAACTAACTACCGCTACTTTTTCGGCCAAAGTTAATGAATGATTCATAGGATAGGATGGCTTGGACAGTGACATCACGATACACACACACACACACACACACACAAACACTACTAAACTACTAAACAAAAATTAAACAACAAAACAAAATAAACTCGCACGTCACAAGAATATCGCTACGACCGAATCACTAAGAACATCGCACGTAGCAGCTCGAGAGGTTTGACCTTGACTAACGGAGTACAGAGCTGTACGTGTAAACAAAACGTATGGGTGGCGGGGGAGGGGCGTGAAGAAAGATACTGATCACATTCCAACGTCACCTCCCCTGTTTCCAAAAATAGAAGAACAGGGGGCCGCAACTAGAAGTAGGAAAACAATACTGCACAGTACATTGCAACTTACGAAAAGTTGGAATTAACCAAAATAAAATTCGAACTAACCACGATTTTTTTAACATTGTTTTAATACAAGATTCATGGGACCGGGTGAAAAATTCGAATTAAAGACGATTTCGAATTACGGAAGTTTGAATTAGTCAGGTTCCACTGTAGTACCTACCCCTATCTTAAGCTAATTCTATCCAGTCTATCTCATTACACCCTAGCTCTCTCAGGTCTATCCAAATGTTACCATCCCATCTGCGTCTTGGTCTTCCCAGTGGTATTTTCCCTTTGGGTTAGCCGGTCAATACCTTGATCGCGGTTCTAGATTCGCGCTTCATGACCTGCCCACCGTAACCTGTGAGATTTTACTAACCTAACAATGTCTGATGATGAGTACAGGGTATGAGGCTAATCATTATGTAGCCTTCTACACTCTCCACTATCTTCATCCACTTTTGGATCAAATGTCTTCCTAAGCACCTTGTGTTCGAACATGTTTCGCACTCATAGAGAACAACCCGTAAAATTATGGTTTTGTATATTCCGAGTACTCTGGTAGCATAAGCTAAAAAAAGTCTTATTTAATCTACTTTTTTTAGCACCTCGTCTTACTATCCATTAGATCTATAATAATATGTAATAGGTACGATAGTATTTTAGGGATAAGGAAGGTAAAATTTAAAGGGAATGTACACACGTATGCGTGGAGGGAAAGAGGGAAACTATTTATTAAAAACCACCATCACTATACCCGACCAGCATTCGAACACTGGTCTCCCCGATATTGGCAGTCTACTCTATTGTGAGAGTGACACCTTAGACCAAGCGAACACCGAAGCGGTATAGATACTGTTAGTATTAAAAAGTGACATCTGCAGCTAACAAGACTTGACATATGAATACGATAAAATATATTTGGTAGCTTTTCTAGCTGCCAAATAAGAAACGTCCTAAGAAAATTAGACTGTCCAGAATATCGAGATTTAGTAATAATAATAATGTGTTTCAGATGATGAAGGTATAATCTATAGGAAATGTACCCGCATTTGCGTGGAGCGAAAGTGCATTTAGTGAAAATTTACTCTCAGTAAACCCGGCTGGAATTAAAGCCCTTGGCCTTCTAACTACCGGAAAACCAGATTAGATGACCTTGACATTTATTTCACGTGGCCACCGATGCGGGCTGGATTAGATTTAAAAACCAATAAAGTCTAAGTAAAAAATATCCTAATCGTGTTCACTAGTTAGAAACTAAAACGTATTTTACATTTAAAAAGAAAAGAAAAAAAATGTTAGACTTTAATTCCAAAGTTAGCATCAAAACTTTTTTTTTGAAGGGGTAAGTTTTAGAAGGTGTAGGAAAAGAGAGATGCCGAGGAATGTAAGATATTTTCTCATTTTGAAGCGGGGCAGGCCACATATCTCACTAAGAGGCATACGTAACCTTCCTTAACCCCCCCCCCTTTCCCGTAACCCGTTCCATCCCCATCGAAAACCGCTTTCCCCATGGAATGGACCTAACTGATATTACTTCCGTAGAAATTCATTAAAATTAATCGATTACCCTTCATCTTATCATTTATTCATGACAATCCACCCTTTAAAACTTATTTCATAAAGAAAAAGGATGTTTTGAAAATGTATTGGGGGAAAAAACTGGTAAGGGTCATAAGATCAATGATATTATATTGATTTGTGTTTTAGATATTAAAGTTACTGTGTGCAGTCAAATTTTCATCGAAAGGGAGATTTAGAAAAAAAAAATTTAAAGGCCAAAAAAATTGATAGCATTTTACTTTTTTTTTTGGTATTATTTTATAGGTTTTGATAATATATATCAAAAGTGACAACTGCAGATAACATTACTTGGCGTTTAAACACGTGAAACCCGCTTTGGTGGCCGCGTGGTCTAACGCGCTACTCTAGTGTTGGACTAGACTGCCGAATACAGGGGCAATCGGGTTTTAATCCCGGTCGGGTGCAATGAGGGTTTTACCTAAATGGTTTTCCACTCTCCTTCTACGCCAACGCATGTGCATTTCCTTTAAATTAAACCTTCTTAATCCCTAACCCATTAGTAATTAGTATATAGACGTACAACCCAAGCGGAGAGTAGGTAGCCGGCGAGTTTACCAAATAGCAATTTTTTCGAAAATCAATTATTCGAAGTTTAATTTTTCGAAAACAGATTTTTCGACAAAGCAATTTTTCGAACTAGTAGTTTTTCGAAAATCAATTAGGCAAAAATTAATTTTTCGAAATCATTTTTTCGGAAATAAATTTTTCGAAATGCAGTTTTTCGAAAACCAATTTATCGATCTAGAAATTCTTCGAACGAGAAGTTTTTCGAAAACTTCTTTTTCGAAAATGAATTTACCTCAAATCTGTTTTTCAAAATAAATGTTTCAAAAAGGAGGTTTTCGAAAATAAATTTTTCGAACGATAAGTTCAAAGTATAATAAAATTCTAGCTTAGGTTAGGTTAGGTTAGGTTAGGGGTAATCCTCCCTATAGGGAGGTGAGGGTCGGGGTAAGTGATTCCCAGTTCTCGATAAAATAGCTTCCGGAAAACTCGCATTTCGCTAAATTGATTTTCCGAAAAAAAAATTAATTTGCAATTCGCAAAATTGGTTCTTCAAAAAATTGACTGTTCGAAAAATTCATTTTCGATTATTTGACTGTCGAACAATTGATTTTCGGTAAATTCCCTTCGGGCAATTGATTTTCGAAAAATGTGGTTTCGACAAACATATCGTTTGGAAATTGATGGTTCGAAAAATTGATTTTCGACCAAATTACTTTTGATGGTTTTGTATTCGGTGAATTGATTTCGACAAATTGATTTTCGAATAACTTGTTTATGAAAAATGTACCTAGACTCTGGAGAGTAAGATGCGATGCTAAAAAAAACGTGAAAATAGATCAGGTAACTTTTATAGCTGTCAGATAATGCGCTTTCTATGAAAATTGAATTGTATCAAGGTTTATTACATAATTTCAACATTTATTAAATTGATCACTTTACTTGTTATTAATTGTTGATTATTTACTTGCTACAAATTAAGTATCTTAAAAATGTGCTTTTCATCCGCCACATTTAAATGTGTTTCCTTTTGACAAGCGTAATCAACTTAAAACACTTTTCAAAATGATATTGACCTATTTTCAAGGTGGATGAATTCGTATCTTTAAAAATAAAGAAATTTCTGAGTCTTAAAAAAGGTCAACATTGTAAGGCACAGACTATATCAAGGTGGGGGGAAGGAGGGTATTCAAACAAGAAGCTTTCATCAAACGTTATATTAAATATTTAAAAGATTAGTTTGGGAAATATTGTCAGTTAAGAATTATCACATAAGTGCACCATATTCAAAATTTATTGAAACCTTATAGTTTCAATATGCAAAAAGGAAAAACTATTGAAATAAGTAACAGACCTACAGTAAGTAACAGGGTTTGCGAGTTTCACTATGTAACGATATTGATTTGGACCGCTCTCATATATTTAAAAAAAAGTCATGGATGGAGGTATTTTTCTTTAAAGTATCGTATGTAGATTATCCTTTTAAGACTTCATCCATGGAGAATCACGCGCTTTTGAAGAATAGTCTAGAAGGATTGCACCATTAAAGCTTATTTTTTATTTTCAAAATTTAACTCCGTAATATTTACCAAACAAGCAAGAGAAGCCAGCTCCCTATATCCAATAGGAAGCTAGCCTTCAAAACACCTGTCGCATGGACGTCTTTGATTGGGTGGTTTTGACAATGGTTACGAGAGGTCCAAGGGGCAAGGGGCATGTCATATATAAGCTGTGTGTGCGTATGAATATATAGAGTGTGTGCCAACGACACAGACAGAGAAGTCACATAAACAGAGTGTGCCAGCGACATAAACCTAGAGTACATGATTTGTATTTCAAGTAAAAGTGTATAAGAAGATAAAATCACTCCAATAAATCGTGTGCAACATTAATAGTTGTATTTATTTAAATAAAACAAACTGTAACATAATAATTGGCACTCGATCATGGGGCTATAAATAACCAATTATATCTCAATAATTCCGTATTATCATAATTGACGCCCAATCGCGGTACAATTACATAACAATAATTCCTTATCATCATAATTGGCTCCCAATCGCGGGACAATTATATCTCAATAACACCGTATCGTAATAATTGGCGCTCGATCACGGGGCTATAAATACCAATTAGACACAATAATTCCGTATTATCATAATTGACGCTCAATCGCGGGGTCAATAATTCCGTATTAACATAAATATTATAAAAGTCAAGTTGTTTAAAAAAATGTTATATCTTAATATTTAAAAAATAGTAATAATTTGTATGTTCATTTCATTAAAAAAAATCTTGTGTTCACGTGAAATGTTTATTTTTAGACTAAGGCACATATTACATTAAAATCAAATAAATTATGGAAAAGGTCATCTTCGATGGCATGTTCTTATATTTTTAAATTATTTATTTTAAGTTCAGTTCTGGGTTATTCGTATCTTGCAATTCCTTGATTTTTACAGGTTTTCCAAACTAAATTTTTCAATTTTCCTTGGTATACTCGTAGACCTACTCTTTTTCCAGTTTTATTTAGTGAATTAAAACTCTTCCATTTATTAAATTAAACACTTTTTTTAAATTCACAACCAATACTAAACACTAACATTTTTAAAGGTTATTTTTACCATGCATTTTGCTAATATTAGTAGGTGGCCTGGCGTCTCGTCACAATTTGACCTACTTATCTGTGATTGGCTGTCACAATTTGACCTTTTCTGTGATTGGCTGCTATAAATAGCCCTCCCCCACCCCTCCCCCTCCCAGGGAAATCCCGTTGATTACGAAATTTCCCCCGCTGATTACGAAATCTCCTGCGTTGATTACGAAATTTCCTCCCTTGACCTACTTATCTGTGATTGGCTGTCACAATTTGACCTTTATTGTGATTGGCTGCTATAAATAGTCCTCCCCCACCCCTCCCCCTCCCAGGGAAATCCCGTTGATTACGAAATTTCCCCCGCTGATTACGAAATCTCCTGCGTTGATTACGAAATTTCCTCCCCCGTCTCCCCCCTCCCCCCTACAGTCCCCGGACATTTTGGTTCTTGATGATTAATTATGGTTAATTGATGATTTCTAATTAATTATTGTTAATTGATGATTAATTATTAATTATCGGGATGGACTATGGAGTTTATTTATTTATTTGGGGAACATACATCTTGTTTATTTGGATGGGAAATGTAGCTCTCCCTCCACGACGGACCTCTCGCTACGGCCGTCTTGTATTGAATGACAGGGTCTGCAGGGACTTCCCTTTCACTAGCGTAGAGCGCTACCTTGAATTACGAAATCACAAGGTCGGGGGAAATCCAACGCTGTGTCTTTCAAGCCCCCCGCCCCACCCCCTTTACCTTGCCAGTGTTTGGGGAAACCCAGGCGCGGTGTCATTCAACCCCCCACCCCACCCTTTACCTTGACTCTGCGAGTTTAAGGAAAGTACCGTTATCTAGCATTTATTTTTCAACAGCTGTCGCGTGAGGAAGTGCGCTAAGATTGATGAATGGTTACCCCCCAGATACTCAATACATTTTAGCGTCCTAAATCCTTTGGCGAGATGCGTACCGGCATTTGCTCTGAGGTAGTATAGAAAATCCCCACCCGAGCGCGACCAAAAATAATTACGACAAGATTTGCACATCGAACCCCTGCGCTGTAAATAAAATCACCACACTTCACACGAGCGGGAGGGGGGCCGCTATCCCCACCACAAAAGTCTACTAAAATTGATTGTTTGGTATCGACCGTCGACATGCGTGGATGTCTGTCACAGGTTGACCAGCTTTTTCTAGCCCAGGTAGAAAGTGTACCCGCATTTGTGTCTATCACTTTGTCAGCGGACGCCATAGACCGTGCGATGCATTGTAACGGTAGATTGCTACCCAAGGACCTAGTCTTTTTTGACAAAAACCACTTAAACAACAAATAAATTTAATGTCCGCTGAAATAATATATTCATAAGTAATAGCAAATACAATTTTAATGCTCGAACCGATAATACACACACTAACAAATTAGCCATTTAAACCGCAAGCCAAAATTATAGGAAGTGCACACACATTTTGTAAGGAGGGAGAATGGAAAACCTCCCTAAATACGTTCGAGGAATCTATAATATTTATTAGCGTTCTAAGGGAACTTTCTGCGGGATCAAACCCCGGCCTGTTTCTAAAATGATGTGATCCGTCGCCCCATGCCAAATAACCTTGTTGTGTTTCAGCTCACGCCATGAAAAGAATACGGGATTCGGACCAGGGACTTTTGGCGCAACAAAAATAATTATCACACACGATAGAGTTTTGTCTCCTCGAGATTTTCATGCCATCTTTTATCGGAAAAGTAACTGTGAGAGCTTTAAATGAGCTGACAGCTATTTAGGACAATCATACTGTCTCTTAAAGCTTGTCATGCTATCTCTTAGGCGGGCTGGAACTACCTGCCAGTTTGTAATATGCAAGAGTGAAATAAGTGCTGATTTGCAGGACAACAGCAAACTATATAGCTAATTGTCTAGAATTAAACAAGTAGGTGTGCACAGTTTCTTACTACCCGTTTGGTGGTAGTAGGGATGAGTAAGGATCAAGTGTACACGCATTTGTGTGAAAAAAAAAGCGAGAAAGTATGTATATTTGTGCGGCGTGAGAAAATAAATCTCAGTACACCGGGCAGTACTGATGCCTTAGACTATGCGACCATTGAACAATGCACCCCGAATTTGCGAGAGTGAAAAAAAGTTTAGCATGCACTTTCTGACTGATTTGCACCCCAACATTTGCGCGAGTGAAGGGCGTTGCGGAGCGAAAAGGTGTTCCAGTATTTGCTAGGCTTGAAGCCACTTAAACAAAAAAAATTTTTAAAATATTCATTAAATGTTTGAAAATATATTCGTTGACATAATATTAAAAAATTACCCGCTTAAAACAACAAAAGAAATTTATGATGTAATAATATAAATTTACAAAAATTCACAAGTATGGGGGGACCTTGAAATTATTTTAAATATGCTGTAACGCTTTAAATATCTAAGTCAAAATAATGGGGCATCAGCATTTGCGAGAGTGAAAAAAGATTTGTGTATCCGCACTTGCATGGCAGAGCTTCTACCCGCCACGTCCGTCCTCGTTGACACCTGGGAAGATTCTGAAACATAACGGGACTTACAGACACCGGCCTCCTTTCGCGCCTGCACAGCTGTGAATTTCACAATCACCTCCTTCAATGCGGCACGCCCTTTGATGTGCCTATAAATAGCCCTTGAAATCATTCCAGCCGGTCATTTAATTTTGTGATTGATCGCGATAAACATCAAAATGAGCTTCGAAGCGTTGGAAGATTGGTTCAATACAGGTATGTTTTAAAATCATTTTGTATATTTTAATCGTTACTATTTTGCTTTTTATGTCTTTGTTGTAAAGCGGCATTTGTTCCTTTGACAGAGTGTCAAGAAAACCTTCCCCCGACACCCACATTAGAGGTAGAGTCGGACAGTGCGAACCCGCTCGAGTTTTTTAACGATAATGGGGTTTGTACGGCGGATGGCGGCTCGTCTATGGGTAAATAAAATCCTGTTTTTTTAGATTTGAGCATGGTTGGGGGTGTAGTTTTTTCTCACGATAGTAATTAATATGTATTTATTTAATTTCAGATTACTGGGACCCGTACGGGCTGGATGAGGGGCTACTTGAGAATGTGGCATTAGGAGCGCCCGGAGCTGCGAATGAAGCCGCCACCTGCCTCGCGACGCCTAGCGTCAATTGTACTACGCCCATTCTCGAACAGTGGCCCTCTGCAAATTCTCTCCCCGATGTTTGGGCTGAATTGGACGCGATGATATGTAAGTTTGTCATTATATAATTTAGTACACACTTAGCTTGTTTTGGCAAAACCTTTCTTCCTCCCCCCGGCCCAAACCACTGTTGTTTAACTCGCACCCGCTAGATGGCATTAAAAGGCACTTAGCGAGCAAGCAAGCCTTTCTGCTCCCTCTCTCTCGCCACCAAATACTAGAGAAGGAAGGATCTGTCACCAAAGTAATCTTACGCTGTTGGTACGGGGGACACGTTTGGTTTTGTAAATTATCAGACAACGCTGGGAAAATAATAATTGCCGTTTTAGTCGGTATTGGTCCTGGGTTCGTTTCCCTGTATGCTTGAAAATGTATGTTTAACCCTTCATAAACCGGAGGGGCCATTGTTACTGTATTATTACAAACACTTTAAGAATGTTGCGGTGTTATAAATACCAAAATTAGTCTGAAATTGTGGCAGCATTTAAAGAGAAAAATTACGCGTATATTTGTATACAGATTTTAAATGGTATTAAAATATATACATGCATAATAATTAACCAGGGAAATTATATAATTTTTTAGTCGTGTCTCTATTGAACTAGGGGTGCAGGGCTCGATTCCCTGACGAAGTTGAAAATGTATGTTTAACCATTCATAAACCGGAGGGGCCATTGTTACTGTATTATAACAAACACTTTAAGAATGTTGCGGTGTTATAAATACCAAAATTAGTCTGAAATTGTGGCAGCATTTAAAGAGAAAAATTACGCGTATATTTGTATACAGATTTTAAATGGTATTAAAATATATACATGCATAATAATTAACCAGGGAAATTATATAATTTTTTTAGTCGTGTCCCTATTGAACTAGGGGTGCAGGGCTCGATTCCCTGACGAAGTTGAAAATGTATGTTTAACCAATCATAAACCGGAGGGGCCATTGTTACTGTATTATAACAAGCACTTTAAGAATGTTGCGGTGTTATAAATACCAAAATTAGTCTGAAATTGTGGCAGCATATAAAGAGAAAAATTACGCGTATATTTGTATACAGATTTTAAATGGTATTAAAATATATACATGCATAATAATTAACCAGGGAAATTATATAATTTTTTTAGTCGTGTCCCTATTGAACTAGGGGTGCAGGGCTCGATTCCCTGACGAAGTTGAAAATGTATGTTTAACCAATCATAAACCGGGGGGCCATTGTTACTGTATTATAACAAGCACTTTAAGAATGTTGCGGTGTTATAAATACCAAAATTAGTCTGAAATTGTGGCAGCATATAAAGAGAAAAATTACGCGTATATTTGTATACAGATTTTAAATGGTATTAAAATATATACATGCATAATAATTAACCAGGGAAATTATATAATTTTTTTAGTCGTGTCCCTATTGAACTAGGGGTGCAGGGCTCGATTCCCTGACGAAGTTGAAAATGTATGTTTAACCATTCATAAACCGGAGGGGCCATTGTTACTGTATTATAACAAACACTTTAAGAATGTTGCGGTGTTATAAATACCAAAATTAGTCTGAAATTGTGGCAGCATTTAAAGACGCGTATATTTGGAAAAATTATTGTTAAAGTGTTTACTTTGACACGTGCTTGTGTGTTATAGTTCAACTGGAGAGTGAAAATGGCGGTGCCGTCCTCTCTACGCCACCGGTCATGACACCCGCTCGCTCCAACGTAGGAGCACCGCCTCTGAGCCAGGGAGACGGGGTTCAATCCCCAGCTGCGGCGAGACAAACGGGGTCCCCGCAACCCGTGGCGGTGATATCAGGACCATCTTCGCCACCTCCGATGGGAATTAGTGGCCCGGTAAACCAGGTAGGTGGAGCTTTGAACCAAGGCCTCCCTCTTCGTATCGTCGAAGAGAGAATTAAGCAGTTGAGGCGTTTCTTTTATACCGGTAGAGAAGTTACCGTACATCTTGGTGCTCCAGCAAGCGATCGTGACGCATTAAGCTGGCTTGAAGAACAAATTACTAATTTGCTCAATCGGCTGCAGGACCATGGTGTAAGCGCTGATGATCATGTAGGCTTACTTTTAAACAGCACGGACTCGACGTTGAACCCTGTGTACGTCTCTTTTAGACGAGCAGATCAGTTAGACGCTCGAGCCGTGCTCGATAACGTAAGTCGCGTGTTGCAGAGTAATAGTTTGTTTTTGAGTACAGCACCATTGTACGTTAAACTCTGCCATTTTAAGGAGCCTCGCGGGAGTGCACGTTATTGTGATAAACTCTCTCCCGCTAGCACATATAGCCGGAATAATAAAGGAATAATTACTATTAAAAATGACGACACACTTTGCCTTGCCCGTGCATTGGTGGTCGCCAAGGCTATATGTGATAATAAAAGACAACCAGGACTCATTGACATGAACACCTTTAGACAAATCAAAATGGGTCGTAATATTCAAAAATATGAAGCAGAGGAATTATGCCGTGATGCCCGTGTGAATCTTTTGAAAGGTGGTGGAATAACCGAGCTGAAACAATTTCAAACATACCTCTCCGAATACAAAATCACCGTGTTCAGGGAACGTCGGGGGAGACAGGTCTTATATGAGGGTCCTACTCCTCCCGTACATTCTTTTAAGGGGCACATTGATTTGTATTTTCACGACGATAAGCAAAATCATTTTGACGTCATAACATCCTTGACGGCAGCGTTTAAGTGCTCGTACTTTTGCCGCGAGTGCCGTGTACCGTTCAGTAATAAGAACGAGCACAAATGTGAATCCGCGTGCAAAAGGTGCTACGCTAAACCGGCTTGTAGCGGAGGCCGATCTGTGGTTTGTAAAGATTGCGGGCGTTGGTTCACAAACCAGACATGTTTTGATAACCATAAACGTCCCGGTTTTTGCAGAGGTCACAGGTCGGTCTGTGATGTCAAAAAGGTTTGCGAGGTATGTGGACAATTTTTCAGCCTGGAAAAGTCAAATTATTCACATAGGTGTTATGAGACTTTTTGTAGAGTATGCGAGACCCATCGTCCTTTTGGGCATTTCTGTTATATGAAGCAAGCCCCGTCCAAGCCGACACTGGAAAAGAGCAATTTCATGTTTGTATTTTATGATTTTGAATGCAGACAAGAAACGCTTCTTCAAGGTGCGGTCAACACGTACTTGCATGAACCTAACCTATGTGTCGTGCAGGCGTGTTGTAAGGCCTGCGTTCATATAGATGGAAATGAACATCATTGCACTGACTGCGGGGGCGATAGGACTCGTTTATTCAGGGGTGATACCACAATGGCCCAATTTTTTGGATTTCTCGAACAAATTAAAGCTTCAAAATTTAAGGATATCACCCTCCTAGCGCATAACGGGAAGGGGTACGATGGGAATTTTATTTTAAAGTACATGATGGAGGTTAAAAAATGGACTCCAGAGCTCATTATGAACGGTGGGAAAATCATGTCCATGCGTTACGGTCCGCTCCATTTTATTGACTCTCTGAACTATCTCCCCATGTCGTTGTCCAAGATGCCCAAAACATTCGGCTTGGACGAGTCTTTGGCCAAGGGACATTTCCCCCATTTTTTCAATAAAAAAGAAAACGCGGGGTATAGGGGTCCCTTGCCGCCAAAGGAGGACTACGGTATCGGTGAGATGTCAGTTGAGGGAAAGGAGCACTTTGAGAAGTGGTATGACGCGTTGGTCAAAGAAAATTACGTCTTTGATTTTAACCGCGAGCTGGAACTGTATTGCGTGAAAGACGTAGAGATCCTGCGGAAGGCCTGTCTAAAGTTTAGAGACATGCTCATGGAGAAAGCAAAGGTGGATCCTTTCAGAGAGGCTTGTACGATAGCTGGAGCGGCCATGTTGGTTTACCGCCGTAGTCATCTTAAGGAGAATACTATCGGTATTATCCCTAATGGTGGCTATAGGTGCGCAGACCAACAGTCGCACGTCGCTGTACAATGGCTCTGCTGGGAGGCCCATCAGCGCTGTGTCTCTATTCTTCATGCGGGTAACGGACGTGAGGAATACGTGTTAGGGCGGCGTGTAGACGGCATTGTTAAAGCTGGAGATACCACCACCGTCTTCCAGTTTTGGGGCTGTTATTGGCACGGGTGCCCTCTTTGTTATCCAGACAGGACCACCCCTATCAAAAATAGTCCCCACGAGACCATGGAGACGCGTTATGAAGCAACCATGGCTTGTGTTGAAAAGTTTAAGAATGCCGGCTACACGGTCGTAGAGATGTGGGAGTGTACGTTTAATGCTATGAAACGCACAGACAAGGACTTGAAACGATTTGTACTCCGGCACGATGTGTATACCAAGGAGCCCCCTCAGCCCCAGGGATGCATTCTTTGGCGGGCGTACAAATTGTATAAAACTCTTTCACGAAGCAGACCTTTCTTGTGGAGAGAAGATCAAGTACTTGGATGTGTGTTCGTTGTATCCGTACGTTTGCAAGTACAAAAAATACCCCATCGGCCACCCCAAAATTCACTTGGAACCAAATTGTCCCGCTATAGATCAAGTTGAAGGCATAGCCAAAGTTACAGTGACGCCTCCGCGGGATTTATTCATGCCCGTATTACCTACACGGATGCACGACAAGTTAATGTTCATCTTGTGCAGGAAATGCGGGGAGGAGAAAAACCAAGGCGCGTGTCAGCACAACGACAAAAAAGATCGCTGGTTGACAGGTGTCTGGGTGATTGACGAGATCCGGAAAGCCGTTGAGAAAGGCTACACCGTTGAAGCAGTGCACGAAGTGTGGGAGTACAATGTATCTGTTTATGACCGTCAGACACGTTCTGGCGGTTTGTTTCACGGGTACATTGATACTTTTTTGAAAATTAAACAAGAAGCCAGCGGATGGCCAGAGTGGTGTACCTCACAAGATGAGAAGTTAGCTTACATTCAAAATTATGAGGAAAGGGAGGGGGTAAAACTCGATTTCGGCTCTGTTTGTAAAAACCCTGGTCTCCGCACTCTGGCTAAACTCTTTTTAAATTCGCTATGGGGAAAGTTTGGGCAGAGACCCGATTTACCACACGTAGCCGTTGTCAATGACTATCAGGGCGTCCACAAGTACCTGACGGATCCGTACATCACCGTGGACAGCGTCATTGATGTAAATGATGAGGTTATGTTCCTCAATTACAAGGATGCGCGTGACGCGTTGCGCCCTAACCCTAACACGAGTGTGGCGGTGGCGTGCTACACGACTGCTATGGCTAGGTTGCACTTATACAGCATCCTTGAAAAATTGGGGGACCGGGTTTTGTATCATGATACAGATAGCGTTCTATTCACGGAACGCCCCGGCGATTGGAGTCCACCGACCGGAGACTTTTTAGGTGACCTCACTGACGAACTTCAAGATTACGGTCCGGGAAGCTACATTAGCGCCTTTGTATCTGGCGGTCCCAAGAATTACGCGTACCGAGTTTGCGTTGGTGGCGACCCTGCCAAAACAAAAACGGTATGCAAGGTTCGCGGTATCACCATAAACTATGGCAACCGGAACGACGTTAATTTTGACGTTTTGAAAGCGATGGTCACCGAACAGGCCGCGGAAAGATACATACAGATACCGCACAAAATTGTAAGAAAAGGTCTTGCGACTGTATGTACCGTTTCGCAGAGTAAAGTTTACCGGCCGGTGTACACCAAACGGCGGATAACAGATAATTTTAATACGTTGCCGTTTGGGTATCAGAGTCCTTGTAAACGCGCTCGCCACGAATAAAAGGTGATTATTTAGACGGGCTGGATAATCATCTTTTTTTCTCTTTCACTCTAGACAGTTCCACCGACATACCATTTTTCAAAGATTTTGAGCATTTTTTTTCATATTTTTTCTGCATGAAAACACGCATATTTTTTATATTTTTTTTATGCACCCGGGATACTTTTTTTATATTTTTTTATCAGCCAGTACAATCCTCCACCAACCTGGTTTTTTTCTAGTAATTTGTTTGTATATATATTTTAATTCACACTGATTGTATATATTTTAATTCTAGTCAAATATAATAAACTGTTTGTATATATATTGAAACCATATTTAGTACCGAGGCCACTACTCCCAATATGTAAATATAAATTCAGTATACTTTTCACTGTGTGTAAATAAATATTCAATATATACTTTGTGTAAATAAATATACAATATATACTTTTATTGCTGAAAAATTTTTATGTAAATAAATATTCAATATGTACTTTGTGTAAATAAATATTCAATATATACTTTTAATTGTTGAAAAATTTTTGTGTAAATAAATATTCAATATGTACATTTTTATTGTTGAAAAAACTTTATGTAAATATATACTTTTATGTTTGTAAATAGATTATCAATGTATACTTTTCAACATTGTAAATAAATATTATAAAAAATTGTAATGTTTGTGTTTTAACGTCTACACCCTCTCTCCTTCCTATCCTATAAATACAAGTTCATTTGGCTAATAAGCTCAGTCTCAAACATTATGGACAAGTTGAAACATCCATTTTCGGCCATCATCAGCGGCCCTTCCGGCTGTGGAAAGTCACATTTTGTTGCCGACTTTATCCGTCACTTGGACACAATGTGTGACGTTAAATTTGATAAAATAACCTGGTATTATGCTCTATGGCAACCGGGATTCGAACAAGACGGGTCAGTCATATTCTGTAAGGGCTTGCCGGAAATGGATGGCACTTGTAATGACAATCCGCAGCTGATTATCCTGGACGACCTGATGCGTGAAGCCAACGAAGTGGTCGTCGATCTTTTCACCAAAGGATGCCACCATCAAAATATTAGCGTCATGTACCTTACGCAAAATATATTCCACCAGGGCAGGGGCCAAAGAGACATTTCCTTAAACGCACACTATATCGTGCTTTTTAAAAATCCCAGGGATAAAGCTCAGATTCAACACTTTGCACGTCAAGTGTGTCCTGAAAACCCCCGTGTTTTACAAGAGGCTTACGCTGACGCTACAAGTACTCCCCACGGCTATATTTTGTTAGATTTCAAACAAGGTACACCCGAATGGTTCAGATATAGAACCCGCACCAAGGACGGGTGTTGCGTGTACCTACCACGCAAAAGCTATAAAAACACCGACACTTCTCGTTTACAAATCATTTCATAACCATGAGTCCCAAAGTGCTGAAGCAAGCCCCTCTGCTGCGTGCGATGCATCGCATGAACCCACAGCAACGTGTAGCCTTGTTGAAGACGGCCGACAAGAAACTGATTGACACTGTTTGCGAGTGTGCCTACAACACTTTAAAAGGGCGGGTGCCGTTGAAAAATGCGCAGAAGACAAAGTTACGTGCTCACAAGCAGGTGTTGCGCAAGCTGGTCAAACGAGGAGAGTGCTGGAAGAAGAAGAGACGTCTGCTCGTTCAGAAAGGAGGAGCGTTCCTGCCCTTACTTTTAGCCCCCTTAATCAGCGGTGTCCTCGGTTCCTTATTCAACAAGTAGATAATGGAACACACGAAAAAAATGATATTGGTGTCCCCGGAAACATTACACCGTTACGAGCAACACCACCAACAAGCGGCGTCGGCCACAAATCTAGTGGTCTCCGAGCTGGACAAGGAAATGGAAAAAATCCTCGCTTCAAAACTTGACGACAAGTCTAAATGGACTTTATACCAACAAGTGCTGCAGCGCTATCTACACTTTAGTCAACAACAACCTCCACCGCCTGAAAATATCACCGCGACCGTCCCCGTACTTCCCATCACGGCTGTACTCAATACTGTACCAGTACAGGCACGTAAAAAAGCCGAGCTTTTACTAGAACATATTAATTCCAGGGGCGGTATCTCTTGGGACGAAGACGGGGAAGTGAGTATTCACGATACACCTCTCCGTGGATCTAACATTGTGGATTTAGTCAACGATCTGGTCAGAGCAAGAAGACACAGCGAACCGACGGGGTGGCGAGAGTTTCTCACGGCACTTCAAAAAATAAACATCCCGAAAGAATTTATTGTAAATCCGAAACGTTTGGCGCCCATTAGAGATCCGACGCCCGTACCTCAACCACTTACACCGTCGCAACGCCCTAAGAAGAAGAAACTGAAAAGGGTGGACGAAAACAGGTGGCTGCCGTTCCGAGCTTAATGCCCCGTTTAGCCGACATCTACTACGACCCTTCTCATCCTGCTGGGTTTGCAGGGGCGGCGTCGCTCATAAAGGCGTCCAAGAAAGATCCCGACAAAGTACGAAAATGGCTTCGTGCGCAGGACGCTTATACCCTCCACAAGCCGGTGATAAAAAAGTTTCCACGCAACAAGTACGTGGTGTCAAACATTGACGATCTCTGGCAAGCCGATCTCAACGATATGCGAAGTCTTGGAAAATACAACGACGGTGCGGTGTACTTGCTCACCGTCATCGACGTGTTTAGCAAGATGGCCTGGGCGAGGACGCTTCCGTCCAAGACGGGGAGCGTCGTGAGAGACGCCTTTCGGGACATTTTCAAACAAAGCGGCCGTAAACCTCTAAGTTTACAGACGGACAAGGGGACAGAGTTCACGGCACATCTAGTCCGGAAATTTCTCAAGCAAGAAGGCGTGCATTACTACACCACTCATAATCCAGACGTGAAGGCAAGCATCGTGGAACGATTCAATAGAACTCTGAAAGGACGCATGTGGCGCTACTTTACCCGAAATAACACGTATCGCTACGCGGACGTCCTCCAAGATCTAGTCGACGCTTACAACGGCGCAAAACATTCCAGTATCAAGATGGCGCCTACCGACGTTTCAGAAACCAACGTGCTTCAAGTCAGAGATAATCTGTACGGCAAACGGGGCCCAAGATCGAATAGTAAGCCAAAACTCAAAGTCGGTGACACGGTGCGTATTAGCAAATCCAAAATGCTGTTTGAAAAGGGCTACGAAAGCAATTGGAGCGAAGAAATTTTCAAAGTCAGCAGCGTCGTGTTGAGACAACCAGTCGTCTACAGAGTGACCGATCTTGACGGCGAGGAGGTGGAGGGAACGTTTTACGAATCCGAATTGCAACGCGTACGTCTTCCCGAAACTTTTAAAGTTGATAAAATACTACGTGTCAAGGGTAAAGGTGCCAGAAAGAAAGTGTACGTGCAGTGGAAAGGTTACCCCGCCAAGTTTAATTCTTGGATTCCTGCCAGTTACGTCAGCGCCCTACCATGAAGGACCAGTTTTATCTCACCTTGCCGAGCGATAGCTCTATGGGATATTTCCCGAAAAATACCCTCACGAATTTCACCACGCAACTACCCTACCGTCTTACACTCGACGGCCAGTGGGAAGTAGCTCTCGCCGAATTCCAATATCCGTGTTCTTTCACCACCGTACCCGAGGGCAGAAACATTGTATGGTACAACTGGGTTGACGCTAACGGTGTGGAACAAATATTCAAGGATCACATCCCGCCTGGAAACTATAGCACTATCCAAGAAATGGTCAAAGCCCTAAACGAAATAGAGGCGTTTAAACGGGATTCTGGAGTTGTATTCAAGTACACAAGCACCAACAAAAAAGTGGACGTTGTTTCTTCTTCACCAAATATACAGCTGCTGGAGCTATCTAATCAACTAAGTCTACAGCTCGGTTTCGATCCTAATACTAATCTGATCAAAGTCCCAAAGTCACCGTACGCCGCCAACATTCTACTAGGCTTGCCCTCGCAAATGTACGTCTACACGGATATCATCGATCCTCAGCCCGTGGGTGACATTGTGGCACCGCTTTTACGTATCGTCGGTATCAACAACGCAAACTATCTCTACGGCATACATAAGACAGTTAGCTACGATCCGATGCACTACGTGCCAGTACTTAGAAGAGAAATTGAAAGCCTGGAAATCAATATAAGGACCGACACTGGTGAACCTGTACCATTCGAGTTTGGAAAAGTGTGCGTGAAACTTCATTTTCGACGCCGCTCAACATGAACTGTCCTTACCAAAGATACTACGTCAACCAGGCTGGAACGGGAATATCTTCGATCTACCACGGTGTTCCCTATCAACGTGGACATGGAATAGGAAGTTTTTTCAGCGGTCTATTCAAGAGCGTCGTACCTTTGCTGAGAAGCGGCGCTAAAGCCATAGGAAAACAAGCCCTTCATACGGGTATCGACGTGCTCTCCGACGTCGCCAATCAGCGTCGTCCTTTCAAAGAGGCTCTACGGCAGCGTGTCGGCGAGGCTGGAACAAACCTGAAACGCAAGGCGGAGCAGAAGATCGGCACACTGATGACCGGCTCAGGCTATAAAGGGCGTCGTAAGAAGCACCGGCGTCAGTCTTCAGCCGTTACCCGACGTAAAAAGGTCAAGAAAGAAGCTGTAGATATTTTCAGTTGAAATGTCGTTTCTACACCCCCAGTCCTGCGAGTGTGCCAGCAGTGAACTCGATCTATTTTCAGTCCCACCCACGCAAACCAGTCTCGAAAGCGGACAATGGATCCAGTACAAACCTGTCTCTTCACTCACCGATGATTCACCCATAGAATTTACCGTTACCGGTCAAGGCGAGTTCTATATCGATCTTTCACAGACTATGCTCTATCTCAGGGCGGCCATCGTGAAACCCGACGGTGGCTCTTTCACAGAGGTGGACCAAATCGCTCCCGTCAACAACTGGTTGCATTCGCTATTCACACAGGTGGATGTGTTTTTAAACCAAAAACTAGTCTCACCGCCCAGCAACACGTATGCTTATAGATCGTACATTGAAACGCTGCTCAATTACAACGGTGAAGCTAAAAGAACACATTTGACTTGCGGTCTCTGGTTCGCAGACAGCCCCGGAACCTTTGAGGAGACTAACGCAGGCAACAAAGGATTTGAGGCCCGTCGCGGTCTAACAGCCAAAAGTAAGACGGTGGATCTTTTGGGTTATCTACACGGTGATGTATTTAACCAAGAGAAATACCTTTTGAACGGCACCGAACTCAGAGTCAAGTTGGTCCGTTCCAGAGACGGGTTCAGTCTTATGGCCATCCCTGAACTCCCACACTATAAGGTTCACATCGCTGAAGCAGGCCTTCTAGTGCGACGTGTCAAAGTAGCACCTTCTATACTGTTGGCACATGCCAAGGCATTAAACGTCAGTCCCGCAAAGTATCCCATCACCCGCGTGGAAGTAAAAACACTCACTATTCCTACGGGTGTACAAGGAAAATCGCTGGACAACGTATTCACCGGACAACTACCCAAACGATGCATCGTGGGTTTTGTGTCAAACGCAGCGTTCAACGGAGACGCCACCAAGAACCCGTTCAACTTCCAAACCTACGGCATGAACCATTTCTCGCTGTACGTGGACGGAGAACAAGTGCCGTCGAAACCGTTACAGCCCGATTTTTCAAACGGCAACTATGTCATGTCCTACCACACACTGTTTTCTGGAACGGGTATCCATTTCATGAACGAGGGTAGCGACATCACACGAGAAGCCTTCCCTAAGGGATATCATCTAATGGCTTTCGATCTCACACCTAATCTGTCAGCCCACATGACATCACATTGGAATTTGACGAGGCACGGCTCTCTGAGCATCGAAGTGAGCTTCACCAGAGCTCTCACCGAAACCGTCAACTGTATCGTGTACGGGGAGTTTGCCAACATCATCACCATCGACAAGGACAGAAACGTCGTGACCGATTATGGGAGTTAATATAAACGGCTTCCCGCCCCTTACACACGTCATTTAAATCATGGACGTCATTGTGGATTTCCAGAGCTTCATCGACGACAGCAAGCAGTTTATCGTCAAGGAATTGAGTGTTTTATCTGTATGCGGAACATTACTTCAACATTGGGTGTTAAAGCCCCCCTTCGCTATAGAGGAACTTTCACCGGCTGCCAAAAAGAAAGCCGACTATATCGTCAACAAGCTGCACGGTATTCCCTGGGATAGCGGTGATGTGGATTACAGCCTGCTCGAATCCCTCATCTCCCGCGCCACAGCACGTGCAGAAACCGTCTACGTCAAGGGAGCAGAAAAGAAAAAGTTTCTAGTCAAATACACGCCTACGCCCGTCGTAGATCTGTACGACAGAGGTTGTTCGTCTTTGAAAACACTTAAATTGGGTCGCACCATGTGCATGGCACATAGTTCTGTTTGGAATTTCTGTTCGGCCTCCATCGTTTGGGGACTTCGAGACTGGATGATTGAAGATGGACACGCACACCATAAGACGTGCGCTGAAAACAAGCCCGTGGTTCCGTTCTGTACGGTCGGGTGTTTTCCCTGCTGATCAACTACCCGCAAGAATAGCGCGACCTGCCGCTCTCATCATCAACACGGATCCACATACCAAGCCTGGGACGCATTGGGTCGCCATCTTTATCGACAAGAACGGCGTGGGAGAATATTTTGACAGTTATGGATTTCCGCCACGTATAAAGTCGCATCTGGCATTTATACGAAAAAACACTTCCCGCACGTCTCATAGCACGCTACAACTTCAAAGCATAGCCTCGGACGTTTGCGGGCATTACTGTCTCATGTACCTTCTCTATCGCGCCCAGAACATTCCGATGAAAACTTTCCTAGCCCTATTCTCGCCCACCAATCATACAGGCAACGACGCTAAGGTGGTGAGATATTACAACACATTTTTCAAGAAGCTAGGCTCCTGCCGCCCCTCAAGAGGCTGCGTACAATCAGCGTGCGCCTATAAAAGGGGCGTCACGGCGGCGTGCCGTCCATAACCGTGACAGTCGTCGAAGCGATGGAAGGTCAAGACGTTTGCGCCCGCAAAGCAAAGCCGGTGAAGCCGCTCGCCATCACCAGTATTTTCAACACGCTGTTTCCGCTGGACGAAGTCGACGCCAAGCGAGTCATCGTCGGCATGAGCGTCAAGAACAACTTTACGCCCTATGTCCAGCTAGAAAAATGTGGAGGGAATTGTGCGGTATTTAACCGTACAGAGTGGCAAGAACTGGGCAGCTACAAGTCGGTCATATCAAAGTTTTTCAGCAACACGCAACCTCCTCAAAAGATTAGTCTGACTAATCATGAAATCTCTTTGCGACGCATGTGCGGTGACCGTATGGTCGTCATCAGCGAGAAACAAGACGCAGGACTCAAACGGGTCGCCTATCTAGCACCTAGCTGGGCACGTCTTTGCGAGGTGTGGGACCTCATCGACGTCGCCGTCGACCGCAGGGATATGTGGTCGACACCCGTCGCACGCTATTGCAACGATTTGATCGACACGCTCGTCGTAGATGTATGCGACACGCTTACAGAATCAGTGGATGTCATCGATCTCGAGCAGCCTACGGTGGAAACGCACATCAGAAACCTGGATCTTATCAGTGCTACCTACTATACACGCCAAGTCGTCGGTTTGGACTATTACATGCTGGATTGTGAACTAAAAACAATTTTACTAACGCATCTAAGAGACACTGTAGAAAAACGTATGAATGAATATATGCGTCATTCCTGTAAAAGTGTATAATATGTCTGTAAAATCTTTATTGTATAATAAATATAAATATTTGTAATATTGTGTTTTATTCATACAAATCCTATCTGTCCCTTACAAGTCTTGACTTGTCTTGTCGAGCCGCCAAACTGGCGCCAGGGTTGCGGTGACGTCACGGGGAAAACCCCTTGCATGTGTCATTGACCTCTATTCTTGTCTCAACTCGTCTTGTCGAGCCGCCAAACAGGCGCCAGGGTTGCTTGGACATGGGAAAACCCGTTACCACATAAGGGTTGAGACATCTGAGGGTGGGGGAAAGTGCGCACCCGCGATGCGCGGTAGTCACAACTCGGTAAGCAGCCCGGCAGAGAAGATATCCCCAGTCAATACAAGACGGCCGTAGCGAGAGGTCCGTCGTGGAGGGAGAGCTACATTTCCCATCCAAATAAACAAGATGTATGTTCCCCAAATAAATAAATAAACTCCATAGTCCATCCCGATAATTAATAATTAATCATCAATTAACAATAATTAATTAGAAATCATCAATTAACCATAATTAATCATCAAGAACCAAAATGTCCGGGGACTGTAGGGGGGAGGGGGGAGACGGGGGAGGAAATTTCGTAATCAACGCAGGAGATTTCGTAATCAGCGGGGGAAATTTCGTAATCAACGGGATTTCCCTGGGAGGGGGAGGGGTGGGGGAGGACTATTTATAGCAGCCAATCACAATAAAGGTCAAATTGTGACAGCCAATCACAGATAAGTAGGTCAAGGGAGGAAATTTCGTAATCAACGCAGGAGATTTCGTAATCAGCGGGGGAAATTTCGTAATCAACGGGATTTCCCTGGGAGGGGGAGGGGTGGGGGAGGGCTATTTATAGCAGCCAATCACAGAAAAGGTCAAATTGTGACAGCCAATCACAGATAAGTAGGTCAAATTGTGACGAGACGCCAGGCCACCTACTAATATTCATAATTAAAAGCCCTCAATTTTTAGTGTTTAGGTGTTAAATTAATATTTTTTAGATAAGTGTTTAAATTTCTTTTTTTTAATTAACCTTGAATTTCTTGAAATTTCCAGGTTTTTCTCGACATCAAAAATTTCCTGCATTTTGAAGGTCTCCCCCACTTTCCTTTACCGTAGCTACTATGAACATGTAGGGAATATGTATCTTGCACAGGATGAGAAGGGCAAAATTTTAAAAACTACGTCCAAATTTTCTTTAGAGGTTCTCGAATTTTTTAATCTCCAGAACCCTTTAAATCCCTAAAAAAATTGCGGAGCCCCAAAAAATATTTTTTTTAGGTGGGTACTATCTAGCGATGTTTACCGCATTAGAATTTAAAATTTTGAGAAATTTTGTAAATATATATGGATTATTAATTAATTTAATTTACATTATAAATAGCTTTATAAATATATAATACCATCATTTTTAAACATAGCATACGTTGTTTTTTTTAACTATTTTTTTTAAAGTGAGAGTAATGGCATTGTCTAATATAATATAAGACGGCTGGAATCGCATGTGTTCTTCTGCATTCAATATGCTGCGATTTTTGTTTTGGTGTAAGTTAATTTCCAAAATCCAGACGCACACAGGTCATAAAGTCTCGAGGAGCCCCTGAAAATGTCCTGCCTCCAAGGAGCACACTTTGAGAAACGTTTCTCTAAACTCTAGAAGAGAAAATGGAAAATCATGCTGTGAAATGAAACCATTTAAGAGTAGATCTAGTCGGGTATCAAAACCTGGCCTACCGAGTGAGAACACAAAATCAAGCTCCTTAGCTCGGTCAGTAGGGTGTTAAGAGGGCCGGGATTGATTCCTGGCATGGCCAGAGAACGTTATCATGAATTAAATTAGGGTTTCGACTTTCATAGAGATGAACTAACAGCCACGGTGTTGGATGCCATGTCTGTTCTAAAATGTATTTGGTAAGTCATTTGATAATGTGATCAATTGGTTTAAAAAGTACAAGTTAAATACATCTAGTTACATAAAACATATCTAAGAACACAATTAACTTACTTTAAACACAAAGAAAATAAAAGCTTTACCAAATTTTATAGTGTTTTATAAAATGTACAATAAAATAATGTTGTCACATGCAAACAAATTATTGATAAATCATATAAACTAAAATGTTCAACAAATTTATATCATAATATTTCATTAAAGAGACAATACGTTATTTAATTTTGTATGCATAGTAATTGCAAGTAGGAAGAAACTATTTTTTCCGAGGTATTTAATATGCACGTCCTGAACTGACTTACAAACTAACTTAGAACCAAACACAACGCACAGCCCCCAGACGTTAATTCACCACTGTGAAAGGGGAAACTACAATTTTACTGTTGATATATTTTTCTTCCATGAGGAAATCAGGAAATCAAACCCGGAACTCTTTTATCACAGTAGGTAAACCCGCTATCAGCTGTGCTAAGGTGATAGATATGTTCATATCCAAAACATTCAATTTGGACTTATTGTATTAAATATTTTATTTAAAAATAATAGTTTTAAAATTTGATGAGTAAAACCTTAATAAAACACTACTAGTAACTCATTAATAATTAATTACTACTAATATTCTATTCAAAGCTACATGGAAAATGTGATCAAACAAACAAACGAACGAACAAAAAACGCAAACTATGTAATAGCATAAAAATCAGATTCATTTTCCCTATCCAATGTCGACAAACCACAACAACCATAAAAAAAAAACCTTGCAAACTTTACGTTCACACACACGACCCTGTTAAAAAAATATCTGCTATATTGATTTGGAGTTGATGAGGCCATAAACCATGCGGCATGCAAGCATGCCAGACAGACATCCTACCCTTGTATTTCAAAGTTTCTTTGGCATCTTTTCAAAGAACAAATTAAACTCTCATCAATCAAAGAAAACGTCAAAATCGGCGGTGAAGACGTGGCGGGCAAAGGGGGTGAAGACATTCTCTTGAGCGTACAATGAAATCATCTCTTTTGAGATTACTTGAAGCATTATGCTTTGCCTTTAAGGTGAGGATGTAAGGAACGCAAAAAAAAGTCCGTGGTTTTTGCAGATTTTTCATTCAACCTTTTTTTTTTGTCGTAATAAATCAAATATTTCTTGAGTAGAAACAAAGAATTTAATTTTCTTCGCCTCAACAGTTTTTTGAATATCTGTCAAGGATATCCTGGAATTTGATGACAACTTTTTCTCTTCATTTAAAAGGTTCCTCATCTAATGCCGCTATGCTCATGACAGATATTCAAGAATTAATGATATAACCATCTGAAGATCATTAAACTTTATTTTTGTACTGATGCAATATTTTATTTATTTTGGCCAAAAAAAGTTTTGCTATAAAAACTACAAAAATACTGGCCTTTTTTTCGCGTTCCATACATCCCCACCTTAGAATTAGTAGTTATCAGATTCTTATGAAAAAAACAACTAAAGTGACAAATAATTCCTTGATTATTTCTACCTTAAGAGAATATTGGGCCTGGGGCGCTTTTGTTCCCAAATGTGGTAAAGTACACCGTACGAACTCGTAAGAGAATCATGTTTGGGGGGGGGGGGGGATTATAATTATTATTATTTGGCTTTTTTTAAGAGGTGAAGATAGTGGTGACCACCCTTTAGTTTAAATTATTTAAGTGCCCAAAATAAATTTGCATCCGTGGCTAAGTGGATAGAGTAGTCGATCACGAGTATTGGTAAACCTTGGTTCGAGTCTGGAAGCGAGATAGTTGGCGTATTTCTGACTAAATAAAAGCTTTTAAGTAGTTTATATATTAAATTAATGTTTTTAGAAAGTGGACGTTAAATACCAAAATTAAAATAGAGCTAATGTTAATAAATCTAAACAATCAACCAGTGGTCCCGTGACCGAATCCCTGGAGGTTGCAATAATGTATAATTGTGAACTTGAGTCAATTTACTTTTTTTTTTTCACTATAAGTTCTATGTTCCCCACGTCTTACAACTCGTGCATGCTGTCCTCATATATATTAGTGGTATAGGAAAGATTTAATTAGATTAAATGTACCCGAATTTGCGTGGAAGGAGAGTGATTAACCATCTGAGGAAAAGAATATCCTCGATACAACGGACCAAGATAATAGCCCCCATCCTCCTGTTACAGTAAAACCAAACAGTGTGAGACTGACGACTTTTTCCGCAGACTTACATGGGTGTGGTCCTAAAGTCACATAAGATGTTATTGACGCGCTTTAGAGTCCATGGGTTGTACCGCCATGGAAGCGGAGTCTTGGGGAGATCTGACCTGGTGGTTTAGGGGGAAGGTGTCAGACTTCTGTGTTGGGGGTCCGGGGTTCAATCCTCGGTTCCGGCACAGATTTATCTGATTGCCAAACCCTTCCTTCACCTCTGACAAGACGTGTATTAATCACAACTTGTGAATGTGTGGAATGCCGGGCCCTCCACCGTGGTTCGGATCCCACGTTAAACTGTAGGTCCTCTATTTCATCTCACAATTACCCTACCATTACACATTAGCGTAAGTGCGTATAACCCGAACGGGTAGTAAGACGCGGTGCTAATAATAATAGTAATAATAATGATGATTATTTCCGACACAATTCAGTGGCAGATTGGTTTAACTAAGACGTTCCTCTCGTGATGGACTGTCCTTCTGATGACGGGAGATAGGAGCTCGAATCACGGTAGGGTCTATTGAGGGTGGTTTTTTCCTAAATGGTTTCTCATTCTCCTTCCACGCAAATGGGGATCTATTACCTCAGAATTGCTTCCTTTCTCATCCCTAATCTATTAGAGTAATTATCATAATTGCGTATAAACAGAAGAGGTAGTAAGACGCGGTGATAAAAAAATAATTATTCCCGCTTTGATGCTGCGCTCATTCAATATCGTCTCGGATTGTATTAGTTCCTGTTTTGCATTGATGTGTTTGTGAATTGAAAGTAAAGAAGTATTGGGTTTCCTTATTCAAGCTTTTCAATTAGCTGACAAGTGCCCTTAACAACTGGTGAGAACCCAAATGTACAGAGGGGAAAAAAAAAAACAAAAAACTAACAAAGCGTCACGTGTACTACTCCTTGAATAGTGTTGACTCTTGAAGAAAAGACTAAACAAATACCAAATCCATTAGCTTTGTAAGTGGTTTCTTTCTACCCCTCTAGTAAGGGTTGGATGGGGGGGGGGAAAGGAGGGGGGGGGTTTAAGAGGATGAGGGGAAGTGTGTGTACCCAGTGGAATGAGATAAGGGCAATCAACAGAATTCGGTGGTTCGTTTCGAGTCAGCTCTAGATAGCGAAAGGTTCCCCCCTTCACCTCGATCCCCATTTCCTTCTTTTCCAAGCCTCGTTCCAATTTTACACCAGCTGGAATGAAAGGTGAGATTATTTTGACTTCAAAGAGGCAGTGGGAAAAATTAAAAATTCTACTACATTAATTTGTTGGTTTTATTTTCTTAAATATTATAAGCAGACACATAAATATCTTATTAAAATAAAAAAATAGATTTTTAATTAAGTTATTGATATTACTTTTTTTTTTTAGAAATATCACGTTTATGTTTTATTCACTGGTTTATTTGAAAAATTGTATTTATGTGGACAGCAAAAAATGTTGTGAAACGAAATCGAAAGTAGTCTTAACAGGTAAATGCTTTGTCATCGATTTGGCAAAACAAATTTCAAAAAATATATTATTTGGTTTTCAGAAAGATCTCTTTAAGATGAAGATGAATGATGAGATGATTTGTCAAGAAGAAAAATTGCTAAGTACCCGTCCTTAAGGATTAGAAGAAGAAAAAAATACATCTAGAGTGATTATGTCAATACATTCATTTTTCTCAAGTGTGTAAACCAGTGGTTGTGAGTTTTTTTTAACTATTGTAAATAAAGAGCTTGTGAACATATTTTATTCTTTGGGTTTACATTGCCTTTAGTAAATTTCTCGCTATGCATATTTCTAACTGTTGAATAAAAATGTCGTTTTCTTAACTCATATTAATAAGTATTTAATTTAGTACATGATGGCTAAGCAAAGGTTTGGCGACCTTCCACTTATGGGTGCAAAAATATCTTAGATGAGATCAATAGGTTTTGCGACTAAATAAATGTACCAAACTGTACCGCGACACTGTTTAAAAACGTTTATACACGTAACTGTTGGCTCGCGCACTAAGGCATCTTGTTTGTCATCTGAAAGTAAGGCCTGGGTTCGAAACTCAGCCTGGTGCCTCTCTCAAATGGTTTCCCACTCCTACACAACGCAAATGAGGGTACACTTCTTATGGACGATAGCTATCAAACTATAATAATAGGTTCACTCTGTTTATCATGAAAGTTAATAGTCTTACCTTGACGTATTACTTCATGGCCTTATATTATCAGCTGAGCCATAGTGGAACCTTTTAAGGTAAGCTTGCTAATTTTCAGGGTTAACGAAGGGTACGTATGTTTATATTTAAGAAATTAATTTTGTATTATGTAATTTAAAATACATAATTTACATTATTAAGTACTTCTTACACTTAAAAAAAAGTAGTTATTTTAATTTTTCCCAGCTAGTTCAGTGTAAAACGAGTTTTCGATAGTTCTAGATGCTGTATACAGATAGCACAGATGGGTGGTAAGACGTGGACCACGTATAAATAACTCGTAGCCTTCATTTAGGTGGGAGTGTAAGGAGCAAGAGTTAAGGGCAGTATTTTTGCAGTTTATGTATAAAAACTTTTATTTTACAAAATAAACCAAATATTGCTTGAGTACAAACATAAGAGTTTAATTTTCTTCACATAATAACCTCAACAGGTGTTGTAATATCTGCTAAGGGTGTCCTGGAATTTAATGATAAAAAATTTCTCATCAAAGGCCGCTATTCTTATGACAGATATTCAACAACTGTTGATATCACCACGTGAAGAAAAATTAAGCTCGTTGTTTCTACTGGAGCAGTATTTTATATATTGTGATCAAATAAATGTTTTGATATATAAGCTGCGAAAACATTGCCCTTAACTCGCGTCCCCTACACGCCCGCCTAACGTTGTTTGTCTCTCTCGCTCAACTAGGATAGGTACCGGCCAATATGGTTATTTTAATCCGTGTTCATCACAAACTTATACTTTATGACTGTCCACAAGATGATTGTGTACTTGATATAATTATCTCTATGCCGGTATAACGGGGTTCAATCCTCGACAGACTCCAGCGGAAATGTATCCCTTCACTTCACCTTAACCATCCAATTTAATTCTCCATCCTCTCTTTAAGAAATTATTATTATTATTATTATTTAGCATCACGTTTTACTACCCGTTCGGGTTATACGCTTAAGTACTAATTACGCTAATGGATTAGGAATTGGGAAGGTTGAATTTAGAGGAAGTGAACCCACATTTGCGTGGAGGGAGAGTGGAAAACCATTTAGGGAAAACCAGCCTCAGTTCACCCGACCGAGATTTGAACCTCCGTCTACCCGTCCTCGGCGGTCGAGCTCAACACGACTAGCGCGTTAGCCAACTACGCCACTGAGGCGGGTTTTAAGACATTGACGCCAATCTTTAAAATTACAATTATAAATTATATCCCCTTAAAACTAGATAGAGTATTTATATATAGTGAATATGATACATGAATATATATGTACAGATTTTGTGTAATTTTTTTATTTATTTTTCCTTACTATTTTTAGTATTATTTTCTTCATTTGTTTGAATTTTAATATGTGCATAAATACAATCAATTATGCGTTTGATACTTAAATTGTTTTTAGGGATATTATAAATTAATTTTTAAATCATAAAATTAATAGTACATAAGTTTAAATATGTTCATACATTATTTATAAGTGGTTAATTGTAAGAAAAGGCACTAGACTTAACTTTAACCAAATAAAGATATTATTATTATTATTATTATTATTCATATTGTTGCTGTAGAAGACTTAGTAATATAAAATGGATTCGAGATTGGTTTTTGAATATTAAATAAAACGTTATGCAATAGATTTAAGAGACATAAATTAAGTATTAGACTTATGTTATGTTGTAAGAATAGACTTTAAGGAAATAAATTTATTTATTTATTTTATCTTTATACTGTATGTACAACATTTACGAGTATAGTGAGGCACCAGCTGACAAGCATAATATTTTGCTTTGTTGGGCAATGTTTAGTGAGTAAATATGTACTCCTGAATAAATAATGTAGTAGTAGTAGTAGTAGTAATAGGTCACTGACCTCCAATAACTGGCACCAGAACATTCTAGTAAATAACCTTACCTTCCTTGCAATATATGCAACCCGTGCCACGACAGTAAATATTATATTTTATTATTATTATTATTATTATTATTATTATTATTATTATTATTATTATTATTATTATTTACTCATGCCTAAAACCACAATATTAATAATTAATATCCTGATTTAGCGGGATGGCTGAAGACAAGAAGATCTGAGCTACCCAGAAAATATGCAACAACACTTACGATGCTGTCACAAAACGTTCCAAGTGGGGGAAAAAACTCACCGTATCTGTTCTAGAGTGGACAGATAACAGGTATCTAAATGGCACGCATCAAATGTAAGGAGTTCTTCTTGTTTTACTGTACAACTTGAATTACTACCCGTCCGGTTTATTTACGTATTTAAAGTATTGGAGGTGGGAATGAAGGGGTAGAATTTATAGGTAATGTACCCACATTTACGTGGAGGTAGAGAGAGAAATCATGTACGATTAATCATCTCATTCAATGCGGCCAATATTCGGATCCCACTGAAAGCAAACCAGAATACAATAGCTTGATGCCTTTGTCTATGTCAGAGGTCAGCAACAGACGGCACGCGGAACGGTTTTCCATGGCACGGTGGGTCATTTGAATCAAAATAATATTAAACCTTTATTTTTAACTAAAACCATTGCCGTGAGTAAAAATTTTAGTAAAGTGTTTTATGTTTCAATGGTTTAATTATTTTGTTTCAAAATTATAAAATAATGTCTTCAGAACTTAAATTTTGCAAAACACATTCATAACGTTTGTTCTTATTCTGATTTATATATAAATATTAAATATTCTAGAAACAGAAGTTATTTAATGTATTCGATTTAGAAACATGTTGTTACATTTACAGTTTAAATTATTATTAGCACCGCGTCTTACTAACCGTTCGGGTTATACGCACTTACGCTAATGTGCAATGGTAGGGTGATTGTGAGATGAAATGGAGGACCTACAGTTTAACGTGGAATCCGAACAACGGTAGAGGCCTGGCATTCCTCACATTCACAAATTGTGATTAATTTTGTCAGAAGTGAAGGAAAGGTTTGGCAGTCAGATAAATCTGTGCCGTGACCGAGGATTGAACCTTAGACCCCCAGCACAGAGGTCTGACACCTTACCCTTAGACCACCAGGTCACCTTACTGTTTAAAGATCGACTTAAATTTGTTCTAATAGTTGCACTAGTTAACTAGCATAAAAATAAAAGCGATTTGGGTGGGCTTAGGTTGGTTGGCACTCAGAGCGACTTTGCAATAGTACTTTGGCACAACACTGGTAAAAGGTTGCCTACCCCTGGTGTATGTGTTCATCAATGCGGGTTAACACGTTGTTTTTTTTAACACCCCTTCTTAACATCCATCTGTGTTGTATGCATTTGTAGTAATTACGTTGATGTGTTAGGGATGAAGAATATTGAATTTAGAGGAAGTGTATGCTCACTTCCGTGAAGGAAGAGTGGAAAAACATTTGGAAAAATCCACCCTAAGTTCATCCGACCAGGATTTGAACCCCAAATCTGCCCGTCATAGGCAGCCACTCTATTGCAAAAGTGACTCCTTAGACAATGCGGCCACCGAATCGGGTACACTCGCTTATTAATGAAGATTATCTACAACTTATTATGATGAATTATATAACCAAGTTATTATATTTTAATTTATGGTTATAACCGCTTTTAAATATAATATTATTTTTAATGTAAAAATGACCCCTGGAATTAGGAATTGAACCCAGGACCTTGGCTTAGGCTTAACCAAAGGTCCCGGCTTCGGTTCCCGTGTCCAGGTATTATTTTTCAATATAGAAGAATACACAACTAGTTAAAAAGACAGGGTGGATCTTTATTAAAGAGCTTAGCAATGGCGGCTTTCCCTACCTGTTGGTTTCTCGTCCCCCATGGTGCTGGGCCGCCGTCGGCGTCTACCGGCGTCTCTAATGTGCCGCTGCTGCAGGAACAGGCTGTTCGCGGTGGCGGTACTGGCCGTGGTCACGGCCGTCACGAGGATGGGAGGGGCGGCCACTACCTCGGTGGTGAACACCGTCCCGCCTCCGTCACGAGACGGACGTGACGTCACCAGCAACGCGCACGCGCCTCCTCCGGCAGGATCACTCGACGACGAAGACGCGGTCGTCATCACGTCAGCAGCTCCTTGAGAAGAATAGTCGAGGACGCCCGCCGCCGGGACGCTACCCATTGTCACGTGGGGCTGACGAGAGGATGCATCCGCCGTCTCCCCGCCTCTAGCGAGACGCGGCGCGCATTCTGTCGGGGAAAATAAGAGATAATTCGCCGATATCCAAATTTTAAAACTATAGAAATAATTCACAAAATAATATTAAAGTGCTTTGTCCGAAACCTTAAGGTGGAATGGAAGGGAACGCGAGTTAAGGTTAGTATTTTTATAATTTTTATAACCAAAATATTTTTGGTGAAAATAAATAAAATATATTTTTAGTAGATTTGTTAAGTTCCATTTGCTACATATAGTTAACTCAACAGTTCTTGAATACTTGGTAATGGGTGACATTATAAAGGGACTGTTCTTTTGGTTTAAAAATTAAAGTTAAAAAACCAAAATGCACCTAATAAATATTCAAGAAATGTTGGGTAATATTATGTGTAGCAAATTAAACTAAACTTATCTACTGAAGAAATTATTTATTTATTTTGGACAAAAAGGTTTATTTTAGCGATTGTACTATTTTTGCCTCACAAAAAAATTGCTATCGTAGGATATAACTTGCATTTTATTCAGCTGTTTAGTTAAAAGCCTAGTCCCGTAAATAAAGACTGTTAATTTAAAGGGAAAATAATGTGTATCAATATTATTATATTACATAAAAGCTATATTTTTTTAGGAATTACAAACAATAAGGACAGCAAAATTCTTCTAAAGGATATGTTTTATTTAATCGCGTTGGTAAAAAACTATGGTATTTAAAATTAGAAGAGAATATTTCAAGTTTAAATTGTTTTTCTATAGATTCTAATCTACCTGTCGTATATTTATTAAAAGTAATTATTCATATTTTTAAAACTATTAAAACGGAAATTGGCTAACCATTTTCAATGATCAACCACACACTTTATTTGTGTGCAAAATAAAGTAACTTGCTTTTATTGTGGTTTGTGGGTTTTATTCATAAAAACCCAGGTTTTTTGGGAAGGGGGGTGTTGAGGTGAATCATAACAATCCTGAAATAAACCATCTGTATTCTGCTATAAGTGTTTGTATTCGCACACTTGCACTACAAATAACAATAATGGGCACATTTTTTCCGAAAATCAGTTTCATTTTCAAACGTAGTTTGAAAACTATTGATCTGAATAGGATTCCGAGAGGAAGTTATTTTCATACGTATTTAACTAGAGAGGAATATAAAACAGCTTTGGAAAATATTATTATTTATCATTCGTAATTCAATGTAAATTAAATATATTTGTAGTCTCTTCAGTGGTCGTGTAGTTTATGGCGTCATTCTAGCAATAGATTGAACTGTCTATGACGGGGAGAGTGGGGTCTGAATCCTGGTTGGGTGTACTAAGGGCTATTTTTTTCCTAAAAGGTTTCACCACTTTCCTTCACGCAAATTCGGGTGAATTTCCTTTAAATTTCACCTTTAATCATCCTCACCCTATTAGTATAAATGTACAGAGAGCTCTAACGGGTTATAAGACGAGCAAATGGCTGTATTGTCGATCGATGTCGGGGGGTTTAGGGTGTAAATTCCAGTCAATGTTGCTGAGGGCTATTTTGCCTAAATAGTTTTTTACTCTCTTTTTACACAAATTTGTGTGCATTTCCTATATATTCTACTTTCCTCATTCCCAACTCAATTTGTATATACAGATATCACGAATGGTAAGTGTAATCACACTGTCAAAATGTCCCTTTTTAATATTTATTGTATTCGAATCATAAAATACAAATGCAACGAACGTCTATGGCTAGTAAGCTATTATTTTATATTGTACAGGAAAAAATTTTATTATTAATAATTTTAAATACGCCATATCTCACCTTTGTTTTTCGCACCTCATATGAATTATGTTTTTTGACCCTATTAAGACTCGAACCAGAATATCCTAGAAAGATAATGTCTTTGTTTGGTGTGCGACGCCTCAACGGTTTTAATTGAGGTTAAAGAATGTGCTGCGATATGTGAAGAATTTATTTTTAAGAATGTGAATTTAAATGTCATGCAAAATTAATTTTGTATAGGAATTTTAAGGGTAGTTGTATTAATAAAACCCTAAGACATAATTTTAATATCATAGCTCTGAAAACGTATTATTTGAGGTACATTAAAAAACTGTTGGATATAAGAAATAATTTAAACCTCCCTTTAATAGTATACAGGATGATTCAAAAGTCTCTATAGAAAGGATTTTTTTAGGTGCCGTTCCGAAATGCCTTCGTCATAAGTAGGACGTATAGAGAGCATATAGTAAGATGTCGAAAGGCAGAGGAGTTTTTTTGTTTTTTTGTATCATGACTTTCATTATCATTATCATTATTAGCACCGCGTCTTACTACCCGTTTGGGTTATACGCACTTACGCTAATGTGTAATGGTAGGGTGATTGTGAGATGAAATGAAGGACCTACAGTTTAACGTGGAATCCGAACCACGGTGGAGGCCTGGCATTCCTCACATTCACAAGTTGTGATTAATACACATCTTGTCAGAGGTGAAGGAAGGGTTTGGCAATAAGATAAATCTGTGCCGGGACCGAGGATTGAACTCCGGACCCTCAGCACAAAAGTCTGACACCTTACCTCTAGACCAGCGTTTCCCAAAAGGTGTTCCGTGGAAGGGTCAAAGGGGTTCCGAGTTCAGATCTTCGCGTTCAATTGTCAGACATTAAGCCTAATTTTAGTGCTATTATAAGTAAATATGTGAAAAAATTTCATTCTTCACATTAAATAGTTACTTTTTTTTGTACGATAAATGTTTTATAATACTTATATTAATGATTTTTTATTTATAATTATGCTTTCTTTTCATGTCAAACATGAAAATATTCAAACTACACTACAAGGTACAATCACTTTTGTTATTATCAAAATGGGGTTCCGCCAAAAAAAGTATGATCAATTAGGGTTCCGTGGCCAAAAAAAATTGGGAACCTCTGCTCTAGACCACCAGGTCACCCTAAGGTATCATGACTTAATACCCATTCGGGTTATAAATATGTTAACTAATTACGCTAATGTGTTAGGCATGTAGAGGGTTGATATTTAGAGGAAGTGTACCCGCAGTTGCGTGGAAAGAGGGAGAAACAATTAGGAAAACAACTTTCAGTATACCCCAGCAGGATTCAAACCCCAATCTTCCCGTCATTAGCGGTCTGATCTATCGCGAGAGTGATTCCTTAAGATGTATTCACATTTACAGGACTGTTAATCGGCCGTGTCGTTAGCATTCAGAGTATGGTAGCAGCACAGCCATCTCACAGTCTTGTGAATGTGAAACAAAGGTATTACAAGGTAACTAATATGGGAATGACCTGTTCAAGACTGTTTGCAGCGCGACACAGTCCTGTGAGTGTGAAACAAAGGTCTTACAAGGTAACTCATATGGGAATGACCTGTTCAAGACTGTTTGCAGCGCGACACAGTCCAGTGAGTGTGAAACAAAGGTATTACAAGGTAACTAATATGGGAATGACCTGTTCAAGACTGTTTGCAGCGCGACACAGTCCTGTGAGTGTGAAACAAAGGTCTTACAAGGTAACTCATATGGGAATGACCTGTTCAAGACTGTTTGCAGCGCGACATAGTCCAGTGAGTGTGAAACAAAGGTATTACAAGGTAACTAATATGGGAATGACCTGTTCAAGATTGTTTGCAGCGCGACACAGTCCTGTGAGTGTGAAACAAAGGTCTTACAAGGTAACTCATATGGGAATGACCTGTTCAAGACTGTTTGCAGCGCGACACAGTCCAGTGAGTGTGAAACAAAGGTATTACAAGGTAACTAATATGGGAATGACCTGTTCAAGATTGTTTGCAGCGCGACACAGTCCAGTGAGTGTGAAACAAAGGTATTACAAGGTAACTCATATGGGAATGACCTGTTCAAGATTGTTTGCAGCGCGACACAGTCCAGTGAGTGTGAAACAAAGGTATTACAAGGTAACTAATATGGGAATGACCTGTTCAAGACTGTTTGCAGCACGACACAGTCGGCGCACATTCCCATGAGTGGGAATCCTACTTTAGAGGTCCATGCGGCCACCGAGGCTGGTTGCAGAGTACTTCAACAAAGAGACCCTCTCCCGGCAGGCATACCACACCTGGCACTCGTGCCTGACTTCATGAGAAGTTCCGAAAGACTGGAAGCGTTATTGACTAACTGGAAAGTGACCATCCTCGAACATCCACCAATGAAGGCACATCGACAGAGGTGCCGTTGATGTATGAAAAGAATCCCTAATAAAGCGGTGTCAGTCAAGCGAGTATCGTCCGCATCATAAATGAGCACTGGGGGATGCGGTTTGCGGATATTTAAAAAAAATACCTATACAATTGGTTGACCCCCATCCCCCCTTTTAGTTTCACAAACCCGGTGAGGCAGAAATCGCCCACTGGAGGAAGTTCATTTTATTTTTCACGCCAGAGTTACGTATGGGAATGTCATAGTAGCCCTGGTTAGTGTACTTTAATTTTCTCTGACCGACCCCGGCGGCTCGCTCGACCGGGGTCTTTTAAACTCTATTTCCCATTGTTTTGTCCCTTTATAGTTTTCATCTCCAAGGTTTCTTTCCCTCTCCACCATCTCTGTACCCCTGTATTCGTTTAAGGTCCCAGTCGACCCCTGTAATTGCGATAGGGTGGGTTTTTGTTATAATTTTCCCGCCCCTGTACCCACGGTATTCATATTTTCAGTCCGTCAGGGCGCTAAATGTATTCTTGTTATGTAATCTTCATGTTCAATATCGGACAACGTTCGAGAGTCCCATTGGGGCTGGTGTGCCTTATATACCTATACATATACATATACATATACATATACAGTGTTACATGTTATACCTATTAAGTGTTACAAAATAAATAAAGCCATACAAACAAACAATTTGTTGATTAGTACCCTTGAAATAAACAAGGGAAATGGAATAGACCATAATAACTAATAATTCTGGTAGTAGAAATCTCACCCTCGTACCCGTCTTCGCTTACCTTTTAGCTCCTGTTTGTGATGAAACGGAAACCAAAGTTGGGGTAGGGATTTTGGAAAAGTACGTGGCCCAGGAAAAGGAAAAGTATCACCCTAACTGAACCCGGAGCTACTACTGGGCACGAGAAATCCACAAGGGGTGGTGGATGCCATGTTTCCTTTAGGTAGAATTTAATAAATCAAAACTGGACAAGAATGCACGTGATAACAATACATATGATATTGATATAATAATTAGACACGGCACATGGTGTACAACACGCGATAAAGTCGCAATGAATATGATATAGCATCAACCGATTCCCACAAAAACTTGAATCATACTGACTAGTTGTTTTTTCACACCTCGTCTTACTTCATTTTCGGGTTATCCACCTATGCACTAATTACACTAATGGCTTAGGGATTGGGAAGGCTTAATTGAAAGGAATTTCCCACACATTCGCGTGTAAGGAGAGTAAAAAACCATATATATATATATATATATATATATATATAAACTTCCCTCATTGCATCCTACCGGGATCGAACCCCGATCTCCCCGTCTTCAGCAGTCTAGTCCACCAAGGTGACCTGGTGGTCTAGGGGTAAGGTGTCAGACCTCTGTGCTGAAGGTCCGGGTTTCAATCCCCAGTCCCAGCACAGATTTATCTGATAGCCAAACCCTTCCTTCACCTCTGACAAGACGTGTATTAATCACAACTTGTTGAATGTGAGGAATGCCAGGCCTCCACCGTGGTTCGGATCCCACGTTAAACTGTAGGTCCTCCATTTCATCTCACAATCACCCTACCATTACACATTAGCTTAAGTGCGTATAACCCGAACGGGTAGTAAGACACGGTGCTAATAATAATAATAATAATAATAATAATAATAATAATAATAATAATAATAATAATAATAATCTAGTCCAACATAAGAGTAGCGCGTCAGACCACGCGGCAACCGAAACAGGTTCAAACTGACTAATTAAAACGACCAATCTCCACGCGCGGCGATCGTGTACACTGAGTTAACAACAACTAGACACGTACGAACATAAAGTTAATACTTCTCGTACCATTTCAATAAGAGAGAGAGGAGACAACAAATTGGTAAGTCGCCCAGACCCCGAATGGCATCTAAAAACAACAAAACGGCCACACCAAGGACAAAATTGTGTAAAGAGACAATTTTCCCTATGCATTGAAGACTTTTGAATAAACCTGTATATCGATTAACAAGGGCGGTTTATTTATATAATGTATTTACGTCTTGTTTGTCGTGTCCGGTCTCGTTTGTGGTGAGCGTATTCCTAAATTAAACGTTATTGGACTGCAGTTTGTTTGACAATTTTTGCGCCGTCATAACTCAAAAGTAATTAAAAGTGGCATAAATTCGTGTGAACCTATGCAACCAAATCAATGTTCAATCAAAGTTAGCAAAACACAAAAGAACCAAATTGAAGGAAATTGGGGAACTTTTCTGCTCGTTAATATTATGGATTTTTTTTTTGTTACCTCTGTTTCTCCAGAAAGATATAGTTGAATTTTGGTACAAAAAATATTTTAGAAAATACAAACTTTTTTCCTTATGTTTGTATTTTTATATAGAAGTTCATTCCCATGAAAATTGGGCTGTATCTATTCTCAAAGTGAGGGTATATATTTTAGACGCGGATGAATTTAGAACTATTTACATCAACTTTGCAGGTGTCAGAAAAGGGCCAACGTTGCTGTGAATGTATCACACGCTAGTCGCATCATAATACGATGGAATGTATGCCCGCCGATTCTTATATTCAAGAATATAAATATGAGTGATGATATTAATATGATAACTCGACATCGGGAAGCGGTTAGACTATATATAACTACCTGCATATTACATTAATTTATCAAACATCTTTGTTATCGCTTTTTGAATACATGTGAATTTTATCGCGGTGAAATATGATTCCACCAACACAAAAAGTGGGTCCTCCACTTCCCCCCACCCCCCACCCCCATCTTAACTGCATAAACCAATATTACATTTAGATAAAACTTATGGTTTAAACTTGGAGATGTAACCTAATTTTAAGTTTATGCTACAAAGCGAGATCATACCAGAAAAGTGTTCCAGCGCATGAGTCCACAAGTCATTTAACCTAAGACAACCACCTCTCCTATAAATGGATCGCCATAGGAGGAATATTTGAGTGCATTGATGGGCAGCCTTTTATTTATTTTTTTGTAAAGCGGGTGGTTTAAAAACACTCATAGTCAGGTGCGTTCTAAAAACTAAATAATAATGCACTTATAGTAACATATGGCACGTCTACATTAGTTAAAGTTACAATAATTTGTACACAGGCTTTACAATAGAGTAGTTTTGTATTTTTAAATGTAATGTTTAGTTTGAATTTGTTGAGTAGAGGCCTAGAGTATATATATATATATATATATATATATATATATATATATATATATATATATATATATATATAATAAACTTCATGGTGTGAGATCAACGTCCGTAGTGTAGTGTTCGTTGTGCTGAACACAGGGCATCCTCTATCCGTAGAAGTGGGCGCTATCTTCGCCAAAATATGGCGGGCGCTTGATCGGTATGGCTCAATTGCGGGCTTACACCATGAAGTTTATTATATATATATATATATAAAATAAACTATATATATATATAATAAACTATATATATATATAATAAACTTCATGGTGTATACCATGCCATACCGATCAAGCGCCCGCCATATTTTGGCGAAGATAGCGCCCACTTCTACGGATAGAGGATGCCCTGTGTTCAGCACAACGAACACTACACTACGAACGTTGATCTCAGTTTTCTAGACCGTTTCCGCTACTCTTTCCATTTAAGTGATTCCTCGTTTGTCCTCGCGAGGCCAAGTTTGACCCCGTTACAGACCCACAGCTACACAGAAAGTCTTGAAGCTCCAAGGATCGAACCCGGCACCTCTGAATCTGTAGCCATGAACTCTGAACACTAGACCACAGAGGGGGTCTTGTGTGTGTATATATGTATATATACTATATATACACATATATATGTATATAATATATATTCATATATATGTATATATAATATATATAATATAATCGAAATAATATTATTATTGCCCGTATCGTTAGGCACGCGGACTAAGTGTACGTTTATGCTGCATCCTCGCTGTTGGCACATGGATGCTCGCTATGGAGCGTTTACCCTGCAGATGTTCCCATTGATGTAAGATGCTGGCATGAGAGGTTAGTTGTGAGTCGTGTTTCGTGTAAAGTAACGATGCAGTCTCAGTCATCTGATGACAGTGATAGTGATTCATTTTCGACAAAAATGTAGTTTGTGACAAGGATAAAGAGGATAAGGTATGGAGTGCACCCTTTGAATCAAGAACGCCATCGCCAAGGTTACTTTCATCAGTTACTATAAAGAGCTCAAGAACTATCCAGGGAGACTTTTCAGCCACTTAATGATGTCACAACCGACCTTTAGGTTTATTTTTAATCTTAGTGAACCAGAAATAGTGTGAAGGAACCAATCACAGCTCAAGTTTCAAGATGCCGGCGATGGTCGAGGCTTAGAAAACAAACTGATCTGTTATCGCTATAGCGAGGATATCAGCGGGCAGCGAGGCGAACAGCGCTGATACAGGATAAATGCACCAATAAGGATTACTAGTTTTGTTTGATCATCGCCACACATCCTTGTTCATAGCTCGGCGATGTGCCAGCAGCTAGAATGCAGCATAAACGTACCCTTAAAAGTCAAGCTCCTCTAGTTTGGCTTACTGGCGATGTGAGGGGCGGTGTTTTAATTCTAGCCGGGTCTATTCAAGATATTTTTTCCTACGTGGTTTCCAACTCTCCAGCCATGAAAATGAGAGTATACTTAATCTAAAACTCTCTTTTCTTTAACCATAATCTACAAGAGAAAATAAATGCGAATAGCCCGTACGTGTATTTAGAAGCAGTGCCAGGATAAATTATTAAATTTAATATTATTAGTTTTTATTTTATCATTTTGTAATCTTGAGACTAGGGGTGGACTGGCAGATTTCAAGAGGCCCCGGACTACAAATAATTATGACGGACGAATACCACTGATGTCGTGTTTCAGTGGAAGCTGAAGTGGTGAGGTGAAGTATTTATATTAATTATTGTTGATGGTGTGCGAAGCTTCGAAAAGTCGAAGTCGAAGGTCAAGTCCCCTTCGGCTTTGACTTCGACATTCACTAGAAGTTTCGCATATTCGAAAAATTTCGAAGGAAGGATAAAACTTCGATAAATTATCAATCAATTTAATTTTATCTTACTAAATATTACATATTTCAATATTTGATCATTTTAAAACCATTACTAAACAGAATTTTAACACCGACTATTAATTTAACTACCATAACGTAAGCATAGATCAAAAGCGGGTAAGTAAATGTTAATATTTTATAGTCACTATCGCCAACATAATTTTGTAAAAAATAAAAATAACTATAAAGAAATAACACCAAGGTCACTGGTATGAAGCAGATAAATCGCTTTAGTTGTGCTATCATCCCAGCTCGCGTCTAATTTTTAGTCCATAATATTATATCTCTTTGTAATTATCTGTGACAAATTTACAAGTGCATTTTAAAACAGAAGTTTTTCATAGCTTCTTCGCGTTTCCTTTATTATTCAAAAATGATTGATAAGGAAAGTGGGAAACGGAAACAGAATTTTATTTGTTTATTATTATCATAGAAATGTAGATAAAAATACATGATTATGTAAAGTTTGCAAAATAATCTTATCAGCTCCACGATGTAAGTAAATATAAAAACTTTATTGATCTTTTAATAAGTTTATCAGTAAGCCTGTGTGCATTAATTATTAATACAAGCCTTCGACTTTTCTTCGCAAGTTTCAAGCTTCGCTTTAACTTCCCTTCGCATTTAAAAAGTGGCCTTCACACACCCCTATTAATTATTAGTAGATTTAATCCCGAGACCATTACAACCACATTATCGATGTTTACGTGGATATTAAGTATTGTTTTTAGCACCGCGTCCTACTACCTGATCAGGTTTTACGCATGTGTACTAATTACGCTGATGGGTTAGGGATTATAAAGGCTGAATTTAGAGGAAGTACAAACAGCAATTTCAGCACCCTCAGTGCACCCAACCGGGATTAAAACCCCGATATATCCATCAACGCAAGACTAAACTATTGCGAGAGTAGTTATTGCCTTATATCCTGTGATGGCTGTTGACATCCTTCTGGGTTTTTTTTTTTTTTTTTTAACTTTAGGGTTGCTACCAAGGCCTAAGATATACGGGTTTGGCTACTCTTTAGTTCCAGTGATCAAACATTGAAGCCAAAAAGCGCTAGTATATTAACATATTAGCGCGCACTCAATTCAAATATTGTAGAGAAATTTGAACTATAAAGCTTTAATTTTATTGTTTTAAGTAATATGGAGACCGTAGAAAATAATTAATAGCTTGAAAAAAATATTTTTACTTAACACGTCAACTAAAATAATTATTTGCTAATAAGTGTAAAAACATTTAAAGTTGCTTGGTAATGCTAAATATATATTCTCTTTACATATATTAGCTTTGTACATTGGTGGATGGGGAGGGAGTATTTTATCTACATTGTATTATATTTAAATGGTAGGAATATAATTATTAATAATATATATTAGAGAAGTGATTTGCATCCCTATGGCACGGTTTGACCTCAGTTTTTGTCCCTGGGACCATCACGACATCTTGATCGCCTACTTTACAAGCAATTAAATTCTAGTGTTCAATTCTTTTCTCACTGCATTCACGACTATCCGAATATAATTAGAGTTGTTAGGTAGGTAGACTTTAGAGAAAATGTACCCTTAAATATTTGGAGGGAGAAGTGGAAACCATTTAGGAAATACTGCCCTTTCTACACCCGAGGAAAATTTTAATCCCCCTGACCTCCCCGTCCCTAAAAAACCAACTGAGTGTGGCGTTAAGCCCGCATGCCCACCAATACTTACTTGTTTTAATTACTATAAATTGCTTATATAATGACCATACGAATGTGACCAAGATGTTGCAAAAGATAATACAACCCAGCGGGTATTTTGGATGGTATGGTATCAGTATTACTCACCCAAATACTGGGATGCTACAGTCATCCAAGTCAGAGTTGTGTAACCAAAAGGAACACAAGAGGTTTTTATCATTTTAACTACTTACACTTCTATTAATTAGTATTTGACACCTTCCAATAGTCATTCTAATAAACGAAGAAATTAAATATAAAGCTATAAGCTCAACAAGTCATATCACCACACCCGAGGCACACCAGTATACCAAATAGGGTCGTGATCCCTTGGTTGGGAACTACTGTGGTAGAGTTGGAGGTTGTTAAGGCACTAATATTATCAACTATCTTACGACATCCGAGAGGATTCGTAAACTCGCCCCCTCATTTCCCTCCCAACCCCCCGATACGCACTAAATTTGATAAAAAAAAAATATTTATTACATAACCAAGCAAATTTAAATGCTTTAAAAATGTTGAGAAATCAATCACTGTAGTTAATAATCTGTGTTTTACTAATAGGCTCATATTTTGGTCATCCTAATTATTTTCTCTACTCGCCATATTACCTAAAACCTTCAAATGAAAGCGTAGTAGTTCAAACTTCTTTACAATATTTAAACTGCGCGCGTGCTAATATGCTAAGATACTAGTTCTTCAATGTCTGATCACTGGAATTAGAACTTTGACGTGCTGTGAGCAAGGAGTATTATAGATGTGGTTTCGACTAACAACCAAAGCTCGTATTTGGATGAAACAAGTAAAGGAAGGCTGGAAAAAGGGTTTGAGCAGTGTCGCTGGGTGAAAGGGTTGGGGGAGGCGTATCTCACAAAGGAAATGGTCTGAGACGAGAGAGAAAATTAAGTTGGTCCCGCATACCTTCTGCTTCGACAACGTAAAGAAAAAAAATACGGGCAACAAGTGGTGGTTGCACCAAACGTGGCTAAGGCGTACAAGATGTTTAGAAAACAAAAAATATATTCGCGTGTCACTCAATCAGAGTGGTTACTAAATCGTTCAGAAGTAAAATTACCTGATTTTCGATGATCCAAAAATCCTAATTTATCAGGCTGGAACTCAAAGATTTATAAATATGATTAAAAAATAATCAAAATACTCGATTTGTTATAAATAATTATTTTTTGAGATTAACTCAAAAATAAGGAAAAAACTTTGATAAAAAAACATTGTTTGAATAAAATACAACTAAGGGCCGGTATTATGACTACCGGATAAATATTGCTATTGGGAATCTAAAGTTAGCTACCAGATAAAGATTATTAGCCACTTTAATATTTTAAGCGTATTTTGAACTGAATTTATCTGATGGATAGGATAAATATCTGTAGGATAAATATATTTTTATGCATAAAACGCAAGGTTGGTACTGTTTTTACTGGTGCGCGTATGTTTATAGCCTGGCTAGTAGCTACAACGCTCAACATTTGTTAAATAATGGCGGCTAAACGAGTGCGAGTAAACAGATGGTGTCACGTGGGCGCAGAAGCCAAGATGTCTTGCAAGTACTAATTTCGGTGTCTGCCAAAATGTGGTCAACAGTTCGGTACAACGTTTACAAAATTTAATTTAGTGTACTCACATTTAAATAGTTTGTTCTTATATTACCCTAACTCTACAAATAGCTTGTCAGTTTTTATAAAGGTGTGAATTAAATGTTCTAACTTTATAAGCGTATAACCTGAACGGATAGTAAGATGCGGTGGTAAGTATGACTATTCTAGCTTTATATACAGTTAGAGCCTAAGCATGTGCCTACTAAAACACGTGAACCAAGATTTTAACCTAAAAACAAATTCATCATGAAAAACAACGCGTGACAATGGCAACGCCCATTTTAACTTTCAGATAAAGGTTATCAGGTACTTAAACCTCCTGATAAAAATGTGATGGATAAATACATTTTATCTGGCAGATAAATGCTATCTGGCAGTCATAAGACACACTTTTAACTTATCGACCAGATAAAAATATTTATCGGCCAGATTAATATTTATCCAGGAGTCATAAGACCGGCCCTTAGATATTTATCTTTACTAGATAGATAAACCATTTTTCCTGAATGACTGCAAAAATTCCGTGATAATTCCCTGATTTTCTGGGCAGTATTAAGTTCCCAGATTTTTCCGGGTTTTCCATACTTTGCCTGACTTTGTCCGCCCTTCTTGTTTATAACGGGCCATTTCAATGACAACTTGATATTTTCAATAGTTCTTGTGATATTTAAAAAAAAAGTATAGTTGAGTAATGAAAATTTACTACGCATAATTGTTTGAAATAGTGTTGCCTACAGGTACAGGATGATCCCGGGTAAATGGCTAAACTTTGGGAGGTGGTAGTGGATCAAAATACTAACTCAAAATGTATTTTGGAAATTTTATCGTTTTAACTTCCTTTTCGCGCAAACAACAAAAAACTAAATAAAAACACGTTTTTCTGCAGAGGTCCTCGGCAATGGCTTAATATTAATTTTTCTGGAAGATAGCTCGGTCGTGCTGGACCTGTGGCTTGGCCTCTGCGTTCACCTGTTTTTACGCCATTAGAATTTTTTTTATGGGGAGCTCTCAAGTAAAAAGTGTATGAAGTTCCTGTTAATGACCTTCAATCATTACGACAAAGGATAACGCAAGCGTGCGAAGAAACAACAGTCGCACAATGTCGGTCAGCAACTCGTTCTAACATTGATAGGTGCAATGTTTGTCTCCGGACTGGAGGCCGTCAATTTGAACAAAATAAATAAATAAAATATATTTTGTTGTTATTTAATTTTTTGCTGTTAGCGCAAAAAGAAAGCGAAAACTAGCAAATCTCTTAAACACATTTTGAGTTAGTTTTTTGGTCTACTACTACTCCCCAAATTTAGCCGTTTAACCCGGGAACACTCTGTATATTAAATCTAAATAAAATGTTTCCATTCAAAGGAAAATACCGGGAATATAGTTTACTTAGAAAATATTTTGTTTCTCTAATACACACTTACTATAAGGAAGTATAAGTTGAATGAATACACGTAGCGGAATATATTTTAATTCAACGTAATATTATAAACAATTTTACCCACTTTGGTGGCTGCATGGTCTAAGCCTCTCATGCGTCACTCTCTTAACAGACTTGACTATCGATGACGGGGAGATCGGGGTTCAAATCCTATTCGGGTGTACTGAGGTTTTTTCTCTAGATGATTTTCTATTATCCCTCTACGTAAGTGCGGGTATAATTCCTCTAAACTCAATATTAGCGTAATTATTGAATAGGCTTGTAACCTAAACGTATAGTAAGACACGGTGCTAAAAAGATCTAATTATTTTATGCACTATAACAACATCTAATCATGAAAATAAAAATATAATAATTCTATTAATATTTTGTTTTCTTTTAATTAGTACAGTGAAACGAAATTATACAGCAATCCATAAGGAAGTATTTTTTTTAAATTGTATAACTATCTCGACTGGTAAAGAAAATAAAAAAATGTGTCTTCAATGCCTAATCATTGAACGTCTCTTAATGTTTGCAACGTAAACTTTTTTTAGGTACACAAAAATGTTATTCTGATAAAAAATTGAACTGTAGTTTTAAAAAGAAAGGTTTGAGGATTAGATTTTTATCCTCCTGAGTCCCGAACTTTTTTTTTTCTAAAATACATTTTGTTAATGATTTTGATTCCTTATCTAATAAAAAAAATCCAAAAACCATAACAGTTAAATTGGTTTAGAAATTATCTCACTAGAGTGCAGACTAACATACAAAGTCGATAGAAACACTGAATTTTCCAGCCACCTAGTGATATAATTAATTAATTAATTTATACACCGCGTCTTATTACCCGTTCGGGTTATACGCTTAAGTACTAATTACACTAATGGATTAGGAATTGGGAAGGTTGAATTTAGAGGAAGTGAACCCGCATTTGCGTGGAGGGAGAGTGGAAAACCATTTAGGAAAAACCCCTCTCAGTTCACCCGACCGAGATTCGAACCTCGATCTCCCCGTCCTCGGTGGTCTGGCTCAACACGACTGGCGCGTTAGCCAACTATGCCACCGAGGCGGGTCCTAGTGATATAAATGTATAGATTTGAAGTACAATATAATATACCATGAGCTTCAGGAGGTGTTAAAAGAGGGTTTATATTCAAATGGTTGGGTCACAGCTTCTTATTGATTTCTTAGAAGTGTGAGAGAGTAAAAACTATTCTGCCTCGCTCTCACCTTAACTTCCAACTGCACTTTCTTATTACTTTTTTTTTTTTTATTCTTGTGCCTTACGTCTTACTTCCAATCAGAGGAATTCGAATATATACACTAATGTGGTAGGGATAAAGAATGTAAAATTTAGAGGAAATGTTTCAGAATCCATGAATAGGTTGAACGGGAAAACATTTAAGAAGAAATAACTCGGTAAACCCGAGCCGGAATTTGAAACTTAATCTCTCCTTTATCCTGAAAACCCAGACAAGACAAGACTCACGCCTTTGATTACGTGTACACTTACACGTACTTTCATCTTAATTTGAAATTCCTGTTCTTGATTAAAAATAAATCGACAGATTATGATTAAATTAGACATGGTAAACAATATTTAGTTCCTTAATGTACCATTTTTATAAAAGCTTATCTTTTTCACCGTAACTATGGCCCAAAAAGTGTCGAAATATTCAAACAATTATAATTAATTTCATATTTCTAATAAATAAAAATAATATGTAAAATATTGAAATACATTACTTTGTGTTTTTTTAATGGAACAGGAAAAAATGGCCTCAGCAAACCATTATTTTTAACATGACATATCTATTTTTCCACCTGAATAACGAAACAAAAACTTTTTTCAAAAATCGGTAGATCCGCTTTCAAAAAATTCAATCTTTTTCCAAGGGAAAAACAATGCTAGCTTTTATATTTTTTCCATGATAGATCTAAATTTACTACAAATCTGTTTCGTATTCTTCCTTCGCTTCCCAAATGTGTTATCACTTTAACAAATAAAGCTAGTTTACATCACCTTGTGGGACTATATGAAGTTGGTTTGCATCACCTTGTCAAGTTGACAAGACAGATCTTTCGAGAAGGAAGAATAAGAAATTATTTTAGTAACATTTTTAGGACGACCGCCCGTACACGACAGACAGTCGGTGACTGACAATTTCGTAATATGGTCGGTAGCAGGACACCACACACGACCGACAGTCTGTCAGACGTCCGAGGCCGACAACTAGCGACCGCACACGAAACCAACCGCCGTCAGTTTGTTGGTCGTTGTGGTGTTATTCGGATACGTGCCATGAAAAATTCAGTGTTGGTGCATTTCTTTCTTATCACATGTTTTTTTGCACCGCGTCTTAGGCCTACTACCCGCTCAGGTTATACGCCTATGTACTAATTACGCTAATGTGTTAAGGATTATGCAGGTTTAATTTGGAGGAAGTGCACCACAATAGCGGGGAGGTAGAGTGGTAAAACATTTAGGAAAAACCTCAGTGCACCTGACAGGATCGAAATCCGATCTCCCCGTCTTCGGCAGTCTAGTCCTACACACGAATAGCGCGTTAGACCATGCGGCCAGCGAGCAGGTCTTACCACAATTTGAACAACAGTTTTAATTTTGCAAATAAATAAAGGAGACGCACTGGGATCTCAAAACTGACCGTTTACACACCATGAGGGGCTACTTGCGCACCTCGTATCTTACTACAAAAATGTTGGTCAGATTTACTTGTAGTTCATGTTCGCGTACAAGTTTGAATACAGGATTCCCATTTCACCGACAACAGGCACCTACAATCGGGTATGTGTGAAGTCGACTGATAAATGGAACATATTTTTCGTATGTTTCGTATCCCTATAGTTAGATTCAAATGGGGCTCCACACGCGACAAACTAAAGAGACGTACCTATGAAAAAAAGATGTGGTATGTTCATATTATCAATCAACTTCACACAGACCCGATTGTCGGTGAATTGGGAATACTGTATTCAAATGTGGTCGCGCACACGAACTACGAATAAATCTGACCGACATTTTTGTAGTAGTGTACGAGGTGCGCGCGCAGTCTCTCGTGGTGTATAAACTGTCAGTTTCGAGAGTCCAGTATACTCACGTGTGTTTTTTTACGCCACGTCTTACTACCCGTTCGGGTTATACGTTTATGTACTAATTACGCTAATATTTTTAGGGATGAGGACGGTTATATTTTATAGGAAATGCACCTGCATTTACGTGTAAGGGGATTGGTAATCCAGTTTGGAAAAAACACCCTCAGTACATTAGACCAAGATACGAACCTTGATCTCCCCGTCATCGGCAATTTAGTATACTGCAAGAGTAGCGCGTTAGACCATGCGGCCACCGAAGCGGGGTTTCTTCTTTCTTTATTTCCAAAATTCAAACCGTTGTAAATAGAGATTAATTGTGATAAGTTAATTTATTTAGTGTAACAACGCCTTTATTTGTATGAGCTGACATGTGCTGAATACTCAGACAAAAATCTCAAGAAAAGAAAGTGGGAGGAAGTGTGTTCACAAATCATCGATAGTTTACGATATCGCCTAGAAAATGCGCATAGCATTGGACGGGTAATAATACGCGGTGGGAAAAAATACCTAATATATAATATTTTAAATTTGATAAACATTTCATCATTAGCAAAAAGTTTAAAATAAGAAATGTTTTCTTTACAAAATGAACTGATTTAGACAAATTAATAGTGAATATCCCGCTGAAGTGAACGAATAGTCTAAGGCGTCGTCACTCTAGTGCTATACTGGCCTGCTGATGACGGGGAGATCGGGGTTCGAATCACGGTCGGGCCTACGGAGGGTGTTTTTTTCCCCAAATGGTTTCCCACTCTCCTTCCATGCAAATGCGGTCATACGACCTCAAAAATGCTCCCGTCCTCATTTCTATTTCATTAGAGTAATTATCATATATGCGTATAACCTGAACAGGTGGTAAAACGCGGTGATAAAAAAATTTTGTGACTATACAAAAATATAGAAAGTAAAATTTTCCGTTTGACAGATAAATTCCATACCTATTTCCGTGACATTAGTGAAACAAAGAGTACGTAGTCAAACCTACCACCTCATACGGATATGAACTCGGCTGCTAAATATAGACTGTACCCAGTCTACGGATTATCAGGCCATGCCGCTGGTTCGATTCGATTCCGGGACACACGCATCGATCGCGGTAACTATAGGGCCTACATGCTGAACGTTGACATTTATGTATTCCTCTATAGCTGAGAGGTTTGATAATTACTATGGGTTTATGGGATCTTGGTTTAGTTTTTTCTACCTCTATGGCTGAGAAGTTAGATAATTACTATGAGTCTAAGAGATCTTGTTTAATTTTTCTATCTCTATGGCTGAGAAGTTAGATCATTACTATGAGTCTAAGGGATCTTGGTTTAATTTTTTCTATCTCTATGGCTGAGAAGTTAGATCATTACTATGAGTCTAAGAGATTTTGGTTTAATTTTTTCTATCTCTATGGCTGAGAAGTTAGATCATTACTACAGGTTTAAGGAATCTTGGTTTAATTTTTTCTATCTCTATGGCTGAGAAGTTAGATCATTACTACAGATTTAAGAGATCTTGGTTTAATTTTTTCTATCTCTATGGCTGAGAAGTTAGATCATTACTACAGTTTAAGAGATCTTGGTTTAATTTTTTCTATCTCTATGGCTGAGTGGTTTGAGGTATATGGGATTATTCTGGGCTTTAAACTTCATTTACCTTGAAAATACATAATATTTTTCATAGGAAGGATATTTTAGAAAATACAAACATATAGTGTTTTTGCGGCCAAAATTGATGAATACGTGAACGTAGACCTAGTAACTTTTTAAGCTGTCTTTCCTTTGAAAATTGGGCTGTATTTTGTTCAATCGAACTCATTAAATTAAAATCAATTTTGCAAATTCAGTAGATACAATCGATATATTCATTAATTTTTGATTTGTTGTGGTTTAGTTAAAACAACGATTGTCTTTATTTATTGAAGTTCTTTTTTGGGAACCTGCTTCAGTGACCACATGGTCTAAGGCGTCACTCTCGCAATAGACTAGACTGCCGAAGACAGGGAGATCGAGGTTTAATTCTCGGTCGAGTATACTGAGGGCGTTTATTCTCAATTGCTTTTTTCAATCTATCTACACGCAAATGTGGGTTCACTTCTTCTAAATTCAACCTTCCTCATTCTTAACACATTAGTATAATTAGTACATATGCATATAACCTGAACAGATAGTAAGATGCGGTGCTAAAAAAAATAGTTTTTTTGAGAATTCCAAGATAGATCAATAAAGATACGATACGTTTAGAAAATGACAACTTATACTGTTAGATTGTGTGCTTGATTTATTCATCTTAAGGGGACGGGGAAGGGGGGCTAGATAGTCGAAATTACAATAACTACTGTAGATATTTATTTGATGGATCAAAAGTTAGGTTTGATTCATTTAAATTATTTTGGGGTATCTACCATGCACTTTCTAAATCGACTGATTATGTATCAACACACGACTTATAAACTGTGAAAGCGGAAATATAAATTTATCCAATGATAAACTTTATGACCATATTGGGAATAGAACCTACAGCCCTAATTCAAATAAGAATATGCGCTACCGACTGAGCTAAGGTAATGGGTGTGAAGGAACGACAATTTATTTTCATATTTTTGCAGTTTTTTATGACAAAAACTTTTTCTTTTGCATAAATAAATTAAATATTGCTTTGGTAGTTACATTAATATGAACTTTCTACACATACGTAATCTTAGTAGTTCTTGATCAGAAACTTTTTGAGTAAAAATAACAAGTTCTGGTCAAATTACGCAATGCCCATGACAAAGATATTGAAAAATAATTATTGAGATTATTATTTTTTTTAAATTAAAATAAATGTATCTACTGACGAAATAATTGATATTTTTTTTAGCACCGCGTCTTACTACCCGTAAGTATTACACGCATATGTACTAATTACTCTAATGTGTTCGGGATTAAGAGGGTTGAAATTAAAGGAATTGTATCGGCATTTGCGTGGAGGGCGAGTGTAAAACCATTTAGGAAGACCATCCTCAATACACATGACCGGGATTGAACCCTGATCTCCCCGTCTTCTGCAGACCAGACCAGCTACAGTGACGTCTTAAACCAGAAGGCGGTCGGCAGCTTACGGCCAGCGGGTGGGATCTGGTCTTCCCGACTAATTTTATCCGTCCCGCTAAGAAGTTAGCAAACATACATAAGTGTTCATAAAAATAGACTAATAATTAATTACGTTATAAAAAATTTAAAGTTGAACATTTTTGCTCGATATTTTTTTGTGAGCTAGCCCACTATTTTTTTAAACCCGTACGGCTGCGTTATCAAAAAGGTTGCTGACTCGTGCCTTAGACCATTCGACCACCGAAGTGGAAGGGGTGGGGGGTAAAAGATTAAGGTGCGGCAGAAGGGAGCGCGAGTAATTTTACAGTTTTTATAGCATTACCTTTTTTTTTTTTCCAAAATAAATCAAATGTTTCTCCAGAAGCAACATAGAGTTTAGTTTTCTGCACATGCTAATATCAACAGATCTTTAATATCTGTCAAGGGTGTCCTAGAATTTTGTCAAAATCTTTTCTCTTTATTTAAATAGTTTTGACAAAATTCCAGGACACCCTTGACAGATATTCAATATCTGTTTATATTAGCATGTGCAGAAAACTAAACTCTATGTTGCTACTGGAAAATATTTGATTAATTTTGGCCAAAAATGTATATTATATAAAAACTGTAAAAATACTTTCGCTCCCTTCGGCCGCACCTTAATCAAAACTCGTATGGACTATTACGTGGTACGGACCCGTGACTCGTTTGTACAAATCAATCATTTACTATGAAGGATATGTGATACGTAACATTCGGATATACGGACCTCTTTAGACCACGTGGCCGCTACCGCCGAGATGATGTGTAGTTTAGCAATAATCCAGCGTACATGCACGTACCCCGTGAGTGTTTTATCCGTACCCAGTGCGGGATAGCGGTCAGCGACCGCAGATCCTACGGTGCCCACTCGCAATAGATGAGTCCCAATGGGCGTTAGTCAATACACCACCCTTTACCCCTCATTCCCCCCGCCTAGAGTCGAACGAGTGTTTCACCACCGTGGTCAACACAGCTATCTATAGAGGTACGGTGCACAAGGGAGGGATTGGGGGCCAGTGTCCATGTTGTGTATCTTGTGTCGGGGACCGCGATAAATCCCTCATCACCGCCTGCCTCTCCTCTTTCGAATTAGAAGAGAAGGGCTTAAACAGGTCAGATTCCCGTGAGAGCTGTGCGAGGACAAGTGAGTGGCAGGGTTACCATAATTTGGGTAGCATAAAAAGAGGAAATTATTATTTACAAAATAGGTGCTGTTCTTTAAAAGTACAGGAATATCATTATTTATGAGGTGTATGGAATTTTTTTTTGTACGGCATCTTACTATCCGCTATATATAAGATATTATATATATAAGATATTCAACCCTAAATTTAAGAATAGTTTACTGGAGGTCAAAAACAGAAAAAAATTGATTTTCTCGAAATTCGCTGTAACGAGTTTGATTAAATTTGAGATCTAGACACTGTTTAATATTATAAACAAGATGGCCACTCTCAATTTCTCATTAAAATTACTTTGATGGTACTTTACATAAGGGCAATTTTCAAATTTTCATCATTTATCCTCAACTATTTGAGATACGAAATAATTTATCATTGTAAAACTGTAGTCGTATTAAAGATAAAAATATTTTATTTGAATATATTTTTATAAAACCAATAACTGCTGAGCTATAAGCAAATATATCATATATTTTTGATTCAGGTCTTTGGTTGACAAAGATGTTTCTTTTTTATTAATCTTTTTATAGCAGTGTTCCTAGTTCCTAATACCAAAGAGTAAGTAAGTAATGGTGTATATTATTTCATTTATGATCTTTGGTGTAGTGTTTTTACAACAATGTATAGACTTATTATTTCGTTTCACAAATCTTCAAGAGTTTTTAGTAAAATTTATATTTTAAGATAAAAGTGGGAGAAATTTCGTGCGGTGCACCATTCCATTTATTTATATATATTATCATTATCAAATTATCCATTTTAAAAGCCATACAAATTTGTTATAAGCTTTTCTCCACAGAAATGCGTTTATATAAAAATTATATGTTATTTATTGATCTAGACTTAATAATATATACATGGTATGACACAATCACACAAATATTCTGATTTAGTGTGTTTTTAACTTGGAACAAATTTTATTCTCTTTTTGCTCTCAGTAAGTAGCACTTACTTTTAGGGTTTGATATCAAATTCCAAAATCCCCTCGAAGCAACCCTATGATAACCCTAGATACCAAGTTTTAGCTCGATTGGTCAAATATTTTAGGCTCTAGTTGGGGGTAAAGACAGACAGACGTAAATTCAAAAACCACTTTTTCGGATTCGCGGGGATCATGAAACGTCGAGATTCATCAAAATTTCGAGTTCGATTTTTTTGACGATAGAATACTTTCTCTACCTGTAAGATAGCGAGAAAGTAAAAAGGGACTCTGTTTTTAAATCGTCCACGCAAGCCAGTGGAATATAGGGGTATAAACATATTTAAAAAAATCAAAGCTGCTTGCGCATCAGAAGAGGAGGGAAAGAGGATAATCCGATAAAACTCCTGGAGATACACGTTCTTCAATGTCCCGAGGATCACAGTTCGAGAACCACGGGCCTACACCAAGATAAACAAAATACTGTCAAAACCTCTCTCAATAAATTAATATATACCTCTATTTATGATGAGAAAGGTAGGGTTTTAGAGGAAATTTGCCACCATTTTCGTGAAGAAAGTGGGAGAAAGCATTTAGGAAAATAACATCTTCAGAATGCCCTGTCGGGATTAGAACCTCAAGCTACATATAAATTCCCTTTATCATTTGTTGTTGTGGTCGAGGGAAGGTCAACACTCAATACTTATCACTCAACACTAGTACAAGAAGTGAAGGATTAGGATGGCTCAACACTAGTACAAGAAATGAAGGATCAGTATGAATCAACACTAGTACAAGAAGTGAAGGATCAGGATGGCTCAACACTAATACAAGAAGTGAAGGATCAGGATGTCTCAACACTAATACAAGAAGTGAAGGATCAGGATGGCTCAACACTAATACAAGAAGTGAAGGATCAGGATGGCTCAACACTAACTGGTAAAAGAAATGAAAGATTAGGATGACTCAACACTAGTACAATAAGTGAAGGATCAGGATAACTCAACACTATTACAAGAAGTGAAGGATCAGGATGGCTCAACACTAACTGGTACAAGAAATGAAAGATTAGGATGGTTCAACATTCTAGTACAGCAAATGAATTATCAATATGACTCAACACTCCAATATAAAAAGTGAAAGCTCAGGATACTCAAAATTATAGAGCAAGAATTGAAGGAATAAAATTAATCAACACTCCCGTATATGAAGTGGATAATTTCATGAAGTAACGGATTAGGATGACACAATTCTCCAGGACAGAAAGTGAAGGATTCGGATAACTCAACTCTTCAGTAAAAAATGTGAAGAATCAGGATGACTATTTAAACTAAGAGAGGTGGAGACTATGGAAATGCACGTAGTTATATATATAATGTTGGCTCAAGAGCCACGAGTTGTTGACCACAATTTGTCTATTTGGTATTTAGACTGTTAAGGAAATTAGTGACCAGAGGATTGTGAAGGTTATAAAGAGGGAGAGGGAGAAATGAGAAGGTCTACCCAGGTAAGATCGATACATCCCTCACCCCTACAGAGAAAACCACTCACCCACAGACGCAAACAAGATTTGAAAGCGACGCTCACCGTTTTCAAGCGTCAGCATCCACAAAATATAGAACCAAAACCTTTCTTCTTTGAAAGGTTGGGAACGGATTTATTTGTGGACCAGACAACAGAAAATTCTAATTTAAAAATTAAACTTAAATTGTTGCAAATAGTAGGCCTTACTGGTCTTACGTAGGTATTAAGCCCTGACCGAGATGCACCAAGAGTATCATGTTCAAATCCTGGTCGGGGTATTTCAAATGGATATTCATCGGAAGGGATAATTTTGCTGAAATTAACTGCAAAGAGAAGAACTTAGGTAGCAATGGTCCAGTTTTTTGAGTGCCTAAATCTACAAAGAACCTCAAAAACAACATAAATGCGGGACCGCATGGAAGGTTTGCCTGGCTGAGTCGAAAGATTGGGGTAAAGTCCCGACTAGGTGTTTTGGGTGTGGTGTATTCCAAATGTTATTTCCAAACCTCTCTCATGGGGATTGTTGGTGCACTTACTTAAAATTTACCCTATTCCTACCTATTTACAGGGTGGCTACAACACTTCTTTTATAAAATTCTCTGAATTTTCCAAATTTCCCAGATAACATTTCTACTGAATTAAGGTGGAGGTGTAGGGGGCGCGAAAAAAAAAAGTTTAGTGTTTTTGCAGTTTTTATAGCAATACATTTTTTAAATTAAAATAAATCAAATATTTCTCCAATAGAAATATAGATTTTTTTTCACGTGTTTATATCAACAGTTGTTGAATATCTGTCACGAGCATAGTGACATTAGTCGACAAACTTATTAAATGAAGAGAAAAAGTTGTTATTAAACTCCAGGACACCCTTGACAGATATTCAACAACTGATGACTGCGAAAAGAATTAATTCTATGTTTCTACTGGAGAAATATTTGATTTATTTTGACAAAACAAAGTTTTGATCTAAAAAGACTGAAAAAACACTTTATTTTTTCAAGTCCCTTACACTCCCAATTTAATAAAACCCTTTACAGTTTTCCTATCAGAAGGACAATTTTTACATTTTCTACATATACCGGTATTACTTTTTTTTAAATGCTAACAACTACTTGACATCAACATTTTTATAAGTTATTTTTAAAGTACTAAATGTTTTAGGTATTATTTGTGGCACTATATAAATATGGCATAAGAAACACGCTGTATAACACACGTCTTATGCTAGAATAACATTTCTAGGAAATACATTCTATGCCATTTCTAGGAAATATATTTTGTTAACATACGAGAAGTAAAATATCTCAATTTTGTTTTAGTGTTTAGGTGCGAAATTACTTGTTAGCTATTTAGATTCTCTGATTTATCTGTAATTTTATTCGATTTCCTGATATTTCCCTGGTTTCCCTGAAATCAATAAATTCATCAGACTTTTCCAAGGTTTTCCCCGTTTTTAACCACCTTGATTTGGTATTTTCTTCTTTTTTTCATCCGCGTTTTATAACCCGTCTAGGTCATACGAATATTGACTACGGTAATGGTGTAGGTATGAGTAAGGTAAAATTTTAGAGTAAAGTACCGGCATTTGCGTGGAGAGAGAGAGAGTGAGAACTAGTTTAGGGAAAGACACCCTCAGTAAAACCGACCGGGGTACAAACCCTAAACCACTAGTTAATGACAAACCAGACCAGACAAGCCTGACCTTCAGCCCGCATGTCCACAGATGCGGGTCTAAATAGTGATACTTGATGGCGCATCACTTAATTACGATAGAGGTATGGTTTTCTACCTTCAAGAACTTTTCCATTTTTATTGTATCTCATGTTATTCGAAAAGTGTCCCTTCCCTAACTCCCCTAGAGAAATATTGATACAGCCGGCAGATAGAATCGATTTGTGACAGTTGTGACCCTGGTCGACGACAACTTTGAATACTGATTGGACGTGCATACGTCAGCAATCGTGTACAGTCGTAGACAAAAGGAAGTAGACAACACACTGATATAGCCTAGCCAAAGGTGGCTGCAAAAAATATGTATTATTTGTAACTCTCAATATTTTCTGGTTCAAAATATAAATAGATTCGTTCACATGAATATTCAAAACACGTACAAACACGGAACAGGTACATTTTAATAACATGAAGATGTAAGACATCCTACAAACATATTAAAGAGTGATTTAAAAAAATATCAAAACAAAAAAAATAGGCAAAATTAGAAATCAAATAAAAAAATTAAAAATACAAGGGCTGATAATTTAAATTTATTTCAAAATACTAAAGAATATATACTAAAATAATAATTCTAATGGTGACCTGGTGGTCTAGGGGTAAGGTGTCGGACTTCTGAGCTGGCGACCTGGGTTCAATCCTCGGTCCCGGCACAGATTTATCTGATTACCAAACCCTTCCTTCACCTCTGACAAGATGTGTATTAATCACAAACTTGTGAATGTGAGGAATGCCAGGCCTCCACCGTGGTTCGGATCCCACGTTAAACTGTAGGTCCTCCATTTCATCTCACAATCACCCTACCATTACACATTAGCGTAAGTGCGTATAACCCGAACAGGTAGTAAGACGCGGTGCTAATAATAATAATAATAATAATAATAATAATTCTAATACACGCTTCAGTGGCCGCATGGTCTAAGGCGTTACTCTCGCAATAGAATGGACTGCCGAAGACGGGGAGATCAGGGTTCGATACTGGTCAGTGGTCGGGTGTAATGAGGGTGGTTTTCTCTAAATGGTTTTCCACTCTCCCTCCACGCAAATGACACATTAGCGTAACTAGTAAATAGGCGTATAGCCCGAATGCGTAGTAAGACAAAAAGAATATTAGTCATCAAAATAGTCATGAAATAAAGCTGTCCTTCAAATGAATATCAAAGAGTAAAATAAAAAAAATTAAAAATATAGTAATGAATAGCTACATTTTTTTTTTGTGTACCACGGCTTACGACACACTCGTATTTTACACATAGGGTTGAGATGAGTAAGTTGTAATTTATAGCAAATGTACCCAAATTTGCGGGGATAAAGAGTGTGGAGTGGGAAAATCCATCCTCACGACAACATGTAGGGATTCGAACACTGATCTCCCTATCAGCAGAAATCCAGTAAATGGCGAGAGTGCCGCCTTAGGGCTTAGAGCCTTCTGCCCAGTGATGCGGGCTGTAGTTGTAAATTTTAGATTTTTAAATTATCTATTTAGTAATCTTCATTTTTTAAATTCATAAATAAATATGGGCCAAGTTTTTTTACCTAGTACCGTATTTTATGTAAATAACTTTTTTAGTAACTATCACACAAATTAGTGTCATTTTCACTAATATTGAAAACAAGAGTTTACTGTAGTACCACCCCATCACCCGAAATTGTATAATGTGAACCTCACGCCTTAAATCATGTGACCACTAGTGAAGGTATTATTTGAAAACTAATTTACTTTTTAATCAAAAGCTAGATTCAACATTTTACTTTGCTAGTGATTTGATTTATAAGTAAACATTTAATAATAAATAATACCTTCCACAGTAAATTGTAGTCTCGTAAATTACCGCTAGGGTGGACTTAGTGGTTATCACTCCTGACTGACTAAAAGGTCGAGGATTTAAATCTCTGTCGGGTGTATTGTGATTAGTCTATCCTTTAAATGTAGTTTCAAATACTCTATTCAAGAGAATGGTGATGCACTTAATTTAAATTCAACCTAATCATTTTGTTTCCTTAGGTTAAGTAACTTTAGGCTCCTATATATCAGATACGTTTTTTGCAGAATCTGACTAGGACTGGCAAGTACAGTTCCGTAGACCCAGTGACCCCCCCTAGCAACAATCCATGAACCGCCACTGCCTTGACCTACCAATAAGCCTTGCCAGCCAGTGAACCGCGAGAGATCCACTTCGATGTTCTCTGTGTTAGGGTTACCATCCCTCGCACGATATTTCTCCAAGTTGTTTTTGGCCGGAAACCCTTCAAAAACCGGCAACTTGAGGTCTAATCCCGGATCCGTATCCCTAGGTGACGCAAGCATACTGTGCGAGAGAGACAGAGGGGTTGTCCCTCAGGCCCTGTAAGGAGGGTGGGGGGAGTCGAGCTAAATTTAAACTCAGCAGAGGTGCAGGGAGGGCTAAGTTGTTGACCTGTGAACAGTTTGCAGTCTGTTTGTACACAGGGACAGTTGGCAGTTTGTCTGTGCACATAGACAGTTGGAAGTCTGTTAATACGCAGGGACAATTGACAGTCTGTACATAGAGACAGTTGATAGTCTGTATGTACACAGGGACAATTGGCAGTATACATACTAAAGGACAGTTGACAGTCTGTACACAGATACAGTTGGCAGTATACATACTAAAGGACAGTTGACAGTCTGTACACAGAGACAGTTGATAGTCTGTATGTACACAGGGACAATTGGCAGTATACATACTAAAGGACAGTTGACAGTCTGTACACAGAGACATTTGGCAGTATACATACTAAAGGACAGTTGACAGTCTGTACACAGAGACAGTTGATAGTCTGTATGTACACAGGGACAATTGGCAGTATACATACTAAAGGACAGTTGACAGTCTGTACACAGAGACAGTTGATAGTCTGTATGTACACAGGGACAATTGGCAGTATACATACTAAAGGACAGTTGACAGTCTGTACACAGAGACAGTTGATAGTCTGTATGTACACAGGGACAATTGGCAGTATACATACTAAAGGACAGTTGACAGTCCATCTATACACAGGGATAGCTATTTTTTATCACAGTGTTTTATTACCTCTTCATATTAACCTCATTTACTATATGATAACTACTCTAATAAGATAGAGATGAGGAAAGAATCACTTTAAAGGTAATCTAGCAGCATTTGCATGGAAGGAGAGTGAGAAAACATTTAGGAAAAACCACCCTCATTAGACCTGACCGGGATTTTAACCACGATCTCCCCATCATCAGTAGACCAATATAACATGAGAACGATGCCTTAGACCAGGTCTCACGAACCCACGGCCCGTGGGCCGTATCCAGCCCTCGAGACACATCTGACCGGCCCGCTTGTCTGTGATACCTTTGTATTACTACGCGGATTGCGGTAATATAGGCACACACAAAAAATATTAGTTTAATTTTAGTGTTTACATAATTTTAATAACAAAAAGCACTTCAAGATGTTTTCAAACTGTGATCAAGAATAAAAAAAAAAGATAGAAAAAAAAACATAGCTAAGGGAACTGCATAGTTACTGAATTTTTAAACAGCGTTGTCATTTTCTTGTTCTTGTGTGGTCAATCTCCCTTCAATTATAAAACAAGTTTCGCAACGCTGGTTAGTCGAGGTTGCCTGTACCTCCTTCTTACCCCAGCACACCACTTTCTAGCGTAAATAAAAGCAAAGAGAGTTGGCAACAGTTAACCGAGAGATGGCGAAGATAAAAGTTTTTCTCCTTAAGACCTGCAGTTACCTCAGCGATAATATTGGGTTTAATAGAGAATTTCACTCCCTTACATGTTCATATCCACGCATCTAAGATCTGTGAGGTATTCATAGGCCAAGTCATGTGATCTACGGTTGTCACTTTAAATAGATAATATTAATATATCTACATAAGTTATATAGCCTCATTTTATAAGCCCATTTCTGGTAATTTAAATAACGAGAAAACGGGTAAGTCAATTTAGACAAACGAATATTTATTATAATAATATTTAGCACCGCGTCTTACTACCCGTTCGGGTTATACGCTTAAGTACTAATTACTCTAATGGATTAGGAATTGGGAAGGTTGAATTTAGAGGAAGTGAACCCGCATTTGCGTGGAAGGAGAGTGGAAAACCATTTAGGAAAAACCACCCCCAGTTCACCCGACCGAGATTCGAACCTCGATCTCCCCGTCCTCGGTGATCGAGCTCAACACGACTAGCGCGTTAGCCAACTACGCCACCGAGGCGGGTAATATTTATTATAAAGGTTAAGGGCCTAGAATGTCGGTAAAAACAATATATTCCACTGAAAATCGGATTTTTCTAGTAAGTTTCTAGATTTTCTGTTGTGTACGCGTTGGCTCATCTGTACAATGATAATTACTAAATACTAACTATAATTAGGTATTAGGAAGGTTATATTTAGAGGAAGTGTACCCACATTTGAGGGAAGGGAGAGTGTAAAACCATTTTGAAAAAACTCAGAACACCCGACCGAGATTCTAACCTTGATCTTCCCCTTATTGGCAGGCCAGACTACTGCGTGAGTAGCGTGTTACACCACGTGGTCACCGAAGCTGGTCCTTACAGAATTAATTTAGAAGAAAGCCAATTGAATGCTTATTATGATCCCTGTGTTGTGAATAAATTCAATGATGATTTATTATTTTGAAATTTGCATTGAAAGGTCAACGAATTCTGGATCAAAGAATGCTTGTGAATATAAAAAGTAGGCCCTACGGTTCCATTCGATATTTTCATGGCACGTGGAACAATATACAATACTTTTGTCAACAATATAAGAGCTCTTGAGTTCATTATTTAAAATGATATTAATAATAAAGTTCTTTTAAATTTACACCGGCCAGAATCTTACTCGAGACGCATTTATTTGAAATACACAGTCCTGATCCTACTCTCTTAGATTTAATAACTCATACCCCTTACTGGCACTTGAAAATAACTAATTAAAAAATAAATTCTTATTAAAACTTATGTAGCAGCACAAAACTTAAGACAAAACAGGACAAATAATTTATGTAACTTACTTACTGGTTCATCAACAATGGAGGCATGGTTTTCTATAATGTTGCAAACGAATAAAAATCTTCACACGACTTAACTAAGATGCACGCACTAAAGAAACAAAATTATGTTATTTTAAAACCACATATTTTGATACTAAATAATATGTTGCGCTAGTTTATTTTAAATAAAAATAAAACCGCGAACCCGGTAAAATGACCGATCAAAATAATAAAACTATACCGCCCTTCAAATAAAACTTTAGTAAAGGTGAAGAAGAAAGCCCTCTCTTATCTGTGATTGGCTAGCTGAATCCCTCCAATGGGAATGCTAGATGTATGTTTCAGTTTGTTATCATCTTGTTGCCAAGACCATGAAAGTTCTGAGGAAAAGTGTCACAACCTAAACATCAGAATATTAACAAATTACAGCCATTTATAAGTGGCTTAAGTACTTCAAATAACGAATTGTTTGAAATATATTATGAGTAATACAAAATATAAGTACATTAAATTATTATTGAGGAGAGGTTTTAGTTTTTTTATCTCATTTCTACGAATAAATCAAACTTTTTACTAAATAAAATATATTTGTGACATATGTCCCTCTTGCTCGAGTAGTTTGGTGTAGGGGCAGCTGTCGGACCAAGCGAAAAGACTTGCAGCACAAGCTTCAACAAGTTATGATGACGCAATCAAATAGGCCGGTAGATTATTAAGAACAAACAGGGGTTGATAAAGACTAGAAGGGTCATCTAAAGATTTACATTTTCCGCTGTGGTGTCTTGCGACCCACTAAATAGGTGATGGGACTTGAGTGGGAGCAACGGTATCTATATAGAGCTTATCTATAGGGAGTATCATCTTTATAACTGCTTTGTGTGGCCGCGTGGTCTAGCACGCTACTCTCACAGTAGATTTGACTGCCGATGACGAGGTGATCGAGGTTAGAATCTCGATCGGCTGTACTAAGGGTAGTTGTTCCAAAATCGTTTTCCATTCTCCCTCTAAGCAAATTTGGGCAAAATTCCTCTAAATATAACTCTCCTAATCCCTAAAAATCATTAGCGTATAACCCGAACGGGAAGTAAGGCGCGGTGCTAAAAAAAAAAATCCATGAAGTGTATGTCTAGAATGCTTATTAAACTTTCCGATAGTGTACAAAGCTGAAACTTAATTGTTACTAATTGTTGTATTTTTATTTAACTATTTAATTATTTATGCCCTTTATGAACCGACTGATTATTTTAGTACACGATATTTTCTATGAACGAGAACGAAAGGACTTACCAATAATTTTGGCGGGAACGGTATTTTCACACACCTTCTAGGGTTATTTTACCTGCCACAATCGACATTGGGCAGACGGCTTTACTTCCCCTCCGAAGTAAATTGTGCTATGGATTTTTATCACTTTTGACAAATCTATCGACCCCGACTGGATATAAACTCACAAAGTGTGAGTTATGAGGCGAGAAATTTACCATTAAATCACCAAGATCGACTTAGGTGTTGTAGCTACCCCCAAAATTCTTAAAACTTTTTTTTTTTACAGGAGGTGTTCAGCACACCGCGATCACGGGGTTAGAGTTGTAGGTATAATTATGGCCTATGGAGCAAGTCATCTCTATGATAAAAATAAAAATAAAAAAAATCCTCAATAACTTGGAGATAAAGACACAAATCACAACTCCTGTTTTGAAAAATATATCTAAACAACAGTAAATATACTTCGTGCGAAAACCCAAATTGCAACTTTCGGATCTAAGCCTATTCACTAGTTGCATGTATGTATATAAAGCTAGTACATATTGTGTTAATGACAAGGGGAGGGGGATTGGCAGTAGAAACATAAAGTTTAATTTTCTTTCCCTGATGATATCAACAGTTGTTGAATATCTATCATGAGCTTAGCGGCATTAATTGACAAACTTTTTAAATGAACAGAAAGAGTTGTTATTAAATTCCAGGACATCCTTGACAGATATTCAACAGATTTTGATGTCAACATGTGAATAAAATTAACCCCTATATTTCTACCGTGGAAATGTTTGATTTATTTAGGCAAAAAAGTATTTGGATAAAAAATGCAAAATCACTGTCGCGCAGACGTTCATCTCTAACGAAATATTTAATACTACAATGCGTTTATTTAAAAATATGGTCCATGCCAAAATAAAGTCTAAATATTCCAAAAGTGCACTTTTTCCTTAACAACTTGTGTGAACATTTGACATTAGCTCATTTTCAAACACATTTTAAGCACATTTTCGAGGCTATTAGACTAGGCTTGATTAAAAGGGGTTCTAGGTCTAGCCTTCTTCTAACACATACAATAATTTTTTTAAAGGCTCACAACAGAAAATGTTAAGATATTTGAGAACTAGCAGCGAGCTTTCCTCTTTACCTTGAGATAAAAAGTTTCCTAGTTTTCTTTCCTCTCTTTCTTACTTATTGACATGACAAAGGGTGGTTGTAGATGAAGGTAGAAACGGAGTATAAACTTAAAATAAAGAAGTAGTTCCATAAAACGATAGAGATCATTATATTTTAAACCGTGTGGCCTGAGACCGATTGATACTTTCTCGCTGACCGAGGCGGCCTCCTTAAGCCTACGCTAAAGTCTTTATGCCCCTTTAGAAGTTATTTAGAGTAGTGGTCTTCCCTTTAAATTATCGACAGACGAAAAAAATTAAAGCATTATTCCCGGAGTTTTTTTTACCGATTCACAAAATTCAAGCATAATTCCCGGTTTTCCTGGATTTCCCGATCAGTGGCTAGCCTGAGTGTGTTTACAATATTTTTGCGCAATCCCCGGTTTTTAACTACTTTTTTTCCTTGACGCAAATAATCCCCCGTGCTTTCCAGGTGCGTGGAAATCTCGTCATCTCTCCTAGATCCCCGCCCACGGTGATGACCGATATACTGTATAATTGAAGTGTAATCAAATATTTGAATAATTTGAAATTTGATAGTAGGATAAAGGAGCTGTGAAAAGAGTAATGAACTAACGTTACCATGATTACATATTTTGTTGAAATGACTTTCAAACTATACTTAACGCCTCAGTGAATCCGTTTGAAACGGACGTTAAAACCAAAATGTTTGGGTTTTTTTGGCTAAATAAACAGTCTAGGGTTTTAATTTATCAAGTTAGAATTTATATATTTTGTCTGTAGAGCTTAGCAACAACGCATATTCGCATACAATTACTACGAATAAATAAGAGTATATCTATCACACAATGTTTGAGGCTTAACAACTACTTTGATTCGATATTATTTTTTTTTAATCAGCAAATTCAGGTGAGCATTGGCTTAAGTAGGATTTTTATATTATCTGATAGTTATAAATGTTACAAAAACTATATTAATATATTAATAAATCAACTCATGTAATTTACAGCTGTCACTTTTGATAGATGACATATAACCCACTTCGGTGGACGCGTTGTCTAACGCGCTACTCCTGCAGAAGACTAGACTGCCGATGACAGGGGTATCAAGGTTCGAATCTCAGTTGGATGTAATGAGGGTGGTTTTTTGAAATGGTTTTTCCAATCTCACTTCACGCAAATGCAGGTAAACTTTATCTAATTTTAACCTATCTAATCCCTAAATGCTATAGTGTAATTATACTATTATAAGGTCACATGGCTGACTCACTCACTCACTCACTCTCTCACTCACTGACATTAATGTTTACCCCCTTCCAGATGAGCTAGAAACTTTAAATTTGGCAAACTTATAGCTTCTAGCCTGTGACCGAAGGGAAAATTCTAAAAAGTTAAAATGGTGGAGCAACTTTAAAGTCGGTCGGTATATACAATCCAATACCGGTAACTTTAAGTTGTTCCGTTCAAAACAACGCTGGAATTACATTAGTTTACATCCACTTGCAAAGAAAACTCACAGCAAAGGGCAAAGAGCAAAGCGAGTTAGTACATAAGCGTATAACCCGAACGGGTAGTAAGTCGCGGTGCTAGAAAAAGTCATACAAAACAAAAACTAATAATACCCACTTCAGTGGTCGAGTGGTCTAAAGCGTTACTCTAATGCTATGCTGGCCTCCTGTTGGCGGGGAAATCGGGGTTTGAATCCCGGTCGGGTCGACTGAGGGTGATTTTTCTTAAATAGTTTCTCACTTTCCTTCCACGAAAATGCGGGTATATTACCTCTAAAATGTTTCCTTCCTCATTTCTACCTTATTAGCATAATTATAATTTACGCGTATAATCTGAAAATGTTGTGTAACGTGGTGATAAAAAAAACTACACTAATAATATAGTAAAAGTTGAACAATGTTGACAGCAAAAGAAATTGTATTTTCTAAAGGATCATTTCTACCAGAATCCTAGTTTACAGTCTGATTTAGATAGGAAGGAACTTTTTTTTAACACATATGGGGTAGTAATGAGTTATAGTTCGAAGTAAATGTACCAAAATTAACGCGGAGTGAGATTGGAAAAACACTTGGGGGGATGCGGGGTCGGGAAGCCTACAATACACCCGACCGGGATATGAACCTCGAGCTCTACGTCACTGGTGTACAAGAGTAGATGAGCTTGACGTTTAGTCCACTTGCTCACCAATTAGAGTAATAAACAATAATTTTGAAACTGTTTTTGTGAAGGTGTAAAGCTTGATTCACACGTTCGCCGAGAATATAGTGCAGGATATGCCTGAGTGTCGCAGTATGTTGACCCATGATGCATTGCAAAACAAACTATAAACAGACGATTTTCGACATATTTTATTTTCTAATGGATAAACAGATCATTAAGTTAAATTTTATAACAATGGATATTTTCATATTATCATATTGTGTGGTGAAACAGATCAAAAGAGAAGAACGACATTCACGGCTTGCCATTTAAGGTGGTATTGAAGGGGACGCGAGGAATAACAAGTGTTTTTTTTTTTTGCTGGCAGATTTCATGACAAAACTTTTTTTTTGCCAAAATAAATAAATTATTGCTCCAGTAAAAAAATATAACATAATTTTCTTCACATACTGACATCAACAATTGTTGAATATCTGTCAAGGGTGTCCTGGAATTTAATAACAACTCTTCCTCTTCATTTAAAAAGTTTGTTAGACAATGCCACTATGCTCATGAAAGATATTCAGGAACTGGTGATATCAACTTGTGAAGAAAATTAAATTCCGTGTTTGTACTGAGGCAATATTTGATTTATTTTATACAAAAAAAAAGTTTTGCTATAAAAACTGCAAAACACTGGCCTTTTCTCACCTCCCCTTAAATCCCACCTTAACCCGTTATTTCAAATCATTTAACAACAGTAGCCGCAGCTGTCTGTTAGTAGACCTACTTCTCTTGGTAAGTGCATGCATTATTGAGTCGGTTGATTTAGGCGCATGCGCATTAATAGAGTCATTAGATTTTGAAATATGATTGGTTCTTTTAAGCTGATGTCATCGGGTAGAAAAAAGGTAAGCTGAAATTATTTCAAGTCGCACCAACAACGTCCAATGAGACTGAAATCCAGTGATTGGTTTAACGTCCGTCACGTCATTGCATTTCTGATCTGCTCTTGATTTTGATTTTGGGAGAAAGTGTTAATCCACAGTGACCCACCTTTGTGTTTGCCCGCTGCCCTGTTCTGAAAGACGGACGATGAAGGAAAGCAGTCGGCGGCGGCAGCCCCGCAGATCCTGCCCATGTTTTCCGCCGCCGGGAGGCAGACGACAGTACCCATAGCGAGAGGGGCGGCGCGACGTCTAGGTATACTTGCAGACACCGGCATCCATCCCTAAAACACAAGACGCATAGTTTTACTAGACGACTTTTTTTTTTTAGCACCACGTCTTACTTACCCGTTGTGGTCGCACGCATATGAACTAAACTACGCTAATGTGTTGGGAATCAGTAAGGTTGAATTTAGAGGAAATGTACCCACATTTGCGTGGAACCAAAGGGTGAAACAAATTAGGAAAAACCTCAGTACACCCAACCGTGGTTCGAGCCCCAATCTCCCGATGATCGGAAGTATAGTCTATTGAAAGAGTGAATTTATCTGGTTATGAATCTTGTCTACTATTTGAAGTTGGTACAATTATTTCAAAGTGTTCTTATTTACCGAAGACTAAAAAGGTAAAAAAAAAACTCAATTGTTATGGCTGAGTGAAAAATAGATCATTAAGGTGGGATCGAAGAGATTGCGATAAAAGTTCAATTTTTTTTTTTTTTTTGCAGTTTTCATAGCAAACAATAATTATTTTAGAGCCACTTCGGTGGCCACGTGGTCTTAAGTGCTAATCTCACAGTAGACTAAACTTCCGATGACGGGGATATAAAGGTTCGAATCTCGGTCGGGTGTACTGAAGATGTTTTTTCCAAAACAGTTTTCCACTCTCCCTCCATGTAAATACGGGCTTACTTCCTCTAAATATAACCTTTATAATCCCTAAGACCGTAGCGTATTTAGTAGCCTACATAAGCGTATAACCCGAACGGTTAGTAAGACGCGGTTCTTGAAAATTAAATTTTAGCCAAAATAAATCCTATTCCTCCAGTATAAGCGTAAGAGTTTAGTTTACTTCAAATATTAATCTCAACATTCCTTGAATATTTGGAAAAATCATATTAGCATTTGACGGGAAACTTTTTAAACGAAGAGAAAAAGTTATTACCAAATTTTAGGAGACCCTTGACAGCTATTTAAGAACTGTTGATATCAACATGTAAAGAAAATTAAACTTTATGTTTGTACTGAAACAATATTTTATTTATTTTGGCCAAAAACAAAATTTTCCGATAAAAACTGTAAAAACACTGACCATTTCTCGCGCCCCCTTCCATCTCACCTTAACCCGAATTCAATGCTATCTCAACTTAATGAAACTTAAGTTCATCGTTCTCAATGGGAGATTATCGAATCCCCTGTTGTATATAACTATACAACCAGTTAAACAAGCAAGTAGAGATGGTGGTTTATGAAACACGTTCAGGCGGTAATCAGACATGAGAGTAGATCAGCCTCCATGAGCGACATGATATTAAAACTGATACAATACACCTCAAGTGTATTCAAAAGTTTTATACTACACTTTCGATTATTATTTGTTTTGTTAAGTTATTTTTCTAATGTGTACGTTTGTTTGTTTCCAACTATACACTTTATTATAAGGAAAATTATAGTTAAATCTTGTGATCCTTTAAAAAACTATTTAGAGGTTTTAATGGAGTTATACAAATTTAAAATGTTCCTGATATCAAATAAGTTGTTTTCGGAATATGTCTTTATGTGGAGTATGTAAACGCACTCTATGCCTAAACGGTTTGATCGTTTTATTAGTATTTGATAGGCCTCTCTACAAATGTTATATTCCTAGACAGGTGTCTTGTTAATATATAAAAATAAATATGGCACATACAGTGTGATTCGAAACTCTATGTACAAACTTTAATGGGAGATAGGGAACACTAAAACAAACCTTTTTCGTCAGTGAATCTATGTCTGCAGACGTCACCCTGAGGTACCATATATGGTTATGTTACTAACATGATTATTAAATAAGGATATTCACACAATTACTCACAAATATACTTCACACATCCTACTCCCCTCAACGTTCCCGTTCGACAAAAGAGAGTGCCAGTCAAGGCCAGCGCGGCATATCATGTCAGATAACGTCATGATTTCCACGCCAAAGACGCCTCGAGGCCTCAGTAGAATGCTATGTATGCTTCCATGGAATAGTACCGTCTGGGCTAGCGCCAGTCGTTCCGTCGGTTCCACGCATCCGCCATATTCCCCTTCCGTTACCCATCTCCGCCCTCCTTTGAATTACCCTCTATCCGTTTCTGAGATCACGTGATTACTTACAAGGACTATAAAAATGGACACGTTTCGTCTATGTCCCTGATATAACTACCAGCCCGCCTCGGTGGCGTAGTTAGCTAACGCTCTAATTTCATGTTGAGTTAGACTGCCGTGGACGGGGATATCGTGGTTCGAATCTCGTTCGTGTGAATTGGAGGTGGTTTTCCTAACTGTTTTCACCACTCTCCCTTCACGCAAATGCGGGTTCACTGCCTCTAAATTCAACCTTCGCAATTCCTAGCCCATTAGCGTAACTAGGACTTAAGCGTATAATCCAAATGTGTAGTAAGACGCCGCGCAAAATAAATAAATAAAAATTTAACTACCGGGTACTGTTATTCCTACCAAAATCAGGGTAAAGTAACATTTCCAGTTGTATGTCGAGTCAATTCTCAAGAAAACTAAGGTAGAGAAAAGGTGTTTTAACTCATGCAACAAACACAACAACTCTGTGAGTTATTTTAAAGTCATACATTGGTTTCCAAAATGTTTAAGATATTATACTATTATTGCGTTTTATTAACCGAGATGTTGGGGTTTAAGCCCCGGTCAGGTCTAGTGAAGGTGACTTTCCTTAAGTGATTTACGATATAATTTCCTTAACATCTCTTCAAGTTAATATAGTTACATCTTCTTTATTTTATTCTGTGCGTTAAGTAGCTATTGGCCTTTTAAAATAAATGTAGGCCAACATTTTTTTAATCACAGATTTTAAATCGAAGACAAAATGGATTTCTATTAAGTAACTGTTTTAATTTTTTTTTACTTGGGGATAGGTATATTTATTTTATGTTTATTTAAATCATCGCTATAACTGTCATCTCTATAATTTTGTTCTTTGAATTTTCCTTGGGTTTCTTTTCTTTTATTTATTTTTAGCATATTTCTTTACAATTGTGTTGGATACATTGATATTTCTACCTCTGGAATTTTCCTCGTGTTCTAATATATATCATAATAAAACCATTCGGTAATAAAAACTAGAAATATGTTATTATTATTTTATTTATCTATAGTAAAAGTAGGCCTATTTATATATAATGTAAGTAGAACTTTTTATATATGTAAACAACTAAACCAATCTGAAAATATAATTTTATCAATAATGTTTTATAAAAATATGTATACGAGCAATTATAGTACAATCTCAGCACTAAAATGCAGCCAATAATGTATCGCTACATGTCATATGGAGCCTTCCTTATATTACGTAAAAAAAGTTTATCAATATTTATGCTGAGACAAAATCTAAAAAAAAAAAAAGCAGAAAATTCTGAAATGTATCATTTTCATTCATTGATTAACCTCGCTTTAATCATTAATTTTCACTGTTTTATATAAATAGAATTAATTTCACTCGCTTAGTTACCACTTCTTATGTATAAAAATAACTAAACGAGTAAAATGAACTTATTTACCAAATCGTAAAAATTACGCAAAGATAGAGGGGGTAAGAGTGGTGTTGACGGAAAATCTTACGATCCCATACGTGGGGGAAGCGGAGACCGAAACTCATGGAAAGCATGCTTACGTAATTTAAGAATGGATCCTATGTAGCTGGTGACAAGTTATGTCACCTAGCTATCATAATCACCGCACGAGTATCAAAAAGTGTATCATTTTAAAGTGAATGTATTTAGTATTAGGAAAAGAAGTGGTTTCGATAACCACATAGAAAATCCACCATTTTAAGCACCTGCACTACGATGGTTGATAATAATCTTGTTTCTTAAAGCTTAGTAGAATTTTCCCCTAAAGGGTTAGACCACTGATGTGATAGCCACTTCCCTCACTCTTCCTCCCTCTTCGGAGAGTCTGTTTCTAGATAGACCGCTAGATAGGTAATGTCTCGCGGAACTGTGTAGGTATCAGCTCTAAAACTTCTCCATATGCTCCCTCACCTTCGCACTTAATGTTTATCAGCATTCATCCTCTCTCACTCCCCCTAATTATCCAAACCCTGGTGACTGTTAGGATCATTCCCCTCAAGGTAAAAATACCCGAGATACCTGCCGGGAATCGAACCCGGGACTCCTAGGCTCGTAGCCAGGTGAACTGACCACTACACCACGGGGTCGGATCTCTGATGATAAAATACATATTTAAAAAGATTAATGTTACGTCCTATCTATCGAACCCCCCTCTTTCGGGGATGCTGACTTACCGGGGGGAGGGGGGGGTTGAGACAACACGTGTCATATTGGTGGTCTAACCCTTTGAGGTAGAATTCTACTGAACTCTAAGAAAACAAAAATAGTTAAACTTGTAGTACAGGACAGTGCTTGAAATGTCGGCTTTACTTTGTGGCCATCGAATCTATATTTTCCCCTTACTTTTAATGTTGCGTAGAATATCCTGCGTCGTGTTTATTATTATTATTATTAATATTATTAATAACATTAATAATAATATTATTATTATTATTAATATTATTAATAATAATAATAATATTAGCACCGCGTCTTTCTACCCGTTCGGGCTGTACACACTCTAATTTGTAATCGGTAGGGTGATCGTGAGATGAAATGGAAAACTTACAGTTTAACGTGGGATCCGAACCACGGTGGAGGCCTGGCATTCCTCACATACACAAGTTGTGATTACTCTTGTCAGAGGTAAAGGAAGGGTTTGGCAGTCAGATAAATCTGTGCCGGGACCGAGGATTGAACCCCGGACCCCCAGCACAGAAATCTGACACCTTACCCCTAGACCACCAGGTCACTGTCGCTTTAATTGAATAGTACAGACCAGGGCCTTATCTGACAGCTATACAAATTTACCTTTAACGCATTCATACGTCAAGACTCTTATTTTATTTTTTAGCCCCTAATAGTTTTAGGGATTAGAAAGGTTATATTCAAAGGAAGTGTACCCTCATTTGTATAAGGGAAAGTGGAAAGCCATTTTTTTTAAATAACCCTCAGTACACCCGACTGAGATTCGAACCTCGATCTCCCCGTCATCGGCAGTCTAGTCTACTGCGAAAGTATCGTACATATTAATTTGATTTTATTTATCTCATGTTATAAGTTCTATTAAACCTCGCCACAGATTAATAATTACAATTAAAAAAGTATCTCGTTTTATAAAAGCAAAGCGAATACTTGAATGACGTCATTAGTATGATCGATTGTAATTATTATAATGCATCCCTGTTGGCCTTGTCTGTGTGTGTGTGTGTGTGTTTATCAAACATACATTTATTGATTTGTCACACTTATGACCTTAAAGGCTACGAAACGCCATGTAATAAAACACGTAAATTATATCAGTGGCTTGGGGCATCATAATAAATATTATATTTAGGATTATATTTGAATTTTTTTTTATCACAGAGCCTGTAAAGAGCACGATATAACCTACTCTAAGATGAAAGATCTGCCTGGTCATCGTACTGCAGATTGTATGCTTACCGGGGAAGCTTGTAAAAGAGTACTCACACCCGATTCGAAGGTGGGTGGGAAGACCACTGCTTGGGCTGTAGCGAATACTATGAAATCAAAAGTCAAGATGGGATCCGGTCTTATCAAAGGACGTCGTCATCAGCGCAAGACGAATAAATTACGTTCTACTACTGCTACTGCTATTGCTATTACTACTACTATTACTACTATTATTGCTACTACTACTACTGCTACTACTACTGCTGCTACTACTGCTACTTCTACCCGTTGGAAGAAGAATAAAGGTAAATTCTTACCTATACTCCCTCTGAGAGCAACATTAGGAGCTGTCGCTGAAGGTGCGGGGGGGATCACGAAAGCCGCCAATAGTTACAATTGAGTGAGGCTCAAAGACATAGTCGAATGCTCGAGTCTATCGCTTTAGGTAAAGGTATGTATCTACGTCCGTACCCTAAAAAAAAAGCTGACCACCTAAACGTGTTCTTATCGAAACAGATTTACTCAAGTACGCTAAAGTGTTTAAGATACCTTTCATCAGAGGTATATTTGCAAGAGACGCTTTACCTTCCGGCGGAGCATGGATGAACGAAGAAAGTAAGTAGTATCATTAATATAGACAGAGATAACGGTAAGAGTACTCATTGGGTTGCGTATAAAAAAACACGAAGGTCGAGCGGAATACTTTGATAGTTTCGAAGATCCAAGACCACCGATCGAACTTGTAAAATATCTCGGTGGATATGATATATTATTGATTTGAAACAAATCGGGTGTGTGTTCAAGGAGTCCCTAACGAGATGTTACGCCGTTTTATGATATTCTTGCTGATTATATCACTATACGACTTATAAACTAACTTAATTATAGAACGAACACAGCACCCAGTCCTCCAGCAGTTAAATTATCAATGTGAAGGGGTATACCATAACTTCACTTTTGATACAGTTTTTGTCCATGCCAGGAATCTAACATGGCACCCCTAGTTTATTAAGCGGAAAAACTACCTACTGAGATTAGGTGACGGACAGGAGTGTACTGAACGTAATAGAAGTAACCTACAAAGCGTCGTTTAAAAAAAAATCCTAAACATAAATTGTTTGTGGAACTATCTATATAAATTGTATCACTTCGCTTTAAATGGTTTATAAAATAAATAAATATTTACTATTCTAATGGATGTTATTTGCTTGTATGATATTGATATTTGAAGTTTTTAAAAAAAATATCACAACTATGAATACAAAAGAATGCATTTTTTTAGCTTTGCTTTGTAATGGGAAGAATCAAAAATGCAATCGAGGGAACCAAATTAGAGAATTGAAAGTGATCATATGAGCAATTAGAGTTCCATTTAATCTATTTTCGAGAATATTATTAAATTTCCATTTGATATCACAATACAATGGCAAATCACACAAACGAACATATACGCCTTCTCTTTACATTGTTTGAGGTAGATTTACTGAAGGTATTCACGTGGAAATAGACGTGCAGTACAAAATGAAAACAGTCATGGAGTAGACTCCAATGTTACAGAGAATGTGATGCCAGTTACTAATAAATGGAAGAAGCCCCTCTTAGCCCTCCCGTGAACTGAGTACAAGGTATTTTACTCAAGGCGCAGTACAGTCATGGGAAAACAACAAGACCCCTTACTCATTTAAATAAATAAAAAAGCCATACTAAGGTTGGATGGAAAAAGAATCCAATTAAGGTGAGATTGTAAAGACTCGAGAAAAGGTAGGTTTTTTTGCATTTTTTATATCAAAACTTTTTTTGTCTAAAGAAATCAAATATTTCTCCTGAAAATTTTCTTCCCTTTTTTTTTTAAGTACAGAGTCTTACTACCCGTTCGGATTATAAGTTACTAATTACGCTAATGGATAAGGAATTGGTAAGGTTGAATATAAAGGAAGTGAACCCGCATTTGTTGTGGAAGGAGAGTGAAAAATCATTTAGGAAAAAATCACCCCCAGTTCACCCAACAGGGATTCGAGCCTCGATCTCCTAGTCCTCGGCAGTCTAGCTCAACACGAAACTAGCGCGTTAGCCAATTACGCCACCTAGTCGGTTTTTGAAGAATTATTAAGCTCACTGTGTGTAGAAAATTAAACTAGAAGCATCTACTGAGGCAATGTTTTATTTATTTTGTCCCCAAAAAAATATGCGTTGCTATAAAAACTGCCCAAAGAATGACTTTAAGCTCGCGTTCCTTTCCACACCACCTTAACATCATGATTACTAACGACTTAACCGGCCTTAATACTTTTTAATTGCACGGTTTATACCATCTGTTATACTTAAGTACTAATTACCCTAATGTTGGAATCGGGAAGGTTGAATATAGAGCAAGTGAATCCGCATTTACGTGGAGGGAGAGTGGAAAACCATTTAGGAAAAAACCACCCCAGTTCACCCGAGCGAAATTCGAACCTCGATCTCATCGTCCTCGGCAGTCGAGCTCAACATGACTAGCGCTTAGCTAACTCGCCACCGAGGCGGGTCCTTAATTAACTACGGTGGTGTAATAAATTACAAACATATACTGGAAAAAGTTTCATTTTCTATTTAATTTTTTTATCCCTGTTCTAATACCATTTTGGGTTACACGAATGCATTAACTGCGCTACATTGGATTAGGAAATAAATGAGGAGGGCAATAATTTAAGATTAAATGTACCCGCGCTTGCCTTTAGGAGAGTGGGAACACATAAATTAATAACCACACTCGGTAAACCCGACACGGGATTCGTCAAACCCTGATCCGCCCATAACCAGCAATCTTGTCAAACACGAGAGTGACGCGATTAGACCACGTGACCGCCGATGCGGGTAAGAGGGTTTCATCGGGACTGAACGTACTTCTGTTCCCGACTGTACAAGAGCAAGCTCCCAAGTTACTGCCGGAGGTTTAAACTTGCCCTCCCCCACCGTCACCCCCCGAACCCTCAGACATTGCCCTTGTTAATGTACTCATTAACGAGCGATGCTGCAAACAGTGACGTCACATTTATGAAGGAGTGTTGTCGACATGATACCAACACTTCATTTCAAAGACAACACCTTCCTCTAAATATTTAAAGACCGTTTTGGCACAAGAACTGCATTTTTAACATTTATTTTGAATAAAAAATATTAAAAAAAAATTGTAGATACATATTACTGTACGTAATATAACAATATTTATTTTATTTTTTTTTATCTCCACGTATTGCTACCTGTTCAAGTTATAAGTAAATATGATAACTATAATGGTTAGGGATGAGATATAAAACATTTTAGAGGTAATCTAAGCGCATTTGCTTGGAAGGAAAACGGGGAACCAACTAGAAAGAACCACTCTCAATAGATCCGACAGGGATTCGAACCCGATCTATCCATCATCAGCAGGCCAGTCTAACACGATGGTGACGCCTTGGTGTAAAGCCAGACTGGAGCGCGCGAGGGTGCGACCGACCCGAGCGATGCGCTTGATGATAGAACTGGTTCTATTTTTCAAGCGCGCGCTCGAGCCGGAACAGTCTAGTTTACAGGCGCTGGACAATTATGATGTTGGTTCATTGCGTGCTAGGAAAACTCGCTCGCTCGGCAGTTCAGCCGAACTCTTAGAGATTAGACCATTCGGGCACTGTTTATAAAAAATATCTCAAAATATATTATTTGATTCTTTGAAATAATACAATAATTTAGAGATCTGTTAAAATGACCGATTTCTAAAATGTTATAATTTTGTTTGTTTGTGTTTGTAGATTTTGTACTCAAGTAGCATGATTCCAACACGAGTGGGTACGTTGACAAAGGTGTCAGTCTTGTTTTGTCTGGTTTCCCGCTGACGGAGAGGTAGGGGTTCGAATCCCATCAGGATGTAATGAAATTTGTTTTTCTAAATCGTTCTACACTCTCCATACATGCAAATGTGGCTACATTTACTCTCAATTATTTATTAATTATGCTTACCCCATTAGAGTAAACTATGATAATAGCCCAGACGGTAACTAAGACGTGGGGCACATTTTATTAGAGAATTATATATATATATATATATTTAATTTATAGAAGATCGTTTTATAAACATGTAGGCTATTGTTTCATGTTGAAAGTAAACCAACGAGTTATTCAAATAAATGATACGACACAATCGTACAAACTTTCTCACATATTGTCTAATAAAGACATTTTTGAAAAATTTTGAATTTTCCAAAGTTCACTTGTCAGTTATTCAAGGGCAAGGATCCAAATATTAAGTTGAACCAAATCTATTGAATCCGTTTCGGATCTATGCCCAGGGACAAACATATATGAGGAACAGTCAGGATTGTAAGATCCACTTTTGGGGTTCGGGTTCACATAACATTTAAAAGATTCAACATAATCTTGAGGTCAAAGGGGGAAAATTTTACGATAAAAGTAATATTTCAATGAGAAATTAAAAATTGCTCAAAAATACATACATTATACATATACATACAGCACTCATACTATCCCTTATGGACCAAAAGTCACTACCCATTTCAAAGCTTATTCAACAGTGGTCATAATTATACTAAGCCAGTGTTAATGTAATTACACTAAGGCAATGCTGTTTTCAATCGCCCCATATATTTTAAACTTCCCACTATTTATTTACATCTGAAAGTGAGGTAATCGTTAGAGTGCATTGCTAGCCAATAAAATCAGTTGTTATGAATGTATTTAGTGACCTAGGTCATATTGATTACTTTTATCGTTTTGATTCATTTCTCTAAAATGTATACTAAAGAAGAAAGGATTTTGCATTAAAAATCTGTTACAAAGATGGTTTTAGTGTTAGAAATGTACGAATGGAATCATTTCAACACCGTTCCACCAACTCGTATGGTGGTCTGCATTTACGCTTCTAGCGAGCGAACAGCAGACAGAATTCAATTAGAGATTGAATGTTTACCATGTTATTATTGTAAACTGACTGACTTTATGGTCTATTATTATTATTATTATTATTATTATTATTATTATTATTATTATTATTTATTATTATTATTATTAGCACCAGCGTCTTATCACCCGTTCGAGTTATACGCAATTACGCTAATGTGTAATGTTAGGGTGATTGTGAAATGAAATGGAGGACTACAGTTTAACGTGGGATCCGAACCACGGTGGAGGCCTGGCATTCCACACATTCACAAGTTGTGATTAATACACATCTTGTCAGCGGTGAAGGAAGGGTTTGGCAATCAGATAAATCTGTGCCGGGACCGAGGATTGAGCCCCGGACCCCAGCACAGAAGTCCGACACCTTACCCCTAGACCGCCAGGTCACCTTTCTAGTAATAGAGTTGGATAGGTGAGACCCGGCTGGTTGCAGCTGATACCCCTCCCTCAGGATAGTTAGCAGGACGCAACTCATTACCTACCTTACACTCATAATGATCCAAAAACAATTTTCTGAAAGCAACTCGATCCCCCCACAAATTTACTTTGAGGTTGTAACAGAAAGAAACTTGTCACTTTTGTCTACAGAAGATTTGTTAGTGGAAGAAGATAAAGAGTCCCTAAGGAGAGAGAGAGAGAGAGAGAAAAAAAGATTAACCAAAAGCAGCTTACATCGGATACAAGTTGAAGGATAAGGGGGTAGGGAAGGGGAAGCTCAATGAACTCAAAATCCACTGAGACTTTGAGAACAATGACTTGGGTTCAGAACTTTTAAAAAATCCTTCTTGTCTAGCGTTCAATCAATTTCTTCTCCGTGGTTATTATGTGGCCTTCATTATGAAAGATTTTTTTTAATCACACTAATAACATAAAAACGTTTACGATATAAAAGTTATAATTAATAGAAAATTATACAAAGAGTATCTCAAAATTCGAATGGCTATTTTTCGAAACAAAAATTCTTACGTGATGATCACGCCACGGTTTATTTAGATAATTTGAGGTATTAATATATGAAAATAGTTTTAATAGCATTCGTAACTGTCATACCCTAAGGCAGGGTTGGGGATACGACTAAGGCGTCAGTCTCATCTGGTCGGTTTTCCGCTGGTGGAGAGGTCCGGGTTCGAATCATCGGCCGGGTCTATTGAGTGTGGTTGTTCCTAAATAGTGTATATTTATTTCCCCAAGCAAATGTGTTAATTTAAATTAAGTTACACATTCCACCCCACCCCGTTAGCATTACTACTCGTTATCCCGGACGGGTAGTAAGACGTAGTGAACAAACACAATATATACCTTGATTTTCTACGAATGGGAACTTTTGGAGCACCTTTTAGAAATAAAAACATCTCTTTTGCGGTCAACATTGATAGTATTTTACTTTGTACAAGTATTATTTAAAGGTATCGATGGTATCTATCAAAAGTGACAGCTACAGATCACATGACTTGACGTATGAATACGTGAAAGTAGATCTAGTAGCTTTCTCTAGCTGTCAGATGTATCCATTAATACCCAAAAAAAAGGGGTTATACATTGCTGCCACGATTCCACTTACAGCCTAATTTTCACAGTAGGTATTATCCTACAGCTAGATCTACTTTCGCTTATGCATACGTTAAGTTATCTGATCTTCAGCTGTCACTATTGATAGATAATATCAATATCTATTAAATAACAGTAATAAAATCGTAAATATTATCAATGTTGACCACAAAAGAGATATTTTTATTTTCTAAAAGGTATTTTAATTGTTGTGCAGGGTGGGACCGAAACAATTAAACGATTAGTAACTTAAGAATAAACACTTTGATTGAAATTTAATATTCACAAGCTAAATAAAAGCAAACTACATATTATAATTTTTCACTTTTGAAGATAATGTCACTCAGGTGATCTCCACGGACGTTAGACAAACCTCAGCACGTTGTTAAACACTTTCCTCAACATAGATCGTCTAATTGTTTGCGGCCCACCCTATAAATTCGTGAGAAAATCAAGGTATATGAGTAATGATAACTTTTTTTTAACTCGGAGAGTCGCCAAAGTAGAGTTACGTCCGTTGAAAAAAAAAAAAAAGATCCGTCAATGCACGTTATTAACATATTGATTGAATCCGTCAGTGCGTTTGTGCTGCCAATGGTGTGGGAATTAGCCGGTAATCTGATAAGGAAATGAAGCGTGCGTCACAGTGTTTGTTTGAAGGAGAGAAATAGTGAAAAAGAGGAGAAGAGGATTGTGGGGGAGCCCGTTTGGGAAACGGTTGGTTTTTATTCGATAAAAAAAACTCTATCAAAACTAAACCGTAATTTGTATTTATTTATTTTAATATTGAACGTACACTTTCTAACCAACTGATAATATCAGTACACGAGAATTTCTATGAAAGAGAGCGAAAGGCCTACCAATTTTGCCGGGAAAGTATTCTCAAATAACTTCCAGAGTTCTTTTACATGCCACAATCGACATGGTACCGAACGGATTTACTTTCTCCTCCGAAGGAAGTTGTGCTACGGATTTTTATAGTGCAAGAAAGACCTGTCAACCCCAACTGGGTTTGAACCCAAGAACTTCGGGTCCTGAGGTGATAACTTTACCCCAAGACCACCGAGGTCAAGTAAGCTTCAGTTAAAGACACCGATTTTTCAAAAGGGAAATATTCTCACTGTGTGGTATTTCTTATGAGAATACCAGTTACGGAGCTTCAAAACCACTAAAACAATCCTCATTTATCTAAAGGTATGTACATACATCAGAGGCAAATTTGAAGTGAGGAATATCGAGGTCAAACGAATGCATAAATCTAGTGTTTTCCAACCTTTTCCAAATTTTGTCTTTTGATACCATTACCACCCCTTGATAAACTACAAGCGTCGATATTCTTGTTTTTAAATTATTATTTTCACTAAATATTAATTCCCGCCCGGGATATCCGCATTTAATTACGCTTGTGGAATAGGTAGAATTCAGAGGAAATGTATATTTATTTTCGTGCGGAGGGAGAAGGGGGTAAACCATTTAGGAAAAATCACCTCAAGTTCCCCGGTTGGAATTTGAATCCTGACCTGATCACCAACAAACCAAACGATCGTGACGTTAAGTTCACGTGCTTGATTTAATTACAATTAATTACTTATATAATGATTACGAATGCGATTAAGATGTATCAAACGATCCGCCTCGGTGGCGTAGTTGGCTAACGCGCCAGTCGTGTTGAGCTAGACCACCGAGGACGGGGAGATCAAGGCTCGAATCTCGGTCGGGTGAACTGGAGGTGGTTTTTCCTAAATGGTTTTCCACTCTCCCTCCACGCAAATGCGGGTTCACTTCCTCTAAATTCAACATTCCCAATTCCTAATCCATTAGTGTAATTAGTACTTAAGCGTATAACCCGAACGGGTAGTAAGACGCGGTGCAAAAAAAAAGTCTCAAACGAGAATCAACGATCCCAGTGCGTATTTTGTATTATTATTATTATTATTATTATTATTATTATTATTATTATTATTATTATTATTAGCACCGCGTCTTACTACCCGTTCGGGTTATACGCACTTACGCTAATGTGCAATGGTAGGGTGATTGTGAGATGAAATGGAGGACCTACAGTTTAACGTGGAATCCGAACCACGGTAGAGGCCTGGCATTCCTCACATTCACAAGTTGTGATTAATACACATCTTGTCAGAGGTGAATGAAGGGTTTGGCAATCAGTTAAATCTGTGCAGGGACCGAGGATTGAACCCCGGACCCTCAGCACAGAAGTCTGACACCTTACCCCTAGACCACCAGGTCACCTGTGTATTTTGTAAATCATGCTAGCAGCGCCCCTTGTCTGAACACGAGACTGCTACAATAAACTTTGTCAGCAAGCAACTGTCAGATTTGAGAAGCCAAAAGGAGCTTAAACAGAAACTTGGGTATAAAGTTATAACCTCAACAAGCATTGAGACTCCGCGCAAAACATACCACGATCCTCAGGTCGGAAACGAATGGTAAACGGAACTCAAAGCATCCTTGGCCCATTTGACGAAACAGAGCCGAGGCAATATGAATGAGCCTGAGCCATCTCGTGTCGGCACATCAAATGGAGGCAGCATGAGGAACGTGTATGTAGCTTTAGATACTATTAGTGAGACAAACATTCAATCATTCGCGCTATTTATGCCCGTTTTCTTTTTATTTTCGTGTTGTGCTATTTGACAAAATGGAGTGTACAAATGAAAGTGCTCTAGAATTAATCGCGGAATATAAAATAAACAAGTTGCTTTGGAATCCCAAACATTCTCAATAATTAAACAACATTAAAAAAAGGAGGATTCATCGAATAAAATTACTTAAGATTTTACTTTCCATGTTAACTAAATATATATAAAGTGATGGCTGTAGGCAATCAATTCCATTAACAACAATGTTGCCTCAGCGACTGGTATTGTCTCGGGTCAAGGACATTTCCTAAGTACTGCCTCATGCGTGTGGAAAAGTCAACCCAGTTGAGGCATTCGTTTGGCCTTGATTTGCCTCGCTTCAAATTTGCCTCTGATATATACGCTCCTTTAAAAATCTAACTGTTGTGATCGTGTTTCTTTTTTCTAGCACCGCGTCTTACTAACCGTTCGGGTTATACGCTTATGTACTAATTACCCGAATGGTTTTAAGGATTAGGTAGGTTATATTTTAAGGAAGTGTACCCTCATTTGTGTTGAGGGAAAGTGGAAATCTTGTTTGGATAAAGCCATCATCAGTACACCCGACCTAGATTCTAGCCTTGATCTCCCAGTCATCGGCAGTCTAGCTTCTAGTCTACTGCGAGAGTAGCGCGTTAGACCATGTGGCCATCGAACTGGTTGTGACCCTGATAAAAAGTGACTACAATAGAATGTCAACCATCCAAATATTGACTAACCGAATCTCAATCATCCGAATTGTCAACTAATTAATCGAATCACCGCAACCAAGAAATAAATCCATCCACTCTTTGAGTCCACGTGTTCTTTATTCCTGGCCATTACTATTCAATTTTTATATTTATTCATTTTTCTTTATTTTTTTTAAGTTTTTAGTTTGTACTAATCAAAATGGTATTTTTAGTTTATAGTAATATTTTCTTTAATCCATCCAAATTTTCGCTTATCTAAAATAGATTAAATTTGTTGCAATTTGATCGGCGGTGAATTATATATGTTTGAGCATGGAGTTGAACCGAAATATGTATCGGTTCTGGTTCTTACTAAGGTTCCCGTTCTTTTTGGTTTTTAATTAGGTTCCGTTTATGGTTCCGGTCCTTTTAATTATTTATTTAATAGTTACACTTCCATTATAAAATTATTTTTAATAGAAAAATAAGTTACACATTAAAAATAATTTACAGCAAAAATAATTAAAAGTTAACTTTATAAAAAAATACAAAAAAATATATCTGCCTTTGACAAAAAAAATACAAAGAAAAGGCAAAATAAAGTGTTTTCAAAATAATATTAAGTTAAAGAAAAACGGAAATAAAATGCAATTTTAAAAAATTATTTAAGAACTTAAATATACTTGGATTCAAATTCCGATTATCTTTTCTTAGATTATTTATTTTTAGGGTTCGTTCAGTTATGGTTCCTTAAAAAAAATATTCAAGGTTTGTTATCACTTTTGGTTTCGGTTCGACTCCCTTCTTTGAAGAAGGCTAGATATTTGTTTCTCAACATTTACCTTGATCTCAAAATTGTGACATTGAGGGTAAAAATGAGTTGATCCCTACAGTAGATTTTTTTAAATTATAAAATTTAATTTGGAAGGTTTTAAATGCTATAGGTACTTCCAAAAAATTCGGGATTTCTGGGAACCTACAACGCGTCCCAACGCTCAAGTAGGCAGCCCCTGCAATATGAATACAAAATACACCCCCTCAACCCCCTCTCTTCGTGTTTTGGGTCTTACTACCCGTCCGGAATATCCAAATTTTACATTAAAGAGCAAGGTTCAATTTATATTAAGTGTACCCGAATTTGTGTGTTACGTAGTGTGAGAAACCATTTAGATTTTTTTTTAAAGTAAATAAAATCAGCCGGTTATCGAACCTCGAACTCCCTTTCATAATGAAACCAGACAAGAAAATAATATCAAGGGAGAAACACATCTGTACGTTCAAACGTTATCATAGCCCGTTATAAAAAAATCAATTTAAAAAGTTTTAATATTTATAAGTTATCTTATTGACGGTTGGTCGTGCTTCAAGCATGAAGCTTTACCGTAAAATTTGAATTATTTTTACACGCACTTTCTAAACACAGACCCATGAAGGTGGCCACGTTGACAAAAGCATCAGAATGATCCGTCTGGATAAATTGATGAGGAGGAGTTCGAATCGAAACCTTGCGGATGTACGAGGTGTTTTATTCCCCTAAATTGTTCAAACCTTCACGCAAAATGCGAACACATTTACTCTAAACTATACCTTTCTCATCATCACACCTCCAGCATGAATATGGGGATAGCTCTATATGGATTGGATATAAAGACGCACGAGGGATTTAAAAAAATTATAATGCAAATGACTCGCAAACTAACTTAATATACTACAACCTTTAACACAACACACACACAAAAGTTAGGTGCTATCATATTAGGAGAACAACGACAAATCCTTAAACAGTAAAACCTTAGATTGCGAGTAACTTGGTCTGCGAGTGTTTTGTAAGACGAGCAAATATTTTCAATAAATTTTAACTTGATAAACGAGTGATATCTTGCAATACGAGTAGTACTATGGTTACGCTTTGTCTGCCGAGCAGTGTCATTGGATAGGTTCTTTGTTAAAGTCGCACAAAAAGAAAAATATTCCAGTGATCCAATCATATAGCGGTGATTCCGTTAGTGACAGTGAAAGTCGTCCTAAGCAATAACCCACCTCCTCCTCTCCTCTCTCTCATCTACCTCACACCAGCCACCATTAAATTTAATAAATAAATTTGATTACAGTACAGTTAAATTTAAATAACGTAAATAAAAAAGGTATTAATCATTTTTAGATTAAATATTTTTGGGTTGTGGGACGAATCATCTGAGTTTACCATTATTTCTTATGGGGGAAATTCGCTTTGATATACGAGTGCTTTGTATTACGAACACGTTTACGAAACGAATTATGCTCGCAATCCAAGGTTTTACTGTACAAATAATACATTCCTTAAGGCAGAGTCGAGAATCGAGCCTACATTCTCTCGCTACAAGCTATCATAGCGGGAATGATTTATACTTTTAATTTATAAACCTTTTACTTATTTCATAGAAACGCGGCAGACGTGTCGTTTAGATAATAAGGTTTGTAACGATACTACTTTTTTTTTTCCAGTGACAAATATAGAATTCGAATCAGGGAGAATGTGTCTTAAAATAAGTTGTACTTTTACATTCGCAAAACACCGCCGTACTCTTCTTCATCTTGTCCTTTCATGTTTCTGAATTGGCTTCCAACCATTCTCGTAATTAATTCTATTACTTTCATTTTAATTGGTCCCCACTACCCCAGAGCAACTCCTAACAATAAGAAATGTGGAATGAAAAAGTTCATTATTAAGTTACTACATTATAATTTCGAATATTCTCTCTACCTTCTTTATTCAAAACCTACCTCGACAATTAAATGAACTGAGCATAAAGAACTTATAACAAAAGAAAACTATAGAAGAATATTAATTTACTAATAAGAACAGAAGATGAATGTGCACTTCTTTGCTAGAGGGTCGGTAGTTTAGGAATGGGGGATGGCAGTTGTACATTAATTTAAAATGATTATGTATTGTGACTTGTGAGTTTGTTTAGCAATGGTATGGCGGGTTGTACGTCTAATTAAGGCGGGATAGATAGCACCGTAAATTAGGTTGGGATACGAGTCACCATGAGTTAAGGTGGGGGTGTAGGGGACGCGAGAAAAGGCCAGTGTTTTTTGCCTTTTTTATAGCAAAACTTTTTTTTTTACTAAAATAAATAAAATATTGATTCAGTACAAACCTAGAGCTTAATTTTATTCACACGGAATCATCAACAGTTGTTGAATATCTGTCAAGAACATAGCGGAAATAGATGATTAAACTTTTTAAAGTTAAAAGAAAAGTTTGTTATTAAATAGCGTGACACCGTTGAAAGATATTCAAGAAATTTTGAGGTCACCATGTGAAGAAAATTAAATTCCATGTTTCCACTGGAGAAATATTTTATTTATTTTAGCCAAAAGAATGTTTTGCCATAAAAACTGTGAAAACACTGGCTTTTCTCGCGTCCCCTTCCATCCCACCTTAAGGTAGAATATAAATTTACATGAGTTAAGATTAGATTTATTATTATTATTATTATCACGTCTTACTACCGGTTCAGGTTATACACATATATGATAATTACTCTAATGGGGTAGTGGTGAGGAAGGAAGCATTTTAGAGGAAATCTACCCGCATTTGCGTGGAAAGAAGGATGGGGAAACCGTTTAGGGAAAACCACCCTCAGTAGACCCGACCGGGATTCGAACGCCGATCTCCCCATCACCAGCAGGCCAGTCCAACCCGAGAGTGACGCCGTAGACTGTTCGGCCACTGAAGGTGGGATATAAATCACCGTGAGTTAAGGTGGGATATAAGTTTAAATCAACCATCACGTCCAAACGATCTAAGTCGTCAATATCGCATAGATCAAGGTGAGAATCTCTTTCGGGTGCATTGCTGGTGGTGATTTATCACCGTGGTTTTTCTCATAATCTCTTCGAGCTAATGTAGACGCATTTATTCTGACTTACCCTACATATACCCCTTGATATTGAACTAATTGATTTTAAAAAAATAAAGGGACGCGTCCCACCGTTAGATTCAATAAGATTTGAACTACGTCATTCGGAAATGTCACGCAAACCTTTGACAAATTCCGAAGATGAAAGGTGCTAGGGTAATGTGTAGGCCCACTTTCCGAAAACTGTTTGGAATCGATTAACTGGTGAACTTTATCATTTCATAACAGTGAATAAAAGGGAGAGAGAGAGATGAGTGATGCAATAGCTCTGTTGTCATTTCATTTTGTTAGCAACTCCTTTTCTCCTTTTAGCGCTCAATCACCCACTACGGGACCAAATTGAACACTTCATGCGGTTATTGTTGGACTCGGGTCTTCGGTAACGGACGGGTGATCGAGAGCGTGCGGTGGTAAACGAACTAAATCACGTCAATAAGGTGCAATGGTTAAGGTCTATAGTTTTACAGTTTTTTATAATCAAAATAACCATCATAATTAGGCTAAAATAAATACAATGTTGCTTTCAGTAAATATGTTTAGTTTAATTCTCTACATATAGTAACCTCAAAAGTTCTTGAAGAGTTGTTGTAGGCATCGCACAATTTGACCAAAACTTTTCCCCCCTCGCTAAAAAAATTAATATTTCCGACACCTTAGTCCAATCGGTAGCGTGTCTGCCTACGAATTAAAAAGTTCCGGGTTTAAGTCCCGTGGTCAAGTTACTTAACTTAAAATTAAATATATTTTTTTAGAGTTTAAATTAACATAATAGGCAAAAAGTTATTTCATGGTCCTATAAAGTCAATCCCTAGTCGTTAAAACATATAAAAACGCAATCACACAAAAGTTATTACTATTGCTTAATTTTGGGAACGACTTTTTTTAACGTGATTTTTATTACATACAAAAATATGGTGTAGATCATCGGTTTCCAAATTGTGGTACGCGTAGCATCAGTGGTACGTACAATTATTCCCGGTAGTACGTCGTGAAAATCCAAATAAAACAAGCGGAAAAAGAGAGGACCTCATCCAATCTTATAAATATATTCAGACCAATTCTAGGCAAAAGTAAAACATATTTAAATAGTAGTTGGAGGGGTGGCAACATTGATTCAAGCTCAAACAGCCGGTGCAGCCATGAAGTCTATGTTATTATATGCCTGGGCACCATTAAAAATGTACCAAGATAATAAATATTCAACATTATCTTTTAGGTACTCCAAACTTTGAAAAGTGTTAGGGTGTTACGCCATTCAAAAAGTTTTGGAACCGTTGGTCTTGAGGATAATTTATTTAAAAGGAAGTTCTATCTGTTTTTTCCTTCAAATCAACACTTTTATATGACTTCTTTAAACAATTTAGAATACGTCGACAAAATAAAAAACGTGAGAACTTGAAAAACAAAATATAAAAATACTATTAAATGTACCTTTAAGAGTCTTATTATTGATCTATTTAAATTGTTTTCTACATGTTGCCTTGTGAACTCCAATTGGTTGAAGATCAAAAGAATTTTAGAACAAACTTTAGGATTATATAAGGACTTGTAAAAATCAAATTTAAATGCTAAAACTTTGAAAATAACTACACAATAAATAACACATTATATGTAATATGTAGACCGGAAGAATAACTTTTGCTTCTTGTTTCGTTTTGCTCACACAATATCATATTCTACTTAATACTGGTAATTAAACACTCCAGTTAAATCAAACCAAGGAACAGAGTGCGTTCTCTAAAGATGGAAAGAGAGTGCATGGGCAGCATGGGCAGAAAACTCTTATTTAAAGTCAGATAAAGAGAGAAACTATCCGATTCTTTTTAACCGATTATTTTTCACTATGTAATTTTTCAAAAATTCTGAGAACCACATCTTTGGCCAAATAGTTATGGGATAACAACTTTAAGATTAAGGGGCTGATTAAACGACTGAATATATCTACAATGACCCCCTCTGTGGTTTAGTGTTCAGTGTTCCTGTCTACACATCCAGAGGTCCCCGGTTCAATCCCCGGCGCTTCAAGATTTTTGTGAAGCTGTGGGTCGGTTACCGGGTCAAACTCGGCCTAATGAGGACAGATGAGGAGCTATTTAAATGAATAAGTAGTGGCTCCGGTCTAGAAAACTGAGATTAACGGCCAGTGTGTTCGTTGTGCTGATCAGATGTCACCCTCTATCCACAAATGTTGGAACTATGTTCTCCAACATACATCGGTTGAAAGAGATCAATTGCGGGCAGACGCCATGTAGTTTTTTTATATGAACCAAATTTAGTTTGTTTTTTTATTTACTCAGAGGCTATAATTATTAATGTTTGTTAGTTTAGCCGTAAGTCCTTATGTTCTAAGTTTTAAAGAGTTATAAATAAAATATAAGAAGAGGGGACCTACAGTTTAACGTGGGCTCCGAACCACGGTGGGGGCCTGGCTTTCCTCACATTCAAAAAGCATGAAAGCAAACACTTTGCCAGAGGTGAAGGAAGGGTTTGGTAGTCGGATCAATCTATGCATAGACTGGGATTTGAACCCTGGACCCCTAACACAAAAGTCTGACATCTTACCCCTATACCATCCGAGATCACTAGGACTACTCTAAATAGTTTCTAAAAGCACTTAGTTAAAAAAAATTCCAGGTGAATATCATTCTAATTGGATTCTATAGGCATCCGATTTTTTTAAATACCCGTAGTGGGCCACTCTAAATAGCATGTAATACTTTTTTTTAAATCCAAGTGAGGACTACTGCAACTAACCTCTAAAAGCATTCAATTTTCAAAAATGTGTTAGGGAAGACTACTATCAATAAGTTCTTAAAGCAACTAGTTTGAAAAAATAAAATCCAGGCGAGGACAATCTAAATAGCTTCTAAGGGCATCAAATTAAAAAAAAAATCTGGTGGAGGACTATTTCAGATAGCTTATAGGGGCATTCAAATTTTTTTTTAAATCTGGGCGGGGACCACTTAAAATAGATTATAGGAAATCTAATATATATATATATACATTATATATATTATATATTACATATATATTAATATATATATACATTTGAAAAAATTCAAGCATTTCTTAAACTAGCTTTTAGAGGCATTAGAACTTCAAAAATTTGCCAAAGGAGACTACACCAAATTTCCTCTAATAACTGTATAAAATTTTTAAAAAATCAAGGGGTATCACTATTCTATATAGCTCTTAAAAGAGTATACTTTTCAAAAAATTTCCAAACAAGGGAAGCTACAAATAGCTTCTAGGAGCATCCAATTTTCTAACATTAATTGGAGGAGTGGAGGGTAGAAAAACCCTACAATAACATTTTTGTTACTTGCTCTCTCCCCCCACTTCCCTTCTCATACAAATAAAAAAGTCCCCCACTACACCCCCCCCCCCCCCCCGAAATTAAGTTCTCCTTACGCCCATGAATGTGTCCGAATTGATCATTGCAAATATAGATATGAAATATCTATTCCATGAACTTTCTTGTTTTGACGGTACCGATTGCTGAGACAACACCAACTAGCAGAACATAATATGCCAGGCTAAGACAGAGGGGGGGTCAGATAATCACAACTAATGAAACATCCAGGTAAAGCATATACCGACTTTATTACCTGGTCAGTGATGCTGGAGTGGGCTGAGACATCGCTACTTGCTATCTTTTCAAATTTAACCTCCCCACACCTTTGTTAAATTCCCTGCCAAGATGTTATAGACTCAAAAAATCTGAATAATTCTCATTGTCGAATGACCTTAAGGAGGAGTTTATGAAGGAAGTGTGAGGTCGTCGGGTAATTAGAGCAACCAGTACCACTGCCAGCGATTACTTGGGACGGTATTTATTCGACCACTTATACAAGATTAAATTTTCAGTCTAATATACAACCCAATTTTTTTTTACGAATTTGTCGACCTTGGTGGTCTTGGGGTTAAGTGCTCGCCTCAGCACCCGATATTCATGGGTTCAAACCCATCCACTGGGGTCAATAGATTTTTATTGATCGTTAAAAATCTGTAGCACAACTTCCTTCGGAGGGGAAGTAAAGCTATCGATAGTCGGTACCATGTCAATTGTTGAAGTAAAAGAACCCTAGAAGGTATGTGGTAGTGGTATGCCCTTTCGCTCTCGCTCATAGAAATTCTCATGTGCTGATATAATCAGTCGGTTCAGAAAGTGAACGTTAAATACCTCAAATATAGAAATACTTACCAACGAACATATCTGACAGCTTAAAATGTTACTAAAGCTACTTTTAGGCTTTCAAACGTCGAATAATTTTTTTTAAGCTGTCGCTTTTGATAGCTATAGTAAAAAATATAAAAATAACATCAATAATACTCGTATATTAAAATATTTGTATTTTCTAAAAAGGGCTCCTTTTGAAAGAAAATCAAGGTATAGATGTAAATGAACTTTTTTTGACAGTTATAAAATTGGTACTAAAATATATTTAATAAATATTTATTGGTAAAGTAGTGTGATATGTTACTGTCACTTTTCATAGATAATAAATTAAAATCATACTTAATGTCGACTTTAAAACGTATGTTGGTATTATATTAAAAGTTCCTTCTTACCATAATCCTACTATAGTTACAAGTAGTACAAGCAGCATCATTAATACCGACCCCATGGCAGTGATTCCGACGACCTCGCACATCCATCACAGACTTTGCCTTAAACTAAGAAGTACCCTACCTACGTTACGAATTCCTGTACATCTCCAAGATGGAGCGTCGACACAGTGAATCAAGGTTCTAGGGTTCGATCCCCGTGTCCAGGCGTCAACTTTATACAAACGAGATTTCTATGAACAGTAAATTATTCATTGCCAACGATAGTTCCAATCAATTTAAAAAAAATTGTTTGACAAATAAGATTGGCGAACCCGTAAAAATTATGTCTGGCGACATATCATAGAAATATGTTCGTGCCATGGCATGTTCACATTCTATTTTAATAATAATAATAATAATAATAATAATAATAATAATAATAATAATTTAATCAGTCGGCAAGACCGCCTTGTATTGATCCGACTGGCCTCAACTTGAAGATAGTCGGAGAAGCTAGCTTGACATGCAATCCTCTACGAAAACTGATAAATAAAAAGGAAGCATAATTTAGCGTTTTTGCTGACTAAAAAACTCGAGCAAACAAACTAAACGTCAGGCTCGCATCTGGTTTTTCTGGTGACGGGAAGGTCGGAGTTCATATCCCAAATCGATGTGCGAGGGTGGTTTTTTTTTTTCCCCGCGTAGATTTATCTCTCTCCTTACAAGTAAATGTGGGTACATTTCCTATAAAGACTACATTCCTCATCCGTACACTATTAGCTTAGTTAAAATGTTTGTTTTAGCCCGAACGGGTAGTAAGACACGGTAAGGAAATAAATTGATAATAAATAGGTGTATCTGTTAAATTATCTTTTCCAATGCAAGCAAGAATGTATAGACCTAATGAGAGTTTTAATTAACTAATGGTTAGGCCTCTCCAACAGAAACAACTTTGATTTCAAGCGAAGTCTGTTCCCTGTTTTTTTTATCTATTTTTAAATTTTTCATAGTACAAGGTAGCTCAATTTGTATCCATGCTCTGAGAGTTTATCGGGATACATTAAAAAAACTTTTCAAGCGCCATTTTGGATCCGTCATGCTGATTTTTTTTTTTTAATTTCTGAGGTTTTCAAAAATATGGCATGCTCCATAACGTCCATACCTAATATCAACTCTCTAGGAATCAATTAGTACGTTTTGTCCGCCATATTGGATCCATCATTTGAATTTTTTAGTTTCAGTTTATACTAGGAAGGGGCAGAAAGCTCCCTGGAAGGACATGGATTATATATATATATATATACATATTATATGTTAAATATAGGCCCCCTAGTAGAGTTTTGATAGAAAGGAACTTTTAGAAGAAAAAGTCTGTCAATAATGATATTATTTCACTTGATTATTAATATATTTTTTACGAGTATTGGTACTATCTATGTGAAAATACATTTTGCAGATCACATTACTGGACGTATGAAGATTTTTTTAGTAACTTTTAACTTATAGCTTTATAAAATACTCTTTTTAGCTAAATCAGACTGTGCCTTCAAAGATGTTATTTTATCATAAAATTGATTTTTCCGTGAATTAAGCCTACAGGAAAAGCGTGTATTTAGTCAGAACCACCATTTGTTGACAATTTACCCGGCAGATCTAAAATTTACGTTCGTGTATTATTTATACAAAGGGTTGTTTAATATAGGTGTAAGTTTTGGCAGATGGTGTTAAGTTTGGAGACTAAAGGTAAATACTTGACAAAATATTAAGCTTATTTTTAATTTGGAGGGCCCTCGTCCACCATTTCTTTTTTCTTCTCAAAGGATTTATTCTGCACGGCTTTGGTTTAGCCCACCAGGCGTTACACACTTTACAGTAGACAGAATATTTAAAAGATCCGACACTTTAGCTTAGTCATTAGCGTGTCTGTCTACTGAGATAAAGGTCCCGGGCTCGATTCCCGGCATGGCCGATAAATTTATCATTTGTGAAATGTGGGTTTTACCGTTTCACATTGATTAATTAACGGCTGTGGACTGGATGTTGTCCCCGTCCTAGTCTTAAGTTATATTATGAGCCCTATCAAGCCTATAGTGGAACATATATGGTTTGAATAAAAAAATTGACTCAGGCCACAGGCTGGAACCCATAATGGATGTATTATTATTATTAGTACCGCGTCTTACTACCCGTTCGGGTTATAAGCACTTACGCTGATGTGCTATGGTAGGGTGATTGTGAGATGAAATGGAGGACCTACAGTTTAACGTGGAATCCGAACCACGGTAGAGGCCTGGCATTCCTCACATTCACAAGTTGTGATTAATACACATCTTGTCAGAGGTGAAGGAAGGGTTTGGCAATCAGATAAATCTATGCCGGGACCGAGGATTGAACCCCGGACCCTCAGCACAGAAGTCTGACACCTTACCCCTAGACCACCAGGTCACCATATATAATGGATGTAAAAAATTACTTTAAATAGGCCTATAATTTCTCTAAACTTGCTTAAATAAATAGAACCCCACTTTCCCGCGAAAAACAAGTGTAATAGACGTGCGCTTCTCAACCTGTTGGCGCCTACCAAAATGTAGGAGAGTGAATGAACGGCTTATAAAAAAAATAGGTCTTACGAAAACCTAATTTGATAAAATGTTACAAATAACAAATCGGGAGATACAAAAGTTCAAAAGTATAAAATATGAACGCGTGATTTACCCATAAAACCCCTTGAACATTCCTCTGAATAACTTCCCAGTTTTGTCAAAACTATGGAAGCCCCTGGATCTATCCAACAATGAGAAAAGTTTATTAGATATATTTTAATTCTGTCAAAACTGACAGTTACAACTTTTATAGCACATTATTTACCTTGTAACTGCATTTACGTACTCATTAGCGCTTTTTGATTTGTCAGATTATGCTATTTTTGTGGCGATTCGATTGGACATTTAGTATCACTACTTAACAAACCTAAAACAGATGTTTTATTTTAAAAAAAGAACAATAATATCAAATCCAAACAAACCTTTAAAATGCATTGCGAATTCTCACGAAGGATTTAGTCTGGTTTCAAACCCGCGTTTATTCTGTTCCACGCCACAAGACAAATTACAGATTAAATGGTTACTCGCTTCAAATAAGCTCGTTAGCGGGTCTGTCCCGCGAATTTCAACACAGTTAATTACTGTCACCTTTCAAAAGATGGGAACAATACAATAATTCATTGTCACACGAACACAAATAGAACATACATTATTACCAACATACCGTACCTATTTCCCCACACGCAAGTATGACATACCACCACATTCACAAACTAAAACACACACAAAAAAACAACACATAGATTTGAAAACCCTCTTTGCGAATTAGTTATGAGATTACACGTATTCCGTTAGCGAGATTATATCACACAATAACCCTTTATTTAAATCGCGGAACCTACCTTAGAAATGGTTTTGATGAGAGTGAGAGAAAGATAAAAAGTGGAAAGGTTGGGGGCAAGGGGGGTGAAATTTTGAAGTTCCTAACCTGGACGAACTGTTCCCCGCGCGCGTTTTCCAGGGTCTCGAGCCGGCCAGGAAGTTTGCAAGCCTCGCCGATAGAGCGGGACACAGGCGGCTGTGTGCGTCAGGCTAGGCAACAGTTCCGCGCGAGCGGAGTTCTCCCCTGGAAAAAGTATGACGGGGTTTGGGGGGGGAGAGAATCCTTCACTACCTCCCTCCCCCCTTCCCCAACTCCAGCCGAAAGGAACTAAATTGACACACAGAACGAAATCAGGTGAAAGAACCATTAATTTTTCAAAGTGCTCTTGTGTTTGAGTTAGCGTGAGGGATGGTCAAGCTCTCTCCGGTTTATTATTTGCCAAGTTTTTAACGGAAAGGTCAAGCCTTGACATCTATTTTTAATGGTCCGTGAATGAAATGATCGAACAACTGAGTGAGAAGCAATCGTGTTTATATAGACGTGCTAGGCGCGGTTTAAGTTTTGCTCCATTTTTCTCACCTCTACAAAATTACATTCAACCAAACCTAGTATATTTTTTTATTATTCAGATTACATCAGATACTCCGGGGGTACGACACACTTTGGAAAAGTGGAGAACTCATAAGAGGTCCGGTAATATGAAACGCAAGAGAAAATATACTAAGCAACTGTAATATTGGTGACCTCGTGGTCTAGGGGTAAGGTGTCAGACTTCTGAGCTGAAGGTCCGGGGTTCAATCCTCGGTTCCGGCACGGATTTAACTGAATGCCAAACCCTTCCTTCACCTCTGACAAGACGTGTATTAACCACAACTTGTGAATGTGAGGAATGCCAGGCCTCTACCGTGGTTCGGATTCCACGTTAAACTGTAGGTCCTCCATTTCATCTCACAATCACCCTACCATTGCACATTAGCGTAAGTGCATATAACCCGAACGGGTAGTAAGACGCGGTGCTAATAATAATAATAATAATAATAATAATAACTGTATTATTATGACCATTACTGACAAATTTTTTAGTGAATAGCTTCCAAGATTACGAAACCGTGGAGTTGTAAGTAATTTCAGCACTAAATATCATGGCCCCATATGCTTAGGGGAGATAAACTCAGTAAAATTACAATAACAGGCGGTGACCAGTTATTAACTTTCGACACTTAGGCCTCTCGGAGAAAAAGTATTGTTAATTTTCATTTATTTGAGGTATTTAACGTGCACTTTCTGAACCGGATGATTATATCAGCACACGGCTTATAAACTTAATTAAATCTAGAACACACCGCACCCAGCCCCAAGCTGCTAATTCATCACTGCGAAAGGGGTGAAACTCCAGTTTGTTTGAATCAAAAGTAATACAAAATCCCCAAACACTCTCATCCGGAAAACCATGCTAATACCATTAAATTGTGTTCAAAGCTTCGTAGTAAAGCGCGGCGCCGGGAGAGCAAAGCTGTGCAACCATGCGTGTACAGCAGGTTGCATAAGAGTTTGGCGCGCGCGCGCGGCACTGCACATGTAATAATGGCAAGCACTTTCTGTGATGAAGAACCTTTAATGATGACCCTCAGAACGTATTCCCATTTCTAGATAAACTTGTGTGTTGTTTACTATTAATTTTTGTAGGTTCTGCTACCGTTCTCCAAGATGTCGAGGTGTGCAGTGGGTGAATAGTTACTAATACTAGGCGTAATATCATATAGGGTGTTTGTAAGTCGTATACTTATATAAAATGTATGTTTAGAAAGGGCTTGATAAAATTTGAATAATGCCTTATTTCGAAGTTTTTATCTATAGGCTCCCTCCCTCTTTCACGTGAAATGTAAAATTCCTTAATGTTTTAACTCTCTCTCTCTCTCTCTCTCTCTCTATATATATATATATATATATATATATATATATATTATATATATATATATATAACTACATATAGAGAGAGCGAGAGAGATAAAAAGTACATATATCTATATGAGCATTGTGGTAATACGTAGAAATCAATATAAAGCCATTTAGGTAATGCTACGAGTCACGTGTGAGGAAAATAATAACAGTGCATTCTGGCGGTGGTTGAACCTAGGGGTGAATCGGAAAACAAGAGTCTACCCCAAAGTGTTTTGTGAGGGCTGTTCATTTGCGTCATCGGACCCTCTGTTTGAATAATTCAGAGAACGCGTTGTGACGTCATCAAATCCGCCCGACGTTACACAACTTTTCTGTAATATTTGTACACTAGTGTCTCGTTTTAAGGCAACATGTAATTTTTTTAATGTTTTAACATATTATGTATTAATATTAATTAAGAAAATGGTTTTCAGCCTTTTCTTTAGTTTTACAAGCAAATTTACGAACCCAAAAATTAATCATATGTTTATATGAGCATGTTATAATTTTTTGTCTAGGATTTGGATTTATGAGAAGCTTGATGCACACCTAATCCTCACATCTTGGATTATTATGGGATCCTAATTATTCATCTAATGCAAATGTCCCCAACCTAGGGTCATAAATGTTGTCAATTTAAACAATTTGTATTATTTTTTTATCACCACGCCCTACTACCCGTTCGGGTTATACGCGTATGTACTAGTCCCGCTTATGTGTTAGGGATGAAGAAGGTCGAATTTAGAAGAAGTGTACCCGCCATTGCTTGGAGGGAGATTGGAAATACATTGGGTAAAAACGCCCTCGGTACAACTGATCAGGTTTCAAACCCGTATCTCCCAGTCATCAGCAATCTATTATGTTTTAAGAGTGACGCCTTATACCATGCGACCACAAAGGCAGGTGTAGTCAATACGACTATAAAAAGATGTATAAAAGGTGGTCCAAATGTAATTTCGTAAAACAATACTTGTACAAGCTATGCGAATTTCAACTACGCGAATGGAGTAAGGTTGAGGAAGATGGGATTGAGAGGAGAATGTAGACCGCATTTACTTGGAGTAAGAATGAGGAACTATTAAGCATAAATCAACTACAGTACTCTAATAAAAATTGTACTATTGTCTTATCAACAACAAGGGGTAACGTTGAGATGAATAAAAATTTATGTTTTGGGCGCCACTCCTAGAAACTAGGAGAAATAATAATAATAATAATTAAAAAAAACAATAAATACAAATAAACTTTAGCTCGACTAATTTGAACAAATGCACGATGACTCTAAAAAAAACTCGAGACCACTGGGTGTGCTCGGGAACGTTTACCTGGATATTACAATGTCAATGTTACAATGGTGTGCTGTGAGTCTCCACAAGAGTTGAGAGTACTTAAAATAAAAAAAAATAAAATAGCAATTTATATACAATGGATCATTAAAACAAAATGTACTAATTGAGATTACAATAAAAAAAATTGTTGAAACTTTTGTAGGTTATTATTAGTATCATTATTGTTTGCCTTTTACTACATCCCAATCCTACCTATGAAAATCCGAATAAATATAATGCTAATATGACAAAAATAAAATATATGGTATTACATAAATTCTTAAACAAAGTTAAACAATTAAATGAATAATCTCTAAACAGGATTAAATTTAGGAGTTTTAATATATATAATAAGAGTGAGAGAAAATAATATATAAATATAGGCTAAACTTTTATAGAATATATAGTTTTGAGTAAGACAAAAAAAAATGGTATTGTTGAGGAAAAAAAAAGAAATCAATAGAATTAATATTTTTACATAAAAATAAAATATTAATCAATTCTCTGGAATAGATAGAGTCTGAATGTATTTAGTCCTTTCTGAAAGTGTTTGCATATATCCTGGTAGCTTGATAAAAAAAATTAGAAATAAAATATATTTAAAATTGAAGATTTGGCTGGACCTCACAATGAATTTATCCATGTTGAAATGATGTCTGAAGTTTGTTTCCTTATTTATTCCAACTCGTCCACATTTGAAGAAATAAACACTCTAGTTCGTCTCCAGACACTTAACTTTCCATTTGAGTACTTGCACTTTTACTTTCGAACCATTGTTCCACTTGAAAATTAAATTTAATTAGGAGCTATATAGATTTTGCTCCATGTTAAATGACACTCCGGAAGAAAGAACCCTCATCCTCTTCAAATAATGTTCTAAGTTTCAAATTTAAAAACGTTCAATTTTCTACCAAGTCCAAAAGAAAACTAATACATTAAAATAAAAGATAAAGTGTTGGCTATGAACTGAATATAAAATAAAATACAAATTTAATATCAAGATTTAAATATATGCAGTGTTTCTTAAAAGAATTAAATATTTATTTTAATCTGTCAAAATTGAAATGCGCGCTATTTTAGAGGTATTTACATCTCGTCTTTTTTTTTTTTTCTTACTACTTTTACAATCACGAAACTGCCACTCACTTGTTCATCATATCTGCGCATGCGTTGAAATAAATCATGGCCGACATTCAAAATAAATAGAAGAGTCAACAGACCTCTTGGAAGGAAATTAATATGTTTAATAAAAGGTAAATGTTCTTCCTTATGTCAAAATTAATTATTTAAAACAGTGTTAGATGTTCTATATTCTGTCCTTTTAATTTATTTAAATGGATGTAAATAGTATTATTTGTCACGCCGGCGACACAGCGTGTTTCAAACGAAAATAAATGTGAAACTATTTACAAGGATTGGAAAAAATATAGGGAAATAAATGGTAGGGTGGCAAATAACGTTACAGTACACCCGGCCGGGATTCGAGCCCCGACCTCCCCGTAACCGTCAAACTAGATAAGCTTGAAATTTACGCCGCGTACCCTTGTAATTTTAAGAGGGGCCTAACCATTTTTATCTACATGAATTAAGCCTACACACGGATAGAATCCAAGAAAGTTTATTCTTTCCTTAAAGAAGATTCTTGATCCACAAATACATTTTATAAGCTTATAAGCCCGAATGGGTAGTAAGACACGGCGCTAAAAAAAGTCTAATGCTACAATGCTCTGGAGTTAATTTTTTTTAACAGTTTTTTTTTAGCACTGCGTCCTACTAACTGTTCAGGTTATACGCCTATGTACTAATTACACATATGGGTTAGGGCTGGGCAAGGCTTAGTTAAAAAGGAAATGCACCCCATTTGCGTGAAGGGAGAGTGGAAAATAATTTAGGAAAAACCACCCTCGGTGTACTCGACCGGGATCGAGCCTTGATCTCCCCGTCATAGTCTAGTCTTAACAAGGGGTCAAAACATTGTAACATGGCGTTTGTTCATCCGACGAATAGCGAACGATAAGGTACAATTTGATGTGGTTTGGGATAGGCAGACGGCAATTCCACACACTTTCAACGTCCGCGAGGGTTCCAGTTTGATTCCTGGCTATAGTTCACAATTTTTTACAGTTACTACTAAAAACTACAATCCAAGCATGTAATTTTTTTTAAAATCTTTTGATCATTATTTAACTGTAGGGATGGGTCGGTTATTTTTCTTAACTTAAAAACCGGAACCATCACCCCCATCGGTGAACACACGGATAAAATGACGAGCTCACCTGGTTTGGTTCACAGCTGACAGGGTTCCAATCTCGGTCAATCATTATTTCCATAGGTGCTTTTCTCAGGCTCCCATAGTTCAAATGTGAATACATTTCCTCTAAATTCTACTTTACTCTTTTCTTAAAACATTAAAATGACTATTAAAATAATTTTAGAATCTAAAATCAAGTTTTTTATTTAAAATTATTTATAACACTTTTTTTGTTGGGAAGAAATTTGCACTCCCTTAATAATAAACTTTATTTAACATGTTTGTTATAACATTTTCTTTGTCATATAATCCGACGCCTTGGCTCAGTCAGTAGTATACACGCCTAGGTAGTTAAGGATACCAGGTTCAATTCCCGACGTATACAAAAAAAAGTATAATTGGTGAAATGCAGGCTACCACATTTACAGTGATGAATTATGAGCGCTCATCATAGCAAGCCCAGCTCCCAGTTCGCGCGAGGTATTATGGGAGTAAAAGGGAAAAGAAAAGACCTAGATATGCCAGAAATGTGTGCAGTACATTCGTATTTAAATGAAAACTTGAAATTTTCCACGGTCACGATGGGGGACAAAGTGACAAATTTTCTTGTTAATAACTACAGTATGTACCTATTGTGACAGAATGAAGATTTGTGCACAGTGTTTATCTTTGAAGCCATTCTAAAATGGTGAAAAACGGCCTTTTCAATGTAGTTTTCATCCAATTATCATTTAACATTTCAACAATGTTCATTTATTAGGAACTTTTATTAACTCTTTATCTCCAGTAATGTTTAATCAGAAAGGATCTACGTGCAATAGTATTGGTGTAAATTTACGATTTCTAGCCGAATGCAACACAGAGTTGATTGAAATGTGTTGCACGCTCTTAACGGATGGGTGTTGTGTTGTGTGTCTGCCAGGTTAAAGGTAGTTAGGTTGAGGATGTTTAAAGCCGCATGTGGCCTTTCTGGTAATATTTGTTCAAGGAATGTTAACAGATTTTAACAAATATATGTCACACAGCAACACGCATATCATAATGCTTGTAAAACCTTAACACGTATTTACTTATTAGTTAAGGTAAATCTCAACGACACTTAAAGTTGTTTTACTAGCAATGACAATCATTTCCATTTAGATCTCCGACAAAGTTTATATTAGAACTAAAGTTTGTCAACTAAGAGAGTACAAAATAATTTTTAACACAAAAATAAATTGTTAAAAGACAATAGGGTAGACTCACTTGTACAACTCTTTCATACCACCAGATGCAACAAGACACATAACACGTGAAGCATGCAACATTACACATGTACCATCGGGCGTTAAAAGTTGCCTTAAATGCAGATAGCCCTGACAGGAAGCAAGGCCGTAGCCAGCCAATAATTTCAGGGGGGGTTTGGTGGGCCCATCCCCCAATTTACGGAGGCTAGAAAAAAATTCTAAATAAAAACTGTTCTAGAAGCTATCTGAAGTGTTTTTATGGTGACAAAACTCCCAAACCACCGAAAAATAGGAACAATTCTAAATATTAAACACCTCTAGAAGCTATCTGATTTTTTTTATGACAACATAATACCATAACTGCCGAAGGCTAGAAAAAATTATAAATAATAAACACCTCTGGAAGCTCTCTGAAGTGCTTTTTTATGGTAACACAGCCCCCTAATTTGTACTTGTACCTTAATTTTGATATTGTTTGAACCATAAATAAAGCCATATATATTTTGTTCATATAATTTCGGGGGGGGGGGGGGTTTGAACCCCGAAAACCCCCCCTGACTACGGCCTTGACAGGAAGCAAGAACGAGTGCATATATATATATATATATATATATATAAAATGTCTCAATACAGTCAATGATCTTGTGATGTAATATGATGCGCCCTCTGAGGGGTTATTCCAGGAAGAGGAAAAATTATTCAGTCTAAGTTATTCCTTTGATTTTATTCCTTAATCGCCTATGAAGTTACAATCATGCTTGTTGACTGATATATTTATTGTGATATTTTAATACAAAACATTTTCTGCCATAGAGTTATTTATTCAATAATAGCCACTTTGGGTTGTTGACTTAAGAAGAACCATTTATTTAAGAAAAGAGTTTCACCTAGCAAAGGTTAGTTTGATGTGATCTACATCCATCCGGATCTAGACATGCACTCACCTCTTGGGCTGGCTATTGTTGCTTGCACCGTCTGGTAGAAATACCATGTACTAGGGTTGTTGAAGTATGTTGGTTCCTCGTTGCCTTCCACACTGAATTTCTATGATCTAGCTCAAAAGGACTTAGCAATTTTACAAATTTCACATAACTCCCAGAGTTCTTTTAGATGCCACAATCAGCATGGAACCAACGGCTTTGTCCCCCCCCCCCACGAAGGAAGTTGTGTTACGAATTTTTTTCCCACTCATAAAAATCCGTCGACCTCTGCTTGGTTTGAACCCACAAACATTGAGCCTTGCTCCAAGACTACCAAGTTCGACTCTTAGGCAGCTTTCACACCGGATGGTTCATGAGACATGCAACACGAGCTTTAAGCTAATAGAAAAATGTTTAGTATAAGGAAGCAAACTTTTAAAGAAACATAAGTCGGGTGAATCAGCTACTTTATTAGTTTGTCCTATAAGTACTGTAATGTTATTTTTTTCAAAATCATCCATTTCCTTCTCGGCTTTATCTTTAGGCCTGGTTCAGCCAAATATTTGCTTGTCTCAAGAAGTGTTTCAACGGCTGTACACATTTATTCTTCTTTATCATCGCCTAAGACATCAGCATCGGATTTTCCGGGATAGTTAGTAATAGTGTCATCTTGCGTACCTTCTGGTTGCTCTTCACTTGTGGTGATCATGAAGCCAAATAATTCAGGATCAAGCTACATAAAGTACAAACCTTTTTTTTTATTTAGTTCTCATGGCATGGTCAGGCGCTGACGGACTCTTTATTATGATATCCGTGGGAGATCTGGTCAGAAACAGCGAAGGAGCTGTACTAAAAGAGTCCCCCTTGAATAAAGTAGTAGCAGAAGATATGCATTTTCCCCCACGACGTCCTTTACCAAGAGAAGAAGACAAGCCAAATTTCCCTTTCTTTTTCATTACTGACGAGGTATTGTTCCTTAAAAGACACATGATGCGACCATTTCCAAAAATAACATTGACTAAAGAGCGCCGTGTTTTTAACTATAGATTAGGGGTAGAAGGATTGTAGAATGTGCGTTTGGTATGTTGTGTATCAAATTCAAAGTGCTTGAACCAGCAATTAACTTCGATCTTGGAACTGTGGATAGCATTATTAAGAGTGCTTGTGTTCTCCTTAATTTTATCAGAAAGAAAGAAGGAAAGATGAGTCAACCATTGATGGTCGATAACCAACATGCTGATGTGAACGTAGCGAACCAAATTGATTCTTTACCAGAAAATACATATTCTGGCCGACCTATTATTATTATTATTATTATTATTAACACCACGTCTTGCTACCCGTTCGGGTTATACGCACTTACGCTAATGTGCAATGGTAGGGTGATTATGAGATAAAAATGGAGGACCTACAGTTTAACGTGGAATCCGAACCACGGTGGAGGCCTGGCATCCCTCACATTCTCAAGTTGTGATTAATACACGTCTTGTCAGAGGTGAAGGAAGGGTTCGGCAATCAGATAAATATTTGCAGGGACCGAGGATTGAACCCCGGACCCCCAGCACAGAAGTCTGACACCTTACCCCTAGACCGCCAGGTCACCAAGCCAACTTATTGATGAAGGTGTTAAATTGAGAGATCGACTAGTTTCATATTTCATGAAACCTAACATAGCTCTTACTTGGCAGGGCAAATACTATTATTAACTAAAGGTATACCTTGCTAATACGGTGGGCTATGTTCCAGTCCAGGTAACCTTCTTAAAGTGAAAAGCATTTTTTTTTCACTTGTCAGTTCATATAAAAGCATGAAAACAGGTTTGTACTATCATTTACTAATTACGTAATGGCGCTAGGACTATAAAAGCGATGCATGAGTAAAAACAACATATAACAAACTCTATAGAGTACTGTATTGCTGTATTGTATGACTGTATTAAACTGAAAACCAACAATTGAAAACAAGGCAAGCATCAAAATGAATCAAGAATAAAGATAAATCACAACTTGTGAATGTGAGGAATGCCAGGCCTCCACCGTGGTTCGGATTCCACGTTAAACTGTAGGTCCTCCATTTCATCTCACAATCACCCTACTATTGCACATTAGCGTAAGTGCGTATAACCCGAACGGGTAGTAAGACGCGGTGCTAATAATAATAATAATAATAATAATAATAATAAAGATAAACATCATTGTAAAGTGCTGTATTAGCGAAGCACCTTAAAGTGAGGTACACCTTTACATGTTATATTCTAAAAATTAATGTTATTTAAATTAAATTTAAAAAAAATCTAATCTACTTAACGTGTTTTTTTCCTTACATTATTAATTAATAGTCTATAGTTTACCTGTGCAATTTTCTTTTAGTTTCTCTTGAACTGCACCTCTCTTGCTATTTCCTTCCACAGCTTGTCTATTACATGTGCCTTGGAATAATCCTTCTGTGTGTAGTCATAAATTTCCGGATATTTTTCAACGATACCTACAAAAGCAATGTTAAAGTGTTGGTCATCCATCATTGTGTATTGAACGGTAAGAAATATCTCTACAGATTGTCGACTCAACAACAACTAAATGCTTGCTGCACGTGAAGCATGGAACAATGAACCAGTCTACTCAATCACGGTGCGGCATGTCGAACATGCTGCATACAGCAATGTGACATGCTCCAACAAGTCTGAAAGGGATCATTTGTTAACAAGTGTTCAATCACCGATGTTGCATGTGTCATGTTTCATGTTTTTCGTGTCTGTTTTGTAACATTAGCGATACAAGCTAATGCTACAAGGAAGCTACCCACCTCAAATAAACCAATACATATAGACATCCTGCAATAGTAACACTAGCAGGTCTAGCTAGTTTACTTTAATACTACCCACGCCGAATAATGCCGATATTCATTGACATCCTGGAATATCAAAGATATACAAAACTTACTATGTCTAATATATGTGCTTCACTCACTCATTGTATCTTCTGGCTTAGCACGAGTTTCATGACCAACCTGTTCGCACCAGATTCTATAATGCAGAGAAGTCCTAACAAGCTATGAATGATGCAGTAACAAGATGTTCCAATAGAGGGATCTAGAAATCCACTGATTGGCCCGGCTGGGCAACAAATGGGCCACTCACAATCTTTAACTGCAACTAACCAGGTGTCTAGGTGGCAGACACTTTGTGTGATGTAGGACCGTTAATGATGACCCTCAGAACATATTCTCATTTATATATGGACTAGTGTGTTATTTACTATTAATTGTGGTATGTTCTATTGCCGTGCTCCAATATGTCAGGGTGTGTGTGTGTGTGTGTGCCACGCGCCTAAGTCCTATGCAACCTGTTGTACACGCATGCTTGACCAGCTTTGCTATTCCGGTGCTGTACACCGAAACTTTGGATACAATAATGGTAATAACAACATAGCTTACCGGATTTAAGTACATAGGGATTTTGTATTACTTTTGGTTCAAACAAACTATATGTGCGGTTTGGGTCATGAGTTTCCGAACACCTTGTATATTTGTCTTTATCATCACACTACTACTACAAATAAACAGAGGTAAAATTATGATTTATCACTGGTTGAAACACAATTTTATCAAGGCCCAAACCTGTGGAGAAAACTATTATGAAATTAACAGGAACTGTAGGCCTACTGGCATTTCCCCAGAGGGGCTGAAAAACAGTTATGTATAAATAACACCCGCATTGCAGTTGATTGAGATTGAACAAAAGCATTAAAACTCACCCAAAAAACAAAAAAGTCTCTTGATCGAGACATACATCAATGTTTGTATAATCAATTTGATTAGAAAAATTAATAGAAATAAACTCGAATGTGAGGCTCAACAAACAATTACCTCAAAGTCAAACCTTCCCGAGTGAAGGTGTTATCAATTTTCATCGAGACTATCAGTGATGAAAAGGATTTGAATACATTTTTTACCCAAAAATACTCAAATTATTTTGACAAATAATTGACAACTTGATTCGACCCATCACTAGTGCTTACCATTTGAGAACAAGTTTTGTCTTTCTCTTGCTCATGGCATGTGGCATAGTAGCTACTTCACTGGATATTTCATGATAGTTATTATTAGCACCGCGTCTTACTACTCGTTCGGGTTATACGCTTCATGATAGTTACCATAACCATTTACTATGAATTTCTCTCCCAAATTAAGTAAGGAAAAATCGCTTAGTGTGTGTGTGGGTAATATGTTGCCATTATATCCTGGATTTTTACGAGTAGTATCAAAGCAGTCAAGGTTCAATCAAAACTCAACCTGGTGGATTTTCAATCTTCTCACATTAATGCAGGTGCATTTCCTTAACATTATCTTCTTAATACTTGCTCCTTTCATCAATTAACCTTGGTGTTGAACATATTAATAAAAAAAACTGTATACAAGTCTTACCTGAAAGGGTTGCAAGATATGAAATTAAAATGCATGTTTTTTTATTTAATTGAAGACAAGTTCAAAACATTTTTTTCTTGGTGTGTTTATATTTATTTAAGAACAAAATTATATATCCATGCCAATGCACCTTTATTATAAATAAATTAATTTACTTTAATATGATGTAAATGAGGTAGAGATAAATACAGGAAATGGGACTCACATTGGCATGGAGAAAGTGATGAAAACCTACTCTCTGTACACCTGGCCAGGATTTGAACACCGACCTCCCAGTCACCGTAAAACCAGATTAAATTAACAAGACTTTTTTTTAAAGAGCTTACCCACCAGACAAGAAACGTGCCTACGAATACTGTGATAAATATTATCATTAATCTTAAGTGCCACAACCCACCTCTGTGGCGTAGTTAGCTAGTGCTAGTTTCGTGTTGAGCTAGACTGCCAAGGATGGGGAACCTCAACCTCCCCGTCCTCAGCAGTCTGGCTCTACACAATGAAAAAACAAGTTTTTTGTTGTTTAAGTCAGGTTGACACAAAAAACACAAATTCCACTTCAAGTCAGGATCCCTTGTGGTCAATATACTGTAGGTATTAAGTGTATAGAGTAATTAATACAATGTGTAAAATCATGATATAATAAGGTGAAATCAAGTATTTTACTTTGGAATAGTTTCCGTTTGTTTTTACAAAGTGTTTAAACTAGAGATTTAACAATTCCTGTTTTTCTCAATTCCGATTCTTAAGTTCAACCTCAATTCTTCGATTCTTGAACATTTCCTATTTCATTATTTTTCCAAGCATCCAACCCCAAAAAAACATTCTTATCCAACTTTAAAGCAAAAAAAAAATAAAAAAATAAATAAAAAATAATTAAATTTTAATTTTAAATAAGAAAAATATCCATCTTACAAAATATTAAAGCATATTATACATAATTAATAAAATAATTAGGAATTGCAATGATAAGCATGTATACTTACCTACCAATAAAGCTTCACTGAGTCAAACACTTGTACATTATTTTAAAATGGTATAATAAACAATAATTGTCAAAAATACAAGTCTTTTAAATTCATCAAATAGGGTTATTAACTGAACCCAAATATATAACAAATAACAGCAAATAAACTAATATGAAAGAAAAAGAGTACTATTCATTCTGAATTTCTGCCGCTTTGCTCAGTGTACAGTATTCATTGAGAGCTAAGTATCCAAGTATTGAGAATCAAAATATTAAGATTGATTTTTGATTAATTCAATACCAATAAGAATCATTGGTATCAAGGTATCGATGAATTGAGTTTGACATCCCTAGTTTAAACTGATAACGCCCTAAAATACTTTCTAACAATTACCACACCAACTTTTAAAAGATATATTGAGTTAATATTGCAACATTAGGAACAGTTTCTGGAAAGGAACTAAATAAATACAACACAGTAATTAGCAACAAATTTAGTTTATTAGTAATCTGTGAATTCTTTCAAACGAAATTTTTTTAAACACTCATTTATTTGTTGTATTACAGTAATTATTAATATGTGTGCAAATTACGTACAGTACCACCAAATTTATGTAAGGCATGATCATCATGAGCATAACATTCTAATAACTCAATACAACTATCTGGTATCAAATGTTACTTAAAAAGAAACTTTTAGCAATAATCATTATCTAATAAAAGTTTATGCTCACCATATATGTGTTTCAATTTAACCAACACATAATAGTTTGATGTTACTCAAAAGCAAAATTTTCACCAATAATACTGGCATCAGAAAAAAATCACAAAGTCTAAAACACTGACCACTGATAACAGATAAAAATTGCTGCAAAAACAAATAAAATATCTAATTTTGATAATATAATCTGCCATGTTAACAATCTATCATGTACATACTACGCTTGACCCTGCAAGATTAAATAGCTAAAATCAAAACATTTCCGAAGGTCTTTTGAGACCCTTCAGAGATTTATCTACAACCTGGTACGAGAAAACATCGGAAATTTGGTTCGTTACAACCACGCCTTAGTAACTAGCTCTATTCTATATATTCAGGTACATCGGTATTGTGTGATAAAGTAAAAACCAGTCAGTACGGAGCATGACAAGAAGGTTCAATGCTTGGACAACACAAATAGACAAATACCCTTGTATTCATTGAGGTAGAAACACAAAAACTATGCAACTATGATATAAAATAAATGAAATATATTATGTATATGTATGTTTGTATGTATATATATATATCTCTCTGTCAACAATAAAAAATAGCATTTAGTTGAAACAATGACAGCCTGTAAAATATAGATGCGAGTGATATCACTGAATGTGACTTGCAAGTCTCTTATATAAACATGCGATCAATGCACTAACATCAAAACCAGAAACCAAAACCTTGCTTCAACATCGATACAACCTTAACACGGAATCAGTCTGTTGACGTCAGTACATTAGTGGTGTGGTACAAACACTGACCTTCTTGTGACATGTCTCCAAGTCCTATCTATTAGCATTATATTATAATACAGTAAAGGCATAGCAAACTGTTAACAATTATTGTTTGTATATTATAAACTTGAGTTGTATGCAGACATAGCTGTAATGAATGTACCATTTTCAAATGTACTTCTCGTTCCAAACTCCCCACGTTCCTCTGAGAAGATCCCCACAGCAGTGTGCCTTTTTTTTTCTCCCCAGAGGAACGCGACCATACCAGTGCCCCAGATTACAATAATATTCAAACAGAACCAGTGTCACCTCTTCCAAACAGTGTCAATGTTACCTCATTTTCAAATGCTGATGAGGCCCATGTGTGATACACTGACGCTCCTGGCAAGAGGTCACAAAACTAGATGTGTTATGAACACTGAATGGAAATGTATGTTTTAAGATTCCAAAGCTAGGTGTCAATACTATGAAGAACACCACCTTTATTAACATATATTTTTAGAGTGGTCAGTTTTTAAAACGTGATTATCAACACCTTTTTTTATAGCTAACCACTTTGTGTTGCTGTGTCGCAATTATATTAATCTCGACTTATTTTTTATTTTTATTTTTTTCCTCCCTTCCAACCAAAATTATACACAAACCCATCAGGTCATTTTACTTCGAACCTCTTCGACAACACACATTCTAGGACTTACTGTAAAGCTCTTTGAATAATTTTCCAATCGAAACGTGCTCTTTACAAGTTATTGCACTTCACAAATATAGCACAGTTTTTTCTAATTCGCCGGCAACATTATGCACCCCTTTCCTCAAACTTCCACCAATTCTACCTATTACAAAACTGTTCTCAAATATGAATTTCACACAATAACCAAGAAACCCATTTCTGTGCTAAAGTCCATTTGTTCTCAAACAACAAAAATGCACCTGTGTATTGTAATGTAACTAGGAAGAATGACCTGATGAATTAAAATTTGAGAAAAAAAAAATATTTTGTAGAATAGTTATACTAATTTACTCCCTGTAGACATACGTGGTTCTTTGAGAGATGTTTAAATATTATGTGTATACAGCACACAAAAACAGAAATTGGATATTAAAACATTCCAAATGCAATTTGTACAGATAAGAAACTTCAAACATGACTTGAGAAACACCAAAACTTTTTTTTAGAGTATCTCATTGATATCAAATGATTTCCATAATTTCCTAAACAGGTCCAAACACTAAGCAACTTCCAGAAAGACCAAAACACGTTAACAATTTCTATGTGGTCATCAAGTGCACATTTCAACAACACATATTTGCTTCAAGTTGAACAAGTGCAACCCACACCAGACCAATCCAGAGAGAAGTAAAGATTACTATTTTTCATAAAAAAAAAAAGTATTGTCAATTCTTCAAATGTTAACAAAAACTGTGCTTTTTTTTAAAAATTATTACCATAACCAACCAGCGTCTCTTAATGGATAAGAGTAGTCTAATGTTTTTTGTGAGAATTAAAAAGAAGATGAGGAAATGAACCATTTTTTTTCACTATCTTTAGAAATATACAGTCAAGCCAACTTTTAATAAAGAATATTTAATTGAATTAAGCTTCGGATGAGACTGTAGAGATTGATTTCCTTCAACTAGTAAACACCAACTCTCTGTAGAGTGGTAGAAGTTTAAAATAAAGTGTGAATTCGGTTGTTGTTTTACTGTAAAAGTCAAATTGTGTTTGTCCCTTTTATATGTTACTAATTATTTCCTATTTAAATAAAATGGTTTGTATCAGGAAGCATAGCCAGCACATTTGCCTTAGTGATGTTGGAGTAGAAATTGTTTAGATAGAACTAGGGGTGCATCGATGCAGCTACCGATGAATCGTTTTCAGGCAATTATTAGTGCATCAGTAATTAATCATAATCGGCAATTATGTTGATTAATCGTGGGTTTTTTAAAAAATAAATTTAAATCAAAATGTCATAGATGGGAGGGAGTGAAATTACTAAAATTGTGGGGGGGGAACCTTGTATACACACTGCCCCTGGGTTACAGGCTATGCAAAGAATACATGGCCAGATAAAGAAATAAAAGTTCATACTGTTGATAAAACTTACATCTAGTTCCAACTTCCGCCAGTTATGCATACAATATATTTTTGTATGCATACTATCTCTTTGTATTAATTACATCAACTGTTTTCATTCTCTTAAGCATATTTCCCAATAGTTATTAATAAATAATTGGGATTAATCAGTGTAAATAATCGTAGCATAAAAAATTATTTTTAACAATTGGTAATCGGTATCTGTAATAGGTTTTAAGGGAATCGATACACCTCTAGATAGAACACTAAAAAAAACACAAACACATTTTTAAGGGCAAGATTTCAGTGTTGCAGACTACTCCAAGTCAAGTGAGTAGTTTTTTTTTAATGTTCTATCCAAACAATTTATATCCCAGTATCACCAAGTTAAGTGTGCTGCCTATCCCTCTTAAATTAATTTAAACAATGACTTAGCCTAGTGTTCTATTCCAAATAACCTGTTTAAATAAAAGTGATTAGTTTGAAAAGTTTGTTAACTATATATTAAAAAAATCCCACTTTTCTTTATCTAAAAATAAAGTTTAAATAGTAGTTTTGAAATAACACTGTTTTTAAATAGTTTCATAATCTCACGAATGACTAACTATCAGAAATATTAACCAAGCCTTTTGGATTGAATATTATAGAAAATTAATATCTATATCAGTGATTTGGTTGAGAAGTAAATAATTTGACGTTTTCGGGTGACCTGGCGGTCAAGGGGTAGGGTGTCACACTTCTGTGCTGGGAGTCCCGAGCTCAATCTTCGGTCCAAGCACAAATTTATCTGATTGCCAAACCCTTCCTTCACCTCCGACAAGACATGTATTAATCACAACTTGGGAATGTGTGGAATGCCAGGCCTCCACCGTGGTTCGGATCCCACATTAAACTGTAGGTCCTCCATTTCATCTCACAATCACCCTACCACTACACATTAGTGTAAGTGCGTACAACTCAAACGGGTAGTAAGACGCGGTGCTAATAATAATAATTTTATGTTTTCTTTACTTTAATTTTCTTAGAAAAGTAAATGGCAAACAAATTATACATCACCAATTACTATTGCATCTCTGAGCAATTTGTTTAACAATACATTTTAAATATGTTTTCTAATGGTCTACATAAGCCAAATTTTATTTCAACAAACAAAACTAGCACATATTTGAATTTAGTTAAAAGTGGTTTTACTGCAGTGTAACATATTTAAATTATATTAATAATTATTACAAAAAGAGGTTATTTTTGTTAAAATAACTAGGTTAGTGAAATAGTTCCTTTTAATTCATAAAGAAATGCATTCTAGTTAGTTTTGTATCTAGAATTTTTACAAAAAAAAAAAATTCAAGTTTTGCGAGTAGGTAGACAGTTATTATTAGAAATTTAATTTTCACAAAAAACATGCAACATAGTGTATAAGTAATTTTGAACATTAATGAAAAGGTTTGAACACACATCTTTATTAAACTCTTATACACAAAATCTACTATTCACTTTCAAACAGAGCCATATGGTCATAAAATTTAAAGCTACTAAAACTGTCAAATATTGAAACTCCTAAACTTAAAAAAAAAACAGTTAAATTTGCTTTCGTTTCATCTTATGGGGGTTATCATAACTATCCGATTGCACAAATTGTGATAATTAAAAAGCAACTACTGATATGCTATAAATAGGAAAATACTGAAAACATAACTTTTTTAAAATAAATTCTCCCGAAAAATAATTAGAGAATCAAGTAAGTGAAAAATGACAATATGGACACAGGAATCAAATCAGAGACCCTTGGCAGGAAAGAAAAAATGGAATTGGTGAGAAGAATATTTGTCGCTGGGGTTTAGAAAAAACAAAAACACTTAAGAACACCATCTCAACGCGATAAGCCTTTCGAGGACCCAAGCATGGCCGTAATCCTGAAATTGATGCGCGTGTTCTTTCTTTTGTAAAGGAAAAGAGACGTGATGGATATTCAATAAGTCATGACGTAATCAAATTGAAGGCACAAGAAATTGTAAGAGAGCTACAAGTGCCACAAAGGGAATTCAAGGTAAGCCTTGGGTGGTGCCGAAGATTCATGCGCAGAAGTGATCTGTCACTAAGCCGAAGAACTTCTTTAGAGCAAAGGTTGCCCACCGACTACGCAGAGAAGTTGGTGAAATATCAACGGTATGTAATTGGCCTCCGTAGACAGGATGATTATCTTCTTGGTCAGATTGAAAACGCCGGTGAAACACCCTTGTATTTCGACATGCCAAGTAATACTTGCGTGGATGAAAAGGGATCCAAATCCATTGTTGTGAAGACCATTGTCAATGAAAAATTGTGCATTACAGCTATGTTAGCTGTAACTGCTGATGGTAAGAAGCTACCCCCATTTGTAATTTTAATAAGAAAAACCCTCCTGAAAGAAACCTTGCCCAATGGAATCATTGTCAGATGTCAAGAGAAGGGGTGTACGACAGCAGAATTAATGTGTGATTGGCTAGCAATCGTGTGGAATAGAAGGCCTGGAGCTCTTCTAAAATATGGGCAATCATTGTGCTTGATGCATTCAAAGGGTATCTTACTCCAAATGTGAAAAATAAAGTCAAGGTATTAAATTCAAATCTTGTTGTTATTCCAGGAGGTATGAGTTCACAACTACAGTCCTTTATGTGGTTGTGAATAAACCCTTTAAGGACAACCTCCGAAGGGAGTATTCAGACTGGCTTTTGTCAGATCATCCCCTAACCCCCAGTAGCAAAATTAAGAAGCCTTCGTTGGAATCTGCTTTACAAGTGGGTATTAACTGTTTGGGGAAGGATATCTGCTGAATCCATTGTCCACGGATTTAAGTAGTGCTGCTTATCCATTAGATGGATGGCAAAGAAGATATTTTGTGGGAGGACCATGCAGACGATGACCAATGAGAGTGAAGAAAGTGACACTGATTAGAGCAGTGATGAATAACTTTTTGTTCCTCTCAAAGTGTCTCATTGTTAGCCTATTTTTTTTCAATGATCACATTTTAAGTGTATCATTATTTTTTTTTCATTTCCAAGTGATCTCATTTTTAGTATGAATAACTTTTTTATTTCCAAGTGACTCATTTTAAGTGTAATAGTGTGGGTTTTTTTCTCTGAAAGGGATTTTATATATTTAAGTAACCTAATTTTAAGTGTAGGCACCTAACGGTAAATAATTTTTCCTTTTCAAATTATTTAATACACATTGATCATATTTAAGTGGGAATATTGTTTTTTTCTCTTAAAGTGGTTGAAAATTTAGGGTGCAGCCTATTTTCAGGGCCAATACGGTAAAAAATAATTTTTCTTTGTTTTTAAGCAAATTTGGTGAGCTATAATATTATTTATATTTAAAATCCCAACAGGAAATAACATACAAATTCCATTCCGCTGAGCTGTTGAAATGAAAATAGTAGATAATGAGCAAACAATTCACATCAACAAGTTTCATAAAAATCAAAAATATTCAATTCAACACTACCTGAAAATTGGCTTACCCTAACTTGCAATTATTTCTAAACAATCAATTATTGGTGTTAATTAACTATTGTTTTATGCAAGCGTATTAAATTGTATTTGATTACACATTTTACAAATAAAAAAAGCACATTATTCCTTTGAATATATTATTTCAATTATTAATTTAGTGTACAATAAACTTTGAATGCTCTTGGCATACACATGCTAAGAATGTTTATACAATTTTACTAATTTAACGAAAAATTGCCCAAATATTCTTATTCCAATCTTATACCCAAGTATGGAAAAATATAAATATAATAATAATAAGAGAAAAAGTTGAATTTTGTATTATTGTAAATTTGCCAATTTATGAAAACTTAATTTTTTTTTTACTAAAATCTGATAAACGATCATGTGTAGTTATGAAAAGAATATATATATATATATATATATATATATATATATATATATATTAAATATATAATATATATATATATATATATTCTACTGTGAAGAAACTTAAGAATTTTTTGGGATTTATTAAGACATCAGAAGATTTAATGAGATGCATCTGACAAATTCTTATGGGTTGGATACATAAAATATTTGTTTAACATACAAATAATTATGATGTAATTTTCAAGTTCATTAACCGTAGCCATATTATATAAATAATGTTCAAATTGTTCAACTAATTTGGTATGAGCCAAATGTTCAAAATTACTGTGATTTGTGTAATTTGAGGTATCTGAATAGACGCGAGTCCCAGATGTAAAAAAAAAAAAAAAAAACACCTCTGTCCTTCATCAGTCATCACTCAACAATGCTCCAAGCACGATTCAAGACTTATGACCAACATATTATGTACAATTTTAACTACAAAACTTATTTTACTTACATCTACAAAACATATAACTACTATGGTCAAAGATTTAAAACACTTAGGATTAAAACATGATACAAATATAAATGAGCATATGTCTTGATATCGTGGAAATAAGAGCCTGTTAAAAAACCATATCCATTTGTAAAAAAATATTACATATTAAAGAGTTAATAACATTGCACCAAAATAACATTTAGTTTCTCACAAAAATCAGACAACATCTACCAGAGAAAGATTTGTACCTTAATTAACCTGATTTTTTTTCTAAACATGTAATGATCCAATGAGAATGAACATTAAAAAAGCCTTTGCTCTGAATGTTGGAATTTTTTTTTGAACTTTGACACTACCTCTTTACTATAATCCAATTTTAAGAAACCTACCTACATGGCTACATGTCTTACTTAAATTCTGAACACAACTTTTTGGGTGCTAAGCTTTGTGACACAAACCTTTTGTTACAAAACGAATACATATGGAGATTTAATTGCAACATTCAGAAAAAAAGGTCATTATTATTTCGGAATAAATTTGTACCATAATTTTTAGTTGAAACAAATACTAATGGATACATATTTTTTTCAATAAGCCCTTATGCATTAAGTGTTCACTGTCTTCACTTTTTTTTTTAACACTTTATAAGTGTATTCTCAAACAATCATCAATACACTTTTAAGACAATTTTTTTTTTCGAGTAACAAGTGTTCTTTGAACATTTTAGATACTGTGGAATAGATTTACAGATAAAACATTAACTTTATTTTTGGAAGATACACTAAAAACATATTTCCATTTATGTGGCTTAGTTTAATTTTGTTTACACATTCAAAAATTCTTTTAAAATGGTTTCGTGAAAAGCTCACTGAAAGTAGATATACAATATACTTACTGCACAACAACAAAACATAAAAGTGCTTAAAATTAATGTTAGTGCAATTTTGTATCAACCATAACACTGGGAGCAAAATTGCGTCAGCAGAGCCATATTACTAACATAAACCTAATAATGCATACATCAAATATTTACAGAGTTATAATTAAATGATTTCCCATGGTAAAAAGAATTGTTGGCATTGTTTTTTCAAGGAACATATTTTTAATAATAATAATAATAATAATAATTAGCACCGCGTCTTACTACCCGTTCGGGTTATACGCTTAAGTACTAATTACTCTAATGGATTAGGAATTGGGAGGGTTGAATTTAGAGGAAGTGAACCCATTTGCGTGGGGGAGAGTGGAAAACCATTTAGGAAAAACCACCCCCAGTTCACCGACCGAGATTCGAACTCGATCTCCCATCCTCGGCGGTCGAGCTCAACACGACTAGCGCGTTAGCCAACTACGCCACCGAGGCGGGTCATATTTTAAAGTACATCAGACAAAACAATAGTGAAGCTGTACTCAGAAATACGACAAGAACACTGCTCAAGAAGAATATATTACCGGTATTAAAAACATTAATACTTTTACACTCTTTGCAAAACATAACTTGATGTAAAATGTGAATAAAGCAACTTAATGATGAATTAATGTGAAATTATAATCAAGACGTAAAGAAACAAGCACATTTTTTTAAATTAGAGGGCACTCGCTGCATGCCCAAAAATAAAAACAAGATGAGGAAACAAATAAAATTATGGAGGAGTTAGATGATCACTATTTCTGTTCTGTAATTTGAGTTGTGCTTTAAGTGTTTTTGCAGTGTTTTTTTTATTTAGGTATTAAAGTGTAACAACTGGCATTCCATGCTTACTAAAAATTGTGTATCGAAAACATAATTTAGAAGTGCAGTGCTATTAGATCCTCTAAGTCCATAAAAGGTTTAATTATTCTAGGATTTTCTGTTTCTTGAGCAGACGTATTACCGAGCTTTTTGGACATTTAATGTTATAAAATAGTCTTTACATTTTTGTAGTGATCACTCTATCACAGAGGTGGGCAAACATATTTTTTAATCTAGCCATAGTTGTGTCAAAAGAGAAATGAAATTCATCACACTGTGTAAAAATTAAAAAATTAGGTTGCTCATTCAAACATTTAAAACGACAAACAAAGTTTAAACAAGTTTATTCAAGACATGTATACTTTGACTTCTCACACTGTCTCAGACGCAAATGATGAAACTTGTTCAGATTGAAAAAGCAGGACAATTGAATGAGGAACTGACACTGAATTTGTCTGAAGGCAGAGAAGAAATGATGTTTTGGGAAAGGGAGTGGGGAGAGGCGGGGGTAGGAGTAATTTGATGGCAGTGTGACATTAATGCGACTTTCAAAAAGTGGAATTCTTCAAGTGAGAGCTGGTAAATTCAAATTCGACACAATTTTATGGCCAATTCATCTCGTGGTGATTGGATATAGTGTTGTCCATCCCATCTCTAGCCCATACCATTTTATTCAAAAAAGACATTTAGATCTAGCTGCCCTTTGGATTTTTAAGTCTCTTTAAATATAAAAGCAAAGTGAAGAGTATTTATTTTCATTTTTTTCCGCCTCATATTTATAAGATATTAAAAATACCACATGCAAGCAAGCAACTCGAGCAAAATGTTATCTTAAAAAAATCAAGAAATGACAAAAGACAACAGCTTGATCACTCCAAAAACCCACACAAGATTTAAATAAAAATCTAGATATAAACAACTGGATTGTTTACACCAGTGTTCCGCGAACTTTTTAAGTTCACAGTACACTTAACAAGGCTAAAATTTTAGCACCAGACTTTTTTTGGGCTCATGCCACGATAACAGAAAATGTATGACACACCCAGACTAAAGGTTGTACAGTAAATCATAATTAGATAAATAAATACTAATTTCTTTAATGAAGTAATTTCAAATGTTTCAGGATTAAAAATCCTTTCTGTACACAATTCTTTAACATTTGGAAACAAATTAGTAATTTGCATGAAAACTTTAGATTTCGTCAGATGTATTTAGAATATTAGAAAGTACAAATAAATAAGAAATGAGGATGATGCTTTTTTTTTTATTACTGTTCATATTGAACAGCAATGTGTATCGCTCTGGGTTGTGGACGTTATTACACTACATTAAAGAGCCACTAAATTAGGCTTATTCCAGGAATTTTAAGGTCACCAAATAGAACATTTAAAAATGTTTTGAAACTGTTATCAAATCAAAGCCAGGTTAACTATCAAACATAGAAAGTATAAAACAAGCTAACAAAATATTACCCGTGGTAGTTGATACAAATATTGCACTTGACACAAAAACGAGGACCAATGTTCCCGTTATCTAAATACAAATAAAGGTGCATGTTACTTTACCAAGACATATATCATGTCATTAAAAAAAAAACAATAGCTCATAATTTCTGATGGACACTAAGAGAAAAACGTTAACAATTAACGCGTTCTTTTTTGTTATAGTGTAATTTACTGCATGTCTTTAAATATATGTAATATTTCACATGAAATTGAGGCAATCTCTACTCATGGCTCCAACTTTGGTGAAATGACCAATAAAATTACAGTCAAACCATGAATTATTTGTTCAAGCACATCCAGATGCTATGAAAGTTAAACTGTAAAATCTTATGAAATTAAATTTTAAGCAATGAAAAATTTGTTGCGATATTATTTAGTAATGTAAATGTAAATTGATGGTCATTAAAATTACTATATAATTAACACATTAGAATATATTAGATTTGATTTAAAATTTTATTTGATCAAATTAAAGCTTTTATTATTTTGTATTAAAAAGATCAAGTTCTCTGTTTGGGCATTTGAGATGTGTGCTAATTGTTCAAGCTTTTAATTCAAATAAAGTATTTTAAAATTAACTCGGGTATTTCAAGTTTCATTTTGACAAAATAAAATGTTAAAGTGAGATTGAAGTAGTGAGTGAATGATATGACATTGAAAAATTTACTAATCAAGAAGTCAATATTGTACGAGTATTTATCAATAAAACTTTTTAAACAAAGTGTCTAATTTTGCAGAGTTTTTCTTATTAATTACTTCAGAGGGTAACAATGGTTCATTTAAGTTCACATTTAGTTTAAATTAGTTTACTTTATAAAGTGTGATTAGAGAAAACCCTAAATTTCCAATTAAATTAAGACAAGAGAAAATTGTTTCAAAAAACAGAACAAACTCCACCATGATCAACCTTTTCAAAATTAAATCACTAACAAAACAATAGTAAGTATTGGAATAAAATTAGCACAAAAGGGAGATTTATTATATGGTTCATTCTGATAATTTTTCATCTATGCCACATTCAATCTTCTATAACTCAACATCACATGACATAGAAAAGCATTCTCTCGATCCTCCCTAACGTTGTTATTATTATTATTATTAGCACCGCGTCTTACTACCCGTTCGGGTTATACGCACTTACGCTAATGTGTAATGGTAGGGTGATTGTGAGATGAAATGGAGGACCTACAGTTTAACGTGGAATCCGAACCACGGTGGAGGCCTGGCATTCGTCACATTCACAAGTTGTGATTAATACACGTCTTGTCAGAGGTGAAGGAAGGGTTTGGTAATCAGATAAATCTGTGCCGGGACCAAGGATTGAACCTCGGTCGCCAGCTCAGAAGTCCGACACCTTACCCTAGACCACCAGGTCACCCTCCTAACGTTGTTCAAAAACTAATATCGGATGTAAGTGAATAAGAGTTCTTAACCTGCGTCGACTCACTAGTGTCCACCAGATTATTAATACAAACCACAGCATTTTAAATTTGACCAGCAATGGGTGAAACGAATAACAATGAAACCTCTGAAATAATGACCGTACACTGTTGATACAAATCTTGTGTAGGGGTCATTCAAAAATACACAATGAACACTTCGGACAGTTAGAGCACCAACAAAAACCATTTAATTTGTTCTTCCTCTCGATAACAGCTATGTTTTGTTTGTTTTTTGTGTTGAAAAGTGCCTCGAAGTACAATACTACAGTAATATATACTTGTTAGTGGTGTAACATGTTAAATTGTTATTTACCACCTTCATAATTTTTGTTTTGTTTTTTAAAATTTTATTTCCAAGCCAGATCTAAGTACAAATATCCGACACACCAACACACTGTAGAATCAATGGATTGTGTGCGACAAACTAAAAAAGTCATTTAATTTTAGTAAAATATACAACTATCTAGATTTGTAAAAAGTGCACTTAATCCAGAAATACAGTTTATTCTTGACAAAGATCTCCAAGTTTGATTCAAAACATTAACTTTTCGAGTGCACTTTCAATTTTAATAAACTAATTTTATGCCGAGCCTCTTATTTGCCATCCACATTCCATTGTTTATAAACATTATCTGTGTGAATATACATAAACATTTTGTTCTAGTAATAATAGCATCTATAGTTAATATGGTTGGTAAAACATAACATGACCCATAAAAACAATACATTTTAAAAAAGAAAAATTACACTTCTACTTATATATATATTTTTAAACTTAAAATACCGGTATAAAAATCACTTCGGTTACAGACATTATTATGTGACTGCTATTTCAACATGAAATGGGCACATGCTTTATTGAAATTCTCATCATTGTTGACAAAAGAAAACTGACTGATTTGTAAAAAACAGCTGAGCTTTAAACAAAAGGTATTTATATTCTTTATTTACAATCAGGCACACCACAACACACACACACACATATATATATCACACTTATTCACTTTTGAACATGAATGAGTCATAACAGCATACGAACATGAGTGGATGGGACGGGCATGCAAGTCCCCCACGATCACAGGACCAACACAGTTTTAAAAAGTGCCACGTCACAAAATCGAGGTGCAACACTTTTTATTCTTAACTAAGTTTGAGCGACTCGTGAAAAAGAACAAAAAAACAAACAAACTATAATGCTCCACCCGCAAAGATATATTCAAAGTAGGGGGAGGGAGAAAGATGATGCGAAAAAGTGTCAACTATTTACATGGCTAGACAAATACTAAAATACTTGTCTTTTTTGGGGTCTGATAGCATGTCGATTTATATGTATTACTTGGGGAACACAGTCATGTGTGCACTACTGTCCCAAATATAACATAGTACACATGGCTATCCATGAGCTACACACTGGGTATCAAAACATGAGACAAGAGTCAAGCAAAAACCCACACAGTAGGTACATAAATATTTTGAAAATTTAGAATATTTTTTTATCCCCAAATATATTTTCCTCGATTAGTGTCTTTAATAAAGAGAAAATTTCAATGATAAAATATATTCAATACTTAATTTATTTTAGGGTGAAAAAAGCTTTTTTTTTTAAGACAGGCAATGTTAATTCAAGACGTAAAAATACAATTAGATTTTTTTTTTACTTACCACATATTATAATAATGAATAACTATAATCCAAAGTGACAGAAATAATATAACAAACATATTTTTTTTTACTCTAAAAGTACTGAGCATTAGGTCTCAACTCCAACCTCAAATTTATGACAGATCAGTTTGCAGCTCTTGATATCAATGACCAAACACACACACACAAAAATAAACATACATTCACTCAAACACACAATAAGTTTTAAACTACTGCACTATTTTTGCTTAATTTGTACAGCATTATCTTGTACTTGATCAGACATATGATAGCTGTTATTTTTTTTATTTTTTTTAAAATATATTTTCGCCCCTCTCTGCTGGGCAACATCTCGCTATGCTGCAACAGACATTTGAGGGGTTGGGTTGGAGGTGGGGGATTGTGGGGTAGAGGGAGAGCAGAGGTTTAAATGGGAAGCTTGCAGCATACAATAAAACCTGAGTGAGCCCAACGCGGCAGGAGAAAAGCCGACAACAACAAAACTGCTTGTTGAATTGCGGTCGCGACTAAAAATCATGCAAATATTGCACAAAAATACTATATATTCCTAGCAGACTAAAATATAGACATAATAATAACAGTTGATTTGGAAATAAAAAAAAAAGTGGGTATATATGTATAGTTATTTATTTGTACTTTGATTTATCCAAATAGTTTTGTCTCGGCTTCAGCAAGTAATCCAAAATAAAATCTGGAGTGTATTTTATCCAATTCAGAAGAGGAACACAGTAAAACACCACGTACAGTAGATATAAAGAATGCTTGGTATAAATAGTTATGATATATATTCCACAAACGCAAGCAATACTTATTGGACCCTGCCAACCCCCAAACATGTCTGGCAGCCTGTATGCACGACGATAGAGCTGTTAAATCATAGCAGCAAAACTAAAACATTAAGGAATACCCTCTATGAACGAGGTATATTTGGAATACTTTTTTATTTTCTGCATTGAGGTAGCTTGGTATGTATATAAATATATAATGTTTGTATATATATGTATAATATGTATATGTATCCGTAAAACTTAATACCTATTGAATAATATGAATGATGGGAGTACCTGAGTAGACGCAGCTATTAACACAACAAGTAAAAAAAGAAAAAGAAAAAAAAAAGACAGGTGAGAATAAATACACCTGAGGAGGAAAATTAGAACTCGAGATTCGACAAATACCTTGTAAAACCGCAATTTAGCTTCAACTTTAGAAATAAAAGTGTGTTTTTTTTTCCAGTTAGGACAACTGATTTTTTTTTTAATTGCGAGTGACTTGTTGTGTAGAAAACTGCATTGGGATGTGGCAATATGAAATTGATGACTTAAAATAAATTATAAAAAAAATATATAATAATGTCTTTACATTACTGTGAATGGATATAAATCAAATGAATCCTTGTAAATGGAGAAATAAACTCGTACATTTAACTAAGAATAAAGCATAGACACAACAGTGCTCAAGTGTGTAAACGTGAGGTAGGTAGGTCATCATGCACTCCTGCATCCAGCCAATGGAACCCTGAGTTAAAAATAAACGGGGTACATAAACGCCTAGCTAGTGTTTGTGGAATATTTCATTTGTAAACCACGTACACAAATTAATAGACCTATCAACTAGGTATATTGCAGAGAATAACTTGTTAACAAAAAAAAAAAAAAAGTGATTAAAACTAAGCCAGCGGTTACTTAAACATCAAGATAAATTACACTTAATGATATAAATCTCTTACTGGAAAGTAAAGATTAAAGTAAATATGGTGTCAAAGAATTTATTATAATATCTATAAATAAATGTGATGTATTAAATATTAGGTTAAATCATTCAGGAACTGATAAATAAAATGTAGTATTTTGACTGTTACAGAAGTGTTTGTCAGAGGCGTAACTTGTAATGTTGTCAAAAGAATACAAAAATTTGTAACACTCTTACCCGACCTATATTATTTAACACAAATACTCTATATTTCCCAAAGTTTGTGAAATTAAAATGTGCTTTGCACTAAAAGTTAGAACTATTGCTTAACCAATGAATTTATATTACTTTTAAATAAACATAACTATAATGTACCCATTATTATTTTAATAAAAGTGGAAATTTTCAAAATAAAAGAATAATATGATAGTATTGGTTCCATTGATTAGAGAAAATTAAACAGAAATAATATATTAGCATGTTGTCTTTTTTAATGTATGTATTATTTTTATTCATAGACTAATACTTACCTTTGGGAACCACTGTGTTTGGTGAAGTTAGGATGGCTAAAGTTAAAGTTTTTTAATTTAAGTTAGGTTCATTTAAGTAAATTATATTTAGTATGAATTTGTGGATGATCAAACATAGTTTTTGGTGATTTGGAACAGGGTATTGAAACAATTTTATTTTAAAATGAGCATTGGATATCATTAGTTTAGTGGATAAACTCTTATCCTAAGCCCCAAACATTTTTTTAAAAGAAATATCAAACAAATTATCCATTTTAACCCATTTAAAAAGAAATGGATTCTATTTAAAACGGTTTGTGGGTGTCTTGATCAAAGGCTAGTGTGGTACCAGTTTGGTATAAATCCATAAATTATATGAAATGTGTATAGCATAAGTATCATTTTCCCAAATAGTAGAAGGAAAAAATAATGATAACCAAACTTTTACATTAAACTTCCCCTAAACTTCTATTTCAAACTGAAACTTTGAACCCCAAAGTTTTCCAACAACTTAAATTAATAATAATAATAATAATAATAATAATAATAATAATGATAATAATATTATCATATAAAAAGTTTCACCAAGTAGAAATTGTTTAAATTCGCTATTTCAATGAAAATCATTTTTAGTTTATTTTGCACACACATGCACGCACAACATGCATGCACGCACGCACGCACACACACACCACACACACACACACACACACACACACAAAACACACCAGGTAATCAAGCCCACAGGTTACTTATTAATATATGGAGGAACCTCCTAGCAGGAATAAAAACCAAGGCATCTTATTTCTTTGGAAAGCGAGGGTGAGAAATAAGCACTGTAAAATAATACCAATTGAACCCAAACATTTTTTGAGATGTCAAATCTTGTATGGAGAAAAGTATCTAGAATGACATAATTAGGTAATTTATGGAAAGACTAGTAATTCTGTGAATATAAGGAATAGTAGTTCACTCTGCAATTCAAAGCATTATTTACACTCATAGGTCTTCGCGTAAAGGGGGGAAAAAAAAAAATGAAAAGCAAAGTCATCAAATTAGTTAGCGTATATATTTGTTTTCTTTAAAGACATTTGTAGAATTTTCTATTACAAAATGGATGATAACTTTATAATTGTTCAAACCTGCTTCCGTGGCCGCACGGTCTAAGGTGTCACTCTTGTGTTGGACTGCCAATGACAGAGAGATCGGTTTTAAACCTTTAAGTTTTATCAATCTTAAAAGATATTACACACCTTAATGTGAACTAGAATTGTTTTAAACTCTTAAGTTTGCTTTCGAAAAAAAAAAAAATTATAGTATTTAGAACATTAATGTTTTAAAGCAATATATGCTATTTTTTACTTAAATTGTGTTTAATTATTTTGTAATACATACATAGCTTTGAAAAATCGTTATGTCATTCATTTTAGACACTTCCTCTCCATTGGAATCAACTGGAAAATTCTACATTAGAATTTGGAGGGGGGAAGGAGGGGGGGGGGTGGGGGCGCTGAAGAAGATATAAAAAAAATATACAATCTTTAGTACTATGTAAAGCGAACAAAACGAAACAATTTTGTCCTACTGAAGTTCCTCTTCTAAGTAACTACTATTCGACAAGATTAATATAATGCATTAATAAAGTGTTTCTATGGATCAGACCACAGTATTGATTGACACAAAAATTATTATTATTGACAATTTGGTTTGTATATTACAATGAACAGCTAATCTTATAAAATGGTTGAATTAAATATGTGAGAGAATGCTCTACTGATCCGAAAAGGCTTTTTTTATCCTTTCTCCAGGCGAGAGTATCCATGTCTTCTTTAAAATTAACCATCATTTTTTCAGAATAATTTATAATGTTAAAAAAAGTTTATTACACTTATTTATGGGCCGCTCAGAGCTAGATAACCAACATAAGACTTTGTAAGATTTAATATGTGGGAAGAAGAGATAATTATATTAATTATGATGTTATAATTTGAATTTATTCACATGCAAGAGCATTTTACGAGTAAAAAAGTAAACACTAAACCAATGTGGGTGGGAACCAAAATAACTTGACAATTTTGTGATATTTAATAAACCATGATTTAAAATATTTAAAATGTGAGGAAACTGAACTGCTATATAGATAATCAATTGACTCGACTCCTCACAAACTTAAAAACTGTAATCCAGTGTTGTCAACAGTACTGTGGTTTTTCCAACGAAAATAATTACAATGCCAGAGTAATTTGTACTATGGTTACGTTGTGCAAGCCCTGTTGGAGTGATATAAGGAATATAAGCTTGTTTGACCCGTTTAGTATTCAAGCACAAAGTTTAAAATCTAAAACAAGTTTTATACATCAAAAACATATTAAGATTTGTTATGCATAAAAGTTAGTGAATAAATTAAAACGATCAATGAAGTGCTAATTACAACCTTGACCTTAAGAACTACTCTTGTTAAACTAATTAACCAATTGCCCAATTATTAAAAAAAAAATCCTTTATAAAACACATTATAAACTCTAAAAAAGAAGCTTCCGCGTATTTCAAAACAAAGAACAAATGTTAAAACACCATGAAGTGCGAAAGTAACCATAAACCAATAATTTTCCATTCCCCACATGCACAAAAAATATATATATGTAAAAAAAAAAAAGACACAAGGACTCTGGTCAACAGAAGTCACTCTCAAGTGTCATAACCCCAAGAAACAATAACAAATTCTTTGTGGCACAGATTTGCTCACCCAAGTTGGCAGAGTAAGCCACCAAGAACACTGAAGTCACAAGAACCTATGTTCAATTACTCACGTGTACCGAAAACCTATGATAAAGGCTCCGCCATATAAAAATCTTACTGTACAACAACGAACAGATCACATTAAGCCATTCTCTCCCTCCCAACCCCACATCTGAACATTCTTTCAAGAGAAACTCCCATTTCTGAACATACCAATACTATAAACCGCGAAATGAAGCGATGCGCAGTGCCAACTCGGAAAAAACAAAACTGTATCCCTAACAGCAAAGAGCATGATTGTGTTTACAATCAAAATTCCTCAGTTATTTTGTGCAAAGAGACACCGTCAAAGTGTTTCTTGCAGCACACACAACTTCCCACAGTTTCAACAACGATAACAAAATTTTACATCAAGCAACAAAATTCAATAGGAAATAAAACAATATTAAAATTTTAAGAAGTTAAAAGTTACATGAAAACACTCAATGAAAACAATTAAAAAAATTGTTCTAATCCTAAGTTTCGTGACACTGTACAACGTCCGACTACCTGAGATTGCGTAGGAAAAACCTAGCATAAAACGCGAACGTGATTGAACTAAGCGATGGCATATTCCTCCATAAGGAAAAGTGAATATATCGGATAATTGTATCTCCTAGAAAATGCAGTTCTTAAAAAAAAAAAAAAATTGGCTGTAAAAAAAAGTGTGGCATTCTTGTGATGCTGGATCCTGAGTTTGATAAAACAAAAACATGTCATGTAAATTAATAATCTAAGACCTGAATGGACATACACAGCATGGATAAAAGATATTCGATAAATACTGAAATCTAAACTGAATACAAATAATGCTACTACAAATTGAATTATCGACAAATATAACATCTACACTAAAGGGGGGAAAACGGGGTTACATTGACTAGGAGTAGAATAGCAAATACGAATATAAATCTATTTTTTTACATACGTAGAAAACTAATATAGCACAACAGAAGGTAAAGAGGTAGAAAAGGGAAAGTAAAGTACCAGTAGAATCCCCGCAGCAGTTCACACAAAGTGTGCCCTCAAAGCAATGGCTTACAATGTGACAAACTAAAATACTCTGTAGGTTTTGTATAGCTGTGATTTGGCACTAGGCTGTCTTAGATATCCATCACCTATTTGACCACAATTTAGTGTAGTAAATATATAGGCCTCAACAAAATACAATTGTTAAGCTATTGATTCCTGAGATTTGAAAATTTAATTTGTTGCACTTATAATGACTAGTTTTCTAGCAGGAGAGTAACTGTAATTGATTCGGTAGTATTTATACTTTAAATAATAGTTTCGTCATTTCGTAAAAATGTACATAACAAGTACCATAGATGTCACCGTGAAACTTCACACACCGTTTACTTTTACATACAATGTACACACTAATGTAGTTTGATTTTCTATGTCAATAACACTGAAAAAGTGGGGACATTCAAAGAATGAATTAATAAATAAGTGGATTATCAAACACACAATATACAACTGGTGACAAATTTCACAAACCACTAAGTACAAACAGCAACATCAATATTTCCAAGCAATTCCATTAAACACGAGAAGAAACCTAAATATTTGTTTTTTTTAACATCCACACAATTAGTTTGAGATAAATTCTTTTTTTTTTTTTTTTAAATTTTCTAGATCCTCAATTTCGACCCTTTTTATTTATTTATTGGTCAACATTCAAGAGGTACATGAATGTATTTACCACCAGTTGTATTTAAATAACATATATCCTTCAGCGGCGTTTCTCATTTTTGTAATATCTCGTTCAAACAATAAGAAAACCGCTTATACTTGACAGCTTTCTTGGACTATTTAAAATTCAAATATCTTTTTGAAACCCAAATCTCACACTGAAAACTTGCCTATTCCTCAAAGATAAGAGAGCTAGAAAGGTCTGCGGTGTATGGACATCCAGGAAAATAAAAGTGCTTCAAGGAAGAAAACAAACAACAAAATAAGACATAGAACTTAAAAATTAATGTTAAAAATAGGACACTCGTCTCTCCTGCCCTTACATTTGAGGTAATATATTGTGTGTGTATATATATATATATATATATTTTGTAAATTCTTTATTTTTTTAATTAATTAAAGATCGTTTGAGGTATTTCTGTTACTATTATTCTGCTTGACCTTAATTACTGGTTGTTATGATTGTGAACCTGAGTTTGTTGAAAAGTCTTCACGCCGTACTCTGTCTTATGTTCACGCGCAATGTGCCGGCGCACGGTGTTGTTGCGCGTAAATGTGCGGCTGCAGAAGGGACATGGTACTCTGATCCCCTGGTGGCGTTGCCGGATGTGAGCCCGGAGATTGGTTTCATACCCGTATAGACGTTCGCAGAACGGACACTGAAGTTTCTTTCCTGCAAACCCAGACATAAAAATGATTCCTTGTACACAGTGACAAAAAGCTCCTTGAAGCATTAAGTGGATATTCATATAACTGCTCTGAATTGATAAATTTTTATCATTACCTACAACTATGCAAAGAACCCCAATATCATTGCATACGATCCTTAAGTTAGATATTTTGTTGGGTTTCATGAAAATAAATAATGTAAACAGCTAAACACCGATAAAACTGTTTATTTATGCCTACCGGCCTACGCATTGTATATCGATTGTTTGTTTAAAATTGATTCAGGTAACCTGATCACTTAGTAGGCGCTCTAGAGTTTTAAGAATCAAATAACGACTTGCTAATTCATAATTTGTTTTTAAATTCATTTTAACTAAGAATTTTTTTAAAAAATATGTTATTGAAGTGATTGTAAAAATATTCAAACATAGTCCTGCTTAATAAAATGGGAATGAACATATTGGAGTCGAAAATATGTTCGTGTTTTAAATACAATGTATTGTATATCGCAAGAATCAAATATATTTCTTATTTTCTACGTGAAGATAGATAATGGATATATAAGAAAATAATACTTAGGCATTATTGAGTTCACTATTTTCAATGTATGTTTAATTGTTAAGCATGTTGTTTTAGCCTTTATTAAAAAAAATCTGTCTATTATTTATTTATTTTTGCTTTCTTATTCAAATAAATTATAATCCTTCAATGATGATTAAAGTTGATCAAAGGATAACTAGGCCTAATCTGTTTATTTTACATGTTTTTTTAGAAACTTAACTCATTCTAAAAACACTTTTAAAAATAACTAAAAGACACTCAAATTTTGATTGATTTGATTTTTAAACAATAATTATGAGTCTAGATTGTTTAATTTGGCTGGATTTTAACCTGTATTTTGTGAGGGTGGTTGGGGTTGATTAAAATTTAGAGCATGATTGAAACAAATCTTAATTTACAGTTTAGGCCTATATTGTGTAGTTTAGGTATATTTGTAAATCATTAAAATTTCTAACAATTTGCTAGGATTCGGATTAAAGATTCGGATTCGACCCATCTCTAGTTAAAAGGTTAACATCTGCAAATAGGTTATGATTAAATGATTGAGTATTAATATACGACGACTTTAAGATATGCAATATTTAATGAAACCATGTTTAAAGTATAGATAGGTATTAGAGTTGACAAGTATAGATAGGTATTAGAGTTGACAAGTATAAAATTTTAATTTATGAGTTAATTTTATAGTAAAGGAAATTGATAGAACTAAAAAAAAAATGAAACTACTAAGAGTAAATGTGATGAAGAAAGCCCACCTAGGGAAAGAGGAAAAATGTGGGAAGAATCCAATGCACAAAGATGACATCTTCTTCCTTTCTTCTGTCTTCTATAGTAGAAATAGTAACACACACATTTTAACACAAATAGAATAATATTTCGGCACTGTTGCCTTTATCAAACATAAAGAGGAGTACAAATAACACAAACAGTGGATTACTCCATTTTGAATAATTTATATGTTAACCAATTTGAAACGGATAAAATTGATGTAGAGAATTTTGTAATATTCTAAGTCTTAGCTGTTATTTCTTGTCCCGTTACTCATTTTGCATTTCCAGCATTGAAAAGATGCTGGAATACTCAATCCGACAAGTTTCGACACATAGGTGTCAATCATGGTAACTATAAAACAAAATTAAAGAAGCACGAAGGCAGAATAATATTAGAGAGTTACAATAGATGAAAATTACTGATGTCCAATAATGGTTTAATTTAGGCGGGATAGCCAGCACATTTACCTTGGTGATACTAGAGTAGAAATTGTTTAGATAGAACACTAAAAAAAAAGGCAAAACACATTTTTAAGGACAATAATGAATTCATAAAAGGAATAAGAATTATTAAACAAACTTACAAAAGTCGTCGTGAAGGACACTAAGTGTTGGTAAGACAGCGAGGTGTTGACCGATTTAGATGTGGTTCGAGAAAAAAAGTGTGTGTAAAAACAAAAGACTAATGATAAGCAAGCTATACAAGGTAAAATTTGGACGACCATGATAGAGTAGTGTTAGGTTGAGAAACTGCTATTGTGATCAGTTGGCATGTTGAGTGATCTATGGAATCAAGGATAGATATCATTAAGGTGTTGGATGAAAAGGAATGAAAAGGAACTAATCTTCTCGACTCTGGGCGGGTCATTTTATACTATGGAAGGTAGAGAGGGGGATAAATAAGGTTACAGGATTTTAATATTTTTAGGTAGATGCTTTAATGTGTTGACGAGAATTTGGCTTGAGAATTGTAATAGTTTGTTAAGAATTGATTTATTGTTTAATAAAGCTGCTTGAATGAAGAAAAAATTTCATTGTGATTAATTTCGTAGCTTTATAAGATAAGTGAAGGGGTTTCATACACTGGTCAGTTGGTTTGAGTTGATTGGTGTTTTTTAGATGGGCCGCAAATTTTAATTTGGTTATATTGTATTTAAAATCAGAATTGTGCTCTTTATAGCGAACCTTGAAGCTATGAAGCTTGAAGCTATCCAATGTATATACGGTTGCATTCACAAGTGAGTTTATAAATTCCATTTTTATTGTATTTATCATTTTTATTTAAATTGCTGTTACAAAGATTTTTCTTGATTGTGTTGTTGGTGGAGAAAGCAATGTTGGGGTTGAACTTTTGGACAATATTGTTGATACAACGAGTTTCAGGACCGGTATATTCGAATTTTATCCAGTTTTCTTTTTGAGCTATTTGGTTTTCCATTATTGAGGGTAGTAGAGAAGTTATTGGATCTGATTTTTATTTATTTAAGATTTTGTAGATAATAAAATGAGAATAAACGTTATTTGTATCTATTAATTTGATTATATTTAGCTCAGTTTTATAGTCAGATTCACTGAGAGGGATATTTAGTAACCGATGAATCAGGCTATTGAAGGCAGCATGTTTATGAGAAGTAGGATGGATGATTAGAATCATTGGGAATAATTGCATCAGTATGGGCGGGTTTCCTGTATATTTTATAGCTTAGTTTGTTATGCAAATTAGTTTTGAGATTTGATTTCCCGCGCCAAACATCTCAGGCAGAGCAAACTAAGTAGAAATGAGTTGAACTTTAGCGGAAAAGCTCGTGCCGATGAGGCGGAAATCATGCGATTGGCTTAGAGCTTGTCACGTGACCATGTTTCTGTTCTGTGCAGGTTTTTCGACAAACATGTGAATCCATAGTAAGGGTCACAAAGTGTTGTGAGCTTGACATATTTGCAATAATATACCTGGAAATATATAATCTAATTTTGTTGATTTAGTTATCCTCCTCAACCATCAATTTTCAAGCATCTAGGGTAGTTTGTAGAAAAAGACAACTATATCATTTTAGCGACACTACCACTATGCAAACTGAAAGTTCACACTTTCTACTTTTTACTACAGAAAAGTAGATTGAGCTTATTTATACAACTGTATAAAAATGAGGTGGCCCAATGGCTAAATGATTTTATAGTAAAGTAAATTGATAGAACTAAAGAAAAAGGAAAAATAAATTGCTAAGAGTAAATTTGATGAAGAAAACCCACCTAGGGAAAGAGGAAAAATGTGGGAAGAATCCAATGCACAAAGATAACATCATCTTCCTTTCTTCTGTCTTCTATATTAGAAATAGTCACACACACATTTTAACACAAATAGAATAATATTTCGACACTGTTGCCTTTATCAAACACAAAGAAGAGAGAGAGTACAAATAACACAAACAATGGATTACTCCATTTTGAATTAAAGAAGAACTGTTAGAAACACATTGTGCCAACTGTTTTTGGAAGTAAATATAAATTCCTTGGCTATGGTTAGTATTTATAAAGACCTATTTCTCCTTACCACATGCTTCGAACTATGTTTTGTTATCACAATACATAATCTGGTATACTTATAGTTTTAATGATAAAATATAAATTCAACTAGACAAAAAACAACCTTACCATCAGCTGTTGAGATAGATGACCCTTTGAGAGGGGAAATCTTCACAGCTGCACCAGAGTTCCAAGTGGTTGGTGTTGGCATGATCTCTGGTGGCTTATCCACACTCGTCTCTGCGTAAGGTACAGCATTTGTATGATGCTCTTCTGGGCGGGCCGAGAGCTCCAATTTTACCCGTAAATCTGAAGAAAATACAATCTAACTTTAAACAACTGATATTTCATAAACACCTCTTTACACTCTTTGTTTAACGGCGAGGAGACCCAATGGCTGAATGATGTTATGATAATAGAAATTGATAAAAATAAACTATTACTATATAATTAATTATAAAATCTTTTACTCTTTGAGGTACACTTTGTTTACACCGAAAGGTGGAAGTTATACCTTAATGGGTTACACTAAGGCCATCGTACAAACTACACCATAGTTTAATCCGACAAAGTGTTACTGCCACCTTTCCGGGTAAACAGAGAGTACATAGTATTATGCATGGAAGAACATAAAGGAAAGGACAATAACAAATTAAAGGGTCAATAAACAGAATGCTTTAGGAAATGGTCATGAACAAAGTCCCAGGAAAACTCGGGGTAGAAAGAATGAAAGCCATTACGTTTGATTATGACTTGATGGTATGGAAGGAGAAGGAATTGGAAGTACAGGAATAACTACAGTAATGGAATGAGGATGTGAAAGAACGTGGAATGAAATTTAGCATGGCAAGTGAGGGTATTAAAAGGAAGAGTATAAGGCCTAGTCTAGCTATGAAGTTGGATGGAGTATAGCTAAGAAAAGTACAGAACAAAAAATATATTGGCAGCGTGATTGAGGAGAAATATGAAAGTAGAGAGGATTTAATGAAAAGAGGATATTAGGGAGAGTTGTTCTATAGGTGCGTAAGAGACCTGCAATGGAGAAAAGAAATGACCTATAAGTGTAAGTAAGTGTTGTACAGGGCGTACTTTGTACCTATTGTCACATATGCGGCCGAAACATGGACATTGAACGTAAGAGAGACTAGGAAAGTGGAGGCCATGGGGATGAAGTTTGTAAGGAGCATGTTAGCTGACACGAGAAGAAACAGGATTAGGAATTAAGTTATCTGGTAGAGTGTGGGGGTATAAGGAGTACATGATATCGTAGAGGAAGAGGCTGAGATGGTATGGGCATGAAATGAGGTTTGGAAAAAACAGTGGGTGGCAAAGAAAATGTTGGAAGTGTAGCATTTGCTACAGTTAAAGAAAAAACAAGACGAGGGGGAATGAACTACTCGATCGTCACAGTGCATGCACACTTCTGGAACTTTCATCTCATGAACCATCTTGTAAATATTTTAGCCAACACATTAAAACTATTTAAAAACTGAAAATCAAAATTAGAATTAAAAATAAACTCAAAACAAAGACAGCAAATTACGGCTTTTTTTAACATAAATAAGAACACATTACACATGATACAAAGTCCACCGGTTAGTCACCAGAGTGATGATTAAATAAACAAGACTGTTAATTCTTACTACCCAACTTGTTTTTAACTATCTACAACTATGCAGCGAACCCCAATTTATTTCATATGATCCTTAAGTTAGATATTTTGTTGGGTTTCATGAAAAATAAACATTGTCAACAGCTAAACACCGATAAAACTGTTTATTTATGCCTACAACTCTATGTATTGTATAATGATTGTTTGGAATTGAATTAGGTAATCTAATCACTTAATAAGCGCTATTGAGTTTTAAGAATCAAAATACAACCTGCTAGTTCATAATTTGTATTGTAATTGATTTTAACTAAGAGTTTATTTTTAAAATATGTTATTGAAGTAATTGTAAAAATATTCAAATGTAGTCTTGCCTAATAAAATGGGAATGAACATATTGCAAGAGTCGAAAATATGTTTGTATTTTAAATAGAATGTGTTCTCAGAAATTCATATATCACAAGAATCAAATATATTTCTTGTTTTTTATGCAAAGATAGATAAAATATATAAAGAAATGACGATTAAAGTTGATCAAAAGGTAACTAGGCCTAATCTGTTTGTTTATTTCATATGTTTTTTTTAGAGACTTAACTCATTCTATCAACACCTTTAAAAATAACTAAAATACACTTCAATGTTGATTGATTTGATTTTCAAACAATAATATGAATTTAGATTGCTTAATTTGGCTGGATTTTACCAGTATTTGTGAGGGTTGGTTGGGGTTGATTAAAATAAAAAGCATGATTGAAATAAATCTTAATTTACAGTTTAGGCCTATATTGTGTAATGTAGATATATTTGTAGATCATTAAAATTTCTAACAATTTGTTAAGATTCAGATTCGAGAAATAGTGGCTTCGATCCATCTCTAAAATAAATGTTAGGTTAAGGTTAGAGCCACATCAAAGTATCATATTCGACAATTTTTAAATCTACAAAAGAAAAGTTAGGGCATGTTCATAATAAAGTATCCCCCTCACCTTCTGGACAACTATTTCCTGGATCAGCCGACGAACGCCGGCTCTCAGAGGCAGCTTTTCCGTTGCCGTCCGTATCCGCGGCAGCAGTTCTGTCATAAGTCACAGTATTGGCAGCACTAGTGGCAACATTCACAGCAGCATTATCCCTGGCATCCGATCCTCCGTCATAACGACCCATGTAGCCCTCTTTCTCATCCAGCTGAGGCTTTATATCTTGGTGTTGTTGAGAATCGGAAGGACGATAAGCCATGGACATGTTGGAGTGTTTCTCCGCTTCCGATGGGGTGGCGAGACTTGCTGCCGTCCCGGAGGACAGATGCTCGAATGGCAGAGTCTTGGGCGGAGATGGCTTCGGAAGAACTCCGATGATGCCTCTTGCGCGGAGAAGTGTCATAGTGGGAGGATGGAGGAGGGGCAGAGGCAGGAATGCGCTGCTCGTAGGCTGGACGGTAGAGTGGGGGGTGCATGTAGGGAGACATAACTGGGGAATAGGATGAGGAGGCCACAGAAGGATGGTGGAGCTGCATGTGCTGTTCAGACCCACCAGTCAAACCCTCCAGCGACTCCTTGGTCACACCATTTCCCGCCCCACTACCACTAATTTTTGCTTGTTTGCGTCCAGTCGGCGAGTCCAACTGACTGTCATGGCTCACTGTGCTGCTGTGTGAAGTCTGGCCCTGAACAACGGCCAGCTTCTCGTGTTCAATCGATAATCCTTTCACCTGGAAAAAAATAACATGTAGACCTATATTATATGCAGAAGAAAAAAAATACCAGCAGCAATAAAAGTTAAATCAATTAGTAACACACCAGAACCTAACAAGTATAAGATACTTTTGTTGAGATTACAAAAAGTTTGCACTAGCAAAATTCTACATTTTTGTCCACATGACATGTCTGATTTATAACGACACACAATATTACATATTTATTAGTTTTTTCTAAAATTTTAAAACTTAAGATAAAAACAAAATAGCTTTTATATCATTTGAGCACACATGTTATACAAAACATTTTCTTCAGAATCAACGTTAAAAGTAAATAATAATTTTAGAAAGGTCCAGAAGGGAAAACCACAAATCTTCTCATGAAAATATTATAATATAACTTTACTAGTTTAATTCACCTGTAATGAATTGTGTTCTATGTACTTGAAATGGTTATTACTGAAGGCCTGGCTACGTGAGTAGATATTTTTAAGTCAGGTAGTAGTACGGCAGTTACATGCCTGATTATCTTTCAAGGAAATATTTTGTCGAGTACTAACAAACCCCACCCCCCATTATCACAGCCTTCTACCCACCCCCCTTTCACCAAAACTTCCCAAAGCCCTCTTCAAGCCACACCACTTGACAAGAGTTAAAATCGCAAAACTGCCGAGCATAAGAAAATAATCAAAATTATTCACAAAATATTGCATATAACCTTAATAAACAAACATTTAGAAGTTGAAGCTATTTAGTTTGGTATTGTATACTATATAACTGTTTATATGCCTAATATTAAGAGTGATGCTGGTTTTTTAATATTTTAGCCTCACACTTATATACCAAATGATTTGACAACTGTCGAGACTAGCTTCTGCTCGAGGTTAGTAGGGTACTCCTGGAGTAGGGATAGAGAGGTGGAAATTTAAAGGAGTGATAACAAATAGGGGAAAAAAATTGTTACAAAGTAATGCAAGTCTCAAAAGGGTTATGAGAATAAATTAATATTTTCTCTCTGCAAAAGCATCCTAATTTTCTGCTCTCCGATTTAACTACTTAAGAAAGGACTAATGTATATAAGTCAGTAATAACAAATTTAGTGCAGTTAAATGTTCAAATAATGATGACTTTAATGGAAGCTTCTTTGACACTGAATTTATTTTTTGATAAATTTGTCAATCAAAATTAGAATTATTGGTTCTAAAAATAAAAAAGTATAAAATTAAAATGATATATTAATCATATACAGTAGAAAGGCTATGTTCCGTTTTACTCTCTGGAACCTAACCTAACATATGAGCGGGAGCCTACTGTAAATTTATATATTTTGAAATCAGAGCCTGTACACTTTTATCGACTCCAACTCTGGCTCAGACTCCATTCAAAACTGCTTCAGACTCCCAACTCCATGACTTCACCCAAAACGGTTTACGACTACAACTCCATGACTCCACAGCCCTGCAAGCTGCTTGCCCTAGCTTTGTCCAGATAGAGAATTCTGCAAGGCTTTCAAACCATCAAGGGAGTATGTGAAAGAAAATTTAGTTAATTTTTTATTATTTTGAAGAAAACGTATGTGACAGGAAGAAGAGCAAGAATTCTAAGGGGGGACGGGGGGTTGTTGCCCCACACTAACCTAACGAGCATTGGAACCAGTAGAGAAAACTAGAAACAACATAAAGAGCAAAAAGCATTAGCGTGGAATGGCATGCCAGATTTCAACTTCTGGTGGGCAACATCATATAAATGTATACAGTACTTTGGGTGCACTACAGAAAGAACAAGCAGGCACTGAAACCACACTTTCGGAATCATTGGGATAAGAAGTCAGAGTAAAGTTTAAAAGCAGTGGGCGAACATGCGGAGGAGGCTACATACAGTGGAATCATATGAATATGAAAATAGACACCTATATTACCTCCCGACCATAGGCCACAACATTCAGAGGTCACACACCTAACACATATCATAAGATAAAATGACGTACCACTAAATAAAGTTGCTTAAATGGCTCTCAGTGAACTATTTTTGTTTTAAGTTGATACTACATTATGAAAACAAGTTTAGGAGAAATTAATTCATGAATTTTGAAAATAAGAAAAGTATTTTACAAAATATGTATTTTAGAAAAAATGGTTTAGGAAATTATTAGAAATGGAACGCCTAAATCCTTAAAGAGATTAGAGATTCAAATATTTTTTTTCTTTCAATATTTCAAGTGAAATTTGATTTAAAACTCTAATACTGCTTATTGTGGTTCAGAACTAATTATAATAATAGGATGAACTTAACAACCAGGCGGCATACCAGTAATTTAAAACTTAACTGATTTATGAATGGTATAGTGAATGGATTATAGTAATGTTGACATTTAGTTACTATTTCTATTTTCTACTATTCCACTATATGTATACTTCCTCTACTAATGTCCATAATTTTTTCTAAGATCGGATTCGAAGATAGATTGGAGGTTCGAATTTAGTGAGGTAGTGGTTTCAACCCATATCTAGAAATTACATTGGTAAAATGGGGGCTCAGTAAATTCAACAATTATGAATAGTTTTAAAGAAATCCATTTTAAAAAAAATGTCTTGGAAACTTCAAATTTCAATACCCCCTTGTCCTTCCCCCCCCCCCCTTTTTCCATCAATGAAAGTCCAATATATTGCGACATTGACACCTTGGCTTTGACCAAACGACCAGTTGTAATGTGTTAAATACATTTTAACTCTTACACTCAATGAAGCCCTATAATAGGTTTAAAACTATTTTAGGGCTTCATTGAGTGTAAGAATTAATATTTATTTAACACGTTACAAAACCAAGTGGATTTTGAAGCAGCTTATGAACTTATTATAATTACTACTTACTACCGGTTCGAGTTATACGCACTTACGCTAATGTGTAATGGTAGGGTGATTGTGAGATGAAATGGAGGACCTACAGTTTAACGTGGGATCCGAACCATGGTGGAGGCCTGGCATTCCACACATTCACAAGTTGTAATTAATACAAGTCTTGTCGGAGGTGGAGTAAGGGTTTGGTAATCAGATACATCTGTGCCGGGACCCAGAATTGAACCCTGGACCCCCAGCACAGAAGTCTGACACTTAGACCGCCAAGTCACCACTTACGAACTTAATCTGGAAAAAGGTACGTGCACACACCTGTAGACATTCGGCAGCCTTGAGGAAACTAGAGAGACTCTCTTGTGAGACGTGCACCTCCCCTTTGTACATGAACTCCAGAAGAGCGGACATGTTGGAAGAGGAGGTCCCGTCCAGAATGACAAGAACGCTTGGGCACAGCGGCGCCCGCTCAAACAGATCCTGGAAGTGCTTGCTACATGCTGCCAGGATAAGTCTGTGAGCTTTAAATGTCACTCCTGGAATAGAGCATTACATTTTCTTTAGGTCTGATGAAGGGATGTTTGTGATTTTAATATTTTCTAATTTTTAAACAATTTTATTAGTTGGAAGAAAGCAAAGCTATAAAATTAAGTATATATGAAAGGCAAAGTTTGGGGGATGAATGATTATAAATATGAAAATCAGTAATAGGTGAGTCATATTCGAATAAATTGAAAAGTGACACCTTGACGTGGGAAACAATTCTATTTTTTTAAATTTATTTGAATTTTAGTGGTGTTTATCTAGGCAATTTTAACACCATTCCTAAACTATTTAGTTGTTATTTTAACAATGTACTTGTTATGTTACGAACGTAGAACATAAGTTAGGGATATATAAAAATAAAAGTTGTCATGATCACCTACATACCTTCACAAAAGAGTATGACATCTGTCAGGCTTTCCGATTTAAACAGATTGCCAAACGCTGTTGCCAAATTGCTGCCAAAACTGTTCCACTTAAGACAGAACTGCTGCTGCGAATCCATTCCCGGTGTTCGGTGGAATGTATTAGCTGAAACAATAACACATTATATCATTTCAAAATAGTGTGTTTTAAACAAAATATTGTGTTGTTCGATGCCATAGCTAGGTTGAAAGAACATTGGTCAGCTGAGCAAGAGATCCTGGCACCGAGGAAAAATTCACCATGGGCGAATTTGGGGTTTCCCTCTTGATAAAGATGAATTGACGGCCTGAGGATATAAGTGTTGTGTTTGTACTTAAAGTTGCGTTAATTTGTAAATTGTGTGATCCAACCAGTTGTTTTATTAAATTATTCCTAACTATAAAAGACACAATCTTGGCTGAGAGGATCTGAAGCTCTGAAAAGCTTGCACTCAACTGTTTGTGATTTGCCTCTAAAATGTTCCAAACTAGGGTCCGTGCAGAGCTGCCCAAATTTGGTTTGCACACAGATACCCAAATAAGGTTCACACCTAGATACCCAACAAGCAAGCAAGACTACCATGCTTAGTTCCAGGCACGGATACCTAACTGGGATCCATACACATATAACCAAGGCACCCTCAGTTGTAATAGGTCAGAATGTAAAATTAATGATCCAAAGCTTTCCGCTATATGGCATTACTTGTGCATTCTGAAGATAAAGATGATAAAAACATATTACCAAAAGTTTTTTACATATGAATGAATATGAAGCCAAATTGTGATAAATTTTTAGAAAAATTCCAAACTGTTACTTTTCTAGCCTAACCAGTGGTTACTGAAATACTGGATTGCCATGACTTTTATTCTGTTTACAATGTGTAAGATCATCTAGCAAAGTCTAGGAAATAATCAAAATAGGAAACAAATTTAAAACCTAAAATAAATATTACTCTTTCAAGGAAAAATTGAACTCAAAATGCTAGTCATCATTAATAAATATTGTCTTCTTCCAACCGATCCCATGTATGTCTTGAAAATTTTTTAGGTATCACCATCGGAAATATTAATATAATGCATTGCAAACCTTTTTTGGTGACCTGGTGGTCTAGGGTAAGGTGTCGGACTTCTGAGCTGGCGACCGGAGTTCAATCCTCGGTCCCGGCACAGATTTATCTGATTACCAAACCCTTCCTTCACCTCTGACAAGACGTGTATTAATCACAACTTGTGAATGTGAGGAATGCCAGGCCTCCACCATGGTTCGGATCCCACGTTAAACTGTAGGTCCTCCATTTCATCTCACAATCACCCTACCATTACACATTAGCGTAAGTGCGTATAACCCGAACGGGTAGTAAGACGCGGTGCTAATAATAATAATAACAAACCTTTTCATGATAGGCCTATAAATCGACACAACTGAAACCAATTCAGATTATCCCGCACACACACACATTTCTTTAGTTGTGAATGTTTGTATTTTAAGAAAGAGAGATTTGAAACTCATCTGTGACTTACGATGCCACAAACACTGTAATAGTAGATAAAAAAAAGGTATCACTTGTTAAAGTGCACACGCTTGAGAAATTAATCTACAGCCAATCAATGAACAAGGTAAGCTTTAAAAGTTATTTTATATTTCTGTAGTTTAAGGTATTTTTATATTTTACATAGATGAGCAAATCAAGTTTTAAATGCTCTTTGCTTGTGTCAAAAAAGACATAACAAGGTCTAAATGAACAGTGATGTGACTTTAATCTCTTCAATAAAATGTATTTGTTTAAAATGATCTACAAGGGCTTGGCCGTGGAAAAGATTATTAGAGACCCATCCCATTTGGTGGGGATGTAAATAATGCAAGAAAAGGTCAGTGTTTTGCAATGTATATAATAAAACTTTTTTTTCGGCCAAAATAAATTATTGCTATAATAGAATAAAAGGTTAACTTTCTTCATGTAGTGATATCAACAGTTTGTGAATATTTATCATGAGCACAGCGGCATTAGATGACAAACATTTTAAACAAAGAGAACATGTCATTAAATTCCAAAACACCCTTGACAGATATTCAAAAAAATGTTAAATATCACCATCCAAAAACTTTTATTGGTTTAAATCCTTGTGTGATTCAAGTTTTGTTGTTTACCAAGTGACCCGAGATAATTGTGTTACTAGTATGATAATTCCACAATAAATTAATTAACTTACAGCAAAATGTGTTTCCACTTTTAACCTTCCTTGAACATCTTTTCTATTACTACAACCACACAAACTAGTATGCCCCACTTTTTCTTGTTTTGCAAGTTGAAACACTTATTTTCTACTTGTTGAGATAACAAGGTTTTACTCAAAGGTGATAGCTCAACCACTACAGCATTAACCTGATATGAGAGTTGAGTTACCCAAGCACCTGTCTTACTGTTCCAGCAAGTTGTTGCTCAGATAAAGCTTAATGAATGTAGTGCACCGATGCATAATCAATGAAAATTACTAATATTGGGGGGAGGGGTTAATATTAGTTAAAAACTATAAAGAGGTTATGCAAGGTTATTTTAATTAGAGGGTATAATCTAAGACCAAAAATTGCTTTGTAAATTTAGCTCATATTTGTTACAAGAGTATCATCTGATTTAATACTTACTCTAACATTGTTTGCTACCATTTGTAATCCATGCTAGTTGAAATAGTAATAATTCAATAGTTTGGTAAAATTAGCCTCAATTTTTTTAATAGGCGTATAAAGTAAAAAAGTAGGGCATCAATGAAGATGTGCATATATGTTTCATAGTACTTATTCTATCAAGAACCGATAAGTTTATCTCATGATCAAGGGAAATTTATTTTTTAGAGAGGAAAAATGCATTATATGCAAATATCTTAAAAAAATAACAATTTTATCTAAAAGTGTTAAGAGAACTTAGTTAAAGTATACAATATTTCCAAAAATCTAGTGTTTTATTTGTTGCTATACAATACAAATTGACAGTTATGACACTTCTAATATGTGTCACTTTTGGATCCCCTTTTAGAAAACCAATTTGTATTCCCTTTTTAGTGATTATCTCAGAAATGGTGGATTCTACATAAAAATACTATTCACAAAGTTTAAAGCTTATTTAATAACCTTTAATTAGTTGTTTTTGAAATCGCTCTAAGATGGAAATTAACTCACTTATGAAATGAAATTTTTGAAAAAGCATATAGTTACTTGAGAAATCATTATTGCTAATTAACTTTGTTAAAATACATCTAATCAAAAAGTGAATTAAGATCTTTCAATTTCATATTCAAGAATGGTGTTTTTGTAGAACAATTCATAAAAAAAAAAAAGGTACCGTGGGCTGCATATAATCGTGATCAGCCAAGTTTGATAAGCCTGGTCAAAAAGTAAATTCTAAATACAATGAAAGTTAAACAGTCTTACAATAACAAATTAAAATTATTATCTTATAAACTGTACCATAGAGTAACCAAGAATGAAGTGTCACCTTTTTATCTTTCAGGGTAAGCTTAGGGCACTATTTTTGTGCAACTCTCTCTATATATGTTGTTAAAGCAAAACTTTTTTCTGGCTAAAATAAATAAAATATATCTTCAGTACAAACATAAAGTTTAATTTTTTTCACATGATATCAACAGTTTGTTGAACAGATCTTTCTTGAGCATCATAAGATTAACTTTTTAGATTAAGAGAAAAAATTGTCATTAAATTACAGGACACCCTCGACAGATATTTAGTGACGGTTTAGGTCACCATGTGTAGAAAATTTTCTCGATCTAAAGTAAGTATGCTAACTGCTCACCTAATCCTGAATGAGCTATGACATCTAAAGTAAGTATGCTAACCGCTCACCTAATCCTGAATGAGCTAGGGCATCTAAAGTAAGTATGCTAACTGCTCACCTAATCCTGAATGAGCTATGACATCTAAAGTAAGTATGCTAACCGCTCACCTAATCCTGAATGAGCTAGGGCATCTAAAGTAAGTATGCTAACCGCTCACCTAATCCTGAATGAGCTATGACATCTAAAGTAAGTATGCTAACCGCTCACCTAATACTGCAGATTACATTCTGCAGAGGTGACCAAAATAGCATCCATATTCACAAGCTCTCAACTTGCCAATTTTGCAATATTTCCTTACAATCATACATCATTACATCAGTTAATATATAAAATAATAACTCAAATTTAAATGTAGTTGATAAAATTAATATGCATACTCAATTACGTTAAGGTTTGGGGGTAACATTAGAAATAATCTTATTTGATGAATGTAAAAATGTGTTTTTTTTAAAACTTATATTGATTACAAAATTACCATAGGGTGTAGACACAGTTCTAGGCAAAATAAATATTTGTTGCCATAATATTTATTTAGGCCCTACGAAGATATTTACAATTATTTAATTAAACTTACTTACTCTATGGTAATGCAAACTCGAAAGTTCATTGCCGCACTTTAAAAAGTATGCCACCTATCCCTATTTTGAGCTAGTTCCATCCAGTCCACCTCACAACTCCCTTCCCCTATCTTGAGCTAGTACTATCCAGTCTACCTAATTATACCGTCTCTTTCAGGTTAATTCGAATGTTATTCTCCCATCTGTGTCTAGGTCTTCCCATTGGGTTTATCAGTAAATACCCTCAACATTGTTTTAGATTCTTCAATTCGTGCTGCATGTCCTGGCCACAGTAATCTAAGAGACTTTATTATCCTAGAAATGTCTTGTGATGAGTAGGCCTACACAGTATGTAACTCATCATTATGTAACCTTTTCCATTCCCCCAGTATCTCCATCCAAATATCTTCCTAAGTGCCTTGTTTTCTAACATCCTACATTTGTTCTCGTCATGTATAGTAGAAGACCAAGTTTCACACACATAGAGAACAACATGTAAAATTATTGTTTTGTTACCCACCTCGGTGGCGTAGTTGGCTAACGCGCTAGTCGTGTTGAGCCCGACTGCCGAGGACGGGGAGATCGAGGTTCGAATCTCGGTCGGGTGAACTGGGGGTGGTTTTTCCTAAATGCAAATGCGAGTTCACTTCCTCTACTCAACCTTCCCAATTCCTAGTCCATTAGCGTAATTAGTACTTAAGCGTATAACCCAAACGGGTAGTAAGTGCTAAATAATAATAATAATAAATATTGTTTTGTATATTCTGATTTTTACATTCCTCGAGAGCAGGTGAGATGTTAAGAACTTATCGTACTGATTGAGTAATACCATGCATTTCCAGACTATTATTTTATTAAATTTTCACTATTATATTGTTATTGCTATTTAAAATTGTTCCTTATGTTTATTCATTAACCATGTAAAATAATATGTGTGTTCTTATAAAACTATTAGATAAAACAGGTTATTAGCTGCTTTATGCACAGTCCATAAGTGTATTTATTTTTGAGCCACTATGTTAATATCATTGTGGATATCTTGATTTGCAGTGGCTCAATGCATTAGGTGTGATTTTATTCGCATTGCTTAAGTAAGAATACATTTTTTTTCCTCATCATACAAGATAGAACATTCTTAAAAGTAACCATCTGCAATTACAATTTACACTTTTCAATTAAGATCATGTGAAAGTTTTTTTTTAAATATATTTCTTAAACTACCATTATAGGGCCTACTTAATAAGATAGTCGTGAGAGTAATGTCTCTCAATCAATGCTTGCGATGAAATATATTTTCAAGGTGCTCCAAAAGGTTTTTTCGTAAGGAAATCAAAGTATTATGCATGTGTCCTCCTTTCCAATTGAAGTGGAATTGATTTCGGGTAGATTTGAATATAGTTAACATGTAAACGTATTCAAATCCAACCCAAGTCAACTGATACAGCCCAAGGTTAGTTTCGGGTGTTTATAGTCATGTTTATGGATGTGGGCCTATATGGATAAAAGTTTTGTTGGTGTTTTACTTTCAACACTTTAGTTCATATCCAGTGTAAGACATAGAATTTTAAAATGAAAGATGTGGTCTATTTCTCAAAAGCAGTTTGACAGCAGTGTAGAATTATTAAAATGATTATAGGTGTCCTAAACATATTAAATATTTTAATGTTTGAAAGCTAAATATGGCTATTTTCAACATCTGGTGGCTAAACGTTGTAAAGAGGGGACTTATTAGAATAATTTCAACTAGTGGAGTGCAAATATGTATTTTTAAATGGAACCAGACATCCAAATATTTCCAAACAGTTTGCTAGGTAAGTATGAAACCAAACATCTTATGGTAAAAGTGCATTTTGATAGAACAAACTTTTGCTCATTTTCAAAACATTTTGAGCGAGCATCATTAAATTGAATACAGGCATGGGGTTTTCCACATCTAGGTATTTTAAAGTCTCCAAAAATTTCATAAGCAATTAAATATTTGTTTGCTGAAATCAGACAGCTAAATATTTTCAATAGCTAGTAGACAAGATAGTATGTCATAGTGTCGGAAACATACTTTTAGATTATGCTTCTAGCCACTGGTGGGGAAATTATGAGCTTTGCTGAAACCAGGTACCTCGATATTTTCAAAAGCCTGATGGTTAAGTATGTAAGCAGTCTGGCCAGAACCAAAATTTTTGATACATTTGCCGGGCAAGTAACTCTTTCAGCCATCGAGATACACTACAAAATACCTAAGGTAAAGAATAATTTTACCCCTCCACCTTAAAATTTTTATTTATTCTATTTTCTCCGTTTCCCTGCCAAATTGTGTTGTTTGGTTATTGTTTAATTGATGTAGCCTTAAGTAATGTTCTTGTCTAGCTAACAGGATGAAACATAACATTCCTAGATAAAAGTTAGAAAATTAATCATTTCAGGTGATCAATTAATTAAAGTCGTGTAGTCAATTTGTTTTCCATTTCAATAAGATTCCATTAATAAAATATAAAATAAGCGTAGTCTAGATACACTAGGTCAGGGGTCGGCAACCTTATTTGGGCAAAGAGCCACATTTTTGCATTTTAGAAAATTTGTGACACTCAAAAGAGCCACTCATATATTTTACTTAAATATGATTGATAAGTGTTATTAAAACATGCATTTGTTATAGGATAAATCACATTTAGTTAAGCTTAATCCTACCCAAACAGCTTTCATTAGAATTTTTATACTAAGTAGGTAGGTACATAATTTATTTTATTTTCGGCCCTAGCTTTGGATTTTTGTGACACAATCAATCGAATTAATGTGAAATCTGAACCTGCATTTCGTTACATAACCAAGTGATATCTGGTGTACAGTTAATAATTTTTATTATTAGTAAGATTTAAGACTAGTCGTGAAGGCTGCACCTTAGTTTACTTTTGATCAAGGTCACATTGTAAAATGTTTGCTCACAATAATATGTTGAACCAAAGATGGTCAAAATTCCCAGTGCGTATATTTTCAACAGGCAATACGACTCTGAAAGACTGTTCTAAGTGTCGAATATCACTTGATCCCACCGTTGTAATCTTGATCATTCAGACCATTTATGTTGAGCAGATAACAGGCCTTGTCATATTTCGAGACTTTCCAGAGATGCATTGAGTCTTAAATTTGTTACTCCATAAAACTTTTGATTTGAGATCCAATAACTGGAGCTCTAAATCAGCTTGGTTTACAATGTCAGCCAATTCTGAAAAATGAAGATCTAATTCCGATTCCAATGGATTTATTAAAAACGACAGAGTAGTTTTATAATTTCTTAACTCCTCAAATTGTTTTTTGAATGATTCACTAATTTATTTGACTGGATTTGTGAAAAACTCGTAATCAATGGCACAATTTGTGTCCTCTTGATATTTCTTCAGTTGCGTAAAGTGAGGTTTTTCCTTTGCAAGTTCATGTGAAACAAAATAAGTTTTTGCACAAAAGAAATAAGTTTTTGGTCGAAAGAAAGAACTTTTTCTAAAAGAGAAAATGCTATGTTACCTTGCCCTTGTAGCTTCACATTTAGATTGTTTAAGTGTGCTGTCATATCTACCATAAAATAAAATCTCTGAAGCCAAAGATCAGACAGTTTGGCCTTTATTGTTTAAAAACATTTTTATTTCAGTAAAGCAGGATGAAAAATCAATCAAGCAACTCACTTCTTGAAAACCAACGCACTTTATTATGTAGAAGACGGTTGGAATATTGGCAATCTACTTAACACAGAAATTCTTGGAACTGCTGATGGTTAAGTCCTTTAGCCATTACATTGTTGACAATCTTCTCAACTAAATCCATCACTTTGCATGTTTCTTCAGGGAGTGTTTGGGCACATAAAGCCTCTTGATGGATGATGCAGTGAAAGGAAAATACATCATGGTCAATATGCTTTCTAGACAAAGTTACAAACCCTTTCTGTTTTCCTGTCATAATTGGCGCTCCATCTGTAGCAATGGATAGAATTTTATATAAATCTATATTCTTATTTTTTAAACATCTGACTACTGCCTATTATGTCTTCACCACGGGTTTTACCTTTCAAAGGTATCAAAGCAATCAACTCTTCCTGATGGCCTGTAGGAGTAACGCATCTGCCAAGAAAACACAGTTGTACTGTTTCGTTTATATCACAAGACTCGGCCAGTGTTATGGAAAAAAATGTTGAGCCTGAATTTAGGTCTTTTGTTTACTGGGAGGTAACATTTTCAGCCATCTTTATGGTTCAATTCCGCCCAGTTTTAGCAGACAAAGGTGTATCTTTGATTTTACGTATGATTTCTTCTTTATATTTTAAATCACGAGAAAGTTCTTCAGACAACTTCATAAATTCTTTCAAATATTCAACGGCTGTAATATTTCACGTGCTTCTACAAAACTTGCTGAAGTAACAATGTTTGATGAATTCATCCAGTTCTCTAACATTGCATCGTTAATTAAACCGAGTAACTGTATAGTTTATTTTTGCATCGTTAATTAAACCAAGTAACCATGTAAATATAATATTTATTATTTCTGCAACTGTGGCAACATGAGTTTCCAGTTTACAAATAATAGGTTTTCTATGAAAATCACACTTTACAGAGCGTTGGTTAACTTGAAGCTGGCTGAATTTGTGACTAAATTATTACAAAAATTCATTTGAAAAAATATAAATTCAGGGTTAGGTTTAAGTTAAATTATAATTTATTTCAAAATTAAAGGTTCGCATACGCCTGACAATAAATATAGGCGCCTATATTAGTTTTTTGTGTTTCTAATGATGAATTTATTTGAACAATGGTTATGTTGTTTTATTCAAATTCTGTCTACCTAACTTTAGTTTGAACAGTTAATGTAGAGCAAGGGTTAGCAACCTTTCTGGGCCGCGATCGACATTTATATTTATAAAGGTCTCTCCAACACCCTTCGTTTCTCCACTCTACTTTTAATTCTTCTATTTCCAACAGTACTTATGTCCCTCCTTTAAGGTGGGATGAATGGGACGCGAGAAAAGGCCATAGTTTTTGCAGTTTTTATGGCAAAACTTTTTTTGGCTAAAATAAATCAAATATTTCTCAAGTAGTAACCTATATTTTAATTTTCTTCACCTGGTGATATCAACAGTTGTTGAATCTGTCATGAGACCCATAGACGGACTTTTAGATGAAGAAAATGTTGGTCACTAAATTCCAGGACACCCTTGACAGATAGTCATAGCTAAATAAAATGTACACTCCGTTTACTCTAAATGGCAGCAGTCTTACCTTGATGGATTACACATGGTCATTTCTTTTAAGCTGACATAGAGGAATAATCTAAGATATGCTTTCCTTTTCGTGACAATGTAGTTTTTTTGTGCAATCAACTGAAAATTCTTGCAAGATAGACCTTTTGCCAACCCCTAATGTAGAGCAATAAAATTAAACTACTTAGGATTTCTATTGTTCAAGTGTTTCACACTAAGTTGCCTAGAAATAATTTGGATTTGAATTTCAACACTTCCATATATTACAAATTATATTTCTAATATACCTCTATTTAAGCTATTGAAATATGGTCAAACTTTTTCTATTTTAAATGACAACTGAGGGGGTCAGGACAAAAAAAAAAGATAAAAACTCATTTTATGGGAAAGTTTGTTAGCATAGATTTCTGTTAGCTAACTCTTGAAATACAATTGTTTTATAGTCAGTCAAGATCTTCAGGATAGCTAGGACTGTACCAGGGAATATATTATTTATTTTTATAGCTAGATTTCAGGATTGCATAGAAGTTTAGATGGTGGTGTGTAAAGTACATTTCTTGACAACCAAATATGATGTATTCATCACTTTTGTACCCTTTGGGGCAGATCCCATTTAAATATATTAGGGTTATCATATTATTGCTACGACCCCCCATGAATTATAAACAAAAAGTTTTTTTATATTTTGTATACATTAAACCCATAGGGAGGCCAAGAGATTAGGGGAGGAGCAGATAACAGAAAGCGTGTGAGAAGTGAAGAAAGGAAGCCATTAAAGGAGGTAGAACAGTGGAAGAATAGAGGAAAGTGGAGGCATTTTATTAAACTGACCCAGCCACAGGCTTGAAACTGGTGATGGTGATGATGAAGTAGCTAGAGGCAGCCATTTTTCTAAGGACACATTTTTGTTCAAACTTTTAAAATTAGCTAACAAAATGAAGGATTTTAGCACATAAATGTAAGTTTTGAAGAATTTTTGTTCCACTTTCAATCACTTCCGTGTGTAACCTTTTTTTTTAGAACTGCATCTTACTACCCGTTTAGGTTATACATATATGTACAAATTATGCTATTGAGTTAGGGATGAGGAAGATTGAATTTAGAGGAAGTGTACCTGCTGCATTTGCATGGAGGGAAAGTGAAAAAAAAATAATTTAAACACACTATGTACACCCGACCAGGATTCAAAACTTGAACTCTGTCATCAGCAGTCTAGGCTATTGCAAGAGTGATGCCTTTGACCATGCGGCCATCGTAGCAGGTTCTGTGTGTAGCTGAAATATGATTATGGAAGGCCTAGGTTAAAAATGCAGCCATGTTCACGAGTAGATATCAATAAAAGGAGGTGTGGACATAGTTATGACGTATGGACATCTAACTCATGTGGCAGGCTACAAAACAGTAACTTAGTTGTGTTTAAGTCTTCAGCCTGCTCATGCAGGCTTGCAACCAGTTTCAAATGTGTTTTATCATATAACTTTAAACAAAAGTTAAACAATATGTATCATAATTTACCTAGCCAAATTATGAGAACATAATGAACCAAATCAAAACCATTCATTTTACAAATACGGTGTTTTAACATGTTTGATTAGCGCCTACTTTGTCGGTCTATTAAATGTAAAGAGTTTTTTACTGTAGGGACTAGAAGTTGTTCGAGTAGAAATAGAGATAGGGGCTTATCTTAAATAAAGCAAGTGACAATTTTTTTTAAACAATATCTTTAAATAAATACCAACTAAATTTCATAACCGTGCTTTTCTTGAAATATAGAAGTTAGTCCAGAAACAGATCAAAATGTTTAAAATTACTACTTTAATAGGCTATCACTTAAGACTTAAAACATATGTCTTAATGAATTAAAATAGTTAATAAAATGTTGGTTTGTCTTAGGCAAAAATTTTTTTTGAAATATGCCTACCTACATTGTATTTGTGTCTTCCGCAAATTGTAGAAACTAAGTATTTGAGGAGAAAACGCTGGATATTTTATAATGAGGTGTGGCAATCTTGCAAGACCTACTAATGAAAGTTAGCTTACTACAATTTTTGAGGGTGTGTCAGTTAATATTTACTATCCCAAGGAGATGAGTGATCAACAGAAATTGTGACATATCTTACGAATGCATTTGGATTTCCCCTATGAGTGTGCCACAGCAATACTGCTTACATATTTATAATTTACGATTTGGGGTTATATATTGCAAATAACCTAATTATTTTTGATATGTTAAAATAAATAATATAGGTTCTTAAATAAACTGTTAGAATCTCACACCAATCCAAAAGAACAAAAAAAAAACATTCTTGACTGACACTTCAAAGTTAAGTAACTATTATAATGAATCCATTTTGAAAACCTACATTCCACACAGTATTGATTGAAATCTATAGATTAAGTTAGTTAAGCAAATTACCTAAAGTTGACAAATGGTCAACTGGATTACATCGGTCACCACAAATACAAATTACTTGATATCTAAGCTACAATTTACCTCAGATTATAAACCGTGATACCCATCTTCGTCGTAATGCAAATCAAATGGGTAGGTCTAAGTCTAAAATTAGCCCAGTGCAGTGAATGCACTTATCATATTTCAAGATTTGAATATGTAAAACTGAAACAACAACAAACATTTAGATATAATCAATTGCACTTTTCACACACAACATTATAAGCCCGATTGTCAACACATTTGCGTCGCAATAAAGAGTTGTCACACGATTACGCACAAGGCTTTGTTCAAGGTAAGCCTTGCGCCAAATCATTCACATGCAACCATCTTGACACGATTCATGCAACACCAATATAACAACCCATGTCCATTGCATAGGTACTCTTGCAAATATCACTCGTGTAGAGCAAATTATGTTCGTCGAGAGATAAATTACTTTTCATAGTATTATAGAATATCTATGTCATCGTAGTAATAGTTAACTATGTTGAAATTATACCTGAGATAGGTCCGTTTGCTATTTATAAATAACTTAATTTCTCTAACCCGTGCATAAAAAGAAATGTTGGTGTAGTCTACTGCCGCAAACAGTTGCGTACCTATTAATAAAGTTAATTCTTTATGTTTTATGTAGTCAGAGATAAAATGAAATGTATATCATTCTATATTTGTTATTTTATAATTTAAAAAACATATGTGTGAAAATTATTTCTTGTTTAATGTGCTATATTATTAGTTAATTGTAGGAAATAGTGAATAAAGCTCGCAATATGAACGGAAATGACAAACATTTGCACGCAAATATTTTCATACTTCCCCTGGTGAGCGAAATGCAAATTAATTTTCGTCATCACGATAGTCAGAGATGACGATAGTTCCTCCCTTTACCGCTAGGAACGTCACTTGTTAAAACCCCATTAATTTTCCATACTCAGCTGTGACCTAGTGAAAATATTTAAAATGATTAATATAGTTTCTAAGTCTGGGAACATAGCACCATTTATAAAGGTTTCAACTCAAACAGTAGCATCGCAAATCAAACCGCTTGCTCCTGCAGTAGTTGTTGCAGCTTCTAAAACTGAGATTCAGCCTGCACCCAAGCTGCTTACTGTAGAGACCTTGAGCAATGCTCTACCAAGAGGTCAACTCAGGCTTGTCTCAGGAATTGGAGGTAAGTTAAATTAGATGAAATTATATTAAATATTACATGTAATTTTAAACACAAAAAACTTGATATGGCTATTCCTTATGAAGCATTATCAAAGGAAGCCAATAGAATTTTTTCTTGACCAATAGCTAGACCATAATGTTGAATTCCGGGCCAGGGCGAAGGCCCTCGAACGCTTTTGTGATGATTTTTAAAACATTTTATTTTGGTTAGCATTAAAATTTTGTTTTTTAGTAAACTGTGTGTACACAGTAGGCCTATACAGTTTCCACTGCTACATAGCCTTTGACTTTATGTAGAACTAAACCTATCTTTTATCATTAAAGAAGGCCTACCTACCGATTCTAGTAAGACATCATTCAGCTCAATAACTTTAAACTCATCTCTTTGGTTTAAAATGTATGAGTGGTCACTTCAGCAGAGGCAATTCATTTTCACATTTAATTTGATGAATAACGCACAGTATGTTACCATATTATAGGCTTACTTTTTAAAAACCGGTGTTTAAGTATATCATCTCAATCTTTATACAAACCAAATATTTGCTTTTAAAACATCTCAATTTTGAGTATTTTATTTACATTGAAACATTTTATTTGTATTTTATGAACTCAATCAAACTTATAATAGATTATAATGTTAATTAGTATCGAAAGTTGCCTGCTGGGGAAGAAACAATCCACTAAGAATGATGTCAACCGAATAATTGATTAAATTATTGAGGTTTGTCACATTTCCCTTTTGTGAACGTCCCTTTTGTTTGAGGGAGAATTATTTTATTTATTTATTATCTTTCACTGCGTCTTACTACCCATTCGAGTTATATGCTTAAGTACTATTTAAGCTAATGGGTTAGGAATTTGGAAGGTTGAATATAGATGAAGTAACCCCATTTGCATGGAGGGAGAGCGGCAAACCATTTAGGGAAAACCACCCCCAGTTCACCCGACCGAGATTCGAACCTCGATCTCCCCGTTCTCGGCAGTCAGCTCAACACAACTACGCGTTAGCTAACTATGCCACCGAGGCAGGTTTGAGGGAGAATTATTATAGTGATTTGAAAGAGGGGGAAATTACAGAAGGGAAAGGAATATAGGTCTATGACAAATCTGTAAACTGGTGTGCTAGTACGACTAGAAGGTGTTTTTTTTTAAACAAATCAATAACTGATAATTAAAATCTAGTAAAAATGTTCTAGAAAAAAAATATTGGAAAGTGCAAGATTACCTTATTTTAATTTCTTCGTTTAATGTTTGAAACTTACAACCTTGATACTAAAATTAGAGGCTTACAGATATGATTAAATGCAGTTGTTTTTGAGCTAGGAAGATGTTCCACAATGAGAAGCTGGAATATTCCTCTACTAGCAGAAGTACACGACGACCTGACCCGGAGTAACCACGCAATGAATTGTGGGCAACACTTTATGTCTTCCGGCCCAGTTTTTAAAAAATTTAAAATTCCAGCTTCAAGGTGCAAGGCCTACATGACTGTGCACACAGCTCAGGGTACTAATTTTCTAATTTCAGCCCTCACACAATTATCATGACAGGCAGGCAAACTCTTCAAGACTTATCTACCGGTATATTAATAAAATAGAGATTTTGGCTGTGGTTTTTACTAACGGTAGTAGCTCTTTAACAAAAATTATGCATTCACTTTTAAATCAAGCTAATTGTTTCTGAATTAAAACTCTTGTGTAGCTTTGTGTCATATTGAAATTTTAGTATTGTAAAATTGAGCTGAAGATTTGGAATCCTCTCCATTCTGAATGGTAGAAGGTAAATTAATGGAAGTAATTATTTTCTTGTTTCAGTATCAACTCACGTGAGACTAGCCCACACAGATATTCAAATTCCAGACTTCTCGGAATACAGAAGAACATCTGTTAAAGATCCTACGTCCCGCAACAGGGAAAGTGCAGATAGCCGCAAGGCTTTCAGCTACTTAATGGCTGGAGGTGAGCCCCATTTCATAAGACTCAATACACCACCAACTAGTGAAAGATGATCCTGGATACGAGACAAACCAGGATGGCTCAATGGTGTACTTTCAAAAAAGAAATTCATACTGTAAATGGGAATAATTTTAGGATAAAGAATTAACTAGAACTGAATTGAATTGTTAGAAGTCAGATCATAGACCTATCTTAATTTTATTTTTAAGTGGTAGCGCATTGGTGTGCAAAGCGAAAGGTTTCTGGATTTGATTCTCGTACTCATGTTGTCATTTTTCTCCTAAGTGAATTTGATTCAGCTATCAGGACTGATCCTGTGTACAACCATCGTGTGTCGGTTGGTGATACACATGAATTAATAGTAAATACTTGTTCATTTTGGACATTTAACCACAACATTTAAATAGAAGGCTTTTAAAAGGCTTTATATTCAAGGCGTATTCAAACTAAGAACTGTACACTGTATCTAACACGCATCTTATTTCCTCTTACCCTTTTTTCTCCCTCGCTGAAACATTGGGTTGCGTAGTGACTATATTTCTTCAACAAGTTTAAATTAGCCTGTTCTTAACACAAATGGCAACACCATTATATCGATGACAGGGAAAGGTTAATATAACCGAACCCAATTTATTTTATAGCTAGCCAGAAGTAAGTTGTGCCATGGAAGAGAAATTACAAACATCATCTCAACAGGAACATTCATTTTAGTTAATTCAAACTACGGCAGTAATAATTGCAGTTAGCCGTTAATTTGTGCAATAGACATTCCAGAAAACGACAATTGCTGCCCTCTGCGTGGGCACGATTGACGATGAAGACATTTAGATACCACAATGTATCAAAATGTTATGTCACAGTCCACTTTCTTTTTATATCTCCATAAATACAGTCCATTTTTCATTGGCAGGACCTTATCTTGACTCTAGAAAGGTCTCTATGGATCTAGTTTCACGCATATTTATATATCAAGTCATGTGATCTGCAGTTGCCACTTTTGATGGATATCGTGAATACCTATAAAATATTATTTATAGTATAGTAAAATGTTATCAATGTTGACGTCAACAAAATATGTTTGTATTTTCTAAAAGGCCCTACCTATAATAATTGGACTGCACAACAGCTATTGTATGTGAGTGGCAAGTTTTCTAATAGTCTTTTCCATATTTACAATAAAACATTTATAAATAATTGGCTCGGTTTGTGTATTTGTCTTGAATCTAGGTGCTGCGGTAGTGACTGCATATGGCGCTAAGGCGGTGGTCACACAGTTCGTGAGTAGCATGAGTGCCACTGCAGACGTCTTGGCTCTGGCCAAGATTGAGATCAAACTGGCGGATATTCCCGAAGGAAAGAGCGTCACGTTCAAGTGGCGTGGGAAGCCTTTATTCATCAGGCATCGGTAGGCCACTTCTTTTAAGTTTAATTTTTACAAGGAATGGGACCTTTGAATCTCTCGAATCCTTAAGGATATTTGACATTCAAGATTCATATCCTTATAAAAAAAAGTATTTTTTTCGACTTTTCAAGTGAAATTTATTTTAGGGCTCTAATACTTTTTATTGGTGGTTCAAAACCAATCATAATTATAGGATAAACTCAACAACCAGGCCCCAGACCAGTAATCTAACACTTAACTTAAAGTCTGAATGTTATAATGAATGGATTATGAGAACGAATGTTAACATTGAATTACTATTTGTATTTTCTAATATTATATTATTTTCATTATCCCTCTCATGTTCATCATTTTGTCCAAGATTCGGATTCAGGGTTCGACAGTAAATAGAAGAGTAGGATTCATAAAATAATGGACTCAAGCCAACTTCGATTTCAACTAAAGATATCAAACTCAATTCTTAGCTTTCAAATCCCAGTAAATATAGCTAGCTTCTGGCATACTAATGGAACTGAAATATATTCAGAACGGGGTAAATTTTCAATGTGGCCACTATTTGTTCTTCTAGCATTTCAGTTTAATGTAGTCAAGTTGTGAACATGACCTTTTTTTCCTAGTGATCTCGCTCAAAATAAACGTGGCTTGTTTTCATATTATTACTTAAACTTTTGAGGGTTTTTTGCCAGCCACTTTACAGTATGGTATATAAATAAATACCATATTTTTTATGTAAGGTGGTTTGCAGGAAAATGATTGAAATTACAAAGGTAAACAAATCAGAATCGGGAAAAACAAGAATCATAACATCTCTAATTTCTACCAAGATCAATAACAAGTTACCCGCCTCGGTGGCGTAGTTGGCTAACGCGCCAGTCGTGTTGAGTCAGACCACCGAGGACGGGGAATCGAGGTTCGAATCTCGGTCGGTGAACTGGGGGGTGGTTTTTCCTAAATGGTTTTCCACTCTCCCTCCACGCAAATGCGGGTTCACTTCCCCTATATTCAACCTTCCCAATTCCTAATCCATTAGTGTAATCAGTACTTAAGCGTATAACCCGAACGGGTAGTAAGACACGGTGCTAAAAAAAAAAAGTTAAATTTGTATTTTATATATAATCTGGAAGGTTTTTTTTTTATCTTTATATATCCATAACGATTTGAATATTCCATCGACCCTTCCTTAATAATTTATTTAACATTTATTTATAGCACTGCAGAGGAGATCAAGGGGGAACAGAGTGTTGATATTAGCACTCTTCGGGACCCCCAGCTTGACAGTGACAGAGTGCAATTCCCCGAGTGGCTCATTATCATCGGAGTATGCACACATTTGGGTTGCGTGCCAATCGCCAATGCAGGTATGCTGAACTTAACATTTTTCTTGTTAGTAACAGAGCGGTGGGTTTGGTTTAAAGTAAGCACACTTAACTGGGGATTACTCGGGGCAGAATTTGTTTAAACAACACTTGAACAAAAAAATACAATCTAACACAGGTATTATCATCTTCCCCAGGAAGAACATGAAGCTAGGTTTGTTGACAACGTATGTCACTCTGTGGTAAGAGCAAAATATGGTTCGCTACATTGTGTTTTTATAATATACAGTATTTAAAAAAAAGTTTAACATGATTAGAACATCCTTTTTTGAACAACTGCTATTTTTGAAAATTGGTTGAGGGAGGGGGAACGAGGAAAAGTTGGACTATTTTGGGTGTTTTCTTGACACTATCTCTTCCAGTAATGCACTTATTATTTTATTTATTATTAGCACCGCGTTTACTACGTTCGGTTATCACTTACGTAATGTGTGATGTAGGTGATTGAGATGAATGGAGGACTCGTTTAACGTGGATCCGAACACGGTGGAGGCGGCATCTCACTCACAATTGTGATAACACGTTTGTAGGTGAAGGAGGTGTTTGTCATCAGATACACTGTGCGGACGAGGATGAACCGCACTTTATTCCTCCTTGTTATGCTGACGGATAACATAACAGTAGTAGAAAAAAAATTCCGGTTTTTGTTTTTATTAACGTATAGAAGGGTTTAAACAAAAGAAGATTAGGGAGTAGGTCAAAGGAGGCTGAAGAAGGAATTTAGAATAGTATAATACATTGTATTCATAAATGTAATGTTTTAGTAACTAACCATTAAATAACAAAGGGGTCATCTTATCCACCCCCACAAATGGTTGATCTTGGAGCTTGACAGGTGCATTTGGTGAAGAGTCGTGCCAGCGACTTTGTATTAGAAATTCACGTCTTTAATTTTAAAGTTATTAACCTTCTGTGATTGCGCTCTTGCATTTTCGCAACAGCTGTAATTTATTTTTTTAAATTAAAGGTAATTAGGTTGGATCCCTCAATTAGTTCCTGCTACATAGTATGATGTTATAAACATTCAAAAATATGTTTATTTTCTAGATACAGGAGTTTTAACTGGCACTATGCAGGATGTCGTGATATGCAATAATGCCAGTCATGATTTCATATGTCTGGCACATTGCCGCCTTATGTTTAAAATTCAATACAATAATAATGTTGAAGTAATTAATCATGGTTTAGATTAGGAGGGATAGCCAGCACACTTACCTTGGTGATATTGGAGTATAATTGTTTAGATAGAACACTAAAAAACAAACACATTTTTAAGGACAAACTTTCACTGTCACAGACAGCTTCATCAGGTCAAGAGAGTAGACTGATGCTCTTGTTTGAACTGCAAGGTTGACTGTACACAGCTGACTGTTTTTCGGTTATGATTTCACTGTATAGATGGCAGCACCATGAATAAATAGATAGATAGAAAAACTAAAAATTGTGTTATATACTTTGTTATTATTATTGTGACATTGAATGTAATAATAAGTGTGCTGGTAGGAAGGAGAGGAATTACCTAAGGTTGAGGTTAGGGGCTTGTCTGGATTTGATAATATATTGATGGGCCAGTTCCCATATCCTTAGTTGTGAGGGGTTGCATATTTCTTTGTTCAAGGATTTGATCACCTTGGTTGTGTAACAGTTATTAAAGTCAGATTATGGGCTTTGGAATGTGATGTTACATGCTTATCTTTATTTTTTCATTTTTGTGTCATGTCGATGACCATTCATTCTCCTTAGTGTTTCTGTCGTGAGACCAATGTATTGTGCTTAGCACTGGTTGCATTACAGTTGGTAGATGAAGTTTTCAGAATTACAAGTATGGTGGCCTTTTAAAATTTAGCCTAGTGCTCTATTCTGAAGTAATTAATCAGTAATTTTGTAATACAGTAAAATATAAAATAGCACCTTACAATATTTTGCTTTTTTTATAATAAACTTTTTTATTGTAACAATTTAACATTATAATGATTTTCTTTTCTTTTTTGATAAAATATACAAAAATACAATATTAATCAAATATTAATTTAATAATATTATATGTTTTCGATTATTATTTAGAACATTATAAAATGTTGCAAAAATGCAATGTTGCTATTCCTGTATTTTTTTAGCGCCAGTCCCCAAAGGTTAATTTTATGGTTTTCTAAATAAAAGCTAAACATTTAATACATTTGTGATGGATATAAAAAAATTGGGAACGTACCCTTGATAAGGGGATCAGAACACTTGGTGGTCAGTAGATCAATTCTCTGCTAAATATTATTTTCTTATTTATAGGTGATTTCAATGGTTACTATTGCCCGTGTCATGGTTCCCATTATGACGCTTCTGGACGTATCCGCAAGGGGCCAGCCCCCCTGAATTTAGAGGTGCCACCTTACGAGTTCCCGAGGAAGGACTTCTAATTGTGGGTTAAATTAGATGAGCAATTTTGGTGAAACTACGATTAGAAACATTAGTCATTGATTGTATATACCTACTGTATTAATATAACTTATTGTTCAAACTAAATCTTAACAATAATGGAAATAAAGGATAAAAGTCCGATGAATGTGCACATTATTTGTAAACACAATAAAGGGTGTAACTTTTTGTTTATAGTGTAAATGTTATTTGCTATAATTGTTGTGTTATCTTGTAATTAAATCTGTAATTTGTATAAGAACAATATATGTGATTCTTACTTTATTTAAGGTTGTTTTAAAGATTAGTATAATAGGCTTGTACTAGTAATAAAAATAAAAATTAATAGTTTCTAAATAACAAAAGCTCATATTTTGATAGAAAAAAAGGCACCTTTGATCAAAATAACTTTATTCCTACAAACAATTATCCAGAAATAAATAGTGATTTTATATTTTAACAAATGCTTTTCAATGATATTAATACACTAGTGTAAATTTTAATTTAACGAAAACTTTTTCTAAAAAAATTCTCTAGCTAGCTTAGTTTTGCTAAATTTATTTACAGCTGATGTTTTAGTGTAAAAAGTAGTATGAAAGCACTAAATGCATATTCATCAAAAAAACTCATTTTGGTTACTATATTTTTATTACTCGACAAAAACTAAACTCTACTAAATGAAAAATGCCTGCTTGCGAACCCCTATTTATTAGCCTATTAGGTTTTACAAATATGAACTAATTATTAAAGTGTGTTGAGGATAAGGGATGTTGAATATAGAATAAATGTACCTGCATTTGTATAGAGGCAGAGTGGAAAATCATTTATGAAAATTAACCCTCAGCACATACGAGACAGGATTCGAAACCCATTCTTATCAGTGGCAGTCCAGTCCACTGCAAGAATGACACCTTAAACCCAAAGAACAGATAAGTGGGCCATTGCATCAAACAACCAATACTTGGTGGTTTATTTTGCCTAATTATTGCAGCTATTTTTACTTTCTTGCTGTCTTAAAGGTAAAAAAAGTATTGTGATCGTCAAAAATATAGAACTCGTAATTTTGATGAATTTTGACGTTTCACTACCCCTCCCCAAATCCGAAAAAGTGTTTTTGAGTTTTCGTCTGTACTTCGTGCTAAAGCCTAAACTATTATATCGATCAGGCTAAAACTTTGTATCTAGGGTTTTCATAAGGTTGCCCCAAAGTGTTTTTAGAATTGGATATCTAACCCTAAAATTAAGGGTAGTTTACTGAAGGGTAAAAAGAATAAAGAGATTTTATCAAAATCGGTTCTAACAATTTTGATTTACTTTCATTTATAAGCATTGATCTATATTATAAACAAAATGGCTACTCTCATTTTTCCGGCAAAATTAATTTAAGAGTTCCAGTCTGATGGTAAAATCTCATTTTTATTACATCTCCAAAACTATTTGAGATATGAAATTACTTATCATTGCAAATATGTAGGTCTGTTTATAATACAAATATTTTATTTGAATTATATTTTTAACATTTTGAACACTATAAAAGTCAAGTATTGCGACGGCAAAAAAAATCTAACCCAAGATATTGATGGATGTCGACATTTCATCACCGCCTGAACTTTAAAAAGTGGTTTTCCCAATGCCGTGTCTGTTTAACCCTAAAATTAAGAGTAGTTTATAATAAAGGGCAAAATGAGAAAAAAGCTATTTTCTCAAAATTGGCTCTAATGATTTTGACTAAAATTCATATCTAGACTTTGATTAAAATTATAAACAAAATTGCTATTTTTATTTTCCTATGAAAATTATTTTTAGGGTATTTTACAAAAGCAGAAATTTTCTTATCTTCGCAATTATTTAAGATACTAAATAACTTATCATTGCAAAATTGTATATTATTATTATTATTACACCGCGTCTTACTACCCGTTCGGGTTATACGCACTTACGCTAATGTGTAATGGTAGGGTGATTGCGAGATGAAATGGAGGACCTACAGTTTAACGTGGAATCCGAACCACGGTGGAGGCCTGGCATTCCTCACATTCACAAGTTGTGATTAATACACGTTTTGTCAGAGGTGAAGGAAGGGTTCGGCAATCAGATAAATCTGTGCCGGGACCGAGTTTGAACCCTGGACCCTCAGCACAGAAGTCTGACACCTACCCCTACACCACCAGGTCACAACAAAATTGTAGTACTATTAAAAATAAACTTTGATTTGAAATATATCGTTATAAAACCAATGGTTTCGGAGATATTGGCAAATATATTGATACAATTTTGTGAGTGTTGTACAGAGATTCTACTTAAGTTTAAACACAATAATTATCTAATTCCATAAAGTAATCAGATAAGTAAGTCTTTCAAAAAGTTTGTTCTTTTTTCTATAACCTCTTAGGGAAATGTATGTTTGTACAGCAATGATCTATCTCTATCCTTTTAGACTTAGTCAATATTTACCTTTTTTATTGGTCTAAATTTATAAATGAGGAATTTAATAGCAATGTGATAACTATAAGATGTGCAACCCCTAATAAAATGTCAAAACTTTAAGCTGAAGTCTAAATTTTAAAACAAAGTATTGACCCTTGTGAACCCAACATCGATTTTTTTTTTGTCCAAATATATTAGTGAGGACTTTAATTCTTTAAAAAGAAAATCATAAAATTTAAATCCAGGAGTAAAAAATGTTTAATGTAAGTATAACACAATTTTTGCTCAGGTTTGATAGTGTATTTTTTTTCGTTTCACATATATTACAAGTTTTGAGTAAATATCTCCATTTTAAAACAATGGAGTGTTGATGGTAATATTGCACATCAATATATATGGGAAATATTTTTAGTCCGTCAGCAATTTTAATTGCCCGTTTAAAGGAACCTCTCCCATATGTTTGGGCTTTTTTCATATGAACTAATTTCGCGAATGTGTTAGCCATGGAAATGATGTTTCTAAGGAGCATGTTAGCCGTCACAAGGAGAAACAAGATTATTTGCTTGTAAAACCACCCTCCAACCTAAGAATGAAAATAATTCAATCTAAAGCCTCTCTAATAGTGTCAGTTAAATGCGCAGGAATTTGTTTACTTCAGTTTTGATTTAATTTAAAGCCTCTTTAATAGTGTCAATTAAATGTGCAGTCGTTTGTTTACAAAGGTTTGTTAGCATGTTTCATTAGTCACCTTATTGTGTCATTAACCATTTAACATAAACATAAAAACTTAAAAAATATTGTGCCAGCATACTTCTCTAGTAGGGATGCTTTGTATAATAGAAAATTATATTCATTTGCTAACATAAATACACTTAGTTCATTTTCTATCATTGGAAAATCTAATATGACTAATCTCGTTCCAACAAATTACTAATGTGTGTTATTTGATGTGCATAGTAAAATTGGTAAATATAGGTATTTACATTATTATTATTATTATTATTATCTTTATCATAATCATTATTATTAGCACGCGTCTTACTACTCGTTCGGGTTATACGCACTTACGCTAATGTGTAATGGTAGGGTGATTGTGAGATGAAATGGAGGACCTACAGTTTAATGTGGAATCCCAACCACGGTGGAGGCCTGGCATTCCACACATTCACAAGTTATGATTAATACACCTCTTGTCAGAGGTGAAGGAAGGGTTTGGCAATCTGATAAATATGTGCCGGGACTGAGGATTGAACCTCGGACCATAGGTCTTTACAGATCTATCAAATGTTTAACTTATGGACTGGTTTACACTGGGTGTACCCAGGGCCGCGTTTTGGGAGAGGGGCGATTGCCCCGGGCCTCACATTCAAGGGGTCCACATTTCCCCCAAAAATTATTAAATAAAGTACAGTTATTATTCTAAATTTCACATCAATTAGTATACAGCAATAAGTATTCGCTTAGTGATAGGATTCCATTCCAGTTTTCTGAAAACCCTAATTGTATGTAATTTTAAGATATAAGTTATGCGAGTAATATGCTGCAGTACAGTAGAATACACCATCATTGTGCTACCGTTGTCAGTCTATGGAGAACTGACAGTGCAATGGTGCAAAGAGGAATTTACTTTTGTTAACTTATTTGAATGATTGTTTGCATTTAGCAAAGTACTATCATTTAATGGAATGATCAATATTCCATAAAATATTAGAAATGATTACATAACATAAGTACCAAGTACGTATCAATATATTATAACGCTTAGTGCTAAAAACTGAAAAACTGCTCTACCAAAGGGGGCCTCAGATTTTTTTTGCCCCAGGCCACACATTTTCTTAAAACGGCCCTGGGCCTACCAGTCGTCTCATTAGAGCTTGGCTCTGTACAATAGTTGGCGAGGCTGCTTTTTATTGTTAAAAGCCTGGAAAGTTTTATAATTATTTATAATCAACACAAAGAATAGGTACAATTGGACAAGAATAAGACAAGACGGTCTTTGTATTTCATTTTCATTTATTTGATATTTCTGAACCAACAGAAAATATCAACACTTGATAATATCTATTAGCTAGCTTGAAAGGGCCTATCAATTTTACCTGATAAGTATTTTCACATACCTTCTAAATTCGTTTACATGAGATGGGACCAACAGCTTTACTTTCCCTCTTCACGAAGTTGTGCTACAGGTTTTCATCTCTCAGTAAAAATCCTACCGTACTGGGTTTGCTTGAACCCACGAACATCGCTGTCCTTGTATCGGTAAACACAGCTTTAGTGAGACCCTGGTGGGAAGGGCAGAATACAACTATTGTAAAAGCATGAGACAATCCCTGAATAGCTCAGTGGTAGAGCATTGGAACACTAAGTCAAATGTCCTTGGTTCAATTCTTGAGTTATGGTGTAATTTTTTTTCAATCTATTCAAATAATATTCAGATACGGCTGATTTCCGTAGTTGTTATGATCATCATTCATCCCCGAAACTCCACCTTTAATATATACTTAATTGTATTGCGTTACTTTCTTTCATGCTGCAAAAATTACTCAAAAAGTTATCAGCAGAAAAAAAAAGTCACAAGTTGTGTTTGAAAATAACTTAAGCTTGTAGTGCTGCCAGATTGAGGATTCTTTATGTAGTGGTTGATAGATAAATAGCAGATAATTTTAAGTTAAGCATTTTTTTGTTTTTATAAAATTACTTTTATTTGTTTATACATCAAATGTATCAAACGCTCATTTGGTAGCATGTCTGTCTATCAGGTTCGATTCCCAGCACGACTAAAAAATTGATCATTGGTGTGGGTTTACCCTTCCACCGTGATCAATTAACCCCCGGGGATTGGATGTAGTGCCTGTCCTAGTCTTAAGTTAGATTATAAAGCATAGTGAAGCAACGACTTGCCTAGCAAGCCAGCAATGGAAAATAAATGGCTTGAATAAAAAACTGACCAAGCCACAGGCTGGAAACTGTAATGAATGTAGAAAAAAAAAACTTGTTCTGTGGCTCTTACCATTGATAGATGGTATCAAACCCAATTAAAAATAACAATAAAATTAGGATTTTAATAATGTTGAATGCAAAAAAAGTTTGATTTTTTTATAACACCCTTCAACCATGCTCTTACCATAGATATTAGGAATAATTTCTTTTTGTAACATTTGTAACCATGATAACCTGTGGCTTATGCATGGAAAAATCGTTAAAGTGGAGCTGTAGTTTGCACTAGTTTTGGCCAGTGTTTTTGAAATCTTTATAGCAAAACATTTTTTTGGCAAAATAAATAAAATATTACTCCATTAGAAAGAGAGAGTTTAATTTTCTTAACCTGGTGATATCAACAGTTATTGAATATCTGTCCTGAGCATTGCGGCATTAGATGATAAAACTTTTTAAAAGAAGAGAAAAAGTTGTCATTAAATTCCAGGACACCCTTAACAGAAATTCAAGAAATGTTGAGGTCATCCTGTGCTTGAGCAGTTATCGATTTATTTTGATCAAAAAAGTTTTGATATAAAAACTGCAAAAAAAACTTACCTTTTCTCACATTCCCTACATCCATATCCACCTTAAGTTTGTTTTAATAATTACCAACAGCACTTGAGCATTAAAAATTTTGATTGTTCAGAGAGTTTACAGAAGAACTCGCCATCAGTTTAAGAGAGGAGCTTCTTCAAATGGATGTTTGTCGGCTAAATAAAGGCAGTCCTTAGGCGATTCAAAGATCTGCCTCCTCAAATACAATATTATATCAATGAAATTGATATGATCTACTAACCATAACTGGAGGATCTGGATCGCTTATATATCTTGCATTTCTTATTGATACTGTGGTTAAATGGACTAAATTTGGATCTACAAGGTAAAGAATAAAAATTATAAATACGATTTCTGCAGTTTAACGATTTTCAGAAAAAACAGACTTTTGGGGAACCAATTTTCATAAAAGAGATGTTAAACACTTTACTTCCTTCAATAGGGTGTTCAGTGATTTTGATTATAAAAAAAATAAAGTTAGAAAAAAAACCGATCATCTTAAAATAGAGTTTGCTTGAAGATTCGCGAAGTTTGGAAAACTAGAACCAGCTGCAAGCTTTACTTTAAACACATTCTCTCCTTATAATGTTAAAAATAAATCTCATTAAGTTCATTTTATCTCTAATCGACTCGATTCTGCTACATTGGAAACTAAAATAATCACAGTCCAAAATCATATTGAACAGGAAAAACACTCTTTGGTGACTTGGCAGTATTCAGAAGTATCCGTTTTTGTTTTTTTATCTCTTATATTAGTTCTACATTTATTATGCAACTCTAAAATGTATATGAAAATAATATTGTACTTTCTTTCTTTTTAGATAGGAGGGGGACATTAGGTATCGAGGAAATAATTAATTTAAGTAATAAGAGGTGTAGTTGAAAAGCATATCAAAATAAGAGTAAAAAAAAGAGTGATCGCAGTACAGTTGATAGATTTTTAAGTCGATCAGGGCACTAAAAGGTTGCATACCCCTGTTCTGTCGTATTCATTAAACATGCTCAATACATATATACTATACAAACTAGCACAATGTAAAATTTGAAAATTTCACAAAATTTAAAATATATACTGTAACTGTATAACTGTGATATATGTTTATAAATACCAATAAATTGGTTTTTCAACACACTGGCATGTGTAATATACCAGGGAAATTTTGAATTAAATTAAATTAAAAATTTTAGAAAACATTCTAAATAAATCTTTAGTAAAGATCAAATCAATAACTTTGAGTTAAGACTTAGAATTATTTTGAAATTATGAAGATATGAGCTCAAATTTATACTCTTGGAAAAACAATTTCCTTAAACAAAGTTTTCATAACATTAAAAATATTCCATTGACTCAATAACTAGACATTTACATGATCAAAAGGTCAAATTAACATTCATACCATACATAAATATATTAGTTAAATATAAGAGTAAAAAATGAAAAAGTTTAAAACTTATTTAAAATCACAAGTTAAAACACAGTTAACACCATCATTCAAAAGTTTTGTTTACAATGTGTATGAATTGAAAGTTAATAATATTTATGAAAAAGTTTAATCATGTCTAAGACCTATCTGCATTAACGTCCCATTACTCCTATAGGCATTCCAGATTAGGTGGAGAAATCTGGAGGCTTGATTGTCCTCATGTTTCGGTAATGATACACGTACCATATTATAGAAACTTAAACATTGAAATTAAAGAATTTAGTCAGAAATATCAATAATAAGATTTAATTTGTAAAATAGAACATGAAAATTACAAAACTTAAAAGATTATATATGAAAATATTTAAACAAACAAACTTACTATTCGTAGGTTGAAACACAAAGTGTTTGCATGACTATAAGATGTTAACTGACAAGGTGTGGTTTGTCACAGATTACATATATTGAGAAAAAATAAAATGCTACAAGCGGAAAAATAAGGTATAATTTTAATTAGCCACGGTGTAAATAAGTTAGGTTTATAATATGGTTACTGAAAATAATGTTCATGAAACTACAAAGGATGGAAAGATAGATGGTCGATAAGAAATGGAGTAGAATAAGTTCTAACTTCGTCCAGCTCGAACGGGTCTTTGACTACGCTGGAGGGTAGAACTGGATAGATAGGGTTTACAGAATTTTAATATTCTTAAGTAAGGGTTTTTTAAGTATTAATTAGAATTTGGTTTGTTGACCGTAACTGTTCATTAATGATTTGTTTTTTATGAAATAAAGCTGCTTGAATGAAAGAGTTTTCTGCTGTATTTAATTTGGTTCCTTTGTGGGATAAATGAAGATGATTCCATACATTTTTCAACCAGTTTGGGTTGATGGTTTGCATTATTTAAATGTTATGCAAGCTTTGATTTTGTTCTGTTAAATTTAAAGTCAGAAATATGTTCTTTATAACGAATTTTAAAATCCCTTCCGGTTTATCCTATGTAATGCTGTTGCATTCGCAGGTGAGTTGATGAATTCATTTTTTACCGTATTTGTTATTTATATTTAAGTTGTTATTAATGATGGTCTTCTTGATATTATTATTAGTGATTATGTTTCTTGATATGTTTGTAATTCGATGAGTTTCAGGGCCAGTATAGTTAAACTTAATCTATCTTTTATATTCAGTGGTACTATGGCTTTCATTTTGAAGGGTATTTGAAAAATTGTCTGATCTTAATTTAGGTTTTTTCTTTTGTAGGATTTTGTAAATAATGGAATGAGAATATCCATTGTTTATTACAATTTGTTTGATTGTGTTCAGTTCAATTTTGTAATTGGATTTCCACACAATCAAACAAATTGCAATGAACAGTGGATATTCTCATTTAATTATTTACAAACCTATAATATTTTAAGTTTTGCTAATTTTCATGTTCTACTTTACACAATTTAATCTTATTGATATTTCTTACTAAATTCTTTAATTTCAATGTTTACAGTTTCCATGAATATGGTACTTTTATGAGTACCGAAACATGTAGGACAATTAAGCCTCCAGATTTCTCCACCAAATCTGAAATGCCTAAAGTAGTAATGGACATGAATGCAGATAAGACTTAGACATGATTAAACATTTTCATAAATATAATCAACTTTCAATTCATACACATTGTAAACAAAACTTTTGAATGATGGTGTTAACTGTGTTTTAACTTGTGATTTTAAATTAATTTTGTACTCAAATTTTGATATGGTATGAATGTTTATTTGACCATATGACTCATGTAAATGTCTAGTTATTGACTCAATGGAATATTTTAAATGTTATGAAAACTTTGTTTAAGAAAATTGTTTTTTCAAGAGTATAAATAATATTTAGTCTCCTTATGTTATAAAGAAATTGTATCATCAGTGATAATTTTTTTAAATTTCTTTAATCTGTACTCATATCTTCATAATTTCTAAATAATAATATCTAAGTATTAACTTATAGTTATTAAATTAAATAGTTCAATATAAAATAAACAAATATATTAAATTGTGGGAAAATAAAGCACAAATGAAAGTATAAACACCAACACAAATTTCAACACACTTCAATATTTTGATTCTCTTATTGCAGGAAGTAGTGGTAGTAAGTCTGAGGAAGATGCAATAAGAGGATTGAAATATTGAAGTGTGTTGAAATATGTGTTATTGTTTTTATTCTCAATTGTCCTTTATTTGTCCACAATTCTATCATTTTATTTATCTTATATTATAATTTGCTTAATGGATTTAATTTCATATATATTAAATTGTTTTAATAATCTTTGATTTTTTTAAATAAAATACACCAATCAATTAAATTTGAATCCTCTAATATAATATTGATTTCCAAGATGTTTTTCTCTCTCTATTGAATGTGATATTTCTTCTAGACTAAATGTATAAAGGAATAAATCTGTAATGAAAATTAAAAAAAAAAAAGTCATTTGGGAGTTTTGCTTTAATTATGTTGCTTCAGGATCAATTAATTTCAATTTAATTCTTGGTAGACAACTTACATGGAATGTTCTTAGATTAAGTTGTTAATATTTCTAAATTTATCATACATACAAATTCACCGCTCTTTAAAATAACACCAAAACACATTTTAAAATGTTATCATACCTTGCTGCTTACAAACTGATCACAAATTAACCTATTAAATAGACCAAATTTATATAAAGGTTGAAAATATACATTTTACTATAACTGATAAGGGGATGTTTGGTTTTCATTGAAAAGTAATTCTGTCCTATTAAAGACATGGCCATATTTTTAAACTTGATTCCAGCATGCAAAGCTTGGTTATATGTTAGGGTGGCCATTAGTGGCGAACCCAGAAATTTCCTTTGGGGGAAAGCTGTGTCCAGAATTAAATTTCGGAAGAGGATAGGAGGGGGCACAGCTCCATAACCACTGAAAACAATTTATAACTATTAAATGACGCTAGATGTTATTTAATTTATTTATATTTTTATGGTTACTAAGGGCAGTTATTTCAATAACTTGAGTTTAGATACACTGTGTAAAAGCTATTTCTCCAGTGCCTTTTCAAATTTATAGCTTTTGGGGAACTTTTAATGTGTGTAATGGTAGACTTAACATAATATATTTTTCCCACAAGCCAGGACTTGGAGAGAAGAATCAGTGGGCAAAACCCTATGAGTTGGGCTGAAGGGGCAGTTGTAAATATAAAGAGTTTTCCCCTCCAACCCAAAGGGGAATCCAAGAATAATTTCCAGGATAATGTTGCAAGGAAAATTGATCCCTACTTGGAGGGGGCTTTGCTTTGAAAATTTTAGACGATTCTAGACGCTTTTCGAAGTAGTCCTTGTCCGGAAATTTTATTAAAATTCGTTTCCTCTAGAAGTTATTTGGAATTGTCTTTGCCTGAAGATTTTTTGATAGTTACATACGTAAAGGCTAGTGTTGTACAAGGCATACTTTGTACCTGTTGTCAAACATGCAGCAGAAACATGGGCATTGAATGTAAGAGAGATTGGTAAAGTGGAGGCCATGGGAATGAAGTTTGTGAGGTGCATGTTAGCTGTCACGAGGAGAAACAATATTAAGAACGAATTTGAGAAAGAGTGGGGTTACAAGGAGTACATGAGATGGTTGAGGAAGAAAGGCTGAGATGGCATGGTCATGTAATGAGGATCAAAAAGGAGATAATACCAAAGAGAAACCCGCCTCGGTGGCGTAGTTGGCTAACGCGTTAGTCGTGTTGAGCTCGACCGCCGAGGACGGGGAGATCGAGGTTCGAATCTCGGTCGGGTGAACTGAGGGTGGTTTTTCCTAAATGGTTTTCCACTCTCCCTCCACGCAAATGCGGGTTCACTTCCTCTAAATTCAACCCTCCCAATTCCTAATCCATTAGGGTAATTAGTACTTAAGCGTATAACCCGAACGGGTAGTAAGACGCGGTGCTAAAAATAAAAAAAAAAAAAAAAACCAAAGAGAATGATGGAGACTAAGTATGTAGGAAGATGGAGTCATTTTACTAAACTGACCTGGCCAGGCTGGAAACAGTTGATGAGGATTATGATAATGCCCTAGGTATGGTCCAAATCTGGCAAATTTTTGAAACCTAAATGCCTCTAGAAGCTATTTGGAGTGTTCCTTTTCTAATTTTTGAAAATTAATTTGAAGTCTTGGTGGTGTCAACTGCCCTATTTGCCTCCCCTTTGGGTGCGCCACTGGTGGCCATACTATGCAAGCACTGTCTAACCATAATTACCTTGTAAATGCGAGTGAGTATGGGTCACCCAAATAATGTCAGGGGGACCAGGTGTCAAGTATAGCTGTAAGCTTAGAAATATTGATATATTTTTCCAATTTGATCGCAATGAATATGACAGGAGAAATATTTAATAAAAAGTGTGCACAATTACTCAATATAACTAAGATATCCTGCAGACTTTGATGTCTGCCAAGTTGGACCATTAAAGTTGGACGTACAGTTTGTTTTTCATAGGAAGAACCTTATCTAATGGCTATAAAAGTTAATAGATTTACTTTCACGTATTCATACGTTAAGTCGAGTGAGCTGCAGCTATCACTTTTGATAGATATTATCACTACCTATAAAAATTCTAATAATATACTTATTAGTGATGACAGCAAAATACATATTTGTATTTTATAAAAGATTCATCCTACCATCTTCCATAGCTAAGATTTTGTTAGTAAATACAGGCTGCAGAATTAAATTGAAATGAATAACTAAGTTTATTTATAACCAAACTATTTAGTAGTATATTTTAAGATTATCAATCAAAATAATATAAGATTAGTTGCAAATGCTGACATAATTTACCATTTTATCCAAGGAGGTCAACCAATCAGATATTAATAATTTAAGAAGTGATATTTGAAATTTTTCTAAAATAAGCACAGCCTTACCAAAATTACAATTTTACAAGTTTTAAGACAAAATGACTCAGCTTGCCTCGACATTTCAAAATGTGTTCAGAGTATTTATTTAAAAAAGGAACAACTTTTTTGTTGCTTTGATAGATTTTTGATATTGTTAATATCTTGATCGTCATTCTCACTCGTCTATTTATGTGACTCATTTGAATAACAATATACCTCACAACTAGGTACAGCTAATACTAACAATAATTTTAGGTACATATGGAATGTTTTATGTCTACCTTGGAAATATTTACAGAGACAGAATTTTGATAAATAAATTGGTGAGAAGTACGAATGAGGTGTTATAAATTTTATATTATTTACTTAACTAAAATAAAAAGATCTCCATTTTAGAACATGGTGGCAAAATTTCATAAATTAACGAGATTCTTTCACGTGTAAACGGATACACGATATAAATGTTCATATTTTCCATGCAGCTAAAGTATCATATCTCAAATAAATAAATCAATTAGTCTATTTTAATATACAGATATGTTGTTTAATTGATTGTGTGTCACCTAATGACAATTTAGTTCAACTTAGGGGGGTGCAAAGTTTTGAAAACCTTGACTTCGCTTTGAATGTCCGTTCGCTTTGATTTCAATTTTAGAGTGAAATTCCTGATTCGAAAGTCATGAATATTTGCACAAAAAAATGTATCTTAACTTAAAACACACTTTTTTATTATTATATTCTGCTGTTATTTCCATCAAAAAATTGTATTCGTGTAAAGAATATATGTAATAATTTTGCGATAGTAATTTAATTTATCATTCAAGTCAAAATATATTGAATTAATTAAGTTTGAAATACAGCATTTTTTAAATCATATTTACAGGGAAATACCTAAAATCACGCAAAAATAATATATTTTTTATCTAAAATTAAGCATTTTTTTGAAATATTTGTACTTTGATCTGGCTTCAGGAATATATAACATTATTTAATTCAACTTCACTTTAAAATGAGAAAGTTGACTTTGCACACCCCTAGTTAAACTCATAAATCGAATACACCCATCATAAATATAAAATTATCCATCAGTCTTAATAATCTCAAAATGTACCATTCACAAGTAACCATTTATAATTTTCTAAGTATATAAAACAATTTTATGCTCAAATTTATACCACAATGTTGAGTGAATTGTTAAAACAATCTTACCTTAAGAGCATTAATATGGTTCAATTTTAATTAAAATCTTAAAACAAAAATAATTTCACTTTAAATTCATCTTTATCTTCAATTTGATAAGTAAGAGAGAGAGAGACAGATGTGACAATCGGGGAAGTCTCCTTATTGTTACTAACATTAATTCAATAGGAAAGGTCTCTCCATCATTGAGACATGTCTGGGGGGAAAAAACACATCCATGAACTTAATATTATTCTAAAACTCATAAAAATAAATCGGCCTACTAAAGAAAAAGGCTTGATTCAAGATTACCTATAAATTGGTCAAAATGTTTCTAAAAACAACTGGTTCGACTTTGTTTGAAGTTCACTTGCCCAAACTTTAGCAGATCATGTCTCTCAAATCACATACGACAGTGTTTCCCAAACTTTCGCCAGTCACTTACCCCTTTGGGGCCATGGTCTAACCAACATACTCCTTCCAGCTCTTAAACAGAGTTGTGATAGAAGGAGGGGAATGCCTTATACAAGTCAATAAAATCACATCGAAATCTAGAATATGAATCTTTAATTTTCTTTTCAATCTTGAATCCAAATGCTCGAATCCTTAAAAAAAATTATTTAAAAGCGAAAATATTAAAAAATGTATTTGAAAAAAGAATTGTTAAAGGCTTAGTGCCACTGACAAATGTTATTTTGTTTGTCATGTCTATTACATTACAAACAACAAAGAAAACACTGTTTTTGTAAATTAATTATAGGTATTAATACAATTTGCTCCTTTTTTTTTTTATGATTACATTACTCTCCCAACTACACATGTCTATATAATTCTTCTAACCAATAACTTAAATTGTTGTTTGAAGTCAAGGTCTCAATCATTGTATGTGAGGTAATTCGAAGAATTTTTTTTTTTTAAGACTTTTACAAATCTCTCGAATACCATAGGATTCAAGGAGATTTTAAGATTTAAAGTGTCTCATCTCTAAACAAAATATAAATTTTATCATTAATAAATCCTCGCTGTCACGATGAGAAACAGGATAAGGAATTAAACTATTTGGGAAAGGGGGGAGGGAGGTACAGGGAGTAAATGAGATTATAGAGGAAGCAAGACTTAGATGGTATGGTCGTGTAACAAGGATGGAAAATGAGAAAATACCAGAGAGAAAGATATATGAGGTATGAAGAAAAAAAGATCAAATAGGAAGCCAAGAATGAGATGGAAGGAGCAGATAACAGAAAGTGTGTGAGAAGAGAAGAATAGTTTAAGGATAGACGAAGATTGAGGTATTTTACTAAACTGACCTAGCCACAGGCTGGAAACAGTTGTTGATGATGATGATGATAACCATAGTTTGGAAAACACTGACATTCAATATGGTACATGAAATTATTAAGTACAATTCTCTATAAATTCTACAATACATTACAGATTTTAGTTAAATTATGTACAAAAAACTAAAACCATTTGTTTTCTTTCCTCATTCGTACTTGAGCCAAAATACTTTTTTTTTTCACAGGGATTTTTTTTTTTCCCTCACAGTTTAATATACAGGGGATAGATTGAGGGTAAGGTTACGAATTGCGTTATTGCGACTTGTGCGCGAAGTTTTGATGATCTGGATCACCATCATCTTACAATCGTGGCACACAACCATCTGAAGACCCTTCAACTTCTCCTTCTTAATTTCAGGTCTCCCGACCGTCTGTGATCGATTTAGCCTTGCCCTGTACAGAGAAACATAAAAATAAATAGTTGCTTAGCTAAAAAAAAAAGCCTAGCTTAAATAAATGTGTAAAAAAACACTGTACAATAAATACTGTAATTTAAGTAATAGGTAGAGAGGCCAAACTAAAGCACAGGTTCTTAAACCTATTTAATTCGTGACCATTTTTAATAACACAAAATGATTGATATTATTAATTTCTTTTTCATATCAAGGAATAAACAAAAAAAAGTTTTAAAAAAATGCATATTTGGAATTTTTTAAAAGTAAAGTAACACTGAGTTTCTCTTACTTTTAAATTTTTCACATAAGTAACCCCAAAATTATTGTTCTTTTGTGTTCTTGGTTTTTTTGTGTGGTCTTTTTTTGCTTCTTAGTATATAAAAAGGAAATATTTTTTAAATTTGAAATAATGTTTCACTAGGAATGTGAGTATAATAAGTGTTTTAAGAAATTATGGGAAAAAGTTTGTTGTTTGTATTAAGGCCTAATTTAACAAGGGGTGAACTGGCAGGTTCCAAGCAGCCTGTGACCTATACTTGTGTGTCAAATAAGAAAAGGGTTGTATTTAATCGAGGTAAAGATTCTCATCGAACTTTTTACACACACATCAGCTGCTGCCAGCTTTTGATTTGTTGTGCTGTAACATTTAAAATTAATCAAGCTTGATCCTTTAGTCAACTGTTGGATAAAATTTTATTTTAAAATATTTTAGTTGTAGATGACCTTAGCTCAGTCGGTAGTGTGTTTGTCTACTAAGCTAAGAGTCCAGGGTTTGATTCCCGGCATGGCCGAAAAATATATCATTAGTGAAATGTGGGTTTATCCTTTCACAGTGATGAATTAACGGCCGGGGACTGGATGTTGTGCCTGTCCTAGTCTTAAGTTAGATTATAAGGTATATGAAGCTACAACAAGCCTAGCCAGCCGGTAGTGGAAAATATATAACTTGATTAAATATACTGACCCAGGCCACAGGCTGGAAACAGTAATGGATGTAATGTAAAGTTGTAGATGAGAAGAGAGCACAACTATCTTACTAGCCAAATTGTTTAGTGGCCGTTTTCAATACAGTACTTCTTAAAGAAATTTGTAATTTAAAATATAGAAATTTGTAATTTAAAATATAGAAAATTAATCACACAAAACCAGCCCCATAGTATAGGCACCTGGCTATGATCGTAGGGGTCCTGAGTTTAGTTTTTGGCTGGTACCATGGGTAATTTTCTCGAAAGGGGAATTATCCCAACAGTCATCAGGGTTTGATTAATTAGATATATAAGTTAGGTTTAAGAGTTTCCACTGATTACACACCCATATATTTACTATCACTATCACCTCATCGGGACATGGAAAAAGCCTCCATGGAAAGGATGTACAATTAGTATATTTGGGCTCACCTGGGCAAAGGTACACTAGTACTGGCTAATCTTTACACAAACTGGTCTACAAGTGATGTAGTCCAGACACACACAAACAAAAGTATTCAAAATCGTGTCAACTTTAAGTAAAATACCACCAAAAAAAACTTTTAAAAATTAGATATTTTATCAGCAAATTAATTTTAAAACTTAGATTTCTCTTCGATATGATTTAGCAAAGAATTTTAAAGTATATTAATGTGCATTTTCCGTTTTGAAAATTAATTCTTTGATTATATTTTAAACATATCAAATGTGAAAATATATATCTTGTTGGTATTGTGCATGGTTCCGTAGTGATACCATAAAAGTATGAAGAAATTTACAACTAAGCCCATAAGTTATGCAGCATAAAATATTCTTATTTTTTGCTTTAACTGATATCAATTACATGTGTGTACAATAATTATTTAATCACAAATGTGTAATCTTAGTTTAAGTACTTCCTCTAGATAGGGCTTCCTCAACTCATAATGAATGTATATAAGAGTAGGCCTATGTCATACAAATGACTTATTCAAAATAAGAAGTTTAACAGTCCAATTTTCATATAAAGGGCCTTTAATATAATACAAACAAATTTTTCTGCAGTCAACATTGATAAGATTTTAATATGTTCTTAGCGATGGGTTATAGTATTGATACTATCCATCATTAATGACAGCTGCAGACCACCAACTTTATGTACTGTTATGTGAAAGATCTAGTAGTTTTTCTAACAGTCACGTAAGGTTCATCCTTGGAAAATTGGACTATCAAACAGGGGCGTAGCCACACATTTGTGTTAATTGGGACAAAAAGAGTAAACCTCTCACTCTGTAGAGAAATGGTTTTATTGACTCTAAATCAGTGAGGTCTCACTTATGAAGACATAAAAAAATCATATTTATTATATTGACCATATTTCACTCAATTTATTAAGATTACTTTTTTTATGAATAATCCCCTCTAAAGCTAGGGGATGGGACCATAATGACACAGAGCGGAACACGTACCATCTAAGGGAGGGGCCACATTGACTAAGAATGGGGTGTATCCTCTGTAAGGAAGGAATCACATTAACTCGGAGGAGAATGAGTCCCTGTTGGTACCAAAGGGTGCCATCTTGATAATTAAAACTCCCTAGAAATACTATCCTAATCAGAGGACGCTTGTTTTGTCAATATCCCCCCGGATGTACCTCCTCTCGCTGGTCGTGGTGGAGGCGGGGCTCATGGCAGGCAGCGAAATGGGTCCCTCCATGCTATCGGCCATGCTGGAGCCCATTCCGAGCCTGGGGCAGACACAGACTCCCCCCGCTGAAGGTTAGGGCTAGAGGGGGCGCTGCCCACCGTGTTGCGCACCATCTCTGGTACCATCAGCCGGTTCATGAGAGAGCGAGGGAAGGACTCCTTGCTCTCCTCCTCTGGAGACGACAGGCCAGGGCTCAAAGCGAACACGGGCACCCGTGAGAAGTGCTCTGTCGGGATGCGCATCTGTGCAAAGAGTTGTATGATAACAACGTTAACATACCCATACTTAGACTAGTGGGCACACTGATAAAGGCGTCAGTCTTGTCTTATCTTGTCTGATCTACCAGTAAAAGTAAGTTTGAGGTTCAAACTTAGATTGACTGAGTGGGTTTTCCCTAATGGTTTTCTACTATTCCACCATGCAATTGCAGATACATTTCCTTTAAATTCTACTTTATTTATTTCTATGCAATTTGTGTTAATACAGATAAATAGCCTGGACAAGTAGTAAGAGGCAAGAAGAACATCCAACCAGGACTCAAATCCTTTATTTAGAATTATATAGTGCTACATGGATCTATAATTAAATGTTTGTCCTGTTCATTAAAATATTTAATTCACATTTATTTTTAGTTAGTGATTTATATATATATCACTAAATATATATATATATTTAGTGATATATATATCAGCTAGAAAAAATATTGGTTCTGGAAAACTCATGAAACTTTAAAATATAGTTTTGCTGGTTATCCTGTAATTTTGGGAAATGTCTCAAGATCTATTGTTTGTATGACTAAAATAACTGTTAGGCCTATCAACCACAAAATAGTCATAAAATTATGTGCATAAAAGGTCACATCACTTTTGGTTAGTTTCTAATTAACTAGGGATCAAAGTTGGAGACAACACACACCAATCCATATAATTACTGGTAATAGTACCTATTTTCCCACAAATGTATTTGCTAGCTTATTTTTTAATTGAAACCACTTAGTTTGATGTCTTGTCATAGCATATTAAAATAGCCCGATATTTATTTAGAATTGGGATGGAAGAGAATGCAAGTTTAAGTCAGTATTTTTGTAGTTTTTATGGGAGGGAAAATTTGGCCCAACTAAATAAAATTTTTCTTCAGTAGAAACTTTTAATGTAATTTTCTACCTAAACTTACACTTCTACCTACACTACCTACACTACAATTAAACTAAACATATTTACTTAAATGAATTTGGTTCAGTTATCAGGACTAATCTCGACGTATCAGTTTGTACACATCAATTAATAGTATTTACTGAAGCACCATTTTGTTTATTTTGTAAAAAAATTTTTTTAATAAAACTATAAAGATACACACAAATTTTAACTTTTATTGGACCCACTTCGATAGTAACATGGCTTAAGGCATCATCCTCGCAATAGACTAGATTGCATAAGACAGGGAGATCATCGTTCGATCCCAGTAGGCTGTACAGAGGGTGGTTTTCCTAAATGATTTTCCACTCTCCCTCCTCCAAAATATGGGCACACGTTTTATAGATTCAACCTTTCTTTCTCTTTCCTAACACATTAGAGTAATTAATACATATGAGTATGAACCGAACAATAAGTAAGACTTGATGCTAAAAAAATTAAGTTGCCTTCCATCCACCCTTGATAATTTGATCACAGCAACAAAGTTCTGTCAAGAATAATTAAATTTTGTTTAATCATTTTGAAAATATACTCCATTCACGGTGGGAATTACTCTCTGAAAGGTCTTTTTTGCTACCAATATCCTACTATATAATAGATTTCTGGTAGGAAAAAAGGCCTTTGAGAAAACCGTTCCTATGCTGAACAGACTTTATGTACCATTTTCTCTGGAGTTGTCTCACTTACCTTTGAAGAACATTTTGTGCAAACTGTTCTCTTGCACAGCTTACACTCCTGCCCTTTAGGTCCAAATATGCCGAATCTAGTCTTCAGACACAAGAAGCACACCTGAAAACAATCATTACATTGGGTTGTTTTTTTTAAACTCTAGATAGCATATCTTTCTTTGTGTGTTTTCAATGTGCCTCTTCAAATGATAAAGGAATATTTTCGAAAATTCCAAACAATGTGTAAATATAGAAGTGTGAAGTGTAATAGTTTTAGAATAAATGAAGAGAGAAGTTGTGTTTTTCTGTCTAGGCCTAACCTAACTATCCTTTCAGGTTGGCTTCCTTCACTATCAATTACTTTACATTATTGTAAAGTGAGGTGACCTGGTGGTCTAGGGGTAAGGTGTCTGACTTCTGTGCTGAGGGTCCGGGGTTCAATCCTCGGTCCCGGCACAGATTTATCTGATTGCCAAACCCTTCCTTCACCTCTGACAAGACTTGTATTAATCACAACTTGTGATGTGTGGAATGCCAGGCCTCCACCGTGGTTCGGATCCCACGTTAAACTGTAGGTCCTCCATTTCATCTCACAATCACCATACCATTACACATTAGCGTAAGTGCGTATAACCCAAACGGGTAGTAAGACGCAGTGCTAATAATAATAATAATAATAATAATAATAATAATAAGAAGAATATTGTAAAGTGTTTCTACACTGTTTTATCATAGTACATTTAACCCTACAAAGTTATAAGTGAATTTTAGGTGAAAAGGTTGTGTACGTGTATATTTACACTTCCAACTGACATCTCGTGAGATTTTATTAAGTCAGCAGAAACTAATGCATTCACTAAAATATTTTAGATTAATATAGTTTAAAGGTAATAAGTAAATAAAGTATATAACCCGAACGGGTAGTAAGACGCGATGCTAAAATAATAATAATAATAATAAGTATATAGATATTATGTAAAATAAGATTTTGGATAGTTTATCATAAGTTACTGTCCAATTTAAATAGGAAAATATATTTTTTGACAGTTAGAAATGTTATTTAAACAATTACATTAGAGTCACATGTGGTAGGTGTTCAAGGAAGAGAATAAAAGAAGAAGGGAAAAGGAATGGTGAAAAGATAGAGTAAGATAGAGGCGTTTAACAAAAGTAACCTGGCCACAGGTTGGAAGCAGTAGATGATGACTATGATTATGGAAGATGATAAAAGGAAAGAGCGATAGGAACAAACACAATGTGGCTAATACAAAGAAAAGAGGAACTTGGTTCACATTTTATGTTACAGCCTCAAGCTATCATTTTATTGAAACTTTTCAGAAGGAAGTGTAAACAGGCAAATAACCAATTAAAAAAAAGAATCTGAAAAATGGTAAAGAATGGCACAACATACAAATAAGAACATATAAAAGGAATGATTAAATAAATGACAAACATTTATTTTAGTTTCCTCTTTTAGAAAGTTAAGTTGTGCATTTCGTGCTCCCTCTTTAAGAGTTCTGATAAAATTAAACCTATGCCAAGCGATCCAGCGGTAACAGTCGATTTTATTCCAGAAGCAGCCATTACCTTTTTTTTTCCAAAAGTAGCAATATTAGGTTTAAACTTTGCTCATATTTTCATTTTAAAAGCCACATCATGATTACTCCTACCTCTCTTTGCTTTATCTTCTTCCATTAATAAGATTACCTAATTTTGAAGATAATATGAGTTTGGGTCATTTATTACTTGTATATAGTATAATAATACTATTCTCAGGTTAACATTGAGAATTATAAAATAAATAAGACCAGCTTATTATTGTATTGTATCAAAGGTAAGTATATTAAGTCTACAGAATGTTTAGGAGAAATGATATAATGTTGTTGACATACCTTTTTCTTCTCAACATCTTCTTTGACATGTCCCTCTACTGGCAGACTCTCAAGCTCGGCCTTGGTCAGAACGCTGCGTATGTGCACAATCTCTTCTAGGGTCAACGACAAACACTCCATCGCCTGCTGCCAGTTCTTCTGCACCACACAAACATATACAATACAATCAGTTTGATTCATGTTCAATGTAATGAGGTAGAGGTGAGAAGGCCACAAAAAACAACAACTTGAGATCATAAATTTCCATAATTTGGCAGTAATAATAACAGGGGTCTGACCCACTTCGGTGGCCGCGTGGTCTAACCTGCTACTCTCACGTTGGCCTAGACTGCCGAGGATGGGGAAATCGGGGTTCAATCCTGTCAGGTGCACTGAGGGTGATTATTCCTAAATGATTTTACAATCTCCCTCTATGAAAATGCGAGTGCATTTCCTCTAAACTAAGCCTTCCTAATTCATAACCCATTAGCGTAATTAGTACATAGGCGTACAACCTTAACGGGTGTATATGTCCTTTTGTTTTAAATTAATACTCTGACCTATAGCATAGGTACCTATGTGTGGAGTGTTGACAAGGTAAGTAGAGCCAGTTTAAACTGTACCTGTGAATTGTTCTCATCACTCAGTAGAACACTCTTTGGGCCAGGTATCAAAGGAAGTATATTCCCATGCGAGGTACATGTAACAGGGCCTATAGTATGATTTTTGTAGGAAGAACAGTAGAAGTTAGTTACTAAAGTTACTAAAACTATTTTAATATATTCATACATCAAATCATGTTATCTGCAGCCGTCACTTTTGATATATATTATCAATACCTATTAGATAACACAAATAATAATGGTAAAATGTTATCAATGATGGCCACAAAGATATATTTTTGAATTGTCTCTACTGTTCTTACAACCAAAATCGGGGTATATGTATGATTGATCAAAGGGTCACAGAGTTGAGGTATAGTTGTTTTAATAAGCTCTGCTTGCACTGGCAACACTCCACGACACAACCGTGCTGCATATGGTTACCGCTTGACTCAACAGTGGAATCATGTTCAGCTTGCTAGAACTGGAGGTATTGACTAAGTGGGGGTCACGTTGGCCATGTCTAACAACCCTACCCTAGAGTTGAATAATACAGTATTTAAATATACAGTCGTTGTTTCAAATATGTCAAAAAATGGCACTTCGACAAAAGAATTGATCCAGTGAGCTATGCCCTACGTAAAACTATTTAAGTCCACCCTATACTCAATATCATACATCCCTCAAGCAAAGGATGTGTGAGATCATCACCACAGAATTTATCCAACTTTTGCTGCTAAGTGTACAAATTCAGAGTCCTTAAAAGTCGACCTCTGTAGTCTTGGGGTAAAGTGCTCGCCTCTGGTACCAGATGTCCGTGGGTTCAAAGCCAACCGAGGTCAACGAATCTTTCTTTAACTATAAAAATCCATCCTTACGAGGTGAAGTAAAGCCATTGGTTCAATGTTGATCACGGTGTGTAAAAGAACTCTGGAAGATATGTGAAAATACCTTTCCCGGCAAAATGGTAGATTCTTTTACTCTTGCGCATAGAAATTCTCGTGTGCTGATATAATCAGTCAGTTCAAAAAGTGCACCTTCAATACCTCAAATAAATAAATAAATTTATAAAATGAGTTCTTATAATGAAAATTTAAAAAAAATTAAATAATGTATTGTCACACTAAAATTGTGTTTTTTAGTTGGAAAGGGTAGGAATATTCACAAAAGTGTTACATAGCTTTTTACAGAGTATGTGAGACAAGTCTTAAGTTTTTGTGGCCTTCTCATTTCAACTTCACATATTTACAGTCAGGCATCTATCCTTATGATTATTTCTGCTACTTAAGTAACCTGAATAGAAAAGTGACAACAAATTATAGTACAAATGAACCCTGCCAATTCAAACTCTGTTAGTCCAAAATTTTGGCGGATAAATCAAACAGAATTTTTTTAAATAAAAAAAAGAGCTAATTTGATTAAGTTTTCAAAAAATACTAATTAAATAAAAAATATTGTACAGTACTATACATTACAAGAAAAAATATGTTTCAATTTAGTAAGCAAACACAATACGTAGCTTGTTAACATTAGAAATAATAAATCGTTTACTGATACAACACTATTTCCATAGCTAATTGGCTATTACAAAAGTTCATCCCAAAACTTCGCTGATTGATTGTATGAAATACTGAAGGTCAGTTTTTGCTGTCATAAATATGTGAATATGTAATTGTTGGTTTAATGCTTGTATTGTAATTGTTTGTATAGCTGCTAGTTATAATATATTTGTTCGGATAATTCGAATATCAGCAAATCCAAACAGGCCCCGGTACCAATTAGTTCAGATTGGTGAGGTTTAAGTGTATAGAGCTCGAGGAAAAAAAAAAAAATTAGTATTGAAAAACGCAGTTTTAGAAAAGTTTTCTATATTTCTACTTTTGAACAACAACAAATCTACTGTATGAAATTGGAAATGATCTAAGTTTATGGATACAGCCATTATATTATTTCTGTATTAGAGCATGATATTGACCCAAAGAGTGGCTGTTTTTCTAACTAAGTAAGCAATGGTCTCAGACTCTCTCTTTCACATCAAAATATAAGCTCAGTGGTACAACACTCATGCGCTAAGCCAAAGGTTTTGGATTCAATACCTGTGCCCAGATGTAATTTTCCAAATAAATTTAAAAAAACCTATTGTATGGAAGGTGTTTAAAAAAATTACCAATCATTTCTATGATTTACGGTTAATTGATTTTATATTTGACTTAACAAACAAAAAAATCCTATTTTTTTGAAAATATTAGTCAAATATTTCCGTTCATTGTTAAAATTATATGATATGTGACTTACGAGTTTTCAGTGAACATACATCAGTATTTACCGAGTGAAGCAGTTCATCTTGCAGTGAAGTGCGTGACCAGGACATCTCTGGTAGTGTGCACCCCAGGTTACCAGAGTCGGTCTCCGAACTGGCGGAGGAAGGGTCGGCCCGCGGGACTGTGGCCGAGAGTGTGGGAGGGACTGGGTGCCCATCTCATCGCACTCGCTGCCACAACAGTGTGTCGACGCATTGATGCCCGTACTGGTGGGGCACTGTGTCGCCAGGTCGTAAGCTAACAGGGACAAATAGAAACGTCGGGTAACAACACCAGGGGTGTGTGTTATTAATATATATATATATATATTGTGTGTGAGAGAAGAGAGAGAGAGAAAGCTATGTTAAAACACAATCATCAAGTGTATGCCGTTTCACATGCTCCAAGCGGCCCTGATGATATTAAATCCTGAACAAAGTCATATGACATTAACAGATATATTATATATATATATATATATATTCTGTTAATATATAATATATATAATATATATATTTATCTGTTAATATATATAATTAAAAATATATTGTAAATTATATATATATATATATATATATTACTGTTAAATGTTCATATGCAACTTTGTTTCAGGATTTAATATCATCAGGGCCAGCTTGGGAGCATGTGAAACAGGGCATACACTTGATGATTGTGTTTTTTTAATCATAGCTTTCTCTCTCTCTCTCTCTCTCTCTCTCACACACACACACAAACACACACACACACAACACACACAACACACACACACAAACACACAAAACACACAACAACACACACACACAACACACACACAAACACACACACACAAACACACACACACAAAACACACACACACAAACACACACACAACACAACACACAAACACACACAAACAACACACACACACAAACACACACAAACACCAAAACACACACAAACACAAACACACACACAAATACACAAACACAACAACACAAACACAACACACACACAAACACAACACAACAAACACACACAAACACAAACACACACAAAACACACACACAAACACACACACAACACAAAACGATGCCAACTACATTCATTTGTCTAAAGTACACAGTAACTATTAACTGTGGAATCAATGACTTTCTGAGGCAAATAAATTTAGAGAGCTAAAGGGAACTGTTTCAAATGAACACTCCATTTACCTTTAAAAGAAACAAGTCTTACCTTGATGGGTTACACTATGGCCTTACCTTATAAGCTATACCATAGCAGAACCATGCAAGATAAGTTTGCAACCTTTTAGGGTAAACGAAGGATACATTGTGTGCCCTATTTCACAACTTCTAGGAACAGCTAAAGAATTTAGTTGAAACAGTTTAGATAACATTCTTAAATTTAAATTTTAGTAAGAAGAGTGAAGAATAAAAAATTGGACAAGAAATGAATTAGTTATTGCTTGTTTTTTTTTCCAATCAGATATGGGACTGAAATAAGAAGTCAAATTTTTAAATAAATAACTATTTTAAATGTGCAAATATTTTATAGAATGGAATATAATTAATTTAATTGAAGATTCAAATATTATTAACCAAACGTTTGTCAGCTAAGATATGAATACAATCTTTTCCCAATTATTCTTTCATTTTTCATTGCAATCTTCATCTAACAATGAGCTAAATATTTATTTCCAACCTTAATATTTTGTAATTTCACAATTTATTAAAACCAAATTAATTTGTATTTAAAAATTTACTGTGATAAATCTTATGACAAAATTTTAAAATGTGTATTTTTTAAGCTCATCAATGTCAATATTGTGACCTTCACTTTAAATTAGCCATATTGCCATTTCCTTATAGATTTACTCACTTATTATCTTTATTTAGGTAAACAAAAATTGACTGATTGATGTGGTGCAGTAACTAATTGAAACACAATGGCTGAAAACATTTTCTAAAATGCTCCAAGACACTAGAAACAATTGATTTTGATAGCTGCGACCCTTAAAATGTAATACAATGCATCAAACATTCTCTTATATTTTCATCAGTAGTTCTACTCTACACTGACCAATAATCCCAGGGTGAAATCAGAACTACTTTTTTAGAATATTATACTTTTGATGTGATCTAATGCAAGTAATGCATTTTTATTTTATGGCCAGCAAATCAGAGCACTAATCCATTTTTAACTAAATTAAATAGTAATCTCTTTTACAACTTGTCAATATTAAAAATTTTTTAAACACAATTGTTTTGGCAAACAAAGTAAATTGACAGTTAAGTTAGTGTTGAAGCAAACATTATTAGATTGTTTACAATCAAACTAGCCTAACTAAATAATATTTTTAAGCTCTTTAAAGCTAATCATTTATTGTTGCATAGAGTTAAGTTTCTAGTCTAAGTTTGTCTAGTACTACACAGCAAGCCATATAAAAATTAAATTTATGTTGTGTGTTATGAAACAAAATAATAAACCACAACATTGATATAATGTAAGATTATTAAAAGTTTAATTTGCATTGGTGCTAATGTGGTAGATTATTGCTTTTGTTTGAATACTAATTAAAACTTTATGAAAGAGTTAAGAACTTGTAAACCAAAATAGTTTAGAAATCAGCTGTTAAAAAAATTATAAAATAATTAAGCAAACCATGCTCTTTATAAACTATGGATTACTCTGTTAAGCTAAGAACATAAAGCAAACTTATCTAAGACATTAAAATATAGCAAAATAATAAATTACAAAAAGCCCAGAGTTTCAAAACTGTATTATCATAATTATTCAAAGAAATAAATATTTTTTTAATTTTTATTAAAAGTATTGCATTAAACTGTAGGATTGTTAAAAGTACAAAAAATAAATAAAATTAAACTGTAAGCTTAGTTACACATTTTTGGGGGGAATTTTAACACCTAAGCATTAAGATCCGGCTTTGATGTATTTGATCCATACTTTTTTGCATTGCACGGCCATTTTTTTAAAAACAAAAATGAACAAAAAAATTATTATTAATTTTATATTCTGTTTTTATAAAATAATATAAACTTACAAATCATGTGATTAATCAAATTCTTTTAAGTTATTAAACTAAAATAGAAATAGAGAATGTTTTGAAAACAATTAACTTTATACACAAAATTATATATACTGAAATAGTATTTTAAAATTTACTATCAAAAGAGAATTATAAATTATTAATAACTCATATTTTATTGGTGAAAGTTTTAAGTTTTAGTAATTACAAATGATATTTTTAATATGTGTGGTAGTTAACATCAATGAAAATGTATGCCTAAATCTTTTAATATTTTCTCTCTATGAAAAGTAGGGAAACGGCTATATTAAAACATTATCTAAAATTAAATGATGGCCCTAGTTGCCAATGGGTTGCATGGTGTAATAGTAAATGGCAGCCCTGCAGTCAGCGGCCAGTGCGTACTCTCCACTGGATCAAAAACACTGACACCCATGACACCACGGCCATGAAATATAAATCACCCATGATTATTATCATTACGGTTAATTAATTTTAGTTCACGCGTATTAGGTTTTCATTTTTTTATGTTGTTAGTTATTAAAATCTTTGCTAGGCTGCGTGCCATGCAGGCTGATCATGCGCTCTACAACACTGCGGACAAAATAGCTATGGGCAGAGGAAATCTTCATAAATATGTACTCGAGTGTGAATATTTCATGAAAGAAGAATAAGACTTTTAACTGGCTTGTATTTTTTATTATTTGATAGAACCATACCAAAATTATTAGCTAATCACAATAAAATAGATGATTAATGTGATTGTTGTGACTTGTTTAGTGAAATAATCTAACCTAAATAATAGAAAAATGTTGGCACATATATTTTTTTAGCACAACGTTTTACTACCTGTTCATGCTATATGTAATAGTTACGCTAGTGAGTTGGGGATAAAGAAGGTTGAATTTAGAGGAAGTGTACCTGCATTTGTGTGAAGGGAGCATTTAAAACCCCTTTGGAAAAATCACTCTCAGTACACCCAACCGGGATTCAAACCACGATCCCCCAGTCATCGGCAGTACAGTCTAACACAAGAGTGAATAAAAAGTGAAAAACCATCATCATTGAACCTGACCAGGATTTGAACCTAAATCTTTCTGTCTTAAAGTCACCACTCAGCCACCTTTTTTTTTTGTTCACAAAGTATTCACGCAAGCGTGTTGTCCCTAAGCGAGGTATTCACGTAAGCGTGTTGTCCCTAAGCGAGATATTCACGCATACGTGTTGTCCCTAAGCGAGGTATTCACGCATGCGTATTGTCCCTAAGTGAGATATTCACGCATGCGTGTTGTCCCTAAGTGAGATATTCACGCATACGTGTTGTCCCTAAGCGAGGTATTCACGCATACGTGTTGTCCCTAAGCGAGATATTCACGCATACGTGTTGTCCCTAAGCGAGATATTCACGCGTACGTGTTGTCCCTAAGCGAGGTATTCACGCATGCGTATTGTCCCTAAGTGAGATATTCACGCGTGCGTGTTGTCCCTAAGCGAGATATTCACGCGTACGTGTTGTCCCTAAGTGAGATATTCACGCGTGCGTGTTGTCCCTAAGCGAGGTATTCACGCATGCGTGTTGTCCCTAAGCAAGATATTCACGCGTACGTGTTGTCCCTAAGTGAGATATTCACGCGTGCGTGTTGTCCCTAAGCGAGGTATTCACGCATGCGTGTTGTCCCTAAGCGAGATATTCACGCATGCGTGTCGTCCAGCTCAGACTTCCTCTGCCCACAGCGCTACGCCCCCGCCGCAGACTCTAGAAGAGGGGATGCCACACAGACTAGTAGAGTGAGAGAGAGAGAACGAACGGACGCGTACACTCGAGGGCGCTGTCGATGAAGCTGTGATACTCTTGGGGCGAGAGGGTGGTACCTGTCCGGTGCCATTGGGCGCTCTTCTTCTTCTGAGAGGAGGAGGGGCCGTTCTCTCGAGCGGGGGCGATGGGAGACGCAGGTTCGTCCTCATCGTCGTCGTCGTCATCGTCATCCTGTGAAGAAAGAGAACAACACTTATAAACGTTCTAAGTTTTGGGCGCCCACTTGCACCAAGCTGGGTAACAAGAATAAATAATTTACACAATTATTAGAGTCGTACATATTCTTTCTAGTGTAAATATTTCAAAATTTAATTTTAGAACTCAAATAAAAATCACGATTTGGCCTCGAAGTAAGTCAATACAACATCTTTAATATAGGTTTGAACAAAACCCATCAAACCATTTCGGCTGTAGCTCCATTTATATAGACAGACAGACATTCAGAATTGTAAGACTCACTCACTTTTGCCCAATCCACCTGTCTACAATTCCTTCTAGTGGAATCGACGGTGTCCGATTAAACATCGCCCTACTCTATCTAAATGAGAAATTAAAAACTATATAAAAGTGTATGTCCATCAGAAGTACGTACGGATATTTAGACCAAGTCCATTAATTTTGTTTGATTGTTAAGTTAATTACCAAAAGTTCTTCTCACGCGCATGATCTAAGGCGTCACTCCAGTGTTATATCATAGTGCAGATTACAGGTAGATCGGGGTTCGAATCCCGGTCGGGTGTAAGGAGTTTTTATAAAATTGTATTCCCTTTTACCTCAGCGCAAATGCGGGTACACTTACTCTAAATTAAACCTTCCTCATCCATAACCCACTAGGCATGAAGAAAGAACATTAGAGGAAATGTACCCGCATTTGCTTGCATACACCTATTTTCCTAAATAATTTCAAGTTCTTCTTCCGCGCAAATGCGGATACACTTCAAGCTCATCTAGTATAGTATATATCAGAACACTCGTTTGGGATTCGATCCCCAACCTCCTCTATCCAATGCAAGCCATATTCAGTGTGAGTCTTAACGCCCTAAAATGCGCGGCTACTAGGGCGGGGTCACCAAGATAATTTTTTTTTTTTTTTGTCACTGTTGCTCGCATTATCTTTACTTAAGTCCAGTTAAAAAAAACTTTTTTTTTCAATAGTGAGCCCCTCAAAGTCAAGTGTTTGATAAATGTGACAACAGTCTTAACCAAAGCCACAATCCAATCTTTATAGGAAAGGCTTTTTATAAATTATAAACTTTTTTGTCACCGGTAGAATTGATAACATTATTTTACAAGTGTTATTTTATAGGTATTAATAATATGATACAGTAGAACTTTGATAATTCGAACGTCTATAATTCGAATTCATGTTTAATTCGAACTTTTCCGTAGGTTCCTTGAAACTTCTATTAAAACAATGTTTAAAAAATCATTTGTATTACGGACTTATTTTATTTAATTCGAAGTAAAATTGCCTGAAAACTCGCGTAGGAAACACGTTTACTACTCGACTCTTGTTGCGCGGAAAACAGGTTCTCTGCGTGCAGGGGCACTAAAGTTGTGTGTTTTGTGTTCCTTACGATGATTTTATGAACTTGGACAAGAACTTGGCAGTTTGGGGTGAACTTACAGATGCAGAACTTTTGGCAGATGTTATGAACAATATAAATGACACTATTTCTTCAGATGAAGGAGAACAAAGAAGTCAATCCCAACATCTACACAGGCCGTGGAACATCTCGAAGAGTTGAGGCGGTTTGTTGAAGGACATAATGTAAGCCTTTCTATTCTTCAGGCGCTGAATAAACTAGAAGAGTTTACTCCAACTCAAGAGTATTAACTTCAAAAATCAATGAAAATTTTCTAGTTTTTTAAACTATATATATATATATATATATATAGTTTAAAAAACTCAAGAGTATTAACTTCAAAATCAATGAAAATTTTCTAGTTTTTTAAACTAATATATATATATATATATAATATATATTATATTATATATATATATATATATATATATAAATATATAAAATATATAAATATATATATAATCTAAGAATAAACTATACGTATACACCACTGTATTTTACTTCACTGAATTTTGATGTTTGAAGTTATTTTCCTAGCCAAAATAAAAACTTACCAAATTCGAATTTTTCTTGGGGCCCCTTTCAGCTTCGAATTAGCCAGGTTCGACTGTATTAAAATTGACAGCTGCCGATAATATAACATAATATATGAATACATGAAAGTAGATCTAGTAACTTATCTAATTGTCAGATAAGGTTATTTATATGAAAATTGTGCTATAAACACTTGACAGGATATGGAAACCTAATACTACCCCCGATTAGGTACGTCTCCCTGCTACATGTATTGGATATCGATTCCCGCTTAGTTGGCGAAGTCCGTAATTACTTTTACGCTTCGTTTGTTTTTAAATCCATTTTGTCAGAATTTCGTTCTACCTATTAGCTCGTATGAAATCCAACGTACATTAAAAATTAGTCCACGTGTGAAAACTCATTCATGAAGTGTCATTATCAAGAGGGAGAGGGAGAGAGGTTAGACTTTGTTTTTATATTTTTTGTGCTACACGAAGGGTTTTAATATTTTTTGTGCTACACGAAGGGTTTTAATATTTTTTGTGCTACACGAAGGGGTTTTAATATTTTTTAACGTAAGGGAATATTTTAGGGTCTGCCTCACCAATATTAAACACGCCCGTTTTACGTGATAAAAAGTAGAGAAACAAATCAAAAATAAGAATAATTCATTTTAATTTTTTTTAATTACGTGTTTCGCGGTTGCTCAAATTGTGTAAAATCCTTACTTTCTTTGCACTTTCATTAAAACTTCTTCACATGATGTAATCAACAGTTGTTGAATATTTGTCATGAGCATAGCGGCATTAGATGACAAAACTTTTTAAATTAAGAGAAAAAGTAGTCATTAAATTCCAGGACACTTTCGAGAGATATTCAACAAATGTTGAGATTAGCATGTGCAGAAAACTAAACTATATGTTTCTATAGAAGAAATATTTGATTTATTTGGGCCAAAAAATTTTATGCTATAAAAACTTCAAAAATACTGCCATAAACTTAAGCTCACTAGCACCCCACCTTAAGACCTATTTTTTCCCGTATTGTGTAACTTGTTAATTCCTCTCCAGCGGGATTATATAAACACAAATCCCCGTACAGAGCCTGTACTTTTACAATCCCTCGCTGATCAGAGACATAGCTACGCCCGGGAAATTAGAGCGTAATTCAATTAGATCAGTCGCGATAGAGGTCTGGTTGCCCCTGACGACCTTCCAATGGCGTCAATTATTTTAGTGTTCCGCGATAGTTCCTTTATATAGGCGTTCAACGGTTAGTAATAGTAATAATTATAATTAACAAGAGCTAATTGAAATTAATAAAAGGTGTAGTCTCTCTTTCAATCTAACTCCTTCCTCCTTTAAAAAAAAAGCTTGTGTTTTAAAATGGATTCACTTTTTAATAACTAAAGCCTCTTTCCATTTTTACCATTTTGTAATCTGCAATTCTAGTAGGTTTATTTGCTATGAGCTACCTACTATAAAATATTCCAACAGGTTAAGGAACTGCGACCCATTTCGCCTGGAGAGAGTAATAAAAATCGATAACAGGTGAAAACATCCTCAATGTGGTCTATCCCCAATGAGACCCAACCTCTCGGGTCAGTTAGGTGTTCTAACCGCTCTTAAAGCCTGTTAGTTAGGTCAAGTGAATTAGTATGCGTTAATAGAAAATGTTCACAATTTTAAGAAATAGATTCCATTAATTCAATTTTTTTTATAAAAACAGTTTTATTTTTTAAAAAGAAAATCCCTCTCTTCTAAAACTTATAGAACCTATTACTCAGTATTTGAACAAGGTTAATCTTTTTTCTTCTTCTTCTTCTTCTTTGTTTAGCACCACGTCTTACTGCCCGTTCGGTTTGTACGCATATGTGATCAATACATTAGTGTGTTAGGGATGAGGAAAGGTTGAACTAAGAGGAAGTGCATCTATATTTGCGTGGAGGTAGAGTGGAGAATAATTTAGGAAAATAATACTTAGCACCGCGTCTTACTACACATTCAGGGGGGGGGGGGGGGAAACCCAGCTTAGATTCGAATCCCATTCTTCGCATCATCGGCAGTCCAGTCTATTGCGAGAGTGACGCCTCATACCATGCAACCACCGAAGCTATTTAAAAGGTTAATCAACGACGATATTACACTAGGGTTGATTCCTCCACAATGTGGATTATCATCCTTCCTACAGGAAAACGTAAGTGCAGTTATTTTGAAATAAACCCTCTAATACTTTTATCTTAGGACTTAGGTAATAAAATTGTTTTCTGTCGCCGAATGCCAGTATTAGACCACTAATAAATACTAAAGGAAAGTCGTGAGAAACACAACTCGCATCGTTGAACACGCGGACTAAATGTCAGACCCATCTAGCTAGGTTGGTTTTCGTTGACGGGAAGTTTGAGGTATGAATCTAGGCCGAGTACACCGAGAGCGTTTTTCAATTAATGGTTTTCCATTCTTCCTCAGTACAAATACAAGTACATTTACTCTTAAATTCTTCCTTTATTACCCTTACCTCAGTGAAACATGCTGATATTATTTTCAGTATTTTGCCAACAATATTTCAAGTATTATTAAATTTTAATAAAAACCAGGACCCGTGGGATTGAATCCTGGTCGGGTGTACTGAGGGGGGTTATTCTTAAATGGTTTCACTCCACGTAAATACAAGTACATTTTCTCTCAATTCTACCTAACTCTTACCTAGCCCATTATTTAGTGGGGAAATGCCCAGACAGACAGTGGAACGCGGTCAAAACAAAACATAAAAACTGTCTAGACACCTTAACCCTAATAATAATAATAATAATAATAATAATATAATAATAATAATAATAATAATAATAATAATAATAATAATAATTCTTGGAAGGTGGTTCTGCGAGTGACGATACACGCAGATTTCGACTGTTGCCTTATCTTCCATCTTGAGAACCAGAATCGGTCCTCAAAAAACTGGTCGTCCATAAACCACGTAATGCTTTTTTCTTACCTTTTTAGCCCCCTCTCCCCCTATGTAACACCATGTAGATATTTAGCCTAGCCCCCCTCCCCCAACCTGTGTTACGTAACTTATCTCACCAAGAGTGAATGTCATTATTTCATAGGGAAGTTTTGTGATATTAAAGGAGAGATTCAGATTTAATACTTCTTAAAATCCATTTTAAATCCTGATTATAAATGATTTCAGAGAGTACTATTATTTATAATATTAGAATTTGAGTATAAGATCTGTGTTACGTAACACTTTGATGTACCCCATCCTCCCCCCATGTAACAGCATGTAGACAATAGAGCTCCCCCTCCTCCTCCTCCTCCCCCTCAAAGCGTTACGTGGTTTACGATCCCTAATAGCGAACGGCTTACCAATCACGTCATGAGCGCGCGCCAGTGGCGAAACGGACTCGAGGCCGCCGCTCCAAGAAACAAGTTCCCACGATCGATATTAAACGATGCCAGGACCTACTAGCAGTGATGCAATTTCTTAAAAACATTTTATTATCATTTTAGTTTAATTATTATACAGACAGGAAACAACGATGTTTCAAAACAAGGGCGGTGAGAATAGACGCCCTTACGACACACCTTTGGAAACCTCAGAGAAATAATAAATACAAACAAATTAATTCGTCCACTTAAGCGACTTAACACATTCAAGCACACTTCAGTGGCCGAACGGTCTAAGGCGTCACTCTCATGTTAGACTGGCCTGATGATTACGGGTAGATAAGAGATTAAAATTCCATTTGAGTCCACTAAGGGTGTTTTTTTTTATTTGAATTGTTTCCCACTCTCCTCCCACACAAATTAGGGTATTTCACCCCTAAACTGCTTCTTTCCTCATCCCTATCACCGTAATGTAATTACCATATTATATGTGAATAACTTGAACAGGTAGTAAATCGCGGTGATAAAGTGGCCGGCGTAAGGGTAAATGTGCAAACCAATAATGTATTACCTCAAAATGTGAATAAAAACATCGAGGGTTGGATATACCACATTTCATAGGGAAACATTTTAAATCAACTTGAAGCAATGCATAACCGATTTTTCATAACCTTTTTATAAAAGTAAAGAGTATACACAAAGGATGTGACCTAAATTTTCAAATTTCAAAATTATTCTGAGGCAGAGGTTCTCAACCTGTGATCCGCGAGGAGTATTGGGGGGTGGAGGGTTTCACAAAACAAATTTAGATTTTAAAATTATTTTCACATCATATAAAAACTATTTGCCATTCACAATTTGCTTGTAAATCTTTATTTCTTTACCCATTACTGTCCAACTATACATAAAAATTTTTTTATTAATATGAAATGGGCTAAGTAGAGTACTAGAAATGTGTGCGTAGGTTTTCAATTTCGCTTAGTATACCGGGGGAGAGTAGGGGGACCACGATATGGAAAATGTTGGGAACCAATGTTCTAGGGTAAAAACAATTTCAGAAAATGACAATATCATAGCGACAGTAATTCTTTGAGTTCTACCAAACCTATTTTTATTTTATTTTTAATAATTTACTTCGAGGATTATAATTTCAAAGAATACACATTTTCAACAACGAAGCTACAATCTATATACTATTTACGTTAGTCTGTGAATGAATGAAGGCTACCAAGACAGGGTTCATATGTCATAAAAAGTGGTTGTCTCTAAAAGCAATATATTGAGCTGTATTTTTACATAAAATCACAAAAGTTTTAACTTATTATAGGCTTTAGGCCTACTACAAAATAGTTATTTAGATAAGAAAAAGGTCAACTTAGTCAATTTTTTTTTGTCTGGCCACGACTAGTTTAATTTTAAGTATAATTAACAAACGACAGGGGAATCAAACCCGGAACCTTTGGATTAACGCAACAATGTTCAAACAATCAGCTCAGAGTCGTTCTTCGCCCATAATTAGAAGCAGAGTCCGAGATCGTCGATTACTTGAAAGTCAATAGAAAATAAAACATGTACTGCACAATTTTAATCAATCTATAATTATAACTTATAAACTATAAATAATGATTCAATAATTTCAAATCATTACAGTTAACGAGTTATAGCCTACGGGAGTAAGGCTTGTTATTTTATGGTTTTTGCGTAAAGTAGGCAGAAATTTAGTTAACTACGACAGTCATATGAAGAGTACAGAATGAAATATTAATAATATTACTATAAATATTACTTTGCTACCGCGGTGTGTACCCAAAAACAAAAAGTGTTCCGCAACAAATTTAGGCTTTTTTAGAGTACCGTTTGGGGAACACTATGGTGGATCTGATAAACTGCGCCATAGTAGAACCGAGAAAGGTAAACTTACTACCTTTCAGGGTTAACGAAGGGTGCAAGCAAGCTCAGTAAGTGGTATAGTATTGTGCATCAAGTCTTACTACCCATCCGGGCTACCCAAACATTCACATTAGTGGAGTAGGGACGATAAAGGTAAAGGTTAGAAGAAATGTACCTTAATTTGTGTGTAGGGTGGATGGATGGATAGTAAAATATTTAAAGACTACACCTAACCGGGAGTCGAACACATAAAACCAGATGAGTATTATTAGAGTGATGCCTTAGACCATGCTATCACCAATGCGTATCATATTTAAATAATTGTTCTATGTTCATCTTGATTGCTACCCACTACCTCCATCTCCGAGACTTATCTCACCGGTCGGACCACATCGTGACGTTTCCCTTTCACCGCCAATGACAATCAAGCGCGCAACAGCTTTCTCTGCTCCGTCTAGTTGCAACACTTTGACTCGGGCTCCTATAGTGTTACATTCAGCTTTAGCTCGCGTGCGAGTGTGAGAGAGTGAATGTTCGAGTTAGTGAATAATTGAGAAAGGTCAAAATAAGAGGAAGTGTACTCGAATTTACGTGGAAGGAGAGTGGAAAACCCCTTAGAAAAAAGCCAGCCTCAGTACACCCGACCGGGATTAGAGCCCAGAACTCTCCCTCATCGGTAGTCCAGTCTATTGCGAGAGTGACGCCATAGACCATTCGACCACCGAAGCAGGTATGACACAGATTGTGTGTAAAAGGATGCCCTAAATAACCCCTCCCTCCCCCCAATTCTCTGGGCCCGTTTCACACACACCAAAAACAAGAGTTCCCACCCCGGAGTGCAACGACCACCAGCCTCTGGAGCGCCTGGGAATTATCGACAAGAACGTAACGGTAGGCGGGAGACAAAAAAACAAATCAGGAGTAGGACTTCAAGCCGTGAGGCATTCTGGGTGTCTCCAAAGGCGCATGCGCGTCAGATGCGTGGGTGGGAGAGGGATGGCCGTGACCTAGTTGGTAACGGGCAGCTGACCAACTGGAGGGGGTTGGGACAGGATCGATCCATACACTGCGCATGCGCCAGACTAAGCCCTACTGTCACAAACATATGGGGAGTTGATGACGTCAATGTGGGATTGTACGGAGCTATTATTGTCACAGAGATACAATCACTCGTTTTTGGAGCCATTCTTGGTAAAGGGCACCGATTATTTACCAGATTCATATGAGGGAGATAAATAATTTTAAATGTTAATCCTTGTGGATTATTTTGCACGCTACTCTCACAGTAGATTATACCACCGATGAAGGCGGGGATCGGGTTTGAGTCCCGGTCGGATGTATTGAGGGTGGATTTTTCTAAATATTGGTCCACTCTCCCTACGCGCAAATGTGGGTTACTTTTTCAAGAGTTCCATCGTACAGAAAAAAAATCTTAACTCTTAACCTTGATTTCAACCAATAACAACGTTTTAAAATACATGACATAACTAATACTAACCGATTATTGGTAGCTACGACCCAATTATCTTATGACGGATAAGTTTCCAATCAAAGTCTTTAAACAAGATACAGTCACAAAATCCTGCGGACATCCTTAGGTAGGAAACGTTGAAAACTTTTTGAAATAATCGCTTTTTAATATGGTAGGTCCTGATTTTATTATTATTATTAAGATCTGGCTAATAACTATAATTTATTACTAATTATAATTCATCGCACTAAATAAGTTGAACAGATAGGATCATAAATCTTTGCTATACATTGCGATTAAATATGGCCTCATTTGTAATTCAAGTTTGATAGATGATGATTGATAAGCATCCTTTTTTATATACAAATCCTTAAGGATAGTAAGGATTGCTCTAATCAATCTATCAATCTTAACTTGCCATCCATCAATCTCACCTTTCCAGTTTACAATTATGGTACAGCTCATTTATTTTAGTGGCTGCAGATAAATCAACCTAAAGTGTATTTTCACGACGGTAAAGTTTATTTCCTGTGCAACCAATTAAAAGTTTTTTTAATAATTAAGTCGGCTTGATTTATTATTGAGAATCAAATAGTCAAAGCTATTATTTATGCTTTTAGTGATGATTACTCCATCTAGGTATCAATTCTGACAAATTGCCAAATGACACCTGGACAAGGGAATCGAACCCGGGACCTTTGGCTTAGTACACCAATGCTCTAACCACTGAGTTACCCAGGATGTATTATATTTCAGTTTTGTTTACACGGTGAAGGTAGAGAACAATAAATTGTTACTTTCAGCATAAACCGAGATTTAAACCTGAAATCTCGAGATAAACCGGTTCAAAGGGATTGCCATCCAGGCAAGTACTGATCTCGCACAACGCCGTTATAGTTATTATAGGTGCAGACAGAATAAGTTATTTTTGGTAACTATTCTTCAGAAAGTTGACTAGTACCCGAGGGATTGGCTAAGCGCTTTCAAGTTCGACTCATAGCTCGCGATAATGGGATTAGATTCGACTTAACAACTTAAAGTTACCGGTATTGTATTGTATATACCGCACCGACTTTAAAGTTGCTCCACCATTTTGAATATTTTTCAGAGGTTAAAATTATTATTTATTTTTTTTAACTTTTTTGAATTTTTCCATTGGTTACAGGCTAGAAGCTATAAGTTTGCCAAATTTCAAGTTTCTAGCTCATCTGGAAGTGGGTAAACATTAATGTCAGTGAGTGAGTCAGCCATGTGGCTTTATAGTAAGTATAATATGAGAAGTATTTTTTTTATCACCGCGTACTACTACCTGTTCAAGTAATACACATATTCAACTAATTACACTTATGAGTTAGGGATGAAGAGAGTTGGATTTAGAATAATTGTACCCGCACTTGTATGGAGACAAAGTGTAAAACCATTTAGGAAAAAAAACATCCTCAGTACCACCCAACCGAGATTCGAGCCTTTATCTCCCTGTCATCGGCGGTCTAGCCTATTGCGAAAGTGACGCCTTAGATTATTTGCCCAATGAAGAGGTTGAATATATAATTATTGTAAGAGAAATACATAGTATTTTGGTTATTATTTATATTCAAAACCCCTACAGTGTATAGTGTGACTTTCCTCTTCATCTAAAATATGAGTCCAAATACCGCTTTTCAATACGAAACGCCTTGGTGTGAGCGGTAGTCGTCCCTCCACGCGGTCGAGTATTGCGGGTTTGTATACATCTCAGGGGGTTGGCAGCCAGTTCGCTTACATACGTTAGCACTCTAGACGTGACCTGCACAGAGGATCGTGGCATCGATTCTCGATCCACTACATCCTTTTTTTTCCATTCCCTTTCCTTGCCTCCCACTCTCTAGCCGACTGCCTCTAAATTTAGCTTCTTGGGTCACGATAAATTTGGTCTATTGATGGCTTCTTGTGAAAATGTCGAGGAGTTTTGGGATGAGTTCTTTTACAGAACGTTTCGTTGTTTGAATTTTAAATGTGTGTTGCTGGAATCACGTTGATATTATATTATTTACCAAATTTAACACTGAGATATGATTATATTAATAATACATAATACCTTTCTCTAAATTAGCTAAGGGTAGTCACATTGTTTTTATATCATAGGGGTGTGTGAAGGTCATTTATTTAAATGCGAAGCGAAGTCTTAAGATAAGGTTTTTTGCTATCACATAGCACTACTTTTAATTTTAAAACTAACCAGCAAGTTAATCTAGATAAAGATAAAGGTTTTGAGAAGAAAACGAAACAAAAATCACACTATTGTTAATGGTGACAGATTTAAATATATATCTGCTAACGTCATATAATAACTAATCGATGTTAAACTACTATTTAGTTGTTGTTCTAAAAAGTCATATTAGGTGAGATATTTAAACTATGTTCATAATTCAAGTTTTCTTCTTCCTTCCAATTTTTTTTTTAAGATACAAAGGTTACTGTGGGTGTCAAAGTCGAAGAAAATGAGGTTTTACCTTAGACTTATACTTAGAAGCTAGGCACATGCCTATATTTTTCCCCCCATAAAACTGATTAGAGCGAGGTGATTTAACTGATGTTTAGAACCGGGGGATTTATAACTTAATGGGGAAACACGTCTTTTGTCACGTTCTCAAACTAATGTTTCAGTGAGATAACACATATTTGAATTAGTCTGCTTAGTTCTTCAGTTACCGGCCTCGGTGGTCAACTGGTCTAAGGCATCACTCTAACAATATACTTGACTTCCGATGACAGGGAGATGCAATTTTGAATCCCAGTAGAGTGTACTGAGGGTAGTTTTTCCTAAATATATTTCTACTCTCCCTCAACGCAAATGTGGGTACACTCCCTCTAAATTCAACCTTCCTCATGACCTCATCCTTAACATATTAGCGTGATTAATACATAAGCGTATAGCCCGAACAGTTAGTAAGACGCGGTGCTAAAATAAAAATTGTTCGATTCACTTTTTCACTATCCAATGGTCAACTACTTAAAGCGTTCAGTTAAATGTCCCAGATTTACAAAATACTCCCAGTAATTTAATAATGTTTCGTAATAATTCCTTGTATATGCCCTTTTTCTTTTCAGACATAAAAAATTACGGTGTTTTCCAGGGTGCGTGGCAACACTGAAAAACTACCCTCGATTTGATATGACCGGGATCCGATCTCCCCTCCCTGTCACCGACAATCCACCTAACATGAGTGAGGGTGACGCATCAGATAATTCAACCACCTATACGGGTGATCAATAATTGAGTTAGTTTGTAAGTTGTGCGCAATTATTAATGATTGGTTTAAACATTGCATTTTTTTTATCACCGCGTCTTAATTTAGGTTATACGCTTAGGTATAATTCATTCACGACCTTAGTTTACTTGGATGACAGCTCAAAAGTTACTAGAAACAGTCCCTAATATATCCCTATGTCAAAAGCTGACATCTTTCACTTTGGATAACTGTAATGAAAACAGATGGTAATATATGAATGTGATAGTTAACCACAGTAATTTAGGCCAATATTATTTATTAATTTGAGGTCTGACACAAAAATTATTTATCGTTCTATTCCACTTTAAAAAAAATTATTCACAGCACTTTCACTAAAGGTCTAACGAACATAGTTTCAAAATGGCAACCGGTGAATTTAAACCAGGTGATTGAACATGTACGTAAACATGCTCTTCACAATGATACACCCAGGGAGTGGATACACATATTTTATTCAGTTAAATATCTCGAAATACTATAAAATAATCGTAAAATAATTTATTATACCTAAAAAAATAACACGCATTTTCTCTTTTCCAAGTAAATACGATGCCTGTATTAAAAAGTATTAATATATGCACTATATTACACGTCACAGATTATATTCCAAAACAAAGAATAAGTATTTTTAATTATGTTTAAAAGATTGTTTCGGATTGGATTTAAAAAAAATGACTAAAAGTAATGAAATAGTGTGATAAAACTTAAGTTTACTTTATTTTAAATGTAAAATATAGCGAGTAATTAAAAAACTTATTATCTATAACAAAACAGTGGTATTGTAAATGTGTTGGCAACCCAAAATATAAACATATGATTTTTGAACTGTCAACCAGGTAAAAACCTATCATGACTCTACCAATTACGCTAATGTGTTAGGAAGGAGTAAGGTTGAATTTTTAGGAAGTATACCCGCATTTGTGTGGAGAGAGAGAGAGAGAGAGTGAGTGGAAAACGCTTTAGGAAAAGTTACCATCAGTAAACCCAAATGGGATTAGAACCCCGATCTCCCCAGACCAGTCTATATAGAGAGTAAATTGCATGTTAAATATAGGCTACGCTAAAAGACAAACCAGTTATTTGTAAATCCCTCGCCCCGACTAAACCAGCTGAGGAACGGATAGATATAGGCCTACTTATCTTACCGTGTCAAGAAATTTCTCCCCATCAAAATACATTTTCCTCGAAAAGGTCACAAGGTGTTACGCGGGGGGGGGGGGCGCGGCTACAAATTGTCAGGAGTTAGATCACGAAATCTAATTTAAAGTTGTCGGAGAACTCCAGAGTGGCTCTAGGAAATTAAAGAGTCCCGGTTCACTCGTTAATTAGCTTTTATTAAAAGATAGGTAAGAAAAATCTGCTGATGTGGAAGGAAAATGTATATTAATTACGTAGGAGAGAAAAGCTGTATGGATATTCAAGCGAACTTTAAAGTCAAAAGAAGATTGAAAATTAATATCAGGAAAAAGGAATAAACTGATATAGTTATTTCATTTAAACATTCTTTATTAGCACCGCATCTAAATACCCGTTTTAGTTATACCCATATTAATTAATTATGCTAATGTGTTAGGTGTAATAAATGTGGAATTTATAGGAAGTGCACCTCCAAATTTTCCTGGAGAGAGGATGAGAAAACCTATTTATGAGAAAAACACCCTCAATACACCTGACCGGGATTCGAGCTCTGATCTCCCCGGCCTAGTCTATTTCGAGAGTGACGCCTTAGACCATTGAACCACTGAGGTGGGAAGAAATAGTAGGCCTAATAATAATATTGTTTGATAGAACCAGATATATATTCAACCTATAGTTGATCAATATAAAGTATTAAAGGGAAACCATTTCAAGAGCACTATTTATAAGTTAACATACAATATTAAATAACCCGCACCGGTGGGTGGACACCCGAACAAAGGCGCGTGTCTCGTATTTTGAAAACTACAGCTAACGAGCAAAAACTGTTTAAATAGAATATAACAAAACTACCGGCTCAATAGGACTAAAAAGTTGTAATTTAATTATAAAATGTATGAATGCTACTAATACAAATTTGACTAGCCTTTAGCTTTGATTCGGAATTATATTAAATTGATTGTTTTGTTCCGAATGTAAATGTAAATTAAAATGAAAAAACAAAACCATAAATACTAACAGCCATGACTGGATAATACAAGGCATGTCATTATTAATTTTCTAAACATATTTTTTTTTAAAACAGCAGCAAACAGGTGCGCTCAATTGTGTATTGACGTCCTGTAGGTCCCCATTAGTGAAACATCGCATTTGTCTTTTGTTAATTTAAAGTTATGCCAGTTTTATTTTAGCTGCCATTATCAGAATCCGGCATGATTTTAACATGAAACAATGACACGTCGTGAAATACCCAGTAAAAAAGCCGACTAATATCAAATGATACAATAAAATATTATGAGAATACAGAAATAATCTAGCTCAAGAGCAAGTAAAATCTGTATTTGTTAAGTTGATAGCGCCTACTTTTAAAATACATATATCTTAATTTCCCCCCCCCCCCCCCCCCTCAATTTTATTATTTTAACTAGGGATGTTCAGCTAATACTTTCTAACCAACTTATTTTATCAGCACACGACATACAAACTGATTCTATAAACAAGCAGTGCACACCCCTTGAAAGGAAGCAACAAAATTTCTCCACTGGTTCATTTTTCGTCCGTGTGTTTAGAATCGAACTCTTAGTTCAGTAGGTAGATGCACCTCCTGCTGAACTAAGGAATCGAGGTAATTAATGTTTAAAATATGCTACACATCTAAAAATATGTTTATACCGCCATAATTTGAATGATTTGAGATACAGGGCAGGTAAGTAACGGAAAATTCACCGGCATTTACTGGAGGAGAGATTGATAAACCGTGTGTTGTGAAGAAAGAACTCGCTGCCACAGATAGTAGTAGTTTGACCGCTACCGTGAGGGCGGGGTTACATTCGCGAGCTGGTCGCAAGTATATCCGCGCCCTAAGAACCAAGCATACTATCCGGGTAGCCAACATACGACACCCGCTTCGGTGGCCGCATGGTCTAACGTGCTACTCTCGCAGCAGACTAGACTGCCGATGACGGGGAGACCAAGGTTCAAATCTCAGTCAGGATGTACAGAGGGCGGTTTTCCTAAGATGGTTTCCCCCTCTCCCTTCACGCAAATGCAGGTATACTTCCTTTTAATATAACCTTTACAATCCCTAAAACCATTAGCGTAATTAGTACATAAGTGTATAACCCAAACGGGTAGTAAGACGCGGCGTTAAAAAAAATAGCTGAGGAGGTAGCCTATACCTTGATTTTAGTAAGAAGCCTGTTCTGGAAGGCCTTATTTCTTACCAAAATACTACTCTCCAGTAGTAGTTAGGTAGGATAAAAGGCCTTCCAGAACGGTAATAGCAAGTCTGCTCTGGAAGGCCTTTTACCCTACCAAAACACTTCTATACAGCAAGATTCTGGTACGAAACAAGGCCTTCCAGAACTGACTTCTGACCAAAATCAGGGTACAAAGGTGCCGACGAATGGGGTTAGAAGGAAGAGAGTGCGGGAAGAGAAAGGGATAAGGTTTCCGTACCCTTTCAGGTGCAGGTAGTGAGATAAATACTCGCCTTTTAACATCTCAACGTCTTCCTTTGGGCGCTTGCCAGCGGAGAAAGTTACTCTTTTATATTTATTATATGTGCTCGCTTAACAGTGCCAAGTTCATCGCTTTGTAGGTCAAACAAGTCTTTCCGTTCAAACTTGGCTTCCAACAACAAGAAAAATACTTTTTTTTTAGAAGAAGAAAGGTGGCACGCAACTCACATGACTAAAAAAAAAAAGGGAAATTAAGGACGTTTACTACCAGGGTTGCCACTATTTTATTACTATCAAATTCCCTGTTTTTTCCAAGTTTTCCGGAAGGAATTCCCATTTTTCCAGGTAGTTTATATTGTATATACGAGACAATTTTTTTATTTTTTAAACCAAACTGACTGTGTGAAGTCATGTAACTTATGTTAAAAAAAACAGGATGCTTTAATAATAATAGAGAAATACACCTTCCGTACCTTTACAGCCCTTGTTTCAGGGTTAATAAGATATGTTTGAATCAGCGTGCTTAATTCTTTAGTTCACTTTATTTTTGTACACCTAAACCCCTATCTTAAGATTTCGGTAAATGTCCCATTAGCATTTTTAAAGATAATATAGTAGCATTTGCGTGGAAGTAGAGTGGGAAACCGTTTAGGAAAAAAAATCATCTCAGTATATACAGCCGAGATTCGAACACCGCCCTCAGGCCAGTCTATCACAAGAGTGACGCCACTCTTATCAACTAAAAGAAACGCGAAAGTGATTTGGTATCAACCAAATAAGAAAATTAATTTAAGGCTTTAGGGCGTAGAGATAGTCAGATAGTCAAAGTATATTTTGTTGCTTATTTATCTTGTTTCAGGGCAATTATTGACTAGAATGACAAGCGGGAGATCCAAAGGTTTGATGTAAACGAAACACACACAAACAACCATAAAGATTTTAAAAAAAACTCGACTTGTGCGCGACGATGCAGGCGTCGTGCGACAAAATAAACTTCTTGGGGGGAGGGGGGAAGGCTTTCTTTGGAATAAAGTAGTTATCCCTTTCACCCCTTTTTCCCTTGTACAGATTATGCTAAATAACGTCAAGTACATAAAGTTGAAATTGTATTCAACTGTTGATGGTAAAAGTTTTTAGTAAAGTACTTGAATTTAGCGAGAGGAAGATTTTAATCTTGGACCTTCTTTTAAAAGTAGGTTGTATCGTTGCTGAGGTAATATTTTATGCACTAGCACAAAATACCGGGCATTGCTTGAGATGATTTTTTTTTAATATAGAGGTTTATTTTTAAAAAATAAACTTAATAAATAGTGTCCTTCACAATCGTATTAAATTTGATAAAACTGGGTTGAAAATTTAAAGCTATAATAGCCTAACAAACCTACATTAGAATATTGTTATTTTAGCACGAGTGTATCTGAGTACTTAATCTCAAGTGTAGAGATTAAGATAGCTTAGAATAAATACATACGTATTAGAGTGGAGAGAGTATGAGAAACCCAAAGAGTAAATTCCATGTTCACCAATGATTATTGTTATTATTATAACCTCAACCTACCCGCTAACAACGACCTAGAGTAGCCCCATGGCTTCTTTGCTGCTGACTGACAGTTCACAGCTGACTTCTGACAGTCAACATTTAGGTATATACCTAAATTTTGACTGTCAGAAGTGACAGCTACTAAACACATGTTTTTTGCAGATCATATGGTTCGGCTTAGGGATACATAATTTGGTCCGGTAGCTTTTCAAAGCCGTCAGCTGTCAGCTGTGAGCTGTCAGTCAGCACCAAAGAAGCCATGGGGCTACTGTAGTTCACCTTCATCTGTTGTGAGTGGCAGGATCTGTACTTTATAGAAATACAGTTAACAACTTAGCCATGTAAATAGAACGTTGGTCAACTAACCATAAAGACCGGTCCACACGCGATGTTTTGCCTGCGCAGTTCGGGACGTAGCGTGTGGACCAGAAAACTGCGCGAAGACGGTACATGGAAATAAAAAAAACTGAGACAGAGAGTATTTTATCTGTGAACTGAACTTCTTTTCTACACGTGTTGCTCAGTTTTCCTTCGATATTGATGCAGGAACAATGTTCGTGGAGTTAAAAAAATGTGTTTTTTTAACTGATAATTATTTTTTTTTGCTCAACGATGACCGATCTTCGTCAATGTTCACGTGACTTTCTTAAGAACACCCATTCCTGAGTTTGACCAGACCTGACCAGACTAGCACTTTTTTTTTAACACCTCGTCTTACTACCAGTTCGGGTTATACGCTTATTTAGGCCTACTAATTACGTTAATGATTTTAGGAACCAGGAAGGTTGTATTTAAAGGAAGTATACCGGCATTTCCGGGGAGGGGGAGTGGAAAACCACTTAGTACACCCGACCAAGATTCGAACCTCGATCTCCCCGTCATCGGCAGTCTAGTCCACCACGAGAGTAGCGCGTTAGACCAAGAAGCTACACAAGTAGGTAAACCCCATCTTGATTAATATCATCTAAGCAATTTATTCTATATTATTAATCTCTATAACATTCAAAACCATTAGTGAAACACCCATATAGTGTCTCCAGCTGGGATTTAAACCCGTTCTTCCCAATCGAGAAGCAATTTGCCTAGTGTGTTTAAAGTTGCGTCTTTTGTGGAAAACAGACTCAAGTACATATTTTTTTTGCACGCGGTCATATTTAAGAGGAGTCGTAGTACAGATCTCATATCTGGAAAGCTTCTAGCTCAAATTACGTCTTGGTGGCCAATGTAGATATATTTCAGTGTTTTAGGAGGGGAAGGGATTCTCTAAAGCGGGAATCATCATATTTACTCATTTGGAAATGAATTCGTTCCATGACGAGTTTATAACGCGCACGATTCCTCTTAATATCCAACAAGCTGACGCCACAAAGAACAATAAACACAAAGTGTTACGATACCACCCTGGCTGTTCCTCGGAACCGAACCAGGAAACTGAGACTTGTAAGGAGTTTGCAGGAATAGAGCGCTGGGTCAAATATGATCCATTATTCATGGTCATGGATCAAACCATGCGCTTCATAACAGGGACTAAACAAACATTTCAATAAACACACTGCTATGTTTGGATTCGGGTAACACGCGGAAATAAACATGGCCTTATACAGAGATCTGTGTAAATACAGAATGTTTAGATACAAGCTCGTCAAAGCAACTATCATTAGTTTCACGGCATTATACAATTAACATTATTCACAGTTCTGGTCCTGGTTTTTTAACCGCGTCTTAATACCCGCCTAAGGCTACACGCATTTTAATTACCCTAATGGGAAATGAATAAGGAAGATATAATTTAGGAAAAAATGTATCCCACATTTACGTGGAGGGACAGTGGGAAACAATCTAAGGAAAAAACCTCAAAACATCAGACCGAGATTCGAACCCGGTCTCCCAGTCACAAACAATCCAGTATAATACGAGAGTGACGCGTTAGACCAGCGTTTTTCAAACTGTGATCCGCTATAGTTATCTTTAAGTTCCGTGAGGAGATTTTATAATATTCTTTATTTGTGTTTCACACTATAAAACAACGTAATTAGGATTGCCAATTTTTTTTTTTTTCAAATCTAAATAAAGGACACTTTTCACAGGCGCAGCCAGAAAATGTGACATGTTCCATTTAAGTTATACTTGTAAAATTTAACTGGCATTTGTTTAATGTTCATAATACTAGTGTTAACATTTTTATGAGGGTTTCAGTATATATTTTTTCTGGTGCAAGGGATCCTTATGTCTGAAAATTTGTGAGCCCTTGCGTTAAACTATGCGACCGCAAATGTGGGGGTAAGTCAAGTAAAATAACCCGATTATAAAAGTATCAGAAGAAAGAATTTCTAGCAGTCATGAAAATAGTTAACAGTCCAATTTTTTTTAGGAGGAACTTTATACGACAAATATAAAAGTTACTAGATCTACATTCACGTATAGTCACGCAATCTGCAGCGGTCACTTTTTATAGATAGTTTTTTTTAGTTATTTGGCGTACACTTTCTAAACCGACTGATTATGTCAGACTGGCTTACTTCTAGAATAGACACAACATCCAGCCCCCTGGCTGCCAAGTCATCACTGTGAAAGGGGAATCTCACATTTAACGAATAATAGATTTTCAACCATGTCAGTAATCGAGCCCGGGACCCTTAACTCAGTAGGGTGTCACTCTACCGATTGATCCAATGAAGTGTTGGACGATAGATAGTATTTAAACCTACTATATATCAATAATAAATTAGAAAATATGTGATTAATGTTAACCGAAAAAAGTTTATATTTTCTAAAAGTTTTTTACTCCCTAAATTCTTCTATACATTATGACCGCAGGTAAAGACTTTTTAACATAAAAAGGCACGATTCAGACCTATTCAATAAATAATTAAATCTCGAACCAATGGCGATACAAACCTCCGCTTCTCCTGGACGGATTAATAATACAAATAATATACCTCTAATTGCCACGCGAAGAAAAATGTTTCTCCGCGGCCTCGTTACGAGCTACCCCATACGGGACCGGCAGGCACATTTATCTATCTTCTCCAAACATCGTATGGGGGAAAAATAAAGTTTGTTTGGTTGCGTCTCAAGATGCCCATGTATCACTCCGCTGACGCTCTTATTTTTGTGTAAAGAAGTACTGGAAATACATCTAGTAGGGCGGGTTTTGTCAGAGATCTACAGTTCATTTTTCATAAAAAGAGGGCCTTTTATAAAATACAAACATTTTTTCTTCCAACAAGGATTACATTTTACTATTTTATTAATGTTATTTTATAGGTATTGCTCGAATTTATCAAAAGTAACCGCACGACTTGACATATCAATACGTCAAAGTAGATCTAATAACTTGTATAGCAGTCGGATAAAGAGCCTTCCTATGAAAATTGGATTGTGACAGGGTCGTTTATATTTGCCTCGGAGTTCCACACCTTCCAGACATAGAAAAATAACCCACGGTGCTGCCAACGCTGTTAACTAAACCTCTCCAGGAGTGATCAATTGATCCCCACACGATTGTGTGTGTTCATCGTACATAGTATGTGCCGGCACAGCAATAAATAGTTTGCTCATGCACGTTAAATCTCATTAATGAGACTTCTTATCTAATTGAGTGAGAAATTATTAATATTATTGTTAATGTGAATCTGAAACCAAAACTAGAATAGCTAGCTGGAAACATTAAGTTGCGACATGAAAAGGAATGAATGCACTTTCAAATCCACTTTAAAGAGCAGTCTAACAACGACTGTTGCAAAACTGAATTGTTGTTTAACTACCTCGCACCTAGATTACTTAAAATTGGAGGGAAAAAAAATACGCGTGTAGAAAGTTATATTTTTTCCCACTATAAAAAAACTAACTATATCGGGGAAAATACTAATTTGGCAACAGTGTAGGACACCTGAGAGGTGTCCTATTCAAGAGATGACAATCTCGAGGCACCACGATTGTTTAAGCGCAATCATTATTAAATAATAATTTGTGGAAATGCACCTACATTTGATTGGAAAGGGGTAACCCCCTATCCCCCTCCCCTCGCGAGCACCCAGCTTAAATTCTCACGTATCTCATGACCAATGGAGAGCCTGACGCCTTAGTCTTGTGATCCCAGGTGCAGGTGCCTCCTTTACAATGTCACCCACAAGGCAATAAGCCACACTTATAGGTGCATAGTGAGGTGGAAGGGGACGTGAGAAAAGGCCAGTGTTTTTTGTAGTTTTGAGAGCAAACCTTTTTTTTTTGTCCAAAATAAATCAAATATTGCTTCAGTAGAAACAGAGTTTAATTTTCTTCACACGGTGATATCGACATTTGTTGAAAATATGTAATGAGCATAGCGGTATTAGATGATAAACTTTTTAAACAAATAGAAAAAGTTGTTATTCAATTCCAGAACACTCTTGACAGATATTCAATAAATGTTTGATATAATGTGGAGAAAATTGAACTATGTTTCTAATGGTTTTTTTTTAAATCAAAAGATTGTTTTGATAAAAAAAATATTGCAAAAAAACTTCCCTTGATTCGCGGTCCCTAGACTCCCATCTTAAGAGAGTTTGGATTCGAATATAGGTGTAAGAAATGGTTGTGCTCAATGTTCACGAAATGTAATTTTAGTCATTGCTATGTTTATATATCGACACATATATGATTTGTTAGAAGTGAAAGTTGAACAACGCATATATGGACGTAGGCATATAGCAAAGCTAGGCGAGTAAAAGGTTTATAGAAATAACTATTTTTCATAATTACGTTAAATTTGCTATGACCTAAAATCATAATACCGCTATGATTTCTTGAGTCTATACCTTAAAAATGTATGTATGGTTCAAATTAATAATTAATATAAAACACAAATAAAGTTTTGTTTTATTCGTTACAATCTTGTTTTAGATAATATATAATAGAAAAGGTGTCTAATATCTCTGTCCCATCAGACTATTTATGTTTTGAGCGCGGGTTTCGAGAAGGGTTGTGTACCCCTGAGTCATCCACTTAGGTTTTCCACTTTAGCTACCAGTAAAAAACACCACCTTTATTCCCCAGTTGGGGCTCACACGATGTATACCCAAGATACATAGGTACATCAAGAATTCATGGCGGTGGGCAAAGGGGTGTAAGGGGGGTAAAGAGGGGCAAAGGGGGTCGGGGGATTAGTGGGGGGCAGGGGAGGAACTCCACGTGGGCAGACTTCTAAAAATGTAGTGTGTCGCGTCAATAAAAAAAACTTTTTGAATAGAATTGAGAGTGAATGTAATTTGTTTTTATAAAGGCCCAAGGTCATCTGAGTCCGTGGTAGTGAGGGGTTCGATTCCATGTGGCGGTGTCGGAAATGCCAACATAAGAATTGGCCGTTCAGTGGAAAAATGTGTTGGGGCTTGGCGTCATTTTAAAATGATCTGATTGGTTTAAATTCCCCCGATTCGCTAACTGGCCAGATTATCCGTATGTTTAAACCTACATCAAAAGGATAGGGCTGAATAAGCTTACATTTTATAATAAATGTATCCGCATCTGCATGGAGGGAGAGTGGGAAACCATTCAGGAAAAAACTCAGTAGGCACGACCGAGATTCGAACCTCCGATCTCACCGTTATCAACATGCCAGTCTAACACGAGAGTGACGTCTAAAGACCATTCGGGCACTGAAACGGGTGTTTTCTCAATTAATTGACATCAATTCTATATTTTTCTATATTCAAGGGTTGAAATCCAAATATTGTATTCAAAATAACTTCTCAGTGCTTGCTCTAAGTTCTAGAGTTCTAGTCCGCTTTACAATATGAAGACTCGAAAGATTTGGATACCCTAGACTTAAAGAGTGTGTTGACAATAGGCTCAAAGATCATCCCGACTTCAATATCATCATCCAGAGATGTTTTAACTATGTATGGAGGGTTTTTCAAATCTTTGTATTGCACTGAGAATTACCTTGACTCTGCCTCTATTAGTTGCTAACGCCTAGAGAAGTTGTTCAAAGTTAAAATTTTATAAAAAAAAATCTGTTCAAAGCACTATGCATCAAGAAAGATTAAGTTGAAGTTCAATTCTCTCTTTAGAATATAAAATAGCCCAAGCATATTAGCTCAAAGAATTAGAAGAAAAGTTTGCTGACACGAAAAATTCTTTGTTATTGTGTATCTGTATTTTTGTATGAATGATTTTTTTATTTATAGCAAAAATATTTTTTCTTATATAAATACATGAATCACAAGGGTTTTTTAAAGCTTTTTTTATGTTTTTTAAAGGGGGAGGCGGCAAAAGGGCACAAGCCGGCCTTGATAGTAAGAAACGGTGGGAAAAAAACAAGTAAAATTAGGACAGTGCGAATAAAACAACAAAGATAACCCCTAATTGTTAAGTGAATGTGTGAGGCAAAACTCGCCAAAATATCATAGCGATGTTTATAAAACAATCAAATGAGAAAAGAATAGTTCTCAAACAAAGTAGGCATACTCTCAGAAATAATACATTATTTTTGTAATACAGAAATAATACATTCTCTTTCTAATGTATAAATTACCTTCTCTTTGCAATACAGAAATAGTAAGTTCTCTTTGCAATGCAGAAATAGTAAGTTCTCTTTGCAATGCAGAAATAGTAAGTTCTCTTTGCAATGCAGAAATAGTAAGTTCTCTTTGCAATGCAGAAATAGTAAGTTCTCTTTGCAATTCAATTCTAAAATAGAATGCTGCCGACTGAAAGAATGATCGTCACGGACAATAATGTAACAAACATCCAAGCCGCACAACAACCGGTTTACAATACATTTGCATCATACAGAGAGAGAGAGAGAGAGAGAATTAACGTTTGATTTCTAGACACAGGACTGTTTCAACTTGCTCTAGAACCATTATCAGAGTAGTCTAAAGCTTGATTCACACGTTCGCCGAAAATATAAAGCAGAATTTGCCTCAGAGGCGCAGCAATTTACACACTTTAAGTTGACCCATGATTCATTGCAACGCTAACGTAAAACACTTGACTATCAACAGATTTTATTTTCTGGTAGATAGACATATATTTTAGATCATTGTCCCGATGGATGTTTACAAATTACAATTGTGTGTCTTGGCACAATCCACACACGTTTTACATTAACGGCTTATTTCAAATCTCCTAGCAACGACCAACGAAGCTGTCTGTGCTAGTTTCTGGCTGTAGAGTGCATGCCTTGTCAAATGCGCATGCGCACTGATTTAAGATGGTTCTGAAATTTGATTGGTTCTCCTGTGCCTAACATCTTGAGCAGAGCGGACAAATTAGATAATAGTTTAACTTCAGCAGAGGAACAGGGGAACTCAGCCTTGTGAGAACAAATTAGGAGCTACTTGATTGAAAAAATTAGTGGATCCTATCTAAAAAATTGAGGTTAGCGACCCAAGACTTCGTTGTGCTGACCACATGACATCCTCTATCCTCTTAAGTTAGCACTATTCACCAACAGACGGTGGCCACTCAGTCAATATGGCTCGATTTATTGCTGGCATCATGGTTCTTTTTATCTCCATAAGTAATATTATAATTATTTAAGCCTAAAGATTTTTTTGTTATAAAACCTGAAAAAACCAACTTATAAAACTGACGTTTAATTCTAGCTCATCCTTAATACTTACTCCTTTAGTCTCATTTCTAGACTGTAGCATGTCCAATTATAAGAGGACACAGAATGTGAGCGCAAAACTGTCGACTTGCGGAAGACAATGGAACCGTGTTTTAATAACCAGGTGGACCTGGGTGGGTGTGGTCTCAAATTCAAGATTACAATGGACATTTCACGTTTCGGTCCGTGTTACCAAGGCCACACGGGGGTGGAGGAGTGTCAGGAGAACAGAAGAGAGAAGGAGGTATATCAACACACAAACACAGCGAGAACAATGAAACAAATACTACTCGGTATTTAGAACAGGATGGAAACAAGGTACCGCCTTTTTTCTGGCTTTCAAGGCTGCGTTTACTCACTTGTATCAAAACGGTACAAAATGGCAGTCACGCGCCGGCCTTGCTTGCCAACGTACACCCGTAATTAATAATATTATTAAAATTATGGAACCGGCGGGCTTTGTATGAGCGTTAAGTAGGTTCGACTGACAAGGAAGGCTGCTCTTAGATGATAGTCAACTCAAGCCTGAGTAGTTATCTCCCACAGTGGGGTTTTCTATTCTCTCCCCAGGCGAATTTTAGCTAAATTAAGGTTAGATGGGGGAGGGGGGGAAACGTGAGTCCAACAGTTTAGAGTATTTATAGCAAAATAAAAAACTATCGTGGTCAAATTAAATCAACCATTTCTTAAGTAGATAAGTTTATTTTAATTTTCTATAAATTATAACCTCAACAGTTCTTGAATATTTGTATTGGGCGACGTGTCATTTGACCAGAGGACTCTCGTGTTTATTTGAAAAGTGTATGATGCTCTCTAATCTCACTTTTGAAACCAGTATTAAATTGTTATAATAAAATAAAATATCCAACTTAACCCAGTCTTCATATAAATTTACCAAATTTAACTTTCTTAAACGCAAGTAAATAACTAACATTTAATTTTGTTTTAATCACCCCATATTACTACCTGCTCAGGTTGTACGCATTCTTCGACTAAAATGGGGTAGGGAGGAGCAAGGAATAATTTTAGAGGTGATCAACCCGCATTTGCGTGGAAGTAGAGTGAGAAACAATTTAGGAAAAAACCCACACTCAGTAGAACCGACCAGGATTCGAAACCCAATCTCCCCTTCATTAGCAGGCCAGTCCAGCACGATCGTGACGGCTTAGATCATTAGACCAATGAAGCGGGTAACGTTTAATTAGAGTGCAATATTTTCTATAGGTAAACTTTTATTTTATTTCCTTACAAGTTAACCGATAGCCAAATAAAACCACCAGTGATTTTCCCCTTATTTTCCGGTAGGTTAACAGAATGCTACTCTTCGAGTGCAGTCATTACTAACAATTCTAATATAAACATATACGGCTGGGTATATTTTCAACACTTGGCTTAAAACAAATAAAAATCCATTCGCGGAAAACGGCACCTTGTGCAAAGCTGAACGTTAAAAAGTGCCACTAAAAAAAATAAAGTGGTAAACTAATTTGAAAAAGCCTGACGCGAGACCCCCGGCACCGCATTTAACTGTTGCAATCATCCCAGAACGCCCAGAAGAGCAGGAAACAAGTGAATGTTCGATTAGTCAGGGTTGCCAAATACGAGGTTGCTAACGGTCCGGTTCATTAGGATGGTCATGCGGAGACTCGCCGTTGATTAGCAGAGACGTGAGGTGACCGCGAGCACTTTTTTTTTTCGCTACCGTCCAGGATGAGGAAGGCAGTACATTTACTACCCCGTTAGAGTGGTAAAAGGTCAGGATACGTCGCAGAAAAATCCACACGGAGGTTAGACCACCAATGCAACCCGCCACGATTCAAACCCAATTAAATCCCAGCGTCCCGATTCAAAGTAGGGCGTGCAAACCGCTGAGCCAACACACTGCCGAGTAACTCTGACACACGGTGGTACATTTCCAAGTACAATTAATGGCAATGAATATCAACAAACAGGCGGCGAATCATTGTAATTACGGCCTGAGCACGGGATGAATCCTGTATAGATCAGTGCAGTAGCATTGAAGCGCTAATCTAAGGGTTCCGATTCGATTCCCGTGTCCAGGTGTTATTGTTCAACAATTTTTTTTAGCACCGCGTCTTACTACCCGTTCGGGTTATACGCTTAAGTACTAATTACGCTAATGGATTAGGAATTGGGAAGGTTGAATTTTACAGGAAGTGAACCCGCATTTGCGTGGAGTGAGAGTGTAATACCGTTTAGAAAAAGAAAAAAAAAACAGTTCACCCGACCGAGATTAGAACCTCGATCTCCCTGTCCTCAGCAGTCGAGCTCAACACGACTAGCGTGTTGGTCAACTACGCCACCGAGGTGGGTTTCAACAAATTAAATTAAGTATAAATGTGAGAGGCTTTTTCTTCCGAGTCCTACAGTTTGGCAGCAATTTTTTTTTTTTTGTGGAAGAGATTGTACACGCTCCGATGAATAGTTACTAATCATCGTGTCGTTATATGAAAAAAAAATGTTATTTTTAAATTAGTTTAAAATTAGCGATTGGGCATGAAATTGATTTTTAAATCTACGCATGTAACTCTTTTGTTCACGCCGCTCGAAAAATACACTAATCAGATTAAGGGCGTAGAAGGAACAAGTTTAAATTAAACCCGCCTCGGTGGCGTGGTTGTCTAACGCGCTAATTTCGTGTTGAGCTAGACTACCGAGGACGGGGAGATCCGAGGTTGGAATATCGGTCGGGTTAACTGGGCTGGGGTTTTCCTAAAGTTTTTTCACACTCCTTCCACGCAAATGCGGGTTCACTTCTTCTATATTCAACTTTCTCAATTCCTAATCCGTAGTTAGTACTTAACCTGAACGGGGAGTAAGACGCGGTGCTAACATATTAAAAACCCATTTTAAATTAAGTTAATGCAACAGAGTTCTAGTTAAGAGGAGCTTTACCGGGTATCGATTCGTGATCTGCCATAGAGAGCTGAGCGCGCGAACGCTGAAATAAAAATGAAATGGCGGTAGGAAGGTAGCTTTGTATCTGACTGTTGCTTAATCTTTGTATATTTATACGTCAAGCCATATTTTACTTTTGACAAAAATATGTCAATGCCAATAAATTGATAAAAAAAAGTTGACTTTTGTCACTTTGTTAGAAAATAAAAAAGATCTTATTTGTCGCATTGTCTAAGCCCTAAGGGGTTTCTTTCGCCAAAAAACTAGACGGCCGATGACTAGAAATAGGGATTCAAATCCCGGTAAGATTTACTGAGGGGGTTTTCAGTCTACCTCACCCTTAGCCCAATAAAGTATACAGTATATTCGAATAACCCGAACGGATATCAAGACGCGGTTAATAAGCAACCCAAAAGGGAACTGCTACCTATGTCTGAACACAGAATCATTTACAATATAAACTCGTTAGACCAAACCTCGGTAGTCCGAAATGCCGGATGATCCGAAAACATTTTCTGGTACCTGCTTCCCCGCTTAATTTTAATTTTCGTTAATCCGAACAAGCTTTGGTTCCAATTAGTTCGTATTAATAAGGTTAAACTGTATATTGTCCACTTTTTTTTTTCCAAATTCTTCATTAGTAAAAACGCATAAGTTGGTGGTCACGCGGTCTAGGCACGTTGCTTTTTTAAGTACCACTATATTCTATATGGTGTTAGCCAGTCTCCCCCCTCTCCTAGGCCTCCCCAACCCACACACTTTACGAGGTTAACTTTGTGTCAGAGTCATAATTAATGCAGGTGATCCGCACGGGTCGTAACTCGGCAAGCGACGCCGTTATAAGAAGCCCACTCTTGTATGCAGAGCGCCGACGTAAATAACTTACTCTCACTTTATTTAAAAAGTTTAATTACTTGGCGAGGTACAACTTGCGGGGAGAGTACGTTATGCAAGCCCCAAACGCCATCAAGAATAATTATATTTAAAAAAAACCATTAAAACCTCATTTTAGATTACTCTACTAGGATAAAATATAAGAGTCTAGATTTTCACAACACCTGCAAAATGTGTGCAGATTCGTACAAACTTTTTTTTTTTACCTTTTAACAACTTTTTTCACTTCTCGAAAGGGTGGCTAGTTTGGAATTATTCCAAGCATTTTGGGGGGTGGGGGTGTTCGGTGGGTAGGAGTAGCCATGTATGTTCTCTGGACTTTTTTTTAAATCTAAAATAAACATTGTTGAAACATTTTATATAATATTATAATTGCTTTGCAAAAATATAAATATATTTACTTAAGTTTAACTAGTTTATTAATAAAACCTCAATAAACTTTTAAAAAACTGGATACCTAGTAAGACTGTTTTACAACAAAAATCTCAAGCGTTATCTGCAACAATGTTTATTTTAAAACCGAAATATGTGCTATCGAGATGATAGTTTATAAAAGGAAAAATAATAATAATTCAAAGCTCGCTTTAACATTTTAACACAAATATTCTTCACGGCTTAAGAGAGAGAAAATAAAACCTATAAAAAATTAAAACTTGGAGTTTTTTCTTTCGAACAAGAGTTTATTTTAAAGGATAGAACAGGAAACCTACACGATGCGGTAACTGATTCCAGCTGTATCTAAGTTAGAAGTTATCCGTGGGGTAAAATGGACTAACCTGGATAACACCCAAACTAGGTTACACAGCTCGAACCAGACAACGCACTGCTGCGCTGTTTTCTATACTTTACTTTTATTTATTTTTAAACCGTTAAATTGAGACCAGTGAAACAGTTTGAACATTGTATAAAAAACACAACAAAATTAAAAATAATTATTTTTCAAATTAAAAGAACTGTTAGACTGAGTCGAATTTCGCTGTGGCCAAGTGATGAATGCAGAAAATTGCACTTCAATGGGAATTCTGGTTCAAGTATTATCATGTATCTAATTAGCCAGTTAATAGGTCAAGATGGGATGTTAGGGTACCTTCAGATGGGTAAACTTAGCAGCGCCACTTTTTGTGGCTGCCGCCAGCGACAAAGCCAACTACTCAGACCGGAGGCAGCGCTACTTTTTTTGTTTGAATGCGTGTGAAAACCTCAATTTATCTCCTGCTTTTCAAACGGAAGAGCTTCTCAGAAGCGCCATTAAGTGCCCCCGTTTGAAGGTGCCCTCAGGTGAGAACCAGCTTTACTAATCCTACCTCTAGTTTGGAGAAGTCGACCCTGATGAGTCTCCGGGTGGACTTGCTGCTAGAAGAGTCTTCCTTCGGGACAGAGGTCGTGGGTTCAACCGGGATAACTGCAACACAAACAAAATCAATCACATTTCATGCATATACCTTTTAACAACAACAACAACAAAAATCGTGTCCGTGTAGATACGTACTGAACCGGGATTCAAATGCTCACCCTCAAGACTCGAGCGAGCTTAACCGCCCAAGTGCTCTACTCATTGAGTTACCCAGGTTAACCACATCCAAGAGATATTTATCACAATCTCTCAGGGCTCTAAATATTGTATAACCTGATTATTATCGCAGTTAAGCGTTGGTAAAAGTGTTCTGGGTTATAATCCGTGTCCTAGGCAGACGTCCCAGGATTAAATATTTAAAAGCTTAGTCTAATCCATATCCATTAACAAAATGCCAGTGTGCTTCAGACAATGTTAACTCACTTCCTGGGGACTTTGGTTCGAATACCGGTTGGATACGGTGTGAAAGTGGGCGGAGTATCGGTGGCCCGGAGTTGACCCCTAAATGACTTTTCAGGATTTAAGTGTCTTATTCGTGTTAAGACTAGCCATATAATTATAAACTAATTAACTTATTAACCTTTCGGGGCTAATTCCTGACAAAACCTACCCCTCCTAAAACTGCATGAAAAATAATTGAAAACTGCAATATTGTTAAAAGTATAAACGTCCGTTCCAAATTTTAATAAACCTTCAGTAATAAGCTAATCAAAACCGTGACAGAGTTAAGTAAAGGCTTATAAAACCCCGTAACATCGCTCCATAACTCATGTAAATTTATTTACCAGGCTTACAATAATTATATAAAAAAGTTGATTAGTAATAAAACAGAGAGGTATGTCACGTAACTTATGAAAACCTCCGATTCATCTAGATTCTGGGGGTACGCGCACTACAGTTTGAGAAACACTGCACTTGAGTAATGAGGTTTTAAGTACGTCTTGCTAATTACAGCTTGGTACACAGAATGCTAAATAGGTCAAATAACGCTCCAGTTAGCGTAAGTGATGGTTTACGTCCCTGACCACATATGGCAATAAATAATTTTAAGAGGGTTTTGTTTTTACTAGTGAACAACCATATATGAACTAAGAATTATTCACGTCATAAAACTTTAAATGTGTTGAAAGAGCGTTTTGTTTTAACCGCTTCGGTGGTACGAATGGTCTAAGTGCCACTCTTGCAATATACTGAACCGTAGATGACTGGGAGGGCGGGGTTGAAATCCCGGGTCGGGTGTACTGAGTGTGGGTTTTTACTAAATGGTTTTTCACTCTCTCCGAGAAAATGGTGTTACACTTATTAATCCCTAACACATTAAAGTAATTAGTACACATGTGTATAGCCCGAACTGGTAGTAAGACGCGGATAACCCTTCACTTAACTGAGTTTTTTTTATCTCTCATCCTAATTCACATTAAATTAATTCTATTCAACTGATAATCAACACCTGATATATATATATATATATATTTTTTTTGTGTGGCGCATCTTACTACTCGCGTTCTGATGACTCTGGGATTACGAAAATAAAATATATAGAAGTAAGCCTATGTATATTCGCGTTAGGATGGGAACAAGTAAGATCCACTCAAAGGAAAAACACCTCAGCACACCAATCCGAGATTCGAACTCATAGTCTCCCCATCGCCGCAAGACTACCTCTGACGAGAATCAACCTTATCCTTTGTCCACTTTACCACGACGGTTTCTGGTTATGAAAGATATTTTCTTTTTAATTTTCCTCGAATTTCACCAGCGTTTGCACTTTTTAATAATTACAATAAATATTTTTATTGGTAAACCTATTTAATATAATAATAAGAATAATAATTATTATTCTAATTCAAGGGCCTTGAAGACCTCCTCATTAATGAAAAAACATCTTACCTTTTTAGTCAAATTTATATTCATACTTTTTTTTTACAATTATGAAAGTTGCTGAAACAATTTTAATTTATTTATAAGTAAATTTATATGACCGGCAATTGTTTTTAATATAATATAATTTTAATACCTAAGAAATACTAGTAAAAATCAGGGCCCTGACTTAGATGTCCTAAAGATTGTCAAAAAATGGCTTATAAAATTAAAATTACACTACAAATTCTAAAAATTGCTCAAAAATATGAACAAAAACTTGTAATTAATTCATACGACTAGAGCTAACATTTATTTTAAAAGTGAAAACTAAAAAAGTACACAATAAAAATCAACTAAAAAAAAGTACACAATAAAAATCCTTTAGCAACTAAACTCTTGCATTCTTCTAATTACAAACATTGATGAGTATTATAAGTAACGTACTTGATAGAATGACAATTGGATGATTGATTGTTACACTTCTAAGTCAATTAACATACAATTTATGAAAAAGAAAAAAGGATTAATATTTTTAATTGACTTAGCATATAACTTTTTATGTTTTGAAAATCTCCCTTTTATTAAATCACCCCTTTTTTCTTTTTCATAACTTGTATGTTAATTGACTTAGAAGTGTAACAATCAATCAACCAATTGTCATTCTACCAAGTACGTTCCTTATAATACTTATTCTTACATCTCCTTACTACAATTAAAATGAATTTAACTAATACAAACATTGATGTTCATACACCTGCTTCAGAAGCAATAACTACCCCCTCCCAACGCAACCCTTCTCAGCTTTGTTGCAGTGCTTCACTGGGAATATGGAGTTTCATACCATACGAGATAAAGAGTGCTGTGCAAAGTTAATTTGAAGCCTACATGATCTTATTATTCTAACAACTGTGTGATAAAAAAAAAACTATTTTTTTTTGTATTCAAGCACTTAAAAACACATCGATAGTATTTAAAAATATAAATTTATTCAGAATAAATGTGTAAGAATTTATCAAAAATAACACAAATTAGGAAAATATGCTAAATATCCAAAATTACAGAAAGTGACTTATAAAATGAATGTACTCAACCAGGAGATCATTAAGGTAATTTATATACATATGTGCTTGTGCAATGTCATCAATATCAAGCCCATGCTAATATAACATAATGTTATCAATGTTGACAGCAATTTTTTTTATTTTTTTTTTTGTAAATTCTAAGTTCCTTCTTAACATAAACACCTTCGCAGGCGTGCCAACTTCTTCCAAACACTGTTCCTTCTGTAACATTTCCATAAAGTTAAAACCCTTTTATCTGCATAGAGTCTTTGAAAATACCATATGCTCGTTTCGGCTTTACACACTTGGAGGGTGGGGATTGTTATTTACTAAGCCTCTTGGTGGAATTTATTCCAGTCAAATGGAACTAGAAACCTGTGTCGGGATTTACTCACGCATTAATGTATAGTCTGTTTCATATCGAAGCGACTTCTTTCAATAATGCTTTTTAAATGCTAAAATATTGCTTTGGCCACTATTTTGTTTTGGCCCCGCGTCTTACTACCCGTTAGGGCTATACGCATAAGTAATTGTTACTCTAATACGTTAAGGATGAGGAAGGTTGAATATAAAGGAGGTGTTTCCGCATTTAAGTGGATGAAGAGTGGAAAATCATTAAGGAAAAAACACCCTCAGTACACCCGACCGGGATCGAGACCCAATCTCCCCATCATCAGCAGTCAAGCCCACTGCAAGAGCGACGCCTTAGACCCTTGACCACCGAAGCAAGTTCACTTTTAAGTAGGTTAAGGGAAATATAAGTTGCATGTACCTGTATATATTATCAATAAAGTAATATCATATTCACATATGTAATGTGATTTTTATTTTTTGATAGGAATAATCATATTTTGAAAATACATGCATATATACATACATCACGCCATTCCCTTACAAGGTAGGTATGAAACTGTGCATATAACTCAAAAAAGAACTTCGTATTTAATCCATCCTCACTAACTTTCTCCCCACTTTTTATCCTTATATACACCCTTCACTTCAACAACATCCATAGACAGAGTCATACATGCTCTTTTATTCTTAAAACTGATTTAAAATTCATATAGTTCATATATTTCTTCTAACGATGAAAATATTATTTAAAATAAACCTTTTAAAATAAGATTTAAGCATTAATAACATAATATTAGCGAGTTTATAGATGTTTCCAATTTGTGGCTAAATAAGCGACACATAAAAAAATGTGATTTTAATCATTTCTAAACGAATATGATTATGCATTGAGTGACTTGGATAGAATGTTTTTTAAGCACCACGTCTTACTAGCCGTTCGGGTTATACGCCTATGTAATAATTACACTAATTGGTTAGGGATTATAAAGGTTTTATTGAGAGGAAAGTGCAACATCAGTTGCGTGGAAGGAGAGTAGAACAATTTATGAAAAACCACCTTCAGTGCACCAGACCGAGATCGAACCCCGATCGATCTCTACGTCTTCGGCAGTTTAGTCTATCACGAGAGTATCGCGTTAGACCACGCGACCACAGAAGCGGGTAGTTATGGTATTACTATTATTCTTTGAACTCATCATTTTCAGAAGTTACGCCAAGATTATAACCTTAAAAAAAAGTAGACCCACTTTGAATAGTTGTATGAAAACTTCTCAAACCACCACGATCCCAAGAGAAGTTCTGAAACAGACTATACAACTTGGCACAGACAATGGCATCCAAAACACATTCAGGCGTGATATTTGAACATCCGTCAGCACTAGTTGACACTTTGGCTGAGCAAGAAGAATGTTGTTGAGTGGGAAAGAGATGTAATATCTACCGGCACTTCTTTCAGAATGGGTTCTTTATGTAAAGTGAGCACTGCGTTAAAACGTTCAGAGAACCATTATTCACCCACAGCAGATTTATATTTTAAAAAAAGAGTACTTTTTGGCTCAATAACATATTAAGGGTACTTGAGGGTGGGGTAGGTAAGGTCATATTACACACTTTTTTTCCAGGACAACAACTTTCGTGTTTCAAACCCCCTTAAATACCCCAGCAACTACTTTATTTTTTTTAGCACGTCATCGTTCCGTGTTATACGCCTATGTACTAATTAGGCCGCTGCTAATGGTTTTAGGGATGAGTGAGTAAGGTTATATTTATAGAAAGTGTAACCGCATTTGAGTGGCGGAAGCGTGGAAAACAACTTTTGGGAAAACTACCGTAAGTACACCCGACCGAGGTTCGAGTAGATTTCCTCTTCATCGGCAGTCTAGTCTAATGCGAGCGTGACGCCTTAGTTAGAGCAAGCGGCCACCAAAAGTGTTTTTTTTAATTAATTCAAAGATGATACAGACCTCCTTTAACCATGATCTTAAGGTCTCATGATTGTCCAACGTATTGCAGCACTAACTCAATTTGAGTTAAAATTGGACTTCCCCTTTTTACCTGTACCCTTCATATGTAAAGGCCTTTTATATAAATTAACTCAACAAAGAAAACTATAAAATGTTGACGTATATAATTAAAAGAGAACAAAAGCTGATTGAAGATAGTGTTTACTGAATTAGAAAACATTAAAAAACAATCGAAAGGAAATAATTCCGGTGACATTCTTAGTAGAGGTTTTATACTAATATGATTTCCAAATCAAACACGTGTCATAGTGTAATCCGTACGCGTCTATGCCTGTAATATAGGCCTATACGTATATAAGAGTCCTAGTGTAATCAGTCAAGGTAACACCTTTCAGGGTAAAATAAGTGTACAAGTAGCATCTCTCAGAAGTTAAACAAGTAAAGTTAAAAGCCCCATCACCTTTACTAAAGTTCCAAAACCGTCAACGCAAAGTAGGGATACATCCTTGCCCTTTTATGCTCTTGGAATTAGGCCCCGTCTAGAAGAGGATGTCGGCTCTAATGAATGTTTAGAGCCCGTTATCTCAGGGGTACACGTCCTACCTAATTATTACAAGGGATTCTGAGCGTTTGTGGGTTTAAGCTCTTCCAGAAAGTACTAATAAATAAGAGGTGTAGCGAAGCTTCTAAAACTCAAGACTTGACTTCAAAAAATTTTCAGCTTCGAAAAAATATATAAATTCCTGCTTTGACAATTACAAAGCTTTGAGAGCTAAAATAATAATATTCAATTATTATTACCATTCTTATCTACTATGTAAGTTACCAATTAATATTCACATGAAAAATCTAAATTAATAGAATTGCATGTTGTGATAACTTGATTTATAATCTTTGAAGAAAATATTGGAACAATTATTTAGTAGCTTCGCTCTTTGACCAAATAGTTCTTTAGGTGAGAATTTTAAAGTAAGCACTTAAAAGTAAGAAAAAAATTGTTTACCCGAAGTGGTGGCTGAGAGGTCCAAGGCGTTAAACAAGCACAACACTTGGCCACCATCGATTGAATGGGTGGAGTCCGAATCCTGGTCGGGTTCGATGAGAGTTTTTTTTTTAAATTATGACTTTTTTTCCCCCCTTTCTACATTGTATTTCATAGTTGGCCTCATCATCACTTTCCCTTAGATTATTTTGATATATCATAAACATAAACATAAACATATGCATATATATAGGCCTTCATTATATATATATATACATATAGTTACACATGTATAGAGAAAGAAGGGAAAGGAGAGAATAGGGAAGGGAGGGAAGGATAAAGAGAAAGGAAGAGACACAGAGATGTAAGATAAAATAGGGGAAGATAACGAGTGAGAGTGGAGAGAAAGTAGGAGAGAGAGGGGGAAAGCGCCGGTGTAGCATACAAGGGCGACCGTGTAGGTTTTACAAATGGGGAGCGTATTGCAGTCCCATCTGCTGGGTGTGTGGTAGCCCACCCCCACCTCCCCCTCCAAGATAGAAAATTTCAGGAATTTAACCTTTTGGAAGGTAATTTTAGAGCATCTGAACATAATTCTTAGCTAATTTTATAAGTTTAAAGAATAAATTTTCTCAAGGAAAAAAAAGTTACTGAAAAATTAACAAAACATAATTTTTAGTTGTAGCTGAACCCTTGGAAAGGAAACTTTTTTTCACGAGTTTATTGACACAGAACAAAACGAAAAGAAAGTTGTTGAAGAGATAATTAGAGGAAATCTACACTTTATCATTTTTATCTCGTTTTAATTCGGATATTGATGATTCAAAGTTGCAGCCAAATCCCAAATATACAATGTTGATCTTTCCATAAAACGTAACAAAATAAAGTAAATATTGCAAATTGATAAGGAGAGCAATATCCCACCCCCTTATGGGCACCCATGGTAGCATAAGATCTTGCCTTTTTTTTTCACAGCACCAAGTTACTTATTTCACGGGGTGTACCGCGCAACTTTCTGCAAAGAGTGTGCGGTAAATCTGCGAGCTCGGAAAATTAGATTTGGGGATTTGGGAGGCCTTGAGAATTGGTAATCGACACAACGGGTGACCACAGGAAATCCAACATGGCGGTGAAGTCTCGCTTTATGACATTGCACGGTGAGAATGTGACGAGGGGAGTGGGGTGGAGGTGTGGGAGAGAAATTATTTCAACTTATCTCGTTGTTCATGTCTAGACACCTTAGCTTAGTCAGTTTTAAGGGTCCACTCAATTTAAGTGTACTGGGATTTAATCCGACAGGGGTGAATATTTGTAGCTGGTAAATTATAAATATTTTGGTGGGAATGTAGGGGATGCGAGAAAAGCTAATTTTTTGCAGTTTTATTGAACACCTGTCAGGATAATACTAGCATTTATGAGAAACTTTTGAAATTAAGCGGAAAAGTTGTCATGAAATTTCAGGACACCCTTGACAGATATTCAACAAATGTTGATATCACCATGTGAATAAAATTAAACTGTGTTTCTACTGAAGAAATATTTGATTTAATTCTACCAAAAAAAGTTTTTATATAAAAACTGCAAAACTACTGCCATTAACTCGCGTTGCTACATCCCCACCTTAAGGGTATCGATAGCCAATGATTACACAAACTACATACAATATTTTTGTTAAGTTTCTTAGCAAAGAGTATACAATAATTTATATCATAATATTCTTCAAAGATCGCTTCGGGCTCAAATGGTCAAAGGCGTCATTTACAATCGCAAAAGACTGGACTACTCGCAAACTGGAGTTCCAAGGGTTTCTCCTGAATAGTTCCCCACTCTCCATCCATGTGAATTAGGGTTTTGTCCTTTTAATTTTATCTTTCTCATTTTTATTCCAGTGGTGTACATATCCGGAAATCCCCGAGGTGCACAACAAGTATATATTCAAGCTGTTTTGTTTAAGCTAATCGTTAGTAAGTTAGGGCTGAGTAAGGTTTAACTTAGAGGAAGTGTACCCACATTTGCAGGGAGGGAGAGAAAAAATTTGGTAAAAAAAACTCAGGAGAGTTGGCCGGGATTCTAAACCTGATCTCCCTGTCATTTTCAGTCTAGTGTAACGCGAGAGTGATGCCTTGGACCATGCGGCCACCGAAGAATATATATATATATATATATGCCATGTTCTTTAAATATTAAAGAAATCACACAAGTGGGAACACAAGGCACACACATTATGATAAATATACACAGCCCAAGATTTACAAAACAATGAAATGGCACGTAATTGATTTTTTAAACGTGTAATTACGTCAATCAAAGTATGAGTCACTCATTTAACAGCATATTATCAGTTTCACGCTAGAAAGCTTCATGAACAAAAAAAGGACTTGTCGAAATCGTTTAATAATACTCAGTGAGCGTTCCATAATTAAAGGTTCACAATTATATCTCTTGAATAAGTAAGACAAAGCGAGGCTTCCTGAAAACCTCATTACCGAGAATGTTGTAAGACACGTTTTACATTGTACCTGAATTCCATTCACGCCGTGTTTGTTTGTACAATCCAAATTTCATAGTAAGAATCGTTTAAAAAAGATGTAACCGTTTATGGGGATCAACATTGATATCTATTAAAATTAACAATTGAGGATCTTAGGACTTGACGTATGAATATGGGTAAAATTAGATTTAGTGACTTTTCTATGTGTCAAATAAGGCCCTTCATATGAAAATGGTTCACTGAATTGCAGCTCAACTAAGTTGAGAGTAGATGGGGGAGGGAGGTTTGGGAAATCTCTCATTTGCCCCAATTTGTTAGTTTTTTTTGCTTCGCGTAATAAGCGGCAATACGCATATTTACACTTACAAGACAAGTATTAGGAAGGTATAGTTTAAAGAAAAAGTACTCGTGTGTAGAAAGATTAGAAAACAATGAGGGAAATCACACTTAAAAGACGCGATTGAGATTCGAACCTATACCTCTCCGTCACGGGCGTCATTGCGAAAGTGACGCCTTAGCCCACGAGACCACCTATGAGGGTAAACAAAATACCCAGATTAGTAGAATAATTTAATGTGCACAATCAACAGTTATTTGTTTGAAGGTGGAAATAAACACTGGTTACGAATATGGATGCATCTTTCATTTGAATCATATATAGTTTGACAAGGGAATCAAACCCGGGATCTTTGGCTTAACGTGACAATGAGCCATCCATGTTACCAGATATACTTTGACGTATTTATTTACACTTCAAGTCATGTAACTTGCAGTTGTTAATTTTGATGGATATTATTAATACCTATAAAATAGTACATTAAAATGTTATCAAATTGAATCGTAAAAAAAATCTTTGTATTCTTTAAAAGTGTATTCTTACGAAAACTATAGTGTACCACCGTCACTACCAGGAATCAAATTAGAAACATAAAATTGGTAAGAAGTGTATTAATATACCTCCGCTCCCTCATAGACGAGGCCTGGGGAAAGGGAGGTAAAACGTGTGTTAATCAACATCAGATATTTGCTAACTAAACAATATATGAACAGAGTTTGGAAGAGGCATAAAACCGACGTGTTTTTAGTTTGTTTCATGGGAGAGAAAGGTGGGCAAGGGTCAAAATAAACTCGGAAATGAAGTTGCCCTCTTTTATAAAGTACGCCGCCAACAGTGACGTCTCTTAACACATGTTCAAGCAATTTGATCATAAACAAGCTTTGATCTAAACTAAAAAATCAGTAGCCGTCTCCCCTTCCCTCTCTCCCATCTCACCTAAAGAGGTACCTTTGTGTCATCATCTCCCCTGCCCCCCAAAAAAGGCTGCCATCAAGTATTCAAGTACACATCACAATTTTTAGAGGGCGTGAAGGAGGTTAGTAACCTCAAGCCCTTACTCAGTTTTTACTCCCTTGGATGTTGGTTCCACAATATTGAGGGATACTGTTTTACTCTCAACTTGTCTGGTATGGAGTGTAGATATGTGTTGAAAAGTGGAGGGAGGAATGATAGGTGGTGTAATGTTTTGATGAAACTACACGGTGACCTCAATATTCCAATGTTATTGTTGACGTCCGTCATGCATGGCGCACAGGATCTGCCCTTCAAATATTTAACTTGGTTTACTTACTACTCTATGTGATTTAAACATCGAGGGGAATCGGAAAAACATTGATGCTGTACAGAAGTAGTAATTTTTATAACATACGAAAGCAAATTTAAAATAACAAAATTGACAGAAAATGTTTATTCTTATATTATAACCGTCCAAATTAGCATTACCTGTCGACAGTGGCGGCGTTAGGGCCAGTTTGATGGTGAGTTTTATTAGTATTTAATATCACGGTTACTAGCAACTTCTATTCTAAAGGTTTAGTAAAGAAAGGTAGATTTGAGGTAATACACCTAAATTAGCGTGTAAAAGGGATAGAAAAACAATGGTGATACATTGCATGTGGAAATACCGCCTCCCACTTTCCTAGAGCGAGGTTTGAACCTCAACCTACACGTCACTGAAAATAAAAGTATAAATGCGAGCCTGACGCCTTATAGCATAGGTCCACCCGTGCGGGTTCTTGAGTGTCGTAATACCCGAGAAAGAGAAACGATTCCAGGCATCGAAAAGAAATGGTTTCAGCTTCCATCTTCCTTTTTGTCAGGTTCAATTAAATATTCCGTTATTTTTAATAAGTCTTGCAAGGTGAATAAAAATAACATTAATTTGTATCGTTATTAACTTTATAGTCATAATGGTCAATATTATCAAGGTATTATGCCAAAACTTAATACTTGACATCCTCTGCGGTACGTTTTGGTTCGAATCCGGAATATTCTTACGGAATAGGACGAAACTTATCTAATAGCTCAAGTGTCACATAATTTGATGCGTTTATACTCAAAGCAATATGTTTCGAAGCAATTATTTTCTACAAATGGCTCTAACTTTTTGACTTTAAAAAATATATAAATTCGAGATAATTCATTCACTTTTGTCAAAGTCAGTGGCTTTATATTTACTTTTCAAGATCTTCTCATGGTGATTCGATATAAACAGCGATCCTAGACTTAATATACAGTTGAATCTCTTTAGTCCAGCATCCTTGTGACTGGACCACAGAAATTGCCCGACAACAGAATTCTACTGCTAAAACCCCATTATATACCCATTATATCTATCCCCTATCAATCTACATGCTTATTGCTTGTCATACAAGGTAGAATAAAGCTGAAATAATACAGCCAGAATACAAGCCAAAGTAAGAAAATATAACCAAGAGCTGCATATATAAACAACTATGGCGCCTTTGTATTACTTATAACACCGCCCTGGTGGACGTCCATCTGACTAATGGCGGCAGATTCAAAACGTGCCGGACCACAGAATGACGGACTAAAGAGTTTCAACATTAGAAGTAACCGGTCCCGTGGTGTAGTGGTCAGTGCACCTTGTTACGAGCTTAGAGGCTCCAGGTTCGATTACCGTTTACCGATTACCGAAAGAGGAACCATCCCAACGGTCTCCAGGGTTTGGTTGATTAGGTTTAGGTTAGGTTTAAGAGGTTCCACACCCTCATACTCACTATCACCATCACCCCATTTCATCGGGACATGGAAAGAGCCTTCATGGAAAGGATGTACGATTAGTACATTCGAAAGTCCCCTGGGCAACGGTACATTAGTACTGGCTAATATTTCCACAGACTGGGCTGTGAATTATGTAACCCGGACGCCATATATAATGTGTGTGTTTTTATGGAAGTGAGGTATCCGACACTAATAACCCTTTGCATGCGTTTAACAGCAATGCAGCGGTATGCGAACCGTTGTCTTGAAATTTGTCTCAAGTATGAATAAATCTTATAATCTCTGCCTGTAGAACAAACTCTCGGCTCCAGTACACCCATGCATCCTTTATCACAATGTTCCCCAAAATTTTGACAATCGCCTAAGTACCCCTCTTTGAGTCATGGCCTAGTCAAAGAACCACCTCTTCAGGCTTTTCATAATAAAACGGAAACAAATACCTGCCATCTTGTAAAGTATAAACGGTCGATCTACATTTTAATAAAGCCTCAGAGGTATAGTTAAAAAAGGGCGCAACAGCGGAAACGAAACATTTTTTAAAGTCCATCAAATCACGTCAAAATCCGAGTTAATTTGTTTATTAAACTTTTTGCTATCAAAACACATTTTTTAAATTAATAAAGCTCGGAATGGTACGCGCACCTCAGTTCGGGGATCACCGTTCTATCACGCAGACCGACACGCCTCGGGGCAGAACGAGATTGAAAACATTTTCTCGAGCGGGCGTCTACGTTCCCCTCTCCATCTCACCGGCAACACGTAAAGTTACAGAAGAGAGAGAGAAAAAACTAATGGAGCAAGATGGAGAAAGAGTCATTTCCGGCGGGAGTGGAAGGGTAAATGACTCGTAACGTCAAGGATCAAAGGGCAAAATGTCTCTGTACGAGAAAGTTGTTCTTTTTTTTTTCACGCTCACAGAGTATTGCTATTTTTAACAGCGCGTCTTACTACCCGTTCGGGCTATCCAAATTTAAATATTCAAATGGGCTGGAAAGGGGTAAGTTAGAATTCGCATTCGCGTGTAAGTGGAGTGCAAAGCCATTTAAGAAAACACTATCTTCAGTATATCCTAAGTAATTCAAATCCTGACCTACCCATCATCGGCAAACCAAACAAGACGATATTGGCGCCTTGGCTTGCATGCCCACCAATGCGGATATATAATATTCCACTAAGTCCTGAACTTGTAAGAGCTGCAATTTTACTCGAATGAGTGGAAAGTTTGGACGAAAGCATCTGTATTTTGAGCAAAGGGTCCTGGGTTTGATACCAAGTATGGGCCAAAATAGGATCAATGTTGTTACTGCCGCCACCCTCTTTCACAGTGATAAATTAACGACCAGGGTACTAGGAGGGTTTTGTATCTGTTCTGAAATTAAGTTAGTTTGTAAGTCGTGTGGTGACTATCCGTTCAAAAGTCGCAAGAATTAGTTTAGCTTTTAAGTGTGGTGCTGAAAAAAAATCCAGTTAAATATCCAAAACAATAAAATGCAAACTAAAAACAATCCTTCAGAGGATGGAAAAGTTTGGAATGGTAAAGTTTGATTGGGTCTGCCCCCAGCTATTTGATGGGGTTGACGTGTCTTTTTAAAGAAAACTAACACACGAGAGAGATTCGTTTTTTGAACGTGACTTTGGTGAACAAAGTTAAAACACCTGAAGCTATTTGCCATTTCTCCGCATAATAGTTCCCAGACTGAGCAATCGAGAGCTGAAAACTTCTTTCCAAACAAGATTCTAGATAGCACATGGTTTGGTGTGAAGCACCTCCTGAACAGGACACTGAAAGACAAAGCTGAAAACGTTGTCAATCGATGCATGGAATTGATCGATGCATTTTCCGGGAATATATCTTGTATATAATTTGATAAGCCCATTTACGGTTGTTTTAATTACGAGAAAACACCTATACCGATTCAGACAAACTACCACTAATTTTAAGATGTCAAGAATATAGTGGCTTCCAACGAAAGCCAGATTTTCCTAGCGAGTTTTCAGCTTGTTTGACGAGTTGGCAGTGGCTCACCTGTAGAATAATTCTTGGTTTACATCATCGTGGAAACCCAGATTTGTACACGAATGAATCAGTAAATATAATATTTATATTTGGTTAGTAATAATAGCTCAAGTCTTACAACGCTTCAGACCAACAAATAAATAGCTGGGAGAAGGGTAGTTTTAAATTTGTCGTCGTGTGAAGGAGAAAAATATAAGCTTTGCGTGAAATTAAACACCGAACGCTCAAAATCTATGGAAAGTTGATAGCCTTTAACCAGTAAACCGTTAACTAGACAGTCGAGTGAGGCCCGATTCTATTTAACTTTTCACCAAATAATATGTTTCGAATCCATTTTAGCGAGATAATCTGCAGCCATAACTGCAACGAACCAACATTACTATTTATTTAATATTATTGATAGTTTATCAATGTATACAACCACATTTATAAGCGTAGTTTGGTAGTATTTCATGATTATTTTAAGATAGAGCAGTTATATACTTTTAGTGACTAGCTAACAAGTTTTGTTTTGAATTCTGACGATGAAACACTTTGTGCTCATGTTTAGAAGCACGTTATTATCTTTTATTATGTATATATTATGTTTTTAATGCTCGTTTTCATCATGCAAGTTTCATATGCTTGCTGTCCAGCAGGTCATAGGTTGGTTATTGTGCCAGTAGGGGCTACGAGATATCAGCAATCTACTATACCACACTAAGCGACCAGCATTGTGATAGATTGTTTGGCATGTACTAGAATTTACTTTGAAGAGTTAATAAAGTGTCACAAAGGAAAAATACCCTCGACTGAGCTAGTTCAGGGTTGAACTCGAGCCTTTCAAGTCAGGGTCAGCTACTTTTACGGACTTCCAACTTTGCCAGTACCATAGGTGTTGATAAAATAAAAATCTGAAATAAATGGAATGTTAAAAAAAACTTGAGGTATTTAACGTGCACGTTCTAAATCGACTGATTATATCAGCACAAGAACATTTCTTTGAGCGAGAACGAGAGGGCTCATCAATTTTGCCGGGAAAAGTATTTTCGTATAGGGTTCTTTCACATGCTAATATCGACATGGGACCAATGGTCTTAGCTTCTACTACGAAGGAAATTGTGCTACGGATTTATATCACACAGTAAAAATCCGTCGACTCCTGTTGGGTTTGAACCCACGAACATCGGGCCCTGAGGTGATCACTTTATCCCAAGACCAGCGAGGTCGAAAAAATGGCTCGTCCTAGAGGAAATTTTATAGGAAGCCTTTCATTAATCTATGGGAACCTAGCTCAGTACCAAGCGGAGCTTAAAAATATAATTTTGTATATTTGACATAAAATAAAGCTACTAGGAAAGTCTTTGTTCAGAATATAAACTTTAAAATGTCACAAATTTAAGCTAAGACAGTAGCGCACCTGCCTCACTACTGAGCTAAGGGTCCTAAGTTCAGTTTCCAGCACGATCGAAAACTCTTTCTGCCCTGACGAATTAACGGCCAGAGGACTGGTTGTTTTGTCTTTCGGAGTTAAGTTAGTTTGTAAATTATGTGCTGATGTAATTATTTGGTTCATAAAGTGTAGGTTAAAGTCCTCAAATGAGAACAAAATCTGACATATAAAAATGAAAAGGGCAGGAAAATGTCAGCCATGTCGTTTTAATCTCCTCGCTAAAATATTTGAGCCAGACTGGAATTTGTTTACGAGCTGGCAGCGAATTGGTAAAGACCAGAGACCTAGCTAGCTCCTATTCTAGCTCCTGCTTTAGCTCAGATTCCTTTCTCAAACAGCGACAAGGAGCGTCGTGCCTTCCGATTATAGATTCCTGCGCGTCCTCTGAGGAATATGCAAGAATTCCTACCAAACCCAGCACTGTTGTTTTAGGATACTAGAGAGAAATATGTTGTTATATTTTGAGATGCGAACATTCTAGACAAGACCCATCAGCAAACGACTTACAAACATAGGATAATATGCCTAAATAATTAGGCAATTCTAACTAAGCGGTCTTCAAATTAGGGTGAGCAGAGAAACATGTTTTATTTTGAATTTCTAATAAGCTTATACTTTTTTTAAATCTCAAAACTATACACTTATTTGAAGAAAAAAAGCTAATAATTATTCAATAATGATACATAAACGTAGCAGGTTCCAGAGGTTAAGTTTTATGGACATATTTTAAAACCAAGGTGTAAATATTTCCATTCTCAATTCTTTTAGTACTTGAAACACCAAGATTTTTTTTAATCACAGCATCTTACTACCTGCTCACTTTATACGCATATATTATAGCTCGCTTTGCTCAGTGAGTTTTCTTTGCAAATGGATGTAAACTAATGTAATTTCAGCGATGTTTTTAATTCAAAAATGTGTGGAAAATGTACTAAATTTACCTAAAATCAAAAAATCTAGCTCTACCTAAGGTATAACCGATGGAGATACGACAAAAAGTAATAGGACCAAGCTTGTGGATCTCGCCAAATCCGTAGCTAACGATGCAATCCGTTTTTTAATAGGTCATACCGTTTAACCACAAGACGCCTCCAAAGAAAGGTCCGCACCGACTTTAAAGTTGCTCCGACAGCCATGTGGCTTTATAGTAGTATAATTCGAGATTTTCTGTGAAGCTATGGGTCTGGCACGGGGTCAAACAAGGCCTCGTAAGGACAAAATGAGGACTACTGGAATGGAAAAGTAGCGGCTCCTGTCTATAAAACTGAGATTAACGACCATATGGCTCGTTTAACTAACTATATGAGAACCTCTATCTTGAGAAGTTGGCACTATCTTCGCGAACAGACGGCGGCCGTTCGGTCGGTATGACTCGATCGCGGGTTGATGCCATAGAGTTTTTTTTCCATCAGTCTATTTTAGCTGAATATCCGCTCACTATGAGAGGAGAGTTTTCAAACCATTTCTAAGATTATAGTATAAGGAACGTACTTAGATATTATATTTATTTAAATTGATTGGTATAACTTATTTGGTCAATTAAATCAAGATAAAAATAAGAAACATAACGTGCAAGATGATTTATTTAAGGAAAGGCCGAATTTATCATGATTACCAGTATAACCTAGATAACACACATCCGTTGACTTTCAATTAAATCTCCTAAATTATTCTATTATCTCGATACTTAACACAGGCAAAATTATATAAACAAGAAACTTGAATAACAAGTTTGTACTTACTATTAGATCGTTTATACTTATTTTGATAATTTTGTGAAAGAAGTTACTTGTTATGTCATAACTTTCATTTTAATATGTTTCATGTTGATATTGTATACTGTTAATTGTCTTTTTCACATGTGTAAGGTGCATCAATAACAATCTAGTCAAACTAATTAACCTTATATTAGTAATTTTTATATTGTCACTGCTTAAAATATTTTAATTATTACAGAACACGTTTTTCCTTGTTAACTTGTTTTCAAACAATTTATTAGTTTATATAATTAATTAAACTAATAAGTTCATTATAGATGGCATACCAATTTACCTATTATTTTTGATAAGTCATACCTTTCATATAGCCTTTAAATATTTTATGTCAAAGTTATTACCATTTATTTATTCTTTGTTAATGATTTTAAGGTATTAATAACTCCAATCTAGTCAAATTGCCAATTTATACACTAGTCAATTTGCTTATCAGCCAATCCTATAACCTGCTATTACTTAAATTATGTTAATCATTACAAATTATTATTATTTACTTGTTTATTTGTATATTTAATAATTCCAGAATATTAATATTGTAACACTCTCATTGATGACTTTTTAAAGTGTTATTGTACCTGTTTTAATTGACTTCATAATTCATGATAAATTAGGTATTTACTTAAATAAATCATATTGCACGTTATGTTTCTTATTTTTATCTTGATTTAATTGACCAAAGAAGTTATACCAATCCATTTATGTAAATGTAACACCTAAGTACGTTCTATATATTATAATTTCATAGTTCTCCTTACTACAACTAAAATTAATATTACTGAAATCATTATTAATATGTTTAGTTAACAAAAATACTTTACTAATAGGTTAAAGAAATTACCAGATAACGTCAAGGCGTCACGCCAGCCAAAGCATGTCAAAAAACATTTAGTTATCAAAACATCAAACATTGAGATAAGGAATTCTACCATTTGGAGGAGATTTAACTTTGATGGAAACTATTTTTTAAGCAATAACAGATATATATGCCAATATCCTTTGGGTGAAAAATAGTTGCTTATATCCGAAAGGTGGAAACAAAGCAACTAAAAATAACAATCTAAAAAACTCTCATTACATCTTACTACCCATCCGGGCTATTTGAATATTCGCAGCAAAGGTAAAGGAATGAGGAGGGTATAGCTTACAGGAATTATACCTACATTTGCTTAGGAGTGTGGAAACTAAGGCTATTTTGGGGGGAGGACTGATTTAGTCCGTGATTTTAGCTCCCGATGTATTTAGTAAATTTACTAAATTAAAAATATTATTCATTCTTCAGATAAATACCATCCCATCTAAAAGATCTCCTCTTATAAATAATTAAGGTTCTATCAACATTATTGGCTTAAAATATTACATTATTATAATATATTACATTAATAGTTTCAGTGCGCAAGCCAGATTAATACTTTCATTTTGCTGTTTCACTTTCATTATACGTCGCTACATTTCACAGTTCTAATTTAGTGACACGGTCTATTACATGAATGTATAAATCGTGACTATTGAGTGTAATCATCATCATCATGAACAGCTTCCAGCCACTGGCCAGGTTTGTTTGGAATATAAACCTCTTCGACGTCTCATTTCTCCCTACCTCTCCTCCTCCACAATGACCCAGTCCTCTCTCCTCTCTACACTCCGTTCAGTCACCTGTCTCTTGGTCTTCCTCTTGGCCTCCTGCCCCACACTTCAATACTCGACATGTTCTTTGGTATCTTCTCCTCTTCCATTCTCCTCACGTGGCCGTACCACCTTTGTCGTGAGTTCTCTAACCTGTCCTGCACCGGTTCCTCCTCAATTAACCCTCTTCCCTCCTATTTCTCATCCTATTCGTTCTTGTAACGCCAACAGTACTTATCAGAAATGTCATTTCACATGCTTGAATTCTGTTTCCATCTTAATCCTTCATTACGTACCGTTTAAATGGCAAATACTCTTCTTCAGCTCTCACCGGTAAAACAAAAGTGGCTTCCTCGAAAAATGCCAAATAAAAATGATCCTTTTAGCCAATAGTTGCTTGTTCTACGCGATATTTCCCTCACGTTCCTGGCGGCGACCGGCGTTAATGGCCTTTCCGTGTGTACGCCCAATCGAGCCGTATGTGTGTTTAGAGCGCACTTATTTTGTAATATGCGTAATGGTTAAGGTATTCTAATTTACTCTCGATTAAATTCGTAGCACGGGCTCAGAAACTACCCTAGATTCCCATCGTGCTATTTTCCAATCCCCTTTACAGAAGAAATATACCTCTAATTGAAATTTACCCTTCCCGTCCTGTCCTCTTGGATTATATAAAGTAAGAAAGACAGAGTAGTTGAAATGGAGCGTACTGATTGTGCGTATAGAGAAATTGAAAGCAAGGGTCCCGGGTTCAAATCTCCGGCATAGCTGAAAAATGCATCATTGCTAAAATGTGGGTTTCTCCTTTCGCAGTGATAAATAAACAGCTGGGAACTGGATGTTGTGTCTGTTCTAGATTTAAGTAATTTTATAAGCAGTATGCTGACATAATCATTTGGTTAGTAAAGTCCACATTAAATATCTTAAATAATAAAATAAAAGTTTTAGTGGGTTTAATCAGGGCCGGATTTAAGCGTTTGGGGGGGGGGGGGGAATAAGGGAGCCATTATGGCATTTGAAAGGACTCCTACAAAACCACGCCAATTTTTTATTACAATTATCTTACTTAAAATACTAGAAATTATAGTTTTTATAAAATAGTGCTTTGAAAGTGCAAAAAAACAACAACAGTATATTATCTCTTTCACTCCAAGTAACATAAATGAACGCTGCCTCAGGCCCAGGCACAGGAACTCTTAAAATAAATTCAATTTTAACCGGAACAGGAATTAGAACCGAATAATGTTTTTAGATTAAATAATTTTCTTATCAGTCCTTAATTATACTAACTTTCAAACCCTTGCATTTTATGCATTTCTTTATCTTGATTTTAATTTTGACATTGTTTTTCTTACTAACTTTTTTAAATTTCATGGGGCCCTCGCCCTTCAAATTCCTTGACTCGGCCCTAGGTTTATCTTCCTTACATCTCAGCTATATCGCAGTTCAGAAGAGTTGATAGGATTTGCGAGTGAATGTGTCGGTCCTACACTCTTTGATCCTCCTCCACGTCATTCATCCCGCCGCACCTTATTCTCAACATCGCAGCTAACCGTCACGCACCAACAAACCTGCCTCGCAGATCAAACCAACAAATAGTTGTGTTTTTTTTTTACGTGCGAAACGTCAGAATACCGTTAGTGACCTCGCACGAAGATTTCCTGAAGATCCTATTTTGTTTGTTTGGTTAATATCGTGTATAGCGTCACCGAAGCCGCCATTGCAGATAATTTCCAGTACGGATCACGAAACGCTGGTGTCAGTGGATGTGTGAGATGCACAACAAGGTCTTGGTTCGAAAATTGGGGGTTACATTTTATAAATTATTGTCAAGCCGAATAAGAACAATTTAAAAAAAAAACTACCGTGGGAATTCAGAAAAGAAGCTACTTTGGGCATAAATTGATGGTCGCACCGTCTAAGGCACCACTCACAATATACCTTGATCGATGATAACAGGAAAGTCGAGGTTGAAATATTGACCAACTGTGGTTTACCTCATCCCCTCATTCACTTCTGAAACAAACTTTCTCATCCCTTCCCCTTAAAAATTTAGCCATAAATAAACTTGGTGTGAACCATAATAATTAAAATAAATAAAGCCCACTTCGGTGGTTTGGTTAGCTAACGCGCTAGTTTCGTGTCGAGCTAGAATGCCAAGGATGGGGAGATTGAGGTTTGAATATCATTCGGGTGAACTGGGGGGGAGGGGGTTGCTAAATGGTTTTACACTCTCCTTCCACGCAAATGCGGGTTTGCTTCCTCTATATTTAACTTTCCCAATTCCTAACCCAAACTATAAGTTCCACTGACCAACGAAGCATAAAGAACGCCATTACGTCAGCCCGAAATCGAGCCATAATGACCAAGCAGCCGTATCTTGGCTAGGATAGTGCCAACATCCGCACGATAGAGGGTGTCATGTGGTCAGCACAACGAAACTTCCGGCCATTTATCTTTGTTTTCTAGACCAAACTCACTACTCCTTTATTAAAATAGCTCCTGTTTTGTCATCATGAGGATGAATTTGACCCCTTTTCAGCCCCACTGCTTCACAGACAAATCTGGAAGCATGGGATTTAACCCGGGATCTCTGGATCTGTAGTCAAGAACTCTGACCATTAGACCACAGAGACGATCTCTACCTACGTATCAAATACAATAAACTGAAAATTGAAAAATGACACCTGGACACGGGAATCGAACCCGGGACCTTTGGATTAGTACGCCTATGCTCTAACTAGTGTGAAGAATGACCCTGAGCACGGGATGATTCCTGGATAGCTCAGTGGTTAGAGCACAGGCGTACTAAGCCAAAGGTCTCGGGTTGGATTCCCATGTCCAGGTGTCATTTTTCAATTTTCAGAATATGATATCTAGATGGAGAATTCCTAACTAAAAAGCACAAATAATAACTTCGGCCAATTGATTCTTAAATACAATAAAGTTGAAATAATTAAATACAATCTGGTAAAAACTACCCCCGACACTACACCCTCAGACCGGAACACCATCAACTTGTCCGAGTCACCAGGAGAGTCTGTGTAATAGCCTACACTCCTGACGAGATCGACCGGAGTTATTTGGTTTTAATGTGAGTGTGTCCCAGGTGCTAGTGATGATGTGTTTTCTTAAAGATTACCTCTAATCAATTCGCTTATTAGGTTAGCTAGTGAAGATAAGGTTATTTATATAAATCGTTTAGGAAAAATAAGCGCACTAACCAAAAGTATCGTGGTACAATTTTTATTAACCACAAAGCAATTAATGCGGGCACAAAGGGCCGCAAAAGTGCGCCTTGACCGCGTTTAGCGCGTATGCGGGCTGTTCTAGATTAGGCAATTTGCATGCAAGGGGCCATTTAACGTAATGGGAACTTGGGTTAGCTATATTCATGAACGAAGGGTGAGGTAGCGGCCCAGGAGGGGCCTTTGATTCAAACCCTAGGATCCCCTCCCCCCTGTACGTACGTGTACTCCCAAGACAAGCGGCGAAAGAAAAATAATAAGTGGTTATTGTTCGTAATAATGTTGTTGAACAAACACAACTTTTTTTATATTTTTATGTATATTTAATTTGTCCATAGTTACATACAAAGAGAGAAAAAGAGAGAGAAAAGAAAGAAAAAGAGAAAAATAGGAAATAAAAAGAGAGATCAAAGAGGGAGGTGAAGAAAAACAGAGAAACAAAGAAAAGAAAAGGAAAGAAATAGATAAAAAAATAAACGAAGTAAAATAGAGAGAAAGCAAGATCTAACGCTTGTACAATGAATTGCGAAGCTTGGGAGATCGAAATGATATAAAGGTTATGGAGATAGCCGCGTCAAATATCATATTCGTAAATTTGGAAAAAAGAAAGAAAAAAAAGGACACTTGAACACGGGAATAGAACTCGGGACCCTTGATTTGGCACGCCAATGCTCTACCATTGAGTTTTTCTGGATTCATGTATATATCATTTTAATATCAATCCGTTAGCGTCTACGTGAGCTCTTATTTGCTTACTTCCGTAATTAATTACTTTTACAGATAACAAATAATTGGTTGATAATTTACTTTTAAAGTGAAGTGGGCTTTCTACAGTTACCATTCTAATATGGAAGAGTGTTTACTATAGTATTGGCGTGGGTCATTGTTTACGCTTCTAAAGGGATGCATGTCAGGTAGAACAGAGATAGATCCCAGATGAAGTAACTCCCGAATAATTTAATATTTGGGTGTGGTTTTGTCCTTTTACCCAGATTGTAAAATTATTAATACTAGTAGTGTTCGTTTATCATTGTGTGATAGGTTAAATCATATCGTAAGTCGTATACTGATACAGCACTGTTTTTAATACGGGACTTATCAAATATCTTAAATAAAAAATGAACAAAAGTATTTGCATTCAAGTTAACATGTCTCCATTACGGTTTTAAGTGATTTAAATTTCAAATAGGCGAACTTATATTAATTAAACTGCCTCTTAGCTCAACTGAGATCTTTTGATTAAGGTTAATTCTACCGCCAGCTAAAAAAAAAAAAAAAGCGTTCATTAATTAGGCAGTTTCATAAATACTTTTCATCCAGCAAATCAAACAAAGCCTGTGAACAGAATCTAAGGGTAAAATTTACATTTCCTAACTTTGTGGTAAAATAATAGAGTGACAAAACACAGTAGAAAAAACGAAATTGTTATCTTAGCTATTTTTTATTTTAAGGCAGGCAGGAGAAGAGAAATGATTGCATTATATTTAACTGTCTCGTGAGGCAACATTGAAAATGCATTCCACTCGAGAAACTAATCAAATTTCATTCCGTGTGTTGTGACGTAATCTAGCAATTTATAGCATCGTACCCCACGTGAAATTCCTCGCAAAATCTGTCACAGATGCCACTCGGATGTCGAGAAAAATAAACATGCTGCAACCTCTGGGATCTCTAAATAATCCATAAAATATGTCAACTGTCAAAACTGTTTTTGGGGGTAAAAACAAACCATTTCAGTTGATTACTAAAAGCCTATATTAAAACTAAGATACAAAATCTAGAAAATTACTATTTTAACACAAGTCGATATTGAACTGAAAAAGTGTTTTATCTCTTTCTTTTAAGGCTTAAGATGGGAATGTAGGGGCGAGTTAGGGTAAGTGCCATTGCAAAAATATGTTTTTATTCAAAATAAATTTTCTTCATTAGAGATATAGAATTTAATTTTCTTCACATGGTTATATCAACAATTTGTTGACTATATGTCATGAGCATAGCGGCATTAGACGATAAACTTTTTAAATGAAAAAAAAAAGTTGTCATTAAATTCTAGGACACTCTTGCCAGATATTCAACAACTGTTGATATTAAAAAGTGAGGAAAATTAAGCTTTGTTTTTACTTAAGCACTATTTGATTTCTTTAAAAAAAAAGTTTTTCTGTAAAAACTGCAAAAACACTGCCCTTATCTCGCGTCTCCTACGCTGAGAAGTTTATGTTATTAACACATGGCCGGATTAAGGGGGGTCACCGGGGGTTATGGCCTCAGGCACCCTCAGCTTGAAGAGACCCTAGAAAACCACACACTTTTTCGTCTTACATTTTACACTTTTAAGCTTATGTGTAATGGTAGGGTGATTGTGAAATGAAATGCAGGACCTACAGTTAACGTGGGATCCGAACCACGGTGAGCCTGGCATTCCACACATTCACAGTTGTGATTAATACACGTCTTGTCAGAGGTGAAGGAAGGTTTGGTAATCAGATAGATCTGCCGGGACCGAGGATTAAACCCTGGACCCCCAGCACAGAAGTCTGACACCTTACACCTAGACCACCAGGTCACCTAGAAATTATAGTTTTTTTTTATAAAATAGTTAATTGAAAGTGCAACAAAGAGATAAGTATATTATCTTTCATTCCAACGTGCATAATCAAACTTCGCCTCACGAAGAGTCGAACACAGGATCTATTATTTTCCAAGGGGGTTAGGAAACAGTGTTTCAATGGAGCGTTAGTGTATTAGATTCTGAGACTAGAATAGTTGCACTTAATTTAAAAGTGTTATTCCTAAAATTAAATTTTGATTGTGTTATTGATAATTTACATGATATGGGGTGTTAATAGGGGGTGGAGAGATAGTAGAAATTGAATACAATTTTAGACCACCTCTTTGGTCTAGTGGTTCCTGATTACAGATCAAGAGGTTACGGGTTCGATACCCAGCTCTTACAGAATGTCTGTGAAGTATCATATCCGGTTTAGAAAACTGAGATTAACGGCCGGAGGGTTCGTTTTGCTGACCCCAAGACATCCTCTATCCGCATAAATAGGCACTATCTTCACCAAAAGACGGCGGCGACTTGGTCGGTAAGGCTATGGGCTGACACCATAGTTTTTTTTTGCACTGGTAAGGAGAGGGGAGGGCGATGTTCCACATGTGTTTTTACCCTTCCCAATTAAGATTACACATATGTATTCCATATTAGCTACTCTCATAGTCCCCAACACTTATATTTTTTTGGCAAAGCGTCTTCCCTACCCGTTCGGGTTATACGCTTATGTACTAATCACACAAATGGTTTTAGCAATTAAGAAGATATATTAAGAGGGAGAGTATCCAAATTTGCGTGGAAGGATAGTGGAAAACCATTTTCGAAAAACCACCCTCAGTACATCCGGCCGAGATTCGAACCTCTATTTCCCCTTCATCAGCGATCTAGAGTCTACTCCAAAAGTGGCGCGTTGGACCATACGGCCAACGAAGCGGGTCACCCCTTATATTAATCCGTTAGCAGCCCTCCCTCGTGTTAAACGTACTAATAGTGACCATGAAGAGTGTACACAAGAAGTGCGAGCCCTCATTGTTTCTTAGCCAGAGTTGTCGACGGGTGAATCACCGCGAGCGATTCTGCAGTTCTGCGCACATAGATCAATACTAGCCGACAAGACTATCAAGTGGAGCGAGGAGCCATTTAGCGAGAACACCTCATCTCCCGACAGCCGACACCTAACTGGCAAATCGAGGAAAGTTTGACGTCCACGTCTTAACAGAGAATTTGGTTCGATCCAGAAACTACACGATGTCGCTGTTTTGTGAGAGTTGTTATGTTTATAATATATTTTTTTGTTTGTCCGATTCTGTTGTTTTGTGTATCTTTTTAAAGTTGTTGTTGTGTTGAGTTTTTTTTGTGTGGGGGGGATTGGCGAGTTTATCTCACTACGGCGAATCTCGCCATGCTCGACTCAAATTCGTAATTTCATGTCCGTAAAGTAGCTATCCTTTAGTTTAAAATCTCGCAATTCGTGTTGAGTCTTCTAATTTCGTATTAAGTGAAATTTTTTCGAGCTTCCTGTGTCGAGAATTGTGATTTTGAGATTTACTTTATAGCTGTTTGAACGCGCACCCTTCTGCCATTTAAACAATAGAATATCGAGATTTTTGTCTTCGCCATCTTCGTTTTATCTCGGTTTTATTTTCTGTTGGTTAAGCTTAGCTCGATAAATTCCAAACAAAGATGGATGAAAAGAAAATAAGCAAATAGCAAAAGCAGATTTACTTGAATTTGTGGAAAGTATGTACCATAGTTTATGTTTCTTTGATTCGTAAATGATTAAATAAAGACCTATTACTAGTATAACTTATTACATAATGTATGATCTTCGCGTTCATTAAATATAGTGGCATTCTATTAAATTTCATTTTCGAATTCTTCAAGTTCTCTTATTTCAAATAGTCCATCCATTCTTCACCATTTTACATTTTGTCCAACAACAAATACTTTCGAACTATCTGTTGTGCGAGATTGACGATTCCGAGAGTGGAACCGCAGCGAGATCAATCCGAATGAAAAGATCTCAATCCGTAACGAATTTTTTTTCAAAAATAGCTTGATAGAAAAAGTTTCGAGATAGTGTCACGTGAAAGCCCGATCTCGCAATGGAATAAACTCGAAACATCTGGGAATAGGCCCGTTGGTTCGTTGGGCGAGTTTAAAAGCCCTAGGGACGTCACCCTCACGTTACACTGGACTTTCATCGACGGGGAGATCTAGGCTCGAATCCTTGTCGGGTGTACTAAGGGTGTTTTTTACTCCCTCCACGCAGATGCGGGTATAGCCTATTTCTTCTAAATTTAACCCTTACTCATTGTTAACTATTAGCGAATTAAGTACATAACCCTAACGGGTACTAAGACGCGGTGCTAAAAACAACAACAGGCTTTGCAGTTGTCCATTTCGGTGAGCCATAAGGGTGGTGCAAGTGTACCGAGAAAAGAAACGGATCAAAGCAGCAACCCGTGCAAGTCGCGAGAAAAACCCACTCAACCTTATATAAAACCGCACCTCCGGACTTGGGGTGGTATTGATTACTGGTTAAGTGAGGGAAAGTCTGGACAAAAATAAAGGGGGGGAGGTGTGCGCCTTATACCTCCACCCACCCTCCCCTCCAGCATCAAAAAACTCACACACCACGCAATATTATAATGGCATGTGGTTCCAGAAAGGACTAGTCGAAAACTTTCACAAAGTTTTTTTGTTACCGGTTGCTCAGCTGACAACTAAACTTTGCGTTTCAATTTCGTGTATCTCAGTCGGTTTCATTCAGTTGGTACAGTCAGATTTTACTGGCTATTTTCTAAAAGGATCTTCCCACCAATTTTTTTTTGTGGTCAGCCTTGAAAGCATTTCAATATTTTATTTAAAAGAATATCACCCCTTATTACTTCCCGTTCGGGTTATACGCTTATGTACGAATTATGCCAATGGTTTTGGGGAATATGAAGGTAATATTTCAAGGAAGTGTATCCCTATTTGCGTAAGGGATAATGGAAAACCATTTTGGAAAAACCACCCTCAGTACACCCGACCAAGATTCTAGCCTTGATCTCAGTCATCGGCAGTCTATTCTACTGTGATAATAGCGCCTTAGACCATGCGGCCATCGAAGCAGGTTTAATTCATGTTATTTTATAGGTATTGATAATATATATCAAAAGTAAAATTGAAGATCACATATATCGAACGTATGAATACGTGAAAGTAGATCTAGTGGCTTTTTTTATCTGCCCTTCATGCAAAAATTTGACTGTATGTTTTATTCAAGACAAGAAGAGTCCTGGGTTCTATCTTTATTGAGAATTGAACAAAGGTAAATCGTGTATGTGTGTGCACCGCGCCTTAATACCCGTACAGGATAGCCGCAAATTTACAATTATGTGTTAAGAATGAGTAAGGTAGAATTTATAGGAAGTGTACCCGAATTTTAGTGAAGGTAGAGTGGGGAAACCGTTTAAGGAAAACCACCCAAAACGCATCTGACCGAGATTCGATCCTTGACCTTCCACTCACCAGCAAACCAGACAAGACGAGACATACGTTTGTGTCTGCTTTCCCGCCGTTGCAGGTCTCAAGATATTATTACAATTATACCTTAACAGTTTCGGTGGCCAAACGGTATATCGCGCTATTCTAGTTTTAGATTAGACTGCCGATGACTGCGAGATCAAGTTTCGAATTTCGGCCGGGTGGTTTTTCCATAATGTTTTTCCACTCTCTATCCATGCAAATGCAGGTATACTTCGTCTAGATTCAACCATCCTTATTCCTAATACATTAGCGCAATTAGTATATAAGTGTATAGCTCAACCGGGTAGTGAGACGCAATATTAAAAAAAAACCTTGATTTGATTTTATTTTATTTTGAAAACAAAACTATACGGAATACTAACTGTAAATGGAGATTGATGTTGTAAGTATATCAATCTAATGAGACTATATAATTGCAGCAATTATAACAGTTAAAGAAGCAATATCCTTGCCACTTTATGTTCAAGGAAATCATATTTACTTTTTTGTTTTCCTGTTGAAATACTTGACATACCGTACGTCTTTCTAAAACTACAAGGTTATATGAGCACACCGCTTACAGTTTAATTTAACCTATTTATTATTATTATATTATTATTATTATTATCGCGCGTCTTACTACCCGTTCGGTTTATAATCACTTACGCTAATGTGTATGGTAGGGTGATTGTGAGATAAAATGGAAGGACCTACAGTATAACGTGGGATCCGAACCACGGTGGAGGCCAGGGCATTTCACACATTCACAAGTTGTGATTAATAAACGTCTTGTCAGAGGTGAAGGAAGGGTTTGGCAATCAGATAAATTGTGTCGGGACCGAGGATTGAACTCCGGACCCCAGCACGAGAAGTCTGACACCTTATCCCTAGACCGCCAGGTCACCCCTAATTTAACCTAGAAATTGTACACCCGATATTAATAACATTAATAACCTAACCACAGTAGGATTCTGGTATGAAGAAAAGTTAAGAAAATAAAAACTTTTTTCAATCAACATTGATAAAATTTTACTAGGCCTATATATTAATAATAGGCATACGAGTATCATTGTCAAGTAATTGATATTATTTAGGAAAAACCTGCTTCGGTGGCCGCATAGTATAAGACATCATTTTCGCAATAGACTCGACTGGCATTGAATAGGAGATTGTGGTTCGAATCCTGATCAGGTGTACTGAGGGTGGTTTTCCCTAAATGGTTTTCCACTGCTTCCAGGCAAATGCAGATACAATTATAAATTTAAGCTTCTCAAACCCAATAACGTAAATAGTACCTACATATGCGTATGCTACAAAAGGGTAGTATAGACGTGATGCTTAAAAAAAATTTTTATGTAACATAACAGAAAATTACATGACATAGTAGAAATACACGTTTTATTTTTAAAATAACATTTGTAGTTGTCTAAAAAGGTTCTTATCTAAATTGGAATTTATATTTTGATCACTATGGAAAAAACCTAAGGAAACAATTTTAAAAGAATCACATCTACTATCATGTATTCATACGCTGATTCATATGCTTTTCATCCACCAATGTGTCGATTTTGATATATTTGAGTATGGTCGTAGCGAGAAGGGGGTTATGGAGTTCAAACTCGTCCCCCCCCCCTCTGAAAATTTTCCAAGTTTTTAATATGAAGCTTAAATATGGCCTTGAATCAAAATTAAAATAATTTATAGAAGCATTCACTTCTAAAAAGATTACCAGAGAAGGCCACTTCAACTAGCTTGTAGAGGCATCTGATTTTCGAAAAAAAAAAAATCAGGCAAAAAACAATAGCTTCTAGGGCATTCCAAATTTAAAAAAAAGTTCAGGGTAAAGATCACTTCAAATAGATTTTGGGAAATCTAATTTATAATATAAATTCTGAGGACCATCTCTCTTAAAATAGCTTTTAGAAGCATCAACATTTTTAAAAAATTGCCAAAGGAGGACTACTACAAATAGCTTCTAGGAATATCTAATTTTTTTTAAAAAAAGGAAAGGAGGAGAGCACTATCCTACATATCCATTAAAAGAGTATAATTTTTAAAAATTCTTGAAACGAGGATAACTATAAAAAATAGCTTTTAGGAGCATCCAATGTTTTAACATTAACTGGGGGTGGGGTGGGTGGGAGAGGAGATTAGAAAATCCCTAAAAAAGTTTGTTACTTGCTTCCCCCCTACTCTCTTACACAAAATAAAGTTCCACCACTTCTGTATAAAATAACAATGTTCTTTTTTCTTAGGGTTTAATACACTTAACTTCATGTCTTAAACTTAATATCTTAACATCCCTTCCCACAAATTAAATTCTCCTGAGAGACAGAGTAAAGTTTTCGATTTAGAGAGGGAAGAGCAACATAGCGGGTTGTGACGTCAGTAGGTGGGCGATCTGTCGTACCTAGTTGAGATGAAAGCGCGATAAACTTCCTGTTCCCTGTCGTCTGGAACAGACACCTGTTCAGTCTCCGGGGGTTTTGCTCCTGACATGTGACAGTTATATCTTGAGGTGCACTATATTTACCATTAGAGGTTGCAGTCTCACCTTGACTTATGACCCTGACATACTCTGACATTTCGCACTCACGACGTTTTTAAATTGCCACAATAGTCCGAACTTGAGACGCTTGTTTAGCAGATATCACACCTAAACGAGTTGACGCTACCACTAACATTAATGTCCAGTGATTTGTACGCTTATTCTTTTGTTTTTTATGTCGGACTTAAGTGTTGGGGGTCCGGGGTTCAATCCTCGGTCCCGGCACAGATTTATCTGATTGCCAAACCCTTCCTTCACCTCTGAGAAGACGTGTATTAATCACAACTTGTGAATGTGTGGAAGGTCAGGCCTCCACCGTGGTTCGGATTCCACGTTAAACTGTAGGTCCTCAATTTCATCTCACAATCACCCTGCCATTACACATTAGCGTAGTTGCGTATAACCCGAACGGGTAGTAAGACGCGGTGCTAATAATAATAATAATAATAAAAGTTACTATAGTGGTATGTAAGTGCGGGTATGCCTGTAAGTCAAGTCATAAAGAGGAACCAAAGGAAGGTTAACTTGCAACAGTTCACTTTTCACAATACTTTTTTTTAATGCATCTCACTACTAGTATGGGTTATCCGCATTTATTATATTAAATAGGCCATTGTGTTTGTGATGAGAAGGGAAGGTTAAATTTAGAGGAGATTAACACACATTTGCGCAGAGGAAAAGTTGAAAAATCATTTAGGGAAAGTTAACCTCAGTACATCCGAAAGGGAATCGAGCCCTGACCTCCCCGTAACCGGCACACCAGATCAAACGCAACTTACTTTTTCTTTATCTGTGTGTTCATATGTACTAGCATTGATACTGTACGGGGGATTATTCTGATAAAAGCCATAGTAATTAACTTGACACAGTGCTACGAGACGTCAAAGTTGGCAAAGTATGCCAGTGGCGTACCTAGAGGAGGGGTGACTCATAAGGCAGTTACCTCCCTTCCAGCCCACCAGACCATAAATTAATTTTCAAAAATTTGCCAGCAAAGGTCACTCCAAATGGCTTATAGGGGCATGTAATTTCAGAAAATCTTCAAGCAAAGACTATTCCAAATAACTTTTAGAGCATCCTTTTTTAAAAAATCCGGAGAAAGACTACTTTAAATAACTTCTATAATCAACATTTTTTTTTTTCAAAAGAAAGACCCCTCCAAATAAATTCTCTAGGTGTATCCATTTTTTACATTTTACTGGGAAGGATCCTTAGTCTCTCCTTTGGGTGGGAGGGCAAAACTATTTATTTTTCCAACTGCACCTCCACCCTACACATATAGGGTTCCACCACCACTGATTTCTCTCTTAGAGTAAAGCGCTACAAGTATCCCGATTTGTGGGGAAAATACTATGATAAGCCTACGATTACACACGTTAAGAGTACCCCCAAAAGTTACAAATTGGAAAATAGCTTTGGTAAATTGTATATAAACTTAGGTCACTTATTAAATTATTGAAATCGTTGCCCTTAGCAAACACAAAAAGGATTGAAATAGAATCTAGAAGCATTTAGTGGTCATAAATTGTCTTCGCCTCCAGTGTTTATGGAGCTGTGTCCCTTAAACTACACCCCCCCCCTATCCTCCTAAATTTAATTCTGGACACAACCTTAATTGTTTGCCTCCCTCCCACAAAGAATTTTAGTAATTTTGGTAGGAATAACTATATCTGTCATAAAATTTACTAAAGCCACCTATTTGTGTAACATTCTTTTGATAGAATTAAATACCTATACAAAAAATGAATAATAAAGTAAAATGTTATAAATGTTAATCTACAAACTATCAACATAATGTATTTGTATTTTCAAGATTCCCGCCAATAAATCCTACAAAACTTAATAAATATCAATAATAAAGTAGAATGAAACTGGCTAAAATAAAAAGGCGGTAGTATTTATCCGCATAACTATTTTGGACACGCAGATATAGTAAATATTACCCAGAGGCATAATCTTAAAAAACTAGTTATTATTAAAAAGTATTACAATTTGCGGTAGTTATTAATCGAATAGGAAATTTTCGAAACCACTTAATTCGAAATATTGCTCTTTCGAGACAAACAAAAATTCATAGTAAATTAAAAAAAAATTGTATCTATGAGCACTCAACAATAGAAATTAATCCCCAGACTTACGGGAAGCGTCCCAATACTCCTTCTGTTGTATGACTTCCAGAACATCCTCGCCGGAAGAGTAGCGGAAATTGACCGGAGGTCCGCACAAGGGGTTGTCGGGCACCGTGCCCACGATGGTCCGGGGTGTACCCCCGACGGCAAGTAACATCTCCACTTTGTCAACACATTACCGCCTTCTCAAAGACGACGACAGCAGCGACCCGTTGGATAAACGACCGCCGCCGACTCGGGACTGATCGCAGTTTCGACCGACCCCGCCGCCGAGTAGAAGATACCCTCCCGCCACGCCAAGCAGGAGACTCTCCCCCCAATGCGCATGCGCCACAGGCATTGACATTTAGTGGCAACGAGGGAACAAGGGGCTATGAGGCTATTTATGTATCTGGTTTAAACTGGATCAATTACCGGTAGTTGCACACTAACTCACCAAAGTTCAGTTTTGATAGGAAGGTCCTTATCTGACAACAAGAAAATCTACTAGATTCATACGTCATGCCATGTGATCTGCAGCTGTCAATCTTGTAGGCCTATATAATACCAATACCTATAAAATAACCAAATGTTATGAATTTAGCCGCAATTTTTTTTTTTTTTTTTTAGTTTTTCAAAGGCCTACTGTTGTATTTAGCCCTATACAATCATAAATAAACTCCATTCACGGTAGGAATTACTCTCTGAAAGGTCTTTTTTCCTACCAATATCCTACTATATAATAGCTTTCTGGTAGGGAAAAAGGCCTTTCAGAAAACAATTCCTACGCTGAACAGACTCTACCCATAATCTTCGGGGAGAGGGGAGATAAATGGTGACTTGCCCGCTTTAACAAATACACGACTTATATTTTTAAATTTTAATATGTGTTCACTTGCGTTTATTCTGCTTACCCACCCACGTACTGGTGCTCACACAGTCTAAAGCATCAAGATCGCAATATACTGATTGCTGGTGGCAGTAAGAGCGAGGTTAAAATTTCAGACAAAATTAACTTTGAGTGTGATTTGACAATGTGGTTTTCCTGTCCTTTTTTCCAGGTTAGTGCCTGTATTCTTCTTTTCATCCCTACCGTAAAGACGAATCCGTAAATAATCCTGTTGTCAACACATTACTTGAAGGAAAAAAAAATGTCACACTTAAACAAACCAGTTATTGGCAACTGTTTTGTTATCAGACCGATGACTGGGGACTTAAGTGTATAGTAATACTTAGCACCAACTCTTACTACCCGTTCGGTTTATATGCTCTAGTACTAATTAGGTTGAATATAGAGGAAGTTAGCCCGCATTTGTGTGGAAGGAAGAGTGAAAAACCATTTAGGGAAAACCACCCCAGTTCACGCGAGCGAGATTCGAAACTCAATCTCCCCGTCCTCGGCAGTCTAGATCAACACGAAACTAGCGCGTTAGCCAACTACGCCACCTAGACGGGTGGGACTTTAATGGAGATGAAAAAGGTTAACAGTGGTTTGAAGTCCTCCCTAACCATATTACCATTATATACTTTTTAGATTAAAAAAAACGCACTTTATTTTTAAGTCAAGCACCATGTACAATAGGTAATTATCGACCAGGATTAATCTATTTTCCTTAGACAGACAGACAGACAGACACACACACACACACACACACACACACACACACAGTGAAGTCATGCGCGTCAGTAATCAAATAAACTTGGTTTTAAGAGGCGGGACTTCCAGGGTAGTGCAGACATTTCCGGATGTCTGCTGCTTTTCGCGGCTCAAGGAACCGCGTACATAAGACAATAAAAGAGCAAAACAGGAAGGCATAAGGGCGGAACGTGTCACTACCATGTGACGAGAATCTTGACGGGCTTCTTTCTGTAGGACACGTATACCTGAACTCACCACCGTCTAGGGATGTGGGATATAAAAGAAAAGTATCGATACCGTATTAATTTATAGTATCGGAAGAAAAATGTCGATACCGTACTAATATCGAAAGAAAAGTATCGATAACAGTAAGGATCGATATCGAAATTTTAATCGGGAAAAAAATTTATATCAAGTAATAATTTCAACTTTTGCATAATAATAAATAATAATAATAATATAGTATTTTCATATTTATTTAAACACTGAAAATTATAATTATTTAACTATATTATAGTAACTTATATTTAGGTTCTATCGCGTCTATGTTATGTGTTGTAACTTGAAAGGTTTGATATAGGTTTGTATAATAGATATTATAAAAGGTTTTACCATACCAGCTTTCAAAATGTCTATAAAAATGTAGCTGATGGAAAGTTATTTAATAGCTAAATATGATTATAATATATTTTTTCAATCTATTTTGTGCCCTTCTTTAACCATAGTAAACATTTAATCCAAGCATGAGTGAAGATCACAAAAAAGTTGGTTCTTTAGATACCGATCCGATACCAGAGTGTGAGTACTAATATCAGTAAAAGTATAGGGAAAACTAGTTTCGATAAGTGAAAAATATCGATTATTAGTAAAGTATCGATACTTTTTCACACACTTACCACCGTCCACACAATAATTATTTCATTTACAATAAATAAAGTTCAAATTAACAGAAATAATGTCTGACACATTCAAATGGATATGTATAGGATACTTTTAAATTCGCGTTCATCAATCAAATGTGTAAATGTATAAATGTGTCAAGCATATTAATTATTAAGAAAAAAAAATCACTTCCACAACATTACTCGGCGAATTTATGAACGCTATAAAGACAGGGTTAGCAATGTAATAAAAAGCTGTTGATCTTCTTAAACAAGTATTTAACTGTAAACTGAATAAAAACCACTAAACGTCTTAACTGTGATTTGGACAAGCATAAAGTTGACCTGGTGATTTTTCACTTGGGAGTTCAATGGCAAGACAATTTAGCAATGGTATGTGTACATATAAATGAAAACTGTAAGAATGAAGTTCATCAACAAGATACAATGATATATTTGAAATATATGAATGGGAAGAGATTCAAGCGTGGGTTTGCCATCTCGAAATATTTTATTTTAGAAGAATTGGTCTCAGAATTGGAAAAGTCTCCAGATATCTCAATTGGTAGAACAACGGCGTGCTTAGAGAAAGGTACACGGTTATGACATACCCGCCCTGGAATTTTTTTTAATATATCATATAACTCTAATTATGAATTATTTCAAGCATGATCAAATATACATTTATAATATTATATTTTGTTGGTAGCACTTGAGTGAAAAAACAACAAAGCACAAGATCACCCCGCTATGAAGTGGTTAGGCAGACCCGCACAATATGGGTGTTTGTTTGGTTTCATACACTAGATATCCAACGGCGTCTAACGAGATGTTTAAACACACATCTTTTCAGGAACATAATAAATGTCTTTATCATTAGAGAAAGTTAAACTTGGTTTTGTCAAAAAATTTTTACGTGACTCTCGTCTTACACTAATAGGATAATGATGATGAAGGCAGAATTGATAAGAACTGTGCCAGCATTCGCATGTGGTAAGAGTGCCAAAACCATTTAGTAAAAACCACCCTCAATAAGTTCGGTTGGGATTAGAGCCACGACCTCCCCATCAAGGGTATACCAGACATTACCGGGCTGAAGCCTAGGCCCTAGTGACCATCCATGCCCACTTAGATACGTTAAGTTGGGCAAAACTTTTTCGGAGATGTAACGTTGCTGCACTTGGCAGAAATATTGACATCCCAGGGGACAGGGCAACACAGGAAACCAGCTGGAAATATTCCCCTCCCGCCTCTTCCCACCCATAATACCCTCCACCCTTCTCGAAATGTAGCCTAGGGTAGGTCCTTAACAGATGCGTGGGTATATCTCTTGTTTCACTCTTAGATCTATGGCCAGGGAGAATTTTATATGGAGTGGAATATAAATAAAATATAAAGAATATACTCAGTGTTTAAGGTGATGTTTAAAGGAATGTGAGTTAAGGTGAGTATTTTGGTAGTTTTTATGGCAAAGAAACTCTTAGGCCAAAATAAATAAAATATTGCTCTTGTAGATACATTTGATAAAATTTTATACACGTAGCAATTCCAAAAGTTCTTGAATATTTGTCATGAGTGGTACTTTGAAGAGAAACCTTAGGTGTAAAAAAGTTTTTTTTAATATTCCGCGATTACCACGACAAATATTCAATGACTGTATACATAATAATTATGTAGAGAAAATTCAACCAAACGTAACTACCGAATCAATATTTTATTTATTTTAGCTTAAAATGTTTTTCGTTTGTATAAAATACACGGACCTTAAATCATTCTCTTCCATTCCACCTTAAGAGCAATCACATTTTTTAAAATATATTGAGTTATAAGTATGTTCTTATACGTAGTAAGAATTTAGACCTAATGATTTTCTCAGTATTATATTTTAAGACCAAAATTATCCCCGCAGAATACAATCTCCAGACCTTTAAGTTAACCATTATATGAAGGTAAGAAAAGCAATTTCACACCGATAAATTATTATTAAGTTGTGACAAAAAATTAGCCCTCCAACCTAAGATTGGAAATTGGACACACTTTTATACTTAGCTAAAGTGTTTCTAGCAGTGTGACTAGCCAGTCACGCACCTCTTTCGGGGCCATGGCCTAAACAACGCATCCCTTTCAGCTCTTCAAAAAAAAACCCCATAAAAACAGATACCTACTATCTTGTAAAGTTATAAACGATCGTTCAAAAATCATAAGAAAGCTTTAGTGGTAATTTAAACAAAGTTCAGAATCTGAAAAAGCTTTAGTGATAAGTTAAACAATGTTCAAAATATGAATAAAGCTTTAGTGGTAGGTTAAACAAAGTTCAGAATCTGAATAAAGCTTTAGTGGCAAGTTAGAAAAGTCGTGACATAACGGAAGAAAGCCTGATAAAAGTCAACGGTATCACCTCAAAATCTCTTTGGTTTATTCATCAGGTATCAACAAAACATATTATGAATAATGATTTATTTAAACTCGGTGGTACGCCGTGCACACCGTGAAATCATTCACGCACCACTCGGGCCACGCGTACCACAGTTTGGGAAACACTGCACTAAACACCAGGTTAATTGACAACTAGCAACAGGCTCTCTGATCCAACGAGTGGTTACACCAGTGGAATGGACACCCCTACAGCTTGCTCCACCGCATCACGTTTCTATCTGGATCAGCGTTTTTCCGTGCGAATGTGTTCGCCACACTTTCACTTCACTCGCGAGGTATAAAATATAAGGAGAGGGGGAGAAAAAAACCTTGACGCGAACATCCAAGGACGAAAGAGTGGTGCTGATGTGTCGTGACTGGTCTAATTTTCTTCACATGTTTATATCAACAGTTCCTGAATATCTGTCATGAGAATAGCGGCATTATCTAACAAAATTTTTTAAATGAAGAGAAAAAGTTGTCATTAAATTCTAGAACACCCTTGACAGATATTCAAGAAATTTTGAGGGCACCATGTGAAGAAAATTAAATTCTATGTTTGTACTGGAGCAATATTCTATTTATTTTGACCAAAAATATGTTTTGCCATAAAAACTAAAAAACACTGGCTTTTTTTTGTCTCCTTCCTTCCCACCTTAACAGCACTAAATAGGTATAGTAGGGAAGAAATTTTAGAAAACACACACACATATATGTAAATTACACTACTATAAAGCCACATGGATGACTCACTCACTGACATTAATGTTTACCCACTTACAGATGAGCTAGACACTCGAAATTTGGCAAACTTATAGCTTATAACCTGTAACCGACGCGAAAATTCCAAAAAGTAAAAAAAAAAATTTTTTTTTAACCCCAAAAAAAATTCTAAATGGCGGAGCAACTTTAAAGTCGGTGCGGTATATACAATACAATATTGGTAACTTTTGAGTTGTTACGTTACATTAGTTTATATCCACTTGTAAAGAAAACTCACTGGGGGTTTGGAGGTTTGAACCCCCAACGAGCAAAGCGAGTGTATATATATATATATATACACAGACACACACACACACCACCGAAATTAGAGCCCTGATCTACCGTGATCGGCATTCCAGTCTATTGCCTTCGACCATTCGGCCACAGAAGCGGTTGGGTACCACTGTATTACCTTAGTTGTATTTTATCAAGAGTGAAAACTGTAGATCACATGACTTGACGTATACACACTGATGGACAGGCAGCGTCGTTGGTTTAAAATGCAATGGTCTGTGTCGTTTTCATGTAACTACTTATACGAATATAAACATTGTTTCAATATATTTTATAGATGTAAAAAAAAGTGCCTTCAGATCTGAATGGGACTGTACTTAGTCATGCTTGAGCGGTGTATTTGATGTTGGACCAGGAACTGGGTTTATACCTCGAATACGGACTTAAACCAGGAAGAAAAAGAGATTGCGAGAGTCAATTATAGAGTTTTTTTCATGATAGGTTTTTACCTGGATGACAGTTCAAAAATCATGTGTTTAGGTTTTGTGTTGCCAACATTTGTAAGAGATCATTGTTTTATTAAAGATGTTAAGTCTTTTAATTATATGTTATAGTTTACGTTGAAAATAACGTAAAATTAAGTTTTCTTACACGGTTTCATAACTTTAATACTTTTTGTTTTACCCAATCCGAAATAATATTTTAAACACAATTAAAAGTACTTATTCTCGGTTTAATTTAAAAAAACTCAGCACACCCAACCGGGATTCGATACTCTACCTCCCTGACATCGCCATCAAGAGGACGTCTTAGTCCCCTGCCCACCGTCGAGGGGTTTTATTACTTTATAAATTGTAGGCTTCAATGAATGAAGCTTATGAGAGACACTTGTCCCTGATTGTCGCCCAAACACTTAATGATCATCACGACCTTAGAAGGGCAAGTTTAACAACGGAACGTTATTTGCGGCTCGTAAGAGAAGAGTTTCTCATCATCTAATATGAAACATTTTATTTCCTTCGCGCAGATTGAAAGAAATCTATAGATTTTTATTTTCCAATCTACTGTGATCCCCTTTCACCCCTCCTCATCCTGTGCACATGGGACACTAAGGAGACACGGTCACGACCTCACTTGACAAGAATCGAGGTTAGAAGCGCCACGGTCCAATCACTTGATCTCAAGAGATTCACGCCTTGTCCTGGCCACCGATACTTAAGAATGTGGGTTTCTACAAAGAACAGTCTGTCTAGAAAAAAAGTAGTTATCTTCAATCCTTCACCTGAAGTAAATCCTAATTATATTTTTGACTTGTAATTTCACTTAATACATCTACCAACTTAGTAACTGGTTATTTTATATAATTAAATTCTTTATATATATTTTTAGAGTAATCTATCTAAGTCTTAACTTTTAATTATAACCACTCCTTACTAACAACCTTTTTTAGAATGTTTTCTAAAATGTTTTCCAAAATAGTTTTCCATTAGTAAATAAGCTTATAGCCCGAACGAGTAGTATTCCACGGTGCTATAAAAATATAAAGGCTATACTAGAAAGTAAAATTATTGTTGAATACTCTTAAATAATTAGGTCTTGTGGCCTGTTACAGTCTTATCAAAGAATTTTCTTTTCTTCTCTTCAAATGTTAACCAAATGTATTCTACCTCTAGGATGATAGTTGAGAATTAATTCTGGAATCCTATTCATTTTATAAAAAATTTGTTCCTTCCAATAGTTTTTTAGTGATATATATGTATATATAAATATATATATATATATAATTCACTATTGTCTATATATTAGGCTAGTTAAAATAAGTAAAAAAAAAAACAACTTTTTTTTTGTTGTATCATCAATTATAGGGTTCTTTTTCCCCCAAGCCAGACACAAGAAGCCTTATATTTGAATTCTAAAAACTTTAGCTCGTAAAGCGTGGACGAACCCACAGGTTACAACAACATTGACTTCTTATCAATAACGTGGAGTTTAATTAATTAACATTATTACATTTTTATGAGTGCTTTTGATGATTCGTTCTTGTTTTTCGTAGAAGAGGAAACACGTAATTGATAGATATTCATACAATTTTTTCGCAGCATTTTTAAGGCCTTAAAAGGCCGTGGCAAAAATAATGTAAACGAACACAGCTTATAAAAAAAATTATCATGGTTATTTTTAGCACTACTTCTTAAGAGTTTGGGTTATTCACATATTTTAATAATTACCCCAGTGTGTTAGGGGTGATCAAGATTTAATTTAGAGGAAGTGCACCCGCATCTGCATGTAGGAGTGGAAAACCTTTTAGAAAAATGCCACTTAGTTCACCCGATCAAGATTCAAACATGCATCTTCCGGTTATCGGCGGTCTAGTCTACTAAGAGAGTAGCGTGTTAGACCTTGCTGTCACCGAAGCGGGTAATGCATATTTAACTCCATTAATCGATTAGGAATGAGTTAAGAGGAAACGTACCTGCAGTTGGATGGAAGGGAAGGGGGAGACCAAATGAGGAAAAACAGAGTGTACATCCAACTGGTATTCGAAACAAGAAAAAAAAAAACGCTACAGGAGCTTGACAATTAGTACGCACACCCACCAGTGCAGGTGACAGTGATATTTAATCGTGTTAAAAATGGCTGATAGAAAATATATCCTCATTATTAGAACAAAACTTGACCGTTACCGGTGGGCACTTACTAAACGCCATGTTCATCAAGTCTGAATCGCCGATGACTGGAAATTAAGGGTTTGAACCCCAGCAGAATCGACTGAAGATGCGTTTTCCCTAAACGGTGTATTACATTATCTCCATGCAACTGGAGTCACATTTCTTCTCAAATACTTCCTTCCTCATCCCTTTTCCCTAACACGGTTCATTTTTCATTTATTTGAGGTATTTAACGTGCATTTTTCGAACCGGCTGAATATATCAGCACAAGACTTATAAACTAACTTAAATATAGAACAAACACAACATCCAGCCCCCAGCAGTTAATTTATCATTGTGAAAGGCGGAACCCAGATTTCACCAATGATACATTTTTCGGCCATTCCAGGAGTCGAGCCCGGGACCCTTAACTCGGTTGACAGACACGCTACTGACTCAGGTAAGGTGTCTTGACTATTTGCATAGTTAAATGTGGACAGTCCAACGTGTAGTATGACGCGATGGGGGTGAAAAAACCTTACGATATGAATATAGATAATTTTTTATAAAGTATTTGTGTTCAAAAGCATACAAAATATATTGAACACAACTATAGTATAGTTCTGCTAAGAAAGACCGTATTTGATAGTTAATAAAACTACTTTAATAAAATCATACTTAGGTCATGTAAGTTTTGGCTTTCAGTTTCGATGAATAGTATAAATACATATAAAAGTAACAGTAATGATAGTGTTAAATGTTATCCACAGTGACCGCAAACAAAAATGTTTAATTCTATTAACTATCCTTCTTACCAAAATCTTACTACATACTTGCCCCTCAAAGTAGATAGAAACAATCGCAACATTTAGTATGTTAAACACGATAGGAGACGTTTATTTTAAGAGTAAACTTTACGTTAAAAAAATGGCGCCATTACGTTACGTACCTTGAGCGTTTTACAAGAAATATATTAAGGCTAATACGACTTTATATCTAACTAGGTGGCCCCCTTTACAAACCTCTTTTTACTTTCTACAAAAAAAAAAAAAAAATTGAAAGAAATCTCAAGGGAGACTTGATATAACGTAGATTAAGAAAATGTTGGCCCATAACTTTTTTACTAGAGTATATTATAAAACTGGGCCTATAAACTAAAATAAACACGCCAAGAATACTTTGAAACTGCTTCACAAGCGATTCTACTAAAAGGAAAATGACAGTTTTTTTTTATAAATACTAACTTGCGCTTTTTGTACCAACTGATTATATCAGCACACTACTTTACAAACCAACACAACTAAAGAACACGCCAGTGGCTTGCCATGAAGTGAGTTTTTTTTCTTCTTCAACGGGTTTACTTGGCAGTTCGGCTATATGCGTAGTATTATGATAATAGCGAAGGAATGAGAAAGATGGATTTTAGAGGAAGTGTTCCCAAATTTTCGTAGAGGGAGAGTGGGAAACAATTTAGGTAAAAACCTCAGTATACCTGACCGGGATTCGAGCCCCGAATACCTGTCATCGGCAGTCTAAGTCTATTGCGAGAATGACGCGTTAAACAATTCTAAGGTAGATCAGACATGTTAAAACTGTACCTGCAATATGTTCTCTTGCTTTTGTCCCCATTTTACCATTCATACACAGGCTCAGCTCTACATACTTCACATTGGATTTTTTTTATCGTTGATACCGTAAACAATTAGTATTTTACTGAATGATGAGAACCATTCACAGCTACCGTTTAGAACACTGCTTACGCTGGTAACACTCCACGACACGGCCCGATGTCCTTTCAACCACCACCCTCCTCAACTATTCATTACCATGAAGGGAGAGAGACAAAATTTCATTAGTGACCATTTTGTTCATGACCTACAGGGAATCGAACCCCCGGTGTCCTTAGCTCTCTGGGCAGACCCCACGATACAGACTTTACGTGGGAGTGTATGGACCGCGAGTTAAGTAAGTGTTTTAGCAGTTTTTATTGCAAAACATTTTTCTGATCAAATAAATAAAATATTGGCTTAATAGAAACATGGGGTTTAATTTTATTCGTACGGTGATATCAACAGCCGTTGAATATCTGCCATGAAATAGCGGCATTAGATATAAACTTTCTAAGTGAAGAGAAAAAGTTATCCACTCCAGGACAAATTTTCAACAACTGTTGATATCACCATGTGAATAAAATCAAACTTGTATGTTTCTACTGGAGAAATATAGGATTTATTTTGACAAAAAACTGCACAAATACTGACTTTAACTCGCCTTCCCTACACTCCCACCTTAACGAACAATTTGTACGAGGCTTTAATTAAGTAATATTGTAAGTGAATGTGGAGCATGTGAATAGGAGTGCTGCCAGCTGACAATACCAGCCTTGTTAAGGTGTAAAACTGTTTATCAAGGCCGTCTACTCCTTCCCCAACCCCAGTCGTTTTCATAACGTAAATAATTTATAGGTCTCCATGTGAAGTACGGTCTTGCGATAGTGTTGTTTTGTTGAGCTCGCTAAGTCCGGGGTTTAATCTCCGTCAGGATTTGCGGAAGGTGTTTTATTCCACAATATGACCCTTCAGCGTTTCTTTAGGTCACATGGGTGTTTTTTCGTTTAGCTAGTCTTTCTGCTATACTATAAGTTAATATGTGACTGTGTGGAATGCCAGGCCCTCCACCGTGGTTCGGATCCCACGTTAAACTGTAGGTCCTCCATTTTATCTCACAATTCACCCTACCATTACACATTAGCGTAAGTCCGTATAACCCGAACGGGTAGTAAGACGCGATGCTAATAATAATAATATAAATAATAATAAAGTTAATGTATCTAGACACTACAGCTGGGTATGTAATATTAGAAGTCGTCTTAGGTTATGTGTATTTGTAAGTTTTTTTTCATTCATTTGAGGTATTTAACGTGCACTTTCTGAACCAATAATTGGTTACATCAGTACACGAGAATTTCTATGAGCGAGAGCGGAAGGGTCCTACCAATTTTGCTGGGAAAGGTATTTCCACACTCCTTCCAGGGTTCTTTTACATGTCACAATTGACAGGGATGGACGCTTTACTTCCCTCTGAAGAAATTTATGCTACGGATTATTATCGCTTAAGATAAATCCGTCGACACCGATCGGGTTTGAACTCAAGAACATCGGGTCCTGAGGCGAGAGCTTTACCCCAAGATCACCTAGGTGTACTATGTTTGTATGTCATGGGTTTAAAAATTGCATATCAAATACCCCAAAACATAAAACTAACTGGAATTTTTTTAAATATTACTAGAAAAAGTCTAGCAATTATCTTGGTAAAAAAATTAATACAGATGAATGGCCACCACAAAGGTATTACAAAGGCGGCACTAAATTATCAAACATCCACGGTTTAGCCAACATTCGTGCTGTGCAACTTGCCAGTTCGTTAGCCACGCTAAGCGAAAGTAGAAGAAGAAAAGTTTCAAGCCAATTTTCATGGAAGGTTCTTTATCTAACAGCTCATAAAGTTACTAGATCTACTTTCACATAGTCACTCTTAAGGTAATGTGATCTGAAATCTGTCATTTTAGAATCATTGCTAATACACAAAAAAACTAATAAAATATTATCAATTTTTGGTCGCAAAAGTTATGTTTTTAAATTTCTAAAAGGCCCTTCCTATGATAATTGGACTGTTTGTTACCGACCAGACTCAGACCACGGGTAAATTAACTACCAGCCTCAAGATTACAATCTGTCATGCGAGCTTTGTTACAATCGCCAGCTTAACGACTATAGCGAGCGAGCGAGCGACATGAAAAGAGCTCCAGTTATAAGCGTGTTATGAAATAAGGGTGGTCCACTTGGACGAGTGGTTAGAGTGACAAAAGTTGACATGTGTATCACCCTGGCCACCCGACTTTTAGCCACCCAGTTTATTAAAGCGCCCCTCGTTTGTACTATGTTAGTGTTGATTAGTGCTCGATTTTCATCGTTAGTGCTGTGAATTTAAGGCACTAGTTCACGATTTCTTATGGGTGGCTAGGAAGATATATCCTTGGCCACTCGGTCTAAGAAATAATCGGATATCCATTTTTTTTAAACGTCCATCGTTTGTGCTAGTCAGTGTTCGAGTAAAGTAGAATAATTTTATTTATAAAAAACTTTTTTATTGTAAAACTCTCACTTGTTAATTGTAAACTGTGACTTACTTACAGCTTTATAAAACAGTTCTCCATAATATATTGTTATATATCCAGTGTTTTGCTTACTATAATGAGTTATTTTGCTGGCTATATTATTGTGATTTATATTCCATCTGAAATAAACAATACTTATTCCTACATTCACAAAATTATGTTTTTTATTGTGATTTTACTACACCTTTCTTTGTGACTTATTTACCTCCCAGGACCTACATTAAATTATTGTTTTAGCCAATATAAAATATACAACTATTACAACTTTTATGTTTAGAGCTAAAAATAATGATAATAAAATAATAATAAAACTTTATGACACAAGCTTTAATCGTAATTCAAAAGGGTCTGTTTACAATATTTAATGTTTAATAAATTTTAGAGTGTGATTTATTAACGCAGTTTAAACAGAGTTGACCAAAGATCCACTATTAATTTTCTGCCGGTCATAAGTCTCGACAGAAAACGAGGGTGACCAAGTTTATGACAAAAGCGCATCATATATCGTTGCTAGCGTTCGTTAATCCAAATTAATGTCACGAACGAACAAGCACACCCTCTCACAGGACAAGCGGGTTTATTTTAAGCGAGTGTTCGTGCGGGCTTAAAGCCTTCCATTCATATTGTAGAACTCCATTCACCTAGAATGTATTTAAAGAGCCTATAACACGACCGAGTAATTGCAATATTAGGGTGCGTGAATGCTGAGGAGCACGCACATCACTCCTATCTTAATACATCATTCATCCCTCCTATCTTCACACATCATTCATCCCTCCTATCTTAATACATCATTCATCCCTCCTATCTTAATACATCATTCATCCCTCCTATCTTCATACATCACTCATCCCTCCTATCTTCACACATCACTCATCCCTCCTATCTTCACACATCACTCATCCCTCCTATCTTAATACATCATTCATCCCTCCTATCTTCACACATCATTCATCCCTCCTATCTTCACACATCATTCATCCCTCCTACTTAATACATCATTCATCCCTCCTATCTTAATACATCATTCATCCCTCCTATCTTAATACATCATTCATCCCTCCTATCTTAATACATCATTCATCCCTCCTATCTTAATACATCATTCATCCCTCCTATCTTAATACATCATTCATCCCTCCTATCTTAATACATCATTCATCCCTCCTATCTTCACACATCACTCATCCCTCCTATCTTCACACATCACTCATCCCTCCTATCTTCACACATCACTCATCCCTCCTATCTTCACACATCACTCATCCCTCCTATCTTCACACATCACTCATCCCTCCTATCTTCACACATCACTCATCCCTCCTATCTTCACACATCACTCATCCCTCCTATCTTAATACATCATTCATCACTCCTATCTTAATACATCATTCATCACTCCTATCTTCACACATCACTCATCCCTCCTATCTTCACACATCACTCATCACTCCTATCTTCATACATCATTCATCACTCCTATCTTCACACATCACTCATCACTCCTATCTTCATACATCATTCATCACTCCTATCTTCACACATCACTCATCACTCCTATCTTCACACATCACTCATCACTCCTATCTTCACACATCACTCATCCCTCCTATCTTCACACATCACTCATCCCTCCTATCTTCACACATCACTCATCCCTCCTATCTTCACACATCACTCATCCCTCCTATCTTCATACATCACTCATCCCTCCTATCTTCATACATCACTCATCCCTCCTATCTTCATACATCACTCATCCCTCCTATCTTCACACATCACTCATCCCTCCTATCTTAATACATCACTCATCACTCCTATCTTCACACATCACTCATCCCTCCTATCTTCATACATCACTCATCCCTCCTATCTTCATACATCACTCATCCCTCCTATCTTCATACATCACTCATCCCTCCTATCTTCATACATCACTCATCCCTCCTATCTTCACACATCACTCATCCCTACTATCTTAATACATCATTCATCACTCCTATCTTAATACATCATTCATCACTCCTATCTTCACACATCACTCATCACTCCTATCTTCACACATCACTCATCACTCCTATCTTCACACATCACTCATCACTCCTATCTTCACACATCACTCATCCCTCCTATCTTAATACATCACTCATCACTCCTATCTTCACACATCACTCATCACTCCTATCTTCACACATCACTCATCACTCCTATCTTCACACATCACTCATCACTCCTATCTTCACACATCACTCATCCCTCCTATCTTCATACATCACTCATCCCTCCTATCTTCATACATCACTCATCCCTCCTATCTTCATACATCACTCATCCCTCCTATCTTCATACATCACTCATCCCTCCTATCTTCATACATCACTCATCCCTCCTATCTTCATACATCACTCATCCCTCCTATCTTCACACATCACTCATCCCTCCTATCTTCACACATCACTCATCCCTCCTATCTTCATACATCACTCATCCCTCCTATCTTCATACATCACTCATCCCTCCTATCTTCATACATCACTCATCCCTCCTATCTTCACACATCACTCATCCCTCCTATCTTCACACATCACTCATCCCTCCTATCTTCACACATCACTCATCCCTCCTATCTTCACACATCACTCATCCCTCCTATCTTCACACATCACTCATCCCTCCTATCTTCACACATCACTCATCCCTCCTATCTTCACACATCACTCATCCCTCCTATCTTAACACATCACTCATCCCTCCTATCTTAATACATCACTCATCACTCCTATCTTCACACATCACTCATCACTCCTATCTTCACACATCACTCATCCCTCCTATCTTCATACATCACTCATCCCTCCTATCTTCATACATCACTCATCCCTCCTATCTTCATACATCACTCATCCCTCCTATCTTCACACATCACTCATCCCTCCTATCTTCATACATCATCATCCCTCCTATCTTCATACATCATTCATCACTCCTATCTTCACACATCACTCATCCCTCCTATCTTCACACATCGCACATAGCTCATGGAACAGCCTGTGCATTCCCAGCAGATCGCTCATCGCTCTTAGTACCCGGCTAGAGAAAACAAGTCTGCACGTACTGCATTAATTGTTTCTTTAACTTTATATTTTATTTTTCTATTTAAAGATTTTTAATTTTACTTTTAAAATATTTATTAAAACGGAAACAAATTTTCTTTGACAACAGTAGTGATGAAAGTGATGACATGTCCGCAGCGGCAAAATGTCTATGCCTCTTGTCCCACCCAGATTTCGGAGTACTTATAAAAGATAAACTAATAAGTAATAGTATTTCTGTCACTCATCTTCTTCCTAAAATACACTCGAGTCTGTAGAAAAGCCGTACAAGACAAACGTCGAAGTAAAAGTCGAATTGACAAAAGATGAAATAAAATGAGCTCTGAACAACACTGAGGGTTTGATTGACCTCGAACCAACCAATCAGAGCCCCGCGCACATCGCACAGCCCTTCACAAAAACAAACCCGTTTGTTTCGTGTGTCTGGTCAGAGTGAAGTGCTCGGCATGCACTATCCCGTTTCTTTACATGGGTTTGTTTCTACAACTTGTACAATGTGCGCGTTAAAGGGATGTTTACTTTCTGCACTCTTACTTAACAAATAAAGGGATTGTTGATTTGTTTCTTTTAAAATAATTGTTTTTCTATTTTGTTGCATTAATTTTAAATAGCTTTTATTAAAATACTTTAGCTATTTCTAGAGAAGACTCCAAAAAACTACACCACAATGTGACGCCTAGTTCGACATTTATTACCTATCTATGTTACGCGTTATCCGGAAGGGATAGAAACGGGCTATAAACCCATCTAGAATCACGGATAACATCTAAATCGGGTAACATAGCTCGAACAGAGCGTCACGTATGAATGCGATTTTATGTCTTCCACTTTGAAACAGTTTTACAATCTTTTTTTTAAAAGACAACAAAATTTTTAAAATATTTACTTTTACAATGAAAAATACTAGTAAACCGACCCCCCATCGATTTGATCTATGGTTCGAGAGTTATCATTCATCTAAATCCTGGTTAATAGGTCGTGATCATCGGTAGAAATGGTGTATATAATATTCATGTTAATTGATAGTATTATTATTATTTATTTAATATTTAGCACCGCGTCTTACTACCCGTTCGGGTTATACGCTTAAGTACTAATTACGCTAATGGATTAGGAATTGGGAAGGTTTAATTTAGAGGAAGTGAACCCGCATTTGCGTTGAGGGAGAGTGGAAAACCATTTAGGAACCCCCCTCAGTTAACCCGACCGAGATTCGAACCTCGATCTCCCGTCCTCGGCGGTCGAGCTCAACACGACTAACGCGTTAGCTAACTACGCCACCGAGGCGGGTAATTGATAGTAGTAATCCGCTTCAGTGGCCGAGCGGTCTGAGGCGTTACTCTCATGTTAGACTGGCCTGCTGAAGACGGGGAGATCGGGGTTTGAATCACGTTCAGATCTAGCGAGGGTGTTTTTTACTAAATGGTTTACCACTCTCCTTCCACACATATGTTATATTACCTCTAAAATGCTTCCTTCCTCATACGTACGTATAACCGGAACAGGTAGTTTTTTTTCCCGCATTTGCGTGAAGGAAGAATGGAAAAACCATCTAGGAAAAAAACCACCCCCAGTTCACCCAACCGAGATTCGAACCTCGATCCCCCCGTCCTCGGTAGTCTAGCTCAACACGAAACTGGCGCGTTAGCTAGTTACGCCCCCGAGGCGGGTAACAAGTAGAAAGACGCGGTGATAAAATAACTGACAGTAAACATGGATAAAATATCCTGGTTGATCGATAGTAATCATGTAAATAGACCGCACTGCACACAATGAACGTGTTTTTATGATCGTGGAGCTACAACTTTCATGTAAATGGATGGATGACCTTTACCTTCTCACACAATGGACAGCCACGTCGGACAATAAGAGGCGTGATTAGAATCAAGGAGACAGGTTCGGGGAGGGAATCACGTTTGTTAGCGGTGTGTTTACACAGGGGACATAACAAGAACATTGTGTAGTCAGCTCCTCCATTTATGTCACGTGCGATTAAACTTAACGACAGACCATCTGCATATAATTAGCTACCACGTCATTTTTATAACATCTTCCGAGGATGTACTGTCCGTGTACACCCCATCTACGCTAGGAGAAGTGATAATGCGACAGCTAGGAATAGTTTCCATGTATACATTCGCCAAACCATATGTTGAGCTGTTGTTACTTTTACCGGTTAAAACTTACACAACAAACGATCGGTTTTTAACTATATTTCTCATTTAACCGTTTTTCACAGTACTAAAACAGGAACTTTAAGAAAATAACCGTGTAGATGTTAATTTTTGGTGGTTCACCTAAAAATGCTTTACAAACTAGAGCTTCTGAGATGCTGCATAATGGAGAGAGAATGGAAAATCATTTAGGAAAAAACCTCTTTACACTCGACCGGGATCAAACAACGATCCCGTCATTGGATATCCAGTCTATTGTGAGGGTAGCGCCTTAGAACATGCGTCCAACGAAGCGGGTCATTACTAATTAAACGGACTAAGAATGTAGATACGATTTTAATGTATTTATTTATGTCATTGTGGTAGCATGAGTTTCTAGTTCACAAATAACGGGCTTCCTGTGAAAATAATACATTTAAAAATTAGCCCCCAAATGACCCAGCTTTTGCAATTATATTTGGTAATTTAATTAATATACTCTTGAATAGCTCAGTGGTTAGAGCATTGGCGTAGTAAGCCAAAAGCCCACGGTTCGATTCCAGTGTCCATCTGCAATTTTCAATTTAAAGAATATAACATTTATATATTTTTTAAAAAGACTAATCATACAAACATGCCACTAGTTTTTCTGTGAAAATGGATTTGATACTATTAAGTGAACTGTATATTTCTTATAAAATTATTGTAAAATGAAAAAAGACCATGTTTATATAATAGTATTAAAACATTGAATTAATAAAATTCTAAACTAAGTAAACAAAGTGTTTTTTTTAAGAAACAATTAGACTATTAATAACGTACCTGGATCATCCAATATTAGTTTCATGTTGAAGAAATTATATTACAAAATGGCCTGAGGCTATAGAAATTATATTTTAAAAAAAGCGACGGAATAAAACATACGACTCAACAAAACAGCTGGAAAGTAAAAACTATGAGTTTCAGAAGCTGTACATAAATTGTTTCACTTATTAAAATCACGGTCACAATATTAATTTAACAAAACTCAAGAATACATTTAACATATATATATTTAGGACACTTTTTTTTTACTGCGACTCTGTACAGAGAAAATTACTTCTAATCCACGTAAGCCTTTAAACAAAAAAACACACGCGGGCGCACGCTTCGCAACTGTTTCTCCCCCGCCTGGTCACAGGTGCACTTCCTTACGCTGTTCAATTCCCATTCACTCTCTAACTGTGTGTGTCGGTTCACTTCTCTTTGCGCCTCAACAGTTGGGGAAACCGAGGACCGACTGGATCTAAGGGGAAGGGGCGGGGAGGAGGGGGACAGAACTGCAACCAGCGCAGGCAGCGTTAACCCACTTTCACGCTCATGGGAGCACGCCATTTGACCCGACTAAAGGGCCTTCCTTTCCTTGGTCGACAATTTTAGGAAGTTTGTTTCTAGTTTTTTAGCTATTGGTTTTACAGGAGCAATACCCGATGTTGGTTGGAAGTCCGTTTTGGAAGGTCTTATTTCGTACCAGAATCCTAATTTTTTTTTTTTTTTTAGCACCGCGTCTTACTACCCGTTCGGGTTATACGCCTAAGTACTAATTACACTAATGGATTAGGAATTGGGAAGGTTGAATTTAGAGGAAGTGAACCCGCATTTGCGTGGAAGGAGAGTGGAAAACCATTTAGGAAAAACCACCCCAGTTCACCCGACCGAGATTCGAACCTCGATCTCCCGTCCTCGGTGGTCTGACTCAACACGACTGGCGCGTTAGCCAACTACGCCACCGCGGCGGGTCAGAATCCTAATACTGAATAGTTTATTTCAGTAGGATCCAAGGCTTTCCAGAAAATACTTCCTACTACCGTTATGGAAGGTCTTTTATCTTACCAAAACAAATATATACAGAAGAAGGATTTTGGTACGATATAAGACCTTCCAAAACGGGCTTCCTGCCAGAATTTAGTATATTATAAAGCAGTGTTTCCCAAACTCTGGTACTCGATACTCGACGCACCTCTAAGTTTGACTAGTTATAAAAAAAATTATATAGAGCCTAAGAGTAGGTATGATAAATGAATTAAAACATATCTTGACGCGATAGCACAGACTTTTATAAACCTTTCTTTGTCTTTTACAAGGCTTTGTGTAGCTTACAACTTAAGTTTTAATATAAACAGGAAACGAGCATTTATACATTACACTAGTGGTATTAAACCTGGGGTAGGCGTACTTCCAAGGGTACGTGAGGACATCTTAGGAGGTATGTAAAATTTAATAAACATATACATTTCTTATGGATTACAGAGCAAAGCTATTGTATTTGTTAGTTACTGTTATAGTCGCTTCTAAATATAGTGTTATTTAAAATGAAAAATGACCTAGACACAGGAATAAAACCCGGGACCTTTGGCTTAGTTTTTTTTTTGTATGTATCTGTTTAAGGTATTTAACGTGCAACTTCTGAACCGATTGATTATGTAAGCACACAAGAATTTCTATTAACGAGAGCAAAAGGTCCCGCCAATTTTGCCGGAAAGATATTTTCACATACATGCCACATTCAACATGGGAGCAACCAACGGCTTTACTTCCCTTATGAAGGAAATTATGCTACGGATTGTTATCTTTCCAAGGGAAATTCGTCTACTTTGGCTGGGCTTGAACCCAGTAAGGTTGGACCCTGAGGTGATCACTTTACGTCAAGACCACCGAGGTCGATAATTTTGGCATCTTAGTACGGGGAGCACCATTACATCGAGTGTCAATTACATCGCGTTTTTGGTAAAAATACTTTGCAGGTTCTTCACGTCGCTTTTCCCCCACAAAGCTAACCTATTCTGACGTACAAGCAATAGGAATGAAGGGGAGTATATATACAATTACATCGCGTGTCCAATTATATCGCGTTTTGCTAGGATAGTGGGCCTGACTCTCAGCTTAGACTCACTCTCCCCTCTGACTCTCACTTTGAAGGTAGGGGCTGGTTGAAAGGATAGTGTGCCTGTATCTCCCCTCTGACTCTCACTTTGAAGGTAGGGCTGGTTGGAAGGATAGTGTACCTGTATCTCCCCTCTGACTCTCATTTTGAAGTAGGCTGGTGAAGGATAGTGTGCATGTATCTCCTCTGACTCTCACTTTGAAGGTAGGCTGGTTGGAAGGATAGTGTGCCTGTATCTCACTCTGACTCTCACTTTGAAGTGGGGCTGGTTGGAAGGATAGTGTGCCTGACTCTCACTTTGAAGTGTGGCTGGTTGGAAGGATAGTGTGCATTATCTCCCTCTGACTCTCACTTTGAAGGTAGGCTGGTTGGAAAGGATAGTGTGCCTGTATCTCCCTCTGACTCTCACTTTGAAGTAGGTGGTTGGAAGGATAGTGTGCCTGTATCTCCCCTCTGACTCTCACTTTGAAGGTAGGGCTGGTTGAAGATAGTTTTGCTGTATTCCCTCTGACTCTCACTTTGAAGGTAGGGCTGTTGAAAGGATAGCGTGCCTGACTCCACTTTGAAGGTGTGGCAGGTTGAAAGGATAGTGTAACTTATTCAAAACTTAAATAAACTTCACCATAACCGAAGATGCTAGGCAACTGTATCTACAACACTCGTAAATAAATACACCTTAATTTTATTTTTTACTTTTCTGGAAAATTGTCGAGATAAAGGTATATTTTTAAATAGTAGATTATATTCTTATTTTATTATTCATATTTACTTTTCGTTGCACCACAGCAATTTAAATTTACAAATTCAAGTCTCCAAATTTGTTTAAGATCATGGATTTTTGGCGAGCTAGAAACTCTCGCCTCCCAAGGAAGTCAGTTGACCTTCATTCCTATTGGTTGTGCGTCAGAGTAGGGTTAGCTGTGTGTAGAGAGGTGGGGGAAACACAGACGTGATGAAACTGCAATGTATTTGTACATAAACGGTATGTAATGGACAGGCGATGTAATGGACAGCGATGTAATGGACAGGCGATGTAATGGACAGGAGATGTAATGGACAGGCGATGTAATGGACAGGCGATGTAATGGACATACGATGCGCCCTCTTAGTACGTGTCAAGTGAACCAATGAAAAAAAGATTACCCTCTTGGATTTTTTTTTACAAATTTGGCTCACCTAATGTATCCTCAGAGGTAGTCAAAAAGGAAAATTTCAGATTTTTATCTGCAAAGTTACGGCCCTCTGAGATAAAAAAAATTCGCAATTTTCTGCTGATATTCAATTATAAAATAAAATATTACTCAGGCTAGAAATGAGATGAAAGAAGGCTGGGTAAAAAAAATTGTGTAGTCTATTGTATTTATGATATGTTACATCACTAGTTTAGGACTTTTTTTAAAGTTCAAGGTCATATACAAATTTTGACCTTGAATTTCTCAAAAAACTTTATTTTTTAATTTTGGAAAAAAATCACACATGGACTTATGTATTTTGACATCATTTGTGGAAAGTTTCATCATGGGATTAAGTGTTTGTCAATTTTCTAAAAAAAATTAATGCAAAGGATAAACCATTATCGTGTATGAGTAATGCTCTATACCAATATTCTTACCCCTGAGCTATCCAGGAGTCGTCCCGTACCCAGGGTCATTCTTCACTCATATTTTCAGACAGAGTCTAAGATGGACGTGTGGAAATCGTCGGCAAACATATGAGTGATCTATTAATATCCCGAACTATTAGATAACGTAGCCATCTTCGACTCGTGAGCGCTTTATGCTGCCAATCGTTACAATGACAATTGTACAAATGCGCATGTCAGGTGTAATTTTTAAATCTAAAGTATATATATATGTATAAAATTATTTAATATATTATTTTGGATGTAGTACCTTATTTTGGATGTATATTATAAAATATGTATAGCCTGCATTATGCACCAACAGATTTGGGGGTACAAATTTTAAGAGAAATAGCTGAAGGTATGCGAACAAAAAATGGTTGAATACCACTGCTTTACAAATAGCAGATGTTTATTTACTTTTTTTATGCGGCGCTGAAACGAGTACATTGGTTAGGTAACGGCCCCAAAAGGAGCGCGTGATTGGTGAAAGTTTGGAAAACACTTATGTAGATGAATTTCAGTGAAAAGGTTGATAGGTATGACAGTTATAAAAGTTACTCGAACAAATTTTATATATGTATACGTAAAGCCGTGTGATATGCAGGTTGTCACTTTAAACTAAAGGTATCAATGTTGATGACCTAGTAACATATAGTGGGATTCTGGAATAAAGGCACTTTTAGAAGAAAAAAAAACTTTTTTGGTGCAACAACGATAATATTTTACTTTATTCCTAGCATTATTTCATTGGTATTGATAATACCTCTGAAAAGTGACAGCTTCAGATCACATGCTTGACGTATAGATACATGAAAATGTTATAAATAACTTTTAACTGTCAAACTTAGCTATTTTGTTAATATTGGGAGTGAATACAAGTTTTTTTTTAATGTTCTAAAATGACTTACCTTTATTAGTACCTTCTAAAAAAAACTCCGAATAATTCTCCCGCAACAGTTTTCAGAGCTTTCTTAAAATTGGAATCTCATTCCAATAGGCGATTCATTATTTAGATTCACGATTAAACTTTCTTAAATATGGAGAGAGGGTGCAGCCAAGGTGACAAAAAGCGGGCAATCTTTTAGTCTTTTCACCGGACTGAATATTTTGTTTCTAGACGAGGCATGTCAAACTTGAGGCCCTGTCTATTATTTTGTGCGGCCGCGGACCTTATAACGAAACCATTAAACATTATATTCTAATACATGTTGTAGGAACGAAACCTTTGAGAATGTGATATTTTGGACATTTTTTAAATCTTTTAGGAATATGAGGTTTTTTGGCACCACGTCTATTATTACCTGTTCAGGTTATATTTCCTAGGTACATAATTACACTTTGGGTTAAGGATTAGAAAGACTTAATTCAGAGAGGAGGTGCACCCACATTTGCGTGGAGGGAGAGTGGAAAACAGTCTAAGGAAAATACCTCAGTGCATCAAACACGGATCGAACCCCGATCTCCCCGTCTTCAGAGTTAAGCCCAACACGAGATTAGCGCGTTAGACCACGCGACCACCGAAGCGGGTAAATCTGGAGTTTGTGTAGCAAATTTAAACGCTTCCTTCGACATGAATCAATTTTCAAAGATTGTAGAATACCGTGAGTCTGATATGTGCAATATTTGGCAGCACATACATATGTTACCACTTGTTTTCTCACAGCTTACAGACATATTTGTCAACCATAAGGAAAGTGACTTTGGCACAATATTTGTAACCCGACAATCACAACATTTATGCAAATACAAAATTTCAAAATTTTGTTTAAAAAATATGGGTTGTGAGTTGTTGTTTTATAAAACGGTTCATCCCTTTCTCATTGCTATATTAAGCTTGGGCCCGCTTTAGTGTTCTACTGGCCTGCTAATAACGGGGAGGTTGGAGTTCAAATCCCGGTTGGGTCTACTGAGGGTGGTTTTACCTAAATGCTTTCACACTCTCCTTCCATGCAAACGCGGGTATATTACCTCTAAAATGCCTCCTTCATCCTTCCTACCCCTTTAGAGTAATTATCATACATGCATATTACCTGAACAGGTATTAAGACGCGGTGATAAAAAAAAGATTTAATCTGGAATTATTTGTAATTAAGTTGCTAACAAACTTTGATATTTGTTTTAGCGTGGTAAACATTTTAATGCAGCCTTTTTGATTAAATGAGTTTGGCAACCTGTTCTAGTTATTCCTTGTGACGTCACTGGAATGAACGAACCGTTTAGGGCAAACTTATCTCGCGGTTCCCCCGTTAAATACACCGACGAGAACAATTCACACTTTCATCTGAATCTACGTCACTAGCCGTGCCCCGTTACCAGGGTGTTGAGTGGTTAGCGAGAGACACCTACTGCAGTTCCTTGTGGACAATGGTTTGATCCCGAGATGTGCCATACATATATCTATTTTAGAGATAGGTCAAATCCTATATTTCTCGAATCCGAATCTCGATCCTGAATTTTAATTCCATTCAAATTTCTAATCCAAAGTTTAAAATTATAGAAATATAGTATTCTGCATCTATATTATGTGTGTACTGTTTTTTTCGGTCCACCACGTCATACTACCGGTTCGGGCTGTACGGGTCCTGCTAAAGAGGTTTTCCCACTAAATGGGTTCCTTCTCTTCCTCCATGTAAGTATGCATACATTTCCTATAAACTCGACCTTCCTCATCCTCCCCCCATTAGTGTAGATACATACGGTGTGTAGCCACAAATAAAACAAAAAACTTAATATAACGCTAAGCTTAAAAAATTGTATGCAAACACCACATTGAAAAAGTCGATAGTGGAGCAATAAGGTCCATACGGCAGTGGCTAATCGTAAACCTTATAGGTAGATTGAAAAAAAAAACAGATATATTTTATTGTGATCAATTTCAAAAGAACCTGCTTTGGTGGTTGTATGGTCTGAGGTGTCAATATTGCAAAAGACTAGACTGTCGGTGACGAGGGGATCGATTCGATCCTGGTCGGGTGGCTTCTTAAATCTTTCTACTATTTCCACGCAAATAGTGGTACACTTCCTCTAAATTCAACCTTTCTAATCACTGACTTATTGGCGTAATTAGTATAAAGGCGTATAACACGAATGGGTAGTATGACGCGGTGCAGTAAAATAGCTGTAGTGAATTAAATGCTGTCGATGTTGGCTCCTCTACATAAGTTTTAGAAACCTAAAAAGGTTATTATCGTGGACGATCCGACTAATTTTTTTTAGTACCACGTCTTACTACCCGTTCAGGTTATACGTTCAAGTCCTAATTACGCTAATAGGCTGAGAATGGGAAGGTTGGATATTGAGGATGTGAACCCGCATTTGCGTGGAGGTAGAGTGGAAAACCATTTAGGAAAAATTACCCCCAGTTCACCCGAGCGAGATTCGAACCTTGATCTCCCAGTTCTCGGTAGTCTAGCTCAACACGAAACTAGTGCGTTAGCTAACTACGCCACCGAGGCGGGTCCGACTAGGTTATTCAGTGGCTGTTTCCCTTGTGTAAGTTATTACTTAGACCAATTATTCAAATACAGCTTTGCTCCGAGTGTTTTGATAGCAGTAGCAACAACCACAGGAAAAGAAAACAGATAATTACGGTTAATGGAGATACTATAAAGAGTTTCAAAAGTTCGCCACCATATAAAGAACGTAACATGTTTTTACTACTTTTGACAACACGCGGGTGAAGGGTCGCCTTCAGTCAAACTCCCGTCCTTCTAGTTACCAAAGAGTGAAAATATTTAAACCACTTCTGTGGTCGCATGGTGTAAGGTGTCAATTCTAGCATAAGACTGGATTGTCGACTACGGGAATACCAGGCTTCAAATCCCACTAAGGTAATCCCCCCCCCCCTATATTGTTTTAAACTCTCTCTCCCTCAATGAAATGGTGTGTACATTTCTTTTAAGTTCTACCTTCCTTGTCCCTACCCTATTAATGTAAATAAGCGTGAAGCTCAGGTTATTAAGACGTGAGGCAAAGACATACAAATATACCATTTAATCATAATAAAGTAAGCAAGCGTTTGTTTAAGGCTGCATGATCCCTCAAGTTAATAAAACACATTGACATACGACGACCGAAAGGAATCAAAGAGTGGTTAGCACACCTGACTTAACCAAACTAGAGGGCTTCGATATCGATCTCAGGAACCTGAATGGGTATGGGTACAAAGGTGAATTTCCATCCTTTTCCAAACTCACCATATTATTTTTATTTTTTTTTTGAGCACCGCGTCTTACTACCTGTTTAGGTTATACTCGTATGTACTAATTAAGATATTGAATGAGAGAATGAGAGTGTAAAACTATTATTTTAAACCTACGTACACCCGACCGTGATTCGAACCCCGATTTTCCTGTCATCGGTAGTCTACTCCAACATAAGCGCGACGCCTTAGACCATGCGGCCACCACAGCAGGTCACCCTATTCTTTTAGACTCCATGGCTTAAGGAAGTGGTTTTTAGCCTTGATAACTTTTGAGTACCTCCTAATTTAAAACATTTATCTCAAGCACCCCAAGAGATTAATTTAAAAAATTAATCGACAAAGACCGTTCTCCCAAATTGTGCTAGTGTTTTTTTTTAACCAATTAACTAATTTGGGAAGAAATTTCGTATTCTTGACAAATCAAAACTTAAGGATTATTTTCTTTATATCTCAGTCTACAAAATATTTATACACGTAATTTTGCTCAGTAAAAATTGTACAAACTTTACGGGTGAAATGTATTTATAATTTATGAATAATAAATGTGATAAAACAATCGGAGTTTGAAATTTATGTTTGAATAAAAAATTATAAAACCAACATTAATAAAAAATAACTAGTGATAACCATAAAGCTTATTAAATGAACATTTTTCTAAATATTAGGTACAAATAAGGTTAGCTTTGGGCAAAAAAAAACCCCACCATTACTAAAACATTTTCACGTACTCCCCAATACATATTATAGGCACAAGAACAAGAAGGGCAACTATAGCATATTAAAAAAATTCCTATATTTATTTCTACGTGTAACCCAAATTATAATAAGAAAGACGTGGTGCAATTTTTTCCAGCATTAATTAGAGATACATATATTTAATAATTTTTTTGTACTTTACATTCAACGTAAATTTATTTGTTGACAACTGTATGCCTCTTGTATGATGGATTAAAAAAAATTGAGTTGACTAAGAATTTTAAACATTAAAAAAGTGATAAGAATGAATGAGCGTCGAATAACTAATCTTTGAATTTTAGTTTGGTTCTAATCACAGTTTGTATTTTATAAATATGTGATTACTTGGTCTTTTATACGCGAATAATGGTCAATCATATCGATTTTAATTAGAATCAACTATATTCACAACATACAAATTTTTACTTAGTAATAAACGACATTGTTCTTTGCCTGAAATCCCAGAAAATAAGTGTCGGCTGTAATATTATAATGTTATTCTTAATATTCCAATTAAAAAATCACATTTACCAATCAAGAAAAAATATGCCCCCCACCAAAGACTAGTGGTAAAGAAGTGATCAAAGGTAACTATTTGAAAATTAAAGAATTTGAAATTTAGTCGTATATTTTCTATCAATGTTACTACTTGAGTAGATTTTTATTATTTTTACTCTTTTTAGCCTCAAAGTGCCTTTAATAAACAAACTTTTGGAAAAGAAATCAAACGTTATATTTAATGAAATCAAATAATTTTATTTAACAAAAATCAGGGTCTTTTTCTATCGACCATCTAACATGGCTGTCTACTAGTCATTTGAGCAGTAACTAATCACTTGCCACGAAAGTTTTTTACCCTGAAAGTTATCCAGTACCGCGACATCTAGGAGCGTACAGAGTAAGTGAACAAACTACTTTCCTAGTTCGATAAACATCCGTTAGAGGCGTTGAGCGTTCAAGATAGTAGCGCTACAAGAGGCTTCGATTATAATAGTTTTTTAATTTAACGTAAATAAGGTAAATTTTATTTTATTCGCGTTGATTATTATTTTATTCGCGTTGATTGTTATTTTTGTCTCGTTTCAATATACCAAACCTTTTTGTTAAATGTAATATACAAATTCACGATTATAATTATCATTTATCCAAATAAAATTTTGCCACTTATTACTAGCATCAGACTAGGTACATCCAGATTTAAAAATATATAATTACGTGTCTAAGGGTCCCGGGTTTGATCATAAATTATGGCAAATTACGTATAAATGTCACTTTATTTATCCTTAAGCTAAACAGTAAATCTGAATATTTTTCGTTCTAAGCGTTGTAAGTTTATGGAATCAAATAAAATGTATTAGGTTTTTCATTAAAACTGTAATTTTTTCTACTAACATAAAATTGCCACCTAGATAACGAGATCCCGTATTGTTCTATACGCCCTTTAAAAACCCTTGGACTTATGACATCTTGTGTTTTCTTTATTATATTGGTAACATGTAATGGACTTAGAACCCCTCGCACCTTACCACACGCTACAAATATGAAGTTATCAGAAAATCGCTTAATAGAGGGGTTAACGTCAAACGCGCATCATCTTCAGTTTATAAAATACATCAAACCCCTTTAAAATATTTGTAGACTGCCAGCTTAACACGAATGAACACCATATTGCCCGCTTTGTAGGGGGCAAGACGCAGCTTCGTGTAGACCATTCGCTCAACTCTTGTGTATGTTGATTTGCGTTCCCAAGGCGCTATACAATCTTTTTTTGGGCTGTATTGAGTCGCTTCCCAAATAACACCCCTTGGAGCGAGTTGCGTCCCAAGGAGGGAAAAAGATAAAATTTTACTACCACTTTGAGTTATGTACGAGGGATGGAACAGATATAATTATATTGCGAGCTGAGCTACGTCCAAAGGAGTGAAGTCTCAAGAAATAAAATAATATTGGAAGGACGAACAAAAGTATGTTCAGAATGATACATATAAGTATAATTCTGTCAATTATACAGAAAATATAAAACAACCTAACCTAGTGATTAAACAGAGAGAATTCAAATAGAGATTGAATGTTTGTCATATTATTAATGTAAACAACTGAGTTTATTTTTCGAGTAATAGATATAAATAGATGAGCCATGGCTGGACGCCGCTCGGTACCCCTCCTTCGGGTTGGTCGCCACCCTACCATGCACCCGTAACTATCCCAAAACAATTATCTGGACGCAGCTCGATTCAACGAACTTTTTTTTTAATTTAAAGGAGATGCTAATTTAAAAAAAAATATATATATATAATACGTTGTCATGTGATCTGCAGCTGTCACTTTTGACAAATAATATATTATTTATGTAGTTATTAATTATATTATTGTTGAAGTGAAATTTAATAAAAGTTGATCTCAAAATGTATGTGTTTTTTAGTCAAAAAAGGTCCTTCTTAACATACTCCTAAATAATGATTATTTCATAGTTTCAATATAGCTATATTGACTATTTGTAAATGTTTGCTAAACTACATTTGTAATCTAATAGGCGCTTTTAACGATTTTAAAGTATGTAATTTTTTTACAGCATATTCCTTCCAGACGACAAAGATAAAAATGACAAAAACAAATGGATTAGAGTATTCAGGGCCGTACTATGGGTGGGGGTGGTGGATTTTATGTGTTAAACCTCCTCCCCCTATTCTGAAAGCATGTTTTTTACTTCTCTTTAATCCCTTTGCTAGTGGCTTTTTGGAAGTTTTTTTTAAAATCCAGAATACCTACAATCTCAATTATGTTTTTTAAATTCTCATTTCTTGTTTGGAGGGCAGGTGGACCAACTTTCAAAATATTTGTTTGGGTACATGTTCATGTTTGCAAAGGGGTCATTTACAGTATAAAGTTATTAGATATAATTTCAAGTATTCTTACACCACAAATATTGATGTGTAGCCATTGGTTTAGACAACTCCAGAATAAATATGGTGATCGTGTGGCAATGTTATGTTAGCTATCCTACCTTTATTTTATTCATCAAATCATTATGTAAGTCTGTTGTTTTGTAAGGCTTTTATTTAGAAATGAGACGCCAGAATCCCTTGAATCCTATGATATTCAAGAGATTTGCAAAGATCTTAAAAAAGTATCTTTAATAGTTACTATTAAGACCTTGAATTCAAATAATAATCTTAAACAATTGGTAAAAGAAATGATTCAATATTGTGTAGTTGGGAGGATTGTAAAATCACAAAAAAATTAGGACAAAATTGTATTACTATAATTAATTCAAACACACACAAAATGATTGTTAACTTTGTTGTTTCGACGTAATAAACGTGACAAATAAAATATCAGGTTTCAGTGGCAACAAGCCTTAAACATGTATTTATTTTTTTATTAAATTTGAAATATTCTCACTTTAACTAAAGTTATACATTTTTAAATATTCAAGGATTCGAAAAAAAAAAAATATTATTCGAGATTCTGATTCGATAACTATACGATTCGACCCATCCCTACTTTTATTCCTTTGTTCCCTTAACAAAAAGAAAAATGACAAGGGTAGAGGAGCCTGAAGGGGATTGATTCTTATATTGGCATGACGACCCCTAACACACACACACACACACACACACACACACACACACACACACACACACACACACACACACACACACACACACACACACAAAATAAAAACAATTTCAAGGCCCTGCACTGATATCTGTCGGTTGTAGTCACTGCTGAGAATAAATAATACATGGCCGAGCGTGATAACTGTGTCACGAGTTATCGAACCGACATACAGTCACAGAGCGAGGTCATCAGTCGATACTGACTGCTTGTTATCGGACAACAGGTCATGTGTTATTTATAGTGGCTCACGCACCTACTGATAGGCAAGGTCGTTATCAAGCCTGTATAGTCGGGCCAACATAATAAGAGCCTTTTGGGAGCTTATAGAGTAGGTAAATAAATAAATAAATAAATAAATAAATAAATAAATAAATAAATAAATACATAAATAAACGTGAGGATAGCCAACATTGACAAGAGAGCAGAGCAATATATATTTATCTTATAGCTCAGAAATTTAAAGCTTGGCATGTGGACTGATAAAATGTCAATACATTCCCAGGTTCCATTAGTTTTCGCTTGTTTTGTTTTCCAGTCATAAATGAATCTGATATATCTACTTGGGAGTATATTAAAATATTGTTTGGTCATAATAAATCAGATATTGCTCCAGTAGAAACAGAGTTTAATTTTCTTCACATAGTGATATAAACAGTTGTTGAATATCTGTCAAGGGTGTCATGTAATTTAATGACAACTTTTTATCTTAATTTGAAAAGTTTTTCATCTAATGCAGCTATACTCACGACAGATATTTAACAGCTGTTGATATAACCATGTGAAGAAAATTAAACTCTATGTTTCTACTGGACAACATTTGATTTATTTTGCCCAAAAAAGCGTTTTGCTATAAAAACTGCAAGAGCTGCCCTTTTCTCGCGTCCCCTACACCCCCACTCTAAAGGGCTCTCCCCAGGCCTATTTCATTGGATATTTTCTGCAACAAATCTTAATTAGCCTCCAGGAATATCCTCATTTAACTATGTTAGAGGGTTAGGGATGAATTCGAGGAAAGTATAATTTGGAGAAAATGTGTCAGAATTTGCTTTAAGATGAATTAGAAAACCACTAAGGAGAAAAAACTTCAGTAAACCCAGCCAAGACCTCCTCCATCCCTGGAAAACCAGACTAAGCGGGCTTGACGTGAATATGCTATCACAAGCATCGGTGGTCTTACGGTTTGAGACGTTAATCTTGCCATGGACTGAATTGTCTGTGATGGTTAGTTCAGGGTTCAAATCATGGTCATGTGTACCAAGGGCGTTCCCCCCCCCCCCCAAAATGGTTTCTCATTGTTCCTCCACGTAAACGCGGGTACATTTCCTCTAACATTTTACCTTCCACATCCCTACTCTATTTAGTGTAGATAGCTGGATATCTCTGAAGGTAGTAAGACGCGGTGCAAAAAAACATACCATCGAATAAAAGAGCCTGGGGAGAGGGGCTCGTTTTATTTTTTATTTTACCAGAATCTTAACCTGAACTTATTTTAATCGTCATTTCAAAATGGTCATTAATACTCATAAACGATTGAAAAACTTTTTTACCACAGCTACCTGTCCAGTTTATACTCATATTATGAAAATTTCTCTACCAGGGGAGGGATGATTAAGAAAACATTTTAGAGGTAATATACCCGCAATCGCATGGAAGGAGAATGGGAAATCCTTTCGGGGAAAAAAAAATCGCCCTCAGTAGACCTGATCTCCCCTTCATCAGAAGGCCAGTTTGTCAAGAGAGTGACGCCTTAGAACATCTGGCCACTGAAGCTGGTTTGGAATTAAAAAAAAAAAGTGTTAGTTACATTAATAATAATTAATATTATACTAGGTCGACGTTCCCTTTTAAATAACCGGATCGTCACCATCCAGTTAGGAGAATAACCAACTACCCTGTACAACCAGTCGGAATCGAGCACAGTACTCCCAGATCGGAGCTCGATGCTCTACTCCCCTCCCACATCAATATCCTGAATATGGAGAATGTTTAATTTGCGTATCGAGCTTGGTTTATTATGTGCTTCATGTTGGGCTACCTCATACAGCCTGATTTTGATGGGAATAAATGTTACTAAAACTATTTTCATATATTTATACGCCAAGTCAGGTAATCTACAACTGTCACTTTTCATAAATAGATAATAATATAATAAAAAATATTATTAATATTTACCACAAAAAACAGGTTTTTTTATTATATAAAAGTTTTTTTCCAATCTTACTCGATTCAGTGGTTGAATGGTTTAAGGCGTTAGCCATTATCGTGTTAGACTGGCCTGCTGATAACAGGAAGCTTGGGGATTGAATCCCGTTCATTCTACTTAAGGTGTTTTTTTTCCTAAAGGGTTTTCCACTATCCTTCCACGCAAATACAGATGGATTCCTTCTAAAGTACTTTCTTCCTCATCCCTACACTGTTAGAGAATTATAATATGCGAGGTGACCCGGTGGTCTAGTGGTAAGGTGTCTGACCTCTGTGCTGGGGGTCCCGGGTTCAATCCTTGGTCCCGGCACAGATTTATCTGATTGCCAAACTCTTCCTTCACCTCTGACAAGATGTGTATTAATCACAACTTGTGAATGTGAGGAATGCCAGGCCTCCACCGTGGTTCGGATTCCACGTTAAACTGTAGGTCCTTCATTTCACCTCACAATCACCCTACCATTGCACATTAGCGTAAGTGCGTATAACCCGAACGGGTAGTAAGACGCGGTGCTAATAATAATAATAATAATAATAATATAATATGCGTTTAACCTGAACAGGTAGGCCCTAGTAAGACGCGATCATAAAGAAATAACAGGAATCTTATTATAAATGATCCGCTTGAGGGCTAGCCCTCAAAGTGTCTCGGTCCGCCGAGACAGGGACAATTATTATTATTAACACTTTGTGGCCGCAATGTCCAATGAAACGGCAGAGCGCGCGTTATGACCTTGAAACAATCCAAGCTATGGATCCCCAGGTCATGACACCGCTGTGACAGTGGGCAATTATTTTAGTAAGGAGATAAATACCCACACCAGTGAAACATGCGAACTAAATTGTTTAACTCGTACTTTGGTTTGTCGGTGACAGGGAGGTTGGATTTTCAAATCCTGACTGAGTGTACCGGGGGTATTTTATTTTCCTAAATTGTTTTCTTCCTCCTACGCGCAATTACGGTTAGGCCTATATTTAAACGTAATTCTGAATGTTTCATACCCGCTTCGATGGCCGCGTGGTCTAACGCGCTAATTTCGTGTTGGACTAAACTGCTGAAGATGGGGAGATCAGGGATCGATCCCGGTTGGGTGCAATGAGGATGTTGTTCCCCAAATGGTTTTACATTCTCCCTCCGAGCAAATGCAGGTACACTTCCAATAAATTAAGCCTTCCTAATCTCTAGCCCATTAGTGTAATTAGTACATAGGCGTATAACCTGTAGAGGTAGTAAGACGCGGTACTAAAAAAAACTTCATCCTTAATTTTTTTAGTGTACATAAGCGAATACCCTGAACGGGTAGTAAGGGCCAGTTTCATAGTCAGGCTTAGTCCGCCTCAAGAGCGTCGCTTTACTAAATACAGGACGACACCTACCCAATAAAAAGGCATATAATTTGATAAGCTAATTTCCGGTAGTTGATAATATGAGAAAACGACTGAACCGATTTCTATAAACAAAAACTCATTTTAAAGGTTAGGGGTCCAGAATGTCGGCAAAAATAGTTGCTTCCAACGAAAACACGATATTTCATTTGCAGTTGCAGTTGCTCGGTTGTACAATAGTTCTTTGCTTGGATCACCATGGAAACTCTGATTTGTAAACAATTTATATCGGTACATAAAATATCTCTTCGGTTAAAAATAACAAATCAATTCTTATATTAGTATACAGTAGCAAATAGATAGAGAGCTGGAAGAGGGGTATTTAAAGTTTTTCATCTTGGTGTGAAAGGGGGGGGTGGGGGGTGGGGGATATACAACCAATACCCAAAATATGGAAATTTGATATCCTTTGAAGAGTTAAATCTATTCCTAGAAAATTGAATGATGCTTCATTCCTACGAACTTTTTCCTATAAAAAATAATTAATACATTTTAACGCAATAATCAGCAGTAAATTCAACGAGCCACTAGTCGATATTTAAAAGATGTGGACCAGTGTCTTTAGAGAGCCATGGCCAAGGCCGTAGCCAGGAAGGGGTTTTGGGGTTCAAACCCCCCGCGAAATTTTATGAACAGAATATATATAGCTTTATTTATGGTTCAAATAATATTAAAATTAAGATACAAATTCAAATTAGGGGACTGTGTTGCCATAAAAAGCACTTCAGACAGCTTCTAGAGGTGTTAAATATTTCGAAATTTTCCTAGCCTTTGGCATTTTGGGGGTTATTTTACCATAAAAAAACTTCACAGAGCTTTAAAAAGTGTTTAGTATTTAGAAATTTTCCAAGCCTTCGGCAGTTAGTGAGTTATTTTACCATGAGGAAAACCACTTCAGAGAACTTCTAGAACTGTTTATCACTTAGAATTTTTTTCTAGCTTCCAGCAACTGGGGATGTGCCCACCAAACCCCCTGAAATTATTGGCTGGCTACGGCCTTGGCCATGGCTGCCCCAAATCACATCGCCCAGATTCAACCGACGTATTTGTGAAAATATCAAGATTTACCGACGATACAAAACCTATCAAATATATCTGTGGAGGATCGATGGTTCAAACAGGAGAAAGTTCCAGTGCCCGCTGCCACGCCGCGCCACTGTCGAGTAAACGGAACAACGAGGAAAACCTTATTTCGCAACATTACCCACTGACCCACAACAACCGAGAGTAAACATATTAGAAAAACAAATCTAGGCACGAGCTCTGGCCTACAAGAGATTAAGAAAAGGGGGCGTAACCAAACTGTTTATAGGTTAGACACTTTACACACTTTCTTCATGCTCAAATTCGGAAATAATTATATGGACTATCAGTTTTCCTATTTATAAATTAAGGCTTTCCAACAGCTACGCCAGCCGTTAAGAAAGTTGTTATTGAAACGTGAAAATATTAATAAATTATGTCTTTAGTAAAAAAAACTTAACTACACAGTTGATGAAAATTCAGTCAATATTACTTTGGAGTTTTGTGAATTAAGTTTATACGTTCGGTGGTCGAAAGATCGAGGCCAAGGCGTCACTCTCGCAATTAAAGATGCCACTTTTCCCTAATATATCGATAAATTTATTATTTTATATTTCACAGGGCACACATCGAAAGCTTCAATACAACTAACAGATTATATTGATACATCGGTTGTATCCGATATTTTTATTTACATTGGTCTGGGCAAACTAACTGGAACAGCAGTATTAAAGATGGCTGCTGTTCTGTAATGCTATTCTTAGCCACTTACCCCTTTTTAATGTTTTATATAGTTGTTGAAAATAGCGGCATAATTGACTAGAAATATTTTTAAAAAAATCAACTAAGTTAATAAAAATATAGAAAAAAAGTTTAATTTATTTTGATTCAAAAGTTTCAAAGCGTGGATCGATATGTTAAAAATATATAACGATAAATCGGATACTAAAGCATCAATTTAAGTATATCAATGTATTTGTAAATAAATCGACATATATTTCTTATATCGATATATCATTGCCATTCCTACTCGCAAAAGACTGGACTGACTATGACTGGGAGATTGAAGTTCGAATCTCGATCGGGTGAACCAAGGGTGGTTTTTCCTAAATTTATTTTCAATCTTCCCTTCACACAAAAACAGGTGCACTTACTCTAAATTCAACCTTCCTTATCCTTAACACATTAGCGTAATTAGTACATATTCGAATAACCCAAACGCGTAGTAAGGCTCGATGCTAAAAAAAAAATATATATATATATACAATACACAGTGAAACATAACTCAATGACAGAAAGAAGCCCAAGTTAAGTGTAGTTACTTTATTTACTTTTCAGATTAGTTCTATTTTTTTAAGTCACGGTAGAATAATTGGACAACCAATTAGGACTCACTGCAAGCAGCTAAAAACTAATTTACACTACTTGGCAGCCGGTTCTGTGAAAAAGTTCTACAAACATATTTAAACAAAAATTCGACATTCACCTTACCTTTCCATGTAAAGTGTTTAAAATAATGGTTCGAGCCCAATGACAGCCCCGAAAACAAATACACACACACACACACAGTAGTTTTCATATGACTCGAACCAGTATTTTATATTTTCGTACTCATCAGTATTTTAAAATAATTGCATGCATTCGTAACCACGTTTCAAACAAAGATGGCCACTCAATTATTCTACAACAGTAAACCTATGTATTTACTTGGCCAGCCCATGCATTAGCTAAAGTAGATAAACAGCCTTTTAAAAATAAAATTGCTTTTAGTAAAATGAAAAGTATTTTTATTCCTTCCATTCGGCATGAAATTCTGGTAGTTTTCTTAACAACTTCTTGGAAACTTCCTCCTTTTTACTTCGAGAGACTGGGTTTATTGAACCAGATTTGTCTCGATTTAATTTAAGCTAGTTGGATAACGTGTAGACGTTATTTAGACAAGGTTCTCGGTGGAATAAAAAGGTTGGTTTAACAATCTAGAATAAAAGTCACAAACCACCAGGATTTACTACAATTCCCATGATTTAGACACGCAATAGAGTTGACTAAAAGAGATTTTTCACCTGGATACGACGACTACACTGAATATCATTTTAGAGGGAACTGCTCGACTACTCTTGGGAAAGAGCATTGCCATTCTCTCTTGTTTTCGTGTGATAAGTCTTCCCTTAGTTATAAAACAAATTTTGCAACGCTGATTAGTCTATGTTGCCAGTAGCTCCTTCTTACCCCAGCACACCACCTTCAGACATAACCGAGAGCGAGGAGATTTAGCAACAGTTAATCGAGAGAGAGAGAGCGAAGATGAAGTTTTCGTCCATTAGACCTACAGGCTACAGTTCCCTTAACGATGATATTAAGTGTACTAAACAATCATTATACTAACAAGTCACTTGTGAAGGTACACACAGATATAATAAAATCTGTATTCCACGACTTTTGGAAGTTAGTGTCAACTCTACCTGAGCTGAACCTCACCACCAGTTTTGGCTTAACGAAGGCTTATATTTACGCTAAAAATGGGGTAGGAATGAGGAAGGTAAAATTTAAAGAAGTGTACTCGTATTTTCTGGGAGGGTCAAGTGGATAAACCGTTTACGGGGGTAAAAACTCAATACACCAGACCAGTATTGTAAACCCGACCTCTCAGCCACCGGCAAACACCAGTGAATGAGACTGGAGCCTTTGTTTGAGTGACACTACTATTAGGTGCATGATTTATGATCACAAGCTGGATCGTTTCAATTTATCTATAATGGTATATCTTTCTTTAAATTATACTACTATAAAGCCACATGGCTCACCCACTCACTTACAGATGCGCTAGAAACTTGAAATTTGGCAGACTTATAGCTTCTAGCCTGTAACTGACTGGAAAATTCCAAAAAGTTAAAAAAATTAATTTCTAACCACCGAAAAAAAATTCATAATGGTGGTCTCTTGTGGCTAAACGGTAAGACCTATCAAAAAACGGATTGCACCAGCAGCTACGGATTTGGCGAGATCCACAAGTTTGGTTCTGTTACTTTTTGTCGTATCTCCATCGGTTACACCTTAGATAGAACAAGATTTTTCGATTTTAGGTAAATTTTGCACATTTTCCACATATTTTTTTAATTTCCAAACCACTCTGGAATTACATTAGCTTACATCCACTTGCAAAGAAAACTCACGGGGGGGTTTGGGGCGGAGCCCCCAACGAGCAAACCTAGTTTATCTATTAAGGTATATCTTTCTTTTAATAGTTAGTACATACCTTGACATACAAACAAAACATCTAAGATAAGATAAAACATTATTTTAAGTAAGGTTGTATCCAGGCTTAAATGAAATAATTACATTTATCCACACAAGGTCGTACAAGTTTGTTAATTTATGTCAAAAGTTTACTGAAGTAAGAGAACCTGCTGATAGTTAATCGTATGGTTTATTACGTTTTAACTGAGGCAGTGTCTATTGGATTTATTTTCAAACAAAAATTTTTTTTTATAAAAACTCCGAAAAAACTGACCTTTTCTCGCGTTCCCTCTATTCCCACCTTAATAAATTTAGTTTTTAAAAATAATTATTAGGGTCTTTCGTCTTAGGACTAAGTAAGAGACGGATAGTCTAGATGAAATGTACCCGCATTATTGGTGATACATAATGCGATATTTACACTAAGAATCTTTGTTGAAAATCACCTCCAAATTTCACACGGCCAGGATTGGAACACACCTCCCCCCACCAATATCGATCGACCTAGTCTAATGCGGGTAGTAGGAGGCGTGGGGGATTGGTCCCAGCTGAAAAAGCTTGTACTGTAAGTGAGATTCACTGGTCTACTGGAATAGTTAAAGCCTGCACCCCCCAAATCATCCAATATTTAGAAAAGATCAGATTTCTACGCGCATGCTCGTAAAAATACGTCCACTTAAGATCACTCGACCAAAAAAAATTGCGCCATTTTAACAAGTGCATAGTTATAAGCTACTAGCAATCGCGCACGGTGTTGCCCGTGACCCACTGTGGTATAAGAATTATATAAGCGCCCCCCCCCCCCTCGCCCTCATGGGGCCCGTATCTCTGAAACGTAATTCTAAACCAGATAAAAAATATTTTCTTCAAAAATTTGTTAAAAATAGCCTAGTTAAAAATTTAACAATCTGGCTTCGATGTGCATTCGGACCCCTTTCCGTCCACCTATGTTAAAAATGTCAGATCTCTGCGTGCCGTAGATTTGGCTGGGCATCGTACACACACAAACACACAGACAAACACTTCCTTTTATTATTATAGATGAATGGGGATTCAATAATTTTAATCATTACAGTTCATAAGTTATAAAAGGGGTCAAACTTGATTTTTTATGCTTTCATGTACCATTGTTAAGATAAATCAATTAATGTATGGGACTGAAAAATAATATTACTAAACATTTTAGCGAGGTGTTCACAATGAAAATTTTATAATCCTAAAGAAAATTAATTTTTATTATGTAAACAGTTTTAAAGTGGTAAAATAGCATAATTTTTAATCATAGATAATTACTGTTCTTTTTATATTGCGATAATTTGATTCTATCTTATTTGTAGTACACAATGTCGTTATTTAGAATTAATTTGTTTTATTTTTAAATCAATCTCCACCCGTTGATTTTATTAATGTGTACGAATAGATGATTGAATATATAGATGTGAAATATCTATTTCGGAAAATTTTTTGTTTTGACTGTACCGATTGTATAGACAACACACCAACTAGTAGAACATAATAAGCCAGGCTATGACAGAGGGTCAGATAATCCCAACTAATGACACACCCAGCTTCCTTACCTGATCGGTGTTCCTGGAGTGGGCTGAGACATTGCTAGTTGCTATTTTTCCCAAGCTAGCACCCCCTCACCCCCACCTATGTTAAATTCCCTGCCAAGATGTTATAGAATCAAAAAATCCTGGTAATTCTGACTGTCGAATGACCTTAAACAATGTATCGACAAACAGCTCTGCTAGAACCGCTCGTAGAAATTGCCTCTAATTGTTCCAATTTATCAGAGCTCCTGATGTTCGGGCCTTGAGTATTAGTTATAAAAAATACTGCGGAATACTACTATGTATTTATAAAGCTACCACTTTGAACTAACCCGTAATTTTAAAAATTCTGTTTCTTTGTTAAAATAAAAATTGCTTCCACGGTTTATGTGCTTTGCGGGGTTTTCTAGACTGCCAAAAAAAAAAAAGTCGTAGAATACGTATTCTCTAAAGTACTTGTAATTTCCACTCCAATAAAATTTCAGAAAAAAGTTAATAAAAAAATGTAGAAATGTCAGAAAATAATATTTTTCTGAACATGATAAAAGACACAAGATTTCATAGCTTTATTTTTATCTTTTATCTGAGCATATATATATATATAATATATATATATATATATTGATTTTATTGCACAGCGTCTTTTTAACCGTCAGGGCTTTCCACGTATTTCCACTAAATAAAGTGGGGGCAGCAAAGGAAAAACTAATAAGTAAAGTATCCACATTTGAGTGGACACAGAGTGGAAAACCATTTAAGGAAGACCCGCTTCTGTGGTCGATTGGTCTAGTGCTTCACTTTCGCAATATACTGGCCTACCGATCACGGGAAGATCGGAGTTCGAATTCCGGTCACGTGTATCGAGATATATTTTCCTAAATGGCTTTCCACTCTCCTTCTATGCAAATACGGGTACACTTCCTCAAAATTCAAGCTTCCTCATTCCTAAAACATTAGTGTGAAACCCTATAGAGTAGAGAGAAGCTGTGACCAAAAAAAACTAAGAGAAACAACATTCAGTAAACCTACACCGGTCCGAGGTTCTAAGCCTTACCTCTCAATCTAAAACCAGATTAAATGAACCGGGCATTTAGTCTGTGGGTTCATCGTGGAAGGTAAAAACCATTATTCAGGATAATGAGGAAAACAACTGTTTGATCCAAGGTCATTTTACTAAGCCGATTAGTAAAGCTTGTGAAACAGTTCATGACGCAATAAATCCCCTACCCTCTCTTCATACCACCATACATATCTACATATGGCTAATAACAAGACCAGATAACAGGTCTTTTAGTTTTATTTTGGATGATGACGAGATACTATCATAATGGAAGTGTGGTAATCATATGAGAGCAAATGATGAAGTGACTACATTTTATAGCTAGTGGATCTTAGTGTAGAAAAAATATATTTTACTGTTAACATTTTCCAGATATATATCATCTCGTACCTACTAATTATAGTTTTACTCTACCACTATATATAGCAGGCTAAAGTCGTAAACGTATGGCAAGATCCTAAGTCCTGTAAGATGGTTTAAGGACGGCGTCAAGGGACACTCAATATTACTACCACTATACCTGGCAATCTAGAGGAGTAAAAGTGTGACAAGATCCTGATATTAACATCAGGTCTCTTGAGATGGTTTAAGGACGGCGTCAAGGGACACTCAATATTACTACCACTATACCTGGCAATCTAGAGGAGTAAAAGTGTGACAAGATCCTGATATTAACATCAGGTCTCTTGAGATGGTTTAAGGACGGCGTCAAGGGACACTCAATATTACTACCACTATACCTGGCAATCTAGAGGAGTTAAAGTGTGACAAGATACTGATATTAACATCAGGTCTCTTGAGATGGTTTAAGGACGGCGTCAAGGGACACTCAATATTACTACCACTATACCTGGCAATCTAGAGGAGTTAAAGTGTGACAAGATACTGATATTAACATCAGGTCTCTTGAAATGGTTTAAGGACGGCGTCAAGGGACACTCAATATTACTACCACTATACCTGGCAATCTAGAGGAGTTAAAGTGTGACAAGATACTGATATTAACATCAGGTCTCTTGAGATGGTTTAAGGACGGCGTCAAGGGACACTCAATATTACTACCACTATACCTGGCAATCTAGAGGAGTAAAAGGGTGACTCACCTCTCTTCTTGAGCGGGCTGAAGGACGGCCTGAGACGTCGGCCTTGCTTAATAGAGTCCATGAGTTGTTCCCGAGGAGTCCTAGGTCTGTGTCTTGGAGGAGGCAGTTTCCGCTCAGAGGCCTGCGCAAGCAACAAACAAAACCTTAGATGGTGTTGGTAGCTACAGTGCTGGTAGGAAGGGTCGTGCCCGACAGTCACAAGAGTTACTAAAACTACTTTCATATATTCATACGTCAGATCACGTGATCTTCAGCTCTTACTTTCGATAGATAGTATCAATACCTATAAAATAACACACACAATATAGAAACATATTTTTTAAATTTTGACCACAAAAAATAGATTCGTATTTTCTCAAAGGTCCTTTCTACAAAAAATCTACTTTAGTGTACAGCTGTTTACTTGGTGCCTGGTTTCTTCATCCTCTCCCCACACTAATGTAGGTGCAATTCATCCTAAGATATTATATTCCTCCCTAATTCTTAACATATTGTTAATAACCCATGCACTAAACATATCAGATGACTTAATAATTTTACCTTTTTTTACTTTTTCATAAAGAGGAATTATTGTATTCGTGAAAATTTTCTACCTAAGATTATGGTGGAACTTTACTTTTTTATGTATTGAAGGAGGGGCCCACGCAAGCTTCGCTGGGTCCAATACCCCCATATGATGAAAACACCAGCGTCCTCTCAAGGATTCGAAACAAATAGGGCGAAAAATACCGCCTGCAAAACACAGCAACGCCCAACGAACCAAATATTTATTCAAACAGGACAAAGACATCAAGTGGTGAAAAGATACTACAAAAAAATTGTACATCTGTATCGCACAGTGTCGTAAAAATAAAGGCGTTGACATAAAAAAAAAGTCAGAAAAGTCAGACAGGGGGTCTAATTCTTGTATGGCCAGTGATTTCAGGACCAGACGTATAAGAACGAACAAGTAGGCCTACAAGCTATTACGTCACAGGGGAAAAAACTCCACCTGGGGCATCACAATACAAACACTATATGGTCGGACCATACCTCGTACAAACTGGGTCTAGGTAAATTTTTCGAAAACAGGTTATTCGAAAATCAGTTTATCGAATTCAATTCACCGAATACTAAATCATCGAAAGTAATTTTGTCGAAAATAAATTTTTCGAGCCATCAATTTTCCGAACGATATGTTTGTCGAAACAACATTTTTCGAAAATCAATTTCCCGAAGTGAATTTACCGAAAAACAATTGTTCGACAGTCAAATCGAAAATGAATTTTTCGAACAATCAATTTTTTGAAGAATCAATTTTGCGAATTGCAAATTTTTTTTTTAAAAAAAATCAATTTAACGAACTGCGAGTTTTCCGGAAGCTATTTTATCGAGAACTGGGAATCACTTACCCCTACCCTCACCCCCTTATAGGGAGGATTACCCCTAACCTAACCTAACCTAGCCTAAGCTAACCTAGCCTATCTTAAGCTAGAATTTTATTATACTTCGAATTATCGTTCAAAAAATGTATTTTCGAAAACCTCATTTTTGAAACATTTATTTTGAAAACAAATATGAGGTAATATCATTTTCGAAAAAGAAGTTTTCGAAAAACTTCTCGTTCAAAGAATTTCTAGATCGAAAAATTGGTTTTCGAAAAACTGTAATTTTAAAATTTATTTCCGAAAAATTATTTCGAAAAATTGATTTTTGCGTAGTTGATTTTCGAAAATGTTTTCGAAAAACTATTAGTTCGAAAAATGGTTATGTCAAAAAATTTGTTTTCGAAAAATTATACTTCGAATAATTGAATTTCGAAAAACTGATTTTCGAACAATTGATATTCGGTAAGCTCGCCGGCTACCGTACAAACTATTGAAACTCAAACAATGGGTTTGACAACTCTGTGCCCCTGTATGTATGTCGTCTACCTGGGGCTACAGTCAAAAAGGTTTGATAGATTTCATTCAAACTTGATATTTAGATGTGATATGGTCAATGTCAAATCGGGATTTTGACTCACTCTAAAATTAAATTATTATTATTATTATTATTATTACTATTAGCACCGCGTCTTATTAACCGTTCGGGTTATACGCATCTAAAATTAAAGGTAGTACTGATAGTTTCGGAATTTTTCAAAAATCAACCAACGATTTTGTTCAAATTGTAGACTAATATACATATATATGGGGAATTTATTACACTAGCCTATTAATAGTTCTGGATACTTAGCTTTAGGGCGAAAATTGATTTAAGGGTAGTTTATAATGACATATTTTTTTAAATATTTAAATTTTTCGAAAATAGCCAACAATTTTGTTCAAAATGTATAAGTATCTGTGGGAAGTTTCTAAATAATGTGTTTGATTAAAAAAAATTATATCAGAGAAGTTTAGTGACAACTTTATTTTTGAAAATTTTAACCGTATATAACTAAAGAGAAAGTACCGTTTTATTTCATAACCAGACCGTAATATGATTGACAGTACGAAATGTATTTTAAACTCGTCTATATTTTTCATAACAGCATTTCCCAATCTACCACATCACAGCAGAGAGAGAACAATTTAAAACCCTCGTTTAATATCCCCCAATGGTACATGTTGCGGTCGAATTTATGGCATTGCTCTAAAGGAGACTGTAACCGCTGATGGAGTGTGTCTGTTCTCCCACGCTGTTCGACGCAAACACAGCGAGAAGAGAAAGAGAGAGAGAGAGGAAGGAAATATTATTTATTACAGAGACAGACCTATAAATCGTTTCGTAGCCAATGTATGCAACGGACACACTATTTAATCACGACAAGTCAATTATTTGGTAACGCTGTATCAGAGAAAATCGACCAACTTCGCTCGTTGAACAAGTAGGATGTAAAGATGGCGGGATGACGAGATTAGGGTTCGAAACCCGCTCGGGCTTACTGAGGTCGGTGTTTTCAAAATGATCTTCCACTCTCCATTAGGGCTCACTCAGATACATTTGAATTTTTTCAAAGAATCGTGAAACCTTCTTAGAGAGGGACATTATAATAATATTTATTTTGTTTAGTGTATTTTATTAACAACACTTGCGGTTTGTGTAATGCCGACAACTATGCCCAAGTCGGTATTTATTATTGCATTTTTATTTTTTTGCACCGCATCTTACTACCTGTTCATGTTATTCGAATATTTACCATGATGAGGAAGGGATTAGAATATAAAGTGAATCAAATTTGACCCCATAAACGTGAATATAGGAGTGGGAAAACATTGTTAGTACACTAGTATTCGAACCCCGACCTCCTTCCCGAACACTGGTAAATAACATGAGATCGACGCCTTTGTCTGTGTGTCCATCGGTGTGGGTTACAGTTTTATTACCACACAGTATACGTTAACGCATATTTTAGTCTACTTCCTGAAAATAATTATATTTTTGCCCATACAAAAAATTAAAACTAATCGTAAATGTATATTACTTGTTTATAACCTAAGATATTGTAGAAATAAATAAACGACATAATTTGAAAAGTGTGTGCCAAACGATATTAGCGTCTAATGCCTTTTTTTTAGTTTCATTTGAAACCACTCTTGCAATACACTATACTGCCGACGACTGGGAGATCAGGGTTCGATCCCGGTCGGTGTACTGAGGCTGATTATTCCTAAATGGGTTTCCAACCTCCTTTAACGCAAATGAGGGTAAATTACTTCTAAATTTAACCTTCCTTATTCCTTAGTACGTATGCGTATAAATAAAATCGGTACTAAGACGCGGTAGTAAAAAAAAAAGTTAACTGATTGAGGGTAGAGGTAAAGCTTTTTCTCCATAAGACATGCTGTTCCCTCAGCGGTTATATTGGGTGTAATATGTCTGCCAGGGCAAGTGACAGGACGTGTTTGACAGGTGTACGACGCACCAAATGCAGCCGTCGTGGAAATTCACATCCCCTTTATCTATCTATTGCTCCGCCCGCGCGTTAACATGCACGGGAAACCGCTCTTACACGAGCTACAATCGCACCACAACAACGGAGAGAGATAAAATATATCCCTGTTGAGTTGATTCATTTAACTCTTTGCTCTAACTTGCTCAAAGTGTGCCCTTTATTATATTGGTCTTTGAAACCCTAGTTGAATACAGCCCAGTTTTCATAGGAAGAAGCTTATCTAGAGGCTAGAAAAGTTGATACTTTCACATATTCATACGACAAATCATGTGTTCTACTTTTATATATTTAGATAGATATTATCATGTAATTACATCTGCAAATTTTGAGACATTATGTGATCTACATAATATAAATTTTGATAGATATTATTATAAGATAACACTAAAAATATAGTAAAATGTGACCGCAAATAATTTTATTTTCTAAAAGGCTGATTGCCAAACCCTTCCTTCACCTCTGACAAGACGTGTATTAATCACAACTTGTGAATGTGAGGAATGCCAGGCCTCCACCGTGGTTCGGATTCCACGTTAAGCTGTAGGTCCTCCATTTCGTCTCACAATCACCCTGCCATTTCACATTAGCGTAAGTGCGTATAACCCGAACGGGTAGTAAGACGCGGTGCTAATAATAATAATCTAAAAGGCTCTTTCTATAAAAATTTGACTGTCCATCAACGATATATATTTGTTTTTATAGTAGCAAAACTCGAGTGGAGCTACGTACGATTCTAATAAACTCCAAATCACTTATTTTCAGCCCGCTTTCGTCTCAACGAGATATTTCAACCGTACCGAAATTTAAACTAAAATTCTCTCAACAGGCGAGTTGATCTTGGGAAGTCCAACGTCTTAAGTGATTCCTGATATTTGATGAGGTCATATTTCTAGTTGAGCGGGCTTTGAGCGAGGGCCATCCAAGATAACGACCCTCAAAAGGTTGGCATTTAAGACAGAAATTCATCAGATTTGTTTCACTTTAAAATTTAATTTTGACTAAAAATTGTATTTGAAAACATTAAAAAAAAACGACGTTAATGAGGGAGTTTATAGGTTCATAATTTTTTTTTTATAAAAGCAAATTTAAAAACATTCTTTACGTTTTCTATCATACAAATAGTCAATTTAAAATAATAAATAATTTTAAGAATCGACTAAAATTGTAAGCTACTTGATAAAGACACCCTTATATTGAGGCGGGAGTGTTGGGGACGCAAGTAAAAGCCAGCGTTAGTGCGGGGGTGTTTTTTTTTAAGAAAAACTTTTTTTTTACAAACATAAATAAAAGAGTGCTCCCGTAGAGACACATAGCTTAATTTTCTTCACAAGTTCAACATTTGTTGAACAGAGCGGAATTAGATGATAGCTTTTTAAATGTAGAGAAAATGTTGTAATTAAAATTCCAGGACACCCTTGTCAGATATTCAAGAACTGATTAAGTCACCGTGTGAAGAAAATTAAATTATGTTTCTAGTGGAGAATTATTTGTATTTCAGCAAAAAAAAAGTTAATGTACACTACACTTAACCTAAAAACCTAATCTAGCACACCCCTGGGCTATCAGCGTCCGAGTTCAGACGATAACCATGAGCTAAGAAACTCTTACACCGTGACAAATGATTGTCCTCAACCAGAATTCGAAGTGGAGACTCTTTTTAAGAGAAACAAGCGCTGTATCTCGCTCCCAACAGGGCAGCTCGTATTTGGTTAGGGACAGGGTTCAAATCCATAAAACATGTTTATGCACGACCACGCCCCTTATCGCAAGTACGAATCTGTGCCTAAATAGGAAAGGACCAGTCCTACTCTGATATTATGGTCACGAGCAAAATCATCTTACGGGTGATTTTAGTTATTCTTTATTTTAGTTTATTGAAGTTTTAAAGCGCGTCAACAAGAGTTTTTACTGGCGTTTATTAACTTGAAGACGTATTTATTTTAGAACTAATTAAATGAGTAAATATTAATATTCTTTTTTATTTCTAATTTTACAACCCTCTTCTTCGTAAAAATGTGGAGGTAGTTCATTAACTAACATGATTATTACTTACCTTAGGGATTAAGGTCTTGAAGGATTGGCCTTTCAAGTCCTTACGTAGATTCTAGATTTTACACATAGGTACTTGTATTCGATATTTAAAAAAAATTGAATCAAAAGTTAGAAATTGTAAGGATAAATTTTAGATATTTTTTAAATAAATAATGTTTTTCTAAGAAAATCAAAATTAATTTTTGAATAAAAATATTTTTAGATGTATTATAATTCCTATCCTAACACCAATGGACAAGCCTAACAACAAGTCTCACAACATTAATTTACCACTTCTTGTGAAAAGAGTTCTGAATTCAAGGAAAAAAAAAATCACGCTAATGTGATAAAGTTTAACCTTTTAGTTGTGTCATGTTTTATAGAGTCGAATTAGAAAAAAAAAAAACTCTACCTCTCTCTATCATGTACTACATAGACATACATTAATTTTTACAAAATAAGGAAAACAACAATATGTTACTATATTTAGATAAAAATTAGATACTCTACCTTAGTTAAAATAAATTTTGAAATTTAAAAATGTTAATGTCCCTTTATTTACTATATGGCAAAATTCACCTAGTTAATTATTTTCAAGCATCGAATTATTAGAACACCATCATTCCATGTATAATTTTGACCCTACCGGGGTTCAAAGAAGAATCTTCTCAGAGAGAGTCGGTCAACATCTAAGGCTCTACTTAAACAAACGCTCTAGACAACATCTGAGGCGTTGACGTCATGTGCGTACACCCCACAGCGACCGCACCTTAAACAAGGGGTTGTGTGCGACCCGAATCTGCTTATGGCGGTAATTCTAATTGAGGCCAAGTAATATTAGATGTTAGGGAGGGGTGGGGTATCCTTAGAGGGCTAAAATGGATAGCATTTTCTTTCCAGAAGAAAAGGGGATTTTCACGCTAACATCTTGGTAACATCTAAAATTAATTATTTTAATTTTACCATTGGAAAATGTATGTAATTTATGAAATTATATTTTTTTATGATTCCAAACTAAACATTTTCATTGCTAATTAAATACAAAAATCCACATATTGAGGGTGTAGGGCTTTTATTTCTAGAGTTTTTTTTAAAAAACTATCTCAATTATATTGGAATTTACTATTAAAAATGACTGAGGGAGGCTGAATATATTTTTCTGACTATTTATTAATCTCGTGATTTTAGCTTTTCAAATATTTGTTAAAAAGTGAATCAATTTAAAATATATGATTTATGACGCTATAGAAAACTTTCGCCCTTAATTTCTTTTTTAAATATATGTTTTGCGACCGCGTTTCACCACTCGTTCAGGTAATACGCAAATAGACCAATTACACTTGTGTTATTTATGATTAAAGTTGAATTTAGAGGAAGTGTACCCACATTTGTGTGGAAAGGGTGGAGAAATATTAATGTAAAAATCGCCTTCTTTACACCCGACCGTGTGCCATCATGAAGCAGTCCGGTCTATTGCAAGAGTGACACCTTGGACTTAACTATTATCGTAGCGGGTAAAAAAGCCTTCTTAAATAAAAAGCGGAAATCTGAAACGCCCGCTCCAGTAGGTAATCATCTTGAGAACAATAATTAATATTGAATAGATAATTCACGGTAAGTTGGCCCTTTTCACAAACAGTTGCAAATTTATTTAAACAGTTCCATATTCCTACGCCTTGCAGATATTTTTTTCTACAACAAGGTGATTTAAATAGCCCTCACTTACCAAAGCTAAAAAAAAAAGTTTAATTTCTATAGATATACCCTTTTAAAATCTACAAACTTAATTTTTACAGACTTTTTTTAATCATTTTATTATTATGAGTGTTATTTTTATAGTTTGTATTAAAAGGGATAGCCGCAGATCACATAATTTGACGCAGCTGACCCTTACTATAAAAATTGATATGCACTATATAGACGTAAGGGAAGGAAACCATTTTAAGTTACTTTTCATCAGCCAGAAAAGACAAAATTTACCGCGAGCCGACTATATATCTGGGTAATATAGCAATTTTGACCACCTCAATGGTCATATTATATTTTGGGATGGAAATAAAAATCCTATAATTTTATTGTTTTTTATTATTATTCTTTTGATTAATTTTCCTGGTCACTCTAGCATCAGCTTTTAAACTTAATCCCCCCTTACTTTTATAAAATCTTGAGTACGCCACTGAAGAAGAGTCCCTATAGAGTTCCTCATACATCCGTATATGATCCTCCTCCTGTGAACTCTTACCTCGTACTCTCCCAAAGCCGGATAAAGTACGAGATTTAAAATGAATCCCGGGGCGGTAAGCCGCGGTAGATTTATGGTCGTGTTCTCCGGTTTTGCGTGCAACTTTCGCAATACCTGCCGCGCTACTTGAGGTAAGGGGGATAGAAGGTGACCCTACACCACAGGCGGGGTGTAGAGAATGATAGGGTGGCTATTTATTTATATCGCGATCAAGGTCTAGAGAATGAGAGGGTGGCTATTTATTTATATCGCGATCAAGGTCTAGAGAATGAGAGGGTGGCTATTTATTTATATCGCGATCAAGGTCAAGAGAATGAGAGGTTGGCTTTTTTTTTAATATTGTGGTCAAGGTGTAGATAATGGGTAGAGGCACAGAGAATGAGAGGGTGGCTTATTATTTATGTCAAGGTGTATAAATAAGAGGGTGGCTCTTTCTTTATATCAAGGTTGAGATGTAGAGAATGTGAAGAAGGTTCCTCTTTCCTTAAACCACAGTCAAGGTTCTCTTCGTGTTATTTTGGACGGTAATGAGTGTTGTGCTTCACGGTTCTATTATGTCCAGATTTGTTATGTAGTTTCACAAGGAGCCAACAAAGTGGTAATTCAAATTGATAAATGACGTTAAATGTAGATTTTATAAGACCACAGTAACTGGCACCAAATATCCCTAATTTGATTTCCGTGTTGAGACGTAATTTTTTGAGGTGGTCTAAAAAAAACCTTACCTCTTCCCTAGAGTTCCTATTCACTCGCCAGGCGACACAGTCACACGATGCAACCTTAGTGTTCTCTACACCTTGGTCTCACAGGGCCACGTGGGTGGGAAGGAGGACTAATACGGACTCTTGTACTTGACTTGGACCAGCTCCCACGACAGTCCATGGACTATGAAGCGGATCATTAAGGTTTATTATAAATGAAGTGGCGTTTTAAATAAATACTGGTGATATCATCGCAAGCTAGAGCATTCGATTTTGTTTTATGAGGTATCAACGTGGCTGGATTATTAGCTTCCTGCACATGGGGATAAGAGTAAGACTTCGAACCAATCTTATCGTGGGGATCCATCAACTCCCCACAGGTCTATTGTTTTACATCGCGCTGTTTATCAACTCGCCTCATGCCAGTGCCAATCAGATACCCATAGACTCTTCACACACCTTCCGTACCCCCATGGGCCAAGGTCATGGCATACGTGCACGTCGTGTTATCGCAAAGATCTACCGCAATTATTGTGGTACAAAATAACCTAACCTAACCTAACCTAACCTAACCTAACCTAACATCCCAAACGGACCTATTCGAGTTTTTAGATTTAGTTATGTTGACAATGGGAATTTTCCACCTTAACTATAGGCCAGTAACGAAAAAATAACGTTCCTATATGAGGTGCTAAAAGAAAGCTACACTTATTTATAAATATATCAGTTTCTCATATGTATTGCTGCAATACCTCGATTTTCCTCCAAAAATGGAGAAGGTGGAGTTTATGGGAATTTTAATATAGTCTCGTGTGGTGAGTCTATGATTGCGGCTTATCCTCCAACTAAAGTTTCCTTAAGGAATGTAAGCTTTTTCCTTATTGATTTAATTTAGAGCGGTAGAAATAAATCCTCTCTCGCTGCCACAGTTAGCGTTTACCTACCCTATTGAATTCACACAGCATAGCTAAGAGATATTTATATCAAGAGGATAGGTATGAATTATTTCTACCCCCGTTAGAGATTATAGTAGCAAGGGGAAGCGGAGGTGGGGAGGAAGTAAAAACAAAATGTGGTTAGTGGTCTAGACGAAATATGCCATAGTTCGACTGCGGCGGAGTGGTATAGCGTGAGAGAACTATATTACCATCACAGAGTCACGTGAGAGAGCCATGGGGGATAGGGGGTGACTGTAGGGGAGGGAAGCGACTCCGTCGGGCGCCTGAAAATAAGAGTTATCGCTCCCGTGTTTCTTTGCATGGTAGCAGAAAAGCGACGGCTGTTTGTCATATCGCGGCGACGGTGCGAGTGGATTATGTTATTCGCGGGTACGAGGTTCGATTCTACTCTACATTTAATTTGAGTGCCTACCCAACCACAAAATACCAAGAGGCGTAAGTTATATTTTTAGGAATCTGGTAGGAAGGACCGTCCCTATCTGACAATTACAAAAGTTATTTGAACTATCTTGTATATTCAATTCATACGTCAGGACACGTAACCTTCAAGTGTAACTTTTGATAGATATCAATACCTATAAAATATGGTAAAATTATATTAAAATGTAGGGGCGGTGTGGAGGGGTGTTATGTAAGGGTGGGGCTTAGTTTCATACACACCTTCCTGAGAGGAGGCCTGGAGCGGATAAACTCGAGGATGACTGCGTGGGCGTCTTTCTTGACGCGGTGAGGTATGCTGCCGTCCACCGTCACCTTGTTGAGCTTGTAGCGGCGCGACCTGATGTCGTCCATCAGGATCTCGTATGGCGTCAGTTCGTATTCGATGGGGGTGCGTCCTGGCGAGTGAAGGAAGTCCACCTTCTTCAGCTTGACGCCGTGACGAAGCTCGTGGATCACCTGCACCCACAGTCGCGCCTGGAGGACACAAACACATGCATCCATCACTACACCTTCGCCTTAAAATTACAATCGTCGCCTTAAAACACACATACAGATTTGCCCAGAAATTTAAGGATATAGACTTTCTAAGAGGATTTCTTGAGACAAACTTATGAAGATGTCATCTCATGCCTAGTTCACAAATATATATATATTTCCAATTGTCAAATGGGGCCAAACACTTGAAAATTATCTTAGTTTAATGCCCCGTATACAAGAGTGATGCTTTCGTACATAATTCAGTACTTAATTAAGTCCATGTAAACTATTACCGTGTGAACGAACAAATATCATGGCGACTATTGGCGAAAACAAGTAACTGTCATGAAAACGTGTGCGTAATTTGGCTGGCAGCATAGGTGCTTGTTTATAGCGATGTTTAATAATTACAAGCGCACGCGCAGAAAAGGTGCAAATTGTCTTAGGCTAATTCCATACTTGCGATCTGCTCATCACTACGACAAAAACGCCGCGACCAGGACGCCAGCATGCTATGCCTTGATAGGAGGATGGCCATACAACGCGACTAGAATGTAGCGACAGTGACTTGGTCGCAAACGTGAGCGACTTTGGTTCTCCCATAATTATTATTATGTTATTAGCACCACGTCTTACTACCCGTTCGGTTACACGCACTTACGCAATTGTAATGGTGGTGTTGTAAGTAAATGAGAACCAAATTTAACGGGATCAACCCGGTGGAGCCTGATTCTCACATTCACACGGTGATAATAATAATAATAATTATTATTATTATATATATCACGCGTCTACTACCGTTCGGCTATATGCATTCCTAATGTGCAATGGTGGATGTATTATTATTTTATTATCGCGTGCCCAACAATTCGACGAAGATTAAATAAAAACATATAAGTTAAATTTATTAGAATGGAATACTTTAGGACTTAAATTAAAAAGCATACAAAAAAAACACTCTATTACACTCAATTGTTTTTGGGCTTTCCGGTGATCCTAACGTTTTTGGTTCTCAATGTTTCCCTTTTATCGAGGAGCTGATATAAAACAGCCCACTTTGTTTAATGCTCCCCCCAGCCTTGGCGAGAAACAGTCGCCACGACGGTGGAGACCGATCTAGAGCGATGATCTTATAGAACATGATCACCGTTGATGGGGAGGACAGGTTTTCGACTCTCGGCCAGGTAAAAACTAAGGTGCAACGCGGTTTTTCCACCCGAACTTTATCAACAGATGCTGGTTCACATAATCACTCCTCTCCCTCCTAGCCTTGTGAAGGTAAAGTGTAAAGACGAGAATTAAGAGCGATAGTACACGCTTTGGTGGTCGAATGACGTTGTCACACTCGCAATTAACTGGACTGCCGGTTACAAGGATATCGGGGTTCGAATCACGGTCGGGTGTACTTGGGGTGGTTTTTCCTTAATAGTTATCACTCTCTCTCCACGTAAATACGGGTACAGTTCAACTAAATAAAACCTTTATCATCCCTTACACATTGTACTAAAGCTACAACCAATTTTTAATATATAATATATATATATATATACACCCATAGTAGAAGGCCTACTAGATATTATATTTTAGTAAAAAACTATATTAATTTATAAGACCACTCGTGAAAAAGAGCTCACGTGGTTAATTGGCTTCACACGAAATCTCCAACAAGAATACACCGCTCGGTCAAGGTCTGAAAGCCAATTAGGTTCCTTAGAGGACTAACATTGTCTCTTATCGGGGTAGTTCGAGGAGAAACTGGTTTAAGACAATACCAGTACCAAATTAGCCGTGAAATTAAATTACATTAATTCGGAGTTAGTTATCGGATAGTGAAAAGGACGATTCGTTAATCTAACAAGTTTACTGGTTGACCTAATAATAAACGAGCTTGTTATGCCCTATACGCGCGGTAGATGTTTCCGTACATAATTCAGCACCGAATCCAGAACAAGTCAACTAATGCTGTGTGAACAGCCAACTATCATGGCAGCTATTGGCGTGATAGTTTAACTATCAAACCCGCTTCGGTGGTTCGAATGGTCTAACGCGTCACGCTCGCAATAGACTGGACTACCGATGACGGGGAGATCGGGGTTCGAATACCGGTTGGGTGTACTGAAAGTTGTTTTACCTGAATGATTTTACAGTAGCCCCATGGCTTCTTTGGTGCTAGCTGACAGTTCACAGCTGACTTCTGACAGTCAACATTTAGGTAATTACATTTGACCGTCCAGAAGTACTAAACCAGTGCAAACACATGGGAGCTTTTTGGAGGGATATTTGCTTCCCGCTCGGGTATAATTGGTCTAGGTAGCTTTTCCCAAAAAGCTGAGAGGGGAGATCGAGTCGATACCGTAGGGACTAATGGTTACTAATGTAGTTTCTTTCATTTTAATTTGTAGTAAGGAGAAATTTGAAATTCGTATTACAAGGGACGTCCTTAGTAGAAGACGATTGATTGTTACATTTTTTATTCAATTAAACAATATAGTTATGAATATTATGGTTTATTAAAAAAGAAATTGTTAGAGCAAGAAAATAATTTAAATCAATGTCGAATTAACAATATGAATTGATGGAGATAACAAGGAATTAATTATTCAAAGAGAAAAAATTGTTAAGTCAGGAATTAAATCAATTAAAATACATAACCGTCTTCCTAAGAATCACCTCAAGATTGTTTAAAGAGCAAATTATTTTATGAATAGGTAAAAATGTAATTGTGCAATATCCTACATTAGCGATAAAAATATTTTGGAGAATTATATTCATACTTATATTGTTTAATTTACTAAAAAGTGTAACAATCAATCAATTCGTTCTACCAAGGACGTTCCTTGTAATACTAATTTACCTGAATGTTTTACCGCTCTCCCTCCACGAAAATTCGTGTATACTTCCTCTAAATTCAAACTTCATCATTCCTCACATATAATTAGTGTAATTAGTACATATGCGTATAACCCGAATGAGGGGATAAAATGCGGTGGTAAAAAAATACTGCATGTAAGATTGTGCGTTTGATCTAGTATTAACGAAGGGTTTAGTTTTCAGCGATGATTAACTACAAACGCATGCACAGAAGAGGTACAAGTTGCCTTACGCAAACAGGACAATATTTGCTGGCCTTTTAAACGGCATTAATTGTGCTAAAGAAAAGTTTGATGAATGCATGTAGTTTTAATTAAATGTATTTTATAGAGATATTGCTAATTTAAAAAATACATCAATTTGTTTGAAAAAAATATACAATAAGTCTTTCAATTTATACAAACACACACACAAAATTTCTCAGAATAAGTAGGGAAAATGTACCGTATGGATTGTGCATCGTTTATTTCTTAGTAGCTACTTCACTGGTTAGTTTGTGATAGTTTTTTTTAAAAATATTTGAGGTGTTTTACGTGAACTTCCTAAACCGACTGATTAAATCAACACATGACTTAGAGATTAACTTAAATCTAGAACAGACACCACATCCAGTCCATAGCCGTAAATTTAGCACTGTGAAAGGGTAAATCCCCATTTCACCAATGCTAAATTTTTTAGTCATAACGGAATCGAACCCGCGACTCAGCGGACAGACACGTACCGACTGAGCTAAGGTGTTGGTTTGTGATAGTTGCTATCATTATTTGAATTTAAATTTATCTACCGAATTAAGTAAAAACCATCGCCCAGAGTGGTGTTGGTGTGTGTGTGTGTGGTGAGTTTGTGGTCTTATTGTTCTTATGATGTGGGAGACTTGAGCTGTACTGACGTGGGTTCCGTGATCGAATCCAGAGCAAATATGGATCAATTAGTGATTAATCAACGCTATGTCACACGTATCATGGTCCCACGGGCTAAACGAAAGATCGACTAGTCTGGTTTGCCATGGCGGGAGGTAGGGATTAGAATCTTCGACAAGGTGTAGTAGTTGTGTTTTATTTTACAAAATTGTTTTTACCCTTCCTTCCCAAACAAATGCGGTCAAGTTTACTTTAAATTTTAACCTTACACTGCACATTACTACAATGGTGTTTTTAAATGTAGGTGGGTAGTGGACGCGGTGGAAACCAAAGATTTTTTATCCTGAGGACCTTGCTCAGCCATAGCAGTTTCTGTGAGTAAGAGTCCGACATATCTGGAATGTCATAAGATGATCGTAAGGAAATCAAGGCCCTTTTATACTTTAAATGATTGAATTTTACACCTTTACTACCTTTTCAGGCTATCAATAGGTAACGGGCTAAACGACAAGATCGACTAGTCTGGTTTGCCACGGCGGGAGGTAGGGATTAGAATCTCGACAAGGTGTAGTAGTTGTGTTTTATTTTACAAAATTGTTTTTACCCTTCTCCCAAACAAATGCGGTCAAGTTTACTTTAAATTTACCTTACACTGCACATTACCTACCAATGGTGTTTTTTAAAATAGATAGCCCAGATGGGTAGTAGGACGCGGTGAGAAAACCAACAGATTTTTTATCCTCAGACACCTTAGCTCAGCCAGTAGCACGTTTTCCTGCTGAGCTAAGAGTCCCGGATTCGATTCCTGGAATGTCATAAAGATGTATCGTTAAGGAAATCAAGGGCCCTTTTATACTTATAAATGATTGAATTTTTTTATCACCGCATCTTACTACCTTTTCAGGCTATGCACATAAATGGTAATTAAATAGGATAGGGATGAGGAAGGAATGATTTTAGAGGTAATCTACACGCATTTGCGTGGAAGGAGAGTGGGTAACCTTTTAGTAACACCCACCCTCAGTACACGAGACAGGGAGTCGAACCCCGAACTCTGTCACCGGCGATCCAGTCCAACACAAATGTGACATGTTAGACCGTGTGGCCACCGATGTGAATTCACTCTATTGTGTATAGTAGTTATTAAAGACAAAAGGATGAATTTTAATAACCAAACTTACTTATTAACGAGTCAACCAAATTTAAAAAAAACTTTTATCTATCAGAAGATCAGGACTCCCGCAAATTGCGGAAGGAGCTACCGACCATAAATCTTCTAGTAAAATGGATCCGATCTCACATCGTCGGCAATTTCTAAAGGGGCAGAAAGAGAGAGAGAGAGAGACCGACTACTTAAAGTTGGCAATAAAAAGGGAGCCCGATATATAAATCATGCTGAAACCAAGTAGGAAGCAGAGAAGATGAAACCGAGTTTATAAGGGAGGGCAACAACCCCATTTGATAGCGTCCAACTAAAAATAAGGAGGGTGAGGGGGTATGGAGGGGAAGATACACGCAGATAGAGGAATAGGTGCGGTGCGTAAGCTACGCTGTACCGCGCACAGTGGCGGCATATGAAGCAGGCAATTAAGGCCAGTTCACAAGACATTTCTTATACATGCTATAAGAAAATGTTAAAGAGAACTTAGACACATTGAATCTTTAAGTTTTACCCGGATACGGTTCACACTGCGAATACGAGTGCACACCAAATTTTAACAAACCGATGGCTTATTTCCTCCTTTTTTAATGGTTAAATAATCAAGAATAATTTAATAAAAATAGTTTTCATTTTTGGCTACCACTTAAATAAAAAAATTAAATTAAATTATAGTAGAAGAAGTATTCGTACGCCCTAGCGAGGAGACCAAGTGTTAAATAAATGGGATAAGTTTAATTATTTTTATTTTAACACCACGTCTTACTTCCTGTTCAGTTTATACGCATATTTTATCATTACTATAATAGAGTAGGAATTAAGAAGGAAGCACTTAAGGGATAATCTACCCGAATTTGCATGGAAGGAGAGTGGGAAACCATTTAGGAAAACCACCCTCAATAGACCTGACAGGAATTCGAACACCGGTCTCCCCGTTATCGGCAGGCCGGTCCAACACTAGAGTGACGCCTTAAAATATTTTTTTCTCCCACTATTCCAGTGTTTCTTTCATACTCTCACAAAGTTCTACCCTCTCAATCACCTTTGATTTACTGTCTTTTTCTGTAGTTAATTAACCTTTTAAGTTTTTATTCTTACTCTGCGTCTTTAAACCACAAAACACCCGCATCGGTGCTCGCTTGGTCTAAGACCAGCAGTGGTAGGCAACCTAAGGCCCGATGGCCCACCGACTGATTTACTTTGGTCCGCAAAAGATTAAACAACAAACAACCGTGTTCATAAAAATAGATTAATAACTAATTACTATAATATGATAAATATTAAGTAAAAATTTGTTACTTGATTTTTAATTTTTTTTTGCTACCCATACGACCCCACGATATCAAACAAGTTGCTGACCATTGAACTTTAGGGCGTCATTTTAGTGTTAGATTAGCCTGCTTAAGACTAGGAGACCGGGTTTTGAATCCCAGTTGGGTGGTTTTTCTTAAAAAATTTGCCACTATCCTTTCACGATAGTGCGAGTAAATTACATCTAAAACGCTTCCTTCCTCACCCCTAGCCCATTATAGAAATTACTATATGTCTATAACCTGAACAGGTAGTAAGACGTAGTGATAAATAAACACAATAATAGTAATACGACCAATAACCCATAATCTTAAGGCAGTCAATGACCGTCACACCTCCAACATTCTGATAGGAAAAGGGAAGGAGGTAGGGGTGTGAGCCACTAATACTACTCTGTAATGAAAGAATCCAGGTTATTCTATTTCCCATTTGACTAATCATCTCATTTTCATTCGTCACAACCTATACTAAGGTTACAATTCACCCCACCCCCACCCCGGTTTTAGGGAGGACAATATACGAAATAAGACCTATGTCCCGGTCAAATTTTGTCACTGGTTTATTAAAAAAATAAAATGCCATTTTAAATTTGTATGCTTTAAATAAAAATGTTTTAATCAAGTTAGTTGTTAAAAAGTATAAATGAAAAATCTGTCAACACTGTATATCATCATGGCTAGCGACGAGTATTTGTTTTTAAGTTTCGGCTCTGTGTATAGACTAGTTCACTACTTTCATGAACCATCTTCTATATTTCATTATATATATATATTTACAGTATGTTCGGAAACTCAACGCCCAAATTGCACATATAGTTTGTTTGAACCAAAAGTAATACAAAATTCCTACACACTTACATCCGGAAATCCATGCTAATAACATTAAATTGTATTCAAAGTTTAAGCGTACAGCGTCGGGAGAGCAAAGCTGTGCAAGCATGCGTGTACAATAAGTTGCATAGGAGTTAAGCGCGTGGCACTCCACACCTTGACAACTTGGATCACGGCAGCAGAACATACGACAATTATTAGTAAACAACAAACTAGTCTATATAGAAATTAGAATACGTTCTGAGGGTAATAATTAGCGGTCAAACATTACAGCACGTGGTTGTCACTATTACATGTGCAGTGCCGCGCGCCTAGCTCCTATGCAACTTGTTGTACACGCATGCTTAGAACAGCTTCGCTCTCTCGGCGCTGTAAGCCGAAACTAGGAACACAATTTAATGGTATTAGCAGAGATTTCCGGATGTGTGTAGGGCTTTTGTATTACTTTTGGTTCAAACAAACTATATGTGCATTTTGGGCTCCTGTATATAGCTACATTTTATAGATCTACTTTATTAAAACTGTCCAGCAAACACGACTTGAGGATGTATTAGGCCTATGTACTATTTAAATGTAAATGATCTCTCCGACTCCTAACAGTGATTTTAAAATGTCTGTATCCTAAAATGTCTAGAAAATTATGGTCGCTTTGACAGAGAAAACGCAGATATAAAGGTTCTACAAAGAAAAGAAGAATATCTAGAGGTAAGAATTTGTTCTTTTTAGTTTCTTTCGACCCCTCTCGAAGAGAGTATTATGATAGTCAAAAAAATCTTATTCTAGATTTTGATAAATGTCGATGTTTCATAACATCCCTGAAACCTTAAAAAGTTGTTTTCACGATGCTGTCTGTATTTCGGTCTAAAGACGTAGTTAATCTATCGGTTGGGCTAAAACTTTGTATTTAGAAAGGTTACCACTAGGAATTTTATATACAATCCTAAAATTAAGGGTGGTTTACTTCGGGGTATAAAGAGAGAAAAAATCGATTTTATAGAAATACGCCCTAAAGATTTAGATTAAATTTAGTATCATGCCCTGTTTAACATTACAAACAAAAAGAGCAACTCTTGTATTTCCAGGAAACCATTTCCAATTTTGATCATATCTCCTCAACTACATCAGATACGAAATAACTTATCATTTGAAAGATATAGCTATATTTGGAATTAAAATATTTTATTTAAAATAGTTTTTTATAAAACCAATAGTTACCGAGCTCTAATAAATACATATTTTTAAATAACTATGACCTGGAAAATGGAAATTTAATTATTATGCTTTTTGGTTCTGTATTATTATTATTATTATTATTATTAACACCATGTCTTACTACCTGTTCGGGTTACACGCACTTACGCTAATGTGCAATGGTAGGGTGATTGTGAGATGAAATGGAGGACCTACAGTTTAACGTGGGATCCGAACCACGGTGGAGGCCTGGCATTTCACACATTCACAAGTTGTGATTAATACAAGTCTTGTTAGAGGTGAAGGAAGGGTCCGGCAATCAGATAAATCTGTGCCGGGACCGAGGATTGAACCCCGGACCCCCAGCACAGAAGTCCGACATCTTACCCCTAGACCACCAGGTCATCCTTTGGTTCTGTAACATTGATTATTATTTCGTTTGCCACATCTTAACAAATACTTGGATGAAAATGAAAGAAATACAAATATTATCAGGTAAAGGAGCAAGAAAGTCTGTGGGTTCATGGTACCATTTATTTTAATTATTACGTCCAACAGTAAGACTAATAACGGCTTAATATAATGTGCGACGATGAACAAGGCCGTTTCAGATTAAGTGCACTTAAGGGAGGGAAACCACTTTAAAAAAACTACCTTCAATACACCCGGCCAGTATTCGAACCCTGATAATCCCGTCACAGGTAACTGGTATAAACCAGACCGTAGGGGCCTGACACTTAGTCCGCGAGCCCATCGATGATATTAATTAAAGTCTTAAAGTTATCTCACTATCTGTCTCTATAATCACAATTAATGTTTTGCTTCTACTGTAGTTTAGTATAATTATGGTTAAAATATTACAATAATGTTATTTAATATTTTTTTTTGTATTCGTTAAGTGCAACATTTATGGTGAGGATGTAGGTGAAGTGAGAAAAGATAAGCCTTTTTACAGTATTTATGGCAAAAATAAATAAGGTATTGTTCCATTAGAAACCTAGGGTTTGATTTTCTACACATGGTCATAAACAGTTGTTGAATGTCTGTCATGAGCATAGCGGCAATAGATGACAAAAATTTTAAATAAAGAGAAAGTTGTCATTAAATTCCAGGACACCCTTGACAGATATTCAAGAACTACCGATATCACCATGTGAACAACATTAAATTATTTTTCTACTGGAGAATTATTTTATTTATTTTGTACAAAAATGTTTTACTATAAAAACTCGAAAAACCACTGCCCCTTATTCGCGTTCCCTATATACTCCCACCTTAAGTTTAATCCACGATATAGCTAAACATACTCGTCTTTCTACTTGGGACTTTAGGAAAAAAAATTGGCTTATTCAAGACGCTAATTAATTCAATTAGCGTGCAGTTAAGATATTTTTCCTAAGCGAGGAAAGTTTCCACGGAAGAATACCAATTAGAAAATGCTAACTACGCCATTGAAAATAAATGGACTGCACAGATTGTCTCTTTTTTTATCTTGAAATAGAAACATTTACACAAAAACTCTCAAGGTTTGTGAGCATTTTTTTTTTCAGAAATTAGACCTACATCTGTCATTCAACGAGCATAACAATCAATATATTTCAAGTGCTCCATCAAAAATGTGTTTGCTTATAGCTCAGAAACTTTTGATTTTATAAAAATATTTTCCTGACTAAAATTTGTTTATTTTTAATAGTACTACAACTTTACACTGATAAGTTAATTCATATCTCAAATAGTTGCAGATATATGAGCAGAATTGGAAATATCCTCTTCTTTAAATTACCCTTGAAGTCATTTCTATAGGAAAACGAGAAATGCAATTTTGTTTCTAGTGTTAAACAATGCCTAAATACAAAATGTAATCAAAATCGTTAGGACTTAGGTCTAAAAAAATATTTTTTCTCTCTTTTTACCCTTAAGTAAACTACCCTTAATTTTAGGTTTAGATGTCTAATTTCAAAAACTCCTCGGGTGAGCCATCTGAAAACCCAGATATTTAGTTCTAGCCCGATCGGTTGAATAGTTTCGGCTCTAGTCCAAGACACTAACAGACGGCATCGCGAGAGATAATTTTTCGGTTTAAAGGGGGGGGGGGGATCATACAACGTCAACATTTATCAAAATCTCAAGTTCGGGTTTATTGAAGGTCACAATACTTCTCTCTCCGAGGGGTCGAGAGAAATTAAAAATAAAGGACTTACGTTTAGAGGAGAAATCTCCATGTGAGAAAATCCATCTTTCGTACTTTTTGTTTTTATTCCTGTTTCTCCGGCGTTTTCAGTAATTTGTTTGAAGAAAGAGAAACGGTTACTTTTACTATTAGGTGAACGTAATTTTAAAGGAACCATTAAAATAAAATAGTAAAACAGTTTCTAAGAAGCAGCTCTCGCGAATTTTTAATTGGGAGACAGGGAGCGCAAAGTTAAAGAATAATGATTATCACGGGTTTAACATGCAATCCTAGATATATTAACCTACCACGCTAATTTATATATACAAAAAATCGCCTCAGTGGCGTAGTTGGCTAACGCGCTGGTTTTGTGTTGAATTAGACTGAGAAGGACGGGGAGATCGAGGTTCGAATCTCAGTCGGGTGAATTGGGGGTGATTTTCATAAATGGTTTTCCACTCTCCCTCCACGCAAAAGCGGGTTCACTTCCTCTAAATTCAACCTTCCCACTGCCTAATCTACTAGCATAATTAAGCGTAATTAGTACTTAAGCGTATAACCCTAACGGATATATATATAATAATAATGTTTGAAATTTAAACTTATATAGATACATATACTTCATACATATACATTCTTGTTTTTTAGCTTACTACGAGACTATTACTAAGTAGCTCAGTGGTAGAGCACTGGCCCGCCAAGTCAAGGATCCCGGATTCGATGTCTGTGTCCAGGGGGTAGTTTTTTTAAATTTAGGAATAATATGAAAATGGTTCAAATTTGCTAGGTGTGTTGGGGTGACCCCTTTAAAATGTGAAAACATTAATCGAACCACTATTTATGGCTCTTAAGCCCCCGAATCGCCAGACGGCGGTCAACGTAAAAAAGATAAACTTTCGTGGATCGTGTTTTAAAAATTGTCTTCAGGGAACCGGTATCATAAAATAATCCTATTAGCTCCGTCTGGAAGAGCAGGTGAAAACACATGGGCAAGAAAGCCAGCGCCATGTTCACTCACGATCGGCACATTAAGATTCATGTGAAACTAGTTTATTCAAATACTAGAAGCTTCACACGAACTGATCGAAATCAACTGACCAACCAGGCGTTTAGAAAACCAAACATGATCAAGTTGTACCACTAAAAAAAATAGCGAGAGAGCGGTGTGTTTCATGTTTAATTAAAATGACAGATTCCTTTCTAAAATACATATATATACAACAGAAATAGTAATACATCTATACAGGTTGACGCAAATTTCAAATTGCACAGCAACGTTTCTTATTTTAATTTTTAATCCACGTCTCACTGCCCATTCGGGTTATTCGAATTTAATTACATTAAATGAGCATAGCCCAGAAGAAATTTACCCGCATTTGCGTAAAGGAAGAGTGGGAAGTAAATAAGGGTAAAACCACCCTCGGAAATCCAATAATGTATCATTATTATTATAGTAAAAAATAAAAATCCCGTATAAATTAATTGTTGATACTAGCTGAGACTCGAACCACAACCTCCGCTCCCCGTCACTGGAAAATCAGACTAGATGAGCGTGAGATTTAGTCCGCGTGCCCACAGGGACTAGTTTGTTTCCTTCGAGATGTTAAAATATGAACGTGCTAATAAAATGATCACAAATCTAAAAGTCTAATTGTAAAATTAATTTTCCTTCCAGCCACTTGAATGGCCAAACAGTATAAGGCGTGACACTCGTGTTAGACTTGGCCTGCTTAAAACGGCGATACCGAGATTTTAATCCGGGTCAATTCTTCTTAGGGTGGTTTTCCAATCATCCTTCAACGCAGATGCGGGTATCTTACCTTTAAAATGCTTCCTTCCACATCCCTACCCCATTAGATTATATGTGTGTAACCCGCCTCGGTGGCGTAGTTAGCTAACGCGCCAGTCGTGTTGAGCTAGACCACCGAGGACGGGAAGATCCGAGGTTCGAATCTCGGTCGGGTGAACTGGAGGTTTTTTTCCTAAATTGTTTTCCACTCTCCCTCCACGCAAATGCGGGTTCACTTCCTCTAAATTCAACCTTCCCAATTCCTAATCCACTAGTGTAATCAGTACCTAAGCGTATAACCCGAACGGGTAGTAAGACGCAGTGCTCAATTAATTAAAAATTAAATTAAAATATATGTGTGTACAACCTCAACGGGTAGTAAGTATGACGGGGTGATAAAAATAAATATCTCGTTCCACCTCTAAGATAGTGAGGGAAGCCACGGCACTGCGGTGCTCGGTGCTCCTTTGGTCTGTGGCCGGCTGCTTTTTGGCGGAACTAAAAGGCAGTTCTTTGTTGAACCAAACGCTCAGTCAAGGATGGGGGGTGAGGGGGAAGCATATATCACAATTTTTCAAAGCCACCCACTTGGCTGGGCTCCTCAATCACCCAAATCTCTTTTTTACGGTATCAAGTATTCCTGTAGCCGCAACACAACGCACATATTTTTTTATTTATTGTTTATGGATCCGGCCAATTTGAAGGCTGTTAACGTGGTAAATATAAGAATATCGGTGGTCGAAATTCCTTGCGACTCCCGTGTTAGACTGACTAATACCAATGACATGGAGATCGGGGTTTGAATCTCGGTTAGATATACTGATGATTTTTTTTTCTCTCATTCTAGTTCCACGCAAATTCGGGTTTATTTCCTCTCGAATTCTACCTCCCTCATCAGGGGCGGATCAAGATCATTTTCATAAGGGGGAGGGGGTAATAATTATTATAAATAACATAGTTACTAACAATGTTAAATTTCTGTTTAAAGCCATTAAATAATTTCTCAATTTCTCATTCATATTTTATCTTATGCATGTTTTAAACCGGTATCATCCTCTCCAATTTTTTTAAATCAGATAGTTTTTATAAACTATTTGGAGCGGCCCTCTTTCAACAATATTTGAAAGATGGTTCACTCTAGAAACTATGAGTAGTCTTTGCCTTGATTTTTTAAATTAAATTCTTTTATAAATTATGAACCACTATTTAAAGTGTTCCTCACCTCGTCATTTTTAAAATTTGTATGCCTTGAGGCTATTTAGAGTGATCCTCACCTTAATTTTTTAGGATGGTTAAATACCTCTAAAAGATCATCTTTGAAGTGGTCTTCCATCGACAACATTTTAAAAATTGAATTATTTCAGAAACTAGGGTATTTGGGGTGGTCCTAGGCTGAAAATTCTTCAAAATGACATCCATCTAAAAGCTATTTGAAGTTGTTCTCTCCTACACATTTTTGAAATTTGGATGACCTTTGGAAGCTATTTAGAGCTTTCCTCCCCGGATTTTTTATGCCAGTTAGATGCCTCTAGTTTAGTAGTTATTTAAATTGGTCTTTTCCAGCAAATTTTTTACAATAGAATGCATCTATAAGTCATTTGGATTTTGAATTAAGGCCATCTTTCACCTTCATATTCGATAATATGAGAGGATTTAAAATATATCTAGGGGGGTAATTTATTCCAGGGAGGGGCAAATTATTTCCAGGAGGGCAGAGTCCTCCATAGTTTGATGCGTGGTAGTCTACCATCTCTATGCAGAACAATGTTCGTTACTCACTATACACGACAAATATTCGTACATGAAAACGAAATATTTTTTTCCACGCTTGCGTGAGTTATATCGAAAATTGAATAAACGTGGACGAATAACAAACGTGTGGACCAGAATTAAGAGGTGTCTGCACGTAAAAAGATAAAAAAGATAAAAAAGATAATTTATCTGTATTGTATTTTCTTTCTAAAATTTGAACCTTCATTTGTTTGTTTTTTTGCATTAATTTTCTAACGTTCACAGGGGGGTCAACTGACCTTTTGAACCCCCCACCCCCCCAATCCGCGCCTGTCCCTCCTTCATATTCCATTAGAGTAATTAATTATTGCGTAAAGCTCGAAAGGCTAATTAGATACGGGGAAAATATAATATACAGTATTAATAATGTAAGGAATATTTATTTAATTAACTTAAGTATTATGTCAATAAAAATAAATTCATCACATAAACAAAACAAAAACGTGAAAAGGGGCCACCAAAAATTGCAATGCACTCTGAATATTTTGAGCGGCCCTGTGAAATTATCCATACCATGAAAATGTAGCCTTCACTTTATTCTACTAATATTTTTCAAAGGACATTGCTGTGAAATTTTTACCCATAAATTTTGCAACATACTCTGTGTTCTTTTAAAATTGTTTCAATACAAACATTCAACAGATCACACACAGTCTCTAAATGCATGCTGTAACACCTAACCCCAAATGTGCATAGCATGACGTCATAAATACACATGCAGATCCTTTCTTAAATCATTATTGAATAATAATCAGACAGGTAGCTTTAAAATTATTCAAAGCTAACCAAACTGGAAAACAACATGAATAATAGATCACACCTATACAATAGTTTAAACAAGCAGATTATCAGTTCAAATTAATGACATGCGGTTCGGTGCTCAATAGGTCCTAACAAAGTGCTAAATTTGGGTCGAAATGTGAGCGCTAGTTCAACAAACTAATGATTTAGTACTTGATAATTTAATATCGATCGTGGCTAGATTATAGCATACAGTGCCAATTTAAGTACCGAACTTTTACACATGTGAAAGAATTAGAGCAAAAATATAACCACACATATGGGAAGCTTTCGCACGAATTGCGCATGAGAAAAGTCGATTATGTTACCGGAATGAAGATAAAAGGAAAAGGAAAAATATATTCATGTGTAATTTATATTATTGTTCTTTAAGGAAAGATGGACGGTGACGCGAGTTCAGTTCAGTATTTTTGTAGTTTTTATAAGAAAAAAACCCTCTTTTGACACAATAAATAAAATATTGGAAATAAGCGTACGCATGTACAGTTGCGGATACAGGTCATATTCGTAAATTGGAAAAATGGAACCCGAACACGGGAATCGAACCCGGGACCCTTGGCTTAGCGCGCCAATGTTCTACCACATAAACCGTCTTGAGCTATGAGTTAAGAGTGACCCTAAGCACGTGACGATCCCTGTATAGATCAGTGGTAGAGCACTGGCACGATGAGATTAGGGTCCCGGGTTCGATTCCCATTTCCAGCTGTGATTTTTCAAATTTACGAATAAAATATGTTTGTCTAGTATATTCGTTTAGCTTGATTTGCTAAGCACAGTACTATCAACAGTTACTGTCTCACAGGAATTCACTAGAACTTAATTTTTATCTATAACATGTCTTAGCAAATTCAAAATATTAAAAAACTGACGAGATTACGATGTGTAGAGAATTAAATTTAATGTATATAAAGGAACAACATTTTATTTATTGTGACTAAAAGCTGTTTTTTTTTAACTGAAAAAATATCGACTCTTTAAATTCATTTCCCCTTCCAGTCCACCTTCATTAAATGTGATTTTTAAACTAATTTGTTTTATGGCAAGTTTAATCATTATTTCTAACTTTTTTTTTGCAATTTTTAATTTTTGTAACCAACCTTGTACAATTTTGAAATAAAATATGAAACATTGTAGTTTCCAAGTCTGATAATCAATCAAAGAAATAATTATAAAATCAGTATTTTTTTCCAAGTGAAAAAATCATATTTGTATTTTTTTTAATTTTAAAAAACAAAGCCGCAAAGTAGCTAGTAAATTAATATTACCAATGTTTAGTAACATATACAGTAGCCCCATGGCTTCTTTGGTGCTGACTGACAGCTCACAGCTACCAGACCAAAATATTTATCCCTACGCCGAACCATATGATCTGCAAAAAACATGTGTTTAGCAGCTTTCACTTCTGACAGTTAAAATTTAGGTATATACCTAAATGTTGACTGTCAGAAGTCAGCTGTGAACTGTCAGTCAGCACCAAAGAAGCCATGGGGCTACTGTACCTAAAAGTCAGTCATGTGATTTACCGCCTCCTAGACATAATTTTGAGAATATTAATATTTTTCCTCTATCCTTCATTTTCCCGCTCTATAACTTATATATTATGCAAGTCTAAAAGCATTGCCACAAGAACTCAAACCAAGCAGAGATACGTACTTGTAAGGCCCGCCAAATCCGAATGCCCGTCTAGAACAGAGAGAATCAAAACACAACATACCGTAGCCACCTTTTGTTTTAATGGAGACATTAATTTGCCAGCAATCAAAAATATATTTATTGAGGGTAGGGGGGAAGGTAATAACTTCTAATTAGCTCAAGTAAAGATCTCGCAGCCCAATAAATGTAACGGTATCAAACATGCTTAACGTGCAATATTTTAAATAAATATGTAAATAAGAATATAATGTATTATTTTTAATTTAAATAAATATTTATTTTGCATTGAACGTGGTTTATAAGTGTTTTACCACCTTTAAACAAATAAAATTCGTTATTTTCTATTTGATTGAGAGTCCTAAAATAATAATCGTCGAGGAGTTTCCCCAATGTCAAGAGCGCTTAGGCGTCACCACCATCTGGCATATTAGTTCGAATCTAGAATGGGGTGAACCCTAGTCTTGAGGTGCTGCAGCCATGAAATGAGTAATTCGAAGTTCAGCAATTGTTGTAAAACACGAAGATCACCCAGACTTCTGCTAACAAGAAGCTTATAAAAAGCTTTGGGGTTTAAAATAAAGTTTTGTATCGTTTTAAATTATTCCTAGGCCTAAAATTAGGTTTCATCCAATCATTTCTCTAACAATGCAAGGTTTTGTAGATATTCCTGACTCAATAACAAGGAAAAATCATAATATACTGTTATTGATCCAACTATCTTCAAATTTTATTTATAAGATATCATTTTAAAACATTATATGACTGTGTATAAATGAGTACATATTTTTATTACACTTTATTGTGTAACTAAGACGTAACAAAAAATTAAGCACATTGGTTATTAGGTTTTCCTAACACGTGAACATATATTTCATCCACCCCATCTGCTATTCTAGACTAGTCACAAATAATGAGACAACAATGTTCACTTTAAAGGGTTAATATCAACTATACTTGTTACAAAGTGATTATACTAATATATACAAAGACATATTTTATACGCATGCGTACTAAAAATACTTCAAATTCAACTATATATACAACCATAAACGTAATTGTTATACAAGGGAAAATACTTTAAAATATTGTAAGAATTATGGTCTAAAAAGATAAACCTACAAATAGTCAATCATTGCCTAGAACAACCAAGTGTTGAACCATAGGCTCTAAATATTATGATAATTTACAAGAATTTCAGGATTAAAACTCCAGCCGGGTACTTTTCAAATTCCTCTTCATCCGATTTCCTAGAATCAATATACGCTTTTGATCAATGCAATACCGGTATCATAGCGACCAGTTTGAGAACCTCCTCAGTTTAAAGTCCGTGTATGTATCCTCCTATATGTAAACTATTTGCTGCTCTATGTGAACAGAACGTTGTCCAGGGTACAGCATAGGAGGTTGTCAACCAGTCGTACACACAATGATATGTGATGATGGTTATAAAGTTGTGAAGCCGGTGTGAGTCTTAATCTAACTTAAGCCTAAGTATACAAACCCTGGTGACCGTTGGGATTATCCCCCTTAAGAGAAAAATACCCGAGGTACCAGCCGGGAAACGAACCCGAGACCACTAGATTTGTAGCCAGGTTCACTGACCACTACACCACGGGGCCGATTAGTATACGTAGTGAAGATAGTTTAGTTAGGCTGTAAGTAAGTCTCTTGTAACTAGATATGACAATTATGTGGTAAATTTTATTTTGTCTTGCAATGTTGGTGCCATTGCTCATTTAATAATGTGTCTTCTTATTTTGTCACCGCTTCTCATTACCTGTTCGGGTTGTACGCTTATGAAAATTACGCTAGTGTGTTAGGAAAGAGTAAGGTTTATTTTAGAGGCGGTATATTCTCGCATTATCGTGGAGAAAGAGACAGTGAAAAAACCGCCCTCAGTACACCCGACCGGGTTTCGGACCCTGATCTCCCCGTCATCGGAAGTCTAGTCTATTGCGAGTGTGACTTGTTAGACCATTCGAACCACCGAGGCGGAGGAATGAGAAAACGTGTAAACTTTAAAACTTGGGATGTTATCTCACTTATCATTTCCAACTAAATAGCTGGATATTCCCTCTTCCCTCCTCCAAAAAACGAAACAAATTAAATCGGACATTGTTTCATTAGCCGGTGTGTGTGAGTAATGTGGTGATATAGTTCTGTAGCTATAAAGTACTGTACATATTAAATATTCTCAGTAAAAATTGTCAAAGACGAATATGTAACCGACCGAGCGCAGCTAGGGTCCTGTTATAACTTGATCATTTGGCATTTCATCCGTCTATTTGGATATTTGTTCTGTGATAACGTACAAGTGTGTGGGTAAATTTTAACGAAACTTAGCGTGGACATTCTTTGAACCTAGGCCGAGAAATGCATGTACATACTGTTTCTATATGGTTATCAGTTTCAATATGTCAGCCGCTCAAAATGATTTTTTGTTTAATAGCTACTCATAAGTGATTTGAATTAAAAATTCTAGGAAATAGCTCGAGTAGTTACGGCATATTTTTAAAAAAAAATACTAGAGTGACGTCTTAAAACAAACGAACAACAGTTTTTATCTATAAATTTAGAGTACTATTGAAAATGGTATTCGTACCCCGTCCATCTTGACCACAAAGTAATAATATGAATTACCAAACCCTTCCTTCACATCTGACAAGACGTGTATTAATCACAACTTGTGAATGTGTGAAATGCCAGGCCTCCACCGTGGTTCGGATCCCACGTTAAACTGTATGTCCTCCATTTCATCCCACAATCACCCTACCATTACACATTAGCGTAAGTGCGTATAACCCGAATGGGTAGTAAGACGCGGTGCTATTAATAATAATAATATCAACTTGAAATCCAAAGAAAAATCTTAAGCCTTTAGTAACGATAGCAACATGTAGGGAGTGAGGTCTACTGTTCACACAACTACTAATTTATCAGAGGTTTGTGACTACAATAGAACAGAGTGTACACCACCGCAAGGACGCAAGAGTAACCGGAGGGGGGGACGCATGAGCGCCCTTCTTGAACTCTCTGGTGAGAAACAACAGTAGTAATAAAAGAAAGCTCGACGCGGCGAGACGCGACGCGACGCAACAGCACGCGGCGACACAATCCACCACGCCTTCCCCTCGCATGATACTCTGCAATTACTTGAGCTTGGTTGGGAAGGAGTGGGGGGAAGAGTATGTATTTAATTCCCTGCAACCATGTGAATCATGTGTGAGGTGCGACTAACATTGTATTATTACTTTAAAACATACAATCATTACAAGAGTTTGCAAAAAAAACTATTTGATTTTACATATAACGCATCTACACCTCACTCTAACCATATGCTTATTTGGCCTACACCAACAGATTTGAGATTATAAAGGCATAAATGAGAGAAAATGTATCCACATTATCTTTAGTGGCAAATAGGAAAAACTAAATACAATCAGCCAAGATTCGAACCCCAACCACGCCTTTATCGGCAAAAAGGTCCGCATTGTCACAAGTAAGGGCTGCGTAGAAATTAATTTAATATTTAATTATTTTTCAGCGCGTCTTAGTACCAGTTCAGGCTGAAAGCATATTTTTAATAATTGAGACTAGTGAAAAGGGGAAGGTAGAATTTTAGAAGAAATGTACATGCATGCTAGTATAGGGAAAGATGAGAAACAATTTTAAAAAAAAGTATTCCCAGTATACCTATCTGAGATTCGAGCCCCAACCTCCCCGTCGCTATAAAACCAGACTAAATGATCTCTACATTTAGTCCGCATGCCCAACGATGCAGGCAGTTAGAAAACTGTTTGTATACCATCTAAATGAGATAACGACTTAATGAGGCCTTTTTTTTTCAAGCATCCACTTCTTTTGTTAATTAAAGTAATCTCTGTATAAAATAAAATGTTTTATAATTTGCTACGCTTAAGCATTTGGAATAACCTCAACAAAAATCCAAAATTATAATTATATTAAGCAAGCAAGACTTTAATATTTCTAACCGAAGAATAGAGTGTAATTTGAAAATTTTGAAAACCCATAGTATCTTATTATTTTAAAAATGAGTATGATGTATTTCAAAGTATTTTTTAAGTTACTATAGGCCCGCTTCAGTGGCCGAATAGTCTGAGGTGTCACTCGTGTGTTAGAATGGCCTGCTGACGACAGGAAGTTCAGGGTTCAAATCCCAGTCGGATGTACTGGGAGTGGTTTTTCCTAAATGGTTTCCCATTCTCCTTCCAAGTAAATGCGGGTAGATTACTTCTAAAATGTTTACTTACTAATCTCTACACCAAAAGAATTATTGTCATATAATATTATATGACAATAATTCTTATCATATATATATATATATATATAATTATAACCTGGACGGGTGTAAGACGAGGTGATAAAAAATATATTATAGCATTGTGTTATATTTTATTTTTAATCTATTTTAATGTGAAAGCAAAGCTCATTTGATTAAAGGCCCCTTGTTCCGGAATAGATTTATCTGATTGCCAAACCCTCCCTTCACCTCTGACAAAACGTGTATTAATCAAAACTTGTGAATGTGTGGAATGCCAGGCCTCCACCGTGGTTCGGATCCCATATTAAACTATAGGTCCTCTATTTCATCTCACAATCACCCTACCATTGCACTTTAGTCCCGAAGGGTAGTACGACGCGGGTAATAATAGTAATAATAATAATAATAATAATAATAATAATAATAATAATAATAATAATAAATAATAAAAAAAGGCCCCTTGATACGTTGTGTGGTGTGGAATGTTTTCCGGGAAAGCATATCTCGTATATGTGATGTGTTCTCCTTTCTGTCCCCATTTGACCATGCATGCATAGCCTCAGCTATACACACCTCACATGGGATATATTTCCAGCGATGCAGATGATTGTTCCACTGAACGATGAGAACGAATTGCAGGTACAGTTTCAACCAACTCTGCTTACCCTCGCAATAAGCCACGGCACTGATTTGTTTAGCTAGTGCCGAGCCTATTCTTATTTCCAGTTTGGCTAATATTCTATTATATTTCTATTTATTGTCATGTTTACAATTTTTCCCAAGATTTCGATTCGAGATTGTAAAATAGTGGATTCGACCAAACTGTAGTTTGAGGCATTTTTTTTTCACTGCGTCTTACCCTTTCGGGTTATAAGCATTCATAGTAAGTATGCTGATGTGTTGGGATGAGGAAGGTGTAACTTTTGAGGAAATACACAAGCTTTTGCGCTAAGGGAAAGCGTCAAAACATTTAGGAGAAAAAAACTCCTTCAGTAATTAGTTAACTCGGCAGGAATTCAAACATCATCAGCAGACCAGTCAATTGTGAGAATGATATCTTAGACCAGCGAGTCGGCAACCTACGGCCCCGCGACTGATTTTATCTAGCCCACCAAAGATTTGGCAAAAAAATATATGTTAACGTGCTAGTTACGCGTTGAGCTAGACTGCCGAGGACGGGGAGATCAAGGCTCGAATCTCGCTTGGGGCAACTGGGGGTGGGTATTTTCATGAATGGTTTTACACTCTCCCTCCATGCAAATGCGGGTTCACTTCCTCTAAATTCAACCTTCCCTATTCATACCCAGTAACGTAATTAGTAACTAAGCGTATAACCCAATGAGTAGTAGGACGCGGTGCTAAACCAAAAAAATTGTGTTCGTAAAAATAAACTAATTACTTAAAAAATTATGAAATTTTTTTCACTTTATTTTTTAAATGCCCACCAATTTAAAAAAAATGGACCACGATATCAAAGAGGTTGCCGACCCCTGCTTTAAAACATGAGACTAACCAATTCTTTTATTTTTTTTTGCAAATTATTTGTAATCTTGGCCACTTGTCCCCCCCTTCCCTCTAGTGCACCATTTAATTCCGGTCACTTGTTCCAATCAGATCAACCTGTCAATGTCGCTTTTTTAAAGGATGCCCAACTCTCGGCCAGATGTCGGCAGAAGAGATCCTACCCCTCTGGTCCTGCGCTATCTCCATGATCCGGTCACGCCACACGCTCTCCGTGGGCGGCCCGGAGCTACCAAACACACACACACACACACACAAGAGCAATGAACTGACGAGAGACTGTCATCCCAGCCCCTGCACTGGCAGGTGAATAAAGTCTGCACTCCTGAGGAAGATAGCTTGATGATCAAGATGATGAACCCCTCGTGAAACAATTATCCTATTCTTTAAATAAACCACCAGAAAATCTTCTAGTGAATCACTCTCCATCGTTAGCAACTTTCACAAAGGTGAACATTCGTCCCCGGTGTTTACGGCCAATCTCAGAAATATAACAATTATTTTGCCGAATGGTGTTTACGATTCGTTGAATTGTTGTTTGTTTGTAAATCACCGCATTTTACTACCTTTCAGGTTATATGCATATATGATAATTACTTTAAATGGGGTAGGGGGTGAGGAAGGAAGCATTTTAAAGGTGATCAACCTGTATTTGTGAGAAAGGAGAGTGGAAAGCCATTGATGGAAAAACCACACTCATTAGGACCTATCGGCATATAAACTCCGATCTCCTCGTCTTCAGCAAGGCCAGTCTTAGCGCGAGATCAACGCATTAGACCAATCGGCCATTGAAACCGGCGTTAAATAAATTGATGAGATTTGAAATGTAAATTTTTTTAAATTGTTATAATCGAGTGAATAGCTAAAAAAAAATTCAAAATGTAAAATCTGGCAAAATGCAGAACCATAACGAGTACTTATCACTCATTCAAGTTTTTTAACTAACCTCTGGCTCTAGAGTCTAGAGAAGATACAACTGTTGTAAAACATATTATATGTAGTTCGATTTTTTTTATTTCTTTATCAAGATGAAGAGGACTTAGATAACAACGGATCATCTCCAAGCAAAATAAGCTAAGGTGTATTATTAATTATTAAATGGCAACCACGCTTTCCTGACTCCCCTTCAGAGATTATAAAATGGCTTCCCCCCCCAAAAAAGAGGAGAAAAAATTGTCATTTTAGATTTAACGCCTTTCTTCCCCCTTAGCATTTCTAACGACCATCTTGCTACCCAAATCTTTAAATCCTACCACTAAGGTTGGGTGTTAGTAGAAAGATTATCGAGTCTAACTCATGAACAAATCGTAATTGAGTAAAACCTATTTTTATTTTAAAAAAATACGGAAATTTATACATATTCTCAAAACTTAAAAATGTATTTTAAATGCCTCAAAATGCTTACCGAGATATTTATCAAAGTCTTTCATTGGTAATAAATACTAGATTACGGTTCTGGCGTATTAGAGAGTACTAAAACATTAGAACAGATCTATCTACTTCCGATGCGGCGGTCGCATGGTCTAGCACGCTATTCTCGCAGTAGTCTAGACTACCAATGACTGGGAGATCAAGGTTCGAGTCTCGGTCGGGTGTAGTAAGAGTGGTTTTAAAAATATTGTTTTCCACTCCTCTTAAACGCAAATGCGGATACACTTTCTATAAAATAAAACCTTCCTCCTTAAAAAATAACGTAATTAGTACCTTACTTATAACCCGAATGGGTAATAAGACGCGGTGCTATTTTTCTTATTTATTTACCCCTTCACCAATAAAGCCACCTACCACGTTCAAATCTCAGTCTGGACTGAAGATCTATAGGAAATATGGCGTGATTCAGATACCCTTATAATCAGGTTTGAGGCAGTGATTTAGTAGAGCACAGCACTACGGTGAAATGCTATTCAAAATAAATTTCACAATCTCCTCAGAAAAGCGGTACGACAATTTCCTCCCAATTCTCAAAAACGAATATACTCTGGATACCGGACTAGGCGACTGTCTTTTTTGTGAGATAAAGCACTTTGTGATAACATCCCAGACAGCCCCAGTGCCATAACTTGGGGTGGGGAAGAGGGGGTACTTACTATAACACACTACTTTCACCCTTACCCGTTCGGATGTTACGCATACATTAGTTGCTATAGCATAATGGCGATGATAAGGTAGATTTTTAAAGAGAATATTCAGATTAGCGTGAAGAGATATCGGGAAACCATTTAGGGAAATACACCCCGAGTAGATCCACTCATTCATCGGTAGTCCAGTCTATTGGAGAGTGACGTCATAAGACTAGGGGTTACCAAACATTTTATGGCCACCACTCCCTTGGTTCCATAAACTCACCCCTAGTGCCCCTACCCTACTTAATAAAAAATATTTTTCAGAATAGCAGTTTGCGCCACCCACTAAGAAAAAATAATTACAAAGAACATTCAAAGCAGTAACATTTAATGACAAATTTATCCTAAATTAAATTATTAGTTTTATTTATCTAATAAAATTGATGATTTTTTTCTAATGGATATCAGTTTTTAACGTTTAGTAGGAATCCAGGAAATCTCTTAGAATTGACATCACTGTTCATTAAATTCTGAATGCGACGGATGAGATCAATGAATGTGATGTCAGTTTCCCAAAAGTCGCTTAGAAGGAGTCTATTACCCCATCTAGGGCCCACTGCTACCCCTGTGTCTTTAGGCACCCCCCTAGGTAAGCCCACCATCCCTCAGGGGTGGGGGGGGGGGGTAAACCTACTTTGGGAACCACTGCCTTATAAAGCCATTCGACCACCAAAGGAGGTTTATAAAAAAATTTAAATGGGTTTCAAAATACATTTAATGGTAAAAAATAACTATACAATTTGCATATGTATAAGAGCACCGCAGCTAAATCCACCTCACACCAAATACACACACATACACATACACACACATACACATACACACACAACACAACCACACATACACACACATACACACACAACACACACAACCAACACATAAAACCACACACACATACACACACAATAATACACAACACATACAAACCAACAACCATAAAACACTAAACACATACAACACACACACACTACAACCATACACACACATACACACCACACATACACACACACACACACACACACATACACACACACATACACACACACATACACACACATACAGCCACACATACACACACGAGACGAGAACCTGGCAACATTCACACTTTGGGTAATGGCAGGTGCAATTTATTTTCCCCGCCGCCTCGTTTCGGCGGGCACACTACAGGCCTACACACCTCAGCCGCCACTATAGTAGTTTCCACATCACGGGGCGCTGTACAAGAGAGAACACATCTCGCGTCCCCTTGAGCGATAGGTTACGCCCCTTCTTTCCACCGGGTTTTGACACAGATGTGATCACACTGACGACTTCCTCTACTGGGACCTCCTTACTTCAGACACGTCGACAGAAGTAAACGATGATGACATTACAGAGCAACACAGAAGACAGTGACAAACAACAAGACCAACGGCTAGCACGCCTGACTGGATGACCCTGGGTATCAGGACACGAACCCGACCGGTGTCGTAAATGTTTTATAATAATTGAGGTGGTATAAAAGGGAGCGAGAGTTAAGGGCAACATTTTAGCAGTTTTTAAATCAAAAGAACTCAAATAATTCTTCAGCAGAAGCATAGTTTCATTTTTTTCCCCATGGTAATTTCAACAATTCTTGAATATCTGTCTATAGAGTGTCCTGGAATTTGACTACATCTTCTCTTAATTTAAAAAGTTTCTCGTCTATTGCCGCTATGTTCATGTCAGATATTCAACCCCTGTTGATATCACTTTGTGGAGAAAATTAAACTATATGTTTCTACTGGAGCAATATTTTATTTATTTTGGCCAAATAACAGTTTTTATAAAAAAAACTGTAAGAAAACTTCCCTTTACAATTGCTTTCCCTACATTCCAACTTGAAGAGCAGGATTTTTGTAATTTTTATAACAAAACTTATTCTTGCCAAAATAAAACACGCTTCAGTAGATATAGTTTAATTTTCTACACAATGTAATCTCAAACCGTTATTAAATATTTGTCTTTGCCTTTGCGGCATATGACCAGAAACAGTTTTAAGTCAAGATAAAAAGAGATCCTCAAATTCCTCGATGCCAAAGACCAATATTCATGAACTGTTGAGGTTACAGTAAGTAAAAAATTAAACTAAACGTGTATACTAAAGCAATATTTGTTTTATCATGTCAAAAAACTTTTATGTCTCTAGAATAATTTCATATATTCACGTCAAGTTATGTGATTTTCAGAGTCATTATTGCTAGAGAAAATAAATACCTATAAAAATCCCCTGATAATGGTATCGATGTCAGAAGCAAAAAAAAGTGTATATTTGTTAAAAGGTTCTTCATCCCAAAATCGTAATAGAGCCAAGTAAACTAATGTGAAACGTTTAATTTACCTTTTCAAAATTGGACTTAAATGTAACGAAGTCTATATGCCCGGCTAGCAATAGGTCTCCTTTAATAGCATTCTAGTTGAATATTGTAATTTAAAAAAAGTCTAAATATGTCCAAACATCTTTCAGAGTAGAAACTCATCCAGCTTTATAAACCCAAAACTTTATTAACCCCAAACCGGGGGAGTTGCCCAAATATTCTAAGCATTCTAAATACGTTCGGGTGATACTGGAAGACGCTCAGACCATTCCCGGAGCCGGGAGACGCCCAAACTACCCGGGAGCTGGGAGACGCCCATACCAACACAGGAGCCGGGAGACATCCAATCACCCCTTTGAGACTGCATAATCTCACAGCAACAGTTACACTACTTACCCAGTCTGAGAACTTGAGATTGTCTAGGTCGTGGAGTGAGCCTCGGCCTTGTTCTGTAGCTCCTGCGTCCCTTGCGACACCTTGTCCCGGAACGACGAAAGCTCGAGAGCCTCGGCGACCAACGCCCGGCACACGGCGCGGTAGTGGGAGTCAGCCTCCTGAGCGCTGGGCGCTGCCAGATGCAAGCTGCAGTGCTGCAAGATGGCAAGAGAGGAGATTAACAGAGGGAGAACAGACACAATCTGCAGTGCTGCAAGATGCAAAAGAGGAGATTAACAGAGGGAGAACAGACACAAGCTGCAGTGCTGCAAGATGGCAAGAGAGGAGATTAACAGAGGGAGAACAGACACAAGCTGCAGTGCTGCAAGATGGCAAGAGAGGAGATTAACAGAGGAGAACAGACACAAGCTGCAGTGCTGCAAGATGGCAAGAGAGGAGATTAACAGAAGGAGAACAGACACAAGCTGCAGTGCTGCAAGATTGCAAAGAGGAGATTAACAGAGGGAGAACAGACACAAGCTGCAGTGCTGCAAGATGGCAAGAGAGGAGATTAACAGAGGAGAACAGACACAAGCTGCAGTGCTGCAAGATGGCAAGAGAGGAGAGATTAACAGAAGTGGAGAAGAGACAAAAGGTGCAGGCTGTAGGATGGCAATACAGGAGACTAAACGAGACGAAAGAGCCTTTAAGAAAATATAAATAAAATCTTGCAGTCAACAATATATTTTACAATATTATTAGTGTTGTTCTGTAGGTATTATAAATATATAATATAAATATTTATAAAATATATTTAAATATATATATATATATATTATATATATATATATATATATATATAATATATATCAACTAAGACAACTTAAGATAAAATCACTTGACGTATGAACACGTTAAAGTAGATGAAGTAACTTTCCAGCTGTTCTCCTTATGAAAATTGGTACTGTGACTTATTAAAGAATCAGAGATGATATTTTTCTGAATGGGTGTCCTGACAAGTAGGATAGGGGGTTAGGGGATGCAGGGAAATCTGCACCTAAATCATACTACGTAGACATAAATTAAAGTGAAGGGCCGCTTCAGTCTTTACGCACGACGAGCTACCACTTATTTTACGGTGGGGAAATGTGAATTATTTAATCATAAGGGAAGGAAGGGGCTGTATTCGTAAAGGCTACGATTATAATATATAAGTATTTAACATATTTTATCACCCCTGTTCTACAAATACCGGAGAAGCCCGATGGCAGTGACGCATTCAAACATCGAGCGCTCTAGCCGACAGGTGAGTGTGAGATGAGAGCAGAATTAGCTGTTAATGGATATTTCTAGTATGTTCATCCCAATTAGATGGTTGGGAAAAAAAACTCGAAAAAAATACAAGCAAATGTTCTGAAAAATTTTCCAAGAAGGAAAATTCTCATTTATTTTCTATAACGGTTTTTTTTCTTTTCAAAACTTTTCTGAATTTTTTTTTTCAAAAAAATAAAATTTCAGATTTTTTCCCTAAAAATTAATATTTTCTAAAAAAAAAAAATCTTGTATGTAAGACTGAACATTAAAAAATATATATTAAACATCTTATAAGAAAAGTTTCGAAAACAAAATTTCTTAACAATGTTCATTTTCGGGGAAAAGGTTTCATCTCACCTCTCTATAAAATAATATTAATTCCTTGACAATGATACTGACAGTCCAGGTTGTACTGACCTCAAGCACTCTATCCAGAGAACAGTGCTGTTCACAGTTTAGCAATACTAATACTGATAGTCCATGTTGTACTGACCTCAAGCACTCTGTCCAGAGAACAGTGCTGTTCAACTATGGCAATGCCAATACTGACAGTCCAGGTTGTACTGACCTCAAGCACTCTATCCAGAGAACAGTGCTGTTCACAGTTTAGCAATACTAATACTGATAGTCCATGTTGTACTGACCTCAAGCACTCTGTCCAGAGAACAGTGCTGGATGTAGTCTTCGTCACTGTCCCCTGAATCTCGCTCAATACCCTCGTCATCAGTCTCATGGTGGATTTCTCGACTATCGTCTGGAACAAGCATAGCAAACATAAGTTGAGAGTATCCGAATTTATATTTTAGGACATAGCATTATTCATGTAAAATATATATATATATAACTTTGAGTAATACATTATAAAAATACATTATTATTATATATTATAAATTAATGCATAATTTTTATATATAATTTAAAGTAAAAAATTACACCTGTACAAGGGATCGAACCCGGGACCTTTGGCTTAGTACGCCAATGCTCTAACCACCGAGATATTCCGGAGTTATCTCGTATCCAAGGTCATTCTTCCCTTATTTTAAGGCAGAGTCAGTGATGGACGTGCGAAAATCGTCCGCTACATATGAGCGATCAATTGGTATCGCAGCCATCTTAGACTCGGGAGGGTTTTACGCTGCCAAATATACAGTGACAACTGTACGAATGCGTATATTATGATGGATTACGTAACCAAGCTATATTTGTCAAGTACGGTTATAACGGTACTTAACATTTATAATATATTAGCTATTTAATATATCATAATATTATATACCTCAGAGTGAACACAGGTTTTTCTTAGGGACGCGAATAATAAAACGAGCTTCATTTTTACATTTAATTCAACAACTAATTTTTAAATAATTTTAAAAAATGGCAAAGCGTATCATTATCATATATTGATTATTAAATTACGTTGAAATATATCAAAAGTCTTATTAAATGATTAAATAAATATATTATTAAAAAGCTCAGTATTGTCTTTATTTGCTTTAAAATATGTTTGTTTATAGATAACACTACTTAAAACACCACTGAAAGGTCAAGTTACCTTGTAATTATATATAAATATTATAAGGCAATACATCAGAGACTTTGACTTACAATTATGTTTTGCTGTAATTTGGGTCCGCATGAAACAAAAGTAAGAATACATTTTTTTTAAAACTAGGACAACTCATGGCACTATTAAGACATATCAAATATACAATTTTATTCGTAATAGTATCTTAAATAATGAATCACTATCTGAATATTCCCACTAATGCCTTATAGTAAAAAAGTTAGAATTTATACGTGCCCAATCCGGTAAACAATACAAGACGAAACTGACACCTTAGTCCACGTAACCAAACCGATTTTTAAAGGGGATAGTCTCGTATAGGTTCCCGCACCAGACTTGCTCGTCATCGTAATGATATTTATTAATCCATCCCTTGGACATAAATGAGAATACAACAAGAGATCACTTGATTGGTAGTTTCTATTTAAAAATGGGTTGGTATTGAATTATTTTTTAACCCATCCAAAAAAAATTCATTAAAATTGTGCAACTCATTACTAAACATAAATAGCATTGAGATTAGATTTCTCATGCACCCTATAATTTTAATGGCAAACTAAATTATTGTTCCATATGTTTTCATTAATAATATAACATTGACAGAAACCATACATATATATATTTTTTTTTAAACATCACAATTAAATAAACTATTGACAGTAAAAACCAGCTTTGAATAATATTTTCGATTTAAATAATTCATTATTAAGTTTAGTAAAGTAACGTGTATTTGGCTGAAGCGATTATTCCCATTTAAATGTACAGCTTGCTTTAATAACCCCAAACACCGGGCGCAGGCCAAAATTTATACTGCAACAACTTCTCAGATTTAATATAAAACATAACAATTGAACGACACTGCGTGTGATGGTGGAATTTATTAATATTATTCTCTCTCGCTCTTTCAAACCAAAAAACAAACCAAAAACTTACTAAAGCGCAGATGTTACGCTGATTCTCCAAGCGTAAAGTGGATAAGTTTTTTTTTTATCGGTTTAGAGTGGTTATTATACCGGGCGAGAATAATGCTTGAAATCGAACTTCAGTGCACGAACTTCTTTCGTAGAATATTAGGACATAATAATTCCAAGTTTAGTCTCACAAGAAAGGAGGGATTTGTAATTGGGTTGGATTGAACTTGGTTCGAGTACTTCCATTCACACTAGATAGATTAGATAGATCGACCCGGTTGGAATGAAGCAAAAACTGATTCAGAGCACACTCATTCATAATAGATAGATAAAATAAGTTGAAACGGAGCAAGGACCATTATAAATTTACTGCTTTAAAGTAAAACCATCCACAATATATCACAACTACAGTCTAATTTTCATAGAAAGATCCTTATTGGGCAACTATAAAAGTTACTTTATTTAAATTCAGGTATTCATACGTCAAATCATGGGATCTGTCACTTTTTATAGATATTATCAATACCTATTAATAAAATTATATAGTGAAATATTGTATTTTTTGCTAACCGTAAAAAAAAAAAAAATTGCATCTTCTAACAGGCCCTTCCTATGAAAATTGGCTTGTATGTTGGGCAATGACTTATTAAATATCTCAACGGTTACACGACACAGTTCGAAAACATGTCCCTCTGCACAGTGAATTAATACCGACGGAAAACTCCCAACCTTAATCGCGCGAGGGAAAAAAAAAACCGTTGTGTTCCGAGCTGGACAGTACACTCAAAAGGATCGTAAATCGATGTGACATAGCTATTTACTGTCCGCCCGAGATGGGCGTCCAGCACATTACATGTCGTTTACACATAAACTTATATTCAACCACAAAGAAGCACTGGAGAAAATTGCTCACGTTTCGAAAGTATATGATATAAATGCATGTTCATGGAAAATAAAATAAAATGTTAGAATGATAAATTAGGATTTAACGTGAAATACCTAATAAGGGCTGTTTAGCCTACTATTTTTTAATATTTTATTGTTATGACTTGACAATTAAAGGGGAAAAGTGAGAAAGTCCGATTTTAACACAAATTTAGTTAGTGCTGCCATTTGTTAGACAATCATGAGACCTTTCTAATGTACTTGAGGTTGTGGTTTAAAGAGGTATCTATAGTATTTTTTATATATATATATACAATATATATATGTATATATATATACATATACATATATATATTGTATATATGCATACAGTAGAACCTCATTATAACGGACCCTATATAATTATATATATATTTACTGGTTGTGAGGTTGAGATATAAGTTTTGGTCCTGGAAAACGTGTGTGATGTGACTCGCTCTTTTTTCTTAGTACCGTTTAATTTTTTTTTTTAATATTACACTATAGGGGATCTTCCAAAATAATGTTGTTACTATCAAAGCAACATTAGCAATAGGCTGTTAGTTTGTCAGTTGTGGACTAATTAAGGGTATGTCTGCCACTTTTGAGCTGGAGGAGGGGGGAGAAGGTGGAATACTGTGTGTGTTATCTTTACTAACAATTCGGAGTTTTGAAACAAATTTAAATGAGGGTCATTAGAATATTTTTATATAAGAAAAATAGAGATTATTTACGATATTTACTTTATTTATCGTACCTTGACGTATTACAGTCCATCGGTCGGAAAACTACGGTCCATCAGCTGATTTTATTTGGCTCGCTAAAGATTTAGCAAACAAACAACTATTGTGTTCATAAAAATAGACAAAAAAACTTATAACTATATTCGTATGAGAAATATAAAGTTAAAAATGTTTGCTCAATATTTATTTCAAATCAGCCCCTCCAGATTTTTTGTAAACCCATAAGGGCTTTGATGTCAAAAAGGTTGCCGACCCCTGTATTATATTATGGTCCTATCCTATACGCTGCACCATAGTGGAACCCTGCAAGGTAAGCCTGCTTACAGGATAAACGAAAAGTACACTCAAGTTTACCTTTACGGATTGCACTATAATATAGTTTATTAGACAGGGTCATACTATAATAAGTCAAGGTAGGATCGTTACCTTTATAGACATACGGAGTTTATGTACATATTGTGAGAATAGAAGGATTCTGTTAGGAAGGAACCTTTAGAAGAAAAAAAATTGCAGTCAACCTTGATAACATTTTACTTTAAGTGGTATGTCATAAGTATTAATATTATCTGTGAAAAGTGATAGCAGCATATCACATGGCTTTATGTATGAATACATGAAAATTGTTTGAGCAATTCTTAAAGCTGTAAAAAAAAAAGCTCCTTCCTACCTAAGTTGGGCCGTACATACTAACCAACCTTGCTCAACTTAAGTCATATTATAAGCCTTCGCCGTTGTCAAGATCGTTGCAGCGTTATCTTTAGACGATCCTCCAATTATTGCGTCGGGAACTTTGTGTTAAACTCTCTACTAATTAACCAAAGGTATTAGCTGCCTATATTAAGGAATAGGGATTGAGGGGACAGCTTAGAGGAAATTCATTCACATCGGCGTAAGATGCAATGGAAAACCACGTGTGGGTAAACCACATGTAGAAAAACAGCGTGTAGATAAACCATATATTTAAAAAAACATGTGAATAAACCACGTGTGGAAAAATCACGTGTGAAAACACATGCGCAAAAACCACGGTTATAAATCACGTATTGTAAACCAAAGTCACAAATATCGCGGAATACCATCCCCCCTGACCAACCCAGAAAAGGTTCGAGCCAGGCATTCTAGTCCAACGGCTTAAGCCATGTGACCACCGTTGAAGATAAGCGTTCGTAGAAAAAACCAACAACAATAATCAATCACACAACAACAGGGTGGATTAAACGCGCAACTAAAGCCAATCTCTCGGGCACTTTACCGGATGTTGGACTCTTTACATAATAACCATAAGTTATGAGCGAGAGGTAATAATTACAGGGTAGAGCTAACAGTCAACGACGCGAAAAAGCGTCGTCGTACGGGAGTAAAAAGACGCCTCCGTCGCTCTTAATGATGCTCGGAAGAAGAGAGACCAAGACGTAAATTAGTTTCCTCACAACCCTTGATATCTCTCCAGACAAGGGATGCTGTTGTATGAAGGGCGTTCAGCTCAATTTAAAACTGAGACATTAACACTTTAAAAAAATTATACTACTATATACTATATTTTAAAAAAATGCTATGACACAATTATACATTTTTTCTTATATAGTCTATTAAAGTGTGCAACAAAAGCTTAAAGCTACTCTGAAATTAACTTTTATCTAAAAAAAAAAGTAGACACATAGGGTTATATGACATGTAAAACACTCCCCATATATTCATTATAAATAAAATCATCAGAGCTATTTTTGGAACATTAAAATTTTTAAATTAAAATTTTAATTTAACCTTTAAATGCTAAGATATAACATCTGACATACTAACAGGACAATTTGTCTTTGTTAAGCCCACTATTTGGATTTCAGGGGTACATATAAAATATAAAATATAAAATATAAATATCCATCATGATCTCAGGTTCGAAAACTTTCACAATGACAATACTTTCTTCATATGATAAAGTAAAACTAGTTATTTACAAGGCTTATAGCCATGATGCATTTTAAATTTTCTAAATAGGTTTAGAAACAGATATTTTAGTTTGTCTTTGTGAGGAGAGGGCTTTCCTTACACATAGCCTATATACAAATATGAGTTTTTAATTGTATTTAAAAATGCACTTTTTTAAAGTAGTATTTCTCTTAAAGTTGGTTTGGAGGTAATTTTTTATTATTATTCATAGCTTCAACAAGAATATGGTCTTTTAACATCCTTTGACCTCAGGATAGATAAAAAAAGTACACTACAACGCCGATTATCCGAAATAATTAATGAAAACGGTGGTTCGAGTAGTTGAGAATTCGGATAATAGAGCTTCGGAGTTAGAATAAGGGGGAAAAAAATTCTTTAAAAAATCTTATCAATGAAAAAACATGGTATATGATAGAATTTTTAAAATTATTATAAAAAAAATAAACAGCTTTTAAAACCGATGAACAAATGAATCAATGTACTCGTAATCTTAAATTAGACAGGGATGAACCGAAATAACGACCACGTTAACAGAATGAGTGGAAGAGGGTTAACGTCTTGATTGCAGTGTTTCAGTTAAGTATACAATTCGGGTAATCTGCGCTCCACTATGTTTTATTATTTAAGATACATTATTATTAGCACCACGTCTTACTACCCGTTCGGGTTATACGCACTTACGCTAATGTGTAATGGTAGGGTGATTGTGAGATGAAATGGAGGAACTACAGTTTAACGTGGGATCCGAACCACGGTGGAGGCCTGGCATTCCACACATTCACAAATTGTGATTAAATCAAGTCTTGCCAGAGGTGAAGGAAGGGTTTGGCATTCAGATAAAACTGTGCCGTGATCTAGGATTGAACCCCGGACCCCCAGCACAGAAGAAGTCTGCCACCTTACACCTAGACCGCCAGGTCACCCGACATAATCAGTCGAATCATTAAGTGCACGTTAAAAGAAAAATCCTCCTACACTTTCCTTGCAACCAACCATTCCTATTTTTAAAAATCCTTTTCCCGTGGCAAATTGCGGTGCATTTCCTGTCTCCTGTCTCTGTCGATGTAATCTCTCAATAACTCTTGTTCTACGTAACAAAAGCACAACATAACTGCCGGCCGACCTTGTAAAGGATGGCAGGTAGCACCACAACAACCGGTCAAACACGCAACACCCATCATTATCACGACCTCCCCCCCCCCCCCCCCCCCCCACAGACATCCATTGTCGCTCTTACACCCGGGAACAAAGCCCAAGTACCCTCATAACATCAATATGGTAATAGGATCAGCTCCAGAGATAGCCAGGAACATTCTGGTTTTGGGTCATCCATAAACCCCGTAACGCCTTTTTCTTTCCTTTTTTTTTTAGCTTCCTCCACCCAAGTAGCACCGAGTAGGCATTTTGCTTAACCCCTCCCACCTTCAGACTGTGTTACGTAACTTTCCACATCAAGAGTATGTCATTATTTCATAGGGAAGCTTTCGAGACACTAAAAAAAGAGGGAGTGAGATTAATACAGTTGAGAATCGGAAGTTACCCGTGTTTACTAATGATAAAAACATGGGTAATGTGTTATTTTTCCAACATTAAAATTTAAGTATAAGATCTGTGTTACGTAACTCTGATGTACCCACCATTCCTCATATAACATGTATATGTTACCGTCCAAACCCGATTCCAGAACAAACTAGATCGGACTAAGCCGAATTGATACATCCTAAGAGCCTCAGGATGTATTAGTTTAGCCAATTCTAAATTCGTTAACCCTGAAATTTTGGCCTAGCTCATAGGATAATGGGTGTAGCCTACAATTTTATTAGGCCAAACCAGGGTTAGATTAGGTTAGGTTTTGTGACAACATTTGCGCGGCAACTGTGAATGATTAAACCTGTCGATTCATCGTCTGGGTTAAGAAGAATGAAAACTAATATTGCGTAGAAACATCAGGCTACATCGGTTTATCCTACAAGTGGCAGGATGTATCAATTTGGCCTAGTCCGATCTAGTTTGTCCTGAAATTGGGTTTGGACGGTCACATTTACATTAGATATCCTCTTTTCCCCCCTCACAACAGCGTTAGGTGGTTTATAGATGACCCCTAAGTCGCTTCTTTAGTATCAGTTAGTTTACTCAACGAGAATATTACAGGCTTCTTTTTTTAAACCGATAGTCTCCATTGCAAGGACAAGGGTTCAATTTCAAGCCGATTTAGATAGGAAGAAACTATTTTGACAGCTAAAAAAGTTGGTAAAACTTTTTTTCCATAAGCTTATACTTCAAGTCATGTGATGATTATCACATGGGTTAGGGGGTGAAGGTTTAATTTAAAGGCAATGTACCAGCATTCGCGAGGAATTTAAGTGGGGTAATAATTTAGGGGAAAGAACCCACCCTAACTAGACCCAACCGGGATATGAACCCCAATCCCCCAGGTCATCGGCAATCCAGTACATTGCGCGAGTTCCACCATGCAGCCACCTTGCGGGTAGTAATAAAATGTTACAAAAGTATTTTTTATCACCGCGTCTTATTACCCGTTCAGGTTACACACATCTATGATAATTACTCCTATGGGGTAGGGATGAGGAAAAAAGCATTTTAAATAGAGGTTATTCACCCCCCTTTGCGTAGAAGGAGAGGGGGGAGACCATTTAGTAAAAATCACCTTCAGAAGACCCGGCTGGAATTCGAACCCCGATCTTTCAGTTATTAACCAGTCTTAAGGTGGGATGGAAGGGTACACGAGAAAAAACCAGCGTTTTTGCAGTTTTTATGGCTTTTTTGTTGTTGCCAAAATGAATAAAATATTGCTCCAGTACAAACATAGAATTTAATTTTTTTCCCATAGTGACTTCAAATTTTTTTGAATGTCTGTCAAGGGTGTCCTGGAATATAATGACAACTTTTTATCATAAATTAAAAAGTTTGTTAGATAAGGCCATCATGCTCATGAGAGATATTCAGTAACTGTTGATACCAACTTGTGAAGAAAATTAAACTATGTTTCTACTGGATAATTTTTTTTTTTACAAAAAAAAAGTGTTGCCATAAAAACTGCAAAAAAACACTGGCCTTTTATCGCGTTCCCTTCCATCCCTGCAAAAAGATAGTTCCGTCTTTTTCTAAAATTCTCTCCCTACCAGACTCTTTTATTTGCTCACTCTCTATCAAGGGGAAACCGTAATAGTACATATTTATGTCAAGCTTCCTCATTAATAAGATCAAGACTTTTTAAAAAAACTCAATTCAAAAAAGATCTTTTTTGATTAACGTAAGCTTAAAAAAAAGTTAACATTTTGTCATGTGAACTAAAACACGGACTATAATTATAATTGACGTAATCAAAACTATGACCACATCCGACCAGAGTAGGCTGCTACCTTACTATTGGTGGTCGCGACAGTATTTGAATAAGAAGAGAGCCTCTGATTGGTTGCCAGTTACTTGTGATGCGCTGAGTGGAAATGTTCAGTCTTGTGCAACGAATTTTTTTAGTCAAGGACAAGGTCAATAGCGAGAAAGTGCGGGCGATTTACTTAACACTTACAGCGACTTCGTCATGTTAACGGCCAATATAAGAGACTGCAACTTTTAAAAAGTGGCACGCAAACAAGTAAAAAAGACCGTAACTACATTGAGGTTTCTTTGAACTTATTACCGTCTTTAAAATGCACGATAAACGATTCGGATGAGATCAAGATGTAATTTTTCTTTTCAATAAATTCTCTCTTTGTATTGTACAGCTATAAAAGCTACTAGATCTACTTTCACGTATCCATAAGTCAAGTCATGTGATCTGCTACTGTCATCTTTGATATACTTTATTAATACCTATAAAATAGCCCTAATAATATAGTTTAAGATTATCAATGTTGGCAGCAAAAAAAGTATTTTAAAAAAGGGCATGTCTATGAAAACTAGACTGTATATGTGTAATTATAAAGTAAGCCACGTGTTTAGAAAGTCAATGTTAAATACTCCAACTGAATGTTAAAACAAATACTATGGTAAATATAGTTCGTAAAAGTAAACTTAGCTTTACATTTTCTATAAAAAAACAGTTCTGTATGTATCCGCATTACAAATATGTTTTATCACTTAGTAAATTGAAGTAAATTTAAATCGTTTTCCAGCTGACAGTAAAAAAGTCAAAAGGTTAGCAAATTTTACATAGTAGCATAATAAAAGTAAATTATTTAAAATTGACTAGTTTCTTTTTTTGGATTTACTAATTTTTTTCCCCAATTTTGTTTTAAGCTTAGGAAAAGTTGTTATGGTAGAGTTATTTACATATGCACAGTTTCTAAACACAGGGCTACATTAAAACCCTATCTAAAAATTATCTTGACTTGATAAATTCCACTTTACTAAAAACAGTTTTTGGCTACGGCTTCAACAAAAAAAAATTTAAAGGAAACTATCAATTGTTTTAGGGATGAATAAGCTTATATTTAGAGGAAATGTACCCGTATTTACGAGGAGGAAGATAAGAAACCATTTAGGAAAAGCCACCCTCAATAGCCTACACCCAACCGAGATTCGAACCTCAATCTCATCATTAGCAGTCTAGTCCACTGCAAGAGTGACACCTTAGACCATGTGGCCACCGAAGCAGGTTACGTTCTTATTTGAAGTTATTAATATAATTAAGAAAATACAATGTAATTACATATATTTACTAAAATAATTCCAAATATTTAGGCGTAGCATTAACACTAATAACTACAAGTCGAGTGACTGGGTAGTAGCACAAATAGGCTTCACCTTAAATCGAACATTGATCCCTATAGACTTCTTATTAACCGCACAAAGAGACAATGTGACTGAATAAAAAAATTTATAAAACTAATTGTGAACAAATTTAAAATCACCAAATAAAATAGCAGGTAAAAGTGTCAGCCTACCTTTTACTGCGAATAAAACCTGACAAAAGCACATGCGCAACTTCTTGCAAATATAAAAGCAACCAGTTATAAACCAGAGAATAGATAAGGTCTTGTTTATTAAAAGAGTAGAAACCAAGCCTTTTTCCTTAATCACTTCAAACGACGGTTACCGGACGTGCAAAGAGTACTCGAGGTGACGTCACAGGTCGGGGTAACGCACTCTGTGAAAACACTACAAAGCGGCTCGCGAGGTGGTTTTTCAAGTTTTCAAACCTTTCCGCCAATCAACGAGCCCCTCAACTGTCATTTCGCAAAACCCCCGCACAACTTTCCACAACACGCCGATGACATCAACCAACGTCGCGCAGCTGTTGTTGTGGGCCGAAGACTGTTGACCATATGTTGTCGAAGGGATGAACTCACGGAAGTCGAAATATTTATAGAGCTTGAGTCACGCGGGGCATAGACACGAGGACGTAGGGTTGGATGGAAACGAGAATGAGTTAAAACAATATAAAAAAAAAGTTTTTGGAACAAACAAATAAAATATTATATTCTGAAAATTGAAAGATGACACCTGGACACGAGAATTGAACCCGGGACCTTTTGGCTTAGTACGCCAATGCTTGGCCTACTAATCCAAAGGTCCCGAGTTCGATTCCCGTGTCCAGGTGTCATCTTTTAATTTTCAGAATATGATATCTAGATGGAAAATTCCTCACTAAAAAACATAAATAAGAGCTTCGGCTATTTGATTCTTAAATAAAATATTGCTTCAGTAAATACTTTTGGTTTAATTGTCTAAAGATGGCAATAGTAACACTTAGGCATTTTATATTTGTCACATCCACTTCTGTGGCCGAACGGTCTAAGTGTCACTCTCGTGTTTGGCTAACTTGCTGATGATTGGGATATAGAGGTAAGTCCTGGTCGGGTCTATTGAGGGTGGTTTTTCCTAAATGGTTTACCACTCTCCTTCCATGCAAATGTGGTTAGATAACTTCTAAATTTATTCCTTCCTCATCCATACTCCATTAGAGTTATACTTATAACCTGAACAGGCAGTAAGACGCAATGATAAAAACGCATTATATATATATACATCACAAGCTTCGCGGAGTTTGACCTGAAATTTTTCCTTTCATTTAAAAAGTGTATGTTCAATTCTCTTTAAACCCACGCAAGACAAATATTCAAGAACGGTTTGGTTTTATCTAGATTCCAAATCGGGATTTTTAATATAGCCCTAAAACTATGGGTAGTTTAAAATGACTTATTTATTAAAATTAAAATTTTTTCAATATGGCTTTAACGATTTTGTTCTTACTGGGTATTTGAGGAGTGTTTTTTTAAGTGATAGATATCCCTATAAACCTGTTTTTGAGAGTAAGATCAGGTGGGCAGACAGGGTGACAAATGAAGAAGTCCTAATTAAAGTGGGTGGGAAGAGAACCATTTTGGATGTGATTCTTCGGTAGAAAGCAAACTGGATCGGACACATCTCTAGGAGGAATTACCTTCTGCACGACGTCATAAAAGACATGGTTGAGGAAAGAGGAGCTTAGGAAGAAGGATTCAAATATTATATGACTTTAAGGAAAGAAGAATACAATTCTGGGAGCTGACGGAGGAGGCAGAGGACAGGGCGCATTGGTGGTATAACTTCACTGACGAAGATAAAGGACCTGTCGTAAGACATATCACCTAATAACATAATTATTCGTTTGAAAATGGCTGATTTTTGAGAATTTGACACTTTTCAACAAATGGCTTTACGATGTTGTAAAAGTACCCTTTTCAAAACGCACCCTTCGGCTATCTCGTAAAATACCAAGATTAACTTACATTATTCCAATATAGAATAGCTTATAAGATATGGCCGTATTGTAGTCCGCCAAGGTAAGACTGCTGCCTTCCAGGTAAAGGAAGTGTACACCTGAAAATTGTTTTTCTTTGTAAATAAGATAGGAGTTTCATGTGTTCCAAACTATAATTATGAGAAAGTAAGAACGATATGGTCGTACGATTTATTTAATCTTATAAAGAGTAAGCAGTTAAAAATCTTTTGTTCCCTACAGATATCGTGCAGTGTTTGGAACGTATTTTTTTTCGAGGCCAGTCTCCGCTTCAACTTTTGGCCCTAAAAATGTGACCACCTCGCTCCCCTCCAAAACCGGTCGCGAACCACCTCGAGATGCGGTTAATATTATTTGACGTAGATTAATGGAGTGTCTAGTTATAAAAACAATATATATATATATTAATATAAAGGGAACAAGTCTCGAAACAATCAGCCTTGTGAGTAGGTTACGCACTACTAACGTAGCGCTTCGTGAGAGGTTTGACTCCAATAAAAACTCTCGAGTATTGTTCAACCTGCCAGTCACGTTTGACGCTGTACAGTAAACAAAAATAGTTAAATCCTTTCCGTTATTATTTGTATAATTTATACATATATTTATTAGCACCGCGTCTTATTACCTGCTCGGGTTATAAGCTTATATACTAAATACGCTAGTGGTTTTAAGGACGAGTAAGGTTATATTTAAAGGAAGTGTACTCACATTTGCGTGGAGGGAGAATGGAAAATTATTTTGTAGAAAACTACCCTCAGCCCACCCAACGGAGACTCGAGCCTCGATCTCCCCGTCTAGTCTACTGCGAGAGTAGCCGGAACTGGTTTGTTTAATATTAATATTCCCCGCCCTCATAGTAATTAACTTACAAGCTTGTTACTCAGAACCATTCACGCCGGTGCGCATAAAACTGCGTCAAGGATTTGACGGAGATAATAAAACGTGGGTTGCACTGCATCGCCGGCAGATCAGAGATATTCAGCCTGATGGATTTGCTGTTGTAGCAAACATCCCTACGATTCCTACTTTCAATACACTGGTGGAATTACATTTGTGCGTTAAGTAACTACTTAACATATTCGAGGAAGAAAAACTATGTGTATAAGCCGAACGGGTAGTGAGGAACCAACAGGGTTTCTGAATTATATTTACCCTTACAAAGTTACAAATTTACCTTTAGTTTAGCTAGTGTTACATAATGTCTAGAAACGTCGACGTTATCAAGGATCTTTCTCTCTTGTTTCCTCAACTTCTTTTTAAAATAAGGATGCAATAACGTCTGACATAATTGCGTTAACTGCTCTTGGATGAGAGAACTGGGATTGCACGTGCACGCGGTGCAGCGGCGGGCAGAGGCGTGGATCCGGTGTGTGTAGAAATATATATATATATGTTATCTTCTACTTGTTCAGGCTATACGCATATAAAAAATCAAAATGAGGTAGGGATTCGGACGGGAACATTTTAGAGGTAGTATACTCGGATTTTCGTGGAAGGAGAGTGGGAAACCATTTTAGGAAAAACCGCTCTCGGTAGAACAGATCAGGTTTCGAACCCCGATCTCCCCGTCATAAGCAGGCCAATATAACATGAGAGACTTAGCTCGTTTGACCACACACAGAAACGGATGCTGGATAAATTAATGTAGGACACCCATCCGTAGATCTTGTTTATATAACTTATATTGAATAGCTTAATTAATTAGAGCGTGGAAGATCTCCAAGTGAATTTAATATTCTTAAAAAAAGTATTTTGAACTATTTAAGTAGAAGAATTAATATAATTTAACTATTAAGATAAAGCTCTATTTTGATCATCAATCTTTTTTAATTGAAATTATTTTAATTTATATTATAATTAACAATTATAAACCTCAAAGTTTTGGTTTTAATTAGAGTGTGTGTGTGTGTGTGTATCGGAACACACTGTATTTTCATTAATTAAAAAAAAATGCTGTGGTCTTTATGGGGTTTGAGATATTAAAGTCGTCCTGGAATGTGTGTTTAATGTGATTCTCCTCCTTTTCCCCTGGTACTTTAAATTTAATTTTTGTGGAATTGGAAGGAAAAAACTTGCACAGAAGTATGATAAAATACTTTTACAAAACGATTTTGGCAAAAAAAAAAAATGTGTTGGACAGTATGATTCAATCTTTGTAAATAAGTTTGATTGGTTACCAAAACATTAAAAATTTTGTGGCACTTTAATTAGGTTTTAAGTATTAGGTATACCTCAGTTTTATCTTCTGTGGTGCTGACTGACAGTTCACAGCTGACTTCTGACAGTCAACAGTTAGGTATATACCTAAATTTTGACTGTCAGAAGTGACAACTGCTAAATACATGGTTTTTGCAGATCACATGGCTGGGCGTAGGGATACATAATTTGGTCTGGTAGCTTTTCAAAGCCGTCAGAAGTCAGCTGTGAGCTGTCAGTCAGCACCACAGAAGCTAAAACTGAGGTATAGGTTGCCCTAGGTTAAGCTACTGTTTTAAAACCATGTCTTGATATAACCCTATTTAGAAAGTGTACGTAAATTATCTAAAATAAAAAATTCTATGCCCACGAGCGGCATTGTGATAAAGAAAATATTTACTTTCAAAAAGGGGGAGAGGGGTGATTGACCTTTGCTACAGAAGGCGTTAGGTGAAAGGGGGCACGACCCGACTATCGAATCTCTAAGGCACACGTCACGCGTGATCGTGCGTTTGGAAACAACTTGATTCACTAAAGGTAGGTGCACATTACGGCCGCATCGGCTCGTATCGCTACGCACCGGTTCGAAAATATTCCCGATCTGAGTTTTTTTTATTTGAAAAACATAAAATAATGTAAATTAGGCTGAGTCGCTCAGCCACGAACAAGTTTGCGCCAGCATAAAAGAAATGTCCGAGCCGATACTATGTGATATGAACTTAAATGTGTGCCAGCCTTAACTTTTTTAATTTAGATCACGGTTGTAGTGGTAAAAATTATTTCAAGTCGGTGAAATATTTGTACATTATAAAAAAGGAAACAATGAGAATTGAAAAAAAAAACTTTCATTTTTGGGGCTGCAATAAGTAATATTTTGAGTAATCTACATTCAGATCATAAATAAAATAGAATCTAATTTTACCTAAACAGTTTCCATTCTCATACCGATTTTGGTCACTGTAGGCCTACTTCCCTTAATGTATTTATTTACTAACTGTCGCGACCTACTGTTGCATATAACATGACTTGAATGAATTTATTAAAATAGTTTTAGTAACTATTTTAACTGTAAGATAATGTTCTTACTACCAAGTTATTACTATACTATTAGGTTTTTATAGACACATTTTTTGAATTAATATGTTTCTTAGAAACATAAATAAAATTAAAACTAATGTAGTTTTTTACATATAGGCCCATATAGACAATTAGGCCAGTACAAAAAAGGAATTTTTTAATATTATAAGATAATCTATGCAACATTCCAAAGTAATAGGCCTATTATATGTTACTAGAACCAGAGGGCCTAGGCCTAATCTTGACTTGTATGGCTTGACGGTGAAAGGTCCAAAGGGAAGATTCGAATTCTGTCCAGGCGTATTAAAGGTGGGCCCCCCACCCCCCAAATGGTTTCTCATCCTAGCAAAGCAAATGTGGATATATTTCCTCTAATATCGTACCTTTGTAATCCCTAACTACGTGGATAGCCAGGACAAGAAGGCCTACAGTCCAATTTTCATACAAGGCCTTTTCCCACATAAAAGTTACTATATCTACTTTCACAGATTCATACGTCAAGTCATGTGATCTGTAAATGTAGCTTTTGAAAATACCTATAAAAGTATACTAATAATATTGTAAATGTCCCTTCCTGTGAAAATCGGACTGTATCAAGATGTATAATTTCCAGCCATATCTACTGGCGGAGAGAAGAGAGGCTTTCTCACGTTCGGAAAGCCGCGGAGCTGAATTCTAATAACTCTTTATACCTCTAAGATGTGGGGAGGCTCCTTCATTCTCGTATAGAAGGTATGTTTGCTCATGCTCAAACATTTCATATTTCACTAGGATGTGCTATTCCTATGTTCATCGCAGGTAGTCGTTTACATATAAAAAATTGGCCACCACATCGTAGCCCCCCACGCCCCCTGGACAAACACTCGTACTACGTGATTCAAGGTCACGACTTTGACAACCTAATAATGGTTGGGGATTTTTTTTAACTGTACGACAATAGTACATACTTTCTTATTAATATACTTTAGTTTGGGTACAAAATGTTAAAAAAAACACAATTTATCAGTAAAAAAAAGTATCACTTACTAAGTTTTCCTCAGAAAAAACAAATTTATTTTGTAAATCGTATGAAACTCTCTTCAAATATAAATTTTTAATAAAATTATTATAACAACTTTTGTAAAATTCGAATTTTTAAAAATCAGTCAGTGAACAGGACCTTTAAAAAAACCCGAAAACACGTACACAGTGTTATTTGCCATACCAAACACATCCCAGGATATTATTTTAAACAAAATCAATTTTATAAAATCGAATTTATTCTTAGTTTGAGGACAGGAATAAAAATGAAAATAAGTCCGAAGAGATGACCATATAGCATCTAAATATCCATTTTGATTAAAATCCATCAACCGGTTAGGTTGTAGGCCCAAGGATAAACAGTCATTGGGGATATACAATAATTGTATGACTTACTTTATTGGGTTTGGAGGCACCAATCATCAAGATTCATCATAATCTCAAGGTAAAAAATATCTGAGATGCTAATACTTTCGCTATATGAGAACGTAAACGTCAGATGAGATGTGAAAATTTAATAGACAACTTAATTTACACATTACAATTTAAATATGACATCCATAAACAAAGTATCATATTTTTTTTAAATTTATTATCACGCCTTACTAACCGTTCGGGTTGAGCTCATAAGTAGACTACTAATTACGCTAATGTATTAGGAAATGGGAAGGTTGAATTTAGAGGAAGTAAACCCACATTTTCGTGGAGGTATAGTGGAAAGCCATTTAGTAAAAACCACCCCCAGCTCACCCGAACCGAGATTCGAACCTCGAACTACACAACCGAGGCGGGTACTATGCCTATTATTGCATTAAATAAAAACTTTCCAAACAAATAAATATACCACTACGGTACAAAATAATTCAATTTAATTAGAAAAAGTATACATGAAAGAGAATTTATTAAATTGATAGAAAGATGAGGGTAGTAAACAAATTAAATCACTATTATTATCTTAGGCGTCAACTGGAAAAGAGCAAGGATCTTCTGAGCCTTTTAGCTGAACCCATATCATTCAGCCACAGGGATGAGGACATTAATTAAAAACTATATTTGACAATTCTATATGCTTTTAATTTTCTAGCGCGTAATTTTATAGAACCCACCTCAATAGTTAACTGGTCTAAGCCTTCACTCTCGCAATAGATTAGACTTCCGATGACGGGGGAGATTGAGGTTCAAATCCCGGTCGGGTGTACCTAGGGTGGTTTTTCTGTTTTCTATAAAGTTCACTACTCTTCCTACACGCAAATGTGGGTACATTTCTCCTTAGTTCAACCTTACATCCTTCAACGCAACAGTAGATATGCAGATAATCCAAACGAGCACTAAAATACGCGGTGCTCCAGACCAATAATAATATGAAAAGTGTGTAGGTGGGTTCCAACTGTTTAAAGCTCTAACATTCCGAGCTGGTGGCTCCTTAACATCCGTTGCGAAGACAATCCATCAATCCACGAGATGAAATAAATAGATAATATCGAGATAATGGACGCGGGCAGGTACTTTCTCCGACGTCCTTTCACTCACATATGCATATTCTGGGTGTTCGTCGTGCGAGCGTGATTCACAAACTAGTTGACAGCGATTACCTTTCGTCCGCGGGTACATTACTCTATCCCCTTGTTGTTGGGGGGGGGGGGGGGAGACTTGACGCATGAGATGCCGCAGAGAAACTTTCTGCCGTACCCTAATCTACCTCTATGATGTTTTACTAATAGTACGGCCTGAGACAAGGTATGAATAAAATATCAACAGAAATATTACCCCTTGAAATAAGTCTTTTAAACAGGTTGAAACACTTCTTCGTACTTTCAATCACGAGTACTATCAGAAACTCTTAGGGGCTAACCTAAGAACACGATGATGATGATGATGATATTTTTACTTTTACCTTATTTAAGAGGTTGCGATAAAGTAAGTATGATAGTAAAAAAAAATTGAATTCAAGATTTTGATATAATTATGTCGACGTTTTATGTCACCGTGTGTGTGTGTGTGTGTGTGTGTGTGTGTGTGTGTGTGTGTGTGTGTGTTGTGTGTGTATCTCAAACTAGAGCCGAAACCTTTTTAACTATCGGGCTTGTTATCTAAGGTTTTCATAAAGTTATCCAGACGTATTTCTGGAATTTTTTCTTAAGGGCAAAAAGAGAAAAATGAAACTTTCTCAAATAAACTTAACGATTTTGACTATCGTATCCAAGCATTGCTTGGAGCTACAAACAAAATGGTTGCATCTTTTTCTTTCTTCTCTCTCTCTTGGATAATGACTTGGAGGGTACGATACATGAGTGGATATCTCCAATATTGATATCACTGTAAATATCTTAGACACAAAATAACTTGTTACAAATTTTAGGACCATGAAAAAAAATAAAAAAATTATTCTTTGAAATATACTTTTATAAAACCAATATTTCCGAAGCAAATATAAATATAAATTTTTAATGGAGGTCTGGTGGTGAGGGAGTTGATTGCTATGCTTTTTGATTGACAGAGAGGTTACTCTTTATCATATGTTTCTGTAACATGTATATATTTCATTCCAAATCTGACAGTTTTTAATAAATATCTCCATTATTTATGTAAAGGAGCGATAACCATGTGCGGTGCGCCGTATCACTTATTTTATATTACTGAAGGTAGTGAGGAGAACAAGATATAATTATAAAGAAATTTACTCTGTTTGAGAGGAGTATGGAAACCCCTTAGGAAAAAAAAACCTCAATATACCAAGCCAGGATTCAAACCCAAACCTCCTCGTCACCGGCTAATCAGACAGTAGTGGACTTAGGCATTTTTCCCGCGTAAACCAGGTGCTATTGTGGACGTTTTAGATTTAAAGAAAATTTAGCATTATATGTTGAGGAAAAGACAATTTCCAGTTCACCCTTTTTAATAACATTAGGGAGGAGGGATTAATAGCTAGATACACTCTATAAAAATTAATTGTATTTATTTAATCAATAATCACTTATTTTATAAACCTTTTCTTTGTAAATTTAGGTAATAAAATAATAAGTTTCAAAGACAAGTACAACGAACCTTTTTAAAGTAGGTATATAAAAAAAAGGTTTAACTTTAAAAATAAAAATTCTCCTTGAAAAAAAAAAGTGTCAGGAAGACTGTCACGCTTTTGGTTAACAAACTAGACATTAATATATAAATAATAACATAGAAGAATCTTACAGTAGCTTAATAAAAGGCGCTACATGCACATAATACTAGATACAATCAAGTATTTCACGGAAATAAAAATACTAGCTATGTGGTTGGAGTTAAATTAAAATCAAATTTTATAACTTTTTTAGCACCGAGATCTTACAACCCGTTTGGGTTATCTTATTATTTCTATTGTCAACATCCCTTTTTCTCAATTAATACAAAGTTACAGCGATGAATAAGGTTTCAGTGGATAGGATTTTTTACCGACTTCTGACATAGCATACTCAGTTTACGTTAAAACACATTGTTTGTTTAAAATTTAAGTTAAAATAAAAATCTAACAATATTTTTGTATCAATTACCGAAAATAAACTCTTTGCTATTTTGTGTATACACTTCACGAGTATTTCAATTTCAACAACCCAACAAAAGACTAATTTTTTGGGGAGGGGGGGGGGGGGGGTTGAATGTGCGAAAGTTTCGCAAAGATTTACTGGTTCGTTTGGATTTACTTCATGTAACCTCGTTAGAAAAAATTCAAGATGTATTTTTTCACAGAATGAGTTGCGAGAAGATATTCTCTAAGTTTGGATTTTTTTAAAAATATTAAAAATATTTGTGGTGGTATTTACATAGCACTTTTTCAACATAATGCTAAAATCAATACGCCACTTACAAATAAACTTAGCCTAGGACAGCACACACAATCCTAGAGATAATTATTTTACATACTCTGGTATAGGACAATCCTTTAGAAAAGGGCTTAATTATTTTAGGTATCGTTAATTCAACCCAGGTTTTTAAATATTTACAGCAGTGATTCGACACTAATTTTATATTTTTATTTTTTAATGTAGTTTTATATAGCCTACCCAGCATCGGTGGTTGCATAGTCTACCTAAGCATCATTCACATTATACTGGATTGCCAGTGACGGGGAGATCGGAGTTCGAATCCTGATCGAGGATACTGAAAGAGGTTTTTACTAAATGTTTTCCCATTACCTCCATGCAAATGATGGTACATTTTTTAAAAATAAATATAACTTCCTCGTCCTTATTCGGTTATCGTAATTAATATGTATATTCCGAAAAGGTACCAAGGCAGTAAAAAGCAATATATTATGTTTATAATTTAATTATTTAAACTAAAACACTTATATAAATCTTTATACCTCTTTGAAATAATCTATCCTCCATCAACCACTTAGAACACAAATGCGAGTTGCCTAGAGGCGTGCCATTACAACATTATATTGCTACCATTAACTTTATTGCGATAATAGTTATTGCTATGCCGATAAATGAGGTAAAATCTTACAAGAATCACCTGTTATAATGTCCGGGATTTGACCCTCTCTTGAGATATATATTTGCACTAGTTGATGACTGACCAAGATATCGGTGGTAACATGAACCAGTTGTAGTGAGGTATGCTACAGTAGCTCCATGGCTTCTTTGGTGCTGATGACAGCTTACAGCTGAGAGCTGACGGCTTTGAAAAGCTACCAGACCAAATTATGTATCCCTACGCCGAACCATATGATCTGCAAAAACATGTGTTTAGCAGCTGTCACTTCTGACAGTCAAAATTTAGGTATATACTTAAATGTTGACTGTCAGAAGTCAGCTGTGAACTGTCAGTCAGCACCAAAGAAGCCATGAGGTACTGTACCTTTCTATAGACTATAATCCCAGCATCTCATCCGAACGAAACATGATCCTCCAACCGAGCTGAGCGGTTCGCTAATAACCACTTTATGTTGTGGTTTTCTTGTCAGCCATGATTTATTTACAAATTGTTAGCAATATTACAAGTTATGTCGGCTCTTGACAAAGACTACTAAAATTATTTTATATACCATGTGAGCCGTAATGACGTGCACGCGGACAAAAAGGCTTAAGGCGATTAGCCCTTTTTTACATTTGGCGTGGCCATAGGAAACAAACGGTTATCTTCAAGATTTTATTATGGTTTTGCAATTTTCTTTTCGGAAACTGTTTGTTCAAAATAGAAGCACGTTGATAAAGTTACATTTTTATAACACACCTCCTCTATAATTTAAACAATAATCACATATCAATAATTTCGAATTTTTTCAATAGAAAACTGCCGGCTGCATAACAGAAAATAAGAAAATGTAACACTAATAATACTAATACATTATCTTAGAAGAGGTGTTGAAAATATTAAAATAAAAATTTCACTCGTTCTCGAAAAACTGACATTTCCAAGCGTATGATTTTTCCAAAGACCTGTCCGGTAGTTAGCGCCATCTACGGTTCCCATGATCCATCTGTTCTTGTTGGTGCGGAAGGATACTTTGGTCGATTGTGAAGTCCCGCAAGCCTTTCACCCTTCTGCCCACCATCCCACAAAATAGGTTCTAGACTTGCACTAACAAGGGCCTTAAGTCACTGTTCTTGTTCTGGTTTGCCGATGACTTGGTAGGTCAGGGTTGAAATCCCATTCGGATGTAGTGAGAAGATTTTTTTTTCCTATATGGTTTAGCGTTCTGCTTCCCTGAAAATGTGAGGTACACTTCCTTGAAATTCTACTTTACTCATCCTATCACATTAATATATACATGCAGATAAACGGGACGGGTACAGTCCAATCTTCAAAAGAAGGGTATGTTAAAAAATACAAAAAAAGGGCCAAATTTGACCATATTTTATTTATTTTTTGTTATTTATAATTTTTGATAATGGATGCTAACATGAATGGACGTGTGAATGGGTGAAAGTAAGTCTAGTAACGTTTGTATTGGTCAGATAAGGTTCTTCCTAGAAAAAAAAAAAGCTTTACTTTAGTAGGACGCGATGAAATACATTTTATATATAGATCACACCTAACCCTACGTTATCAAATCTGACAACGACACAGTTGTACTAACTCTCCGATGCTATATGTTTTTTGTTCGTACTGTAGACCAGGAAAACGTGACGTGACGCGACCTTGTGGTTCGGTAGTGCATTGCTCTCCCGAGGACCTTGAGAAGGGAAATTAAGTTACACAAGTTAAAACGCAACTAGCATAATTTTCATGATTTAGAACTAAATCTGCTTCAGTGGCACAGTAATTCACATCTTATCCGCTTCGGTGGCCGCATGGTCTAAGGCGTCACTCTCATGTTAGATGAGACTGCCAACTACAGGGAGATCGGGGTTTTAATCCCGGCCGGATATAATGGAGGCTTTTTTCTTCTCTAAAATTGTTTTCCACTTCCCTTAACGCAGATGCGGATACACTTCCTATAAATATAGCCTTCCTAATCCCGTAAACCATTAGCGTAATTAGTACATAAGCGTATAACCCAAACGGGGGGTTAAGACGAAGTTAATACACCCTAATTTTGGTTGGCAGGAGAATTTAGAAAATTCAAAAATATTTTTTCGCTGCGTTAGCATTTAACTATAATATTTGTGTTATTTTAAAGGTATTGACCATATCTATCAAAAGTGACAGCTGCAGATAACATAACTTGATGTATGAATATACAGTATTAAAATTGTTATAGTAACATATACTGTGCTTCCAACCAAAACCATACTATAGTTGCAATGGAGCAGGCCAATATAAAGTATATATTTTAGGCGCAGCAGAATAACTAAAATTAAACATATTTTAACCCTGCAAAGTCGTTAGGCATATATCAAGATAGATCAAATAATTTAATCGAACATGGTATTATTAGCTAAGTATTTTGACTAAAGAATATAATTATTTTTCAACAAGCATTGATTAAACAGAGATGGTTGTTTCAGTATAAGGTTTACAAAATCACTTGACTTAGCGATTTTACATAAAATCTTGAGACCATTAATCTCCAAGAAATACTGAAGTTGAGAAACCATATTTTATGTCTTAGTTTCACAAATAAATTCCTAATATTAAACATTTTATTCGAGAAATAAAATGTTTGGATCCATGGTTCAAAAAATAAAAATCCTAAGCACACCGATTTATGTGAGTGAAACACATTTTGGGGTGATTGTGAGATTTTACGCCAATTCTAAAGCTAAATTTGGTTTGTATCCGAAAGAAAATTAAGAAATAGAAGTTACACAATTACTTATAATCCGAAGGATTCACGTTTAGGTGAAGTTTAACTAAGTGACAAAGTCAACGCATTTTTTTTCTTTGTTTTTTTCCTGAATCTCGAGTATTGGATCGATGAATTAACAAATGATTGAGTAATTTATCGTGTTCGGTCGACAACATTTCGTGAAAATGGTGGCCAAACAGTGTGAACAAATTATGGCGTGAAGAGCGACCTCTAAGAATCCCACGGTTACAAAAAGAAAAATAATCACGAAACGGGTCAAATCTGGTGGCCGGCAGGGTCACGAGTAGTCTTAAAGGATAGTAGTTCAATCCCCGAGAGGGCGTGAAGGAAATAATATCGATCGATGTCTTAACCCCTTTGGTAGTGCCCTAGAATACTTTTATTATTTGTTTCGAGTCTCATTACCCGTCCGGCGTCTTAACATTCCGTCCTTCCAAGTCTTTGTACGTATTCGGATTATCAGCGTACATTAATTAGGCTGATGGAAAAGGGATAGAAAGCTAAGATTTTTTTTTTATCACCGCGTCTTACTACCTGTCCAGGTTATACACATATAATGATAACTACTCTAATAGGGTAGGGATGAGAAAGTAAGCATTTTAGAGGTAATATACCCGCATTTGCGTGGAAGGAAAGTGGGAAACAATTCAGGAAAAACCTCCCTCAGTAGACCTGACCGGAATTCAAACTCCGGTCTACGCGTCATCAGCAAGCCAGTCTAACACACGAGTGACACCTTAGACCTTCGGCCACAGAAGTGGGTGAGAAAGATGCAATTTTAAAGGAAGTGTATCCACATTAGAGTGGAGTAGGAGGTGGGGGGTGGAAAACTAGCAACGTCAAGAAGCACTTGGAAAACCAAAATCATTGCACCCGGAGTATATTCTGAAATCGACTTCCCTGTCAACGGCATTCATTAATTTTGTGAGCCTGTTGGATAGTGTGATATGATGATATCCAATACGTCTAATAAGATATTAATATATTCCCACTTTAAGGAATAGAATAGACAGCGTTTACGGGTGGGACAACATCTGTCAAAATTAGTATGATCTGTCAAAAGTAACAGGTGCAAAACACATCTCTTGGTAAGTTATCAAGTACATGGAAGTATAGCTACAGTACAGTTTTAATTGGAAAGGCCTTGTCTGACAGTTTAAAGAATTACCTGATCTATGTATTCATACCTCAAGTAGTGTTATTTACTGCTGTCACTTTGTAAAGCTATTATCAATACCATAGTTAAGAGTTGACCTCAAAACAAAAAATTCTTATTTTATAAAAGTTTATTCCTACCAAAATCCTAATAAAGTTTCTGTTTAAACTGTCAAATAAGGTTCTTTAATGGCGACCCAACAAGAGAATCCGGTTAATATACAGTAGCCCTATGGCTTCTTTGGTGCTGACTGACAGTTCACTGCTGACTTCTGACAGTCAACATTTAGGTATATACCTAAATTTTGACTTTCAGAAGTGACAGCTGCTAAACACACGTTTTTTGCAGATCATATGGTTCGGCGTAGGGATACATAATTTGGTCTGGTAGCTTTTCAAAGCCGTCAGCTGTCAGTCAGCACCAAGAAGCCATGGGGCTACTGTAGTTTGAAAGCCACGTGCGGATAGAGCTCGCATTTCTAGAAAGTGTAATTTAAATACCTTGTATAAATTAAAAGCCCTCAAAGTCCTGTAGACCGCGGAGGAAAACAGTGGCCGCCTTTATAAGAACGTAAAGCGATATCCCAGCAACACTTGTCGATGTCCGGGCCGCCGGGCTCCTCTCTGAGGAAAACAATTGTTATTCCAGGGCACTTAAGGAAGGAAACAATAGCGCGAGGGAATCACGAGCTGCCCTCGGGGGACGGGGCCTTTCTTGACTTTCTTTGTCGGCTTATGGCATTGTAAAAATATTACGAAAAATTGAATCCCCCCCACCTTTGTGTTATAAGTGGATGACCTTTTTTTTTTTCATATAACTCAGAATGTTATAATTATTAATTGAAAATAGCTTGGTCCGATTTCTTTAATGTTGCACAGCGAAAAATGAAAGATTTATAATCGATTAGTACTGAAACTTATCCGTCCCCCCCCTCTCTCTCTCTCTCTCTTTCTCTTAAGAGGTTAACTATTATTATTGATTGGATTTTATTTTCTCCGTCTAATTGGGGCTTTTGACCTCAAAGTTTCTTTCTTTTTAGAATGGGTCTTCTAATGCTGGTTATTGCTTATCAATTAAATTAAAAAGCAACTGGGGTAAGTTGTGGTTGTGAAAATTGTAGCCTTACTCGCATAAAAAACGTTAAATTACAGTCCAGTTTTTATAAGAAGATCTAAAGGCTAGGTGGGTTGCTAGATCTACTTTCACGTGTTCATACGTAAGTCATGTGATCTGTAGATGTCACTTTTGATAGATATTACCAATACCATTAAAATAATTAAATGTTATTAACTTTGGTTGCAAAAGATTTGTATTTTCTAATAAGCCCTTTCTATGCCAAGTTTTATACTAGAGATTTCAAATAAATCTCTTGTAAGAATAGGTGTTCTACATAGTGGGGAGGGGGGTTCAAAGGGTCAGTTGACCCCCCTGTGAAAGTTAGAAAATTAATATAAAAAACAAAATGAAAGTTCAAATTTTAGAGAAAAAAAAAACAACACATATAAATTATACAATTTTGTATATTTTTACGTGCAGGCACCTCTTAAGCCGGGTCCACACGTACGTTATTCGTCCAAGTTTATTCAATTTTCGACATGACTCAGGCAAGTGTGGAAAAAATATTCGTTTTTACGTACAAATATTTGTCATGCATGGCGAGTAACGAACATTGTTCCGCGTAGAGACGGTAAACTACCACACATCAAAGAAGACTAATAATCGCCTGAGAGCATTTCATCCATGAATACTGAATATAGAGTATGTATGGACAGCAGGAGCGGCGGGACTGTGGGGGACTCTACCCCCTGGAAATAATTTGCCCATCTCTGGAATAAACTACCCCCTAAATATATTTCAAATCCTCTCATGTTATCGAATATGAAGCTGAAAGATGGCCTTAAATTAAACTCCAAATGACTTTTAGATGCATTTTATTGTTAAAAATTGGCCGGAGAAGACCGCATCAAATAACTACTAGACTAGAGGCTTATAACTGGCAGAAAAAATCAGACGAGGGAAGCTATTTAGAGCTTCCAAGGTGATCCAAATTTTAAAAATGTTTAGGGAGGGACAACTCCAAATAGCTTCGAGAATCTAGATGCATGCCATTTTGAAGAATTTTCAAGGAAGAACCACCCTAAATAGCCTAATTTCTCAAATAATTCAATCTTCAAAATTTTGTCTGTGGAAGACCAGTTCAAAGATTATATTCTAGAGGTATCTAATTATTGTTAAAAACTCAGGTGAGGATCACTTTAAATAGCATCGAGAGGCATCCAAATCTAAAAAAATTATCGGTGAGGAACACTTTATATGGCTTATAAAAATTTTTTTTTAAACTCAAGGCGAAGACTATTCATACTTCTAGAGTGAACCATTTTCAAAAAATTGAAGGAGGGCCACCCCAAATAGTTTATAAAAATTATCTGATTTTAAAAACATTTGAGAGGATAACCACGGTTTAAACTATATATAAGATCAAATATGATTGGGAAATTATTAAATGGCTTTAAACAGGAATCTAACATTGTAATCAACTATGTTACTGGTATTTATAATTATGATCCCCTCATGAAAATGATCTGGATCCACCCTGGTTGCAAACCCTATTATTAAAAACAGCCTTTATAATAAAAGAGGAGCGGTTTATCGAACCTTTATGTGTAAGCATTTATGTAAATTGTTTAATTCCCTACCATATATTGGCTAAAGCTTAGTAGACAATATAGATAAAATACCGGTTTTAAGCTTAACGACGCGTTAAGGGGGTGGTCAACAACTATTGTCCTCCCTTGTGAGCAATATAAAAAATACTTTCAAATCTGTTAAATTTATTTGAAATAAGTGTTCATTAATTTATAAACTTTTATTTGGAACATTTATTTTAATATAGTTTATACATCAAAATTACAAAATACTAATATATTTCCAGCCTCAAAATATTCTGTAATTAATCTATTAACTGTATAATATTAACAAATTTATGAGTTCATTAATTAAACTGTGAGATTTATTTGCTTCAAATTAGTTGTTTTGATAATTATACTTCATATTAATTAAAATGCAAGAACACACACATTGTAGATCTTTAAGATCTATATGGGGTAAACCAGGCTCCCCAAGACTTAATTAAAGTAACATATAAGTCAGATTTCTGGCACTCGTGGTTACTCTCTTTTTAATTTTAAACAGCAGCTTGACTTTTTTTTTATAAGATAATAAATTTGCTATTAATATATTTTCGACTGCCGAGAATAAACGGACACTATAGAAACCAAATATTAACCTAGGTCTGCTGTCGGCCACCATCTCTGATACGTCTAGTTTTTTTTTAACTTCACCTTTAATTTCTGACAAGCATAAGGAAAAAAAAAAAGCTTATTTATGCCTGCTGAGTTTTTATTATGAATAAAACAAGATTTTTTTTTTCTCTCTAAACTTCACAGCGAGATAATGTTAAAATAATATATTCCCCTAGGGGTGTATTTCACGCCATGACCTTCACCTACTTGCAAGATGCGTGTGAACCCTGGAAGTTATTGATCTGCCGCGCAGAGGGGAGAAACTGGTCCAGATACTTCCCAGCACGTGCCCAAAATAAAATACTAGGTCAAAGTTGAAGATCCCGAGGGAATATCACCACATCGCGGAACATTCTATGTTTGAAATGCATAAATAAAATCACCAGATTTATAATAAACTGTACGCGTATTTAAAACCTGATAGCTATTGATTTCAACAATAGCTCCAGGAGATCTACCCAAATTAATTCATGATGGGTTTTTTATTTTAACTTCCACACCAAGGATATAGCCAAAAATTTCAAAATATTCAAGACTAAGCCGCAATTTCAGGAAATAACCATTTCTTTTGACAGCAATTTCTGCAGTTCTAATAACCCAATTTTAATTATTTAAATGAGAAATGAGAGGGCGAAAGATATAGTTAAGGAGAAACCAAGACAGGATAGAGAAGTCATGAATAAGGTGATTCGGCCATTTTAGGAGAATGGATGTGGAGAGGATACCAAAGATGATGACAGTGAAATGGGGGATCGGGGGCAGAAGGCCAAGAGGAAGACTAATGGATAGGTAGCTGAAGACAATGCAGAGGAGTGTGGAGGAGAAGGAGAGTGTGTGAGGAGAAAGGTGGTTAGAGAAAGGTCTTAAGCTAGCTTCAAACAGACCCAGCCAGTGACCGGAAACGGTTGAATGATGATGATAAACATTTTAATGCGAGGAATTTTTTATTTAGCACCGCGTCTTACTACCCGTTCGGGTTATACGCTTAAGTATAATTAAGCAATGGGTTGAAGATTGGGAAGGTTGAAATTAGGGGAAGCGGAACCCGCATTTGCGTGGAAGGAGAGTGGGAAAACCATCTAGGGAAAACCACCCCAGTTCACCCGACCGAGATTCGAAACTCGATCCTCGGCAGTCTAACTCCAACACGAAACTAGCGCGTTAGCTAACTAGGCCAGCGAGGCAGGTTTTCGAGGATTATTAAAGTTTACAAACTTTCAGTAACGAAGCCGCCATCTATATATAATTTACGTTATCCGGTAAATATATAGATGCTATTAAGACATACGATGGTCATAAAAAAATTAAAAATGTCCTTAGCTCTCGATTTGCACAAAAATCACAAAAGTCCAAACTTAAGCTGGGTTTCACCACAATTCCTGTGACTTGGACAAACGATCTATAGAATTGATTTAGACGATTCTTCGCCTGCGTACGACTCGCTTCTGATTAAAATCCCGTGGGCCTACTGACGACAGCCCGGCTTTGTGGCTGCGGAATTATCGTTGGTTGCCCATAAGCCAGTAATCCCTCTATCAATACCTGTGAGTCCAATTAAGATATTTAATATTGTGTACATTCAATTAGTAGATTATCTAGGCCCTATTACTTGTTAAGTGTAGCCAAGGTTGAATTAGTTTGTAGGTAGTGTCGTTACATAATATAATTGTTCACAAAGTGGAATCAAGATAATTATTTAAAAAGAGTAAATTTTGTGGGATCTGTCCAAGAAATTTTGAAATATTAAAGAAAGAAACTAAAAAAAAATTAACTCTAATATAATGAAGAGAATGTGAGTTAAGTTATGTTATTGTATTTATCTGTATTTTGGGTTTGTTAATTTGTTAATTTTGATTTTATTTGAAAATGTTTAGTGAAACTTAGTCAAACGTAAGTAATACAAATTTAAAAAACCACAAACATTAAATTAAATTCACGTAAAAATCTGCACAGCTATGTATTATGTTTGTATATTAGGGGGCGGCCAGACTGAGCGAGCGACTAAAATATAAAATAGAACACATTGGTTGTAATGAAGTGGCCAGACTGGAGCGCACGAGCGAGCGACTGAGCGCGCACGCTTGAAAGATAGAACTGATTCTATTTTTCAAGCGCGCGCGCTCGACCAGGTAAAGTTAGTTTACAGGCGCTAGGCAATATTATTGTATGTTGGTTCATTGAGTGCTAGGAAAACTTCTCATTTTGACATTTTTATTAATATCGATAGGTTTAGCACACTTGCTACTAACGGCATAATTTAATTGGTAAGATCATAAACCATACTTATATGTGTATATATATATATATATATATATATATATGATATGTTAAAATACTTCAATATTATCAAAGTAGGCCTTTACAAATATGAATCACCATTAACGTGGATAGAGGATGAGAAAACCACAACAATAAATCACTTGTTAAAACCCCCCTCAGTTCACTCAGCCAAGATTCGGAGCCTCCTCGTTAACAACCAACGACAGCTATCTGCTAATCACGCGCTCACTCACACGCTTGCCAGTCTGGCCACCCAATCGCTTGCGCGCTCGCTCGCACACTTGTCAGTTTGGCCGAACCCTTACCCTTTCTGGTGGGCACGCAATCATTCAGTCTGGTTTGCCGTTGACGGGAAGGTCGTGGTCCAAATCCCAATCAGGTTGACCGAGGGTATTATTTCCTTATTAGTCTCATACCCACAAATGCTGGTGTATTTCCAATTAAATCTAACTTCCTCGTCCCTACCACATATTGGCTTAAACATACCCGTACATACATACATACATACTACACACACACTTATACACATGTGAAAACCCAAACTGGTAGAAGAAGACCTTAATTTTTTTTTAACGGGGATACAAATATTTCTGCCCCACTGAGATTCGAACCAAAGCTATGAAAGACAATTTGTAGATAAGTCCGAGGTACAGCCACCCCACACTCGGACTCTGACTCTTGACCTTCCTCGTCTCCCTCGTTTGCGATTTGAACCAGGGTCGTCTTGAGGTGGGTCACCTCACCACATTCCTGACTGGACCAAGGAGGCTGTGGAATGTCACGAAGATAGGCGCCTCCTCTAAGAATGCCACGAGCTGGAGAAAGGTGGCCGGGTCTCCCACATCACTTTCTTTGACCTACACCATTAACATAGAGTACATATTTCCTGCCTCCTACACTATGCCCGAGGACCTCCACCGTACCAGGGTTAGCAGACAAGTGAGGACCTCCACCGTACCAGGGTTAGCAGACAAGTGAGGACCTTCACCGTAACCAGGGTTAGCAGACATTAGACGTGCGAGAACCTCCACCGTAACAGGGTTAGCAGACATTAGACGCACAAGGACCTTCCCCATACCAGAGTTAGCAGACATTAGACTGAGAGGACCTACACCATACCAGGGTTAGCAGACATTGGACGTGCGAGAACCTCCACCGTACCAGGGTTAGCAGACATTGGACGTGCGAGAACCTCCACCGTACCAGGGTTAGCAGACATTGGACGTGCGAGAACCTCCACCGTACCAGGGTTAGCAGACATTGGACGTGCGAGAACCTCCACCGTACCAGGGTTAGCAGACATTAGAACGCGCGAGGACCTCCACCGTACCAGGGTTAGAAGAAAAGCGAGGACCTTCCCCGTACCAGAGTTAGCAGACATCAGACAAGCGAGAACCTTCACCGTACCAGGGTTATCAGACAAGCGAGGACCTTTCCCGTACCAGAGTTAGCAGACATCAGACAAGCGAGAACCTCCACCGTACCAGAGTTAGCAGACATCAGACAAGTGAGGACCTTTCCCGTACCAGAGTTAGCAGACATCAGACAAGCGAGGACCTTCACCGTACCAGAGTTAGCAGACATCAGACAAGCGAGGACCTTCACCGTACCAGAGTTAGCAGACATCAGACAAGCGAGGACCTTCACCGTACCAGAGTTAGCAGACATCAGACAAGCGAGGACCTTCACCGTACCAGGGTTATCAGACAAGTGAGGACCTTTCCCGTACCAGAGTTAGCAGACATCAGACAAGCGAGAACCTCCACCGTACCAGAGTTAGCAGACATCAGACAAGTGAGGACCTTTCCCGTACCAGAGTTAGCAGACATAGACAAGCGAGGACCTTCCCCGTACCAGAGTTAGCAGACATCAGACAAGCGAGGACCTTCCCCGTACCAGAGTTAGCAGACATCAGACAAGCGAGGACCTTCACCGTACCAGAGTTAGCAGACATCAGACAAGCGAGGACCTTCACCGTACCAGGGACAACACACCCCTGGGGATATAATAATAATTTAAGATGAATTAAGATATTAAACCGTTCTTTCCCGCGAGAACTAACTAAATCAATCAGGAAAGTTACTTTGGCTCGATTCCAAGTAGTCTCAGCATAATTTACTGGCTACGCATTGGTCCATCTTTATATACAAACTTGAAAGTTGTGCTGTCGGTATGTTATATGATACTAAGACAATTATAACCTGTAGCTCTCTCCTTATGTAGGTATCCAGTTTGGTTCAAATCTGTTCATTAGTTCACATATCTTTACATGCAACACATAGAATATCTACATATTTACACTAACGGGGTTGGTATCAGGAATGTAGAACTTATAAATGAACCCTATTTTCATAAAGGTGAGAAATTTAAACCATTTGGGGGGAAGGGGGGCTCAGAACACCCGGCCTGGATTTAAGCCCCAACCTACCCATAACTGTCAAACAAGACCAGATGAGAATGATTCCTAAGCCCGCGTGTCCCCCGGTAAGGTTAGCTTTAAAATTATAAGAGATATTACATACAGATGGATGCATATGACTACATAATATCATATATATATATATGTTTCTTATGAAAAAAGTAAACTAATACAAATGTTGTTAAGTCAAATTAACATTTATTTTTATTTCACTATTTTATTTAGCTAATATGTAAAGTATGTTCACCATAGTTTTTTACCTGAATTACGTTGAAAAATCATATGTTTAGGTTTTGAGTTACCAATACATTTACAATATCACTGTTTTGATATAAATGATAATTTATTTAAATGCTATATTTTACATTTAAAAAAACGTAAACTTTAGTTTTATCACACTATTCCATTATTTTATTTAAAAATATCCAATCCGAAACAATATTTTAAACATAATTAAAAGTACTTATTTTCCATTTTAGAAGGTTATCTATGATGTGTAATATAGTGTATCCATTAATACTTTTTAATACAGGCATCGTGTTTACTTGGAAAAGAGAAAATACTTGTCTTTTTTTTAAATAAAGAATGAATCATTTTATGATTTTACCGTATTTAGAAATATTTGACTGAATAAAATATGTTTATCAACTGCGTGGATGCACTATTGTAGATAACTTGTTTGCGACATGATCAATCACTTAATATAAATTCATCGGTCCACATTTGAAGCAATATTTGTTAGATCTTTTGTGAAAGTGCAGTCAATACACAATATTTTTAAGTGGAATAAAACGATAAATAAGCTTTTGTCCGACCTCAAATAAATATATAAATACTATTGGCCTAAATTACTGTGGTTAACTATCACATTCATACATTACCATATGTTGTCATCACAGCTATCCGAAGTGAAAGAGGTTAGATGTTGGCGTAGGGATACATTAAGGACTATTTCTAGTAACTTCTTGAGATGTCCTCCAAGTAAACTCGAGTGGTGAATATACTTTAGGCAATTTTAAGCATTTGCGTAATAATTTGGAGAGCTCTTGGATGTGAGTTTAGTGTACCAAAATATAATCTTTATTCGACACGAATAAAATTGCGGGCCAAGTAACTTATGTGCAATGTTTGTCAGCAAATATGTATGTTAAAAGTTTGTCAGCAAATATGTATGTTAAAAGTTTGTCAGCAAATATGTATGTTAAAAGTTTGTTTTCTCAAATGAAATGGAACCAGACACCCCGAGAGATCTCAGATTACGAACACTCGTGTCATTATTTATAGGACTTAATTTGGCATAATATCTAAAGTCCGACATACTACGTTTCAGGTCAACCTCGGCGGTCTTGGGATAGAGTGCTCACCTCAAGACCCAACGTTCATAGGTTCAAACCCAGCCGAGGTCGACAGATTTTTCTCGAGTGATATAAAAATACGTAGCGCAACTTCCTTCGGAGGGGAAGTAACGCCGTCGATCCTATATCGATTGTGGCATATAAGAGAGCTCTGGAAGATATGTGAAAATACCTTTCCCGGCAAAAATTGGTAAGCCCTTTCGCGCTCGCTCATAGAAAGCCGTGTACTGATATAATCAGTCGGTTCATAGTGTGCACGTTTTATACCTGAAATAAAAAAATACGTTTCACAACTCCCTGAAAACCAAAAAGCGTTTTCACGATGTTGACTTATCTGATATTAGCACTAGAGGAAAAACCAATTTACCAACCAGGCTATAACTTAGTATCGAGGTTTTTATAATATAAGGGTTTTTGTAATTATCTAACCCTGAAAATTAAGTTGGGGTGAAGCGGACCAGATAAAAAGCCAGTGATTTTGCAGTTTTTTATAACAAAAGATTTCTTTGTATAAAATAAATAAAATGTTGCTCCAGTACCAACTTTTAGTTTAATTTTCTTTACCTAGTGATATCAACAGGTGTTGAATTTCAGTCAAAGGTGTCTTTGAATTTAATTAAACTTTTCTCTTCATTTTAAAAGTTTGTCATCTATTTCCACTATGCTCATGACAACTGTTGATGTCACCACGTGAAGAAAACTAAACTAAAGGTTGTTATTGGAGCACTTTATTTATTTTGGCAAAAAAAAAAAAAACTTTAAAAAATGCAAAACATCTTCTCTCACATCACCTACATCCCCATCTTAAGGTTAGATTACTTAAGGCTCAAACAGAAAAAAAATCTTCTTTCTCAAAGCTAACTATTTTGATTAAATTTCGTGTCTAGGCACTGTTTAACATTAAAAAACAAAATGGTGCATCTTATTTTCCCATGAAGATTACACCAAGGCTAATTTATATACACGGACATTTTCAATTTTTTATCACATCTCCACAATTATTTAAGATAAAAAATAGCTTATCAATGCATAGAGTAGGACTCTTAAAAATAAACAGCTTTTTTTGCAAGAATATTTTGTAAAATCAATATTTTTCTAGTTAAAAGCATATATATATATATAATATAAACGAAGCTTTGGGAAACGATGAATTTATTGTTGTGCTCTTCGATGAACCGAGATGTTCCTCTATTCTCAATGTGTTTCTGTAGCAGTGTATATTATTTTATTTATGCTCCTTAGTCGAATTTGATGCTACAATTTCCGTTATGTGTATGCAACAGTGTATTTTATTTTGTTTCACATACCTCACCAGTTTTAAGTATATATCTTCATCTTTAGATAAATGAGCGAGACATTCTGTGCGGTTCACTGTACCATTTATTTTGAAAAGTGTCCCCCCTCCCCTCTCATTTTTATCGTTCTTAGGCCTATACTACCATATAATTTGGTGTCAGGATTAGGTATCATTCTATTTATCTTGGAAAAAAAAAAGTATTAGCTATCGAAATGCAAGTCATCATTTGAAAAGTAGCTTGAAATTATTGTCTGCCTCTTTCTAAGAGGTGGGTGAAAAACCCCTCCCCCCCTTTCCACTTGGACTCGTTAACCCCCTGGCCTATATTCCAGACATGGCATCTGTTATGTTACTTCTGACAAGAGTGATTAGTTACAATATTATTCTGGTCTGTGAATCGTGATGGATGTTGGGCCGAGCTCGAGGGAAAGCAGATGTTACAGTTTGATTGTCCTGCATGAGCAAGTGGTGTTATCTCTTTTGACACACGATGCTATGGTCATACATTTTTATTGTTATTTTTTCACCTGTTTACCGCAACTTACCGCCCGTCCGGAGGATCCGCGAACTTTCGCTAATTGGATTAGGTATGAGAAAGGATCTAGTTAGAGGATCTTAGCCGAATTTGCAAAGAGGGAGAATGTGAAATGATTAAGAAAAGCATCTTACCACACCCAGCCATAATTCGAATCCCGACTACCCACATGGATGAAGGCCAAATTTATAATAAAACGTTCTTGCATTTGCGCATCAATAAACAGTGAGGAACCATTTAGTAAAAAACAAATCTTCAATAGGCTACACCCACGTCAGAATTCGAACCATAACTACCTCATCACCGGCAAGCCAAATGAGACTAACTTGACAATTTAGTCCGCGTGCCCACCGGTGTGGAAAACCATAGACTGTGAGTAGGTATTTTACTCGCTTCGGTGGTCACATGATCTAAGACGCCACTCCCGCATTAGACTAAACTGCCAAATATTGGGAGATCGGGTAAACAGACTAATTTTTCCTAAATAATTTCCCACTTTCCTTCCATGCAAATGCGGATAGATTATATCTAAAATGCTTCCTTCCTCACACCCACCTCAATTAGTGTAATTATCATATATGTGTACAACCTGAACAGGTAGTAAGATGCGGTATTAAAGAAAACTACCAGTAGAAGCCACAGCGAGAAAGCCGGGGGTGGCCAAGGTCCACGCGCACGCCTAGGTACGACACACATTAATTATAATTAATTCCGTACGCACAATGAAGCATGATAATTTTCATTGTTCTGTCCCAAGATGGAGACGTCCAAACGGACGCCTCCGTGACAGCTGATTTGGGCAAATAAAGGTGTCTTGAAAGGGAGGCAAGAGTTGAGAGCACGTGATTCTGATTACGTCACTACGAGAACCGAAACACACCCATTAGAAACCCCCTTTCCACCCCCCAACCCTGATTTTATTTTAATCCACTAAACTCTCTCGAGTTATTAGAGACTGGGATATTTATTTGGGTTAACGGTGAATACAGCGGCTTTTAAATTTAAAAAAACGTGTTTAAGCCAAACTTTGCGTCGCACCGGTGGTCACACGGTCTACTAAAACGTCGGGTATCACAATAGATGGGATTGTCAAGTTTCGGATTTTGAGCAGAGTATGCTAAGGATGGTTTTACACATTTTATTTGCATCATTTTGGGTTTCTTATCTCTTCACCACGAGAATGCTGGGACAGTTTCTATAATCTACGCTCCTCACCCACGTATTTATCCACCCTACTACCCTTTGTGGCTGTACGCATATATATGCTAGTCTGGTATGTATGGGCGGAGAGAGTGTGTGGGACATCCTTGAAGAAAAATCACTCTCAGAACACTCGGCCGGGATACGAACCCCGCACCGGTAATCCAGTCCAATGCGAGAGTGACGCGTTAAGACTATGCGACCACCAATGCGGGTCAAGTAGGTTTGTTAGTTTCGCGACTAACTAGTATTTTCATCAGCCACGGCGGTGGTCTCACGGTCTAAGCCGTGGTATACCACATGTCTTTCATCACTGTGGTTTTCCTACCCTCTCTCCACGCTATTAAAGTCGTGTTTTCTTTATATCATTCTCCCAATCCCTACTTTCTAGATTAAGACGTTAATAACCTTGTGGTTGATCGCACTAAGAAAATAATAAGGTTTTTTGTACTTGATAAGCTTTTCTTGGATTGATAGTCAACAAGCGTAACAGGGTTGATACCATTCTTAAGTTTTGAACTTTTCTGACTTTTACGGGTTTCTCAGACTAAAAATTATGCATTTTCCCAATATTATATATTCAAAGGTATACTATCATTAATTCAATTGCTTTCACCCTAAAATGTTTTTTCAAGGGTGAGTAAAGACAAATATAATAGTGTTCTTCTCAAAATCACATAAATTGGAGATTAAACAGTTATTAATACAATTTTTTTTAATATCTGAAAATTCCGATGACTTAAAAATTTTCCTTGATTTCGATCATTTTCTCACCCGTATTTCGATTAAATTTCTACTCTGAACGTCTTATGGTTTCCGGTGCGTAACAACCCTAAACACCCTATGGTTTCCGGTGCGTAACAACCGTTAACACCCCATCGTTCCTTGTGTAACAACCCTTAACACCCATAGTTCACTCTTATTCGCACGAAGACCATGCACCCCTGTGACTTGAGCGGTTGAAGAGACCGAATAAAGATGTTGGCTCTTTTTGAAAACTTTTATCCCCTTGTCGCTAATGGAGAGGTTTAAGTGTCCCTTCACCAGAGGGGTTGTGCCCCAAACAAGTATCTCACTAAGTGCGAGAGGGATTTTAGCTTTCATATTTAATCGTTTAATTCCTCACCCCAATGTTCATTCATCGTTTATTCCTCACCCACACTTAGCCATGCCCTCACAAGCACTTTAGATGTCTTGTTTTTGTGTATTTTATTAGCTCAGAGTTTTTATTGGTTCTTGTGACGGTAATGGCCGCTTTTGCATAGACGTGTCTGTAAACTCAGATCATAATAACCACTATCATTAACTTCATTTCCTTTTTACTAACGAACTTAAAATCAGTTTACTGATTAAAAAAATATAAGTGAGCAAAAAAAGATAAAATTCATTAATATTTACAATGAGAAACAAAACTATAAATTAATAGTTACATCGAATAAGATTAAATACAAATGGTTTAAATTGATTTTTCATAAAATGCTTGCCAGCAGTTCAAAATTAGTAAAAATAGTTAGCATTGAAAATATACAAATAACGTTAAGGTTACTAAAACTATCTTACATTATCTTTGGATTCCAGTGTAGAAGATGAAGAGTAGAAACAAATAAAAAACAAAATCTTTAATGAGAGGGGAAAAATATAAAAGATTATAAGAAAGCACTTCAAAAGTAGTTGGTTTCAGATTAATTAGTTATAATAGTAATAAAAATATTGATTATTGTAGTAATAATATAAGAGCCTTTCTTTCTTTCATCAGTAATTTTTATTTGGTTACCAATATACAGGAAACAAACTTAAGTAAACATAAAAGAATAGTTACTTTCACCGACCCTTAAGGTTCTCGGAAGCAGAAATATAATTGTCAAAAATAATTTTTTTTTTCAAAATTGTTTATCCCCAAATGGGGTACATATCATCATGTAGTGGGAAAATAAGAAAGTCCTCCCACGTGGCACATATGATCTAATTGATCTCTTTCTGATGGCGAATGCTTAAAAGAGTTAAATTATGAAGAGATTGAAGGTTGGATCTTTTTTTTTCCAACGAGTCTTAATATCCGTCCGAGTTTTACGTATTTTAATTACGAAAGTGGGGTTAAGGATGAATAAGGCAGAATTTAGCGGAAAATCTACCTGCAAATGTATGGATGGAGAGTGGAAAACTATTTAGGGAAAAACCACCCTAAGTACACCAGGACCTGGTTTCGAAGCCCTACATCCAGCCCACGTATCCGCCGTTGCGGGTTCCTCATCATTGTTATTTTAAATTAAAAATATTCATAGACGAACCTACGTAAAAGAGGAAGGGTTGGTATTTTGACTACCATAAACACCTCCTTACGCCAAAACATTAAATCGAGTTGAATTGTGGTAATAGATTTTTAAAATACAAACCTGTTTTTTTTCGTTCAACATTAATATTATATTTACTACTGTATACTATTAGTAAATATTCCATAACTATTGATAATATTTATCAAAAGTAACTGTATCAAACCACATGACTTGACACACACATAGGTGATAATAGTTTTGGTAAATTTTACAACTGTCAAAAAAAGTTCATTTCAATCGGAATCTGATTTTTTGTTGTAGCAACTTACTCATTTGGCAAACAAGAATGTTTTTTATCTACCTCTCCTCTTTCCCTATTCCTCCTAGAGTTCAACCCTGTGCGAGCTAATGTAATCATTTAACAGCGTGTTGTTAAAAAAAAACTTGTAAAGGAATTAACTCACAAACCCGAGTGCGACGGTAGACGCAGGTGTTGACGCGATCACGTGACCATCCAGCCAAACACCTTCTGGCAACACCGCTAATTATTAATTACACCGCTACCGCTAAGAGGCGCTAGAAGATGTCCACAGAGCAAGCGGAAAGTACCCATTTCTTAAGAGCATTCTCACCCCACGGGAAGAGCGTAACTTAGTGAGGTGATGCGTCACGAACCAGACGTCATCGCATCGTGGTGCGGAAACCTGCAGTATTCCTTAGATAACACTGGAATTGTGACGAGTAAATACACTTTTCCATATTTAAAAAATGCAATTAAATTTTTTTAAATGAGAAAAATTATTTCACTCATTTTAAATCCGCTGTCATCAAGTCAACGATAATGAAAGCTGCATTTAAATATTACCTTTGGTTCGAGCGTAATCGTGTACCCAGCATTCCACTTAGTCGGCCATTTAAACCTATTCAATGACCCGCCTCGGTGGTCGAATGGTATAATACGTCACTCCCACAATATATTAGACTGCCGATGACGGGAGATCGGTGTTCTAATCTTGGTTGGGTATATTAAGGTAGTTTTACTTTACACCCACAACTGTTTCCAGCCTGTGGACTGGGTCAGTCTTTTATTCACGTCATATAATCTTCCACTACGAGCTTGCTAGGCCTGTCGTAGCTTCGTATGCCTTATAAACTAACTTAAAGACCAGGACAGACACAACATCGTTAATTCATCACTGTGAAAGGGATGAACCTCCATTTCACGAGCTATAAATCTTTCGGCAATGCCAGGAATCGAACCCAGGACCCCTTAACTCAGTAGAGACACACGCTACCGACTGAGCTAAGGTGCCCAATATTCTGAGGTAGTAAGGTGTTATTTTCCTAAATTGTTTTACCCTCTACTTATACGCAGATGCAGGTACACTCCCTTTAAATTTAACATAATCTTCCCAAATATATTAGCGTAATTAGTACATATGTTTAACCCGAGCGGTTATTAAGAAGACGGGCTATATACAAATTAAATAAAACATCGATCAAGACACCTATTGCCGAAATAGAGCGATTAAGAGTTTCGGCACTTGGTCTAGAAAAACTGGTTTGATTCCAACTAAGTATTAAATATTTTATAATTCGTGTATATGCTAATGTAGTTAAAATTATTGTTTATTGTTGTTATGGGTGCATGGTCTATGTTTAGAAAGTGTACACTAAGTCTTCAAAAATAAATAAAACTGCCACTACTATACTTCTTTCCTACACAGGTTTAGAAGTCAAAAGAGGAAGGAAAATACAATTTCACGTGAAATATTTTTACTCGAGTCATGACATTTTACGATATGGCAAGTAAAGGGGTGTAGTACAGGGGTTGGGGGGGGTCGAGTAAGTAAAGTTGCTACTGGCATAAAACTTACACGGGAAAAGGGTATCGGTTGGTGGGGTTATCGTGGAGGCTCTACTTATTCAAGTGATTTCTGCTATCGATCAGTCGAAAGGTGGGGGGCGCCTTCGAGGTTTCTATGGGTTTTTTCCAGATTCCTCAAGGAACTCCTGGAGCAACTTGGGGTGAGGGGAAGAGGAAGGAGGGTCGAAGTTGCGCGAAGTTGTCCTTTGGAAAATAGTCGACGCGTACGCTCCAGAAACATTCTTGAAAGTTAAACTATCCTAAAGAGCATTCACATTATTTTGAAATAATGTATCTCTCTTCCGTGTCTGAGACTTAAGGTCGGATGTAAGGGTAGGCGAGAAAAGGCCAATTTTTTTTTTAATATTTCTTATAGCAAAACTTTTTTTTGGTCAAAATAAATCAAATATTGCTCCAGTAGAAATACAGAGTTTAATTTTCTTCACATGATGACATCGACATTTTGTTAAATATCTGTCAAGGGTGTCCTGTAATTTAATGACAATTTCTTTTCCTATTAGTTTAAAATGTTTCTTATCTAATGCCGCTAGCTCATGAGAGATATTCAACAACTGCTGTTGATATGACCATGAGAAAAAAAAATTAAACTCAAATGTTTTCACTGGAACAATATATTATTCATTTTGGCCAGAAAAGTGTTTTGATATTTAAAAAAATGAAAAAAGGTGAACTTTTAAGTCCCCATTCACTAAACCTTAATCTAGCGTAATTCTCAGATAAATAACAACCAGATCACAGACCATGAATTTATCACATAGGGTTAAAGAGTTGTGGTGTATAAACAAATCCCAATTGACAATTAGTGTTGGTATTTACGAGAATCGAACCCGAAACCCTTATGTCGTTTATAGACCCTCTACAGATGATTTTAGACGTCAGTCAACGTCAGTTTTAGTTTTAGTTAAATTAGAAACCATGAATCCCCAGCACCGGTGAGCAAGAGGTCTAAATGTAAAACTGATTTATTCTGGTCTGTCGGTGACAAGAAGTTCGGGGTTAGTAACAGGACTGGGTGGGTGGTTTCCCTCTCCGACCGTGCAACTGTAGGTACACATCTTCTAAATTCAACCTTCTTCATCCCTAGATCACAAACGTAATTAGTAACCTATAGCGTATAACATGAACAGTTATTAAAACGCGGTGCTAAAAAAAACCTAAGCTTTTGTTTGCGTTCCTCCCAATGTAGGCCTATAATAATTTATTTTTTTTGACAAGTTGCTGCACCCAAAAGGTTGAAATTAGCCTGAGAGACAGCTGCGACTCATATTCTGTGATCCCGAAGGTGTAAAATCGGTCGTTCAGTGAGGTCCATGACATTATTTCAACACAAGACGGACCATTCAGCATAACTCGAACCACCCATGTTATAGGCAGTGTATCTTCAGTGTTATCCTGGAGTAGAGTCTATAATATTATAACATTGTTATACGTCTGACTTTTCTAAGGGACTTGGGGAGAGTCACCTTCAATTTAAAGCTATGATATTGTCATTTATGTCTATAAATGCCACATGGGAATATTGTTTTAAAAAAAGTAAAAAAGGTGTGTTAGCTCGAGCAGTTTGTGCCGATTCTTTTGGGCGAGTTTTTTTTCCAGTCACTTGAGGAGGATGGCATTATACCTACAGTTAATGTTCAAAGGAAGGAACTTTTGGTACAAACATAAAATTTGCTGTCACCAAAATTGACAAAATTTGTATTAGTGTTATTTTATATATAGTGATCATATCTATCTAAAGTGACAGCTGAAAATCACATGTCCTGACATATGAAATGTTTTAAGGTTTTAACGTACACTCTATGAACTGACTTATTATATCAGCGCACGACTTACAAACTAACCTAAATCTAGAACAAACATAACACCAGTCCCCCGCCTTTTACTCATCACTGTGAAAGGGGGAACACACATCAAAAAAACCTCCATGGCCTCAGCCCTCAATTGAGCCATACCGACCAAGAGGCCGACGTATGTTGGCGAAGATAGTGCCAACTTTTGCTGATAGAGGGTGTCATGTGGTCCACACAACGAATCCTTCGGCCATAAATCTCCGTTTTCTAGACCAGAGCCGCTACTTTTCTCATTCAAGAGGCTGAGTTGGACCCCGTTACAGACTCACTGCTTTACAGAAAACCTGGAAGAGCCAGGATAGAACCCGGGACCTCTGGATCTGTAGCGTCAAGGGACTCTGACCAGAGAGGCGGTCGTGGCCCACATTACACCAATAACCGGCCCCGTGGTATGGTGGTCAGTGCACCTGGATACGAACCTAGGAGTCCCGGGTGAGATTCCAGGCTAGTATCTTGGGTATTTTTTCTCTTATGGCGATGTATCCCAACGGTCACCAGGGGTTGGTAAATTAGGGTTAAGTTAAGACTCCCACTGGTCCACACTCCATAACACAATCACCATATTTCTTTGCGGGTACGTTTAGCTATACCTCAGTTTTAGCTTATGGGTGCTGACGACAGCTCACAGCGACTTTGATGGCTTTGAAAGCTACCAGACCAAATTATTATCCCTACGCGAACGTATGATCTGCAAAAAACATGTGTTTAGCAGTTGTCACTTCTGACAGTCAAAATGTAGGTATATACCTAAATGTTGACTGTCAGAAGTCAGCTGTGAACTGTCAGTCAGCACCACATAAGCTAAACTGAGGTATAGATGACCTCCATAGAGTACCCTGGCAACTTTCTGTGCCACAGAGTGGCGAATAGTCTACATACAGACGACCGAAGTGGATGCCATACGCTAAAAAAAAAGCCATGCCTGTAATCGAAACCGGTACTCTTGAGATCAGTAGGCAGATACGCTACCGACTGAGACGAGATGTCGGACAAGTACTAAAGGAGCTGTCAGATAAGCCCCTTCAGTCAGTCATGGCGTCGTATCGTGGCCGGGCCTTGCTGTGGTGTGGTGCTTCCTTTGCGAGCTTTAATACCTAAACTGAGTTTTATATAGTTCATTGATAATAATTATTATTATATTAAGGTGTTTATTAATTTCTAAGATAAAATATGTCACCTAATTTTAAAATAACACAACGCCAAGAAAATACGATTAGTACCATTCAACCAAATAGAATAAATCAAGAGATTATGATCGAAATAATCGCGTCAACCAAGTGTCACGTGACAACCCACATGTCCAACAGTAACGGACGCAACTCCCGTTGAACCCTCCACCCTAAGGACCACCTAGTAGGACCTTGTTCCCGCGGGCCCTCGGCTCATCAATCATTCATAACGATGCCGAAATATCCGCGAGTCGTTTCTTCTTTGTTCTCTCTAGCTCACCCGTACGCGATCCGAGAGACCCCCCCCCACCCCCCCTTCGCCCCGGGCGAACAACGATAGAATTAAAACAAAGAGAGGAGAAACGAGAATGTGTGTCTTGACGTCTTTTATCTGTCAGGAGATCAGTGACACGTCTGTATGAGCTAATACCTTCTATTTACACACATGTCGCAAAGTTACAACTCGTGAATAACAAGATATAAGTATGTTTGACGATTGTGTCCATATCTCAAATTGTTCACTTCTAAGGTGGGGCTTAGGGAACGCGAGTTAAGGGCAGTATTTTCGCGGTTTTTTATATTATCATCATCAGCACCACATCCTACTACCCGTTCAGATTATACGCACTTACGCTAATTGTGTAATGGTAGGGTGATTGTGAGATGAAATGGAGGACCTACAGTTTAACGTGGGATCCGAACCACGGTGGAGGCCTGGCATTCCACACATTCACAAGTTGTGATTAATACACGTCTTGTCAGAGGTGAAGGAAGGGTTTGGCAATAAGATAAATCCGTGCCGGAACCGAGGATTGAACCCCGGGCCCCCAGCACAGAAGTCTGACACCTTACCTATACCACCAGGTCACCTGCAGTTCTTATAGTGCAAATCTTTTTGTCCATAATAAATAAAATATTGCTCCAGTAGAAACACAAAGTTTATTTTCTTAACATGTGATATCATTATTTGTTGAATATCTGTCACGAGTATAGCAGCATTTGATTCGATACATTTTAAACGAAGAGAAAAGGTTGTATATAATTCTAGGACACCTATGACAAATAATTAACAACTGTTGAGGTCACCATGCGTAACAAATTAAACCAAATGTTTCTACTGGAACATTTTTTTTATTTGGCAAAAAAAAAAGTGTTGATATAAAAACTGCAAAAACACTGCCCTTAACTCGAGTTTCCTAAATCCCCAACCTTAACAGGGATCCACCTCGAATAATACTTATCCTGAAATTTTAGTGTAATTCATGACTAGATAAGATATTTTTTTCATTAAAAAGATGTAAAAGCTACGTCCACATTTAAAGTCTCTATCCACAAAGTCATGTGACTTGGCAAGTTGTGTCAATTTAAACATTTAAAGCCAAAAGTTTAGATTTATAAATATTCCCCGGCAGGGTTTAGTAGCGTGATGGCTTGTTATGGTGTGGATGGTCCGAACAGACAATAATGAGACCCAAATCAGTGGACACGCAGAATAATCACCAAGCTCACTTAATCTGGTTTGCCGGCGATTGGAAGACCGAGGCTAGAGTCAAGGTCAAATGTACATTTACCCGCCTCGGTGGCGTAGTGGGCTAACGCGCTAGTCTTGTGTTGAGTCAGACTGCCGAGGACGGGGAGATCGAGGTTCGAATCTCGATCAGGTGAACTGGGGTGGTTTTTCCTAAATGGTTTCCACTCTCCCTCCACGCAAATGTGGATTAACTTCCTCTAAATTCAACCTTCCCAACTCTTAATTCACTAGCGTATAGCCCGAACAGGTAATAAGACGAGGTGATAGATAAAAAAAAACTAAAAAATGTACATTTTTTCTCGCCTTGTCTGGGGCATCCGAATTTATCTCTACTAATGAAGTAGGGAAGAAAAGTGTATAATGCAGAGGAAATGTGCCCTCATTCGTGTATAGGGAGCAGAAACCATTGAGGAAAAGCCACCCTCAGTACACTAGACCGGTATTCGAACCACGATCTCCCCGTCATCGGCAGTTCAGTCTATTGCGAGACTAAAGTCTTAGACCAGTTGACCACAGAAGAAGGCTACCTAGAGTCTAATCTGTAATTTAAATTATATCTTTGAAATAAAAGCTAGTTAACTCTAAACAGATTTTTAAAAATTCAAAGATTTTTCAAAAATGCCTCAAATAATTTTGTTTAAAATGGATATCCGGGGAATATTTTACGTGACAAAAAAACAATGTCTGGTTTTTCGGAGAAAAATTAATATAAGACTAGTTTATTGTTGAGTGATTTAAAAAAAAATGTGTTGTTACAGTCGCACATCCTCTCATTTTGTGTATTATGGCTTCGAAGATCATTTTCAAAAATAGGTTTTGATTAAGCTACCCTTTAGTATATTATCCGCATTAAACACATCATCTTGTTAGTCACCATCACCCTTTATATATAAATTATAAACCAAGTTGTTCTAAATTAAATTATTTTTAATCCACCCTAAAATTATTTGTAATAATAAAAACGCATTTTTATTTATCATGAAAAACTAGTCCCAGATTCCCATTTTGAATTCAATTTTCAAGGTGAATTTAAAAAAATCCACACAGACAGAATTGTAAAATCCACTTTTATGGGTTCGTGTCCAAATAATCTCGTCATAATCTCGAGCTCGATTTTTTTACGATCATAATAGGTCTCTTGATATGAAAAAATAAAGTTATATTTTAAAAACAGCTTTTACGATTTTTTTATCAATTTTATTTAAAGATTGTTTAAAAATATTTTAATGGTTATTCTTGTGAGGAAAACGTATCTTTGGGTAGCTTACGTATCACTTATTTTAACAATGTGTTGCAAACTATAATAAACTATATTAGAAAATATATACGATTGTCTCTTATCATTTATTTGTTTTAATAAAAAAGTTGTCTTAAAATTAAACTATTTTACATTAAAGCTTAAAAAGCTTTATCAATATTTACAAGAAGTTTAATTTTACAGTAGTACAAATAATGATTGTTCTAATAATAATAGAACACATAAAAGAGTAGATATCTATACATTTTAAACAGCTATCAGAAAAGCAGAAAGTTAAGTTCTCAAATTGTGATAAATTGGGTACTAAACCTAGTTTAATATCTCTGTATATGTTATATACCACTCAACCTGAATCCAATAAAAACACACATTAATAAAGAAGGTACTCCATCTTTCCATCCACGTTTAAAAATTCAAGCATTCAAACCGTTTTGATAATTAAGTTAACGGGCCTCGAAAAGTAGGGTGCAGTGAAAAGAAAAGACTCGTTCTTAAAAGTCCACTGTCCTCTGCTAAGCAGGTTGTTCCAGCCGTAAGATACAGGTACCCAGTTCGTGACTCGGAGAGACATTCCAGCCCGTTGCAAGGCCTGACGTTCAAGACCACGTGACCGTCGGCGCTGTTCAAATTGGGGTTTAAGGTGTGATGGAAAGGGAACGCGAGAAAAGGCAAGGGTTTTTGCGGTTTTTTTGGAACAAAACTTTTTTTTTGTTGGCCAAAACAACTTAAATATTACTTCAGTACAAACATAAAATTCAATTTTCTTAACATAATGACTTCAAAATTTCTTGAATATCTGTCAAAGGTGTTCTGAAATTTAATGACAATCTTTTCTCTTCATTTAAAAAATTGTGTTAAATAGTGCCGCCATTCTCATAATGGATATTCAGGAACTATTGATATCAACAAGTGAAGAAAATTAAAATGTTTGTACTGAAGCAACATTTTATTTATTTTGGCCAAAAAGGTTTTTCTATAATAATATTTAGCACCGCGTCTTACTACCCGTTCGGGTTATACGCTTAAGTACTAATTACGCTAACGGATTGGGGATTGGGAGGGTTGAATTTAGAGGAAGTGAACCCGCATTTGCGTGGAGGGAGAGTGGAAAACCATTTAGGAAACCCCCCAGTTCACCCGACCGAGATTCGAACCTCGATCTCCCCATCCTTGCGATCGAGCTCAACACGACTAGCGCGTTAGCCAACTACGCCACCGAGAGGTTTTGCTATAAAAACTAGAAAAATCCTTTTTTCGCTTCCCCTACATCCCACCTTAAGCACGTAATTCAGTTCAAAAGCTTCTAAAGAGATTCAGTAGTGAGAGGAATAGGATGCATAAAAAGATAAGGACGGCACACAAGTTACTATGGAATCAAATATTCTCTAAAAAAAACAAGAGCGAGTTCGTGCCCGTGTGTGTTATCCCTCCCATAGCCCCTAATTATGTAAGGCGTGCCAAAAAAAAAACAGCGGTACCTACCATACAATTATTTCAGGGAAAGGAAATAAACACTACAAATGTTTGCAACAGTGGGAAAAAAGCGATACCATCCTCCTCGTATTTGCATGTTAAGAAAGTAGAAATTTAAACTATCGAATTTTTTTTTTAGCATCCCGGTGTAAAAAAACAAAAAGGATGAAGATAAGGCTTTATTTTATAAGGTGTAACACTTATGCGAAGCTCCGTCCTCTACTCTAACGTGTGAGTTTTTAGGAAGGGTACATCCGTTTCCACCTGCAGAGTTCTTTTTAATCAGGTCGTTTACGAACAATGTTACGATGTTCACTATTTTACGATCAGCTGGACTAGCGAAAATGCTTTTCACAAACTGTTCTAAATAAACATTTATAGAGCCTTTGAAAACGGAGCAGAAGCACAGATTCCAAGATAGTTGAAGACTTCCGTCAGCTATTTCTTACTGTAGTGGCGGAGTGGGGAAGGAAAGAGGGGATAGAACCATCTCCCCTCCCCCAGAAAGAATTTCGACCCCTTTGGAAACTGCACCATCTTTATTTATTCCACTCCTTTTATGTTATTCTTGAATATGATAGATTAATAAACTAACTTCAAAAATCGAAGCATTTTCAATAGAGTAAAAATATCATCAATTAACTGTTTAAAACACTCTTGGCTGGCCGCGTGGTCTAACGCGCTACTCTCGTAGTAGAATAGACTGCCGATAACGGGGAAATTGAGGTTCGAATCTCGATCGGGTGTACTGAGGTTCATTTTTCCAATATTGTATTCCACTCTTCTCTATGCAAGTGCAGGAACATTTCCTCTAAATTTAACCTTCCTAATCCTTAAAACCATTAGCGTAATTAGTACATAAGCGTATAACTCGAACGGGTAGTAAGACTGGTGCTAAAAAAATAATTAAAAATCACGTGTGTATGTGTCGGAAATATGTCTATGCTCTCTCTTATGAAACGGGAAATGTGCACATTTTCCAATATCAACTCAAAGGCATCTTCAAATTCTGTAGACAAATTTAATTTTTTTTATTTCAAAACATTAAATTCGCTTTTCGATGGCTGACGTAAGCTAAATCACTCCACACGAGCCACGCCCAGTTTTTTGTTACCATCACCACGTCTCAATACCTGTTTGGGTTATACTCATATATGCTAGATACTATATTTGTTAAAGATGAGGAAAGATTAATTTAGAATAAGTGTACCTGCATTTGCGTTGAGGGGAAATGTAAAACCACCCTCAACACACCAATCAGGATTCAAAAACCTATCTCCTCGTAATCGACACTGCAGTCTTATTGCGAGAGTGACGACTTAGACCATTCCACCACCGAAGTAGATCAGGCCACAGAGTCATAGGGCCGTCGACGTAAATCATATAAGCGCATCGTCGTAATCTTTAGTTCGGTCCCGTAATCGAAAAGAGGTGTAAGTGAAGTCCCTTGTCCGTCAACAACTATTTTCACTCACGGTATCTACGAGAAAGTATTCATGCTCTCATCTCTCTCTCGCTCTCTCCATTTCTTAAGAAATAATTGGATTGTTTTTATCATCGGTAACGACCATTCGATTACAATCCCTGGACCTCTTTCACATCGAGGCGGAGGTTTCGTCCAACGTACTCGACGTTAATACGTCCACTCATTAAAAACACGCACGAACACAACAACAAAGGCATCATTATAAAGGTCACTTTTTTTTTTTTAGATTTGTCCCCGTGAAAGGAACAACCCCCTCCTCCCACCACCCATCCGAAGAAAAATTATAGTCCGGATGAAAATAACGACTCATTGAGATTTTTACCATTTACCTCAGTGATTAGATGTGACTTTCTATCGATCGAAAAGAAATAAAAGAATGTGTAGTAACGTTTAGACATTTTCTACGGATATTTAAAATGAAATGCACCTCTTCTTTTGAGTGTAACCAAAAAGACTGTATTTTTCATATTAATGATATTTAATTTTTTTTCCAGACCATATGCGAAAAATAACTGAACGTAGACACATCCGCATGATATTGTGAGAGGCGACTCTTGACTATCCGTGACGAATATTTGAAGACTGAGGGAGAAAGGAGGAGACTTTCATCCGGACGGTAATCGCGACATCATAAGAAACGGCGTGACAGCCTCAACGTGCATATGCGCGAGAAAATAAAACAAACGGCATCCATCATCAGGTAAAAAAAAGAGAGAGAGACGTGGGGGGAAGACATGGCCGAAAGAAAGTTGAGACCACACGTGAAAAGATCGTTTAGTGGCCGTAAGAAGAAACATAACATTTTATAAGGAAACATTTTGTAGAGGGCTGGCGGAAAGGATATTGCTGAGGACTTCAGCTTTGTTGACCGGTGCTGACCGGGACTGTGACTTTAATCATAAGCAAACCTTCCTTTAAGAAGAGGTAAACTAGCAAACATGTTTTTTAATTTATGCTAACTATGTTGCCAACGTTCAAAATTAAAAGAATTAACTATTTTTTATGTTCAAATATACGTCAAATCTAATTCTGATAACCAAACGCAGGACCTTGGGTTAGTGCATCAATGCTCTTAGCAATGAGCAATTTTGCTTTGCCCGGGCTTATTTTTTAAGGCGGGGATGTAGGGAAGCGAGAGAAGGTCCGTGTTTTTGTAGTTTTAATACAAAAACTTTCTTTGGTCTAAATAAATAAAATATTGCTCTAGTAGAAACATAAGTTTAATTTTCTTCACATGGTGTATACTAACAGTTGTTGAATATCTGTCAAGAGCATAGGGGGATTAGATGAGAAACGAAGAGAAAAAATTGTCATTAAATTCCAGGACACCCTTGACAGATATTCAACTATTGAGGTCACCATGGGAAGAAAATTAAACTATGTTTCTAATGAAGCAATATTTTACTTATTTAGGCCATAGAAATGTTTTGATATAAAAACGGCAAGCACATTTACCTTTTCTCGCGTCTCCTACACCCCCCACTTAAAAAGAGTCCGTATCACCCCATAGATATCAACTAACTTAGGTAGACAATACAACTCGAATCAGACGTCACACCGTGGTGATATTTTCTGTTTAGTACTTTAAAAAACATAGGGGCTTAGACCAATGGAACTGCTTTACCGTAATTTAATAAATATAGCAAAATCAAGAAAGTATAATTTTAAAACTATAAAACTGTTCACAAATTCGATTTAGCCAGGTAAAGAATGCATAAAACCGTAATTCAATGAGTTTTCTAGTTTTAGCGAACTCCTCACCATCCTATCCTGATTTCTTGGATAAGATAACTATAGGATATACCAGGGGTCTCCAAACTTTTTTCTATGCGGGCCACATAATATATTTTACACATTTTCGCGGGCCAAAGTAACGTTCACCTGTTCTTCAAGTAGCATTATTTTTGCCCTGATTGCCTTGACATGCGCGAATAGATCACAAATTAAATTTGTTTCAAAATGCTAATTTAAATTCAAGTCATATGGCCGGTCAGATCTGTAAAAAAAAAAAAAAAAAAAAAAAAAAAAGAGAGAGAGAGAGAGAGGCCCCTTTAAAAAGCAGTCCAGTGTTTGATTAAAGTTATTGAGGTTGATTCTTCTCTGTGAGAAATGAATCAATTAATATGTAATAAATTATATTTATAATAATTAGTCAATATAATTAAGTTACTTATTTTTAAAATTAGGTAACATCTTTCGGGACTTTTATTTTATAACCCTCTAGAAGGAGACTTAGAACTATCTGAAAATCATCACTAGCCGTTCTGTTGTAGGTATAATGAATGACGCCTGCGACTGTAAATGAGGGTTTGCAATTCTGACAGCACTCTGGCTTAGTGTCATGGGAGGAAGCGCACGTGTGGACAGGAAATGGACAACTCAAATATATTGAGTGGTTAAGAAATAACAAATAGAAACAATTAATTTGTTTTTTGATAAAATCTTGGGAAGGGCTAAATATAATCTTGTGGCGGGCCGGATGTGGCCCACGAGCCGTAGTTTGGATACCCTAGGGATATACTAGTCATGATCGATGTGCCACATCTGTAGTCTCTGGAGATGTTGCAGGAAGCGTGTATTGTATATGGATATTACCTGGTTAGGTCATTTGGAAGAGCATTGGTGCCTTAAGCTAAAAGTGCAGAGGACACATTAAAAAAAAAGTTGATATCTTTTTATTGGGAGTATTTAACGCGCACTTTCTGAATCTACTGATTATATCAGCAAAATAGCTTAAATCCTTAATCGACACAACACCCCGCTTCTGAATGTTAGTTTATCACTGTGAAAGGAGAAACTTACATTTCACTCAATTATTATTATTAGCACCGCGTCTTACTACCCGTTCGGGTTATACGCACTTACGCTAATGTGTAATGGTAGGGTGATTGTGAGATGAAATGGAGGACCTACAGTTTAACGTGGAATCCGAACCACGGTGGAGGCCTGGCATTCCTCACATTCACAACATTTCACTCAAGAACCCTGGGCTCAGTAGGGAGACATGCTACAGATCAAGTCGAGATGTCTTGACTAAATATTATTAAATAATTGAAATTCGGGTATCGGAGCAGCCCATTCCCCCGTGGCTGGACCATAGGTTCGATCCGGAATGGTACTGACGAAGATATTTAGGAGCGTATTTATAGTCTAGTTCCGGGAGTCAGCCAATCTCCCGGCATACGAACAATCGGCAGTTCAGGTAAGATGTGGGGTTGGTTGACGTCCGAATCTTGACTATGTATTTGTATTAAAGTTCGTCCAGCTGTCACAAGCTAGTGAATATCAAGGTGCGTGAGGTATCAGACGTATTGTTCTAGGTTAATCTAGTGTGTAATATGTATGCTGATATGATCAGTGGGTTTAGAAAGTAAAATAAAAAAAACACTAGAGCTCACTACTAAAAAAAAACAGCAAGGAAACCCCTGAGACTTTCTGTTTGGCAGGTCCCTCCGGTCAGTTGCACGGCTATAGCGACGGACAGTCGTGCTCCCGCTGGGGTCTTGGCGCCTTGGAGGAGAAAGTCCGCGGCCCCCCACCCCCCCCGTGGCGCAGCGGGAACTGGGCTTCACTGGTAAAGCACCACTTCAGGTTTCATAAAAAATCCGTAACTCCTTCCAAAAAGAAAAATTTAAAAGCTAACGCAATAAGGGACTTAATACTTTTCGCCAGCTAATCTTTGTACATCCGCATAGGTGGACACGCGGACTATAGCGTCAGGATCGTTTGGTTAACCGGTGATGGGGGAGTTCGGGGCTGGAATCCTGACTTGGTGGATAGAGGTGATTTTTTTTTAATGGTTTATCACCTTCTTTACACATTCCTTTTAAAACACTGCATTTTTATTATCTATACTTGTTGGTGTAAAAATGCGGACCACCCGTAATCAAAATATAAACCATGTCGAAATGTTTGGTGACACAAAAGCGCATAAATAACTTAATTTAGGCCTATGCAAGTGAAAGCTCTATTTTACTAAATTAACTTTAAAACAAATGTGGTCAAATATGGTCGATTTAAAGGAGAAGCGAATAATGAGGATGGGAAGATATATGTCGCGCTTAAAAATATTATTCTAGTTTTAAAATATAATGATGGTCTATAGCGAGATTAAATTATTACTGAACAATTCGGCTCATCTTCAATTCAACTGTGTGTTTGCTTTGTATCATCTTTAATTAAGAGGCAACATTATTCAGAATAATTCTGGATTATTTCAATACATTTTGAACATTTTATTAAATAGTATAATTCTGGATAGAGGAATTTTTTTTAAAACTATTTTGTGATAAATGATCCCATACAAATGTCAGGAGTTTTTAAAAACAGTAATAGGAAATGTCTTAAGAAATAGTAAACCAGTAAAATTTTCCTCGAATAGAATGAACAGCACTAATTAAATAATTGTATCTAAAAATGACGGTTGAAACTTTATTTTTTATATTTATTTAATGGGAGCAGGAAGCAGAGATGAGTTGAAGAAAAAAAAAGGTTCAAACCAATATAAATGTCAAAAAATTAACGATTTTCAAAAGATGATCAATAAAATAATTGCAAGTAGCCGATCAACAGACAGACGTTTACATTCGTGCAAAAAAAACGAACGAGACTCCAAAATTAATTTCTTTGTTTGAACTTTAACGGCGTTCACTAGAAGCTCGTCAGGAAAAGGTACGAATTCAAGTGAAGGCGTTCTTCCCGGACATCGATTAAAAACGACGATATCGAGCCTCGAATTATAACCAATTTCACGAAGAGCGGAGAGTGATTGCGAAGGGGAGGGGAGGGGGGAGACTGCTATAATATTTATCCGACCAATTTCCATCCCTTGTTATCCGGAAGGGCGCGCTTGCGCAAAGGGCGTCAGCGGGCCGAGTTGACTGACGGGCCTGTTGCCATGGAAACTTTAACTCCGTCACCATGGTAACTGCCGGCGCTTGCCTCCTGGCGCCCGCCCACCGCAGCGCCGCCCAACAGAGGCGCCCGACTAACTTTCGGCGGGAAACAATGACTTGAGTGATGGGCATATTGAGAGAGTAGCTCCAACAGTTGGTGTGGGGAAAAAAACCATTGTTACTTTAATGGGAAAACTTTTTCTCATGTTTTATTGTTGCTACAATCATTGACAGTTAATTTAAATGAGCTGTTTATTATGCGAATGAAAAAAAAATCTAATGTGGGTCTCAAATCTACAGTTGCAAAGAGAAACCACTTCTGGCAAAAAATTAACTGTGATATTTTTTCCGTTGATTCGTTTTAGTGGGATGGATACGAAACTAGTTGTGTTTATTCTATTAAAATAGTATTATAGTTATAAGGCAGTTTAGATATTCTTTAGTCATATTAATAAACGTTCTTAGATTAATTTTACTATCAGCCTTTAAAGTTTTAAATCACGAAAGCTTTATAAAAGGGAATTAATTATCGTTGTCACTAACCTGAATAATTATTAGACTTTGCCTCAGTAGCCGCATGGTCTAAGACGTCACTCTCACAATAGACTAAACTATTGATGGCAGGGAGTAGGGGCTCGAATCCCGGTTGGGTGTACTGAGGGTGGTTTTTCTTACATGGTTTCCCCTCTCCCTCCACGCAAATGCGGGTACACTTTATCTAAGTTCAACTTTAATCAACTCTTATTCACTATCTTAATTTGTTTGCATGTACATAACACTAACAGGTAGTAAGACGCGGTACATAAAAAGTGTATATTCTCAAACAAAAGATGAAAAAAAATGGAAAAAATAGTATGTTTAACATTGCTCACTTTGTATTAAAAAATACAACTGTCATTTATAAATGTCTAGGATTAAAAAACTATAATGGAATTGAAAAACCTGCAACTGAAAAGTTTAAATAATACAATAGAACCTCATTAATAAGGACCCTATTGAACCGGACTTTGCTTAATTAGGACAGCCCTTTTTTCCAAATGCTACATTAATAAACGCCAATGAAAAAGCTTGTTTATTAATATAATTATTAGTGCAAGAAATGTGCTCTGAAAGAAAACAAAAGAATATCAGTAATCGTTCCGAACCTGTTAGGGTGTCATGTGACGTGAGTCTGGATGAACCAAAACAGTCGTGTTCTAAGTGAAGTCTGATAAAAGGACCAAAATATCCTGTTAATAAACATATACAATTTTTTCCTGTGGATTATTTTCCATTTGTATCACAAAACATAATAATAATAATAATAATATTTTATTATTATTATTATTATTATTATTATTATTATTATTATTATTATTATTATTATTAGCACCGCGTCTTACTACCCGTTCGGGTTATACGCACTTACGCTAATGTGAAATGGTAGGGTGATTGTTAGATGAAATGGAGGACCTACAGTTTAACGTGGAATCCGAACCACGGTGGAGGCCTGGCATTCCTCACATTCACAAGTTGTGATTAATACACGTCTTGTCAGAGGTGAAGGAAGGGTTTGGCAATCAGATAAGTCTGTGCCGGGACCTGGGATTGAACCCCGGACCCCCAGCACAGAAGTCTGACACCTTACCCCTAGACCACCAGGTCACCAAAAAACATAAAATAAAAGTGGTTTGTTTTGTATTGGCTGTTTTAATCGTACCTTGCCTTATTTAAAAAAGTGTATTTTTTTAATCAGGACAACTTCAAGCCCCAATTAATCCGGATTAGTGAGGTTCTACTGTACTCAAATTTTTTGTTGTAAGCGACGATGAAGAATTTGATCTTTATCTTAATAGGTGTGTGGGGGGAGGAGAAGGGAGGATTTCAAGCTTTTGCGCCAGCACTTGTACGAATACAAAGAGTAGGTTAAGTGAAACAAATCCCCCTACACCCGATCAGAAACGAACAATCACCGCCCTCTCTCCAACCCTAGATCAGAGTCAGACGTTCTAACAGCTCATCTAGTAGTGCATGTGACCTTGTGACACAGAAACTACCAGCAGGAAACTCAAAGTTAAGTGCGGTGAAAATGTTCAATGCAGCATAACACAATACCGTGGTAGTACCGTGTTCAACCACTGTACATCCCATGTACCAGAAGGCCCTCGATCCACAGACTTTTTTAAAAAAAAAAGGGTTAGAGAGAAACTACCATAAAGAGAAATAGGGTACAGAAAGAAACCGTGGATACATTTTGTTTTGTGCTGATTTTGTAACGCCTTAAAAGGTGTGCAAATGAGCAATGGATTATTTTTAAATCCGCTTTGATGGCCGCATGTCTAAGCCGCTATTATCACAGTAAACTAGACTGGTGATGACGGAGAGATCGAAGCTGGAATCTCGGTAGGGTGTACTGAGGTTGGTTTTCCACTCTCCCTCTTGCAAATTCGGGTACATTTCCTCTAAATATATCCTTCCTAATCCCTTAAACCATTGGCGTAATTAGTATATAAGCGTATAAACCAACGGGTACTATGACGCGATGCTTAAAATAAATATATATATATTTAATATATATACAATTTTTGAAATTTTATTTTGGGTGTTAAGAAATCAAGTCTACTCTCTTGATTAACCAACTTTTGTTCTAAAATATATATATTTTGGTAACCTGTTCTAATACTCTTTTGTTAGACAAAAATACTACAGTATTTATTGAAATTTAATGATTTATAAGAACATTTTCATTATACATCAATAAAAAAGTTAAAATTGTTTTTATGGCAATGAAAATTATCAGAAAGGTCTCCAGTAGTGTTTTTTGGATAACAAATATGTGTTAGTCAAGAGTAAAAATGGTCCCCCCCTCCTCACCCTCAAAATGTTAAAAATTCAAAAGTCGCCTTACACCTTAACCTTTTCCTAATTCAAGGAAAAGTAGGGTAGAGTTTAAAGAAATCCATCCGAAGGGTGGGTGAGAAACCACTCTTATGAAGAAAAAAAAAACCACTTAATTCTTCCGGGCATGAATAATTCTTTACTCATTTGTCAGAGGTGAAAACACCAACCCCACCTCTTCTGGTTCTTCAACTATCGAAATGAATTTAACACAAATTTGCAAATAACTAGACCTAAAGCAAACATCCTAGTGATTTTTTTTTTAGCAATGAATCTTACTACCTGTTCAGGTTAAACGCTTGCGCAATAATTACTCTGTGTTATGGATGAGGAAGACTGTATTTAAAGGAAATGTACCCGTATTTGCGTGGAGGACATTTAGGAAAAATCACCATAAAACACACGAACGGATTCGAGCCCCAATCTTCCTGTCCAGTGGCAGTCTAGTCAAACACGAGAGTGACTCTTTAGACCATGCGGGCACCGAAGCGGGTATATGTCCTAACTAAATTGTTATTACATTATTACCCGCTTCGGTGGCCACACAGTCTACTAAGGCCACACTCTCACAATAGCCAGTCGGGTGTTTGCTTTTCCCAAATGGTTTTCCACCCTCCTTACACGAAAATTCGGGTATATTGCCTTTAAATTCAACATTCCTCATCTCTAACTCACTAGTGTAATTAGTATACATATGTTTACCCCAAACGGGTAGTAGGACGAAATGCTAAAAAGTATGTGTGTGTGTATATATATATTTATATATAGTAATACCATATATTGAGGATTGAATCCCAGTTGTACCACCATTATTTTATTTTTCATTATTATCTTCACCACGAGAGTTATTATCCACTGAATCTAAAAGAAGGGGGAGGGGGGTGATGAAGAGAGCAGTTTAAAGGAAGTGTAGGCCTAACCGTATTAACGTGAAGAGCGGGATTCAAAGGTAGAAAATAGCACCCAGTAGGGAATCCAACTTGGATATCATCCTCACCGGCAATCTGCTCTGTGGTGAGAGCTATGCCTTAGACCAAGTGACCAACGGTACGGCTCCAATTTTATTCTATTTAAATGCTGATGTAATTTTTCAACACAATCTTGAGTAGACGAGGACTCATCAGATGAAATAAAACAAAGTGGCAACAAGTGTGTGTGAGAGAGAAGAGAGCTAAATAAGGTCGAACGAAAAAGAGAAGCAGAAGAACAAAGAGAATAGCGTCATATAATGATAGATGTCAAAAATAAGAAGGGGATGAGCACGAAGATATAATGGAGTACAGTGTAGAAAGGTAGGTTTGGAATATAATGTATACACAACAAAATAATTTGATGTTGAGAAAAAATAACTCATTTTAATTATCTGATTACCTGCATCTGTGGGCACACGGACTAAATGTCAGGTTCATCTAGTCAGATTTTTTGGTAACTGGGAGGTCGGATTTTGAATACAATCCGGGTGTAACAGAACTAGGTAGTACGGTTCACCTACAGACTCTAATCTAAAAAAAGAAATATTTTCTAAAAAAAAAAGCTCGTAAGATTTGTGAAAATAATATACATTGTAGCAAAGGCCTAATACAACTGTACAATGATGAGTTATTTTGTAAATGAAAGTATTAGTGATATTATCAAAAGAGGAAAGTTCCGCCTATCTAAAGTAACTTTCAATTAGTTTATGGGAAAACGAGGACCAGCCATTTTGTCTGTAATGTTAAACAGTGCTTGGATACAAAATTTAATCAAAATCATTAAAATCGAATTTTCTCGAAATCCGCTTTATGTCTTTTTACCCTTCAGTAACCTACCCTTATTCTTGGTGTTAGATATCCAATTCCAATAACCCGGCGGGGAAACCTATGAAAACGCTAGTACTAAGTATTATTTTAGCCCGATTGGTGAAACGGTTTCGGCTCTATACCAAGATATACAGACGGCATCGTAAAAAAACACTTTTTCGTTTCAGGGTGTCATGAAACTTCAGACATTTATCAAAATCCAGAGTTCGGTTTTTTTAACAATCACAATACTTCTCTATCCGAGGGGTCAATAGAAAGGTAAAAATTGATTCATAAACTTAATATTAGGTATGGTCCTTCCCACCAGAATCCTACAATAGATTACGGTCCTTCTTACCAGAATTCATACAATAGATTACGGTCCTTCCTACCAGAATTCATACAATAGATTACGGTCCTTCCTACCAGAATTCATACAATAGATTACGGTCCTTCCTACCAGAATTCATACAATAGATTACGGTCCTTCCTACCAGACTCATACAATAGATTACGGTCCTTCTACCAGACTCATACAATAGATTACGGTCCTTCCTACCAGACTCATACAATAGATTACGGTCCTTCCTACCAGACTCATACAATAGATTACGGTCCTTCCTACCAGACTCATACAATAAATTACGGTCCTTCCTACCAGACTCATACAATAGATTACGGTCCTTCCTACCAGACTCATACAATAGATTACGATCCTTCCTACCAGACTCATACAATAGATTACGGTCCTTCCTACCAGACTCATACAATAGATTACGGTCCTTCCTACCAGAATTCTACAATATATTACAGTCCTTCCTACCTGACTCGTACAATATATTACGGTCCTTCCTACGAGACTCATACAATAGATTACGGTCCTTCCTACGAGACTAACAATAGATCATCTCAGGTCAGAGTTACTCGAACTTGAAAGACCTCTCCCGTCAGGACAACGTTGAGTTAGGTTCAGGGCTCTTGAGTAAAGCCGCTACTGCTGTGAGCTTTATTGATCGCGCGCTGTACAGTCGCTTGGCAGACAGAGTGGCACCCCTAGGCTGGGGGATGCTTTTGGAACGCCGCCCAATGACCACTACACTAGAGGATCGAAAACACTTTGGAACTCACTTCAATGGCCGAATGGTCTAAGGCATCACGCTCGTGTTTTACTGGCTTGTTGATGACTGGGAGATCATAGTTCGAATCCCGGTCAGGTCTACTGAGGGTGGATTTTCATAAATAGTTTCCCACTCTCCTATTAAGCAATTGCAGGTATATTGCGTCTAAAATGCTTCCTTCCTCATCCCTACCCCATTAGAACATTTATCATATTATATTATACGTATAGCCTGAACCGGTAGACGCGGTGATTTAAAAAAAAAGTAATTATTTGCAAACATTTTATTTGGGGGAAAATTACTGTGCTCTCTCTCTCTCTCTCTCTCTGTAACTAATAATCCACAGTTACGATACAAACAGTTTGGGACCTGTGTACAAAGTAAGTTCTTAACCAATTGTTCCACGTCTTGCTATCCGTCATTTACTCATTTAATTACTTTTTTTTATCGCCATGTTGTAATGCCCGTTCGGGTTGTAAACATGTGTAGTAATTTACGTTAGGGTTTTATAGATAAGGAAGGTTGAATTTAGAGGTGGTGTATCTACATTTGCGTGGAGTTAGTGGAAAACGTTTTTTAAAAAAACACCCTTCAGTACAACCCAACCGAGATTATAACCCTGATCTCCTTACATCTGCAGTCCAGTCTATTGTCAAAGTGACGCTTTACACTATTCGACCACCGCAGCGGGTTAGTTACACTCGCGTTAAAGTGTCTGTACAAAAAAAATAAAATGTTGTGTAAAATTTAAAACTAAGTTTGTTTTAAAACAAAGAAATGTTTAATGTAGAAATCAAAGACGTTAGGATCTATCTAAAAAAATACTTATTTAAAACAAGGTATACTTTATTCCAACTAGTAACGTAACGGTGGCTTAGCGGTCTAAGACATTAGTCTCTTTAAGGCACTATCACCCTTGACGGGGGAAGTTTGAATCGATTCCCGACCACTGTGGTTGCTTTTACAATATCTCAACGCTATTAAGAGGTATAGTTCAATTCATACTTCCCCCTCGTCCTTACCTCTTAGACTAAGTCGTTGGATATACAAATTTAAAAAAAAGTAAACAGAAGATCAAAATACGATATTATATTTCGAGTTTTAACAGTGAAACATGAAACAGAGATCCCAAAGAAGTTGTTTGAAATTAAATTTTCCGCTGTAGGCTGGGTAGGCATTGTGTGTTTGGTAAACTCTTTGGCGTGTATGCAAGAACGAGGCTGAGAGAGACAGAAGGTGGAGTAGAGTAGGAGTGCGATATTTTGCATCAAAGTAGATAGAAAATCAACTCACCCTCGACTCGGCTTCACCTTATGTTTCACTCAATCTCGTTCTTGCATACGGGCCTTTATTTCTTAGGACTAGGTTTTATTCTCGATTGGATACAATAGATTTTTTAAATTATTGTGGATTTTCCTCCTTTTTCAAGAGTGGTAGTGCAGTTATTTATATGCGCTTATCTTTGTTTAGATCACCATAAGAATCACAACCAAAACACTTTTTATTTATAATTTAGGTAAAAGAAATAAACACAATTATAATACGTGATCAATCCTTTCAGTAATCGAACCCCAAGACATTTAGATCAACCGACAACATGCTTCCGAGTGAACTAATTGGTTGTATCAGAGTTGGAAGAGCTCATTCATGACCTTAAAGGATTACGGCTTCCATCCTCATGTTTAGATGTGTATTTTCAACTTAAATTTGAGTTATGTTTGAATTATTTCTCTAGATAATGCGTCAACAACACAATATACTATATACTACTACCCACACATTGCTGACGCCAGGGTTGCCTACGCGCCTTAACTCACGGCGGAATAGGTGCAAAACGTCACAATCATAAATTTGACCATGAACAAATCTTCGTTGTTCATTTTTTATTTTGCACTTTCTGAACCAACATATTATGTCAGCTCATCACTTATAAACTAACTTGAATCGAGAACAGGCAAAACCAAGTCCCCAGGCCGTTAATTCATCAGTGTGGAAGAGACGACCCACATTTAAACAATGATAAATATTTCGGCCATAACGGGAATTGATCTCGGAACCAGATAAGAAATGTAAAATTCAAATTTAATTATTATTTTCCACCTATTTCAATGGAATGAATGCATACGCGATGTACCAAGTTTTAACTGTACGAAGAACGGGTCAAAATGCTAGAATGTAAATAAAATGAAAATAAAGTTACAGTAAAATATAGCAGAAATAAACTCTTTTGAAAGATACAAAAAATATTGAACAATTTTCATACATGTACACGTCAAGTCATGAGATCTGCAGTTGTCACCTTTGATATATATTATAAATAATGGGTGACCTGGTGGTCTAGGGGTAAGGTGTCAGACCTCTACGCTGTGGTCCGGGGCTCAATCCTCGGTCCCGTCACAGATTTATCTGATCGCCAAACCCTTCCTTCACATCTGACAAGACGTGTATTAATCACAACTTGTGAATGTGAGGAATGCCAGGCCTCCACCGTGGTTCAGATCCCACGTTAAACTGTAGGTCCTCCATTTCATATCACAATCATCCTAACATTACACATTAGCGTAAGTGCGTATAACCCGAACGGGTAGTAAGACGCGGTGCTAATAATAATAATAATAATCATATAAATAATGAAAAGAATCATATAAATAATGAAAAGAATCAAATAGCCAAATCTATTATTTATGCTTATAGTGAGGATTACTCCATCTAGATATGATATTCTGAAAAATTGAAAAATTACACCTGGACACCTGGGTCCCGGGTTCGATTCCCGTGTCCAGGTGTCATTTTTCAGTTTTCAGAATAAACAATGAACCTATAAAATAGCACTGATAATTCAATTAAGTGAAAAATGACACACCTGGACCTTTAACTTTGCACACCAATTATCACTTTACCCCTGAGTACTGACAAACAGGGATGCCCAGTGGTTGAGCAACAGCGCACAAAGTCAAAGGTTCCGAGTTTGAATCCCATGTTCAGGTTGTCATTTTTAACTCAAGTGAATTTGATTCAGCTCTAAGAATTGATCCTGTGGATAACCATCACGTATCAGTTTGTGATACATACGAATTAATAATACTGTATTGTAAAATGTTATCTATGTCAACCTCCAGAAAATGTGTTCTCCCTACCAAAATCCTACTATACGAAGGATGAAATTGTGTTGTTTTATTTGTTTTGTGTTAGAAATTAATCTCACGCATGGCTGTACAGGGTTCCCCAACAGTGGCCGGCAAACATTCCAGAAGAGATGCGGGTAACCGCACGACCGCAACCCATGGTTAGCGGCCGAACGGACGTAACCAGAATCGTAACGCCGTACTAGGCTCTCAAGAAAACTTCTTCGCGCCACTATTGGCTATATATATTGAAAGCGCACAGGCCGAATTTGTGTACCTGCTTTGGAGAATATCATAAGCGCAATCTCAGAGCTCCATATGGCAACACCGCTTGATGACATAGGACTAACCTAACCTTACCCGACCTAACCTAACCTAACCCAACTTAACCTAACCTAACCCAACATAACCTAACCTTACCCAACTTAACCTAACCTTAACCTAACCTTAACCTAACCTTACCCAACCTAACCTAATCTAGCACCAAATAATGAAATATTACCATTTGCAGATTTTGAAGGATTACATTCAACGTGATATCAAATACTCACCACCATTGTGGGCACAAGATGTTTTCCATGTCGCCACGCTATAGAGTTTTTTTCCCTGTGCACTTTAGATACATATTTTAGTGCGTTTTTTATGTGAGCTTTCTCCTTGTGCGATTTAGATGTTTTCCGGGTTACCGAAATGAATTAGAAAAAATTAACATGATAGTCTTAGTGATAACATTGTGAGACGTGTGTTAACGTGTATAGTCTGTTCACGAAAACTCTAAGCCTTTCCAACTTCTTTTGGTCACTGCTTCTTATTGCCCGTTCGGCCTATACGCACATGAACTAATCAAGCTCTTTTAGGGATGAGGAAGGTTAAATTAAAATCTTAGTGAAAGTGTAAAAGCATTTGCGTGGAGTGAGAGTGTCAAACCATTCCGGAAAACTCCCCCGCAGTACACCCAACCAGGATTCGAACCTCGATCTCCCCATCATCGGAAATCTAGTATATTTTGATAGTACACCTTAGTATCATGTGGCCACCGAGGCGGGTTTCTGAAAGTTAAAATTATACTAAAAACTCCAGCTTCATAAATAATAATAATACGTACGTCACTTACACTTTAGTTTGTGATTATGTTATTTTCCATTGTGTTAATTTAACAACATGGTTGCTACGAGTTAATATAAATGATAGGGACTAAGAGAGTGAATAAGAGAAATGCAACCGCATTAGAGTGGAGAGAATGGGAAAAATTAGAAAATATATTCTTGGTACACTTTGTTGGGATTCGAAACTAGCTCTTCCGTAAGAGGCAGTACAGTCTATTGCGCGATTGATGCTGTAACATGTTTTGAAAGACAGATGAATAGGCAATAGTAAACGGTTATTTGGTATTTTAAACTATCAAAAAAGGCCCATATTACCGTAATTATAGCTAGATACACATTAAGTAATTTAGTCTATAAATTATCATTGAAAATTAAATAAACTTCAGGTACAGTAGTAGAAAAATTCTTGTCAAAATACTTAGAACCGATTTGAATGTGTAGGCTTATTCTAGAAATATATTATTTTAGTAGAATTATTACAGCACACATAAAAGTAGGCCTGTATATATGATTGAAACAAGTTATTACTATTACAACTTAATATTGCCTTATTTATCAAACTCACGAATATTATAAAATAATTATCTCATTTATATGGGCCTAAGGTTAATTTCTTTAGGTGTTTATGATGATATTTTGATTTTACAGTAATTTTAGAGTAAAACATTTCGTAACATAGTTTATTATTCAGAATAAATAATAATATACTCAAACACGAAAACAAGCAACAAATATTACACGAAATAAAACTTTTAAGCAATAAAAAAACAGTTAAGTAAACTTAAAATGATGGATGATAATACATTAATAACCACCGACCACTAATATTTTTTTCTTCAAACAGTGATGAACGTCATTAGAAGAAATTATAAAAATAAATTATAATATAAATTGTCCAACTAGTTCAAATTTCAACCGCAGAACCTTTAATGACTATTTAAACCTCACATTAAGTATTTAAAACCGGTATTTAGGCTACATATAAAAACATTACGATACATAGATGAAAAAAGTAAGATTTGGGGCTCGCCTGACACGCATGTCGGTATGGTGATTAGAAAAAGCTATTGTGTGTTGCGGGTTGACTGCATCCTTGCAATAGGCGCAGGTTTTGAAGGTACCAGTCAACGAGGTAGCCAAGGGAAAGGTGGTGTAATACAGTTCAATTTTCAAAAGATGGGCACTAAATGACAATTAGAAAAGACCATAAATATACTTTCACGTATTCATACGTCAAGTTATGTGATCTGCTACTGTCAATTTTAATAAATATGATCATAGGCATAAAATAACACGGTAATAATATATTAAAATTATATATACATACAAATTGTTACCAAAATTGATAAGGACAACCCAAGAACTTCGAAAAGGGGGATTGATTTACGCCCGATTATCGAATATAAATTACCTTATTTATTGAAACACCCTCGTACTATGTATGAAATTATATGTAGTAAATATAGGGCTACTAATAATTAATAATATATCAAGATTAACTATGCTATCGTAAATATAAAGTAATATTTTCTGTTGGCATTTTTTTAAATTTATTTTTTAACACCGCGTCTTACTACCCGTTCGGGATCATACGCATATGTACTTATTACGCTAATGTGCTTAGGGGTAAGTAAGGTTGAATTTAGAGGAAGTGTACCGGCACTTGCATGGAGAGAGTGGATTAACATTTAAGAAAAAACACACCTAAAGTGCACCCGACCGGGATTCGAACACCGATCTCGTCATGGTGAGAGCGACGCTTTAGACCACTGAAGTGGTTGGAAATAAGATTAAATAGTTGTTCTTTCATTGCATTGAAATGTCTGACTCTTTAACCGTCCGAGCTCTTCGTATATTTACATGAACGGATAGGAGTGAGTAAGGTAAAACTTAAAGAAGGAATGCACCCGCCTTTGCGCGGAAATAAAAAGATAACTTTTACATGGGGGCAAGAAAACCACAGTATGCTCAGTCGAGATTCGAACCCCTATCTCTCCTTTCCCCGGCGAACCAGATTAGACGAGATTAACCCCCTATTTTTTTTCCGCGTGTCAACTGATCCAGGAGTTCCGGGTTTGGTTCCCATCATGGATGAAAAATTTATAATTGGTGAAATATGTGAGTTTCTCCTTTCACATTGATGAAGTAACGAGTCGCTTCAGAAAGTAAACTATAAATAATAATATTATTGTTCAATTATTTATTTTTATTAGGTCGTGGTGATTAAACGATAAACACTCCCTTTAAAGCAGTGAGGAGAGGGGGGGAGAATTAGTTCACTGCTGAGATTAAGCCACGCCAACGTGGCGACTATAAGTTGTTGGCCGGCGAGGTGGTGTGGAAACACTTGTAATCAAGTGGTGTGTGGATTTCTCCGTGCGTTGCAAGGGGTAGCAGCAAACCCTCTGCTAGGAGGAGGGGAAGTAAAGGTGGTAAAGGGGAGAGAGGGGTGGAGGTGGTACCGACTTGCCTCGAGATATATATCACGTCAACTTGCTCAGAGCTGCGGCACAGCAATGCGGACAAGCGGCGGCGCAACCCACAAAGTTTATATTGAGTGAGATACCCACCCCCACCCCGATCCCTTTCACCCTTCCTCATTCGTCACGAATAGGAAAGTTTAACCAGATGGGGGAAACCAAGTTTGTTTTGTGTTTTATTAACGAGGTTACCAAGATAAAAAAAAGCATTTTATAACAAATGAATTGACATCGTTAGTTGTTTAGTTAAATATTTATATTTTTTAACTGCGTCTTACTACCCGTCTGAGCTTTCCGATTTTGAATAGAGTAATGCGGTTAGAAACAATAAAAAAGGAAATAGCCTCTCATTCGCGCGGTGGGGAAAAAAAATCACCTCGGTACACCCAGCCGGGATTCGAATACCATCCTCCACGTCACCGACATATCAAACAAGACAATCTTGGCGTCTATCTTAGGATACAGAATGTGAGGTGTTGATTTATTTTTAAATGTATTTTAAATCACCCGGGAAGGGAATGGAATACCACCCGCAATGATGGACAAGTAGATCAAGAACCATCTTCTTATCCGATTTCCCGGCGATGTTAGGGTCAGGGTTTCGAATTCCGTACGGGTTTATTGGACGGGTTTTTTCCTGAATATTTTCTTATCTCCTTTCACGTATATACTGGTGCACCACCTTTAAAATCCTACATCCCTAATCCCATCAATATAAATACGTGAATAACCCGAACGGGCATAAGACAGAAAGCACTTAACAAAAAAGCCTGGAAAAAAATTGTACTTTGCTATTATACTGACTATACATGGTTACGCCTGTTTAAAATATTGCACTGGTGTTCCACCAATCATGTATGTCCTTCGCGTAGTGATATGGGAATATTTGTTTACTTCCGGTCTCAGGTTAGGATGAACCATTAATAGCATCAAAGGAAGGTACGGGGTGAGGATACGACACGACTCGATGTGCTACGAACCGAACACTGTCGCAGGTTGGGTTTCAACTATTCCTTTCTCTTACCACCTCGCTACCACACACGAAATGATGGAAATTATTGCTCCTATCAACTATCACGACGGAACGTGGATCGGATCTACCGAGATTTGGTTTCGACGGTATCCGTTGTTTCGTCATCCAGCCCTGATCACGATGGGGATCAGGTACGAGGATATGATACAAGTGTGGGCCTGCCTGATAAATTCGTGGCAGCGCGCACATTCGACCGGTTTACAACACCAGCCCACACTGTGGGAGAAAGAACATGTATTAGAGAAGTATCTCAGTACGGTAGTTCCCCGTTGCTTCCTGCACACAATTCTAGAAGTGCGCGAGAAGGGCCTACACATTTTGCTGGAGTATCTCGTATACCTTCCAGGGATATCTTACATGACACAATCGACATGAGAACGAGGGCTTCAGTTCCCTCCTAAAGAAGTTGTGCTACCGATCTTTAATCGCTCGCTTTAATTCGTCGACATTGGTTGGGTTTGAACCTACGAACATCCGATCCTGAGGCGAGCGCTTTACCTCCGGACCACCGAGGTATCAAGTGTACATATTTTATGTTAATTTTAATATGACAAATAATGAATTATTCTCAAAATTTAGAATCACCTTGAATGTCTGATTTAGAGCAAACAAAATGTATGCACGGAAAAAAAACACCACCTAAAGAAGAATATCTGGGCTACAAATTGAAATTTAACTTGGCGAAAATAATTAAAATATATCCTAAATATATTTTTGATGGAAGTCTGTCAAATTCGCTAGACGTCTGATGTGATCCTCACTGGCGGTTTAGGTGTCAGTCGAAAACGGGGTTTGTATCCCAGTCGGGTGAATTGGGCAGTTTTTGCACAGTTGAATAGTAGTAGTCTACATTAACCACTTAATAAGGCAGCCTACCGGAACGTTGAGACGTTCAAAAACCCACACGTTATTGTAAAAGTTGTTTATTATCTCAAAATATGGTTCGTGCCGAAGGGGAGGAGGAAGTAGCAACATGTCCCTAGAGTATATAAAACCTTACTTTCAGTTTTATGAATATCATTTTTAAATCCAATAAAAGGTGAAATTGACTCATTTTCAACGCTCTATGCAAAAATTCGTGGTCGGCTATTAAATAGAATGATTAAAAACACATCTAGCCCTTCTTAAATAGGTTACATAAATATTTTTAACAGTGACAATATTACTTTTAATTAAATTAAATTAAGTATAGTTAAAACACTGTTTCGGCACGCAAAGTCATATGTCCCAGGTTCTATTCCCGGTGTCGTTTTTCAATTATTTTTCTCATAGTGAAAAATGTGACCAGAAATGACTGCAAATATAATTTTTTACTCCCTGAACATTTTAAGATAGTGAGGATAGTTCAGATATTGTTTTTATGCTCCAAAAATGTAATTCTTATAAGAAATGTGAGGATATATCCCTTCAAGTAAGACACAAAACCTCCATTAGAACTACTGTAAAGGCAAGTATGCTCACTCCATCTTCCTACACGAGGGACTTGTCGCCTGGACACCTCCACCTGTAAGGCGGAAGTGCGAGTTCTAGGTGGACTTCCGGCCGTCGCGGATGTGTTGACTTGTTCAGGAAGTTCCAGTAGAGCTAGGGTTGAGGGAAGGGGGAGAGGGAGGTAAAGCAGGCTTGCACTCGATAATCGACGCGGCGAGCATTGTTTCCGCAGGTTGACATTGACCTTAACCGCGTCATGGAGTACACACAATCCCCTCTTCCTTTTTTCCTTTTCTCTCTCTCTCTCTCTCTTTCTCTACCCCAATCAGACGCGTTAATCTAGATTACAATCTGTTAAATAATACATTTATATGTTATTAACAAGAAGGGATACGGGGGTGTGTGGGGGGGGGGGGGGCATAGCTATGCAAATATTCAAGAGAGGGAAAGCTCGTAGGGGTTTGTCTCGTTTTACCTTCATAAATTTTAATTATTATATATAATTAAAATTAAAATTTTCAAGTCATCAAATAAAAATAGTTTTTTAATTAAAACATTGCAAAAGTGTATATGTGTATATATATATATATATAGAGAGAGAGAGAGAGAGAGAAAGAGAGAGAGCTTGGAAAATTATAGTATGGATGTATAAATGTGCGGTTAACCTAATGTTTTGGTTCCAGTGCGTTGGGTAAACACATCAAATTGACCCCATACCGTGAATTTACCGATTATTGAACAGTAACTAAGACCAAACTCAGGAAAATTATATGTTTTATTCCCCCATCTTGGAGTGAATTATATATCCTAGATAAAGATAGATCTATGGTAAATATATGAACCAATATGATGCAAATAATGTTTCCGTTCGTTTTAATCAGACACAGACACCAAAAATGTAACCGAGAATTTCAGAAAAACAATTTCTTTAGACAGCAATTTCTCGAATTCCAGCAAATCGGGTGGTAAGGAGGGAGAGGATTTAAACACTACGTAATTTTAGATGCAACCCGCAAAACTTGCCAAGTAAGCGACAGCCACTACCCCCTTCCCCATCCCCTTGCGACGGAAGTTCACTCCCCACGATGTGAGAGGGTTGAAATCAGCTTGCTCCTGGAAACAGGAAATTGCCCCGAGGTGTCTAGGGACTGACGGTAACTCAAACAATCCGGCAGGGACCACAAGGTCAAAGGTCAACTCTCCCCGACCTTTCCTCTACCAGTGGGTCGTAAGTGATCAAGAAATAAGATAGTCGATTAAACTCTGCATGAGAGAGAAAGAGAGAGAGAGATATAAGAGAGACTTTAAACAAAATTTGAACTATTTTAACAATTTTTTTTTAACATCGCGTCTTAATTTCCGTTCGAGTTATACTCGTATGTACCAATTACGATAGTGTATTAGGGACGAGAAAGGTTGAGTTTATAGAAGTATACCCACATTTGCGTAGAAAAAGTGGAAAACAATTTATGAAAAAACTACCCTCAATAAACCTTACAGTAAATCGAGGCCGGATCTCCCCGTCATCGGCAGTCAAGTGAGAACGTGATGCCTTAGACAGTGCGGCCATGGAAGCAGGTAATTTTTTTTTTCCTAAATAAATTTTCTCCGGAACCTTCTCTAATATTTGTAGCTATATTAAATATATTGCCTCATTGATTGAAGTTACAATTATTTATTCGTAAAGGCTCCATAAATTTCAATTAAAAAATTTACAGTTGTATTTTTGAAAATGAAAATGTTAAGGAATGTATTATTTTAGATCAAAAGTTTGTTCAACAAGAGCGTGTGAAATCCGTTTAGCAACAAACAAAAAAACCAAAATGTAAAAAATTAATACAGTAATTCAAAACATACTCTTTAAAGACCCTTTAAAAACGGCCCAAGGCGAGAGGTGGGTTTTTAATCGCAGAGGGAGCAACCCCCCCTCCCCCACGTTATAATGGATGTGCCGGCCGGCGCTACAAAGGGATCACTCCTATTGTAGCGCGGGTCCCGGGTGATAGGAGTTTGAAGCTCATAGCAGCAGTCAACAATGAGGTCCCGGATGGAGAGGGGGCGATGGTAAGATGAGAGGTGAAGCGGGAAGGATCGTCTGCTATCAGGAACAACAACGGAGAAACTCGCGAGAGGAGCGGATTATAAAGGACGCGCGTTGGTCCGCATTATTCGAATGTCGGAACAATCGCCTTAAGCCCACGATAGAAGTTTTTAATTTATTAGAAATTTCTTTGATAATTATTGTCGGGAAGAGTTTTGGGTCGGTGTAGTCATTTTTGGTGCGAGAGACGAACTTCTTCTTAATCAATAATTTGGAATGGAAAAAGAGAACAATTCATAAGGGCGGTAAACTTGCAAAGACAGATTTAATTCAACAAAAATACACCACCATTGATTGGCTAATTTTTTGTTTATATTGTATCTTATTACCCATCCGGCATTTAATAACACAAATGAACTATATTGTCTTATGAATAGGTATAGTGGAATTAAGAGGAAAATTACACGAATTTTCTTGAAGCGAGCGTGGAAAACCATATAGGGAAAACTAATGGGTGTAACCAGCTCGGATTCAAACCCCAACCTCTCAGTTTCCATCCAACCAGTTTATTGCGAGACTTTCTGCCTTAAACCGCACTATCACCGATGCAGGTGATTGGCAATTAATATTATTACGGTATAGCTTTAATTTTTAGTGCTTACCATTTTTGGTGTAAAGAAAGTAAAGCAATTTAATTTTATTCAAATAAATGACACCTTACGCCGTCTTAACCTAGCATTACTAATTTATAAATTAGTTCTAGAAGTGTTTTACACTGAAAAGGTTTTTATTTCATTAAAGTCCAGTTATATTTCCTAGTTTTACGGTTTTCCACCTCTTATTAGTTGGAGATAATTAGAAACTTTTTATCTCAACATTAAATTTCCAAGTTTAATTCCCATCTAACATTTACGCTACTATAACTTGTCTGAACCACGTTTTCTTGATCGTTAAAATTAAGAAATTATCCCCTTACACCCCCCCCCCCCCGCCTCACAGATTTTGGATAGCGTAATGCATTCAAAGACTATTTCAAGTTTTCTTTTGTTAGTTTTGTTTATCATTAATTATTGATAGAGAGAAAGGGATTGTTTCCGTTATAATCCTATTCACTGACTAGTCTTAAGATTTCTCTTTGGATTTGAAGTTGAAATATCTCCTGTGATTTCTCCTTGGATATGGAGTTGATATTTTCTCCTTGGTATTCAAGTTAGACAAAAAAACAGATTAATACTATATTCAACAGCACATTATATTCATAGAAAATAGCAGTTGCTCATGCGATTTAAAACGTCAGTCTAACAAAATATATCAAAATTTAAAAATACGCCCTAGTTGTTCAATCAATTGCTTAGAATATTAAATTAAAATCATTTTTTGGATAAGCTGATAAACTAAAAACTTTTTAGCGGTTGCAATCTTTAAACAGTTACAGATTTATTTTTTTAAATTCATGCACATATATTGTTCGGCCTAGGTCCAAAAAATATCTCCACCAAAATTTAGTTAAAATTGGTCTAAATTTGAAAGTTAGCGCGAAATAAACATAAATAAAATGCCAAACGATCGAGTTAAAACCAGACCTCGCTTAGCTCTGACAATTAGCTACAATCTTTTCCGTTCAGTCTGTGATTGAACCCAAGACCACCACGAAACACAAAAGAGCTCTAGACGGAAATCACAATAATTAAACGGCGGCAGATAAAGGGTCGGATCAGGTTTATCTTCCAGCAACGAGGCGAGCCGGCTATTCTTGTGAATAGACCAAACCTAGTTCCAGGCTCTGAGTATAGAGTATGCTCTGAGCGACATGACCTCCATGACACCCCTCACCCCACCCCAATTTCCCTGAAACAGTCTGAAAGGCTGGATAGGTCAAGGGTCAACCACAGAGAGTAGAGGAAGTGACCACCACTCGGCCAACCAACTTACACGAGCGGTCGATTTACCTGACAAACGAAACGGAAGTCCACTACGACTGAGACAGTTTTAGATCGTGTGGATTAGGTTTACTGAAGAAGAACTTTGACCAGAGTTCACAAATCTACTAAAATTTGTTCCAAATTTTGAACTCATTTCATTGACGTACATAGGTGAATGTGGACTTTCTAATAATATAGCACAGTCCTGAACCACTATAGAGTGTAGTTTTAGAGGTGTATCGTTAAAAAAATTTTTTTTTTTAATTTCAATTGAGGTCAAGTGAAGATTACAGAAAACAGGACTCCGATAAATTTTCTGGTTCGAGCGTAAATCGTGTATCTTTAGTTATTCGGGTGAATCGTCCGTGAGACGAGCCTCGCATTGTGGGAATTCTCTCGGCCACAAGGGAGGCTTTCTCCACTCACCTGTGGACGACGTCATGAGGTCTATGAGCCTGTCGAGGTCTGGACTCAGGCGCCGCTCTTCCGTCTCGTTCAGGCCGAAATCCAGAGCTTGATATATCACCTCGCCCAGATGGTACATCAGCTGTAACAAGACAACGTGTTATAACATCTCTGTGGGAAAAAAAACTATACTAGAGGAGGTAGATTGGATTTTTTATATAAATATACGTAGCTAAGGAGAGATAAAAATCGCTCACAACTTATGATTCATATCCATAAATCTAAAAAGTGTTAGGCGGGCCGCTTCGTTAAGCGAGAAATTGGCGCGCAGACATTCAGCTCTAACGCAATATTTAATCAGCGATGCGTTTTTCAAAAAATAAAAATGTCCAAACCAGGATGAAGCCTATGTATTTTAAGCCGTGTGTACTGACAACCATATGTACTTTCTCGCTGACCAAGGCGGCCATCTTAATACTAATAGCATTTTTTTACAGCAAATCTAGTGTCAATTCATGTCAGTTTATATTCATATATCAATGCTAAAATAATCAAGAGTTTGCGTGTTTTTTTATTGCAGTTATTATTGATGATATTTTACTATTTTATTAGTGTTATTTTACAGGTACTGATAATATCTATCAAAAGTGACAGCTGTAGATTACATGACTTGACGTATGAATACGTTAAGGTAGATCTAGTATAAGGCTCTTCCTGTGAAAAGTGTACTGTAATATTATTTACAAGGCGAAACGGTGACTTGCTATTTTCACCACCGTGACACAGTTCGCATGCTAACACTGTGGGTTAAGGTTCATGCTGAAAGGTAAAGTAGACCGTATTTGCATCACGCTATGGCAACGTTATTAACGCTGGCTAAAAACTTCTAGCAAAAGAGTTGTATTCACCCAAACAAGATTTGTACTAAAGAAAAATTGCACATCGGTTACCAACAATGATGTATTTAGTTTTTACATTAAGATACATGCAGTACAAATAGATAGTTTAAATCATTGCTGAAATGAATGAATCTCCTTCTATTAATAAAACCAAAAGTTTGTTTGTCTGTCTAGCGCAAGCAAAGGTCTAAAATTTTAAAATTAGTAGTATATTATGTGCACTAACAGGAATTTTACAATTTAGATTACTTTTTTAATTAATTAAAAACCGGGCTGGAAGCAATAAAATTAAGAAATGTTTTTCTGTCCGTTTAAAGGAAAGCAAAGCGTTGCCCGGGGTAGCCACGAAATGTAATAACTATCGCTCATTATATTAAAGCAGTGGTTTTCAACCTTGGGTCCACGTCTTTTCTTTTTTTCCCCAAGTTAACCTTATTTGAAACCAAAATAAAAATAATTGTGTGTTTTGAAACAAGGGAAGTGTATTATTAGTTATGAATAGTAATATATTTGATATACTTTCATCCAAAAATGAATTATTTAAGCCAATTATTTATCTCTCTCTCTCTTTCTATGCCTAAGCTGAAATAAATTTTACCTTATTGAAATGTAACGTTTGTACAAGAGTTAATTTATCTAAAATGTATGCATCAGTTTTTGTAATATGAGAGGTTAACAATATAGCTAATTATATTTGAAGAACTGGTTTAATCAAAATATAATATCTCTAAGTTAGGTAAATGTTTTTTTTAATACTTGTACGACTAGGGAGGTTAATCAATTTAAAGACAACTCTTACGTTACTTGAGATGAGTATTTACGAATTAAGGGGTGCGTAATTTGTAAAATGGTCGTAAAACCACTTTGTTAAAGGCTCCAAAATGATTAATTGGATAAATATGTACTTTCAATCACATAGGTGTTTTAAAACAAACCTGGTGCCATATTAGTTTAGGATGGTTTTAGATAAATTTTACTTACTCAAATATAGGGTAAATACTTAAACTAGTGTGATATTCATAAAAAAAATCCTTAGATTTTTACGTGTTTTTTTTGTGCCTGCGATACAGTAAAGGTTGTTTTTAGAACGTAATTTCTGTGTGTTTAAATTTTTTTCGGAGGCACATATTATGGTGTATTGCTCCCCACCGGCTTGGAAAATATATAGATTTTCGTATAAAATAATGTAATCAGCCGATTCGATGTGATACGGACAAAGGTGGGCCAACATTTTACAAAAAAAAAAAGTTCCTAGCCGATACTATGCGATACAAATATGTGTGACCCAACATAAGAATAAATATCAAGTCGATTTGAAGCTATATGGACAAATGTGCGCAAACATTAAAATAAAAACTTCCCAAAACCAATTCTATGTGATACGAATAGGTGTGCGCCAACATAAAAATAAGTTTAGAGTCGATACGATGCGGACCTTGTTCTTTTCGACGGTAGGGTAACTGTCCGCAAGGGAGGGAGAGAGAGGGAAAGGGGAAAAGAGCGCAGAAGACGAAGGACCCCATCAAGTGTAGTCACGCACGTATGACTGAACTCTCCTGCTTCCTGTGTGTTATAACTCCTACTTCTGATCTTTATGACGTCACAATATACCTTGTAGGAAGACATCAACACTTACCATCTACTGCTGTATTAGATCGTTTTTAGAGTTCATACGTTCTAATTAACCTCAGAGTTAATTAACAGCTTAATCTACGAGCAGGGTTGAAGAGGGTGGTTTTGATCCAATTTACGTAAGGTCTTTTAGAAAAAAAAATTTGCCGTCTAAATTATCATTTTTACTATTTTACTTGCATTTTACTGTTCTAATATTGTTTTTATTATTATTATCACCGCGTCTTACTACCCATTCGGGTTATACGCACTTACGCTAATGTGCAATGGTAGGGTGATTGTGAGATGAAATGGAGGACCTACAGTTTAACGTGGAATCCGAACCACGGTGGAGGCCTGGCATTCCACACATTCACAAGTTGTGATTAATACACATCTTTTCAGAGGTGAAGGAGGGGTTTGGCAATCAGATAAATCTGTGCCGGGACCGGGGATTGAATCCCGGACCCTCAGCACAGAAGTCTGACACCTTACCCCTAGACCACCAGGTCACCTTCTAATATTGTTAATTTATAATTTAAATATTTAGGAACAATTTTAACTAGCAATAACAACATTATATTTGAAATTAGGGGGGGGGGGGGAAATACAGTCGGGAAATGTGTTCTATTATTCGGTAAGAAAGTTGTTGGCGTCTCGCCTGCTGTCCAGGAATGTAAAACTAAAAATATTTAAAACAATAATTTTACCGGTTGTTATCTATGGGTGTGAAACGTAGTTTCTTACCTTACATTACGAAAACTAATTTAGGTTGTTGGTAAACAAGGTTCGTAGAAATATATTGGTCTAAAAAGGTATTAGAATACTGGGGAGGGGAGGCGGTTACATAATGATGATTTACATTACCTGTACTCATCAAAATATATTGAGAGAATAATCAAGTCTCGTAGATTACGGTGGGCAGGACATGCAGCGCAAATGGAAGAATATAGAACCTTGTTCAAGATATTGACTGGCAAACCCAATGGGAAGAGACCCATGCAAGACGCAGATGGGAGGATAACATTAGAATCTACCTTAAAGAGATAGGGTGTAATTAGGTGGACTGGATAAAACTAGCTCAAGATAGAGATAGGTGGCGTACTTTTGTAAGTGCTGCAATGAACTTTCGAGTTCCTAACGTCATAGAGTAAGTATTTCGTAGGAATTAATAATGTATATCAATAGTGACAGCTGCATGTCACACTACTTGACGTATGAATACGTGGTGGTATAACTAGTAGCTTCTCATATTAGGGCCTTCCGATGAAAATTGGGCTGTAGAAAGAAATACAGCCGCATTAGCATGAAAAATAGGGAATAGAAAAACCAACATGATTACGTGCCGAAAATAACTCTCAGATAAACCGGTCTAGATTCGAACCATAATCCATCTTTGGAGAGTATTTCAATAATTAATTTATAAAAGAGAATTAAAATAGAATAAGATGCTTATGAATAATTTAATTTATATATTACTTTTCCCTCAGAAACCACAGAATAATAAGAAAATCAACAAAATTAATAGAAATGTAACATTGGGGGAAAAAAAATAGAAATAGTAAAAACATATCTGTTCTGTTTCAATTTTGTTTTGATGATTACGCTTTGATGTAACAAAAGTTGAATGCCATATATTTAAAGAAAAAATAGATTATTAATGGTTTTATCCCTTCAGCTAAAATGTTTCAAAGTTCAAAGACAAATTGAGGATAAACGTGCGCCAACCGCCCTTCAAAATAAAACAAGCCAACTGAAATGGCGTGTCAATCTCAGCTGGTGCGATTAGAACAAAGAACGGTCTTTTAACAGGTCAAGTTTGTGATTAACCCTTAAAATATATTCATAGAGTTTTGGTGATGATCACCATGAACTATTCGAAATGAATATTTTTAGCAACGGATTAAAAGGTAATTAGGTTCCACTCATAAAATGTAATTGCCTTGTCCTTACCAGTCACGTTTATTCATCAAATAAGAAAAGTATACATTAATTACACTGCCCTGGCGGATATAAGATGAAACAATCTCTCGAGTTGTATGGCCATGTGCGAAAATATTTTATTTTTCCCGTTTTGGTAATTAAGGTTTTTTAACTGTGTGCGATTGCTTCTAAGGTCCACATGACTTGACGTATGAATACGGTAAAAATCTATTAACTCTTCTAGGCGTCAGATAAGGTTCTTCCTATAAAAATTGGACTGTAGCTTCACATATTTCCTTAAGTGTTGCGTTCATAAAATGATGGTACTTTGGTAGAAGAGAAACGCTACTAATCTTTAGTTCACGTCCAACAGCTGTTACAATTTTATATACTAGTCGTTATGCGTAAACATAATAAGATAGTGAGAGGCTAGCGTAATTAAATTAAGTAGATCCTCTGGCATTCTTCCAGAAGTTCAACCGTAGTAAACTTGAAACGGTTTAGTCACAAAAAACAGTTTTGAATTTAATTATAAACTTTGTGAGAAATTCACTATTAAATTAGTTTTTAAATTATGGTACTTAAAATAAATGAGCATTAGCTACTAGGGACTTCACGACTTTACTCCAAATCCGACAGATACTTCCTAAGACACTTTACATTTCCAGCTACAGCTACACTCATAAGTTATATTAAATATTTAATCATAGGCGTATGTGAACATAATAATTATAATCTTGACTCATTCACTAAATTGCTGTAACACCTCAGGAAGATATGAAGGTCAAGAGATTACTAAATCTACTTTCATGTATTCATACACAAGGACATGGCTTATGCTGCCGACAACGGATGGTCGATATCCTGACTTTATTTCAATGTCTGCTAATTTATTTGTTTTTTTAAGTCTTCTAAATTATTTTATTACTACGATCTTGCCTGCTTTCGAATCATGCTAATGTTAAAAAAAATTCTAAACTTCTTATTCGTAATTGGTTCAATGACGTCTATCAATGGTCTGAACGCTGGTTTAAAAACTTTGCCTAAAAAATGAAGTGATCAAATTAATTGGTGTTCTTGAGATGCGCGTGCGTCCGTAGGTATGCGAAAATAATTTCGTAATGGCATAGGGTTTTTTTTTGCACTTAGGCTAAATATTCTAATTTAAACCTAAATTAAATTAAATCACTATTTTTGACACAAAACCAGAATTTTTATTAGCTATCGTTAACAATGTTTAATTTTAATTGTTACCCGCTCCAGTGGCTGCATGATCTAAGACGTTACTGTCGCAATAGACTATAGACTGCCGATTAATGCGAGATCATGGTTTCGATCCTAGTCGGTCTAATGAGGGCGGATTTTCCTCAATATTTTCCATTCTACCTCCACGAATATGCTGGCACACTTTCTCTAAATTCAAAATTCCAAGTCCCAAACACATTCAAGTAATTCGATTAAGTCCAAAAGAGTAGTAAACCACAGTGGTATGAAAAAAAATTGTAATTTTATTTTAAATCAAACATTAATTTTGAATTCTCATTCATGTTTATTCCACATTTTAAGTTACAAATAAGTTTTTACCCTTCAATCATGTGTATTTTGTAAAGTTTTTTAATTGATATAAAATATGTTTTATGATTTTTGTAGCTTGGCATGTAAAAAATTGTAAACTATGTTTGAAGAGTTTTAATCAAAATAGTAGACTTCTTAAGTTAAGTATTTAATTTTTAAAAACCCTACCAGTACAACCATTGTTAATACAATAAGAAAAGAAGAATTTGGACCCTTAAATTTATTTTTAAAAAATTCAACTCTTGAGATATCAGTAATTACTAACAAGGGAGCTCGAGATCGTAAAAAAGTTGAAAACCACTTGTTTCATTTTATAGTCGATCTGCCGGTTAAACCAACTTTTCTGACATCTAAAAAAAGTTACTAGACCTATTCTTTTGAATTTATACCCCACATTTGAATTTTAGGCTCTTAAGTTTGACAGATGTCAATTTCAACATCTGGAACATAAATATACAATGTGTGTTTCAAATGTCTAAAAAGCTATGTTCAAAGTACGGCTAAAGGTTCATCTCAGTTTTATTTTAATTAATTTGAGTACCCTTTTAGTCACACCTATACGATTAACCGTTATTTTAAATGATAAAATTCCTTAACAGGAATGTGATTAAGATCAAGAATGAATCTATTGCCTTTACCCAATAAGCTCGTCAACAAATAATGTTTTAAAAATAAAAGATGCATTAAAATTGTCTTCAATACAAACTATTGCCTCACTCACAGAATAATCTAAAGGGAAAGGATGTTTAAAGGGGTTAGTGAGAAACGTATCCACATTAAATCCACAGTGGAAATTACATCTTTATAAGCCCCCCCCCCCCCCCCCGAGTGTGCCTGGCTAAGATTTAGAGCCAAGACAGTCATACCGCGGGGCCTGACGCTCTATACCGCGGGACCATCGGTGCGGGTGAGTTATATGCCAAGTTAGCATCTTCCCGTTCAATGAAGACAAGTTCTGTCCCGTTAGGAAGAACTGATTGGTAGGTGCGCGCGCGCGCAGCATCCTCAGCAGGTGATCGTAGGACCTGCCGTTGAAGAAGAGAGAGAGAGAGAGAGAGAAGGCCAAGGTAAGACGGGTTACACGCACACAAGCACCGAGAACACCAGTGACCCAGAGAAAACTGACGGGGCGGCCATTGTTAGACCGAGACAATGAACCTCTTCCTCCACCCTCCCCCGCTCCACATCACATTCTCTTACTTTGTTAAAATAATTAATTCGAGGAAGTCCGCGCCGAGTTTCTAAGACGTGACCGTGCAAGGTGGCCGGATGGATGGATAGTTTTGTCTGTCGGGTCACGGATATCATCGGACACGTATCCGCGCTTGGAATATCCCGGATTGGAACACAAGAGTCTCGATATTAATGGTAGGCTATTTTCTCGCTCCGTTAAGGTGGGATGGAAGGTAACGCGATTTAAGTTTAGATTATTTTTCAAGTTTTATTTAAAAAAATTTTTTTTTTTTTGCCAAAATAGTTCGAATATTGGCTCAGCAGATACGTTTAGTTAAATATTCTACAAAATAGTAGTACTATCAGAAGTGATTGAATATCTTTTATAGATATCGCGTGATTAGCCCAGGACATTTTCTCTTTTTATCCAAATAGTTTCTGGCTGCGAAGCTTTTAAGAGAGAAATTGAGCCAACAGAGAGGGTGGTTTTTACTAGATACCCGCCTAGGTGGCGTATTTAGCTAACGCGCTAGTTTCGTGTTGAGCTGGATTGCCGAAGACGTGGAGATCGAGGCTCAAATCTCGCTCGGGTTAACTGGGGGCGGGTTTTTTCTAAATGATTTTCCACTCTCCCTCCACGCAAATGCGGCTCACTTCCTCTATATTCAAACTTCCCAATTCCTAGCCCATTAGTGTAATTAGTACTTAAGCTTATAGCCAAAACGGGTAATAAGACGCGGTGCTAAATATTATTATTATTATTTAATAGATAGTTTCCGATATTCCCCTCAATCAAATGCGGTTACAATTTATCTAAATTATATCTTTCTATGCCCTTGTCTAATATAGGCCAAGGGATTAAAATGTGCATAGTCCGGACGTGTAGTAAGAAGCGCTGCAAAAATAAAAGTATAGAAAACTCGTATAGTTGTCAAACATGCTTACAAAGCTTGTGGCCCGCAACACTTCCAGAGTTTGTTAACCTGGCCCTAATTTGAGTTTGAGACCAATGCCTTAGACCAGGGCTCTTCAACCCGCAGCCCGTCGGGTCATGAAAGATAATAAATTATTTCAAGAGAAAAAAAATATATAAATACAAATACAGATTTATATTTTACATAGTAGAATAAATACGTATTTTAAGTTATTTTGTAAACTATTTTTGCTTTATACGCGAAGAAAAATACTAAGTTTTTGTACAAATTTACCTTGAACCGGCAAATGACTACTCAGGTAGACGAGGGAGAGAGAATATTTCGGGTGCGTTCGCATATGGTCGGGAATGTTCGCGTTCACTCATCACCACTGAAACACTTGGGACGACAAAATTAAAAATAATATATTAAATGTCCAGTACTAATCTTGTCGGTACAGTATTGCGAGCCAAAAAGAGATAGAAACTTTGGCGCGTGGACATAGAAAGGTTGAAAACCCTGCGTCAGACCACGCGACCACCGATGAATGTTTAAAAAAAAAACCGTTCAAGCAAATTTGTCTCACCTCCAAAATATTATAATAGGTATTTGATGTCACACAGACTTTGATGAGGAATTTTAAAAAAAAGACATCAGTGTAAAGCGGTCGACCGGGTCAAGGTGAAAAATGATAATAGTTTTTAGTGCGATGTCCGAAGTCAATTTTAACATTCCCTTGAGCCTATTTTTTTTAAAAAGTGTTATTACAAGACGTCTTGTGAGCCAGATGGTTTATATAAGGCAACTGTTGGCTCGAGCACGTAGAGGCTCAACTTGCAAACCAGTGAGGCACGTGACTACGTAACATGACAAGCACACACGTGTCTCCAGACCACAGAGGTTTATAGGACCGCAGAAACCACACCCCCCTTCTCTTTTCAGCCCATGATATTTGATCTTGTAGCAGCGGTTTTGAGGAACGTTGATACCACATAGCAGGGCCGTGACGTAGATCGTGCCTGTTTACCCGTAATGCCCTGGAAAACAAGAAAATGTATCTAGTTTTTAATTTAGAAGGACCCACTTCGGTGGTCGAACGGTCAAAGGTCAAACTTGCAGCCAGCGGATCTTTTAATGAACCAAAACATAGTGCGGGCGATTATCCTATTATAAACATTGTATAAAATATATTTGATTTATTTGAGGTATTTAACGTGCACTTTTTGAACCAAATGGTTATTTCAGCACACGAGAATTTTTATGAACGAGGGTGAAAGGGCCTACCAATTTTCCCAGGAAAGATATTTTACATAAATTCGAGGGTTCTTTTACATACTACAATCGACATAGGATCGACGGCTTTACTTCCCCTCCGAAGGAAGTTGTGATTAAGATTTTTATCGCTCAAGAAAAATCCGTCGACCTCGGCTGGTTTGAGCCCAAAGACATCGGGTTCTTAGGCGAGCACTTTACCCCAAGACTACCGAGTCGACTTGTATAAGAGAAGTACACCATTGTAACATGAAATTTGGAAGAGTAACTATTTGATGAATAAGCAAAGGTTGAAACACACATTTTTTACTCACTCACCAGAGATTTATTCCCGAAAATTATTAAACTTGCAAACAAATAATGTGCAATGATTGGCAGCACTTAAGTGTTTTCTCTTATGATCAGATCACGGCTTGCGTGCATGCATTAATTGTGATAAAGTTAATTCAACAAAAGATTTAAAGCACAACACATCATTGCTGGAAAAAGAACCAAATTTCTGGATTATTATAATATAAATATATATACACAGTCATAACACTTTTTTTTAATCTTAATTTTCTTTTTGCAAAAACAAGATTTAAGAATGGATTTTTTGACTTAAAGATGGTGACAATATTTAAATTTTATGAATCGCTGGCCCTTCAGTATTTTCAATTTCGATGTGGACCTGCTGATCAGAGGAGTTTTAATGTTCAAGCCTCAAAATCACCTTGACCAATCTTTTGCTAGCCTGAGAGTGTGGTGTATCGGTTTATCTTAAAAGCAACAATCACGAGAGAGAAAAACTATAAAGAAGAGATGAAATAACTATCCTAATTAGTTCATGGCAAAAATTTGGATATTTAAATTAGAGGGGGAAGAGAAGTGGAGTACATTATTTTCCACGAGAAAGGACTATCATAAACGTTATTGTATCTACTAATATATAATAACAGAAACTGAAACTTTTAAAATAGATGAATCATGAAAAATAAACAAATCAATGTAATTATAAAGTGGAAAGTAATGGACAGGAATAACGACCATGTGGAATGGACTCGGGGAGGGGGAGTCCAGGTCTTAATTACGGCGACTCTGTTAGTTGGCAATTCGGATTAATGGTGTTCTACGGTATTTACAAAATAACTCGACCTAGTTTCACCTATGAACACGAGTTTGTGGCCATTCAAAATTAAGGTAGGAATCAGAACGTGTTTAAAATGTAAGGCGAGGATGCGGCTATTTATTAAATGTTTTAATAAACAGAATCGATCGCAGATTGGTCGACCATTATATGATGCGTCCCACTTTCTCGCTTCACTTGTTTACCTGCCAAGTGCAAAAGATGAAGGGAAGGTGTTATTAACACTTGACATATTTATATACCGGATGTTCATTTGAAAACTTTCCACCAACATATCTCGAAAACAACGCATTGCAGAAAAAAAAATTTTAAACAAAAAATGTTTGGTTCTGAGGGGGAAGTAAGGTGGTAAGGCTGGTATGACCTTGGGTGGCGTTGCTAAGGTGACGTTTAGGTCACAGTGATTTTTTTAACGAGACTCCCTATTTTTATTACATATTCCTGTAGATCAAGTTGTGCCAATTTCAAAATGATGGTTTTAAGCTTTTTAAAGTAAAAGATATCACGAGAAATGTTCCTCACAAGTTTCTGAGTTACCGGCACAGGGCGTGGCATTAGAATTTGATCTAATCAAACATAATTCGGGAAGGTATAAAGGTTTGTGTGTAAGATCGTAACTGCGAAACTGGCCCATTCCATTTTGGTCTAGGTAGGTGTCGTCCTGTATTTAGTATCGACTCGCACTTTAGGCGTACTAAATCTGACTATGAAACTGGCCCTTAAACTTAAAACAAGTGTTTTTCTCTAGAATTATTTTACAAATACACATAAATGTGAACAAACACACGTATGAGAGCACACAGCACAAAAACCTTTATACCTTCCCGAATTATGTTTGATTAGATCAAATTTTAATGCCACGCCCGGTGCCGGTAACTCAGAAACTTGTGAGGAACATTTCTCGTGATAGCTTTTACTTTAAAAAGCTTAAAACCATCATTTTGAAATTGGCACAACTTGATCTACAGGAATATGTAATAAAAATAGGGAGTCTCGTTAAAAAAATCACTGTGACCTAAACGTCACCTTAGCAACGCCACCCAAGGTCATACCAGCCTTACCACCTTACTTCCCCCTCAGAACCAAACATTTTTTGTTTAACAATTTTTTTTCTGCAATGCGTTGTTTTGGAGATATGTTGGTAGAAAGTTTTCAAATGAACACCCGGTATATAAAGTAAGAGTATACAACTTTTAGATATTAAATAAGTCGTTCCGAGAAGAAAAGACGTCTAAATCAACTTTATCGCTTGTCCAAGTCACAGGGCATGAGATTCGAATCTCGTCCGTGTTTTTTTAGCACCTCGTCTTACTATCTGTTCGGGTTATACGCCTATATACTAATTACACTAATAGATTAGGTATTATGAGAGCTTAATTTAGATTAAATGCACCTATATTTGCGTGGAGGGAGAGTGGAAAACAATTTAGGAGAAACCACCGTCAGTGCACCCGATCGGGATTGAACACCGATCTCCTCGTCTTAAGCAGTCTAGTCCAACACTAGATTAGCGCGTTAGATCACGCGGTCACCAAAGCGGGTTTCGACCGTGTTTACCAGGGTGTTGGTTTTCCGTATGAGATGTACCCCCCCCAGCCTATACGCCCATTAATTAGGGTGTTCTTGCCCTATTTCTACCCTCCCCATTAATTCCTTCCTTGCGTTTAGATTAAGGTGTTAAAGTGGAAGTGTAGGAAACTAGAGCTTAGGGCAGTGTTTTTGGAGTTTTTATAGCAAAACATAATTTTGGTAAAAATAAGTAAATAAATAATTGTCTAAGTGGAAACATAGATTTAAATTTTTTTCACAAGGTGATATAAACAGTTGATGAATATCTCATGAGAATAGCGGCATTAGATGAGAAACTTTTTAAATGAAGAGAACAAGTTGTCATTAAATTTCAGGAGACCCTCTACTGATATTCAAAAACTGTTGACATCACCTTTTGAAGAAAATTAAATTCTATGTTTGTACTCGAGTCATATTTATTTATTTTGACCAAAAACATGTTTTGCTATAAAAATTGTAGAAAATACTGCCTTTAACTCACATTCCCTAAAATCCCACCTTAAACGCACTAATATAAAACGCAATATTAAGTGTAGAGCAAAAGAACGTCAAACACACCACGGACGCTAGCGGGATTGATTGAATCGAGAGGCACAAGTTCGACCCCCATATGTATAAAGTATAAATTCTTCCTCTCTCCTCCCTCACTCCACAATGTATTCTTATAGTCTCTTTACAGACAATTAATAGGAGCATTTTATCCAAATTTATCCTCTCCATGCGATTTCCTTGGCCTAAATAATCTGTCGCTAATACCCAGCACACTAGGATATCAGGGCAGCAATTTTTTTTAGCAGCGCGTCTTACTACTTGCTGGTTGGATTTTAGAGGACGTGTGCCCACATTTGCTCGGAAAGAGAATGGAAAACCATTTAAGAAAAAACCTCTGTACAACTGACATAATTCTAATACCAATCTCCTCGTCATTGACAGTCCAGTCTATTGAGAGAGCGACGCCTTAGACCATCAGCCACCGATGCAGGTCATAGCAACATAATAATACTTTATCATCAGGTGTCATGTGCAATGTTTGTCCAAATCTGGTGTTCCAACATTAAAACCCCTCAAAAATTGTTGTTTACTTAGATTCGATCCGTTTACGTATCGATCAAAAGCGTAAAAAAACAAAAACATAAGTGCAAGTCATGCGTGATACATAAAAACAAAAACAGATGAAAGGTCAAACGCAACAAGGGGGTGTATACGCTAACAATCGATACCAGCGACGCGGCGTCAGGGCTGCCAACTAAACTGTCTCCCCATCAGAAAATTGTTTTCCAGCTGGAACGAACGGCGGCACCAGATCTGCCAACCACGAGAGAGAGAGAGAAAGAGATCGCTTCCCCCCCAGACAGATTTGTCAGCCGGCTTCTCGGACGTGTCACGCGCGTTGCCTATACAGCGGGAGACGCTTTCAGTCTCACGAGCAGCCTACCATTTTTAGGGTTCTTAAAAAGCTTATGTGGGGCTATTAGCACCTGGGAACACTCTTATGGTGAACTCCGAATCGTTAGTATGCGTGAACACGTAAGGAAACTAGAAGAGCTGACACCGAGCCCGCGAGCTCAGCTGGCGAGCTCAGTTTGAACAGATATCTCAGAATTAGGTTCAAATTTCCTACATATATAACGAAGAGGTGGTTTTCATATTCTTTCTCCGTGAAAATTATCTTGTATTTATTTAAATTTCACCGTTGTAATCCAATGTTCTTAAGTTGAAGTCCCATTTTCATAGAAAGAACCTTTTAGAAAAAAAAAACCTTTTTTACGGCCAAAATGTGTAGCATTTTACTAAAGTATGAGTGTTATTTCAGAGATATTGACAATATCTATCAAAGCTGATAAATGCCGATCACATGACTTGACGTATGAATACGTAAAAGTAGATTAATAGCTTTTCTAGCTGTCAGATAAAAGCCTTCCTAATAAAATTAGATTGTATTCTAGAAACATCTAAGTAAGAAAACCTAGAATTTATTTTTTAGCGCAACATCTTACTACCCGTTCGGGTTATATGATTGTATACTAAATATGCTAATGGTTTTAGGGATCAGGAAGGTTATATTTAGAGGAAATGTACCTGCGTTTGCACATAGGGAGAGCGGAAAACACGTTTGGAAAAAAAGCCTCAGTACACCCGACCGAGATTCAAACACTCATCTCCCCTTCATCAGCAGTATAGTCCACTGTTAGAGTAGTGCCTTAGACCATGCGGGTAATCTATAATTAAAACTACTAAGAAACATTTACCTCGCCGAGATTTTAACAGAAAAATTCTCCAATCCGCACACTCAGCATATTCAGTAGCGCCATGCCTCCGGAATTAACGATAACGGTTTCGAATACCAGTAAGACAGAAACATATATAACTGCTAACAATTCTATTCATTGTTTAAAATATATCCTCAATTATAAAAACATTTTGTTTTAAAAGAAGAGCCAATCAAGTCCCATTTATCCCTTATTGAAACCCCTTAATCCCCTTCCTCTACCAGAGCCAGTACAGCACCTCGAAAGAATGTAATTTAATTAATCATCTCCTTATCCTCCGATAAGATAAGATTATGAAGACTTATTTGTATAATATAGTATGATATCGCAACGACATATCAAAGTTATTGTGTAACTGAGTGAACCTTAACCCTATCAGTTTTTTTAAACTGGCATGTCCCCTTTTATGTATTACCACGCCATTAACTAGGATATATTAACTCATAAAAAATTCAGCTACTTCAGTATTTACGACACTTAACAAAACTACATTTTCTCCCTTACGAAAACAATAAAGTAAATGTCCTAAAGCAGTACGGTAAGGTTCAATAAGCAAAAACGTCCCCATACCAAGAAACGAGCTATCCATTACATCGGTGTGGTACTACAGTCCACCCAACGTAGGAGTGATGGAAACTGACAGATAGCAAATTATTTTTATTGCAAACATTGGTTGATAATCACTAATGTTAGCATTTGTGTCGAAATAGACATTTGTTTAGTTCTACTGTATTATCAAACGAGTGTTGTTCCAAACGAGTCTAAGGGCCAGTTTCATAGTCAGATTTAGTACGCCCTAAAGTGCGGCGCTATAACTAAATACAGGACGACACCTACCTAGACCAAAATGGAATGGACCAGTTTCGCATATGAAACTGGCCCATTCCATTCAATTTCAGGTAGGTGACGTCTTGTATTTAGTATAGCACCGCACTTGAGGCGTACTAAATCTGACTATGAAACTGGCCCTAATAATACATCCCGAGGAACTACTGTATAATTGGATTTTTCGTAACTAATTTAAAGAACAAAAAAATATTAATAAAACCATTTTGTTTTATGTTTAACGGTTGTGGCAACAAGATATTATCTTTACCACCGCGTCTTACTAACCGTTCGGGATATACGCCTATGTACTCATTAGGCTAGTGGTTTTAGGGATTAGGGAGGTTAATTTTTAGGAAATGTACCCGCATTTGCGTGGAGAAAGAGTGGGAAAACATTTTGGATAAACCATCCTCAGTACACCCGACCAAGATTCGAACCTCGACCTCCCCGTCATCGGCAGTCTAGCCTAAGGAGAGAGTTGAACGTTTGACCACGCGGCCACCAAAGCGGGTAACAAGAGATATTATACTATAGTCCATGAAATAATAAATTTAAAAGTATTATATTGTTCACACTTGTATCTTCTTTTAATGGCCACCATAAATTATAAAACAATGTTTTATATATATATATATAAATTTGGAAAAAGAGCTATACAAAACTCTAGTTTAAAAATATAACGTTTATATTTTGTAAGCACATGCGCAAGAATAAAACCGAATACACTGTTTGTCATCAATCGCGCCCATTTCGTCCGTTTCTCTATTTTTATAAGCTCTCGTATGTTAATCATTTTTAAGTGAACTATACAAACGTCGCTTTCATAATAATGAAACATACAACGGACTATTTTCATAGGTTCGCGTAAGTTTTGACGGCCAAAAGTAACTGCAGCTCATCTGGTTTGGCGAATGGATACACAAGAGTATAGCTAATAGCTCTTGCTAGTTGTCAATTAACACCACATACGTTGGATGGGATTAAATCAACTGTAAATTTGTATAAGATATTTTTTTTTTAAATATTCGAAAGCATCTGAATTTGTTTGTTATTATTGCAAATTTAAAAAATCTGAGGTAGATAATTATCTCAATGACTATAACTAAATTGGACACTAAGAGCAATGTTCCATCCATGAGCTTGTAGAAATTATCGAATAATATACAGTCTGATTTTGATAGGATGGAACTTCTTTTGGCAGTCATATTCATAAGGAAAGTCATGCGATCTTCAAATCTCACTTCTAATATTATTTAAAATCAATGCTTATGAAATAACACTAAAAATGTAGTAAAACGCTATCGATGCTATCCGCAAAACAACATGTTTAAATTTTCTAGAAGTTACTTTCTACCAGAATCATGCTCTAGTCTATTAAGCTATGCGCGGTAATGTACAAAAAAAAACCCTGATAACTAGAGAATGTAGCCGGTGCCGATTTTAGTTATAAAAGGTCTAGGCCGTTCTCTTATCTCATGTAGATAACGTATCTCTTTATCTCCAAATCAACACTAGGTTCAGACTTATTTTAGTGAATATATAGTTAAATGAGTCCTCAATAACGTTTAAAATCAACTTCATAACTTCATAACAACAACCTCTTACAGAAGTCGCGATAGAAAATGTACTGTACAATGTTTATAGGACCTGACAGATAGAAAAGTTATTAGATATAATTTCATAACAGGAGGGGTGGTAAGACAGGTTGCTAAATAATACTTTCGTATAGTATTAAAAAGTCAGATCATATGATCTTCATCCGCCATTTTTGATAGATATTATTATAGACACCTATGAAATAACACTAATACAAATCAAAAACAAAACTAAAAGAAGAAAATAATTTTTTTAACAACTTTTTATCACTACCTGTTCAGGTTACACGCATTTATTATAATTACCTATGGGATAAGGATGATGAAGGAAGCATTTTAAAGGTAATCTACCCGCATTTGCGTGGAAGGAGAGTGGGAAAACAATAAGTGAAAAACACCCTCAGTACACCCGATCAGAATTCAGACCCCGATCTCGCAGTAGCCTGCAATCCAGTCTAATACAAGGTTGAGGCGTTTTACCGTGATAACAGCGATGAGGGTCAAAATAATATTTAAATATCTCCTCGAGCGTTCAGCTTGGATTTATAGGAGGATTGGCATGCAAAAAGGAGCCTTGTCCGAAAGTTCAAGACATTATATTAATAATCTATTTTCATGTACACACAAGCCCAATACGTGATTTTTACAACGTTTAATTTTGAAGGTCTTAAGATAAATCTAGTGCCGGTTAGTATAGTTTTGGTTACTTGACATTTCTTTAGTCTATATTTTCCATACTTTTTTTTTCCTATGGCAATCCGAGTATAGAATATGTGTGCCCCACATATTGTCTTCCGTACGTTATCCTCGTTGAGGGGCTGGGATAGCGACCCTCCCTCCACTCCCCCTTACCCATTGTGTCCCCGCTGGGAGCGTGGGAGGGTCGAGATAGGTGCGTGTTATGTGTTACATCACGGAATGTGGTCCTTCCCGTTTGCCGGCCCGCCCTGACCCGGTCCCCCTAGGACAGGTAGACCCCCTCAACTCCTCACCCTACCCAATTACTTTAATTCCTCTCCGCACAACTTCCGCGCATGCGCTCGCTACACAATGTTACGATAATATTTTTAAAAGTAGGGTGAGCAAATGAATGAATAATTAAGTTAGAGAATTTAAAAAATATATATATTTAAGGAGGGATAATTGAGAGCAAATGTACCCACATTTTTGAAGAGAGCGTGGGGGAACCTACTGGGGAAAACGCCTCAAGCCACGATTCGATCATGTATTAATTCAAAAATTTTAAAAAGTTTGAAAATATTTGTTGACAACCGTGTAAAGCTGATTTTATCAGCATATATCAAAACAATGTGTGTATATAAAATAATATGTATATATAATTATATATATATATATTTATTTTAAAGAAGGGCGCATTTGAACAAACTAGCCTCATTTTAAAGTGTTATCAAAAAATAAATTTTCGATAGATTTTGAAAACAATCAACACATATTTTTCTTAGTTAAATGACGGTGAAAAAAAATATATCAGGCAGTCTTCAATATAGTTTAGTATTTAGAGCTCACAATTTTTTTTTTAGGCGTAGATAACCTTTGTTTTGATACGCCGTTAATCCCTCACAATAGTAATAATAATTATTATTATTATTAATGCTACTTAAGAAAGCTAGGTTATTGTTCTTTTACTTCATTTGGACCGTTTGTTTTATTCTGTACAGTTTTAAACTGTTGGCAATCTTCCGAAAACTTTCTTTCGCAAAGTCGATTTTACTTATTCGCGCTGAAACGAAACTATCTTATTGGTCATAATATTCTAACAGGGAATAATGAAAAGAGAGGAGGTATCATCTGAACGGAACAATAGACCACCGCCGGTCTACCGATGACCGAACAACCTGTCGACCGAGTTACCCTGCCCCCTCCACTCTCTTCCCTCTCCTCAAAGCTCTTCCAGCAAACAGTCGTGAGAGCTAATCCCGTACATAGGTATAGTGAGATCGCAGTGGGAAGATACATGTAAAATATACTCAAAATATGTTTTTACCGTCAACATTGAAAAAATGAAATTACATTATTATTAAATAGCCATTGTAGCTTTTTTTTAGCATCGTGTCTTACAACCCGTTTGGGTTATACGCTTATGTTCTTATTACGCTAATAGTTTTAGGGATTAAGAAGGTTTATTTCTAGAAAGTGTACCCGTATTTGCGTGGAGAGAGAGTGGAAAACCCATTTTGGAAAAAAACCTCAGTACACCCTACCGAGAATTAAATCTCGATCTCCCAGTTATCGGCAAGTCTCGTCTACTGCGGGTAAGTAGAGGGATAAAAAAAGTTACCAAAACTACTTTTATACAGAGTGTACTGTTACATGTGGGACCTACTTCAGCGGTGGCTAAAGAGACACCATAACAATTTTAAAAAATCACTAAAACATGTGTCCCATTTGACCGCGTTTTCGAGTTACAGTATTATTATTCATTATTATTATTCATTATTATTAAGCATCGCGTCTTACTACCCATTCGGGTTATACGCACTTACGCTAATGTGTAATGGTAGGGTGATTGTGAGATGAAATGGAGGACCTACAGTTTAACGTGGGATCGAACCACGGTGGAGGCCTGGCAGTTCCTCACATTCACAAGTTGTGATTCATACAAGTCTTGTCAGAGGTGAAGGAAGGGTTTGGCAATCAGATAAATCTGTGCCGGGATCGAAAAGGGTTACAGTAATTTGGAGCTGCTTAGCATTATAGTGGGTGCTCAAAATGGCCTCCTTTAGCTTGAATGCAAGCCTACAGTCGTCGAGTCGTGGAAAAATTGCACACGTTAAAAAATACCGTGTGTTTGTAAAAACCAATATAACATACCTAGTCAACCGGTCGCGAGATATCGAATATGGTATACAAACAGTTTAATGAAATCACTTGGCTATATAAAAGGTCAAATGGGACATGTTCATTTTTTGTGTTTCCCGTCTACCACTTAGGTGGTTCCCAAATGTTACGGTACATCTCTGTGTATTCGTAAAAATCATATAATAAGCAGCTGTGAATTTTTATAGATAGCATCGATAAAATAAAATACTAATCAAATATCATTGTCAACTGTAAAAGAAAAAGAATTTTATAAAACACCCTTTTCATAGTGTTCTTTATGTATTAAAAAAAAATTACAATCTCCACACCCATCCATCTCCTCCAAAAATCAGTGCCGATATGAAATTTAGTTATTCATGTATTTCTTCTCAATACCTAGGTTATTAGTTTAATTAATTTTATAAAATCCATAGCACAGGATCCAGAATAGGATTTGTTTAAGGTCTAGAGAGGAAATCAAGATAAATTTTTTTGCTATTTAATTTTCGGGGATTTTTCTTAAACATAATCAAGTTTATGGATACGACTCTGTAAGCCGAGATGTTTTCTAGTTTAAATTTAACCATATTCTTTGAGTAAAACAGTTTTCATTGAAATGGCTAAAATTTGTATTTAAAAAAATAAACACCTCTCAGTGCTATGCTAGGTTTGTGTGTCCTCGCCCGCTTTTGAGCGTCTATTCCACGTGAAACCAATCTAGGGCAGGCTGTAAACAAGTCCGGCGGACCACGCCCCCTTACGAATACTGATTAAGCCTTATACCATTCCAGGCAATCAATGAGACGGCCACAACGATACAATCTCAGGATCATAAAAACTACTCCTAAGACAGACCAATTTTTATAAGCAGGGACATTTAAGAAGAAGAAAAAATGCCAAAACTGATTAAAAAAATAATATTATAGGAATTATGTGATAAGTAGTTTCATATTCCAAAGACTTAAGGTGATATATTTTAAAAATTAGAATTTACGCATCAGTACAGACCGTAAGTCATTTTGACGAAAAATTTAGAGTAACCATTTTGTTTGAAATATTGATAAAAGCTTAGAAATGAAATTTAACCAAAATCGTTAGAGCCGATTTTGATAAAATCGATTTTGTTTCTTTTCATCCTTAAGAACACCTAATTTTAGGGTTAGAAATCCAATTCCAAAAACCCCTTGGGGCAGCCCTATGAAAACCCTAGATACCAAGTTTTAACACCCAAACGGTAAAATAGTTCAGGTTCTACTCCGAGGTACAGACAGACATAATTGCGAAAACAACTTTTTAGGATTCGGGGGGGGGGGGGGGGGTTTCATGAAACATCGACACTCGTCAAACTCTCGAGTTCGATTTTTTTTTTTCACGGTTACAATACTTTCTCTATCTGTAAGTAGGGTAAATAACAAAACTACTTCAAGACAACAAAAAAAGTTTGTGAAAATATAAGACTATTTTTAGAGTGATTTATTATTTTTGTCTCAATATTACATATTTTATAAGAATCGTCGAATAAAACGTAAAACAATAACATGAGAAATCCTATTTTGACTTGCGCTACGTAACAGGTAGGAGGGGTCCTTAGCCACATAAGTTTAGTCCATCACCTTAGCTAACTAAGTCTCTAAGCAAGTCAGTTCGATTCTCGACATGGTCGAAAAAAATTATCATTTGGTGAAATGTGGGTTTCCCTTTTTCACGGTGATGAATTAACGTCGTGGAGCTGGCTGTTGTGACCATTCTAGCTTTAAGTTAGTTTATAAATGCGTTCAGAAAGAGCACGTTAAATATCTAAAAAAAAAAAAAAGTTCGCACTAAAAAAAAACTAGACGTGAGAACTGTCGGCAAGTACATCGGTTGTAGAGTCACGTGTTCGGTCACCGAGTTCACACACGACATGGACATGTGAAGAACAATACCGGGTCTCCTATCTGGTCCGAGCCATCCTCGTGATCGGATGGAACGGTCCTTTTTACATATCCGTGTTCACAGCACTTAATGTTCTCGGAGGATCCGCTCCGCCAAGTTTCATTGAAACCATCTCCCATACATGGAACGTTCGCCACACCGTCACGATTTCTCAGCGCAACAGATGTCGGTTGAAAATCATAAACGCTGATTGGGGGGGAGGTATGAAGTTAAGATCCGTATTTTGACCGTCGTAAAGAAAAACCTTTTTTATTGTTCAAAATTAATTAAATATTGCTTCAATATATACATTTATTTTAATTTCCTACACATAATAAACTCAACCGTTTTAGAATATTTGTCATAATCCATTAAAAAGGAAAGGGAAAAACAAGTCCTCGATAAATTCCGTGATGCTCATGTTAAATATCCTAGAACTGTTTTTTTTAGCACCGCGTCTTACTACCCGTTCGGGTTATACGCTTAAGTACTAATCACACTAATGGGTTAGGAATTGGGAAGGTTGAATTTAGAGGAAGTGAACCCGCATTTGCGTGGAGGGAGAGTTGAAAAACCATCTAGGAAAAACCTCACCAGTTCACCCGAGCGAGATTCGAACCTCGATCTCCCCATCCCCGGCGTCTAGCTCGACACGAAACAAGCGCGTTAGCTATTTTTTTAATGAAAACAAGAATAAATAAGAATAAAGGCCTACTTAAATGATTGATTTTAGAAGTTCCCGTACCAAATATATCCCAGTCATATTTTTTTTAAACAAAAGGTGGTACAACGGAACGCTACTTCATAACAATCCACGTCTATGGGCCAGTTTCATAGTCAGATTTAGTACACCTAAAGTGCGAGTCGATACTAAATACAGACCGACACCTACCTAGACCAAAATGGAATGGGCCAGTTTCGCATATGAAACTGGCCCATTCCATTCAATTTCAGGTAGGTGACGTCTTGTATTTAGTATAGCGCCGCACTTGAGGCGTACTAAATCTGACTATGAAACTGGCCCTATTTCTCAGGTTTAACTGACCGTTAGACCAGGAAATTATAATATGAACGGTAGAGTTAAAAGATGAGATCTATCAACTTCCTTCCGCCAATCAACAAATGATGCTACAGTTACATTCACTGTAATAAATACAAGTACAGCTAATCGTGATCCTAATAAGACACTTATTTTACAATAAAATATATTAGTCTGTGCGATTTAATATCCATACAAAAGAGACGAATAATGGAGTATTCAAGCCTATCATAAAAATCTTCCCGGTATTGGCGTTGAAAATTTTTGCCGTTCTGTATTTTATATTAGTAGCCATATATTTAATCACATTACATACAAACACGAAACCCGCCTCGGTGGCGTAGTTAGCTAATGCACTAGTTTCGTGTTGAGATAGACTGCCGAGGGCGGGGAGATAAAGGTTCAAATCTCACTCGGGTGAACTGGGGGTGGTTTTCCCTAAAGGATTTTCCACTCTCCCTCCATGCAAATTTTAGTTCACTTCCTCTATATTCAACCTTCCCAATTCCTAACCCAATAGCATAATTAGTACTTAAGCGTATAACCCGAACGGGTAGTAAGACACGGTGATAAGTATTCGTATTTGTATAGAGACACGTGGTAATTATTCAAAGCTAATAAATATTACGCACATCGGTAGTCCCGCGGACTAAATGCTTTCTCTAGTCCGTCTCTGTAAATATGACGACAGCCCGGAAGAGAAAACGCGGAAAAAAAAGTTTTTATTGATCTATTAATTCGAGTAATGTAACTCAACTTAGGCATTGTAATATTATGAATTTCATTACGTAGATCACTTAAGTGATAATCTAAGGATAGGTAGGCCTACACAACTTTTACTATAAAATTCTTTTGACTTTTACAGATTTCCATTTTTTTTTTTTTTTTTTTACAAAACATATTTATAGGTTTGCTTGATGAAGATTTTTTTTCCCTTCATTTCATTGATCGCATTTTCTTTTTAAATGCTAACAGCTATGAGACATTTAAATTTTGTATAAGATTTGTTTACACAATAGGCCTATTAATCGTTTTAGGTATTATTTTGTGGCATTGTGTGGATGTAGTAAAACTCTGTAAAACCAACCATCTCATATCATATCTGGGCAATGCGTCTTTTGTCAACATGCGATAAACTAGCTTTCTCACTTTTGTGTTAGTGTTTAGGTGCGGAATTAATACAGAAAGATTTCCAAATATTAAAATTCCCTGATTTTTTCTTATATTAAATTAAAATTTCAGAGATTTCCGAGTTTTACCAACGCCCCGTATTTTATCTGCTTATGGACACCACCATGTACCCTGATTCCTAATGGATTATACTATGGCCCTATCTTATAAACTGTTCCATAGTGGAACTATACAAGGTAAGCCTGATACCTTTTCAGGTTTAACGAAAGGTAAAGTTGAGTAGAAATTACCCTTCTGAGAATAAAAAGAACCCAATAAAATCAGGGGGAGTTTTGTGTGTGTCTTAGTTTGTAGTGTTTCTGGCATAACAATCGTTAAAAAAAAAAGGTAGAATAAAAGACAATTCAGTTTCAGATTTAATCATTGGAAACAAAAATACTATCATTTTAAAATAATTCATTCCATTAATAAAAACAAACATCACTTGATAGCAATCTATTTACAATAAGTCTAGGTGAACTTTGAGGATGATTGAAATTGTGAAACCTTTTGCTATCGCGCTTTATCGTTACGACTGACGAGATAAATCTCATAGATTGGGAAAGGTTTGAACATTTCAACATTTTAACACATACGGACAATAAGACTTACAGTTTATATGAGGAAAAGTCTTGGGGCTGAGTTCAAATCGCGAGGCTATATAAATTATGGGTGCGAGAAGCATCAAAAACTTGTGTGTTTGCTTCGAATATTTGTCAACTTCAATTTACTTTTACTTTTTTTTTTAAATTGTGCTTCGACCATATTTACATCGATCAACCGATAAAAATATTGACAGCAAAAATACTCATATATGTTCAATTTATTTTAATTTTATGTTAATCACATCACAATGCAGTAATTGATATGTAAGTAACGGTGTTACTCAGTTTTTGACAAAATAGTCGCATATAAATATGCACAACATTAAAGATTAACATAAAAATAGTTTAGTAAAATTTGGAACCCCTATTTGGCTTTGGGAATATCTCGCATATTTATTCAACTTTGCTTGAAAATTTAAAAATTTTAAAAATTGATTTTGTGCATCTCTGCTATATATTAAATAAAATCACTTACTTGGAATATTTTTATGTTTGAATAGGAAATTAATAAAAAGTAAAACTACACGTATTTAATGAAATTTTTACAATGAAAAAAGCTTTGACGAGCGAAATTAAATACAACTTAAATTTAGAATAAAAGTTTAATATAGGCCTATAGTTTTTATTTGACCAAAACTATTTTAAACCTGGTTTGGATAAAATTTAATTACTATAATTTTAAATTATACATCCAAACTTAAGTGTAACCATGTGTTCGCAGTTCAAATATTTTTCTTGACAAAATATTGTCTTTGTTATGAAAATAACATACATACTTTTAATTCAAGCAAAAATAGTTTTAAATGATATTTAAAACTATAATTTTTCCTTTTTTTCAATGCCTAAAGTATTTAATTTGTAAAAGGTTTGCGAATTCGATATATTTTTCCATTTGTTTATTTGAGGTGTTGTTGTGCATTTTCTGAACCTACTGATAATATCAACCTTGACTAACTTAGATCTAGAAAAGACACAACATCCATCCCCCTCCCCCTCCCCCAAGCGGTTAATTTCATCAGTGTAAAAGAGAAAACCAGCCATTTCATTAAAATGATAAATTTTGCATCCATGCAGGGAATCGAAACCGGAACTCCTAAGATTAACGGGTAGACAGCTACCGATTGAGCTAAGATGTCCGACTTTGTTTTCAATAAACTTTAAAAAAAAATTACATTAGCTCACGTCCCCTTCCACCCTAACTTAAAAAACTGGACTACCTCTAGTTAGTACAGTTACAGCCATAATACACGAGACAGACACGAGCGTACAATGAATTTCATTAAAAGAATCACGGTGCCCCACAATGTTTTAATTGCATTCTCGTAGCGCGGGCCCTTTCATAACCCTCCCCCTCCTCCTCCTCCCTCTCAACCACGCCGTTGATACACGCATCGTCGTCGTCGTCTTCCTTGTCGACTAACAATGTCACGGAGTCTCGTTGCGCCGTGCGATGCGACCAATTAGCCACCAGTTTTCTAGGTCGAATACATCCCCCCCTCCCTTCCTCTTTCCTCCGGTGACAATCATCTCTCTTGAGGTTATTATCGTCCCAGGTATCTTCGGCGTCGTGCCGCTTACTCTCAAAACAGGAAAACATCGAAAGCGTACCTCATATCAAAAGCACACGAAGATATGGAACAAAAGCGCACCCTAGAACTTTTATCAAAAGAAAACAGAGAGAAAACAAATGCATAACGTGGAAACATGGCAGACATGTATTGTAAGCCCCCCCCCCCCCCTTTCTGCTTTGACTCTTTATAATAATTATAATAAAATAACCCGCCTCGGTGGCGTAGTTGGCTAACGCGCTAGTCGTGTTAGCTCGACTGCCGAGGACGGGGAGATCGGGGTTCTAATCTCGGTCGGGTGAACTGGGGGTGGTTTGTCCTAAATGGTTTTCCACTCTCCCTCCACGCAAATGCGGGTTCACCTCCTCTAAATTCAACCTTCCCAAGTCCTAATTCATAAGCGTAATTAGTACTTAAGCGTATAACCCGAACGGGTAGTAAGACGCGGTGCTAAATAATAAATAATAATAATAATAATAATAATAAATAATAAAAAAATATGATAATAATAATATAAAATAATAAAAGGGTTAGGTTTGTTAGAATGCAACACAATACAACTCAAATTGAAATAGAGACGAGTCGTTCGTGAACGAACCAACAAGCGATGTTCTCATGTAAGAGTCAGAGACTCCAAACAATGGTGCACTTCAAAGCAGCTAAACAATTAATTCGACCTATGCATTTTCTAGTAGCCCTGAAAACACATAGGACCTAAAAACTAGGTGCTCGTACCAAGATATTGACACCCTCAGCTGATGTTAAAATTAATGTTAAGGGTGTGTGCACGAAGGTCCCTTTTTTAAATGCGAAACAAAGTCAAAACTAAGCTTGAAACATGCGAAGTAAAGTCGAAGCCGAAGAAGAAGAGATTTTTTTTGTTGCGGTCACGTAATACTACGGTGGTTTTAGTTTTAAAACAATCCATTAAGTGCATCTTGGTAAAGAGAAAGGTGAAGGGGGAAAGAGCAAACTAACTTAAATGCTTTTGTGGCGACATATCTGAATTTATCCATATTCACGTTATATTATTATTATTATTATTATTATTATTATTTATTATTATTATTATTAGCACCGTGTCTTACTACCCGTTCGGGTTATACGCACTTACGCTAATGTGTAATGGTAGGGTGATTGTGAGATGAAATGGAGGACCTACAGTTTAACGTGGAATCCGAACCATGGTGGAGGCCTGGCATTCCTCACATTCACAAGTTGTGATTAATACACATCTTGTCAGAGGTGAAGGAAGGGTTTGGCAATCAGATAAATCTGTGCAGGGACCGAGGATTGAGTCCCGGACCCTCAGCACATAAGTCTGACACCTTACCTCTAGACCACCAGGTCACCCCTTACGTTATAAATGTTACTTAATCACTAGTCTGAGTTAAAAGACTTTTTAGTAGATAATATAAAAATGACTTATAAATGCTGAAATATGTCATATTTAGTAAGATTTTCACTGTATAACGAACGCAGCCATCCTCTTATCTCGAAACGTTTCGAAGATGCGAAGGTTACTGTGGGTGTTAAAAGTCGGTGAGATGGAGATTTGACCTTAGATGTCTGTATTTCGACGCCTGGCACATCCCTATGTGGCAGTTTTTTTATTAGTATAAGAAAAAAGTAAATATATGTTTGGTAGCCTATTGTAATGCAATCTTTTGTCTCGGATTAGGTAGTAGAATTATTAATATTAATGATAAGATTTTATTAGCTATTAAATAAGGTGATTTAATAAATTGTACATAAGAAAATTACAAAATGCAATAACTGACCAAATATATATATATATATATATATATATATATATAACTGATAATTATATAATTTTATGTTAAGAGTTGATATGAGAGGGAGAAATTCAAGAGGAAGAACAAAACTGAAATACATGAATCAGATTTCGAACGATGTTGGCAGAAGAAGTTGGAAAAATTTGGCCCAGGATAGGCAAAAGGGGAGAGCCGCAGCAAACCAATCTCAAGATTTATATGGTGGTGGTGATAGTGGTGGTGGTGATGGTGGTGGTGGTGGTGGTGGTGATGGTGGTGATGATGGTGGTGATGGTGATGATGGTGGTGATGGTGGTGGTGATGGTGGGTGATGGTGGTGGTGGTGGTGGTGGTGGTGGTGGTGGTGATGGTGGTGGTGATGGTGGTGGTGATGGTGGTGATGGTGGTGATGATGGTGGTGGTGGTGGTGATGGTGGTGATGGTGGTGATGATGGTGGTGATGGTGGTGATGGTGGTGATGGTGGTGGTGGTGATGGTGGTGGTGGTGGTGATGGTGGTGATGGTGGTGGTGGTGGTGATGGTGGTGATGGTGGTGGTGATGGTGGTGATGGTGATGGTGGTGATGGTGGTGATGGTGGTGATGATGGTGGTGATGGTGATGGTGGTGGTGGTGATGGTGGTGGTGGTGATGGTGGTGGTGGTGATGGTGGTGGTGATGGTGGTGATGGTGGTGATGGTGGTGGTGGTGGTGATGGTGGTGGTGGTGATGGTGGTGATGATGGTGGTGATGGTGGTGGTGATGGTGGTGGTGATGGTGGGTGATGGTGGTGGTGGTGGTGATGGTGGTGGTGGTGGTGATGGTGGTGGTGGTGGTGGTGATGGTGGTGATGGTGGTGATGATGGTGGTGGTGGTGATGATGGTGGTGGTGGTGATGGTGGTGATGGTGGTGATGATGGTGGTGATGATGGTGGTGATGGTGGTGATGATGGTGGTGGTGGTGGTGGTGGTGATGGTGGTGGTGGTGATGATGGTGGTGATGGTGGTGGTGATGGTGGTGATGATGGTGGTGATGGTGGTGGTGATGGTGGTGGTGATGGTGGGTGATGGTGGTGTGATGGTGGTGGTGGTGATGGTGGTGGTGGTGGTGATGGTGGTGATGATGGTGGTGATGATGGTGGTGATGATGGTGGTGGTGATACTGATAATGAAGAGGGTGATGAGTTGAAGACAATTAGTTTGTTAAGTTACAATTAAAAGTCGAAGAATACAACTATATATAAAACTAGCCGAAGCACCCGGCGTTGCCCGGGAAGTTTGTAGTTTATCTTAAGAAATATAATTTTTAAAAATAATTCTGGCTTTGAGGTGCACAAGTTCGTGCACAGGAGCTAGTAATTTTTAAAATTTCAGACCTCTGCGTGCGGTATATTATATCGCGTAATGCTCATAACAAACAAATCATTTATATTATTAATATAGATACTGTATGTTCGAAAATTAAAATTGATGAACAGAATAAAATTCTTTTTAAGTTAAAAGTATGAATAGTTGCAAACCAAATGGATTATAATCAAGTTGAGTAGAGGTAAAAATTATATAAATTAGAACATAGATACAAAAAATATTTTAACAATTGTGAGTGTGTAGATTATAATTTACATTTTATTTATGATGAATGTGTAGTTTCAATCAACGACATGGAGGCATGATTAGTGTTATAGAAGTGAGAAAATTCACGTCTTCAACAAGGATGAATGGGAAATCAATTATAATGATATATAAATACCTCTGTTTCAGCATTTTACAATCAACCTTATTTTCCTAGATACGGATTATTGCCCGTAAATATACATCAGCAAAAATATTAGCTCATTTCTTTCCTGACGTTTAATACCGGTATAATATTCCTGGCTTTATCAATGCAAGATGAGATTTTAATTACAAATCTAGATTGAGAAAGTAGTTACAAACGAACTAATGTACTTTACCGAGAGATACTTGAAGATGTATATAATTAAATCTGTGACTATTTTCAAGTAGAACCTTCTAATTGGAGTAGAATTTGGGCTGTTTTTGTAAAAACAGACGATGCCCAACTGAGCGGTTCTTGCATTTCAAGGAAATTGTTGTTTCAAGTATACTGTTTCACAAGATGACAGGTGATGTCACCTTTAACCAACGTAGGTGTCAACCCTACGGTAAAACTGTCAAACGAAGGTTGCGGCTGTTACCAAAGTTAGTAAAACTACTTTCATAAAACCACTTGTCAAATTATATTCCTGCAGCTATCACTTTTGATATAGTTTTCACTGCAAATAAAATCTATATTAATAATATTTATAATGATGAATGTATGTTTGCCCAAAAGATTTTTCGTACTTCCCGATGAGTTATAAATCTGACATTTAGGGAAATTGTATAGGAACTACTCATCAAGTGTGCAAAAATCCGAAACATTTAGAAATATTAAAAGTAAAATCAACTACTTAATTTGGTTCGCCAAGCTTTACTACCCATTCGGGCAGACCGCATATTTCCACTAGAGCGACAGGGATGAGTAACTTATAATCTAAAGGAAATATAAACGCATTTACGTTTAGGAAAAATACCTCGGTTCACCCAAATGGGATTCAAAGCCCGATCTCCCATCAATTGACATTCTATTCTATGGCAACCCCCTTAGATCAAGGCTTTCCAAACTTTTTAGAGCGAAGGAGCCCTTGCGCCAGAAAAGATACATGCTGGAGCCTATTTTATACTAATATTACAAACATTCAATAGCGACCGTTAAGTTTTAACAAGTAGAAAACAAAAGGAAAACCTCACATTTTCTGGCTGCGAGTTTTGTAAAATGTCCTTTATTTAGATTTGAAAAAATTGGCAATCCTAATTACTGATGCTATTTTATAGAGTGAAAAACAAATAAGTAATATTCTAAAATTGCCTCGCGGAGCCTGAAATATATATGGCGTAGTCCAGTTTGAAAACCGCCGTCGTAATATCATGGGATCATCGAAGATGGTAATTTACAGGTTTACGGTTATCTCTACAGCTTTTACCTAATCTGGGTGGCCCACATAAAAGTATCTCGCCTCCTATATCCAGCAGGTGCCTCACTCTGAATTGGAGGAGGCCAATCCCCTTCCACCCTGTCTGCCGATCATGCAACATGTGGGTAAGTCAATAAAGCTTTAGACAAGCAGTTCACTTGCTCATTCTTCATGTCACAATATGTGTGGAGGGGGATTGACCTCCTCCAATTCAGAGTGAGGCGCCTGCTGGATATAGGAGGCGGGCTACTTTTCCGTGGGCCACCCTGTATATAGATCCACTTTAGACGATCGTTCTTACCTTGATACTTGACTACAGTTCAAAGTTTCAAGGTAAAACGAAGCGTGTGGATGAAAAGTATTAGGACTTTAGTGGGGTATACAGCCCAAAGAATTTTGCCTAAAGGATTTAAAACCTGCCCGATATTTTGTCTGCGAGTCTATAGACTCGCTGACAAGCTTGAACGTGTGCGAAGGCAATATGATTGTAAGAAATGAAACTTATATTAGTAAATTTTATTCACTATACTTATTCTATATTATTATTTGCCATTATCGGTATCGAAACTTACCTTGAGACTTTAACTCTACAGGCAAGTATCAATGTGAGAAGGATCGTCTGAAGCGGCCCTAAGCTACTTTGGGATTCCTATGTCTAAATCTCGTTGATTGGTAATGTGTGTGTTAATTATATGGTTAGTAAAAAATTTATTTAATTTAGTATCAAAGTCGTAAGGATAATGTGTATTTATACAGCTCTTAGTTGACTTTTTATATTGGATGAAATTCATAAAAATAGTTTCGGGACAACTGTATATAAATATCTACTGGTGTATGAATGAATGAACTGTACAGCCGGGGTAGCTTCAAAAACTATAAAGGGCCAAAGAGCGTGTTTTAGCTTAATTTACGTGTCAATTTAACACGCACAGAGAGAAGGGAGAGATTTACTAGCGCCAGGGATTACGTTTGAAAAAATTCTCCAAACCATTTTATCTTTGCGTAATATTGATAGCTTTAATAGAGAGATAGTATTGAGATAGATGTATTGGCATTATAATTACAATTTGACCCATAGTTTTTAAAAATAGCAAAATATGTTCACCCCCTCTAACCTCCCCCTCCCTTCCCCCCCCCCACCCACACACACACCACACCAAAATAAATGGCAAGGTGCAGTGCACAGACGTTCTCTTTTATCTTAAATAGAAACATTTGCTAAACAATAATATAAGTTCGTGCAATAATAACACTCCACCAAAGAGCATAAATGAAATTATATACACTGTTACAAAAACATTGAGAAAAGAGAGAGAAAGCCCTGTCCACCAAAGAACATAACAATCAATTTAAATGTTCAAACACCTCCATAAAAATATATATTTGCTTATACCTTAAGAATTATTGGTAAAAAAATATATATATTTCAAATCAGAGATTTTTATTTTTGATAGTACTAAAACTTTACAATGATAAAAGTTATTTTGAATCTCAAATAGTTGCGAAGATGTGATCAAAATTGGAAATTTCTGACTATGTAATATCAAAGTAATTTTCATGGGAACATTTTTATTTTGTTTGTAATGTTAAACAGTGCCTACTTACCAAATTTAATCAAAATCGCTATTGCTGATTTCGAGAAAGTCAATTTCTCTTTTTTGCCCTTCATTAAACTACCCTTAATTTTAGGGTTAGCTATCTAATTCCAAAAATTTTCAGGGGAACATTATGAAAACTTTAGATACCAGGTTTTAGCCCGATCAGTAAAATGGTTCCGGCTATAGGCCGAGATATAGATAGACACAGAGAGAGAAAGTCGGCATCGCGAAAAACAATTTTTCTGTTTCAGGGGGCCATAAAACGTGGACATTTATCAAAATCTCGAGTTCGATTTTTTTGGAAGATCAAAATACTTATCTCTGCGAGGGGTAATGAGGAAGTAAAAAGACAAAGTAAGAGCACGATTTTTTTTTCGTTGTTGTGTTTTACTATTCGTCTGGGATTTCTGCGTATTTAAACTGAAGGCGTAAGGATGAGAAAGGTGAAATTTTAGAAATGTATTTGCATTTACGTGTAAAAAGAATGGGAAACCATTCAAGAAAAAATAGCTTACCACACCTGGCTAGAATACAAACTCCAACCTCCCAGTAACCCGGTAAATTAGAAAAAACGATACTGACGCCTTTAACAACCTGTTAATGTAACACTTTTTTTTATGTACAAAACAAAATTAAACAAGAAACCTTTTGATAAAATGAGTTTATTGTGGGTCGCTGTGTTCAGTTGTGAGTACACAACGCTAATCGATTAGTTTCATGTTAAACAGGTGATTTCACTGCCTCCGATCAATCAAAAGAAGACAATAGTTTGTGTTCACGCTGATGGGAAACGTGCAGAAGAATAGAAATATTTCTAAGAACATAGCGAGAAAAAAAACAAAACAGGGTGAATTCCTAGTTAGTACTTGTAGCGAGGAGACCAGTTAAGCTCTAGCGATTACTAAATGTCAGCACCTTGAAACCCGTGGTAATTCGAGACTTGAATTTGCGCGGAACAAGGTAAACATTGCTAACCGTAACCAAATGTTCTTTAGTACGAGAACATTGATCTCATTTAAAAAATACTTGCAATTAAGAATTAGCTAAGCCTACTTCTTTACTATATGTGTCATGGCGTTTACATCTGTACTAGTCTTATAAGCTTTTTTATTTAACAATTCGATGGCAATTTGAAGAAGTCAATAGCCCGCGAAAGAACGAATTTTTGCAACCCATAAATATATTTTTCTATTCAACAAACTGAACGGGACGTTTTTAGAACTTAAGGCCATATGTACAGAAAAAAAATTTTTCACCATTCAAAAGAGTTTTCTTCTATGAAATGTTACACACCATAAATATATTTTTATGTATTTTTTCTAACGAGCTATGAGGGTAAGAAACTTCCATTTTTACGTTTTCCAAATCAAGTTTTAGGCCACACTTTTTGAAATAAAAATTTGGAAATTTAAATTTAGTATCTTTAATACTATACCTATTTGATAAAGCTGGGATTTTACCGTAGGTAGAAGCATACTCTATATATGTATACTTAAAGTTCCCTTAAAATCAACACAATTCAACAATTGTTTACTAATACTAATCAATCTATAAATATTAAATATTAGTATTCATACGATTTATAGATGTGTATACTTAAGATAAAATATATATTCAGATTTAAATATGAAACGATTTACTGAATAACCTGATTTCCGTATGACATTAAAATATGCATTGAAATTCCAAGTTGGCTCGCCAGATCAAAACTTTGTAGGGAAGTGTAGCTTAGTTTACAAGAACGGGTGATAGCGCCCGCCTCCACAATTCGCGCAACACACAGCGGCTACTCCAGCTGTATTATCACAGAAATCCAAGTAATCTGCCGTCCATGCGAGATTTCTGTCTGAACGATCATTCACAAGTTGTCTCTTGAAATAATTAGCCTCATGTTTTAGTGATATTGATCTTTATATCAATGCCGGAGTTATTTCATTATTGAAACATGTTGTAGTAATTTAAAGATTTGTGTTTTATTTGTGATCTCTGTGAACTGTAAAGAATATATATATATAATTATTAAAATAATAAACAATGGTTTCTTCCATTACAAACTGGAAAACGTCAATCTTTGAAACCGAGAATGAGATTAATGTATTATATGGGCAGATAGGCTTTATGTTTATTTTATATATTAAGAGTTTTCCAGAATCAGTAACACAGAATATACAATTTAATAAACAATAAATGGCTGTAGCCTGTAAGCGATAGCCCAAGGCTTCGACACATCGCATATCAAGAATGTTGAAATAAATACTTAACATTTGAAAGCACTTTTTATAGCCATTGTAAAAATAATCTTTTTCATGAAAAATAAAGTAATTTAGGCAGTTTATAGTGTTTTAATTTCTTAGCTATTTGAACTAGTTTAGTCGTTATTTATGCAGAAAAAGGCATTATTTTATATAACTTAAATTGGCAAAACTTATTAGCCTGAACACAACTTGTGAATGTGAGGAATGCCAGGCCTCCACCGTGGTTCGGATTCCACGTTAAACTGTAGGTCTTCCATTTCATTTCACAATCACCCTAACATTACACATTAGCGTAAGTGCGTATAACCCGAACGGGTAGTAAGACGCGGTGCTAATAATAATAATACCCTGAATACATTAATATACATATAGTAAAAATAGTTTCATGATCTTCAATTTAGTGAAAACTGCAATTATTATTATCAATTAAATTATCTATGTTTTAATATGTATTTATATTTTTAATTAGAGGTAACAATATTTATATTGTCAGTCAGACTTAGATATTGGTTCATATGGGATTATCTGCATGATAAATTTTATTGATCAATTACATTTTAATTAACATTAAAATTTTGTGATTATCTACATTTTAAATCATCTGGACGATTTTCCTCAAATTAGTTAGGCATAGGCTATAGGTAAATATAATGTGTGCTTAGATGGTGATTATTAAAGCATTTATATATATATACATTTATATATATATATATATACATTTATATATATATATATATACATTTTACCTTAAGTAGCAAACCCAAAAAGTCAAGTGGTTACAATTAAATTGATTATATTGTTCAAATATTTGATAATTTTAGGAATACTGCAAGTTTACACGATTAAAAAGAATTATTGAACTCTAAGACATATACAACATCCAAAAGTAGGCCGAGAATTGATCAAATAATAAATATTACACCCCTACCAAAAATCGAGCCCGAAACCTTTTGCACTGTAGACCATTCTGCTAGCAAGTGAGCTAACGTGTCGGGCTATGGTACTATCATTATGTCACATGTATAGCCTATATTTTCTTACGTTCTCTCCCACAGCTGTAAAATTATTAATTGAGTGGCCTCTTAAAAATATGCTTGATAAGAAATAGATTTTTTTATCGCCTTAAAAATGGTATGAATGCAAGAATCTACGTTTAATCTGGCAATTTTTCCAGCCTTTCATATGGCTTACATTTTGGAAACTATTATATTTGAATATTTAGAATTTCTCTGTTAATCCCACCTATAAGGGTATAATCAGGTCAAGTTAGAAGTAGTCTATAATGATGTCCCAATCAGTGAGATATCCTGTTGGGTACCTAAACAATATAGGAAGGTATAGTATTGATTATTTATATATTTCGAACTCACTTAGAGAGTAATTTTAGGCCCAAGTATGATATTATAGTAGTAATTGATGTTTGCATTTGCAAGTGTGTAAGCACTCTGAATTTACTTCAAATGAAAAACCGCTATTTACTATTGTAACGACAGTCTTTCTACCAATTTTTTTTATTATTTTTTGCAAATAAATAATGTAATAAAATAATTATTTCATTCACAAAGGAATGTAGTTTATTACATATGAATCATAAAAAAATATGTGTGTGAAAGAGAAAGAACTATTTTTATTTGAATTAATTTAATCAAAATAACTAAAGCATTACTATCCAAATAAGATATAGCTTATAAACTTATATATAATCGCTCTCCTATGATTTAGGCACTTTGAATTATTTAGTGATTAGGTTTGGAGGTTTGAGTTATTCTAGGGTGCAAGGAGAAGGAAACAAATTTTTCTAGTAAATGCACAATATTTACGTGGAGAGTGGATGGGGAAACTATAGAAAGAGAACTCATGTAGCAAGCCACCTAAAAATATGTAAAAATTATATATTTTTATTATTTGTATAGGTAAATTATTAATAAACCTACCTTTTATTTTGTAAACTCGAGTTTATTGCTGCAAGTTCCTAGTAATTTTTTGAATAAATATTTTTGACCTGATTCACCAACTGATTCAAGTCCTTATCGAAGTTTAGCTTTATATAATATATGCACACTTTGAAATAATATATTATTATATGTCACATGACTTGCACAAATGAACAATGTAATCATCAGTTTTGTTAAATTTTCTCTCTCTCTCTCTCTCATATATATATATATATAATTACAACTTATATATATATATATATATATATATATAATTACAACTTATATAGGTGTATAAAACATATTTATCTTTATAATAAGCTTTATCTCTATTGCAAAATCATTAGTTGCTTGTTCCTTATTAGAATAAATATTATACATTTTGAGATGATAATTTAGGCCCTAATATTTTTTTCTATTACAGAGAAGACATATGTGATACGGAGTACATGTCCGGTGTGGAAGAACTCCCTCCCTCCCCAATTGATAACATTATTAGCTATAAGTATTCTGATGTTGAATGTACTGATTCAGAATTCCAAAGTTCTGAGGAAGGTGATAGTTGTGGGATTAATTCAATTGAAAATGAAGAATTTTGATTTGTATAGGAAAGTGATGATGACATACCTAGATTATTAATGAGAACGATACCTCCGTCAAAAATAATATAACAGGAATAGATAGATATTTAATATTTTCTTAACCAAATGTAAATAATCCCTTTTCCCCTACCCCCTCAAGAGAGCTCATAACTAGGTTACCCTAAAGTATTGACATCGCACCTTCCTTTTGTTTGCTACTATTACTGTTAAGATGTAGTAAATAGTATCTTGCAAAGAGACATGATTGGAAGAAAATGTCAATTATTCCAACTCTGACACGAAGAAGACTAAGAAATTCCTTGACGATAAAAATATTATTTTCAAATCAAAGTTTACTAAGCGGACTCAGAATAAATTTTCAAAAAACTTATTAAAAATATCTATAGAATCGCCTGAAATTCTAAAAACATTGCTACAAATTTGCCAAAAAAACTAACTAAGAATTTAAACAAAAATCGAAATGAATGCACATGACTAAATCAAAAACGTTCTTTATAAATGGAAACTAAAAATAGCTATGCAATGAAGTCTTTTAACAGTTAAACTCTTGCATTCTCGTAAATATAATATTGATTTACAAAAAATTACTTTAAAATAATTCCCATCCCAACGCAACTTTTCACCGTTTAATTTCAGCGTCTAATCGGTTATGTGGATTTTACAAACATGACAAACAATTAGGATACATAGTTAATTTTCAACATTATCTTATCATCCCTACAACTGTTTGATTAAAAAGAATAGGTTTGAGTATCTATGAATTATAAAATATCGATATCATTCAAAAATATACTAATTTAACATAAGTTCCTGGATATTATTCAAACTGGAATGGGCTACCGTGAAGTTGGCCCCTCTCCCCCCCAATGTAAACATACTATTTGTGGGATTTTTAAAAAAGAACAAACAAAAATTCGTGTCTAACAATCGAGGAACAAACGAGTGCAATCAAAACACCATGAATTTTTAAAAGTTTTTTTTGAGGGGGGGGGGGCCCCTTATGAGTAAACAAAGTTTCAAATTCACGTACCATTTGTGCATGAACAAATACACAGCAAACGAAACTTTTTGCGAAACAATCCGGAACAAACTCTATCGCAACCAGGTAAATGTCAATTTTCCAAAGTGTATGGGGGAGGGGGGGTCTATCGTGAAGTTAACCCCCAAATTCCAATATAAACACACCATTTGTGAATCTATCAAAATGGAACAAACGAAAATGTTTGCGGAACAATCCAGAACAAACGATTTCAATCATAAAAACTTGAATTTTTCATAATGATGGACCAACTATGGACGTAATTGACGGATATCCTGTCAGAAATGTAATCGAAGAGAACTCTACTGAATGTATTGCTCTTTTTGCAAGCTTATAAACACATCCCAGCCCTTGCTACTCAGATGCTTCATCACTGACCAGCCTACGAAATTATCAAACTCTAAGTTCAAACAGTTGACCCACGGAGTATCAGCTTACGTCTGTGCCTCTGTGCCGACAAAACAAGGCTGCTTGACTTACACTACCGTAATAAAGCTGAAGTCATGTATCCATGCGAAGCTCTAGAGTTGCGAGTGGTAGTAATGCCCTTAAGGCCGAGCAGCTTTTTTTTTTTTTGCACATACTGCGAAAGTGGTGTCAAACCACGTGGGCAACTGTTATAACATATGCATATAATGTTCTATTGACTATTGAATTTAGAATAAATTGTTTCCTGCTTGATCACCAAGGAAAGCTATAACTCCAAGAAGAAAGATGGTAGTGCAGAGATGGCGAGATTAAGGGCAGTATTTGGAGTTTTTAAATCAAAACTTTTTTTCGGTCATACGAAATTAAATAAATAGCGGGTTCCACTAAATATGTTTTCATATTGACGTATCGTTTGATTAATGGAACGATCAGGATAGGAATCCCGAACGCCTGTACGAAGATTTTTTTCTTGTATGATATGCGTGGGAGGGGGGAGGGGATATACTTCCTCTACATTCTTCATCCCTAACCCGTTAATGCATACCCTAATTTTCTTACGAATGGTCATATCTGACAGCTATAAAAGTTACTAGTTCTGCTTTCACGTATTTATACGCCAAGTCATGTAATCCGCAGCTGTCACTTTTGATATATATCAATAATATATAAAAATAGCAATCATATTGTAAAATTTTACCAATGTTGAGCTCAAAAGATCGAGAGATTAAATAGTTAAGCTATTATATTTGTTAGTTAAGATTATAGCCGCATTTAAATATCATATTCTTTAAATTGAAAAATGGCATCTGATCAATCGGACCCAGGACCTTTGGCTTAGTACACCAATGCTCTAACCACTGAGCTATCCGGGATTCGTCCCGTCCCCGGGGTCATTCTTCTCTCATATTCTTTTAAGGAATGCATTGTACTATTGGCAGCATAGATCCCTCATGAATCGAAGATGGCTGCGTTATCTGAACGTCTATCACAAACTCTACCTTAAAATATGAGTGAAGAATGACCCTTGGCACGCGACGACTCCTGAATAGCTCAGTGGCAGAGCATCGGAGTACTAATTCAAAGGTCCTGGTTTCGATTCCCGTGTACAGGTGTCATTTTTCAATTTAAAGAATATCAAAAGAATATGCTTGTATTTTCTAAAAGGTGATCCGAATATCCATTCGTAAGAAACTCAAGGTACACATGTGCCGATAGCCTGGACAGGCAGTGAGTCGCGGAGCACGTAAAAGAACATATATATGGCCCACGGTGAGTAGGTTTTTAAGGTTCCCGTTGTTCCGCTAACTCTTCGTGCATTCAGCTGATCGCGACAAGCGAGCGCGTCGGCCCGCGACACGCCCCTTTTGAACGGCAACACACTAGTGGCGCTCGGTGTTTCAATATTAAAATGTTCCGGGTACCCCGGGCGGTATATATTCCCGTTTACCGACCGACTCAACCTGCATACCTCCGCCTTCCTCCCTCCACTTGTCTGAGCGATGGTTACAGCATCCACAGTCCAAGACCTTACGCCGTCTATTTTTCAGGAAACTGGTTTGTTTTTTTCTAAGCTGCTCGCTTTGTCCCCGTCAGAGTTTTGGGTGAGAATGTGAATGTAGGGGGGCGGGAGGGAGGAATAGGGGTGTGGGTTAAGTTAAGAGTTTGTGATTTTCTAATGAGGATGACATATTTTTCAAGATGATTTATGATCATTCAAACCGTAGTATCAAAATATATTTTAAAATTTAATATACTCAACCGGGAATCGAACCCGATCTCCCCGTCATCAGCAGGTCTGTCTAACACGAGTGACGCCTTAGACCACTCGGATACTGAAGCGAGTACGTGCATTTGTTTTAAATGTTCGATTGAGCAACCTAATTTATTTAATTTCTACATAGTTTGACGAGTTCAATTTATCATTCGCCATTCCTGTGACTACATTGAAAAATATGTTGCCACCATATGTAATCCCATTCGGGATTGAACCAGAGATTAATACAGAGTGAAAAAGATCCGCCTATCTAATAACCCAATCACCGATGACCAACTACATTAAAAGTGGGGCATGCCACTTAAAGATAAAGTTTTCTTATGACATCGCAGAGCAATTTCTGATGTTTTGGACTACACATTAAACCAGGGCTTTGTGTGAAAGTACGTTTTAACTGATCAATAATAGTAGTGTAGGCAGGTAACGGTATATCCCCCCCCCCCCCAATCCTTCACACCATCCCAATCCCAACCCAAGCATAGTAGATTTGAATTTTGTTTGGGAGATGTCATGGTTTAGAACCTATTCAAGAAAGTAGGACCAAAGAAAATTCTATAGAAAGGAAGACAAAATAAAAGATCAACTTTTCTCTTTTTTTTTTCACTCCTATAATGATTTTGTTTGTAACACACAATCTTCCACCCCCTTTCAAGAGGAATCGAGTTTTTTTTTTTACACTTTCTTTACAAGAGACAACTTGAAAAGGACGCTATTGATGCTGTCAACTGGAGAATCTTATTCTTGTCAGATTGTTAACTTTGCTTTGAAAGAACATTCTCGATATTCTTCCACGATTTCTGTTTGATCACTTGTATCCGGCCTTTCCTCTCCATTACATTTTGGCTACATCAATAAACAGTTGAATAGCAGAGTCGAAAGGAAGTAATTCAGTCCAGTTTGAGGTGTTTTTTGATCAAACTATAATATTAGGGATTATTGAAAAGTAACAAAGTATTTTTGTTTTTGTTTTGTGGACCGTCTTTCTACTCGTTCGAGCTATTTAAATGTTTACACAAAAATAGGGTTAGGGATAAGGGAGGTAGAATTAAGTTTAAAAAAATACTTTGGAATATAGATGAAAATGTACTGGGAAATTTTACGCATTGGTGTCTTGAGGCCTAATAAAACAAACAAAAATTTAAGAAAATTTGACCACCGTCCGAAGTGTAGCAAAAATAACAGCTTTAAGAGATGAATGAAATAAGAATGTTTACGCAATAAAAAAATAGTCCAGTGCAATCGTACAAAATATATAGCCAGAAAAGTGAGCGTCAACCCTCAAAACGAGACCGTTCAAAGTATATACGATTCAAAGAGAGGGTAGCTTCAACATTTCAAATAAATATTATAATATTATCTCGAAATGTGTGTTATCTCCACGATGGCTGAGGATCACAACATGAATTTTTTAGTAAATACCTTGTTGCAAATTGGTCTAAGATAAATACAACACAAAAATAATTTTAAAATCCCGAAAAACCAAGCGACTTACTTATAGGTTTATACAACATATTAAGGTGGGGTGCTAGTGAGCGTGAGTTTAATGCATTAATTTTGCAGTTTTTATAGCATAAACATTTTTTGGCAAAAATATATCAAATATTTCTTCTATAGAAAAATAGAGTTTAGTTTTCTGCACATGCTAATCTAACAGTTCTTGAATATCTCTCATGAGCATAGCGGCATTTGGTGACAAACTTTTTAAATGAAGAGAAAAAGTCGTCACTAAATTCCAGGACACCCTTGACAGATATTAAAGAACTGTTGAGATTAGCTTGTGCGTAAAACTAAACTCTATGTTTCTATAGAAGAAATATTTGATTTATTTTGGCCAAATAAATGTTTATGCTATAAAAACTTCGAAAATGCTGCTCTAAACTCACGCTCACTAGCACCCCATCTTAAGAAGTCCGTAAAGTAACGGAACATCTTAAAAAAAGTCTTAAGACTGACTACACAGCTTAACAAGATCATAAAACAAACAACCCACCTTAAAAAGACTGTAAAACAAACGACCCACCCTAATAAATTCTTAAATCAAACGGCGTCACACCTTAAAAAAATTGTAATAAAACGGTAAACTTTAAAAATCTCGTAAACAAGCGGCCCACCTTAAAAATCTCGTAAACAAGCGGCCCACCTTAAAAATCTCGTAAACAAGCGGCTCACCTTAAAAATCTCGTAAACAAGCGGCCCACCTTAAAATCTCGTAAACAAACGGCCCACCTTAAAAAGTCGGTTAAACAAACGGCCCACATTTAAAAATCCTCCAAAGACGCGGTTGGTTGGTGTTTCATCGCAAGTATTTAAAGTAGCCCCTTGAAAACCGTGAACCGGTGACCAATTTAACAACTGTGTCACGTCCGCGCCACATTAACACCAGTCAGGTAAGTTACAGGTCAGGAATATAAATCTAAGAGTAGGACCTCCAGGGTAAGTCTCGTCCACACACAGTCTAGACCACGCGCCATCTGCTAAAGAATGTAGAAAATTATAATCCGATAAGTTTTCTCAATCGAGCGTAGTCTTGTACATACCTGATCGGCTATGAGTCAAGCTCTCCTGGGAGCCACCTTCTCGAAGGAAAATACCTTCACGCTGCGGTATATTGTATATAGGTAGGGCAATTTTGAAGCATTAAAACCACTCAAACAATCATCGATCATCTTAAAATATTCTGTTGTAACCAAGTTAAAGATTGTGTTTGACCGTTTACTTTGGTCTTAGAACTGCGACGTTACCAGCTTCCGTGGCGGCGCTACTCTCGTGTTGGACTAGACTGACAAAGACGGCAAGATCGGGGTTCGATCCCGGTTGCGTGCACTGAGGGTGGTTTTTCCTAAATGGTTTTCCACTCTTTCTTTCCACGCAAATGTGGGTGCACCTCCTCTCTATTAAACCTTCCTAATCCCTAACCCATTAGCGTAACTAGTACATAGGCGTACAACCCGAACGGGTAGTAAGACGCGGTGCTAAAAAAAAAGGCGACATTTCTAGTGAAACGTCTCTCAATATGAGCTAATTAAAACCATTTATTTAAAAAATTAACTTATAATGTATGTTTTTAATCCTATTTGGAGGGACATTTTGATTCCTTTCAACCTAATTTTGACGGGAGCCTTATTTTTTTAGTATCAAACCACCAGGAATTTCTGAACAACGCGTCAAAATACTCCTGTAGAAGAAAGGAAAGTCTTATGAAGAAGACATAATTCCCCCTTCCTTCCCTCAAACCCCTGGTCAGGGTTCATATCGTATCTGTACTATACTCTCGTATCAGAGCTGACAGAAATAACACTCTTAAATGTGTTAGTAACGATATTTAAAGCTAACTTTAAATGCAGATTTAAAAAATAATTAAATCAACATGTTCTTTATACATAGTTTGTTGGTCTTTCATGTGACCCATTTGTGCTTCTAATCCAGCGGTTCCCAACCTTTTTTTCGCTTGCGTAGCCCTTGGCAACTCATTTTCTAAAATAGTGCCCTTAATTTTAGCAAAATGTTTAATTACTACAATAATAGTCATTTCTAATTTACTTGTTGCATCTGAAAATAAATGCTATAGTAGGATTTAAAAAACGTAGTAATAGAGGTGAAATATATATGTTACATCCAAAAAAGCAAAAGTTACAATAAAAACCAACACATTTAATTTATTAATAATTATAAAACTATTTTCAGTTTTAAAATGAAATCCCCCCTGGTCATATCGTTGAGTTATTAGTTCATAACTTTTGACTGATCTTTTGTCCTACACTGCTGGCCAATGCACCTCTTTCCGCCATCATTCGAATATTTTCACGTACCCCACGTTGGGAACCGCTGTTCTAATCCCAAGATCGTTTTTTTTTCGTATGGAAATAAAAAAAAAAGCGCATGCGTATCTCGTACCACGCGAATCTGTCTCGAGGGACTCGTGTGAGATAACCGTCCTCCTTTAGCACTCTCCAGTATTTTATTATCCCTGTGTCAATACTTTGCGAGGGGAGAACATATAAACAGCGCCCCTACGACCATATTCACCTGTATGAGCGGTGTTACCCGTGCGAGCACACGAGCAACGTGTGTTTGAAACCTGTTCCGCCAGATGGAACAGACTCCGTTACATCTCGACACGGGAAACTGGAGAAGAGAATCTCCTTGAGCACGACACAAACATGTAAGGGGGGAGGGGGAGGGAGGTGAATATGAAAACAAAACTAGAGAAAAAAGCATCAGAGAGAGAAGAACAAAAGATGAGGAGGTACAAAATGGTGAACTGGAGCAAGAGAAACTAAAGGGAAACCGAACAACGAGAGAGCTACAAAATAAGAGGAATTATTAATCAACTCATAGTCTGATTACTATAGAACAGGCCTTATTTGATAAATATAAACGTTATTAGATCTAGTTTCACGTGTGCATACGTCAATTTATATTATCTACAGCTGTCATTTAAGGATATTATTAATAACTATAATATAACACTGATAATATAGTAAAATGTTATCAATTTTGGACACAAAAAATAACTTTGTATTTTCTAAAGGTGACCTGGTGGTCTAGGGGTAAGGTGTCAGACTTCCGTGCTAGGGGTCCGGGGTTCAATCCTCGGTCTCTGCACAGATTTATATGATTGCCAAACCCTTCCTTCACCTCTGATAAGACGTGTATTAATCACAACTTGTGAATGTGAGGAATGCCAGGCCTCCACCGTGGTTTGGATTCCACGTTAAGCTGTAGGTCCTCCATTTCATCTCACAATCACCCTACCATTACACATTAGCGTAAGTGCGTATAACCCGAACGGGTAGTAAGACGCGGTGCTAATAATAATATTTTCTAAAAGGCCCTTCATATGAAAATTGTTCTTTCGCTTATATATTGTCTTTATTGTCTCATTATCTCATGAAGGCGAAACCTTACTTTGAAATAACCTCAGATTAATCGCTGGAGCATCTGCCTACCAAGTTATGGAACCTAGGTTCGAATTCCGGACAAACCCCTCCCCTTTTATATTTATGAACTAATGGCCGGGGTATTCTGTGTCTATTCCGGGGTAAAGTGTTAATTTGTAAGTCGTACATTTATACCAAGTGGTCGGAAAGTGCACAAAGAAGTAGCCTATCAATATTAAAAATGAGGGAAGTAATTATAACAAATTATTTACGATCTTTCAGTAATTTTAAAGTGTACACAATGAATTCCTGAGTAAAAATTAAATTATCGAATCTACAGAGTAGAAAGGGTGAATATACTTCCTGTTCTTCCTATTACTTTTTTTCTTATGTTAATTATATATAGCAATACGACCCACTTGAAGATTATATTCGAGATTACTGGTTTAGCTGGGACATTAAACTATTATAGGGACCCACAAGATCAGTCAGACTGTCAGTATTAATAAAGTAATATTAATATTGACTGATCGTGTAGGGGCCCTATTGAAGTGCTTAAGAAAGCAATGTTTATCACTCAAATAGCTGGCATTAAAACAACCAATAATAAAACTATTACAAAAACAAACTTCCAGAAACACAGCATCGTCCCAGAGAGACACTCCACCCCGACTTGGAAGAGAGCGACAGGAATTGTTGGTCGACTAAATAAGTTCTTTCCTTTCGTTCCATCCTAAACAAATTACCGATACACTTTGCATCCGTAACCAGTTACTCCAGTTACGGTGAGACTTGAATGCTGTCGTAATACTTTAAAACTCACCTCATTTTATGTTTAGAAGTGTAGAGCAAGTTATTGATAGGCCAACATAAAACACTAATGCACACCCATTAAAAAAACGTTCAGATAGAGATGGAGGGGAGAGAGGGGGCGCCGGCATTGAGTCTTTAAAAATACCTATGTTTTAAGGGAAAAAGAAGGGTTATAAATAGATAATATCTAAACAAACATTTCTTTTTAGATGACATTTTAGTGACATAATTGTTTAAACATAAAAAAAATTATTCCGACAGGGATTCGAACTCTGGCTGTCCAGCCTTATACGCTAACCACCCTACCAAATTTTCTATCCAGGACTTACACCTCAACAGGGGTATATAGTCAAAAGAGATACCCAAAAGGAGAGCCCAGAAACCCCAATTGGTGGAGCGGACGAAAAGGATTTAAATCTTTGTCCGGGGGTGAGTTTTTTTTCTATTCCCTTTTATTTCTTCATGGTGACCAATGAAAAATAAAATAATTTTTAAAATGTCTGCGTTAAAAGTTATCAAACGAACTACTACAGTCCAGTTTTCAAAGGAATAATCTTTCGAGTTTGCCACCAAGTATACGATCGTTTGGTCAGGCAGGTTCAATATATTTTGTTTCTAAACTTAAATGGTCCAACTTTAATGACCGCGATTGCAGCACAACAGATAGATTGTTGAACAAAAATTTCAAAATAAACAATAATAATATATCAAGACGTGCTATTTCTGTTGGACAGTAACCGCCCAGTCATGCCATCTTCGGCAGTTAAGTTAATAAATAGACACACACACACACACACACACACACAGACTCTTCATTTTGTCCGCAAACCATCAAGATAAACTATAACCTACATAGAGAAGTTGCTATCCCCAACACACGCGTGAAGGACCATATGTGCCTGGCGGAACCGCCTACATAAATCAGCTTATGACCAGCTGGACCACATGTATTACAAAGTGTTCACGTTTTCTTATTCGTCGGTGATTGTTTAAATTGAGTAGGCACCACCCCCCTCCCCTCGACTGTAAGCTATTTATTTGCCCCTTCAACCATATGCTCATCTGGCCAAGTTTACAGATTTTGTCTGCCCGGTGACCCGGATACAAGGTGGATTCAACAGGTATTTTATTATTAAACATCCTCTTCTGTGGGCAAGTGGTATAAGGCGTTACTCTAGCAAGATATTGCACTGACGATGATGGGGAGATCGGGGTTCTAATCCCTGTCAGCTTTACTGAGAGATTTTTTATCCCTAAATGGTTTTCCACTATCTTTACGTGAATCAAGATACACTTACTCTTAATTAAACCTTTCTTATCACCCGTTTTACTGGCCGAATGGTCTAAGGCGTCACTCTTGTGTTTGACTGGCTTGCTGAAGACAGAGGTTTTTTCCTATATGGTTTCCCACTCTCCTTCCAAGCAAATGCGAGTAGATTACCTCTAAAATGCTTCCTTCCTCATCCCTACCCCATCATAAAATTATGCATGCGTATAATCCTAATGTATAGTATAGACGCGGTTATCCTATGATTAATTTCGGGTCTTCATCAAAAGATTACATCTTTTTGCTGTCAAAGCGGCCAAAATTAGATGCCTCCGGTGTGAACTTGAAAGAGTAATATTTTTTTTTGTGCACCGCATCTTACTAAGCGTCCGGGCTAAACACCCGCTAGGGTAGAGGTGAGGAAAACAATATTTAGAGGAAATGTACCAGCAATCACGCGGAGAGATTATTTAAGGAAAAACCACCCTCAGTTCACACATCCAGAATTCGTTCTCCCCCTCCCCCTTCCTCTAGTCACCGGCAAAGACGACTAGTTAAGACAGACGACTTTGTCCTCGTATCCACGACGCACCAGGCCTCAAGTCACTTTCCGTGTCCTACAAACCCCGCAGATTGGGTCAAGGCTAAACCTATTTTACACAACTTTTAAACAAAAGAATGATCGCCATGCGCTCAACCCAAAACAGGAAGGGTGGGGACAGACACACTGTTCTGGGCCTCTAATGAGAGGTGACCCCCCTCCTTCCCAAACATTTCATTACCCACCACCTACACCTGGGATGACCTTCAATGACCTTGCCCGGGAGGACTTTGTAGGTGAGGTCCTTCACAAAAAAAAAATTATGTACACAAGCCCCTAATTGATTCAATTACAGAGACAAATTAAGTCGTATTGTCTTCTCCGCGGGTAGCGTAAGTGTACCGCCATCGTTGTAAAACAATTACCCTGTCCCGGAACAATGGCCCTATCACGTCTGATGGAACAATATCTTCTGGCGACGGTGGTTACCTCAGTAAGTGGCAGGAAAAGCAATTGTTCGAAATGTGTTCGCTCCCGATTAAAAAAAAAAAAATATGTCGTGGTACTAACCTTACCTTTAAAATAATAACTTGGGAGATGAAATAACAAGGTCATGACATAATGGAAGGCGAGGAATTCAATACGGGACACAAGATAATTGAAGTAGATTTCAAATATAATGGTTCAATTTCGATTAAGTTATCCACGATTGAGGATGTTTACGATTTGGAACCTTTGAAGTCAACAACGTCACACTTTTACCGGCAGAGAAAAAAAAAACCGGATGTCAATCATAACAATGAAGCCTTTTAATTTCGACTAATTAGGGAGTGGACGAAAAGACGAATTTTAAGAGCCTATCTCGCCTCACGGACCTATAGTCTGATTTTGGTTGGAAGAACATTAGAGAAAATTCTCAGTTAAGGTGAGATGGGCTATTAAGTTTAGTATTTATCTCATGTATTCTTGTTAATAGAGCCAAACTATATAATAACTAAAGACAAAGTTAAGTTGTTCATCTCATGACTATTTTTGTTAATAGAGCAACACTATTTAATAACTAGAGATAAAAATTATTATTAGTTATATTTATATAAAAATCTAAATAACATTTTATGGTTCTCTATGGTATTTAACACCCGCATCGGTGGGCACGTGGGATAAACATAAAACTTAACTAGTCTTGTTTTCCGGTGACTGGGAGATCACAATTCGATCACTGACTGGTGTACCAAGGGTAATCTCCCCTCCCCCTGCCCACAAAAAAATCCTACTCTTCTTTAATTCATATATGGGTACATTTCTTATAAATTCTATCTTCCTCATCTCTACATTAGCGTAACTAAAGCATAAATATGGGGTGACCGGGCAGTCTAGCGGTAAGGTGTCTGACTTTTGTGCTGGAGGTCCGGGGTTCAATCCTCGGTCCCGGCACAGATTTATCTGATTGCCAAACCCTTCCTTCACCTCTGACAAGACACTAGCGTAAGTGCGTACAAACCGAACGGGTAGCAAGACGCGGGATGATAATGATGATGATGATGATAATAATAATAATAATAAATATACATATATGTATGCACTCATAACGAGTAGTGAGGCATGGTGGAATATTAACTAAAAATTTGATTTAAATTAGTTGAAAAATTACATCTGAACAAGGGAATCGAACCTGGGACGTTTGGTTTTGCACGCCAATCTTTTACCGCTAAGCTATCCGGATCTCCTTTATAGGAACAATGCCGTAATCAGAATTATTTGCAACCTTTGTGTTAATAATCTTTTAAAAGTAAATATTTTTTTCGATAGATTAACATTTATATAGTTTTTTTAGCGATTCAAAAGGTATTGCAGCAAAGCCTATTATGAATGTAATTTTAAGAAATAAAATCTGTTTTATATAATATTTTCGCTCTGACCTTGTTAACTTGGAATCGCATCTTACACTTTACTTCTAAAATTGTGATTTAAATGGCGTTTCTAATTTAAAAGTATACGAATACCATTAAACGGTTTAAAAAAAAATTGTTAACTGCCCGATTCCATTATATAGCTGAATGATAACCATTCCCAACACAATACATGATTTACCACAATCGCCTAACCAGAGTCGTAAAATATATTCTCCGTCTTCAAATACATGCGCAGTACTTTACATTATTACATTACATTTTATTGAGGTCAACACTCGCTATAAAAACAACTTTAAAGTTAAACCACGATAAAATCGCTAGCACAAAACAAGTGCTGAAAGAAAGTCTACCACTATTATTTTCTTAATACAAAATTCTCTTTGCTTTCCAGAAGAGATTCCAATTTTTACACACACTTGAAAGAGTAGCAGAGGAATAAAATTTCATTTTTATCTAAGTTACTAGTGGAAGTAAAAAAAAAAACACTCAAGGGTGTGAACCCGCAAGAGAACTATACCGACCAAGCGGTCGCCGTCGTTAGCGATGAAATTGCCAACATTTGTGGATATAAGGTGTCATGTGGTCAGCACGACGAGCCCTACAGCCGTTATACTGCATTCACGATAGGAATTACTCTCTGAAAGGTCTTTTTTCCTACCAAAATCCTACTATATAATAGCTTTCTGGTAGGGGAAAAAGGCCTTTCAGAAAACAATTCCTACGCTGAACAGATTTTACTCTTAGTTTTCTAAACCAGCAGCTGCTGCTTATTCATTCAAGTAGTTCCTAATTTGTTCTCACGAGGCTTAGTTTGACCCTGTTCCAGTGAAACTCACTCACTCTATGGGTGTGAAACGTGGTCTCTTACCTTACACGACGAAAATAAATTTAGGGTATTCGAAAACAAGGTGATTAGGAAGATATTTGGTCTAAAAAAGGGATAAGGCTACTAGGGAATGGAGGAAGTCACATAATGATGAGTTACCTACCCTGTACTCATCACAAGACGTTAGGCTAATCAAGCCTCGTCATTTACGGTGGGCAGGACATGCAGCGTGAATGGAAGAGTCTAGAATCGCGTTCGAGGTAACGACTGGCAAACCTAATGGGAAGAGACCATTGGGAAGACCTAGGCGCAGATGGGAGGATAACATTAGAATAGACCTGAAGGAGATAGGGGGTAGTGAGGTGGACTGGAGAGTGGCGTACCTTTGTTAAGCGCGGCAATTAACTTTTTTACTCCATGGCACAAGGAACTCAGAGAAGTTATACTATTGGTGTTTAGAACAGGATGATTAGATGACGGGTAAGTATACACGCATTCGTTACCAAACAAATTGTTTCAGAGAGGCTGAAAGTAGAATAATTGGTAGGACATGAGTTCGCATTAGCACGCTTAGTTCTTGAATTCCCGTTTACTTCTATACAAATGCCTACTACTCAAAGCTCGATTTGCAGTTAAATGTCCCAAATTTTAAATTTTGTTGATGTGAAACTGACTTTATTCCATGATTTTTTCCAGACAGTTAATTTCCTGCGTTTTCCCAGACCTTCAGGTGAACCTTATAAATAAAAATCAACGCTTCTTTACTGGATTATGTGCCGCCATGTCATGTCCGACCCGCGACTGTACTCGAAAGGTTTACCGAATAAATTAGATCACATCGCGTCTGTGATTGAACAACCCGCATCTTTTTACATCACGTACAAACAAAAACCTTCCCCTTTCCGTCGACCGCGGTATCGCTGAAAGTTTTATGACTTTATCGAGTTGCCCTTTCTACGTATATTATGACCTTACCGTAAAAAAAAAAAGGCATCATTGCGGAAGGAGGGAAATGTGGGAGGGTGAAAACTACTTTATCTAGACAGCTAGCCCGCATCGATGGTTGTATGATCTAGTGCGTCACTCTCGCATTCAATTGTATTGCTGGTAGCATGGAGGTAGGGGTTCGAATCCCAACCTCGTATAGTGAGGCTGGTTTATCTCAATTATTGTTTCCCAATCGCCCTCCACATAAATGCGTGTACATTTCCTTTAAAGCCTACCTTCCTCGTCTTTACCATATATTTATGTAAATATGGGGATATCTCAGACGGGTAGTGAGATACTACATACAAAATAATAATATATCCAGATCAATAAACTTATATGATGGCTAGACAAAAATCTTATATGTTCCGCGTCTTACTGCCCGTTCAGGCTATCTGCATATACAAGAGAAGAGAAATTGGAAAGGTAACATTTCAGAGAAATTATACCCGTATTTGCTTGGATGAAGAACAGGAAACTATCCGTGAATATCACCCCTACCCGACGGGATTCGAACCACAACACCCCCGTCAACAATTATACAATCTAGACGTGAATGACGCCCTTACCTATTTACTCAGTGGTGCAGGTTTCAAATCATTTTTAAATTTTACTTTTCAATACTTTAAACGATATATAAATGTACGTAGTTATTGGATAGTAAATATTATAATATTATCTACACTTTACTAAAAACTACTACTAACAGCAACGTAAGCGTTGGTCCGAACTATTCAGAAGTCTAAGGTAGCGTGTGCAGGCTGTAGCCGGCTATTTTCGTGGCCAGTGACTTCACCAATTATACTAGGTACCTACCGGTATTTTTAAAAAAATTACAATACAACTTAGAAAATAAACACCCTAAAATCAAAATTAGGCTTTAAGAGTACTGACATTTTAAAAGTGTTACCAAACATGGTTAATGTGACACTATTTTGTTGGCAATATTGTAGCACTCACCTTCTGCTCGGAGGACATGGGCGTGCGGTGACCTGAAAAATAAATATAAGCAAACATATTAGGAACAGGAAGAAACTTTAAAAAAACATAGAAAGTTTATAATTTTTAGTAGTAACAGTTAAATAAAAAATTACCTTAAAATTATAAAACAGACTTAACGTAATTTAATATATTATCTTATTTATAATACATGGGTCTCACCATATGCACAATTTTTTGAATTGAGTCATTTAATTTTTATTTATTTTATCCATAAAACCAATTGTATTTTACACGGGAAATCGGAGGTTTCTAGAATCCCGGTCAGGTTGTCAAGAAGGGCGGTTTTTCCCTAAATAGTTTTCCACTCTCTTTCCGTGCAAATGCTGGTACCACTATTCAAAATTAAACAGTCCTCATCCCTAGCACATTAGTGTAATTAGTAAATATACGTTCAACTCGAAAAGGTCTTTAAACGCAGTGTTTAAAAAAATAGGGTTTTTTACTAACTAAAATGAATCTACAATTAATTTACGTATTCCCTGTCAGACTAAGCTGTTTGGACTATAAGCCTATATACCGTTAACCCTGAAATTTTGATCAAGTTTACCTTGCAGAGTTCCACTATGGCTTAGTTCTTAAGATAGGGCCATAGTGTAATCCGTAAAGGTAAAGACTGCTAACTTTCAGATAAAACGGAGTTGTACAACAGCATGTGTTTTATTTTTGACACTGTGACTCGCTAATCGATCAGGTTAAACGCATGTGTACTAATTATGCTAAAGTGTTAGGGATGAGAAAGTTAGAATTTATAGGAAGTGTACCCTCATTTGCGCGGAGAGACAATGGAAAAACCATCCTCAGTACACCCGACCGGAATACGAACCCCGATATCCCAGTCGTCGGTAGTCCTGTCTACTGTGAAAGTGACGCGTTAAACTGTTCAACCACCGGACCGGATAAGAGTGAACAACTAATGGGGCAGGTATGAGGAAGGTATAAGAGTCGGAAGTACTGTAGGTAAAAAACCTCAATATACCCAGCCGAGATTCAAACCTATATCAAACCTCACCATCACCGGTGAACTATTATTTATTTATTTATTTAGCACCGAGTCTTACTACCCGTTCGGGTTATACGCTTAAGTACTAATTACGCTAATGGATTAGGAATTGGGAAGGTTGAATAGAGGAAGTGAACCCGCATTTGCGTGGAGGAAGAGTGGAAAACCATTTAGAAAAAAACCATCCCCAGTTCACCCGACCGAGATTCGAACCTCGATCTCCCCGTCCTCGGCAGTCGGGCTCAACACGAACTAGCGCGTTAGCCAACTACGACACCGAGGCGGGTACCGGTAAACTAGACCACGTGAGGTTTACACCTTGGCCCACGTGTCCACCGATGCGGATAGATGAGGTGTTATTTCTTGGGTTGACTTAGTTAACAATTCCGGAGCATCTTGCGTTTAGAAAGTGCACCGCGTTTAACACCCCACACATATTAATTATTTAAGACTACACTAAAGAACAGTTTACTTTCCCTGTCGGGTCGAATCGTTATGCAACCCCCAAGATAGCCTTCATTGCCCCCTCTACAATGCGTTATGCAACACGCTCCACATGTGTTGCCCCACGGTTCTGAACTTATATTCAAATTGAATTATTTAACGTGTGCTTTGCCTCGCTACATAACCTGTACGTACAATCCTGTCTTCATAGGAAGGTCCTTTCAGAAAATACGAACTTTTTTACGGCCAAAATTGTTAACATTTTACTATATAATCAGAATAACTTCATTTATATTAAAACATATCAAAAGTGACAGCCGCAGGTCACATGAGTTGACGTATTAAAAATAGTGAAAGGTGATCTAATAATTTTTCTAGCGGTCAGATAAGAGTCTTCCTATGAAAATTGGACTGTACAGAGCAAATTATTACTTTCCCTAGCGAATATGGAATTAAATTGAAGTTAAATTACATTTAGTCCTTTAATCTTCCAGCGGTGTGGTAATCCAAAATCTCGTCTAGTCAGTCAACAAAAAATAAGAAGTTATCTTGGTATCTTGAAAAGTACAAACGTCATTCTAGATCTTAATAAAAACTTTAATGGTGAGATAAACAAAGACGTGACAAAAGTAGGAAAGGCTTATTTTAAAAAAAAAAGTCCATATCATCATGCCCAAATCTGCGTCAAATAGTTTTTCCCATTTATTAACACAAGAAAAATATATTAATAAAACACGGGATGTACGCGTACCATTTTGCGAAATACTCCGAGTTTTTTATTTTTAGCATTGCGTCTTACAACCCGTTCGGTTTGAACGCATAAGTAATAATTACGATAGTGTGTTAGGGATAAGGAAGGTTGAATTTAGAATAAGCATAACAGAAATCACGTGGAGAGAGGGTGAAAAAAAATCATTTCCCAAGTAAAAACCGACGGATTCGAAACCCGATCTTTCATCATAGGCAGTCCAGTCTATTGGCCAATGGTTTCCAACCTTTTGCGCGGTTAGACCCCAATGCATGGCCGTTTAAGAAAATGTGACGCCCATGCATAATAAATGAGGCCCTAACCACCCCCAAACCCCTTTTGCACGGCAGTTTTTCAATTTTAGCACTAAATCCATTATAATATATTGATACATGCTCGGTACTTATGTTAATTAATAATTTCTCATTTTTTAAAGTTTATCGATCAATCCATCAAATGACTACTTTATTAAATGCAAGCAAATTATGTTAACAAAAGTAAATTCCTCCTTGCACATTGCACCCATTGCCCTAGTATTTACCCAACTTGTGAGAATAACGTAGAATAGTAGAAGAAATTGGTACCTTTATTTTCATGGAGGGAAGGTGTAAACCGTTAAAGAAAAAATCACCCCCTACAAGTTTGAAACCTTAAAACAAACAAGAGTGACATTAAGCCCACGTGCTTGATTGAATTATTATAAATTGTTTTATAAAATTACTTTAAGAATGCGACTGAGATGTCTCAAAAAACAATCTTAGTCATTATAATCGACTTTAAAAAGTAAACAAAAGATATAACCTCAACAAGCGATTGACTACCAGAAACATGCCACGACCTAAATACGATCGCGACCCCCGGTTGAGAACAATTGGCTTAGACCATTCGACCAACAAATCGGGTCTACTTTAAATTTATTACGTTATCAAGTTTATGTTAAAATAAACTTATATTTTGTAACCTCTAATGCAAAGATTGGCACAATAATAATGATAAATATATCTATATACCTTTTAGAGGTTCAAACCCAGCTTCTCCGGTCAAAGTAAAGCACACTAAGACACACTTGCCAGATAGTGTGCGAATATTAACTTTTAATATGTGCAGTCAAAAGTCTATATTTTTTATTCACCCTTGACTGTACATAGACGCTTATATAAGAATAAACTTTTAAGTCATTTTGACATATTTAAAAAAGTGCGAGGGTCAAGGAAGACTTAATTCATTTCGTTTTCTACTTCTTGTAGAACTTTATAAAAAAGACGAATGCCTAAACTTAAAAGAAAATCAAAAAATATAGAAACGTGTTTATTTGTGTGTGCATGACTAAAGAGAGGTGAAACGAACTAATTTAAGTAATGGCAATCTTATTTAACTTACTCTTATTTTTATTTGGGGTATTTAACGTGCACTTTCTGAACTGACTGATTATATCAGTACACAAGAATCTCGATAAGCGAAAGCGATAACGCCTAAAAATTTTACCGAGAAAGGTATTTTAACATACCTGCCACGCTCGACATAGCAGCGACAGCTTTACTTCGAGGGGTCGAGAGGCAGTAAAAAATGGTAACCTAAACATCAGCGAGTATTTAAAGCTAATCGGAACGCCATTACTGTATTTACCAGGACTAAGCTATATAAAAATAGTAAATACTATTAAGCACCATCCAGAATCGAGCCTGGGTCCCCCCAAGAGCTTTCCGAACCATTCGACCCACCAAGAGCGAGCATATCAGAAGAAACTTCCACCTTAAATAAAACAAAGTCTGGTTTCATTTCGCAATGGACCGTGAAACCAACAGCCTGGGAGTTTGTCTATCTGTCACTTGTAGAGCCTTTATGAACTCCTCTTTTCACACCGTTCTGGTGTATTCGCAAAAACTTTCCTGATCGTTGCAATAAGATCGCGAATGAATTATATGTTTCCCAGTAGAATAGGCCTATTTATTTTATTTTAGTTAAATAAATAAAATAATCATGATGACGTCTTCAAATACTTGTCAACTCGTCAAGGGTGACCTTCAAAAAAAAATTTCCCATCAGATTCGATGAGGAAATAATAAATTACAGCACTAATAGGAATTTACTTGTATACAATAAAATGATAAGTCCTTTCATAGTTCTAAATATCCGGTTATTAATATTAACGAAACGTCCTGGATTCTGTCCTAAAGTGCTTCACAGTATTGCCTACTCATCACGGGGTGGAAACTCAAGTTAGGACTTTCCCATGGTAATATAAATTTACCATTTATTTAACGAATTTCTCAACTTCAACGTTAAGTTGAGGCTTAAAGCAAAAAAGATTACTTAATTTATAATTTTGCACCACGTCTTAGGCCTACTAAACGTATGGGTGAAGAGAATTTAACCACACTAGTGTTTTTAGCACCACGTCTTACTACCTGTTCAGTCTATAAGCTTATGTACTAATTACACTAATGGTTTTAAGGATTAGGAAGGTTTGCTTGAGAGGAAGTGCACCTGAATTTGCGTGGAAGGAGAGTGAAAAACCATTTGGGGAAAACCACCCTCAGTGCACCCGACCGGGATAAAACCCCAATCTCCCCGACTTCAGCATTCTAGTCCAACACGATATTAGCGCGTTATACCACGCGGCCACCGAAGCGGGTACGAGGAAGGTTAAATTCAGAGGAAGTATACCCGCATCTTCGTGGATGGAGAGTGAAAAACCACTTTTGGTATTAAAAAACTTCAGTACACCTGACCAGGATTCTAGCCCCGATCTCGCTGTCATCGGCAGTCTAGTTCAACACGAGATTGACGCCTTAGACCAAGTGGCCACCGAACCAGGTCATTACACTAAGGGATTAGGAAAGTATAATTTAGAAGAATTGTACCTGAAATTGTGAGGAGGAAGAGTAAAAAGAATTAGGGGAAAAACTCTTTAAATCTGGAATAAATTCGAACGCTGGGTGTTTTTAAACACTATTCTCAGTTTCTTTTAATTCAAATGTTTTGTTTACAATACCTATGCCAAACATCTTGAATAGTAGGATTCTGAAGGGAAAGTCCTTTAAAAAAAACTCAAAACTTTTTTTTTGCAACATTGATATTTTGTTCTACACCTTAGCTCAATCGGTAACATGTCAGTCTACTGAGCTAAGGGTCTCGGGTTCGATTCCTAGCATGCACGAAAAATAATCTATCAATGTGGATTTCCCCTTTAACATTGATGAATTAATGGGCTGGGGGTTGGATGTTGTGTTTGTTCTAGATTTAAGTTCCTTTATAAGTATCAGTCGATTCAAAAAGTGCACGTTAATACCTCAAATAAACGAAAAATTAAATTAAGAGTTATACTATATTAATAGTAGTAGGTATTATTTTATATTGATATAATTAATAATATCTATCAAAAGTGGCAGCTACATATAACATGACTAGACGTATGAGGACATGAAGGTATATTTAGTGATTTTTCTTTATCCCAAATTAGTTTTTTTCTCATGAAAATTTTATTGCAGGCAATTTCCCTTATTTTATTACGAATGATAAATTATTTCAAGAAATATTGAGAATGGTCCGCTGAAGTTATCCTACTGAGTGTCAAGAGTCATTGATCATTAACGAAGAATTGAGTTAATGTATTCATATGTGTGTGATATATTTTAAATGTAGCGTGTCGTGATGCGTGGCAGAGGAGTCTGGGAGATAGCTACGCTCGATGTGCGTGTCCGTATATTTAATTAATACGTACGACTTTCTACGCATAAATTTCACGACTCCCGGTTTTTATGTGAAGATCGGGTCACTCTTTCCTGGGTTAGCTTGCAGTTCGGGCTTCACGCTTCAAGATGGATGGAATGTTGGTCTCGTTTAGATTAGACATCGGGTAGCCTACATTTATATATTTTGAGTTGTTTTATATTTTGAAAGCATATGTTTAAAGTAATTAGTTTAACACACTTTTATGACGGGATTGTCTTGAGGGAACGAAGCGTTTGAGCTTGAGGGAACGAAGCGTTTGAGTTAGAGGGAACGAAGCGTTTGGGCTAGAGGGAACGAAGCGTTTGGGCTAGAGGGAACGAAGCGTTTGGGCTAGAGGGAACGAAGCGTTTGGGCTAGAGGGAACGAAGCGTTTGGGCTAGAGGGAACGAAGCGTTTGGGCTAGAGGGAACGAAACGATTTATCTTAAGGGAATGAAGTGTGTGACCTTTAGGGTGCTAAACGAGTAGTCAATAAGAAATGTAGCCAATCAGAAATGCTTAGAAGAAGGATGGGAAGCTATCACGAATGCAGCGTGATAATAAAGAAGAAATGTATTATCATTTTCTTGGAGGAAGAATGGAAAACTATCGGGAATTAAGAGGTGTGATCAGGAAATGTATCAGCATCTGCCTGTATAAAGAATGGAAACAAACCCGAATAAATGTATCAGCATCTGCTTTGAGGTAGAATAGGAAACTATCAAGTTTAGACGGTCAAGATTAAGCTCTAGACACGAGTCGTGCGCAAACGTGCGACCAATCTATCGCAACCAAAAGGCGAACTACTCTAAGCTACGAGGAAAGAATGGCAGAGCACGAGATGAGTTCCTGAATATCTTAGTGGTATGGTAAGCCAAAGATCTCGGGTTCAATTCCCGGATCAAGGTGTAATTTTTCAACTTTTTCCAGTATAATTGAAATGTGTATCCAGATACAGCCGAATCCGTAAAGTCCCTTTTCCACATTCATATATAAATTTTGTTTGGAAGTACTTGTTATAGGTTTAAGGGATGCATTTTTTATTTTATTTGGGATTTTTAACGTGTACTTTCTGAACACATTGATTGTATCAATATAAGACTTACTAAATAGTCTTACACTATAACAGATACAAAGCCCCATCGGTGGGCGCACGGTCCAAGGAGTCAAGTTCGTATAGCCCGGTTCACCGGTGACAAAGAGGACTGGACTAGAATCCCGGTTGGGTGTGCTTGAGGTGATTTTTCGTAGATTTTTTCATACTATCATGCCATGGCCGCCCCCCCCCCCCCCCGCCCACCAAAATAGGGTTTTATCTTCCCCGGTGCTAACCCTTTCGTGTGGTTAAATGTGAAAGGCCCGGATAGGCTGTATGAGCCGATTCCCAAAACAAATTGGCACAGCAGCCAATCCCCCGACCAACAATTCATCAATAATAATGTTCGGCCATGTCGGGATTCAAACCCGGACCTCTTAGTTCAATTGATAGACAAAATACCGGCTGAGCTAGGGTGTAGAGCTTATGAGAAACCATCGCGGTACTGAGAGAAATTGGTCAATTATTTATTTTATTAGACAAGTCTAATAAGGGCAATTAACATAGGGCTAATTTAATTCCATTTGCCAGCAGACAGAAAACCAATATTTTGTGTGTTTAGAAAAGTTAAGCTTTTAACATAAATAACTGTCTTGATCCAACTTTAAATATTATAACGTATAGGTCAACAACCCCTTTCTCATCTCCCCTTAGTTTTCCTTCAAAGATCAAACAAATAAATATTGGGCAAGTTTTATTATAAAGTATATTAAATAGAGCCGCTTTGCAAATGAGTTTTTTCTAAAAAGATAAATCCTCCTTTGAGAAGTCTCAACTCTCCCAGGCCTATTTCTCTTCAATAAAAATGAAGTAAAGCCAACTTACGTTTTAGACAGCAATATTTTTGTATATTAAAATTAATTTACAATTATTTTTTATTTACAAATTTCAATCTAATAAAACGAGGTAACTTTATTATTATATTTTCAAATTATCTCATTTTTATATTCGAACACGTAAAATTTTAAATTCTACATACAGTCCGATTCCCATAATAAGTGTCTGTGAGAAAATAGGCTATAAACATATATTTTGATCCCAAAATTGACAATATTTCACAATTTAATTAGTGTCAACATGCTTCGGTGGCCGCATGATTTAAGGCGCCAATCTCGCAATAGACTAGACTATCGATGACAGGGTGATCGGGGTTCAAGTCCAGGTCGGGTGTACTGAGGGTAATGTTTTTCCGAATTGGTTTTCCACTCTCCCTCCAAACGCAAATACGAGCACACTCGAAATTCAACTTTCCTCATTCCTAACACATTATAATAATTAGTACATATGCACGTATAACCCAAACAGGTAGTAAAATGTGGTGCTAAAAAAAAAAAAGTATGTCAATGTTAGATTTTTTTTAGAATTATATAAGAATTTATGGTTTTTGTTTCAATGGTATATCTTTTAAAACTCGCTGAATAGAACGTAACTACATTAAAATGGTAAAACCTGTCTCGAATTGGCGCTGTGTCACAGGTACGTAAGCACCTGTTTATAAAAAACATTTTAAAACAATCAAAACATGGTGTAGGCCCTACTTAGAGAATCCAGTACCTCAAAACCGTCATAAAATAAAAAGCACGTACTTTAATACACACGTACAGTATTATTTTATTTTCCAAACTCCCGTGAGAACCGGGTCAAGTAATGAGACGTAATTTTACAAGACAGAACTGATCGCCGCTTTGGCCGTTTGCGGAACTAATCCTCGTTCAGACCCGTCGCGATAGCGGTATTTTTTAGTACTACTAGTAATAATATTATTGTTGTTATTTAAGGATAGCGTTCAGAAGATGACAACGCGCAATAAATAACTCCTGACCATAGTCAACAAGACGGAAACTAGGCGAGGTCCAAGTTCAAATCGTGCCGTGCCACATTTATGCTCTTAAAAAAGAATACTGCCAATCCTTGTGCGGAAGAGAGAGAGAGAGAGAGAGAAATGGGAGGACGTCCGTACCTAATATCGGTAACCACAGATCGTAGAGAAAAAATATAAACGTAAAGATCGAAGAAGCTGTATGAGAGAATAATGACCCCCTACCTCCCTTTTAATGCCCCCTCCATTATCCCCCTGACCCCCCCCCCCCCAAAAAAATTCTGGGAAATAGGTTAGAATCAGAATATAGAACTTTGGTTTTTCCGTACAACTCTTATTATTAGCAACCCTTTCGGACTATCAGTGTATTTATTTTTATGGGTTGGAAACGAGGAAGGTTGAATTTAGATTAAATGTACCAACAGTTTGCGTGTAGGGAGACTGGGGAAACATTTAGATAAAAACACCTTCAGTAAATCCGGCCGTGATACGAACCTCGGCATCAGACGAGAATGACCCCTTTGTCCGCATGCCCACCGGTGCGGATTAGCAATGTTGTAAATATATTTGATATAATAAGGTAAGTTGTTAATAAAATGTGATCTGGTTTATGGATTGATTCATTCAAGGACGCAGTATATACGTTAGTGATCCTTTAACCCAGGATCGGTGGGGCACGCGGACTAAACTCCAAGCTACACTACTCTGGTTTGCCGATGGCGGAGAGGTCGGAGTTTGAATCCCATCCAGATGTAATGAAAGTGTTTATCCTCACCCACCCCAAAAAATAACGTCCCACTCTATCTCCATAAAATGTGGTTACATTTCTTCTAGAATTATATCTTCATTACCCCTACACAATTAGCGAGATTAAATAGGGATATGTTGGACTAGCCTGCTGAAAATCGGGGTTCGAATCCCGGTCTGGTATATTGAGGGTGGTTTCCCCTAGATGTTTTCCTACTCTACTTCCAAGCAAATGGGGGTATATTACCTCTAAAATGCTTCCTTCCTCATCCCTACCCCATTAGAATAATGTATCAAATATGAGTTTAGTCTGAACAGGTAGTAAGACGTGCTGACATAAAATATAAAAAATAATCTGAGAAAATCCAGCTTGGTAGTTAGACGCGATGAAAAAGTAAATAAAATTCTAAGCTTAAAGTCGTAAAGTCCGAGTAAATTTAGAGTTCAAAGCAGAGAAAAATACTAGCCCAACGCACGCCCCGTTTTGTTATATTTTATCTAATCATTCAATGAGGCCTGTATCGTGTAACAGTGGTTTTAGAGAAGACATAAACGTTCATTATCAACGATCTCTGAAAGGTCGACTGTCAAGGTCTCAGCCGTATCAAAGTGCAAATATTTGGTTCAAAACTGTTCGGAGCAGGAAACTAACTGGCAGCTTCGATAAGGAGACAATGTACCGCTCGCTCTCACTCGATCGGGTCGGCAGAAAAAAAAAAACAAGGAAAACTAACGGGCCGTTAAGCCACAAGCAAATTACTTTCTTGATGTTTATTGATATACTGTAGTGTGTTATCTATTTGTAAAATAAAGAAAATATAGCATCTATAAATTTATGAAACATTGACTACCAATAATTGAAAGCTATACAATACAAAAGATCTCGGTTGTTCAAAGAAAAAAAAACTTAAATTTATAAAGAAAATATATAATCTCGGTATCTGAATCGACTGATTATATCAACACATAAGAATTTCTATGAGCGTGAGCGAAAGGGACTACCAATTATGCCGTAAAAGGTATTTTCACATACATTCAAGGTTCTTTTGCATGTCACAATCGACATGCCAACAGATTCGCTCTTCCTCTGAAGGAAGTTGGGCAAAGGATTTTTATCGCTCAAGATAAATCCGTCAACCCCGGCTGGGTTTGAACCCACGAACATCGGGCCCTGAGACAATAACTTTATCCCAAGACTACCCTGGACGACCTAATCTCATTAAAATAACCTCGTGTGTGTTGTGTGTGTGTGTGTGTGTGTGCATCGCATCTTAATATCTGGCTGGGTTATTCACATATTTTAAACTAATGGCTTAGGAGTGAATAATTAGGTGATAATTTAGAGATCTACTCGTATTTGCGTGGAGGGAAATTAGGTGGGCTCAAACGTTTAGATCACGTGCTTCGCGAATAACGGATGATAGAACTTATCGTTTACAAACATGTCTGAAAATATGAGCGACTTTTCTCAGTTTTCCACGTACGTATCAACTATCTATATTCGTGTTATGCTAGACTGCCGAGGACGGGGAGATCGAGGTTCGAATCTCGGTCGACTGAACTGAGGGTGGTTTTCCCTAAATGGTTTTCCACTCTCCCTCCACGCAAAAGCGGGGTCCACTTAATCTAAATTGAACTTTCCCAATTCTTAACACATTAGCGTAATTAGTACTTAGGCGTATAACCCGAACGGGTTAATAAAATAATATAAACAATATCAAAGAAGATTAAACCAATACGTGTTTTAGAGGTACGCGTAAGCACATTACAAGCCAATATCATCGCTGGCCAACTGCAGGTCCTATGGAAAAAGTTTTATCTTAGCTCTCTCTCTCGGTCAACTGTTGCTAGATCTCTCGCTCTCAGTAATGTCTGAAGGTGGTGTAATGGGGTGATAAGGAGCTATTGCCAACCTCGACTAACCAGCGTTACGAAACTTGTCATATTTGAGAGAAGATTGACCACACGAAAACTAGAGACTAGTGACAATGCTGTTTCCAAATAGTATACATGTACATCAGAGATTATATCTAGTGTAGGGGCCATCCTGAAATTACGTATGGATTTTTTTGGGGGGGAAGGGGAGTTTTCAGTAGGCCTATTTTCTTCAGTTTTCTTACGAGGTAATAGTAGGCCTAATAATAATTAAGTATTCTAAAATTTCATATCATTAGCTTTATTACAAATTCTTTTGTCTAAAAATAACTAATGTATCACATAAGATAGAAGAGGGGGGGATGTGGGGGCACGGAAAATTTTACGATCCCTTACGTGAGGATAGAGGGGGTCTAAAATCATGGGGGGGGGGGGGCACCTTACTGCACGGGAGACTGGATGAGAGCCTCCGCGGACCAGTAGTGATCAGCATCAGGGCTTGGAGGAGTTTGTGTGAACCTCTTGGGGCCATCCTTTAGTTCCTTGGCCCCTTGATTAGAGGATTGCCACCTGTCGTAGGAGTCCAAAGACAAACATTTTCCGATGAAAAATTCCAGTCCATTGAATCACAGAGCGAGGGGATGTATTCGTTTAGTATGCCTATTTTAGTAGTTATGTATTTCTATACCTGGTCTACAACAAACCGGGAATGAACGCAGACGTTTGTAATAGTTTTGTCATCAACCACCAAGCGCTGTAATCGATACGAGTGCGTCAAAAGAGAAATGGACGATGTTTCTCGTGTTAAGGTCCTCTTGGTAAATTGAATTAAAATATCAACTTTAAAATTAGGGATATCTCGATTATATTCGTTCTATTTAAAAAGTTGGAAAAAAAAATCTGTTGTGCATTAAAGGGAAATTTTCCATCTCGCATTTCTAAGGACTACGCCTGCTTAAAAAAAAAAAGTCTTGATCTACGGTTAAGCGTCTACTAACATATATTCATAAGAACAGCCTTTTCTGACAGAAAAGCCAAATAGATCTGTATTCATATATTCATACGTTCAAGTTATGTGATCTGCAACTGTAAATTAAGATAGATATTATCATTATCAGTACCTATGAAATAACAAAATATTAGAATGTTATTAATGTTGTCAACTAGAAAAAAAAAAATTTGTAATTTTTAAAAGACTTTTCGTATGAAAATTGACTGTCTACATGAGCTGCCCAATACAGGTTACATTTACCTTGGCCGGGGCGGGATAAAGCAAGGTCAACAAGTAGATCACATGACCGGGACAACAATCTGGGACCTGCTGCTTGATAAATGCACGATCGTGGTGCGTACACACAACACAACTCATCGGCGGTGATAATCCTTAAGACAAAAAAAAAAAGCCGGCGTCCTAGAGCGGGTTCCTGACCGTCCGCGAGGTTTAGAAGAAATCCAGTGGCGGAGTTTGAATGGAGGACAACATGGGCCTCTATCCCTGAGGTGTGCACTACAGTCCGGTGGCCTAGAGCGATCACACACAAGGCTATGGCTAAAATATAGTGGCGGATTTTAAATAAAGAACAGTACGGGCTTTCTAATCTTGAAAAAGCCCCAAAAATCAGGGTTTTGGGAAATGTGGCACACAAAAAATGACGGTTTGATACCACACACAGTGTAATAACTATACGAAGGTAGTTTTAGAACATCAAATACATATGATTCGCTTTCAATACTGGGCGAAAAGAAACACAATAACACCTGTAAGCGAGCGGGTATCCGTCACTCATCTAGTTTGGTTTGGCGGTAACGATGAGGTTGGATTAAATTCTAATTCCGGTCGGGTGTACAGGACATGGATTTTCTTAACTGAATTCTTGCTTCCCCCCCCCCCCCCACGGAGGGTAGTAAAACGCTGTGCACGTAAAAAACAACAATCACTAACCAACTTCGTAATTTCCCAGTCGGGAATCGAACCTTTGTGTCTTTAGTGTCGGAGGTTAAAAAGCTTTACTTTAGCTAAACCAATCCAGCTGCCTTCTAATTACACTGAACATCTGCATCGGCGAGGAAACTAAACGAACAACAAAAAAAGGCGTCATTAGAGAGAACGCCTTATGTTAGTTGGCAAGAGAATGAGTAGCCATTATTTGGTGGATTTGACCTTTGACTCTCCCTTAGTAGTTAGGACTGTTCGCCCTGGTAGCAATACTAATTGTTGTTTAATCACCTTCTTGTGTATGAACTAAAGACATCTAACCACGTGGTCAGTAGTTCCAACCAGAGGGCTACAGGTCAAATTCACAATAAACTCTCTAACTATTCACTTGCTAACACACATAAGGCGTTATTCATAGAATTATGTATTTACTATATGGTACACTCCGTTTACCAATTAAGGTAGCAATATTACTTTGACGGACTACAGTGAGTATTTTTTTTAGCACGGCGTCTTACTACCCGTTCGGGTTATAAGCTTAAGTACTATTTACGCTAATGGGTTAGGAATTGGGAAGGTTGAATATAGAGGAAGTGAACCCGCATTTGCGTGGAGGGAGATTGGAAGACCATTTAGGAAAAACCACCCCCAGTTAACCCGACCGAGATTCGAACCTCGATCTCCCCGTCCTCGGCAGTCTAGCTCAACACGAAACTAGTGCGTTAGCTAACTACGCCACCGAGGCGGGTTACAGTGAGTAGAAGTGAGTTAAGAAAATGATATCACTGTAAATACCTATAGATATATAACCGACACCGTGGTCAGTTAACCTGGCTAGGAACCTAGGGGTCCCAAGTTTGATTCCCGGCTGGCACCTTGGGTATTTTTCCCGAAAGGGGACTCACCCATAGTCACCAGGGTTTGGTTAGTTAGGCGTAAGTATTCACACTGGTTCCATAACCTTATACTCACTATCACCATCATCTCATCTTATCAGGACAGTGAAAGAGCCTTCACGGAAAGGATGTACGATTAGTACATTCAGGCATCCCCTGGACAACGGTACATTAGTACCGACTAATCTTTCCACAAACTAGCCTAAAAGTGATGTAGCCCAGATGTGCAATATTATTATTATACTCATATATTTTTAAAAAAAGATGCGAGTAGAGAAATGGTGTTTCATATACGTGATAAAAAACATTAAAAGGATAGATATCTTAGCGGAGGTCTTCGTTACTCCAACTCTTTCGGGAGTGAGATTCTTGTTCAGTGGATGGTATTTTTGGTCGGCTTCTTCATTTGTTTTGTCGAAAGTACTCGTTGAGACTTGAAAAAAAAAATTATCCTTGCAGTCAATTTGGAAAACAAAAATTATTTGCACGGGAACAATAATTATAATTTAAGTCACGCGAATTGATTTCCAAGCAAAATGAGTCGTTTATTACATAAACAGTATATTTCATCCATATATTGGTTGTATGGAGAAGAAAAGAGTATTTATTTAATGCGAAATGAATTATTTTAATAAGTTTTCAACTCCCTCTCTCCAGGCGCATGATGGTACAAGTCAACCTTCAATTTAGGTTTTAGTTTTCAACCCCTTTACTTATGCAAATGAAGGTATAAACCAACCTCCTCTCAAATTTTATGTTTTGAGAACACCAAACAAGTTGTTCATTCAAATAAGCGGATAAAAAATGTAGTCGCACCAAATCCATTAAATCTTTTTAGAATCAGTCATGTCAGATTATAACAGCCTATGACTTGACTTACACGCGAACTTAATCCTATATAACATACCCAACTCCAAGTCCGTTAATTCTTTGTACAGGGAAAGTTTCCATTTGACTAATGATAACGTTTTTCTGCTATTTCAGGAATTGAATCCAGGAACCATAGTCCAGTAGACAGGTGCAATTACCAGCTCGGATAAAAGTGCATTTCCTTTCAAGTGACTGCCGCGTATTAAAATTCATCCGTCTTGTGTGATCAAAAGAAAGTGTAATAATCACAAATATAGACCTCCATGAATTTCCAATTTAAAAATTGAACTCATCGAAGTAAAGGTCTAAATATAATTAAATAAACGTAGAGACATCCATTTTTTTAGACACAATGTTGTCTATATTTATCTAAAATATCAGGCCTATTATGCTCATGAATAATTTATGGCATGCATTTCATTCCCCGAGGCATTGGCCCAAAGATGATAGAAGCTCAAGTTCTTGAATTTGTTATTTGCATGCAAATTACTTCATTTACATGTAAGGCAGATGACAAGGTGTGTTATATATTTAAATATAAGTTATAATCTTACATTCTTCTTTTTATTTCAAAAGACAAAAACAATATAATACATACTAGGATGTAAAAAAATTAAATTGAGTTATCTTTCCAACGTCAAATCATTGCATTATATTTTTATTTTTATTTTGTCAACAGGTCTTACTACCCGTTCGGGTAGTTTGCATCTGTACGCACTGCTCTAATCTGTTGGGCATGAGGAAGGATGAATTTAGAGGAAATGTATCACCAGTTGAGTGAAGGGAGAGTGGAAACTCATTTATTAAAAAATACTCTCAATACACCCGAAAGGGATTCTGCATCAAGCAACCAAGATCGTATATTTTTTCGTGTTCATTTTTTCGCTGTCCGTCCAGGCTATCCACATATTTACAAGTAAGGATGAGGGTGGTAGGATTTTGAAGAGTGGGAAGAAATTTTGAAAAAAAACAAAACCTTAGGGTGGGAGTGTAGGGAACGTGAGTTAAGGACAATATTTTTGCAGGTTTTTTTTGGCCAAAATAAATAAAATATTGTTCCAGTGGAAAAAAAAAACCTAATTTTCTTCACGTGGTGATATCAACAATTGTTGAATTTCTTAATCTATTAGATGACGAACTTTTTTTTTAACCAAACAAAAACTTTATCATGAAATTCCAGGACACCCTTGATAGACACACTAGAACTATTGATGTCACCATTTGAATAAAATTAAACTACCATTATGTTTATACTGGAGAACTATTCGATTTAATTTGACCCTGAAAAAAAAGATTTGATATAAAAGATTGCAATAATACTGCCCTTAACTCGTGCTCCCTACACTACCACCTTAAGTAAGCTCGTACGGGATTCGAGCCCCAACCTTCCAGTCACAAGAAAGCCATACTAGACGAGCTTGATGTTTTAATCTGCGTGCCCCCACGATGCTGTTTGCTACCCAATTGATAAATGTGTAGACTGAAAAGTCAGTCATATTGTTTTATATTAACTTGGTTTATTATTACGTTTAACATCATGTTTATTAGTAAGATATAAAGAGTATGGGTTGAGAGAATAATATGAAATGGACCCCCATTGTCAAATAAAGGGGGTGGAAAAAACTACTCCCCTGAGAAATACACCCCGGAGGACATATATGAGATTAGAATCTCAACCCCCACCCTAACCCCATCATCAGTAATATAGTTTATTGCGAAACTTACTCCTTATACAGTGTGACCACCGTTGCAAATATATTGTGTCAAGTTAGTAAGATGTGATCTGATCTAAGTTCTCTTTTTTTAAAAAAATACACGTTAAATAACCTTATACATAAAACAAGGACTACACTGTCTTAGATAGAAAAAAACTAAGCTTGTGAATTAAATAAAATTAACCCACCTCGGTGGCGTAGTTGGCTAACGCACTAGCTTCGTGTTGAGCTAGATTGCCGAGGACGGGGAGATCGAGGTTCGAATCTCGGTCGGGTGAACTGGGGGGTGGTTTTTCACTAAAATAGATTTCCACTCTCCCTCCACGCAAGTGCGGTTCACTTTCTATAAATTCAACCTTCCCAATTCCTAACCCATTATCGTAATTAGTACTTAAGCTTATAACCCGGAATGTTAGTAAGACGCTGTGATAAATAAATAAAACGCAAATTACCAACGTCAACTTGGGGGAACGTGAGGCAAAGAAATCAAACGTGAGTTGCCTCTCTCGTGAGTTGTACGTAACAAACTTATTAGCGAAGGGGTGTACAGAGGAAAAACTAGTGTTAATAAAGGGTGTTAACTGCCCCCACCCCTCCCACACATTTAGCGGCAATGACGTAATTCCCCCCCTCCTCTAATTTCACTGTCCCCTCCATCCCGACTGAGTTGGAGAAACAATATTTGCTTAGATCAGTAGAGGTCTCTGTTTCGTTTATGTCTGGACTATATAATTATCATGATGGATTCAAATTCAATAGCAAAGCTATTACAGGGTGTCCAGATAAACTATATTTTAAAATTCCCTGACTTTTCCAGGTTTTCCAGAGTCAGTTTCAAACTTTTCCAGTCATTATAATTTATATTACAACTATTATTTTACTAAGATCGCAATTTAAGATGGGATACTAATAGTGAGCGTGAGTTTAGGGCAGTATTTTCGAAGTTTTTATAGCATAAACATTTTTTTCGCCAAAACAAATCAAATATTTCTTCTATAGAAACATAGAGTTTAGTTTTCCGTACATGCTAATCTTAACAGTTCTTTAATATCTGTCAAAGGTTTCCTGGAATTTAGTGACAACTTTTTCTCTTCATTTAAAAAGTTTGTCACCAAATGCCGCTTTGTTCATGACAGATATTCAACAACTGTTGAGATTAGCATGTGCAGAAAACTAAACTCTATGTTTCTATAGAAGAAATATTTGATTTATTTCTGGCTGTCACGGAAGCGGGTGTATCTTTATTGATCGCTTATTTATGTAGCCGACGATTTACGCACGTCCATCAGAGACTCTGCCTTAAAAAAAGGACTGAGCATGGGGCGACTCCTGGTTTGCTCAGTGTCTAGAGCATTGGCGTACTAAACTAAAGATCCCGGGTTCAATTCCCGTATCAAAGTGAGTGTTATTTTTCAATTTAAAGAATAATGTATAATGTTTTTTATGTTGTACACCACGTCTTACGACTATCCACATATCTACACTATCGGGTAGGAAAGAGAAAGGTAAAAATTTGATGGAATGTATCCTCATATTTACACTAATGGGGTAGGAAAGAGAAAGGTATAAACTTGACGGAATGCATGCGCATTTGCTTGGGAGAGTGTGGGTGGTGAAATCACTTGGGGCGAAATCAAACTCAATACACCCTATCGGGATTCGAACCCCGATATGGCCATCAACGGCAGTCCAGTCTAACATGGGAGTGACGAGTTAGAACATGCGACCATCGATGCGGGTCTAGAACGATATTTCGACGGACAATTTGTTTTATTAAAACTTGGATCGGTGAACACGTGGACAAAGGCGTCCAGTCTAGTTACAAGGTGATATCGGTATTTGGATCCCAGCGTTTTAATAAAATGCGGAAAACATTTTATGTTCTCATCCCTACCCTCTTTTTGTGTAAATGAGACCTATTTGCGGATGATTCAGACGGGTAGTAAGACGCGGAGCACAGCGAGTAGATCACTGTTTCGGTGAGTGAAAGGTCGGTTGTATACCCCATTTGATTAAGAATTGACATATCTGACAGATTTAAAAGCTACTAGATCTAATTTCACATATTAATACGTTAAGTCATGTGATCTTAAGAAGTCACTTTTAATAGCTATTATCAATACCTACTAAAAAGGATATCCAGCCAAACTATTTTAAAATTACCTGGCTTTTCCAACTTTTCCAGTCAATATATTATTATATTACAAACATTATTTTATTAAGATTGCAACTTGATGTGTTAATATTTTTAGATGTATACACAATTTGAAATTATGTCATTCTATGGAGAGGTTAAGGGATTTCAGAATAAGGCGATGGGCTATTGGGTAGTACGATCTAATTTAAATTTAAGTGATATATTGAAACATTAAAAGATCACCTTATACTAGAACAGTTTAAAGTTATTGTGAAATACATTTTTTATTATCACCGCGTCTTTCAACCTGTTCAAACTATACGCATATAGCTACTCTAACGGGGTAGGGATGAGGAAGGAAGTATTTTAGAGGTAATTCACCCGCATTTGCGTGGAAGGAGAGTGAGAAACCATCCAGGAAAAAAAACACTCAGTAGACCCGACCAGGATTCGAACCCTGATCTCCCCATCATCGGTAGGACAGTCTAACACGAGAGTGACGCCTTAGACCATTCGGCCATTGAAACGGGTAAAAATCAGTTAATAACCCTAGAACTGAACTGTACCAGTGGGCACGCGGACTTAATGTCAAGTTCATCATTTGTTTGTTTTTTGCGACGGGGAGGTCTACTGAAGGCAGTGTTTACGGTCTGATTTTCTTGGGAAGCTCGTTATCTTGAAAACTGTAAAATCATGTTGCCACACTGGCGGAAATAAAAATAGTATTTTATTTATATTCTTTGTCGGTTTAGCTAATAATGTAAAGATAAACTATAAAGCAATCCTTAACTAAGGAAGTATTATTGGAAGCTTTAGATAAATTGTTAATAAAACAACTTTTTAATGAATACAATAGAACATGTCTATAATACCAGATTTTATTGACTTTTAATTAATGCTGGTGGTCGAAAATAGGCTCTCTATAAAAATCAGCGTTTAGTCGAAGTTTCCCACACTTCCTTCAATCAAATGCATGTAACTTATATAAATTAATCTAAATTCCACCTTCATTTCTTCCTCCAGTCAAATAAAAAGGACTTTTTACTTTCGAGAGTTACAAAAGTTACTAAAACCGTTTATACATATTTCATACTTCTGGTCATACATGTGATGTGTGGTTGTCAATTTTGATAGTGGTCTATCAATAGCAATTAAATAAAACTAATAAAATAATATAAACGTAGATAGCAAAATAAAAGTTTATTTTTTCTAAAAGGTAATTCATACCAGAAACCTACTATAATTAAATGCGTATAGCCTTGATGGGCAATAAAACGTGTGTGTGTGTGTGTGTGTGTGTGTGTGTGTGTGTGGTGTGTGTGTGTGTGTGTGTGTGGTGTGTGTGTGTGTGTGTGTGTGTGTGTGTGTGTGTGTGTGTGTGTGTGTGTGTGTGTGTGTGCGTGTGAGGGGGAAGGGAGGATTATCTCTTGAATAAACAAAATTTTTTTTACGTAAATAATAATTAACTTAGTTATGGTTTGACAACGTAATAAATCTACACCTTGATTTCCCAACAAGGGCGAATCCAAGGCCTGTTGTGAGGGCGGCAGTGATTGGTTTTCATAAGGCTCCTTCAAGTATAAATTTAATAATTTTAACTAATAATTATAATAAAAAGAAAAAACACTATTTTTGACTAACAAATTTGTAATTTCAATACAAAAAAACAAACAAAAAGTCCCTTTCACAATAGAAGTAATAAATATTTACTTAATACGTTTTAGTATGTATTAATAGAAAAAAATTGTATTTTAATATAAATAATTGGGTTATCATAATAAAGTCTAGAAAGGTGTTAGCCATTCTTTACAACATTAAGGTATTGGGTTTAATATTTTTTATTTTTTATTTGCGATGGAGGGGGTATCGCCCCCTTTGCCTCACCCCCTGGATCCGCCACTGTTCCCCTGTCGGTTCTAATCCCACCTTAAGACGTCAAGTGGGAGGGTCAATATGGGTAGCCAAGGCTTGATATATCATGTAACACGGGATTCAGGACTATCTCAACGCACGCAAGCACACATTTATTTATTTTAGGTATTTAACGTGCACTTTCTAAGTCAACTGATTATATCAGCACACGAGAATGTATATGAGCGAGAGAGAAAGAGCCTACCAATTTTGTTGCGAAAGGTATTTTCACATATCTTCCAGGGTTCTTTTACATACCTCTATAGACATGGTACCGACGGCTTTAATTCCCCTCCGAGGGGAAATTGTGATACGGATTTTAATCGCTCAAAAAAAATCTGTCGGTCCCGGTTGGGTCTGAACACACGAGCATCGGATCCTGAGGGGAGCACTTTAACCCCAAGACCCTCGATGTCGACCGCACGCAAACAATATTGATTTAAATTACACTTTTAACTGACCAAGAGCCACCCCCGGCATATTTCAAGCAGTCTACATTGTCCAGCGGTTAGCAAATGACTTTTTTTTTAAAAAATAGTTTGTTATCGATTCGCCTCACAGCTGACAATTGACTGGCAAAGAATTCGTCCATCCAGTTTTCTTCTTGGGCGGCTATTAATAAAAAAATACTAATGTATCACAGAGTATGTTTTTAATGAATGTCATCTCAAGTTTCCTCAATGTTTTGATATTTCATTGTAATTTAAATTGAATCTACATTATCGTTAGATGGGGCAGCTATAAATATATTAAATTATGTTCATAGCATCAATGTGACCGAACTCTTAAAAAGACCTGGAATTTTTTTAATTTAAATAATGTGCAGTCAAAAAGAACTTACTCTATTTTGCAAAAATTGTAAAATAAATCTTTAAAAAAAAAAGCTAACAGTGTTGAGTTAGTTTTATCACTTTATGTATAAATAAACCGGACAAAATTTATATAAACAATGTAAATTTAGATTCTATTTTCATTGTTGTCATAAGGGTCAATCCAATAACATATGTATTTTAGTATAGATTCTAATCGATATGCTTTTGTTTACTATTTTTTTTATCCACACGCCGGGCCTACCTGTTTCCGCTGTCCCTCCTCCGGCAAATATTGTGTTAGGATGTACATGTCCATCCTTATGAAGTAAAACGTGGTCCAATTCCGATATTAAATAGCACCTTTTCTTATCACTTCCGATAGCGTTTTGGAAACACTTGGCACACTGGTAGAACAAAGCCCATGCATGCTGTTCCGTGATGGGTCCATTGAACGAAATCAAGATGTCTTGTAAAGACACACAGCCGTTCGGATCCAGTTGACATCGCGAGAGCACTTTAACGTCAGCCGCCATTATATTTTTGAATCACATCACTCAACTAGAACCACACCACATCATTCGACGATGGAAACAAACTGAATGGAAACCTTCACTCTCCTAGGCTTTACCCCCTCTCCTCTCGCGCCGTATCATCTTCGACCGACCGCCGCTAGATGTCCGCACGCGTTTGAATCAGGGTCGCCAACTCACCGCAGTGGGAACTCACTAGGTTGGGTTTTATTCCCACCACGTTCACCTGACACGCTCACACCTGTAACTATTGTACACTTGTACGAGCGTGTATGACTATTGTCTACCTGCTACCCCATATCTACATCTTTTCAAAAAAAGACATCTGACAACTAAAAAAAGGGACAATATTTTATTTCACGTTTTCATAAGTCAGGTCAAGTTATCTGCAGTGTCCCTTTTAAAATATCGTATCAGTAGCCTATCTATAAAATAATGAAATGCTATCAATTTTGCTCGCCAAAAAAAATATTTGAATTTTCTATGAAAATTGGACTGTAGTATGATTCAAGATTGATAACATTTTACTATTTTATAAATAATATATTGAAACGTTCCATCAAAAGTGACAGCTCTAGATCACAATTATGACTTGACGTATGAATAGATATTGTTTTTTAGTAACTTTTGTAACATTCAAAATACTTTCTTACCATCGGGAATGTACTAAATGTGTTTGCGTGAGTTTTGAGATAAGAACAGGAGCGGTAAAAATTAGATTAGTTTTCAGGTTCATAAGGGAATAGACCAGGGGTTCCCAAACTGTGCGTCGCGATGCCCTGGGGCGTCGCCGGTATTGTTCCGGGGCGTCGTGGCTATATGTAAAAAATAAAAACTTATAAAATATATTGAAATGCAGCATGAAAATTTTCAATAGGTACGTGTACATATTTTAAAGAATGTAATAAATCATACAAGAAAACCTATTTTGTTTCTTGTGAAAGCGCTCCCTTCAAATGAGTTCGGATTCTAATGCTCCTCGAAGACTTGGCGTGACGTCATGCGCAACTCTCTCCCCTACAGTATGAAAATGGATGGGATTTTTTTTGGGGGGGGGGAGGGGGCACAGGAGCGTTGCACGTAAAATCTGACATGTGAAGGGCGGTGTGGTCTCAAAAAGTTTGGAAACCCTTGGACTAGATAGTATTTAAATGTTATTAAGAATGAAAGACAAAAACTTGATCACCACACAGCTAGATGATATTTATAATTTTTGTTGATTAAAATGGGTGTGTAATTTTATAGTCAAAATGCCAAAAGAAGCTCCCCCTTGCCACGGACAAAGGCGTCAGTCTAGTATTATCTGGTTTGTCGGTTATGGTAAGGTAGGGTTTCAAATCCCGGTCGGGTGCATGGCGGTGGTTTTTCATAAATTATTTCTACCTTCTCTTTCAAGCAAATTCTACCTTCCATCAACACTTCTATGCGGATAGTTCGGACGGGTAGACTATCGTTAAGGTACTAGAGGGGGGTGGGGGAATTGAGAATGTAATAATAACTGTAGTGTAACCAACATTGACAAAAAGGGTACTATATTTAATTTATCTTAGAGCTGTCAAATGAGATGTTCTCAGAATACACAGCTTCGTGAGAGTCGGTAGATTCACAAAAGTGACAGCTGCACATGGTTACAATGTTAAAGAAACAAATTGAGAAAAAAGGTTGATCTATATTCCCCAACGACCATAAAAATAAACTCCCCACTTTCTAAACTTCAATTTAAAAATTGACTATATATTGGCCGATAGCTCAGAAACTATTTGTTTTATAGATACGGTATTTATATTGAATATACTTTTTTTAATGGTACTAAAACTTTGCAATGATAAGTTATTTCGTATCTTAAAGGGTTGAGAAAATATTATTAAAATTTGAGATCGTGTAAATTACCCTCTAAATCACTTTCCGGAAAAATTATATACGCCATTTTATTGTTTGTAATGTTAAAAAGTGTCTGGATACGAATTATAACCAAAATCGCTAGAACCAATTTCGAGAAATATTTTTATTCCACTTTTGGCTCTTAATTTTAGGGTTCGATATTATTCCAAACAACTCTCTGAGGAACCTTATTAAAACCCTAAATACCAAGTCTTTAGCCCGATTGGTAAAACTGATTCGGCTCCAGACCGAGCTACAGACACACGTCATCACGAAAACAATTTTTTTCGGGTTCAGTGGGTCCATCAAAATCTCGAATTAGATTTTTTTTTTTTTTACGATCACAATAATTTCTCCACTCAAAGGGTCATGAGCAAAGTAATGACTCAAACGTTCTAGATCCATATCCATTTGATTCAAAAATAAAAGATTTAGAAAATGTATTGTGATTTATACTAAAAGTAGTTTTAGTTCTAAAACTGGAATGATTTTGACGAAACACGATTGTTTTGTTATAATTCTGGTGAGGACAGTCAGTATCTGATGGTTACAAAAGTTACTAAAATTATTTTCATTTATTAATACGTTCTTAGTTGTCACTTTTGATAGATAATATCAATCAATACTTATTAAAATAATTCTGATAATAATTAATACTTGTCCTGTTCAAGGGCGTCGAGAGCTTACTTTTATAGGGGATTTACTAGAAAATTGTACTATACCACACGGCGTATAAATGGACCCGTGGGGGCCATCAAATTCCAGGCTGCCCCCCCCCCCCAACCCCATCTTTTTACGCCCTTGGTTCTATCCCTGATAATAATTAATTTTGACCCACCTTGGTGGCCGTGTGGTATTAAGCGATGCTCTCGCAGAAGACTGGACTGCTGATAACGGGGAGATTGAGGTTCGAATCTTGGTCGGGTGTAATGAGGGGTAGTTTTTCTAAACTGGTTTCCCGACCACTTCAAATAGCCTTTAGAGGCATATAACTTTCTAAGAAAAAAAATCACACAAAGAACACTCTAAGTAGTTTCTAAGGCATTCCAATTTTTTTTTTAATTCTGGTGTGCTCTTCTTAAAATAGCTTTTAGAAGCATCAAGATCTTCAAAAATTTGCCGAAGGAGTATGATTTCCAAAAATTCCCCAAACGAGGACCATCCAATTTTCTAACATTAACTGGGGGAGAGGAGAGTATAAAGTTCCTAAAAAAAATTTTTTATTACTTGCCCCCTTCCCCTCTTAGACAAATAAAGTTCCACCCCTATTGTATTAAATAACAAAGTTCTTATTTATTAAGGTTTAGTAACAAATATTTACATAATGTCATAAACTCATAAACCTACTATTTTGAAATCCCTCTCCAAAAAAAAAAATTAAATTCTCCTTCTGTCCATGGGTAGCCTACATGAGATACTAGCGGGAGCAAGCAAGGCTGAGATGGTATGGACATATAATGAGGATGGGGTACATGAGATAGTAGAGGAAGCAAGAGAGAGATGAATGCAGGGGCGGATTTACGCATAGGCCTAGTAGGCGCGTGCCCACGGCGGCAGATTTTAGGGGTGGCCAATTTTAAATGACGAAAGAAAATACATATTTTTTTCTACCAGTTAAAAATAATTTTATGGCTTCATCGTGTCTGTGATTGTTGTGATTTGCTGCGCCAACATGTCAGAGGATCGCCTTAATTCACTGACAATATTTTTAATTGAAGGTCACTTATTGGATAAAAGGGATTTGACTGGCATCATCAACCAGTTCACCCAGCAGAAATCAAAGATACAACCAGTTCACCCAGCAGAAATCAAAGATAAAGATATCATCGACTATTTTATTACTGTGTACATGCTAATATTTAATTTGTAGTAACATGCTTTACAATCTACTAATGCAAACTTTATATTTTTAAATTATATAATATTTGAATTTGTGTGTTGTGAGAATATTTATTTCAAATTTTTAAGCAGATTTTTAATGCTTTTAAAACCTCACTATAATAAATAATCAAATAACGTAAGCACTTTTTATCTGTCATTCCACAAATAACACTTGTGTATATGATATATGTGTGTTGGTGTATGTCGGATTGTAGGAGGAAAACAGAGATTTTAGAAGGTTAGAAATTAAGGTAGGAAAAGTGGGCGGTAAATTATCTAATGCCTATGGGCGACACAGTCGTAAATCCGCCCATGGATGTATGGCACATAATGAGAATGGAAAATGAAGGTATCACATCATTCATCATAACGTCCATTATGTCTCGAGTGCTATAATCTGATGAAGGAGGAATGAAATGTAAGACTGAAAACTGTACTAAGGCGAATGTAGTTCATCTAAATAAATCCTTTATATCTCTCAAATTTTGCTAGATAAAATTAAAAGAGAATTGGAGAAAATTGAGTTTAAAGACATAGAAATTAAAAATAGACTGATTAATTTGTAAAAGGTTAAGACTTAAAGACCTATAAGGACGGTATCAATGTTAATAATCATATCTCGTTCGCAACATTATTTATAGATAATGTACAACAAATAAAAAATAATTTAAATAAAATGTAAACCCAAATAAACTTTTAGTTACCTTTAAAAGAGGTTCGCTTCGACTTGATTAAAGAAACACATTGTTGCCAGAGAGATTTCAAACGATTCGGAAGTTTAAAAAATAAGTGTGTGCTGCCTCCTCTTAGGAATACAAAGAACTAATTGGCAAGGCTCTATTGCTCAGCAGATAAAAATAAATAAAATAATACAAGTCGTTTATAGTATGATTTTTTTAGTACCACGTTTAATTACCAGTTCGCTTATGTACTTTTTTTTTACGCTAATGATTTTAGGGATGAGGAATGCTATATTTTTAGGACTTATACCATTTTGAGAAAACCACCCCCAGTAAAAGCGACCGGGATTCAAACCCCGATCTCCCCATCACAGGCAGACCAGTTTACTGCAAGAGTGACATCCTAAACCAAACCATGCGGTCACTGAAGCGAGCGAAATTGAAAGTATTATTACAACCTAAGGTATTCATAGTAAGGTTGGGCCTCCTCTTTAATCCAGAGTTGATCTATTGGTGATGATGAACCATCTATAATTCGACTCCCTCTTTTATAGGGTCTTCCTTGAATAGATAAGACTACGTGTTTTCGACAAATTTACCCATTTTTCAGGCAGAGTTAAAGGAGGTGGAACCTCACATTCTAGAAATCAGGTAATTGGCTGTATTTAATCGGTGTGCTGTATAATAGGAAAAAGGTTGGGGGTTAAAGTTGGTGCAAGTGCATGAAACTGTTTTACGTAAAAGTGATTACGACTTCACTAATTGTCCTGTTCCCAGAGGCCAATAATCGATTGCACTTACGGTGGCCAAGTTCTTTGAAGTGACTCTTCCAATGTACTCTCAGCTTTTTTTAGCACTGTGTCTTAATACCCGTTCAGGCTCTACGCCTATGTACTAATTACACTAATGGTTTAGGGATTATGAAGGTTTAAGAGGAAGTGCACCCGCATTAGCATAGAAGGAGAGGGGAAAACCCACCCTCAGTGCACCAGACGGAATTGAACCTTGATCTCGTCTTTGGCAATCTAGTCTAACACGAGAGTAGCGCATTAGATCATGCAGTCATGAAGCAGATTATCTCAGCTTATCCTGAAAATAGCAGTCTTACCTTGACGGATTACACTATGTTGTAGCCGTAAGAAATGGTCATAATGTAATTGGTCAAGGTTGCCTCCTCTGGAAAATTTAATGCCTTTATATGCTATTTGGAGATGTCCTCTCCCAGCAAATGTTTGAAAATTAAATATTTCTAGTCGCCGTTTGAGTTTGTTTTTAATCATAATTGGAGCTAAATGCGTCTTCTCCCAAGCATACAATCAAATATATATTTACTATGTTTGTATTTGTGTGTTCTGCGTATTCCTGCCTGCCTTTGCTATCCACAAATTACACAATTTTAAGAGCACAGAAAGTGAATATTATAACTTCTAGGGGGGTTCAGACCCCGCTCCCAAACCAGACTCCCTCCTTTCTACACTCTTGGTCCTATCCTTAGAATAAAACCATTATAACTACAGCCTGAGATAGAACTAGGTATCTCATGTAATTAATATATTTACCAATAATGTTAATTTTAGTTTCATAAAATTTATTGAAGCTACATTTTCATACATTTACAAAATTTACTTTTATAACTAATCTACAACAAAAAAGAACAAATTTTTACCATCAAATATTTTTTCAAATTAAGAAATCATACATGACTTCATTATATAATATGTTTTTATATTAATATAATATTATTTTAGTGTCGAAAAAGATTATTTTTAGGGTATCATAATAAAGCTTATCACTATACAGAGGAGTCTCTGTTATGAGACTCATGGTTTAATTATACAAACTTGCACAAATTTAAAACACTTATATTTTTTTGAGAGACTTCCTCGTCCCTTGGATTCTATTAAGGTAGTGAATCTTTTCATATCAAACAAGAATCAGTGTAATATTTATCATACTCGTAAAAATCTACTTTGAGACAACTAAACAAATAATTATAGCTCTTTAGGGAAAACAAACTTTTATTCTTTAAAATACATATGAAATAAATTAGAGATGTCACAATACCCGTTTTCCTCAATTCTGATTCTTAATCTAAACTTTAATTTTTTGATTCTCGAACTTTATTATTTCATTATTTATTAAACTTCCAAGCATAGCCAAAAAAAAAAAAATTAACAAAGAAAATGGTTCATTTTCAAGATATTAGCACATACTATTCGTGATTATGATTTGTAATAAATTAAATTATATTAATAGTAAGAAAAGAGTAGAGCACAAATAAAAGTAAAAACACTAACACATATTTACACACACTTCAGTAATTTGATGCTATTATATAGTGTATCTAAATGTTGTGTTTTTACCTTTATTTGTGCTCTATTATTTTCCTACTATTCTATAATTTAAATTATCACAAAATATTTTTACTCAATGCACTTTATTTCATACATATTATTCATGACTAATAAAAATAATTATGAATTACAATAGTAAGCATGTATTTTTACCTACAAATAAAGTCTCACTGAGTCAAACCATTATACATAATTTTAAAAAAAGGGTATAATATACAATGATTGAAAACACAAGTCTTTTAAATTCATGAACTAGGGTCGTTAAGTGAACCAAAACATTTATAAAATAACCGAAAATACATATAATATTAGAGATAATCGATTACTACTCATTCTGAATTTTGCTGTTTTGTTTAGTTACCAATACTTTAATTGATTGTTAAGAATCAAAGTATCAAGAATTATAATATTAAGATCAATTATCGATTCTTTCGATACCAATAATAATCAACTGTATTGAAGAATCAAATTTGACATCCATAGAATAAAACAAAATGGCTTTTATAATGAAAGGAATAACATAATTCAAACTGTACACTGATGCCAATGGACCAAATTTCTATCAGTCTTTCATGCACCTTTGTCCATATATTGTTTCATGTATAAATTCTACTGGACAGACCTAGCCACAGGCTGGAATCGGTTCATAATGATGATGCTGTGTAAATTCCTATTATATAATTTAAAAGTGAATCACTAAGCGACATAAAAGTAAATTGTTACATCCAATATATATTTATTTTGGTCAGCGCGTTCAAATCTGTTTGGGTTTCAAGCATTATATTATTTATAAATGGTTTAAGAGTAGAGTGAATACATTTTTTTTAAATAGCAGTAAATCGAATATATTTTTTTTACACACAAAATTAAAAACAATAAAAATGAGTTCTCCTTAATGTAGATACAATTAATGTAGCCATAAAATAAGTTATAAATATAGTAATTTATTTAAAATCAAGCATTAGCCTCTTTGATTAATTTTATCTTGTAATTCTACACAATAACAAAACTACTAATTTTACAATAACATAAGCAAGATAACAAATTTGTCATAACAATGTCTCACTCTTTTTTGGGGTGATCATATTCACAAAATTAAAAGACCACAACATTGATCAATTAGTTTTCTACAAATAACAAAATAAATTACATTGTATTATTTTAAGTTCATGACAGTAATACTCACATACAATAAATTGCAATTTTAAAATTTGGGTAAAAATGGGTAGGACTTTTTTTTTTTTTACAGATTCATAAAATGAGCAACACAGAAATTACATATTATTTTATAATGCGTTTGACATTTATATTTTTGAAAATGTTGTCAAATTTAAGACGCAAGTTATTTAGCAAATTTGTAAAAGATATGTAAAATACTTTTAGATCATTATATAAAGTATGATGTTTTATTAAATCATTTTTTCAACTTCCTATTTAGCAGAAAAAAAATGAGACTAGATGCAAAACAGCACCACTTTTACACTTTTTTATTACCATTATGAAGTGACACAAATTTTAGCACAAATATACACTGAATTTTAAATTTAGTTGAAACTCTCATATAAAAATTTCAACCCTACAACATATTTAGAAGTTGAATTCATTCATTCCAAGAACAATAATCAATATAAATAGGCAGTCTTTCTTTTACACAGCTATGAACTTTGCAATGTTTCACAACCAAAACATGTCGACGTATCTGTCAATCAAAGTCTTTTCAGAGGCCAAAGGGGATCAATCAGGCTGATAGGATCGTCGGTATCGATTTGAGAGGACTCCAGGCTGGTCGTGGACTCCCTTCGCTTAGCTTCAAAACTCTCCCTCGTGAAGCGCTTTCGCGATTTGTCCTGGGGCGCCTCAGTCTTCAGGCTGAACTTAGACGGGTCGGCTAAGCTGGGAAGGTAACCAAAGGGTGGCGTGGAACTGCGAGAGTTAGAAACACTGCCGCTATTGCTGCCAACAAGTTGGCCTTCAGGGTGACTATTAGCGACACCGTCACACCTGTATCTAGGCAATGTCGTCAAACTATCATTGTTGTTTGCTGCAGCTGAAATGAAAAATTCAATAAACTTTCAGTTTAGTTGAAGTTCAACTTTAGGTTGTTGAAATATTATAATACTTGGCTTTTTATTATTGTAATAAAAGTTTTCTGAGTCAATTAAAATATGTAAATGTTAGCAAGTAGGTAGAAGGGCCCCAAATATTTTCATTTTATAATCAAATGGTGATTTTAAACAAACAAAAAATTGCCAAGAAATGCTATACATAAAACATTTCGCTACTATTTTTGTAATTATATATTTTTTTAAAGTAGAATAAGGAGTGATATAAACATTGGAACAATTAGAAGGTCAAATAGAGCATGTTAACTGTAATGAGGAAAAAGAGGATAGGGAATAAATTGTCTGGGAAAGAGTGGGAGTACATAAGATAGTAGAGGAAGTAGGAATGAGATGGTATGGACATGTAATGAGTGTGGAAAAGTAGAGGATACCAAAGAGAATGATGGAAATGAAATATGCAGGAAAAAGACTGCAAGGGAGGCCAAGAAAGAGATGGGAGGCGCAGATCACAAAGTGTGCAGGTGAGAGGAGAAGAATGGAAGCCATTAAAGGAGGAAGAATGGTAGAAGGATAAAGGAAAATGGAGGCATTTTACTAAACTGACCCGACCACAGGCTAGAAAATGATGATGATGTTGATGATGGATGATGACGAGTTGATTAAACACAAGTGTGTTCAGAATGAACAGAGGACACAAATAATACTTTACATTCATGAAATTGGAAAAGAATTATGATCACCTATTAAAGGAAACTGAATGCATAATTTAGTCTGCAATACTTCACTCGTGTGGTAATCAACCTTGGGCCCAATATACATTTCTGTTTTATGGCAGTAGCCATGCCAGTCTATCAGTTTATGAATAAAGCAATCAATATAATCTATGATCACACTATGTGCATAATTTTTATTCCTGCAATCACAATACAAACACTAATACTAAATATGTGCGCCGAGGTATAATATCCAATGAAATTGGTTCAAATGTTGCACACACAGCTCTTTAGATTTTATAGAATCTTAAGATATCGGTCAATAAATGGCGCCACCGTTAACATTAATGAAAGAATAACAGAAGTAAAGGATGAAAGCATGGTGACTAGGTTAGACTACAACATGAAACAAGTGTATAAGAGTAACAGCACAAACATTGGAAGTACAACTAACAAAAGCACTAGTACCAGCCGATGCACCCAACTTTTCATTTTGTGTTTACAATACACCGAACAAAAAATTACGAAATTAAACACATTATGTGATGGTTATTTTAAAAAATAAACAAAAACAGATTACACAAAAATTCATCATTAGATGTTTTAAGCAACTCTTTGAATATATTACATATTAAGTACTCATGTTTTCTTCAGGTTTTAAAAATTATTCTTGAATGTCACTGAGTAACACCCATTTTCATTTATTGTTTTTAATCGGCAGAAAGTCTATTGCAAGAATGACGTCTCTGACCATTCAACCAATGAAGCAAGTATTAAGCTTGTTAAAATAGGTTAGAACATGACCAAGATCGTAAAATTAAAATTCCTCGATAATTTCTCATGTGTTTCACTTGTTTTAACTGTCTATTTGGGTCTGCCATGTTTTCTATAAGTCTCAAGTCTCTGCCTTTATATCCTTAATATAATTGTGTATTTTTTTTTATATTTCAAGGTAAAGTCATAATTAGCTAATAAGCAACATAATGTAACATAAGTAAGCTTTTAATTTTAAATGCAGTCACATAAATAACTAAAACCAACTAACGCTTTAAAAATTAAAGAACTTGAAAAGTTCATGGCCGTTAAAATGTAAGCTCGTCAATCAACCCAATCCTGAGACACTCATGTCCAATCCCCAACTTGATACACAACCTCCTTAGAATTAAAATAAAAAGCCGTTTCAGTGGCCGCATGGTCTAAGGTAGGGGTTGGAAAATGGTCTATCTCTAGGTAGTTTTCAGTCGATCACATAAGAAAACTACATCGCCATTAAAAGTCAATTTCTTTCCTCAAATAGTTTCAAATAATATTTGGCTGTGACTAAAATAAACTTGATTGGTCATAATGTTTTAAGAAAATTAAATAGTTTAATATGAAAATATAAATTTAATTTAGTCTATATTATTTTTAGAAAATTGGGGACACAAGTATTTGATGTAGGTTGATTTTAATAAATAAATAAATAACAGATGAATAGACAAACAAAAAAGTAGAGTGGAGAAACGATGGGTGATTGCGGGACTTTTGATAAGTTTATAAGTTGATCGGGGCTCAAAAATGTTGCCGACCCCTGGTCTATGGCGTCACTCTTGCAATATGCTGGACATAAGATGGGGGGAAAAGAATTAAATTTCCAGTAAGGTGTACTGACGGGGTTTTTTGATTAATGATTTTTCCACTCTCCCTCCATGTAAATAGAGTAAGATGTGGTTTTGACATCCATGACTGTTTTAAGCCTGTGGTCTGGGTCAGTTTTTTATTCAAGCCATATATTATACACTATCGGCTTGCTAAGCCTGTTGTAGCTTAATATGTTTTATCAGCTATATTAAGACTAGGACAGGCACATCAATCAGTCCTCGGCTGTTTATTCATCACTGTGAAAGGGTAAACCCACATTTCACCAATGGTAAATTTTTCGGTCATGCCGCGAACCGAACCCAGAACACTTTACCTCAGTAGACAGACACACTACCAGCTGAGCTAATGTGTCAGACATGGTGCTAAAAAAGAAATTGGATAAATAACTACTATAATTGAAATGGCTGTTTCAAAGTTTTTTCCCGATAATACTAGGGTTTGTCATATTTACAATTATTAGCTTGGTGCATTATCAAACAGTAATAGCAAAGTTTTCACACAAAATGTTAAAGTAATATTGTACTTTAAAAAAAAAAAAAAAAAGAAACTATTTATGCTGGCCTTACAACTTAAAAACAAATAATATGTTCCTGTTTTGTGCCTTCAGGTGTATTAACCACAATCCCAAGCAAACGCATGCTATAAAAGCAGCACAAACACATATTTTGTTTTAAAAAAATCATGCAATACAAACAATCAATTTAAATGTCATAGATAGAAATATCTTAAAGTATTCATACATTGCTTTATTTACTTAACATGAACTAGGTTTCAAAGAACTTTGAACAAATATGTAACTTATACGTGCTGAAATAAGTAACAATGAATTGACAACTAATGGATTGTCTCTTGACAGCTACTACTAATTCTAACTTTATGAAGTCTTATGCCAAGGGATGTTTTTAAATTGCTATCATTATTTTAATTGGTGTGTAATTTATTATTGCTGCACACCACACCCATTAAAATATGCATGGATGAAAATTGATCTAGTTACATTTAACAAAGTCAAATATGACCCATCAGTTGATAAATCAACTGTGTGTATTTTACCTCTGTATGAAAAAAGACATTAAGAGTCCTGCTGTTTTATAAAACATGGTCCTTAAAGTGGGATGGAAGGTAATGCAACTTAAGATCAGTATTTTTGCAGTTTTTATAATAAAACAAAACACTATTTTCAGCAAAATAAATCAAACATTGCTTCAGTATAAATGGCCAGTTTAATTTTCTTTTCCACGAGCGTCGCGGTATTTGAACCAGAGATACTTATTGGTATTTGGGAATTTGTAAAAATCTTGAAAAAATATCTTGAATACAAGTATGAATACCTCAACTTCAAATAGCCATTTTAAGCAGTTGGTAAAAGAAGTTATATAGACTAGTGTAGTTGGGAATAACAAGATCCTAAAAAAAAGGACAAAAAAACTTAATGGAATCAGCCCGCAATCGTGTCAAATCGAAGAGTGAAGGTTGTCATGTGGTCGGCACAACAAAACCTCCAGCCGTTAATCTCAGTTTTCTAGACCGAAGCCGCTAATTAATTTACATAAAAAGTGTTCTCTTTGTTGTTTATTATTTAATAGACATGACAAACAAAATATAATTTGTCAGTGGCTCCAAGAATTAAACAACTTTGTTTTAAATTAAATTTTAAATGTTTTCAATTTAACTTCACTAAAATTTACATTTTTAGAGATTCGAGGATTCAAATTTGTGTATGTGAGTTTTAAAAAAAAATGAAGATTCTAGATTCGGATTTGAGAAATTTAGAACTCAACCCATTTCTGATTTGAACAGAAACCCTTTAAATTAAGATGAAAAATCCTGTTAATATTCCACAAAGCCCATTACAAATATTCAGAAACTGATGTGATCACTGTGTGTTGTAAATTTGATTTTTTTTGGGGCCCAAAACTGTTTTTTACACATAAAAACTGTAAAAAATACTGACTTAAGCTCACATTTTCTTCTAGTTCCCCAAGTTGATATTGATAAATAATTTGGAAGGAATTAAGGGCCGATTTCATAGTCAAACTGTGTATGCATAAATTGCGGCACTACACTAAATACAAGATTACACTTAAACTAGAATGGAATGGGCCAGTTTCGCATATGATACTAGCCAATTCCATTCAACTATAGGTAGGTGTCGTCTTGTATTTAGTGTAGTGCCATACCTAGTCGAACTATGAAACTAGTCCTAAGTGAAAAGTAGTAGTTTTGTAACCATCACATTTATTAGCTGTGGTATAGCTTTAGTAACAATTCACGAACAAAATGTATTATTTTTAATCATTCAAAATAAGCATGCTCATTACACAATTTAAAGAAATTTAAAACTATAAATTTCTTTCTCGAGATTATTTCCCTGTTTTGAGGTGATAGTACAGTAAGTCCTGCTATAACGTTTATTGTAATGTTGTTAATAGTATGTGACCCTCTTAGAGTTGTCCCTGACTAATAACAGACTTGTTTTTCAGCCGAATGAATCATATGTCAAGTTTGAATTGTTCACCAACCACTCTATTTCCACCAGCGCTATGGGATGAGTCACGCAGGCGATGTCACACACTCTTCCATGCACCCTCCCCTCGTAGTCATCATTGAGTGTGCTGTTTTAAGCATATTATCCATCAGTTAGGTACTATCTGCACACGTGGTTCACGTTTGTCTTTCTTTTTGCATGTTTATGGTAAATTTTGTCTATCAATTGTCACATGAGGGGCAGGAAAACATCGTCGGCAATCCATTAACGTCCTCATCCCAAAACTAAATGCCTTGTAGGTTTGTAGGTATTTTTGTAGGATCTTGGGGGTCTTGTAACCTAGCGCCCAGATTTAACATTTGATTTTTCATGGTAAAACTTAAACTTTTATAACGTTTTCTATCAAGTCGGGGTTTTAAGGAACGTAACTCAACATTATAGCAAAACTTACTGTACAATCCAATCTCAACTTTTTCTTCCAATAAAGCCCAAGACAATGCAAAAAACTAGCACAGCCAAAAGCCAAGCATAATTCCAGCTACCTAACCCCATTTTCTCGACTCCTGATTGTAGTTGACTAAGATCTGTAGGTGGGCCCAATAAGAAGTCTTCCGAGGGATGCCGAGTGTGTGACTTGCCTGCTCGGCTTCGTTTATCTTCAAATGTTGAACGGCTTGTCAGGATACCCCCTAATGGCAACATTGGTAAAAGAAAAAAAAAGCTCGATAAAAACATTTTTGCTCAGCAGTGTTAAATAACTTTATGGTTTTGGAGGAAAATTAATTATTATGATGATATATTTAAGTAGTGTGAGAAATATACTTTGCAAAAAGCACACACTGAAAATAGAAACAAACTTGTACTCTAGTTTAGAAACTACTCTGTTTAGCGTTCAAAGTATAAAAATATTAGACCGAAAAATGAATCATCCTTCCAATGTAAGCCCATTTTTCCATTTTTATTGACCACCCAAGACTCTTGTAACTAATTAGCTGTTAACAGATTTTAATCAAACTAGTGTTTAACTTAGGGCTGTAGAGTCTGGGTCGCAACCGATTTTGGGTGGAGTTGGAGTAGTTAAAAATGTACTGACTGACTCTGGCTTCAAAATAAAAACAATCCATGGTAGATAATCATAGGACCAATATGTGTGATTTAGATTGACAAATTTATTCTAATATAAATTCAGATTCGAGAGTCAAAGATAAATTGGAGATTCAGATTCGTAAAATACTGGAACTGACCCAACTATAATAAAAAAGTTTCCAAACTAAGCATGAAAAATTGATTGGACTGGTACACATGGTATTTAGATATATTTTTTAACTCAAATTTGCAATAAAATATGAAGGTATTTTTTTATCTCCATGTTTTGATTTATAAAGCTAAATAATTAACTAGAATCATGAAAAAGATATCAAACTGAAACCTCTTTAAAAAAAATTTAATATCTTAAAGCAAAGATGAAATTCTTTGCATTGTCCAGCTAGCCACATATTATTTAGAATAATTATGTAATGATTAAGGTATAATTTAGAGGAGTTGTACATGCATTTGTGTGGAGTGTAAGAGGGAAACCAGTTCAACCTCAACCTATCCGTCATTGGTAAATCAGACTATATCAGTTTGACAACCAAACACCTCACTCCACTTTCCTGTTATTTACAGTCAACACATTTTAAAAGATTTGTGACTAAATAGCAAAGCTTGTACCAAAATGCCATACACCTATTTCCAAACCATCAATAAATTCAAGATTTACATTACCTTCACCACATCTCAGAACTATAAAACCAAACTAATTACAATAAAACAATGACACAAAAGCAGACAATTTGAGACTGTTTTACTATGAGTTATCAGTTAAATTTCACCATTAAAAAAGGATTAAAATAATAAATAACCAGGGATCTGTGATTAAGTATTCAGATTTTCAAGCAGAGCTTAAAATAGACATGGATTAAACAACCAAGCCAATATATTTGCTAGTTACGGCTATAGCCACAACTAAATATCATATGCTTTATATTTAAAAATGACAACTGGACACAGGAACTGAACCCGGGACCTTTGGATTAGTTTGCCAATGCTAATACTAAATTGGCAACATAAATACCTCCCCAAGTTAAAAATGGCTGCGTTATCTGATAGCTCGTGACCTTAATTGATTGCTCATTATTATAGCTATTTCCACACATCCATCACAGACTCTGCCTTAAATTATGAGTGAAGAATGACCCTGGCCACAGGACGACTCTTGGACAGCTCAGTGGTAGAGTACTAAGCCAAAGGTTCTGGGCTCGATTCCTGTGTCCAGGTGTCATTTTTCAATTTAAAGAATATTAAACTAGGTTCTTGGGATTGGGATTGATAGATTTCTGGACAACTTGAGTTTGTTGAAAAATTTTATTTTCTTTGACTTGTATTGTGCGGTTGCTTTTTTTTTTTTTTTTTTTAAAGCATTGCATCGTAATACCTGTTCATGTTATAAGCCTATGCACTAATTACACTAATGGGTTAGAAATAGGGGTGGCCGGGATCCCAAACCCTCGGGAAAATGTCAGGGAATTCATCCATTCCCGAGAGTCGGGCGGAAAAGACCCTATCCCAGCAAGATTTCGGGCAGAAAATAAAGCCCGCTTATTGTTTCATCAGGTACTACTGGCTCAATCTCTAATAGGGACAGTTTTATCTTTTTTGTTGTGTAGCAAACTGGGGTGAGGGGGTGTGTATTTTACTGACTGTGGTGAGACAATGTGCTCAATGCTCTGTCTATCAACAGTTATTTGCTAGGCTCAGCAAGAGAGAAGAGAGAGCTTGAAAGATTTAGAGAAGGACAGAGCTATATTATACTCTAACATCTTTCGGGGCATAGAAATAGGGGGGAGGAAGTAGCTTGCCAAGGTCAACTATTTATGAGCATCAGCATGTCTGTTGTTAGCAAACTGATAAAGAGTAGAGAGATTGCAGGGGTGTTAAATAAAGAACCTTTAAGGGGTGTCAACTCTAGAGAACATTAAAGAGGCTTTAAACAAAGAGGAGTTTCAAAGGGTTTCATACCAAAATAATATTCAAAACTTAGATAATCTTTAAGGGGTTTTAGACCTTTAAACATTTAAGGTGTTTCAAACCTAGAGAACATTTAGGGGGTTTAATAAAATAAGAGTATTAAAGGGGTTTCAGACCTAGATAACCTTTAAGGGGTTTTAGACCTAAAGAATATTTAAGGTGTTTCAAACCTAGATAGCCTTTAAGAGGTGTTAAAATAGAGAATATTTAAGAAGGGTAAATTTTTTATTTTATTTTGCACTCTTCTTATGTGTAGTTAAATATAAAACACCATTTCAAAAGAGATTAACTAATAAATATAATATATTAAAATTAATTATTCGCTTTGTATTATTCATTATTTGTTCAAAATTTAGCTATTTGTTTCAACATAAAATGCTATTCACCCACCCCTATTTATATTTTGTTTTTATGATATATAATTTGTATTACATTTAATAATGTCATAGATTTTACTAGTATTACTGTATTAGTATAAAACAAGATCTATTTTTAGTCTAGAATTAATCTAAAGCATCATTTTTATAATTTCCCGTTCCTGTCCCGATTTCGATATTGAGACTCACTTCCCGTCCCGATATAAAAATGTCATTCCCGTCCATCCCTAATTAGAAATGAATAAGGCTTAATTTTGAGGAAGTGCACCCACATTTGCACAGAGGGAGAGTGAAAACCCATTTAGGGAAAATCACCCTCAGTGCACCCGACTGAGATCGAACCCCGATCTCCCCGCCTTCAGCAGTCTACCCCAGCACGAGATTAGCGTGTTAGACCACCCACCCACCCACCGAAGCTGGTTACTATCCTCTCTACATGTTGGAGATTTAGTTTGTGAAATAATGTACAGTTAGAGGTAGAAGAGGAGAGGGGGGGTAGAATATGAGAAGAACCCAACTAAGAGAGTATTATACAGATGGCCAATGGAATGTCAAGGTCGGCATCTGAGTAAACTGGTTGTTGAATGACTTAAGGTATGGAGAGTAGATAAAGAAGAAAAATTAGGAAAGGCATCTCTCTGCAGGGCAGTAAGAATAAAAATAAGCTCAGTGCAAGACAGTACCAAGTACAGCTTAGTGCAAAAAGTATTCTAGGTATATTTAAAAAATTATTAATGTTCTAACTTCTCTCTTTGGTAGGTGGTCAGCACCAGGTGAATAGCATTTTAAGTTTTAATTATTTAAAACCGAGTTTAAGACATATTTCATTTTATTTTAAATAATACTAAATAATATTAATATATATTGATTTTTTTTACTAACATAATTAAGTTCTAAAATTATATATTTATTCAATCCAAGCTCAACTTGACTCCAAACTCGGGAGCTTTATTAAAAGCTTGTTCGAGATCAACTCGAATTAAAAAACTTGAGATCTCAAACCCTCTAATAACTCTAAAAAAAAGGTTGTTGTGCACAAGTAAAGTAACATGACAAAAAGTTTTGTATAATTATTCAATTTATATTTTATAGAAAATTAGAGCTAAAATAATAATGTGAAGAGCTAGTACATGAAAATTATATTAAAAGAAAACAATAATATAATTTAATATTTTATTGCTTTTCTTATAAAGTACCAAGTGTTAGAAATAAATTGTGAATAATAATTTCTTGTTAATAGTTCATTTTAAACAACGAACGTTGAAAACACTGCTCAGTTTGGTTCTTTGCTCGCATGAAATCAAAAATAATATGGGATAAGATTCTTAATTTAATGAGGCAAATGGTTAACAAGTTAATTATGGAGGAGTTACAACACTTTTGAACCAATTATGTAGTGAAAATGGATAATATCTAATTCAAACACACTGTTTAAAATTTGACATCAATAAAAGTGATGTTCCTAAAAAATATGTTAGCGGATAGAAAGAATATTACTACACACACCTTACAAACTAATTTAATTCGAGAACAGACTCTACGCCTAGTCCCCTGGCTATTATTACACCGTGAAAGGAGATGTTCCAATTTCACCAAAGAAATTTTGATTGGCAATGTCGAGAATTTATGTTTGAACCCAAGACTCTTAGTTAAGTAGGCACACACTGAATTATCTAGGGTGTAAAACTAAGTTGTTTGCTAAAAATGGTAAAATAATCAATCATAACATAAAATTCTAAAAGTAGTTATACTTTCATATAATTCCTTTTAATTTCAGGAAGGAAAGATATTATTTCTAAACAGAAGGATTATATCAACGAAAGAAATACAAACCAACTTAAGAAAGGATCACCACCTGGCCTCAGTACCAGTAATTTTAATATCAGGTTAACAGAACAGATTAATAAGGAAATACTGCATCTCTCGACCGTTCTTGGGATCAAACCAGAATCAACCGACCACTCAAGACATTGGGACATATTACAATAGTGCAAAGAAACAACTCACGTTTCATCAGAAAGTCCTGAGCGTAGTACAGCACAGCCTGGTAAGCAAACTTTAGGTGTTCTCGATCTCTCAAGGAGTTCTTACGACTAGCGCTCATGGTGGAGGCGGTGGGGACTAGGTCGAGAAGTCCCTGCCCGGCCTGGACCTCGCAAACAGCCGCAGTGGCGAGGACAAACAGGCCGGTGCGCCCCACGCCCGACAGACAGTGCACCACCACAGGGTGCGAGGCCGCGCGTTGCTGGCAGTAGAATGTTAAGGCCTCGCACACCAAGCTTAGAAACGGACCAGGAGATGCCGGGAAGGAGCTGTTGGGATTGTATCAACATATTTGTAACAGAGTATGGGATAGATAACTAATAATTTCAACATGACGTAAATAATATCGCATTTAACGTAAAAATAATAACATAATGTAATAAAAAGTTAAAAATTGTTATAAAAATATAAAAGTTAAGTTTTTTTTATATGTCAAATAAAAAAGTTTCTGGCAAATGTTGTTTGGTTTTTTGTGTAAAATAAAATGTCGTTGAAAAAATTAGAGGTTTTTCATTCAAAAAACAAAGTTGATATGGAAACAACCTAGATAGACATCCACCAAATCAAAAACTAGTACTGCTTTCTTTCTCCCTCAAAAACAAAAAAACAACACTTTTGTTTGGAACTATTTTTTCTTAAGATGAAATTTGTTCTAGTCCCACCAATAATGTTTATTCAATAGTAAAACAAATGATCCCAGAAAAAGATTTCTTCTGGCACTAATAAAACATCAACTTGCAAATAACAATATGTATAGCTGACAATGAAATGCTGTGAAGAGATAAATTGACATTCAATTTCCAACCTGGGGGGTTGCGACCCGTTTTAGGTCTCCACTTGTTATGGGTGGTGGTGGGGGAGAGAGGTCTCAATGCCTGTTGAGGTTTTAGCTTTATATTTATGTTATCAAGTAATTTTAACGATTATAGGAAGGTGTGAAATTCAAATAAAAATGTAGGTGGTTAAAATGATTAAAACAAGTTATTGCTTGGATTCCTTTTGGCTAACTCACTGATAGTTTCTTGCTGACTTAGTTTATTTTAGCAGCCTTGTGATATTGCTAATGTTACATCCAAAAATCCCTCCTCTTCCTTGCTGGTTGATTCTCTTTTACAGCAGCTTAGTCGCATTAGTATGAGCATTACATAAGCATTTATAGTAATTTAAACAAGCATCGATGGGCACACGAGCTTAACATCACACTTTTGGTTTGGTTTGTCAGTGAAGGGGAAGTCAGGATTTGAATTCTGGCCAAGTGTAGTGGGGGTAATTTTTTTCCAAAACAGTTACACCCCCCTTCTCTCTCTCCCAATGCAAACATGGGTACATTTACTCTCAGTTCCACCTATCCCTCTTGTGTAATTAAATGTGGAGAGAGCCCAGATGAGTCGTAAGACTCGGTCAAAACCATAATTTAAAACCTAGAATTTTAAGGGGTTGTGATGGTCTCAAGAGATAAAAAGTAGGGTCAAAACCCGGCGAAAGGTTGGAAACCGCCGCCCTAGTGAGTAGTTTCGTGTTTACAAACCTGCCGGGCCAGGCGGTAAATTGCAGGTGAACGATGACTCTGGAGACGCGAGTCTCGCCCACGCAAATAGACAGGATCCTCTCCGTCCAATGAGGTCTCACGTTGGAGCTCTGCAGAGAAAGCTTCATCTTTCCCATCGCAAGTTCCTGACCTTTCTCCAGCGGCCAGTATACTTGGTTGTTTAGCTGAGGGATAGAATATGTTGTATACGCAGGTGGTATGGATAGTACCAAACTAAACCATAATTTATTTTTCAGTTACTAACTCAAAAATTCATGGGACAGACTCAAAAGTGTGACAGAGAAAAGACTTGAATGGCGCAAAGCATTGTTGTGGGCACTATTCCCCACATAAGGAATTTAAGGAATTAAAAGAAATTTTATAATTATTACAAGTTTATTTAAAAGTATTTATAGTATATTTAATTATATTATCTGTTATTATTGTTCGTATGGAAATTACTGACTGGTGTGAGAAGGGCCTGCTTGGAAGAAAAGGATAGAAAGTTATCTAAGGTGGCCTCAGGCTGTTTGTTGTTTGTGGCTGGGTCGGGCAATTTAGGACGAACCAGAATGTGATGTTATGTTTTGAGTGTGAGTTTGGAGCATTGTTGAGAAGACTTTGTGTGAGAGGTGATGGATGAGACTAGGATATGAGCCCTCCCTAATAGTTACAATGTTTCCCCGTTTCATAAGTGGGAACTTGCTCACCAATATATAACCAAATAATCAAATCCAGGTACCCTCCCCCCCATCTCAACCTTAGACCTCAACCTCAACCTACTCACACCAGTCAGTAATTTATATACACACAATAATAACATACTATATAATTTACTAATCAACTAATTAAATATAGTATAAATACTATCCATCTACCAAGAGTTAAGAAGACAAGTTTGAACAGGCAGCTGCAGACGCCAAACCTAAGCCTTTTTTTGAATCAAGAAACAGGCAACAACAGTATCTACAGTAGCCCCATGACTTCTTTGGTGCTGACTGACAGTTCACAGCTGACTTCTGACAGTCAAAATTTAGGTATATACCTAATTTAGGTATATACCTAAATTTTGACTGTCAGAAGTGACATCTGCTAAACACATGTTTTTTGCAGATCATATGGTTCGGCGTAGGGATACATAATTTGGTCTGGTAGCTTTTCAAAGCCGGCAGCTGTGAGCTGTCAGTCAGCACCAAAGAATTCATGGGGCTACTGTAAGTGACCACGATCAACCTATATCAATGATGCCATAGAAAAGTATGTTTTACTCTTGTCTGTTGAAGAAGCCCAACAATTTCATAACTATGTATGTTTTTGTGTTTTTAGTTGTGAACTTTGAGGTCTACAATTTTCTGGTAAGTGTGTAGGCATCGAAATATTGAACAAGTGTTTGTAAATATTTGGTAGTGTTATAAATTTTATTTTTCTAGAAATCTTATTTATTTAATGACAAATGTTTTGGTAATTTTATTGAAATGCCGTACCTCTGAGTCACTGAGCAGACAGACCACCACTTCCACCTGTTGTTCCCACACCATGGTCCAGAAGTCGCAGTACGTGGAGGGGAGGGGCGCCTGGGTAACTATGAATGGTGGGGTGAGAGGTGTCACATCCTGTAACCAGCCAATCAACTCGGTAGAGCAGCCCGAACAAAAACAAGACCATGTACACTCCAATTTTCATAAGAAGAACCTTATTTGACAGGCAGCTAGAAAAATTATTAAATTTACTTACATGTATTCATACGCTTGCTCATGTTATTTTGCAACTGTCACTTTTAAAATATAGTATTAATAGCAATAAAATAACACTAGTAATATAGTAAAATGTTATCAATTTTGGTTGTAAAGAAATGTGTTCGAAGGGACCCTTCCTATGAAAATTGGATTGTGGTTGACACCCACACCAGAATCAGACCTAGGCGCTCAAGACCGGTAGGCAAATGGTTTTGTTTCGTTTGTTTTATTTGGCCGATTTCTTTTCTACCAATTAACATTGACATACTGAATTACCAGTTCAGTAGCACTAAAGCGTGGAAATACTCTCTAACTTCATTTGAAGCTAGAGTCTATTATTAGACACTCAATGATTCTCACCCACCAGACAGTACAGTTCCAACATGCTACAAAATAGACCTGTGTAGGAATCTGCCATTTTTTAATTATTATTTTTTTGCGCATATAGTATGAGTAAAGTTTTCTGAAGAACCAACAATAAATAATAGTAAAATCTAGTTATATCGAGGAGAAAATTCACTTTTAAGTTAAATTTCTTGTTTCTCAAAATCCCAATGTTTGTAGTAAATCCCAGTAGCAAAATTTCAGACTTTTGTGATTTTTGTTTAAAGATAAGGATTAAAAACTTTTTTTTGAGACAAATGATGACATCAGCTTAACATAAATTATATATAGATGAGACAAAAATACCAATAAAGTGTTTTCCTTTCTTAAACTTCAACCAAGAATAAATATTGTCTTTATTTTTACAATAGATACCCTAGCATGAAAATACTTGATCAGTGTGTGAAGTTTATAAGTGTGCTAATATTTAAATTTGAATAAATTTTAGAATTCATTTTAAAACTTGGAGACATACCTTCATGAATGAAGCATTTATATAATCATCTTTAGTAGATGGCAGTTCTACCCTAGAGTTGTCATAAGGTAGAATGTCAGGAAAACGATTCTTCATTGGATAACAGCGCGCAACAGAAATACTGTGCTTGTGAGCATCTTTTTCCTTTGTTAAACAAATAAAAAGATTGAAGCACATTAATACATTTTCAATGCCATGTAAATGCTATTTAAAAAAAAACAAAAAAACATGTTTGAAGATATGGTCCTGAGTAAACATTTAGTATCACATTTTTGTACCGATTACATTTAATAGTTTTAAGCTGAATACAAGGTGTGACAGAAGAAACTTTAATCATAATTTTAGAAAACATTTTGGTTATTGTCCTGAGAAACTGCTCAATAAATTATGTTTAACAGTAATTAGAATTAAAAGCACGCCTGTATAGTAAAATGAATGGACCAGAATAATAAATATATATATTAAAACCAATAAAAATTCACAGTTGAACTCATAAACACAAAGTTTTCATCAATATTATAAAAGTAAATGATCAAATATTGATTAAAATGTTTATAAAGGTTAAAAAGTTATAAAAGACATGTAACAATTATGAAAATAGAACCCATTATCCTTCAAAATGTTTATAAAAATTAGAAGAAAAAAAATTAATGAAATATTGTCAGTTATTTTTGTCCATTATGCAATTAATGTCAACATTAGCCTTGAAAAATGGAGTGATGTGACTTGTTAAAACATAATTCAGTTGTTTTTCACTTTAGAAAAAATTAACATTCTATAGCTTAGTTACATAATCATAAGCCTATTCAAAGGACAAACTTTAACCATCTTTATTACCACAATTTGGACTATAGAGGTATATTTCCTATACATTAGCTCAGTCAATAATAGCATGTCTGTCTATTGAGCTTAGGGTCCCGGGTTTGATTCCCGGTATGCCCAAAAATTTGTCATTGATAAAATGTGGATTTACCCTTTCACATTGATAAATTGACGACCAGGGACTGGATGTTGTGCCTGTCCTAGTCTTAAGATAGATTATAAGGCATATGAAGCTACGACAGACCTAGCAAGCCTGTGGTGGAAAATATATTGCTTGAATAAAAAATTGACCCGGACCATAGGCTGGAAACATTAATTGATGTAAAGTTTATGTTACCTTCATATCCCAAATTTTTTTAAGCCAATTTAAAAAAAAAAGATGAGGAGAGACCCATAATTTGTGGTGAGTATAATTATTGGATTTCATTAGATAAAAGCTCAGTAAAAAAAGATAGGTTTGAAGTGGTAACAATAAGAAAAATTACAGCTACAGTTTCAAAAATACCCAGAAAACCAAAGCTATAGAGTAAAAAAGTTTACTTGGACATTGTTTTATCTTTTTTTTTGTTTGTGTTTTTGAATTTAATTTTCATTTATTTGAGGTATTTACCATGCACTTTCTGAACCAATTTAGCACACAACTTCTAAACTAACTTATATATATTGCGTGTAACCTGAATGGGTAGTAAGACGCGGTTATAATAAAAATAACTTATATATAGATCAAGAACAGACACAATTTCCGGCCCCCGGCCGTTAATTCATCACTGTGAAAGGGGATACCAACACTTTACCAATGATATATTTTTGGACAAGCCAGGAATCAAGCCCAAGACCCTTAGCTCAGTAGAAAGACATGCTACCGACTGAGCACATATAATTTTGCATAAAGGCTCCTGTAAAGCTTTCAGAGTATACATAACTCAAATATTCAGGTAAGAATGGGTCTAATATAAAAAAGGTTTAGAGAAAAATTAAGCCGTAACTAACCTGAAAATCCAAGAGTTCCTTCCATTTCATATCTAGAGGGGTTGGACCATTCAAAGTTTTTGTTGTTAAGCCTTCGACAAACTTCTCGTATTTCTCCACCTCTTGCACAAATTGATTGAGGGCTTCTGGGTCAGTGTAAAGATCTTTCCCGAATACTTTTAATGTCAATTTGCTTTCCTTGTTACCTTCAGATGGTGGAACCTGTAACAAACAATACAATTATACAACTCTTTTTTTTTCAGCAATGCATGAAAATCAATTTTAAAATGCCAAAAATGTAAATAGCTCGCCTCGGGGGGGCACAAAGACTAGGAAGTTAGTCACATCTGGTTTTCCGGTAAAAGGAAGGATAGGGTTCGAATCCTGGCCAAGAGTAATGAAGGTGGTTTTTCCTAAATTAACTCCCACTCTCCTTTCACATAAATGTGGATAGATTGAAATTTCCTCTAAAATTCTAGGTATACCTTAAGCATACCCCATTAGTGTAAGGATATGTGAATAGTCCAGAAGAATCTGAAGAACCATAAAAAATTATAGTTATTCTAAAAAACAATTTATTTATTTTTGTGACAGTAGAAAAATTAAATCTGTTGTGATACTCAAAGTTCATTCATGTGTTTACTTTCAAAGTGGAATTTTTAAAATGTTAAGAGAAGCTAAGATTTGGGTTTTTTTTAACATCCCCTCCTTCAAATTATAAATAAAGTCAAATAGAAGAAAAATAAGTGTATTAAGTGAAAATCAAAACTCATTAAATTTGTTTCTTAACACAACATTAGACATTAGTCACTTTATTAAATTTGAATGGAAGCAATGAGGAATTATTTTGCATATTTTTAAAGCCCTTCAATAAACAACCTCAATATAATATATAATATGTAAATACTTTTGATATAATTGTAAAAATTTAAGCACAAATAAAAGTAAAGATTTTAACACATAATTACAAACCAATATTTCAATCCAACATGGAGTCGTATTAACTACCGTATACTACAGCCTGAGGAGAATACCGTGTTGTATCGAAATACTTGTTTTAGTATTTGTGTGTTGGTGTTTTTTACTTTTATTTGTGCTTAATTTTTCTGCACTAACATAATATTTATTTAGGTACATATTTATAACATTCTAAATGAACTTTATTTCATTCACAATACACATATGAAATTTTAGTAAAACTAATATTTAATATTAGAACAAAAGTACTTTACCATTATATTTGATATATCTCCATTTTGTTTTTCACTAGAGTTGGTTTCTTGAGGTTTCAAATTTGGGACACTGGTCGACTGCTCCAAAGGAGGCGATAATTTCGGTGAAGGAACAGAATTTAGTGGAGATTTTTTGGGAGAAAAGGAAGTCGGCACAGTGACTGCTTGTGTCACAACTGCTTGCTTGACGGGCGACTCAACCAACTTTGGCTTTGCGGGCTGTTGCGGGACAAGTGGGGCTTGGTTCACAGAGAAATCCAATCCTGCCAGGAGATCCAAGTTGGAAGAAGGTTCTGTGTTGCTTTCAGCCCCTTCAGCCGATGTTGATGATGAATATGGTGAAGCCCCTTTCTGACTATATGTGGTGGTTGTGGAGTTGGGGTCCCCCGCTTGCATGTAAGTCATGGGATTTGCAGCAGACTGCTGCTGTGGGTTCTGTTGCTGTGAACTAACACCCACTTGCTGTTGCAAAATGATGTGACGAGGACTCTGTGGAGGAGTGTCCATGTTTGGCATTCCGCTCGCGTTCTGGTAGCCGTACTGGACAGTGTAATACTGGTTTTGAACGTACTCGGGAGTCTGGTAGCTCTCCGCTTGGTTTGTGTTATACTGGGCAGCGTAGGTCTGGCCATCAACAGAGACCTGTGAAGAGCTTGTTTGAGAGGTGGAATTAGTACCTGCATTGGTGTAGAACGAAGTCGATGTGCCGGCATTCATGTAAAGATACTCGGTACTTTGAGCAACACTGCTGGTATGAAGGACAGTGGCAACATCTGTTGGCTGAGTGGAGTAATCATACTGATAGTATGAAGGTTGGGGGACAAGAGAAACCTCACTAGATGAGCCGCTTGAGAGGGAGGTGACCGAATTAGACGAGGCAGCACTGTTTCCATGGAACTCACTGCCATAGTTGCTTTTAGTGGGATTAGTGCCACTGCTAGTCCCTGTCATACTGTAGACAGAAACCTGCTGATTGCCTTGTTGATACTCCCCTACGTTGTAGTTATTTTCCTCTGCAGATGAACTTTGATACCCACTACCATAGCTGTATGTCCCAGATGTAGTATTGAAACTGTAGCCCGGATGTCCCCCGTATGAAGATGTCTGCGATAGTCCTGGTTTAGGAACCTGAACTCCAGGATAGTACTGAGACTGTTGCATGTATTGTGAATAAGAGACCCCAGTATCTGTTGTCGAACCTCCGGTATATGAGGGTGTGGAGAAAGAAGCCCTGGCTGTTGTATTGATACTTGATATGAGCCTCCCATTGCTGAGGGGGATGTGTATGCATAGGAAGAATAAGTGTCTGAAATTTGTTCAGCCGATGATGAAGGATATGCCGATTGTTGAGTAGCAGTATATGAGGACGCATCTTGCGATGTGGCTGCTGGTGGATAGTAAGATTGTTGTGTGGGAAGGTATGATGAAGCAGCTTGCGAAGTTGATGTAGGGTATGAAGGATATGACGTTGCATCCTTTGGCGTGGAGGATGTAGGATATCCCTGCGCAACAGGGGTGTACCCTTGGCTGTAGCTTTGACCTGTGTAGCTCTCTGTTCCTGAAGAGTACTGTGGTGCACCACCTTGCTGAGAGTATGTAGAGTTGTATTGCTGTGTATTGGCAGGGGCAGTGTAAGAGGCATAATTTGCCTGAGATGTTGCAGTTGCTTGTGAGGGGTCGTGATAGTATGACCCTGAAGTTGGCATCGGGCTCTCACTGGCCGCTGGTAAGACCTGACCTTGGGAATACTGTTGCATGCTGTACTGGCCACTGTAGTTGAAATGGCCTTGAGAGTAGGCCGACTGAGGGTGCATTAGAGGCATCTGCAAGGCTCGGTAAGCGGGGGTATTGCTGCCATAACCGGCCGGGTTGTAACTGGAATATGCCACCGAGAGGGGGTACGAAGCACCAGCCTTTGTACCAGTGTTGTCACTTGACGGCATCTGATACGGCCCGTGGCTGTGAGGCTGAAACTTGCCGTCATCTACAGGCTGTTTGAAAGCCATGTTAGTGCTAGAACAAACAGAAGGTGTCTGCTCTCCAGTACCCTCAGAGCCTACAGGTGCAGGTCTCACTGAAGGGATCCACTGCTGTGAACCTGAATCACTGGATAGTTGAGAAACCATCCCCGACTGGTCGTAGTAACCTAAGGGTTGTGGAGAAATTGATGATGGGAGATGACCATAGCCCGTTACAGCCGCATTAAAATAGGGATTGGAGGGTTGGCTACCAACAGAGTATCCGCCACCCCCACTTCCTCCCTTCTTCATATTTTGAAGATAATCTTTAAGTTTGGGACCACTAGAGCTCGGTTCATTGGAGTCGCTGTCCGAGCTGGTGTTACTCGCCGCCTTCCTGGTTCTAGGCAAAGATTTCTTGTTTTTCAAGAGGATCTGTTCCCTCTCCTCTTCTTGAACTCTGCAGGTCCCCTTCACTCTCTGCAGAAGTTTGCTGACGTTTGTCTCCAGTTTGCGGTAAAACTCAAGGCCTTTGCTCGACTTGGCAAGCAGGTCTTCGTATGCATCGTACGACGCTATTAGGCCATTGATGATACTCTCTCTCTTGCGGATTATTTCGTTGGTCGCTTTACGAGTGCCAGCATAGCGAGCATAGGCATCGGTAAGAGCTTTCAGGATATTTTCTTGAGCCAATAGGTTTTGTTCAATAAATGTGACCTGAAAAGAGGAAATATTATTGCTTAAAACAACTAATCAAGCTATGGACACTATTTTAGAAGTGTTGAAATGTAGGGTTGTGCGAGGTACACTTTTTCATGAACAAAAGTCAAAACAAATTATATGAAATACTACCCAAATCAAAATGCAGTTTGAATATTAAAGAAAAAATTTATATGTTGTAAAGAAATGTTAGTGACACATAACTATATTACTTTCTGCATTAAATATAATTTACAACACGTTTATTGTAAACATGTTTAATATATTTTGTCCTAAGCTGTTAAATTAGGTTATTATCACAACATGTAATTTAATTTTAGATTTTTTAAATGTAAACTTTAATTTGTAATATAGAAAACAGCACAAAATGACAAAAATTGAATATGTGTATTTTAAGTTTAAATATTTGCATTGGCGAAGCTTAGTGGTTATCAAATCTGGGATTTTACTTTCAAATCAAAGTTGATAAATATTCGAAGCGAAGTAAAAGGTTTTTGAAGCTTCACACACTCCTTTTGAAATGTGATAATTTTTAATCGACAGTGATATAAAGGATAACACATACATAATGTAGCTATATTAGCTTCTTCCAAAATGAGTTTATTAAGCATAAGAATTCTGTTTTGACATCTCATAAATGTTTGACAGAAGATACTTAAATAGTGAAGAAAGATGATGAATATAATGAAAAAACTAGAAAATGTATAAATTTAGACAGTCTTTGTTAAAACCTAAATCAAAAAGACGCAACCAGGGTGGATGTATTTAAAAAAATTATCAAAAAGACAATACTTTTTGACAATGCTAAAAAGTGGATTGACCTAAACCAGTGGGCTAAGTAAGGTTGTTCTGGTTTGCCGGTGGCAAAAATGTCGAAGTTTGAATCCCGGCCAGGTCTACTGAGGGTAGTTTTATTGAATGGTTTTCCACTCCCCATACATGCAAATGTAGGTACATATATTTTAACTTACTCACTCTTACTCAATAGCTAAAAAATTTCCAAATGTATAATTTCCAGATTAATAAAATTACTATTTGTAATGGAAATGGGTGAGAAAACTCGTGAAGGAAAGGCTAAAAGCCATGATGTTTGCTGATGACTTGATGGTATGGGGAGAAGAGGAAATACAGGAACATTTACAAGAATGGATGAGGAAGTGAAAGATAGTGGAATGAAATTCAGCATGGCAAAATATGACATGATGATAGTGACAAGGAGAGGGTAAGGCCTAATTAAGCTATAAGTTTGGATAGAATAGAGCCGAGAAACGTAAAAAAACATAAAATACCTTGGAAGTGTGATTGAGGAGAAAGGTGGAAGTAGAGAGGATTTAATGAGATGGGGACAGTAGGATAGAAGTGTAAGATACCTGCTATAGAGAAGTGTAAGATACCTGCTATAGAGAAGTGTAAGATACCTGCTATAGAGAAGTGTAAGATACCTGCTATAGAGAAGTTAAGTCCCCTTGAAGAGTAAGGAAGCATTGTACAGGGCGTACTTTATACCCATTGTCATATAATATACAGAATAAACATTGACATTTAATATAAGAGAGACTAAGAAAGTGGAGGCCATGGGAATAAAGTTTATGAAGAGCTGTTAGCTGGCACGAGGAGTAACAAGATTAGGAGTGAAGTTATTCAGGAAAAAGTAAGAGTTGAGGGAGTACATGAGATAGTAGAGGAAGCAAGACTGAGATGATATGAGAATGGAAAAAGAGAGGATGCCAAAGAAAATGTTGGAAATGAAGTATGTAGGAAAAAGACCGCAAGGGAGGACAAGAAAGAGATGGGAGGTGCAGATAACAGAAAGTTTTCAATTGATAGGAGAAGAATGGAAGAAATTAAAGAAGGAAGAGTGGTGGAAAAATAGAGGAAGTAGTGGTGGAAGAATAGAGGAAGTAGTGGTGGAAGAATAGAGGAAGATGGAGGCATTTTACTAATGTGACCTGGCCGCAGGCTGGAAACAGTTGTTGATGATGATAACTTAAAAAAGTGAATAGAGGTTTTCCTTAAAGAGTGACAAGTTTAATTGTTTGTATTGTATTAATTAACCATTTCTACCCTTTTAATCAAAGAATAAAATGTCCGCTAATAATTGGAACACATCCTTGATTAAAAAAAAAATTTAAATAAAACATTTGATATTTCTATCCTTACTATTATCAAGAGCTCATGACAGAAAGTGATTCAGAATTGAGGATAAAAGAATTAAGAGTCTCCCTTCCCAGCCAACTCTATGTCACTCACGTATCTCTCGTGTTTTTGCATCTCCTGGCTGAATATGGTGTCGAGGGGCTCCCCGGTCCTAGTAACCAGTTGCCGAGTGATGTCGTCCTGCGTGATGGAGTCTCTGAGCTGCGTGGCCAGCATGGAGCGTTGTCTCTTCATCTCCTCCACCTTGTTCACAAGGTGCTGCATCTCCTTGCGCGACGAGTCGTCCGCTGGGGCTGACAAACAATCAAACTAGCTGCTCACTTTGGAATAAATACACAAATTTCTCAAATCTTGTCAGCATGAAATTGTTCCAGAAAAGTTGAGGTGGGATCTACAAGACTTTGTAATATTTATAAAGAATGTTCATTGTAACATCTCCATGTGCTGTAGTTACTTATATTTTTATGAAGATATCTGTCGTTGAACTATCTTGAAAAAAGCATTAGGGCTTGATAAATGTTGATAGTCATCAACCTATAATGACCCAATTAATAAGCATGACCGGCATTTAACTCAAATGATTTTTAAAACTAATCTTTTGTTAACGAGCTGCACAGACAGGTATTGGTGACTCATCATTGTTAAGCTCTTGGCAAACAGCCTTGTCCTTTGTTCTGTTGCTAGAAGAGAGGGTTAGGAGTTTGCTGCTAGTGTACTATATAAGCAAACAGTTACTTCTTTAATCAATAACAGAGAAACTGTTTTAGTGGCGACAGGGTCTAACGCGCTACTCTCGCAATAGATTAGATTGCCGATGACAGGTGTATAGAGGGTGGGGTTTTTTTCAAAATGGTTTACCACTCTCCCTCCAAGAAAATGCGGATACACTTCTTATAAATATAACCTTCCTAATCCTTAAAACCATTAGTGTAATTAGTACATAAGTGTATAGCCCAAATGGATAGCAAAACGCGGTGAGAAAAATAAATAAATAAATAATAATAATAATAATGACAAGGGGATAAGAAAGGATGGGGTGTGGGTTTGTATTGAAAATAGAAAGGTCAGTAAGTGAGAGAGAAGATACCATTTGTATCATTATTGGTTGGCAATTAATCCAAGTATAAGTTTCAAAGCCTCACACACACACCTAATTACATATTATTAAACAACCAAAAGAGCACTCTGAATAATATTTTAATAATAATATTCTTACAGTCAAGAACTTTGAGTGAAGGTATCTGACTATCCAGTTCATCCAAAGGCAGGGAAAGTATACGCAGGTTGCTAATGTTCATAGTCATGGCCTTGTGAAGAGTCTGGTTCGACTCAGATGCCTTAGCGTGAGCCTCCTCATATTTCCTTGCTTCTCGGGTCAGGTCGGTGGCTACAATGGAGGGCGGGCGATTGCCCATCACTTCTTGGTACTCCTTTTCTCTCGCTTCCTCTTGCTGCATGCACATGAAAACAAAATTAAAATGTTAATAGTTTATAAATGGGACAATCCGACACCTTATCTCAGTCGGTAGCATGTCTGTCCCATGAGCTAAATTTCGAGTTAAATCTAGACATTATTGCACTGTATTTATATACAGTGGTTTTTCATAATTTCAAAGATAAAATATCGGTATATTTGATATTAGGTACTCTTTTAGTACTTTAAACTTTAAGATTAAACTATTATTAGAATTTTGGCGCTTGGCAAAACATTTTACCTCGAGCAGTTCTTTAACCTCTTGCAACATGGACTCCACATCTTGATAAGTGTCTGCCAATTTCCCCATTGCATCCACCAGATCTTGGATAGCCGAGGGCTTGGCACTAAGCGCAGCACAGCGGTCAACTAGTTCCTGAAACAATTTGCAATATTGATACCAGGATTTAAAATCAAACTTACATATTTAGTGTGTAGAATTAGAGTGAAAAAATTGCAAGCAGAAAGTACAAACTTAGTAGAATGAATAGACAGATCCCAACTTTATTTAAAACATCAAATGAAAGATGTATTATGTACCGATAATGGCGTATACAGCAGGAATGTGTGTATAAGGGAGCAGGATGAAAGCAGAATTAAAGGATAAGAAATGAGAAGGTTAGAGGGGTAGTTAAGGACAGGATGGAGAAGTCACGACTAAGGTGGTATGGCCATGTGAGGAAAATGGAGAAGGAAAGGATACCAAAGAAGATTTTGGATATTGAAGTGGGGAGGAGGAGGCCCAGCGACAAAGGGCAGAAGGGAGTGATGGGAGTGTGGAGGAGACTGGGTCATGGTGGAGGAGAGGTGGTGGGGAGAAAGGAAACGTCGGAGAGGCTTATGTTCCAAACAGACTCGGCCAGTGGCTGGAAAGTTTTTATGATGATATAAAATTAACTAATGATCCACTGTGTGAAAGATTTGTTTTATTTGGTAATTTTAATAACTAGGAACTAGGATCATTTATTCCCTCATCATGGTGGAAAACAATAAAATATGTATCTGAGCAAGATTCGAACCTTGACCTCCCCACCATCACCAATCCTACGTATTGCTGGTCTAATGCTTTAAGACTCGAGGGGTCCAAACTTTTTGTTATGTGTGCAAACCATAACTATTATATTTTGGTCTTATGTGAGGAATACAATACAAAATTGAATATAAAAATTTAGTCATATATTTATGAAATAAATTGAACTGCTAAATCTACAACAATTCTTTAAAATTACTAGTCTTAATTGAATCTGTATACATTTTTTGTCTCCCCTCCACTCCTTTTAAGTCAACATAAATAGTTATCATCAGTGTGCTGGTACAGCTCTGTAAATACTATTGAACTCGACAACTAAGGGTATCCCGAAAGTGCAATTTAAAATATATATACATAAACTATACAGCAGGTGTTTGGCGAGTCCTATGCTGTAGTTTGGGGCCTCCAGCTTAAATCAGGGTGACCACCTTTACAGTTCAGATTAAAGCTATTTTTTCTGATTTTTACAATACAGTAGAGTCTCGGAAACTTGACATGCACACACCGTTGTTGGCGCCAGTCATCACAATCCAAGGTCATTCAACTGTATAACATCTCAGTTTGTTTGTATAACTTGAGTGAAGCAGTCATGCTGTAGTGTTTTTACCAGTGCTGTGTTTGTTAGTTTTCCAATTCAGTAACATGTTATTCGAATCAATACAATAGTATATGTACAGTACTCTACTGCATTTCTGCATATTACACGTATGTATGTACACCATTATATTAACACGTAATATATTCTACTGTACATAATATATTACTGTTACTCTACTGTACAATGCTACAGTACACTAACCCGCCTCGGTGGCGTAGTTGGCTAACGCGCCAGTCGTGTTGAGCTCTACCGCCGAGGACGGGGAGATCGAGGTTCGAATCTCGGTCGGGTGAACTGGGGGTGGTTTTTCCTAAATGGTTTTCCACTCTCCCTCCACGCAAATGCGGGTTCACTTCCTCTAAATTCAACCTTCCCAATTCCTAATCCATTAGCGTAATTAGTACTTAGGCGTATAACCCGAACGGGTAGTAAGACGCGGTGCTAAATATTATTATTATTATTACAGTACACTACAACTGTACCTATAGTATTTGATACTGTACTTTGATTCATCCTTGTTTAGTAAACATGATATAGTACCCATGCATCTTATGCAAGCTCATTCATAAAACTCGGCACCATCTCAGTCCACATAAGGTCGAGTTTCCGAGACTCTACTGTATATGAATTCATATACTAGTACCTTAGAAATTGTGTCCATCCCATTTAATAAATATATACACCCGAATTGAGTAAGAGTCTAACCTGAGGCAGCCTCTCTGGTTCAGAAAAGAGATTTAAGTGCTCCAGTTGAAGAGAAGTCATGTAAGTAAACAGTGATTGGTCCTTTTCGTCAATCATGGCACCCACCTTGCGCAGCAGTTTCGCCTTTTCCTCGCTATTCAAAACACAAATTATTGTTACAGTCGAACAAGGAGCATTTTATGATATTGATAAATAAAACATTTTATACATTTTAGATTTAAATTATAATGGAATATAAGAATGTGCTTTGATTAGAAGCTAAGTCAAATTGAATCTATTATATATTCCCCCAAGATGAATCAAAGGTCATTTTTTTATGATGAAAAAATATATTGTGCATATTTATGTAGCTTAAATATCATTTAAAACATTGTTTTTGAAAAAAATTATTATCAAATTTTGTATTAAGTTGATGAACATGTTAGTCAATTATTGCAATATGTTTTATTTGAACATTCATACATAACAGCATAAAATTACAAAAATTGAACATATGGGTTTATTTTAAATATCAGTAATTTTATTAGCGAAGCTTCATAATTGTGATCGTTGATTATTTTTTTGAAGAAAGTCAGTCAAAGTGGATCAATCTTAGAAGTAAAGTTCAAGTTATTGAAGCTACCCATACCCCTAAAATAATATTAAGGCTTAAAAATACCGACATAATAATGATTAAAAACAGAACTTGACTGACTTAGAACTAACCTATATAGTGAAGATGCCTCGTGAGCTTTCATTGGAACCAGGCGACCAAAAATGTCTGGCCCTGAAACTTCTGGGTCATTTACATCAAAGGGGATGCCTTTGACTAATGATGCGCCCTTTACTTCAGGGAGTGTGTCTTTCTCAGGGACTTCTTCGTGGTAGATGAACTCGTTCTCATTTTTAGCAGCTTTCTTTTTACCTTCCACAACGTCCATTGTGAATGTAAGGGCCTCATTTATTGCCTGGATTGGAACATTACAGCATGAAACATCTTAGTGTGCCATAATTTTTGACTAATCACTAATCAGCAACACCATCTTATAATATAAATTAGAATTTCCTCAATAGCTCAAATTCTAAATGATTTTGTTAATATGGAAGAAGATACAAGAAAAGGGGAAAGAATGTTTTTTTAAATTTATTTGTTTGAGGCACTTTCTGAAACAACTGATTATATCAGCACACAAGAATTTCTATGAGCAAGAGCGAAAGATCCTACCAATTTTACCGAGAAAGGTATTTTCACATACCTTTTAAGGTTCTTTTACATACCACAATCAACATGGGACCTACAGCTTTACTCCTCCACTCTGAAAGAAATTGTGGTGCAGATTTTGATCGCTTATCTGTCTTAACCCACGAACATTGGGTTCTGAGGCGAGCACTTTACCCCAAGACCAGCAAGATCAAGATGGGATGGAAACAATTAAAAGTAAATGAACACAATATGGTTTTTACGATGATAAGAGGTAGTTAATACTTGACATTGCTGTTACTAGCAATGAAGTAATGGCTGTCTATTAAAGAAAATTGATTGTTATCGCTCAACCCCATGACCTGGGGTTCATTCGGTCATAACTCTATGGGCGCATCTCGCAACCTCCAAAAAACAAGAATGAATTATGTTGTTTTTTATTTTAGTCTGTACCACACCATACCTCTGCGTTATCCATTCCTTTAGAGAGTTTGTTGGCCTCCTCCAGCTTCTCCGCAGCTGCTTGGTAGAAGGCCACTCGCTCACCCATCTTTTGCTGTTCCTCTGCCTGCTGGCCTTGGTACAGCAACGACACACACGTGTGGTAGGCTATCTTGAACTTTACGTAACGTTTCCAGTTCTGACACACACAAATTGTGACTGTCATTATTATTACTAAAACAAATTAATTAAAGAATGGTAATAGTTCGAGATGAGACCTTAGGATACTCGAATAAGAATTCTTGAGGATATTCTAGAATTTGAGAAACCATAAAATTCAAGATTTAAAAAAAACTGAAATATTTTATGATTAATTATTATTAATTAATTAAATTATTTATTATTATTATTATTATTAGCACCGCGTCTTACTACCTGTTCGGGTTACACGCACTTACGCTAATGTGTAATGGTAGGGTGATTGTGAGATGAAATGGAGGACCTACAGTTTAACGTGGGATCCGAGCCACGGTGGAGGTCTGGCATTCCTCACATTCACAAGTTTTGATTAATACAAGTCTTGTCAGAGGTGAAGGAAGGGTTTGACAATCAGATAAATCTGTGCCGGGACCGAGGATTAAACCTCGGACCCCCAGCACAGAAGTCTGACACCTTACCCCTAGACCACCAGGTCACTCCCTGAAATATTTTACTTTCCCTAAAATTTAGATTTGTTTAGCAATGAGGAGGCCCAATGGCTAAATGATTTTATAAGCATGGAAATCAATATAAAATAAAAAAGTGCAAATTTAATTAAAAGAAGCCCACCTAGAGAAAGAGGAAAAGAGCGGGAAGAATCCAATGCACAAAGGTGAAATTTTCTTCCATCCTTCTGTCTTCTATAGAGAAAATAGTCACAGACACACATTTAAACCCAAATAGAGTAATATTTGGGCATTGTTGCCCTTATCAAACAAAAAATTGAGAAATAACTTGTTACAAACACTAAACTAATACATTTTGAACGCAAAAAGAAAGTGTTAAAAATACTATTATTGGGCTAAAAATAAATTCCTTTCACCTTTGGCTGTGCAATTTAAATATTTAAATGTGTTTGTGACTACTTCTAGAGAATACAGAAGAAAGGAAGATGTAATTTGTGCATTGGATTCTTTTCACATTTTCCCTCTTTTCTTAGGTGGGCCTTCTTGCTTAAATTTGCAATTTTTTTTTTATTTTTACCAATTTTCATTACTATACAATCTATATGAAGTTTTTTTTTTAAAAAGTGAATTTGGCCTATTTCAATTTCTGCAAACAATTTCTTTTAGTTTGTCATGTAGAAAACGAGGTTACACATGTGAATTGGTGACAATTTGGAGGCCGGAGATCATCGTGGAAGTAGAATAGCTTGTAATGTTCCTGCATGTGCACGCATGTACATTAATTTTTAATGTACATGTGCACGCATGTACATTAATTTTTAATAAGGATGTCAAACTCAATTCCTCAATACCCTTTATTATAACTGGTATCAAAAGAATAGAGAATCAATATTAATATAGTTATTTTCGATGCTTTAATTGTTATATTTCAAATCCAAGCGAATGAAAGTTCCGGCATTTAAACAAAAGTGCAATATTTAGAATTGGGTAATTTTTCTTTTTTATTATTAATTCTTTTGCTATTTCCCTTTAGTACCAGCAAATTGTGTGCTCAATATGACCTTTGTGTTATACCGATTTTGAGCAAATCAAACATGGCTATTTTATCTTAGGGTTATGTTTATTATTTACACTTTTTAGTTGTTTTTTTAAACCAAATTACTTTAAGGTTGTCAGTAATTATTATAATTTTAATTTTAGCCTGGATGGATGACAAAGGATTGTAAATGAAAATGTTAAGGAATCAAATTACCACAAAATGAAAATCAAGATTAAAACATATGAAACAGAATCGAAGAAAACAGAAATCGTTAAATCTCTAATAATGTTTTTAACTCGGTGACTTTATTGATAACCATATTGATGGACATGTACCATTGTGGAATGTTACAACATCCGAGACTAACAATTTTTCAGTCATTATGGCATTTAATTTGTTTCGAATCTTTTGAAGATAATGTTTTGAAATATATATTTCTTGGACTCTTTGAATATATTTGAAACTTAAAACTTCAACTTGATTTCTAGGTAAAATTTTGATTTTGCAATTTCCTGATAGAGGAAGATGGAGGCATTTTACTAAACTGACTCGGCCACAGGCTGTAAACAGTTGATGATGATTTATGTGGAATTGAAAGTTAATTAATGCATATTGATTACTCGAGTATAATTATTTTGTATAATTTTCCCTATGAAAGAATTATTCGGATTCTTAAGATGTTAATTATTGCATTCTCAATTTGGTTATATGAATTTCTTTTTGGGATATTTACATTAAAGTCCTAAACTACTGTTAAATATTTCTATGAGACTTGACCCTTTAAAGATACCATTTTGGATATTAAGACCAATGAAGTCTTTGATAATTACTTGCCCAGAAAAAGCCTATGATATAAATTGTTGTTGATCTTTAAAATTGACCCATCGATGATTGTTTGTGATGATATTATTTATCTTGTATTATTGTATAAGATCCAAGTTCTGTTGTGTATTTTCAGAATTTATGTTATTCTATAGTACTTTGAAATTAGTCTATCACTACCCTCCTGTCAGCTAATAATTTTATGTAATTCTGTTAAATAAAGAAGCATTAAATCATTTCTACATACATTTTTGTTTAGGAGTAAATGGTTTCCCCCCCATTTAATTGTAAATGGTTCTAAGTTAACAAATCAGAGTTAAGAAGGTAATAGAAAAATCCATGATTATATCTATTTTAGTTTATCATTGAGCCCTGCAAGAAAGTTAGTGCCATTGAAAGAATAACAACTCACCTTGTAGAGTTTGGAACCCACTGTCTCGGCAATTGTACAATCATCAGAGCCGCCTTGTTCAAGTGTGTTCATAGCAAGTTTGTAATAGTCCACGATCTGAACAGCAACCTTAGCTGAAGATCAAAATGTCCATGAATCATAAAATGTTGTTTTAAATTATGAGGGATATCCAGCACACTTAAATGAGTGATGTTGGAATAGAAATTGTTTATTTAAAACACCAATAAAGACAAACACACACATTTTAAAAGATTAGCTTTGAATGTCACAGACACCTCCTTCAGGCTCCAAATGTGAATTTTAAAAAATATGTTGGTGTTTATTAATGTTTTATATAAACCAGGCATGTCCAAACCCGCAGACCCCAAGTTTATTCTGTATGACCCTCCCAGATCGAATTGAAATAATTAAAATTGAAGAAATAAACAACAAATTAGACTCTTGTTCTTATTTATATTATATTTGGGTATTAGGTTCTAAGCATGTATGGCCCCCAGCCAATTCCCCAAGAACTTATGTAGCCCTCAGGCGGGGAGCAGTTGTACATCCCTGATCTAGCTAAACAATATCTAGTCCAGCATCAATTACAGTCCAAGTTAGGTAAAAAGTTACCAAAAACCAATTTTCATATATAAGGTCATGTATGTAAAGCCATGTGATTTGCAACTGTACTTTTAATAAATATTATAAATACCTATGAAATAATGTTATCAATGTTGACCACAAAAATAAATATCTTTGTATTAAGAAAAAAATTCCTTTCTACCAGAATCCTACCTAATGTAAACAAAGATTTAAACTATTTATCTATTCCAAATAACAAAGATTATAAAAATGTACTGCCCGATGGCTTGGAAATATATGTAAACAGTGTGGAAACACTGTAGTAAAGAAATGAAAGTGGTATAGAAGAAAGCCAGCCTGAAAGGATGTTTGTGTTAGGCCTTGATAGGGGGGAAATTAAAGCATTGATGTTTGCCGATGGCTTGATGGTACAGGGGAAAAGGAGGAGAAATTTCAAGAAAAGTTATCAGGGTATCTACTGATTTGGAGAAACAAAAATTAATAACTTTTTGGTTACCTTTTTTGACCACAAAATTCCTTCATTAAACGGTTGAACATTATATAATGCATAAATAGGTATAATGTACTCACAGGCAACATTAAACTTTAACTAGATGTCGAACGTTAAACCTTGTCATTGGTACTATGGTAAAACAGCTTGCAGGCTAGTGCATGGCTTCATGAATAGTGGTTGGCTCGAAATTCGAAGCGTTTGCGAAGTTACGATGCGCAGGAAATTCAAACAAAAATATTTTTGTGACTTTATGACCAAAATATTGAAAATTCTTTACTTTTCAGGGACTTTGGTAACTTTTTTTTGCAATTAGTAACTTTTCGTGACTTTCGTGACCCAGTAGACACCTTGATTATGGAAGTAGAAAAAGCTAGTGAAAGCATTTGGAATGAAATTTTATATGGTGAATAGTTAGTAGTGTTGTTGGTAATAACGAGGAAGTTAAAAAGTTATACAGCTGGAGAGAATAGAGCTGAAAGAAGTAAGAAGTACAGAGTGTGAAGTGTCTTGAAAGCATGAGTGAGACAAAGGGTAGGAGTAGAGAAGCTATAACGAAAATAGGGCAGCACAGGGAGGGGTTCTACAGATGTGTAAGAGACTTGCTATGCAATTTCTGAAGTGCAAACAAAGTGCTATATAGGCCGTACTTTGTATTGATAGCTACACATGCAGCTGAAACATGGACACTGAATGTAAGAGAGACTAGGAATTTGGAGGCCATGGGTATGGAGTTCTTGAGGAGTGTGCTAGATGTCACTAGGATGAATAGGATTAGAAATTAAAGGTGCAGGCAAGAGTTGAGATACAGTGCTTACAAGAGATTGTGAAGGAAGCTAGAGTGAACTGGTAAGGATATGTAATGAGGATGGAAAAGAAAAGGATTCCAAGTGGAATAATGAAGCTAAATTATATTGAAAAAAGACCGCAAGGGAGACCTGGAAGGAGCAGGTGGTAGCAAGTGTTCAAGGAAGACGAGAAGAATGAATGAGGGTAAGGGAAGAGGAATAGTGTAAAAACAGAGCGAGATAGAAGTGCTTTATAAAATCTGACCTGGCCACAGGCTGAAAGCAGCAAACGATGATGAGAAACAAATATGATTGTCTTCATTTATTCATGAACTATTCACACTTAGGGTTGTATGCGTCTCGCTACTCGTTCAGGTATGTAAGCCTATGTACTATTATTTAGCACCGCGTCTTACTACCCGTTCGGGTTATACGCTTAAGTACTAATTACCCTAATGGATTAGGAATTGGGAAGGTTGAATAAAGGAAGTGAACCCGCATTTGCGTGGAGGGAGGGTGGAAAGCCATTTAGGAAAAACCACCCCCAGTTCACCCGACCGAGATTCGAACCTCGATCTCCCCATCCTCGGCAGTCGGGCTCAACACGACTAGCGCGTTAGCCAACTACGCCACAGAGGCGGGTGCCTATGTACTGATTACTTTGTGTTAGGGATTAGAGAGGTTGAATTTAGATAAAGTGTACCCACATTTGCGTGGAGGGAGATTGGAAAACCATATAGGAGAAATCGCACTCAATACACCCAACCAGAATAAAACCCTGATATCCCCATCTTCAGCAGTCTAGTCTATTGCAAGTATAGCGGCCACCGAAGCGGGTATCAATTATTCATGTGACTTATAAAAGTAAAGGAAAAAAACAAAAGTTAGCATACAAAACTAGTAGGGGAGTACAAAGTCAATTTTTTTTTAATTTGAAGTGATTTCGAGACACACGAGACATACCAATTATTGTGGCTTTCCTGTTGTCCATCATGCTTTTCTCTAGAATACATTCTTGAGCTTGTGCCAACATCAGATGATACATGAACTGCATGATATCAGGAGCTAAATCAACCCCTGAAGGTTGGGGGAAAGTGTCTTTGAGGTGCTGCAAACAAAACAAAAAAAAAATTATTCAAAGTAGATATATTAGGTAGTTATAAATAGTTGGACTGTGCTTGGAATTATTTATATGATGTATTTTGATACTTTTTTCAATCACCACATCTTATTACCTTTTATGGTTGTACACAAATGTGATAATTACTTTAATGGGGTAGGGATGAGGAAGGAAGCATTTTAGGGGGGGTAATAAAGCCGCATTTGCATAGAAGGAGAGTAGGAAAACATTTAAGAGGAAAAAAACACAGTAGGCCCGACCAGGACTCGAACCTCGATCTCCCCTTCACCAGTAGATGAGGATAGCAGGAGCGTAACGACTTAGACCATTCAACCACTGAAGCAGGTGTTTGTGCTGTTGTTTATATAAATATATGTTATATATATATATATATATATATATGTTGTTTATATAAATAACCCATATTATTAATATTATACTATCTTGTCTCAAAAACCGGCCAAACACTCCAAAATAATTAGATCACTTTGATAGGGAAAAAAAATACACCAAATTCCTTTTATTGACATTTTAAAATTAATGTCATAACCCTCGACTGATGCTGTGGCATGGAGAGACATTTTTTTCAGTTGATTGGCCATGTATGATAAAGACTCCAAATAAATCAATCATTAAATACTCACACTCAATTCTTCTTACAATAATGTAGAATAATTATTGTGACCATGAGGTTGAAACAAAAAATCTTCTAAGCAAGTATGAAAAGAAAAAGTAACTATTGAAAGTTTCCGTCTCTGAAGCCATTTTCACTAGAAGTTGTATCTTTACCAACATGGTAGGCATTAGCGTCTCAATACACATTTATTTTTAAATAACTTAGTCATGGTTATGCCATGTTGTGGTGACTGAAATCTGTTTCATTATATAATGATATAAAAGTCATTCAAAAGATCCTAGCTTGTTATCCCGAAGATTCCCAATAAAATAAAACATAAGCCCATGGATTGAGCAGTAACAACAAATTTTCCAAAGACGGCCATTTTGTATTTGTCTGATGGCTAAATGAAAAGTGTGAACCATTGGAAAAACTATGTTGTATTGGTTCCTTTTATTTTTTTCTTAAATTCATCTTTCATATACTTTCTTCCATATAAAGTTTAAAATATATATATATTTTAGGTATTTAACATGCAGTTTTTGAAATGATTGATTATATCAGAACGTGACTTATAAACTAACTTAAACCTAGAACAGACACTGTCGGATCATGTATAAGTAGACTATCCCATATAATCTAAGAGTGCAATAATTATAGGTTACACTATAGTTTTAGGGGGTCATTCATAAAGTACACTACTTTTTTTTTAAATTTTTCTTTTACCCCCTCACACGTAACACCATATAAACATTTATCCTGTGTTATGTAATTTTTCACATCACGAGTAAATTTCATAGGGAAGCTTTTGTGGCATTAAAAGAAGGACTCAGATTTAATACTACCCCAAATCAGAAGTTATCTAATGAGTATGTTTATTAACTGTGAAAACATGAAAAATATTATTTTTTTCAACCTTATAAAGTATTAGATCTGTGTTAAGTAATACTGTGATGTACCCACCCTCCCCGCATGTAACGCCCCGTGGACATTAGAGCTATCAATTACCCCTTATTTATAACACCTTAGCCCATTCAGTAGTGTGTCTGCCCTAATGAGCTAAGGGTCCCGGGTTCAATTCCTGGCATGGCTGAAAATTTATAATTGATGGAAATATGGGTTTAATTTTTCACATTGATATATTGAAACCCGGGGAGTGGATGTTGAGCCCGTCTTATTCTTAAGATAGATTATAAGGCATATGAAGCTACGACAGGCCTAGCCAACCGGTAGTGGAAAAATATGTGCCTTAAATTAAAAAATACTGACCCAGGCCATAGGTTGGAAACAGTAATAGATGTAAAAGTTAATGACCCCTTATATAGGCTGTGTTTGAGAAAAAACAAAGGAAAAATGTGACCTATTTTCAGATCAACACAGTACTTCCAAATGAATAGCCTCAAGGAGAAATTACCTGGAATGCCCACGCAGCACACTGAAAGTGGGTACAGGCCAACTTCATACCGTCCGCAGTCTCTCGGCTCTCAGAGGCACCAGCATACGAATGCACGGCCCCAATGTTGTACAAGACAGACACCATTTCAAACCTGATGTCTGCAAGCGTGCACACCATATTCGCGTATGTATCCCTCCTGAAAGACATTGATGGCAATAAGGGCTCTATCCTCTCTAGCTTATAATAAAGATGTCAAACCAAAATGCAGCTACATATGCATGAAGACAAGATTGAGAAAACATTTTGGAATAAAAACTCTCTTGTACACATAGCCGAGATTCACACACACAGACTTCCTCTTCGGCGACAAACCAAACTAGATAAGTTCGATGCTTAGTCTGCGTGCTCGCCAATGAGAGAAACTAAATTTATTGTTTAGTTTTAAGATACAGCAATTTATCTCTGAAAAAATTTAAAAATCCACATATCCATCACAGATAATGATTCTGAAACAAGACAATTCCTTGTTAGCTCAATGGTGGAGCATTGGCAAAGTAAGTCATGGGTTCGATGTCTGTTTCCATGTGTTATTTTAAGATTATATTTAATTTGACTGAAAGATGTCCCCAGAGACAGCTGTATCCGTAGCCTAAGTTAATTTTCCACCTTCAAATAGTACCTAGGCTATTTTTTGCTCGAGCATAACCAAGGTGTAACAATTGTTTAGGGTCAATGTAAAAAGGTTCCGAGTCTTCAGTTTAGTCCCAACTCTATTAGTCTTACCAAGTGAATGGAACAGCCGCAGCTCCTTCCTTGGCCATGGGGAACCGACTCTGAAGGAAATGAAGCTGACAGTAGTAGCGTTTCAGAGTAGAACAGCTCGCCAGAGTGGCACCGCGAGCCGGAGACACTGCCGTCGCGCGAAGGCCTTCCAGATTGCGGATTTCAGTGAAATAGGATGCTGCATCTTCGTGATAGAAATCTTGAATGTACTGAGAAAAGCAAAGACTAAGTATTGGTCAAACTTCATTTAGTCCATTAAAATACCTTTTTTTTTAGCATCAAAAGCAGTTTTACAAATAAAATGAAAGATTTAAAAAAAATTGTTGCAATATATATGACTAACAAATTGGAAAATAAACTGCATCCAAGATATAAAAATAAAATTTTTTCCACCCCGAGTCTTAATGTCCGTTGTTAGTGAGCTGGCAGTCTAGGGGTAAGGTGTCAGACTTCTGTGCTGAGGGTCCAGGGTTCAATCCTCGGTCCCGGCACAGATTTATCTGATTACCAAACCTACTTCACCTCTGACAGGATGTGTATTAATCACAACATGTGAATGTGTGGAATGCCAGGCCTCCACCATATCAAATAGTTATTGACATAAGCCTTGGTAAATTTAAAATATGATAACCTCTAAAATGCTTTTTTCTTCATCTCTACCCCATTAGAGTAATTGTTTGAAAATGAGGTGGCCCAATGACTAAATAATTTTATAAGAAAGGAAATGGATAAAACTAAAGAAAAAGGAAAAATAAACTACTAAGAGTAATTTGATGAAGAAAGCCCACATTTTTCCTCTTTCCCTAAGTGGGCTTTCTTCATAAAATCTACTCTTAGTAGTTTATTTTTCCTTTTTCTTTAGTTTTATCAATTTCCTTTATTATAAAACCATTAGCGTAACTATAATATATATGTATAATCTGAACGGGTAGTAAGATGCGGTAATAAAAACAATTAACTAGTAATAAATTAATATCTTATGGTTGCTTTATCTAATGCCTATAAAGTGTATTTTTTTAAAGTCAAAAGTTAGAAAACAAAAGACCGTGCTGCATGACTGACCAGAACGCTATTTCAAAAGCAAAAGCAGAGTAGAATTATGTTAAACTTTTTCTTAGCTATATTTCTGGATTCAACTTTATAGGCTAAGTTATTAGCTTTAAATTTGAAGTAAATAAGTGTTTGAGTCTGGTAGTTTCCAGTTTAATTTGTCGTTCGAGAATGTACATGTAGCAAAATTAAGTTTTAATAATAATATTTATCTACCCGCCTCGGTGACGTAGTTAGCTAACGCGCTAGTCGTGTTGAGCTCCACTGCCGAGAACAAGGAGGTCGAGGTTCGAATCTCAGTCGGGTGAACTGGGAGTGGTTTTCCCTAAATGGTTTTCCACTCTCCCTCCACGCAGATGCGGGTTTACTTCCTCTATATTCAACCTTCCCGATTAGCGTAAATAGTACTTAAGCGTATAACCCGAATGGGTAGTAAGACGCAGTGCTAAATAAAAAAAATATATTTCACCAAAACATTTTTTGTAAATCGGAATAAGATTTTCAATGTAGTTTTAGTTGATAAATTTACTCCATGAAAATCTAGTGCTCATGGACTATAGGTACCTTAATAGAGTATTTAAGTGTAATGGCCACATTAATTTAACTATGTAACTAAAGTCAAAATCTTGTTATTGATGAATCTTAAACTGCACAAGATCTTCGAGTATAATGCTGCATTCTCATAACAAATCAGATTGCCGACAACGAAGAAGTCAAGGTTTAAATCCTAGCAAGATGTATTGATTGGGTTTACTTCCTAAATGGTTCTCGCCTCTCGCTTCACACAAAGGTAAATAAATACATTCCCTCATTCCCTCAAAATTCTTAATTCTTCATTTCACAAGACTTGCTGTGTTTGTTTTCTGCCTAAACAAAGATTGAAGCCGATACAATAAAATGTTGGTAAACATTTTTATCCCTGACCAAATAACTAATTGCTTTAATTGTAGACAGTAGTGTACCTATATTGTTTTCTGATTGGCTGAACGCAAGCCAACGCAACTACATAAACGCAAGAGACGGGCAATGTTAATCTCGTTCTGACAATTCTGACATATGAATGCACTTGTGTGTTCAATTGTAGACAGACAATATTAGGAGTGCAAGTCCAACAAATGGCTGCGATAGCATGTTTACTGTGTCTAAGCCGGGGTGCAACTGTTAAAAAAGGGTTAAAGCCTATGTTTATGTTGTAAATTATTTTAATCACATATAAACTTAGATGCAAAACACTTTTTTTCACATAGAACTGGCTAGAATAAAGAGTAGGCCTGGTAAGCAATAAGTAGATCAATTTTAGTAATCTTAGATATTAAATTTAACCTAAAAAGGCAAGTTGATATGGTCTAGTCTTTATCATCTAGACTAGCGCGTAGATGTTTTAACCAATAATCTGAAGGTTTCATTAACATAAATGATAGAATAAAACATGAGGAAACTAAAAAAAATTAGCCACTATTAAATGACTAGGACTATTATTTAAAAGATAGTTCACATTTGTAACGTCTTGGTATTTTATTAGCCAACTAACAAGATCAATGAACTGGCTAAAACTTATGTAAAAGCCGAGCTTGAATATTTAGAATATTATATACTTACTTGTTTCAGCTTTGACCCGAAAGATGTTGGTTCGGGGCTAACTTTTAAATCAAAGCTGATCATAGGTAGCCTAGGAACAGCTTCCATTTCCACAAGAGAGAAGTAATTTTCTTAATTAAATATTTGTTGTCATATCAGTCTTGTGATGATTTATCAGATGGACTACGAAGTTAAACAAAAGACACACGAAATGCAATGTCATAATGATTATAATTTTTCCTGATAGAGAGCGGTGAAAATATTTCGTTAGTCAATTTTCATTCTCGCAGTGCATTAATGGTTAGTGAATTTAGGTGACGTTCACATTTTGTGTGACGTGTCAACACGCATAGGAACGTGGAAATAGGTTAGGACTTAGGAGCCTACTCTTTTGTATTGGTCTGTTCATCAGAAGCAGATTCACTTGATTGGTATTTCTAGTGTTGACTAAAACCTCACTAAAAATGGTAAGTTTAGTAAATAATAAATGGGACACTTTTGTTTATAAAGGAAACTGATAAATAATATGTAAACGGAAATTGCTTGATCAATTTAAAGGTAAAATTGTAGCATGCTAATAACTTATGTTTGATTAAGTTTAAATGCCTCTCCTGATTTCATATGGTTATATTATAAGTTATATCGAAATAGTCTCTATTGCTGTTACGGTACTTTATAATGTTAGCCATGGAACTACTGTATTTCTTTAATTATGTTGTTACTAGGATTTTGCAGCCTATTTGGGACAAGTAAATAAAATTAATAATTCTTAAAATTATTAGGCTTCTCTATTTTTAACTAAAACTGTGCACATCATATTCTACTAAATCGTTTGATTAGGTGTTGAATCAAACTTGTTCAAAATAAGAATGATTTAAATGAGCTAAGTTACTTCATTTGCATCTCTAGCCTATAATATAGCAAACACAATTTCAAATATAAATTTCCCTTGGTTTTTTTTTTTTTTTGTGCACTGCATTTTACCAGCCATTCAAGCTATCCACATATTTACACTCCTGGACCAAGGATGAAGAAGGTAGAATTTAGAGTAAATGTACCCCATATGTGTGATAGAATGGGAAACATTTAAGGGAAAATAATCCTTGCTCGGTACACCCTGTCGAGAGTCAAACCCTTTCCTCCAATACAGGTATTTAGTACCATTAAATGTAGCTCAGTCTTAACTTGAGCGCTATATTATAAGCTAATCTCTAGTTGAACCATGCAAGGTAAGCCTGCTACCTTTAAGGTTAAATAAAGGGTACATACACCAATTAAAAAACAACACTTTTATCCTGTGATGCCACAAGCTCAAATTTACCAATTATTACCACTTTTATTATTTAGATGCTGAGCCATTATCTGACACAGTCAAAGTTATTGTATTATTGTATTAAAACTACTTTTTAGTATCCATATTCAACTCATGTAATTACTTCAGTATTTGTTTGAAATGTAGTTTCAATATAGGCTATTAGAAATATTATTAGTTGTAGTACTAGTAAGATATCAGTGCTGAAAACCAAAACGAAATTTCAACACTTTAAAAAAAATAAAGGACGTAAAACCAACGTCAGACCTAATTCACTTTTTGTTTTTTCAGCCGGCAGCACCAAGTTCAACATCTGTGGGTGCTGGCAGTAGATCTCCAACGAAAGCTGTGGCCCCCAGATCTGCAAGTGGTGGAACTGTCAGACAAAGGTAGGAGTCCTACATCCCTCCAAAAAATAGCCCCAGTTTAATCAAGATACTTCTATGGCTCTTCATTTGATCACATAGCTGTGCAAGTCTAAGTGAATCAAACATTTATAGTGCATATAGCCTGAACAAATAGTAAGATGCTGCTGATGCTACCTCCCCTTCTATATCTATCAATATCTATAGGGTGAGGAAGGCTAATATCAGGTAAAAGAATCACCTGATTGTACAAAATAAATTTTATTATTGAAATAACAACTTTACAATACTTGAGAAAACAAACATCGTGCGTGAAGCGCACCTCCATTAGTCATCAGACCATTAAGTACAAATACAATCAATCTCAAATTCTCCTAAGTATGATTATATAAACAACACTAAGCGTGTAGAACACAACATAATACGAGGTCTGGGATCTCTGATGCCAAACTTGTCTTATGGGCTTTAGCTCCTTGATACATTTACTTAGTATTTATAATAATGATTTTAATATAAGGCGTAAGCCACAACTGCTTTATCTTACGTGACGTCACTCAGCAATGGAGTACAAAACAATAATTCCAAACGTTCATAAATAACTTGACGTCACGTATAAACATCATTTCCCTAATGCAAGAGCGAGCTAAGTCTCGCTTTACTATCCTGTTTTAAACAATAAATTTGATTATAACATCTGCCATCGTAAAGTACAAAAGGAAGTTTACTAAGCGGGTCTTGAACCCGGGGCGCGCTGACACTCAGTGCGCTTTAAATAATAAGCAAGTATATACAATTATGACAAATAATAAGGTCTGGGTTTGAATCCCAGCTAACATGGATGACGAAGGGCGACATCTTTCTATATGCCGCGGGAAGCGCATGGCATAGCAATTCAAATAAATAATTAATTACAAAATTGAAGTCCAGACGGTAATTTAGAATACAGTTCCCCCCATGACGCCGAAACAGATTTTATAATTTTGAATATTTATAATTCCCGAGACCTAGTCGCCGTTCTCACCTCTTATCCCTGAGGTCGTAGTGTAGTAAGTCATTTTACTTTATTGGCGTAGCTGTATATATACAAATGAAAATTCTCAGAGGGGGGGAAGGACCGAAGGAGAAGGAGGGTCGGAAAACAAAACAAACTAAGGAACTGGATGTTCGAGAACGTTGCCGAAGCGCCCAGGGCTATGCGTGGCCGGAAACGGAACTCTTCTTTCTGGCTGGCTGGACACGTGTTCGACTCTCGCAGTCAGTTGTCTGGGAACTCGTGGCTCAGTTGGACGGGCATTATTCTCGAGAGTGGAGGCCGGGTTTAGTGGTGTAGGTCGTGCGTAGGTCTTCCGAGAGCGGGCCGCTTGGTTGGTGAGTGTTTGTCCCATTCGATATTATTTGGTATTATTGACATTACATGTAAGTCGTTACATCCTCCCCCCCTGACGGGAGGTCAGAAGGCGTCCTCAGCAGTGGGTGTAACGGCAGGGCGGTACCTTCCCTGTCGTCAGTAGCTGGTATGTAGGGGACGGTTCTCCCGGACCCCAGCAAGTGGCCCATGGAAAGCTGCCCTCATATTCAGGTAGCAGGTCTTCTTGGCAGTCGCGTTCTGATATCCCCCAGAACTCCAACACCTTACGCACAGCACCGACACTCCAACTCTCTCCAACTTCAAAACCCAATGACGCCGAGGCCCGATCCACGTTACTGTTGGTCCAGCCAGCATCCATCTTCAGTAGCCAGACTACTCCAACATCCGTAACTCGAACCAGAAGGAGAGGGGTAGGGGAAGGGCAGAACCTCTCTGAGAACAAAATAAATCCACAATTACAGCAACAACACAAGTCCAACGTTCACAAGGTGCTGACACGGCCGCTGCTAAGTGCAGTCCATCTTGGCCAGTCTGTTTAGAGCACATTCACACGAGATCATGTCTCCCAATAGACACGGAAAATTTGAGAGTGTTCTCTGAGGAGATGTACTGCATACAGTTCTCTCTTCTTTGATCAGGCGTGCACACGCGCAATGGTTTGCTTATTATAAGTCTCCAGCATCGCACATTCAGACACAAGTCATCGATAATCAAAGTTCTAATACATTAAGACATCTGGGTAGGCCTACCCTTCTATCAATTAAATTAATATTTACTATAATAAAGATGCACAATAAATCCCAAAAAAATTTACACTATATACATACTTGACCCTTATATACATACTTGACCCTTAACAGGTAACATTACACGCCCCTCTTATAGGGCGCGGACTTACTACACCACCACCTTAAGGTGGCTAACGTGGGCACGACGGGTTACTGACGGGTCAGCAACATCCATAAGACGCACAGAGACGGGCGTTAAGAACTTGTCGATGCGCCATGGCCCGCTCCACTTGTACAGCAGCTTAGCCGTCGTTTTGTCCACCGCCGAGCTCAGGGGGAAGGACTTACAAACTACTTTATCTCCTTCTTTAAACGGAACGGGGACACGTCCCCGATTGAAAGTAGTGGCTACTTTCCTCTGAGACTTCTGCAAATGTCGATAAGCGAGTTCACATTTCTCCTGAAAGGGGCGGTCATTGGCCTCAGATAGGAGCGGGTCAACATCCCACGAAGCTAATAGGGGGTGTTCAGATCCCTGTTCAGAAAGACTGAGGCTGGGGCGGCCCCGACAGACTCGTGGTATGCGGAGTTAAATGCGACGTTCAGAAAATCCAGATTCTTGTCCCAATGGGAGTGGTCCTGATGGTGGAAGATAGTAAGTGCCACATTTAAGTTCCGATTAAAACGCTCAACATGGTTAGGGGAGGGGTAGTACGGGCTGGTGGTCACGTGTTTAAGCAAATGGAAGCGTGCTGGGCCCATAACCCAGAGGTCCGTGGATCGAAACCACGCTCTGCTACCATTTGCTACCTCCCCTTCTATATCTATCAATATCTATAGGGTGAGGAAGGCTAATATCAGGTAAAAGAATCACCTGATTGTACAAAATAAATTTTATTATTGAAATAACAACTTTACAATACTTGAGAAAACAAACATCGTGCGTGAAGCGCACCTCCATTAGTCATCAGACCATTAAGTACAAATACAATCAATCTCAAATTCTCCTAAGTATGATTATATAAACAACACTAAGCGTGTAGAACACAACATAATACGAGGTCTGGGATCTCTGATGCCAAACTTGTCTTATGGGCTTTAGCTCCTTGATACATTTACTTAGTATTTATAATAATGATTTTAATATAAGGCGTAAGCCACAACTGCTTTATCTTACGTGACGTCACTCAGCAATGGAGTACAAAACAATAATTCCAAACGTTCATAAATAACTTGACGTCACGTATAAACATCATTTCCCTAATGCAAGAGCGAGCTAAGTCTCGCTTTACTATCCTGTTTTAAACAATAAATTTGATTATAACATCTGCCATCGTAAAGTACAAAAGGAAGTTTACTAAGCGGGTCTTGAACCCGGGGCGCGCTGACACTCAGTGCGCTTTAAATAATAAGCAAGTATATACAATTATGACAAATAATAAGGTCTGGGTTTGAATCCCAGCTAACATGGATGACGAAGGGCGACATCTTTCTATATGCCGCGGGAAGCGCATGGCATAGCAATTCAAATAAATAATTAATTACAAAATTGAAGTCCAGACGGTAATTTAGAATACAGTTCCCCCCATGACGCCGAAACAGATTTTATAATTTTGAATATTTATAATTCCCGAGACCTAGTCGCCGTTCTCACCTCTTATCCCTGAGGTCGTAGTGTAGTAAGTCATTTTACTTTATTGGCGTAGCTGTATATATACAAATGAAAATTCTCAGAGGGGGGGAAGGACCGAAGGAGAAGGAGGGTCGGAAAACAAAACAAACTAAGGAACTGGATGTTCGAGAACGTTGCCGAAGCGCCCAGGGCTATGCGTGGCCGGAAACGGAACTCTTCTTTCTGGCTGGCTGGACACGTGTTCGACTCTCGCAGTCAGTTGTCTGGGAACTCGTGGCTCAGTTGGACGGGCATTATTCTCGAGAGTGGAGGCCGGGTTTAGTGGTGTAGGTCGTGCGTAGGTCTTCCGAGAGCGGGCCGCTTGGTTGGTGAGTGTTTGTCCCATTCGATATTATTTGGTATTATTGACATTACATGTAAGTCGTTACACTGAGAAGAAGAATAAACAAATTAAGGTGTAAGCTTGATGATTTTGGACAGTGCTACATCTTGGCTTATCGCATGGCTAGGGACATTCGGTTCTTGTTGTTTGGTGCTTGCAGGGTCAGGTGATTTAGAATGCACCCAACATAATTAGTGCAAACTATCATTTATATTATCTTTCAGGAAAACTACGACAACCACCTCGGCGAGGAATCGTAACACTGGCACGAGCAGTGGGGGCATGTGGAGGTTCTATACGGATGATTCTCCTGGCATCAAGGTGTAAGTATTTAAATATCCTTAATCTAGATTATGTTTATAATATTATTTTTCATTTATTTGAGGTATTCAACTTGCACTTTCTGAACTGACTGATTATATCATCACGTAAGAATTTCTATGAGCGAGAGCAAAAGAGCCTACCAATATTGCTGGGAGAGTTATTATCACATACCTTCCAGGGTTCTTTTACACGCCACAGCTGACGGCTTTACTTCCCCTCCGAAGGAAGTTGTGTTACGGATCTTTATTGCTCAAGAAAAATTTGTCAACCCCAGCTGGGTTTGAACCCACAAACATCGGGTCATGAAGTGAGCACTTTACCCCAAGACCCCTGAGGTCATATGTTAATAATAGCTTATTAAATTGTGATTTTAAATAAAATATTGATATTTCTTTTCTAATATATTTGAATTGGTTTCAGTATAATTTTGTTTTAGACACCACACTTTCCAGATTGGTAACATCTCACGTAGCCTATATCTTGCCCTGGGTCTCATTCTTAGGAGATTGATTTTATCACTACTAACCTTTTTGTTAGGTGCTTGATACAACCGCTTAAGGCCTTATTAGCATGCGATACAAATGACCCAGGATGATAAACAAGACATGGTACTACTTAAACGTGATTACCTTGTGCCACTGGTTAGTCGGAGATATGCTCTTTTGATCCCAGGTGGTGCCAAAAAGTATGAAACTTGTTTTGTAAACATTCAAGCCTTTGCTTTTAAAAATGTTACGTTTCTTAGAACCAGTGTTGGTTATTTGGCAATAAGCATGCTGTACCTTGATAAAATTATGTTTAAAATCATATGCTTATGTAGTCTGGTGTTTAGAACATCACCATCGGTTTTCAGTCTGTGGCTGAGTCAATTTAGTAAAATACCTCCATTATTCTCCTCTTATTTGCACACTTGCAGTTATCTGGTCTTCCCATATCTTTTTTGGTCTCCCGTGCAGTCTTTTTTTCTACATATACTTCATTTCCACCATTTTCTTTGGTATATTCTCCATTTTAATCATTACATGCCCATATCATCTCAACATCGCTTCCTCTATAATCTCATGTACTCCCTGTACCCCCCCACTCTTTCTCGGATAATTTCATTACCAATCTTGTTTCTCCTCGTGACATTAACACGCTCCTCACAAACTTCATCCTCGTGGCCTCCACTTTCCTAGTCTCTCTTATATTCAATGTCCATGTTTCTGCAATGCATGTTTGAATACGAGTTAAAGGTACGCCCTAAACCACAATTCCTTGCACTTTAGGTGCACTTCTCTTCTCCATAGCCACTTTCTTACATACCTATAGAACAATTCCCCTGCTGCCTCCTTCTTATTATATCCTCTCTATCCTTCAACCCAAATAGACTCTATACCCTTCTCAGCTCTATTCCATCAAACTTTATATAGGTTTACTAGGCCTTATTCTCTTCTTTGTCATTACCATCATCTAATGATCGTGTAAATAAAACAAAATGGTTTGTTTTTAAGCTTTTTTCTTTTAATATCCTCTGGATTTTTTCCAACCACATGATTGTACTCTTAAATAAATTAAATTTTTATGCGAGTTTGGACATAGGAAAAGAATCGAAATTGAAAATGTTGAGTTAATCAGAACTAAGAATAACAGGGATAGTGATCTCTTCCTTTTAAGTGTATTTTTTTATATAAAAATGTTGTTGTCCTTTCAGTGGCCCCGTTCCAGTTTTGGTGATGTCTCTTCTCTTCATTGCGTCGGTGTTCATGCTCCACATCTGGGGGAAATACACGCGCTCCTAAACATTCCCTCCATGAAGAAATGTCATTCCTCAAAAAGTGTTATCAAAACAATACAGTTAGCTGAAAAAAAAAATCATTCCACTCAGGATTAAAGACTCAATAATAAATACTGCATTATGTTTCACTAAATTGTCATTTTTTATTTCAAAAAAATGTTCACATTTTAAACAATGTTTAAACACAATCTTTATATCTAACAATAGATATTGATAGTTGGTTTACCGACTGTATTAATATATACTTTCTTTTTTTTATATTTGGAACAACATTCAAGAAATATATTTGAAATACAAATAAAGTACAAAAATATTTATTTCAAATAGTGCAACACTTATATAAAAGGTGCTAACTACAATCATTTCATGATTTCAGTCTACATTTCAATTACAAATGGCTACTCAATGCTCGTAAAAAAAATTATTTACATTACCTATACTGTGTTTATTATGGTTAGAAGTATAGCTAAGGTTCACAAAAAAAAAGGCAGTGTTTATTTTAAGACCTCTGTGATAGTGAGCATAATTTATATTGATTTGAGTAGAATAATTGGTAACATTTCTGTAATAGCTTGCTTATGGCTGGAATAACAACTATAAAATCATCTTTCAACAGTACAGTAATCAATGTCTTACAAGAACATAGTTTGAATATTTAAATTAATATCACATTATTTTAAATATTCAAAAGAACATTATTTAAAGACATGTAGCTATTCTAAGTTGGCATCAGTGTATTGGCAAGGATGATTGATGAACCAGTTGATATAGATGAGACGGTCTTTATTAAAGACAAAGTATCATACACACGGTATGTTTTGAAGAAATAACTACCAATAAATATATACAAGAAGAACGTTTTTACTAACACAATAAAATTACACCATTCCACTAATAAAATTGTCTCTCTAATGACTGGTGTTTATTGTACAGGTACTTATGGTATTAAATCTATGCGTAACAGTTGAAGATATAGATAGGTCTCATACATCACAATTTATCAGGATCTTATTTTTATTTAGGAAGAGAGAACTTATATAAGGTTTTCCTAAATGAGTTGAACAATAAATACAATTTTTAGTAGGTATGTTCATCACAATATAACCGTTTGAACAAATATATTTTTTTTTTTCACATCTTTAAATGAATTACTAATTGGCAGTAGAGGTGTACAAAGTCCTTTTTTTTCAATCTGAAGTTTATATATGAAATATTCTTGAAGCCAAATTGAAGTTTGAATATTTTTTGTTAGTTGTTTTATGCTTTAACAAATATTTTATTCTGGGTATTTATATAATTTTATGCATTAAAATTACTTAGGAAAGAATTTTACTGCGCATTGTGTGTAATATTTTTGTTTTATTCTGATAAATCCCAAGCTATTATATCAACTTACAATTCAAATGCTTAATTTTTTCTTTATGAATATTAATTTTTAATATAAATAACAGCTCGGAATGCTAATAACCGATAATAAATTGAGTATTTTAGATGTCGATATTTTGTATCAATATTTGTATTTGGGCAAATTTTCGGAAGCCTGAATATTTTTCGAAGCTGATATTCGTTTCAAGGCTTCGCACACCTCTACTTGGCAGTAAATAAACAACATTTAGCTTCACTTTATACTCGTTCAGAATTACTTAAGATCTTATGAATAAAAAACACTCTTAGGGTTATTTATTTTAGTTATTTCAAACTATCCTATACATACAGTGGGACGTCCATATTTTGAACTAACATTTATCGAAATTATCTATGTATCAAAGTTTTTGCGAATTCCTGTGACTACATACAGAAAAAAAAACCTATGTATCAACATTTTTCAAGACAAATTGGGACTTTTTGCCTCGTAATGACGATGTTTTAAGAAAAACAAGTGAGAAAAAAATAGACATCATGAGAGGAAGAAAGAACGATGTTCCTTGACATTGACGAAGACCTGAATATTTCAGAAAATCTGACTGATGAAATTGTAATCTCACTTCACATAGAAAAGATTGACATCAAAGAGGCTGGAGAGAACGAGAAGGAAGAACTCCCTAAGCCTTCTAAAAAAGGAAATGTTGGCCATGTTAAGTACTATATGTCATGGTCTTCAATTCGTCTAAAAACTTTCTTGGCAATTTATTTCACAGTTTTATTGAGTGTGATCACTTTTATGATGAATTGTCATCGAATTTTGTTGTCTAGCAAGACATTAGAGAATATAAATGCAGATGAATACTACATAAACATTGTTTTTTCAAGGAATGTTCAACACTTTTTTTCTTGTTAATTCTGGTTTTAATTTATATATATAAAACACAACTTGTACATAATGTGAATCATATTCACTTATGTATAAGAAAAAATGCATTGATTATGAAATGTTTCTCATCATAATCATCAACTGTTTCCAGTCTGTAGCCTGGTCAGTTTAGTAAAATGCCTCCATCTTCCTCTATCCTTCCACCATTCTTCTCCTCTCACTTGAACACTTTCTAAATACAATATATTATTCAAAAAAAAGTTTCGCTATATATTAAAGTTTCTATATCTCGAAAAAGAATGTATTATGGAACCATCGATTTCGATAGATGGAGGAGATCCCACTGTATATAAAAAAAACTCTTCATGAAGAACACTTAATAGATACATGTTATAACATGGGCTAAAAGGTACAAATGTTCAAAGAATAACAAATATCAAGGTACACTTGAAAGTTTTTTTTATAAAGTTTATAGTATAGATGAACAAGAATGAGGGACACTTTCAATAGTCAGTTCTACAAGAGAGTACACTTTTTTAATCGCGATAAATATATTTTTTGAAAAATAAAAAATATATATATATAAAATTCAACAATGGAAGAAGGTAGAGGAAAGAGGGATTGGAACAAACATATGGCTTTCACAATGAAAAGAAGAATACACCTGCTTCAGTTCCCGCATGATCCGAGGTGGTTATTCGTAAAAGGTTTTCCACCCTCCCGTCACATAAATGTGAATACACTTCCTTTAAATTCAACCTTACTCATCCCTAACACATTAGGTTATACACATATGCAGTAATTATGCTAAACAGGTAGTAAGCCGCACTGCTAAAATAAAAGGAACACAGTTCACATTTAAGGAGGCTGCTTTGGTCCTCGACAAAGTATAAATCACTGTCAGACCATAAGGCTTAAAATACAAAGGTCTGCATATTTCTGGGACTATAAATAGTCTACGCTTATCCTCCCTTTTAACCTACACCTACAACCACCCTTTGTTATGTCAATCAGAAAGATAGAAAATAAAACTAAGAAACTGATTATCTCAAATATCTCAAAATTTTCTATTGTTAGCCTATAAAAAAAATTGATTGTATTTGTTAGAGGAAGGCTAAATCTAGAGCCCTTTTTTTTCATCATTCCTGGTCTCAAAGCTCAGCAAAAAAAAGTAATTGAAAATCTGCTAATGTCACATTTTCACAAATTTTTTTTTACTATTAAAACTCAAAATATTGGGAGTGTTAAGGCAAAAGAGCCGTGTTGTAATTTTTGAACTTTAATTTAGCACAAACCATATTTTGAAATAACACATCGCTGATTAAATATTTCGTTAAAGCTTAATGTCTGCACAGCAATTTCTCGCTTACCGACGCGCCCCCTTAATGTTAAGTGTGAACTGGGTTCATTCCCTATTGCATATGTTTCTAATCTCTTTACTGTACCTCCTTTTATGTATAACAAAATGTAACTCAAAAAGTGAAGAAGTTTTTCTTGGCGAAGAATAATTTAACAAGGAAATGTTATTCATTCACAAACTACTACACCACACCTAGTCAGTTTGAAGATAATAAGTAAGCTCATTGTTTTGTGCTAGAGAAATATGTTGGGGGTTTGTTTGGTTTTTTGTAGATTTTTGTAACCCTCACAAATGGCAGTGTGTGTGGCCTTAAAAAAGTATGCTACCAATTATTAGTTGGACGATGAGTCCAAACCATCGATTATGGTAAGGTCAGATTGATCAGCCTCTGTTTGGATTGTGATCATCATTTTCTCATCGTTGGAGGAGCTCCCGTCTGATGAAACATCTTGCGTCGATGTCGCGGCTTCCTGTGGCAGAATAAGTGAACACTGAAATATTTTGTAGAAGCAACGAAATATTAGTTCATTAAGTAGAAATGCAGAGAGTTTTACATTTAATCAAGGGTGTATGAAGCTTTGAAAACTTTGACTTTGATTTGGAAGTAAAATCCTGGATTAAACAATGTAAGAAGCTTCACCAATAAAAATATATAAAGTTAAAATACGCATTACTATCAAACTTTTGTCATTTGTTTCTGTTATGTACCCTTCGTTTAACCTGATACAATGGTGTAACTAGGTTGAGGTAGGTGGGAGCACATGCCCTGGCCGTAAAATTTAATAGCAATAATAGAAGTTTCAATTTTAACAATAAAAATTTATTTTATTTTCATTATACTGTAACTAGTACCAAACCGAGTAACCAATTTTAGCACCAATACAAGAATTCGACCAAATTTAAAAAAAACGTTTTCAAGAGGCAACATCAACTCTAGTCACGCCTCTGCCTTGAAAGATAGAAAGCTTACCTTCCCTGCTTCCACTATGCCAAAGCTTATAGGATAGGGTGATAGTGTAGTCCACTAAGGTAAGACTTTTCAGGATAAACGGAGTGTACATCACAATTTACTGTGTACATGACAAGAATATAAAATAATTAAATAACACAATGTAATAATAACTTAATTTATCAAAGTAGGGCAAAATATGTTAATCACGTTTGCAACACAACATTTTGTAAATGATTTTTAAAACTCTGACTTGTAGTTGTGTAATATAATATGTTATTCTCGCCTTTGCTTTGGATTTAAAAAGTAGACTTGGCACATCCCAAAAATTAATTAGGGTAATTGACATTTTGGAAATTTAAATTGAACAAACCTAAACTTGCTTAGTAACATTATACTAGTATTTTTAACTTTATACGTTTTAGATGCATTAATATATACATACATTAATTAATTTGACAACCATTTTGAGTAGGGTCTATTAAAGTCCTGTATTACATTAAACATTCACTATGCTATTTGTATAAATATTCTTCAAAGCTACCAAATACATTTGAAAATAATTACAAAATATCTGATATAGATTTTCATTAAAATTCAGTTTGAAATAAAACAGAGTTTATTCATCAAACCTGATCAGTTTTATAAAACACTTTTAAACTTTGATTGCTTTATAATCATGAGGCAACCCCAAAAATAATACTAAGCACAAAATCTGATGAAACATATCTAATTATTTATCACTATTAATCACTAAGAAACTTCTTTCCTGTGATTTATGTTAAACTAACCAATGAAATTATTAACAGGACTTTTCCATTTGTACCACGCTGCTGTTTTATTATTATTATTACAAGCCAGGTATGCAAATACTTTTGCTAGATTGTTAGTATACTTAACACCTAATGTTATTAACGACAATCCAAGGGGCTAAAAATATTATGGTAGTTTCGAGAATTAATGTGGGTAGAGGATGATAAAACCACACTCAGTGCATTTGGCTAAGATTCGAACACCTGTCACTTCGGCAATTCACTCTATTATGTATCTGACGTTATAAACCCATTTTAAGATTGTTGGACTTTCTTTAATTATTTAGAATCATCCGTCAAACTATCCATATTTTTCTCAACTTTTGTGTTTGAAAACATATTTTTTATGATTCTAAGACATCTGTGGAATACACACAAGTAAATAATAGCCCACATTATTGACGATGAATCACCCTGTGATTTATTATATTTAAGAAACAAGTGTAAAATTTAAAAAAAAAATATTTTTCAGAGTATTTAATTACATTTCTTGACTTAGCTATTTGTTATCCAAACTTTTGGACACCCTGGAAACAAAAAAAAAAAATTATGCAAAACCAGTTAGTCACCACCCCCATTTGTGTTAATCGGTGTACCTGGCAGGTCTCCCTTCCTTCGCCCAGTATGACGGTAGTGCTTTTGTGCTACCTGCTTCAAGGAACGCCTATTACTTCTACGTCATCTGTTTCTGTTATCGTCTCGTCACTGTCAGATTGCTGCTGCATAGCCAAATAACACAAGTTTTAAAGATCTGTTAGATTTCCTTTTGCCCCCAAATATGAGTATTTTGTTAATATCAGTAAGAATAATGTAGCGTCATAAAATATATTTAGTGCTAAATTCAAAGAGTAATTTAATTTTTTTTAAAAGAAAAAATAAATATAGAACTTTGAAGAGTTATTTTTAAAACTATATAATTTGTATTTAATACTTCTATTAGGGCAGGTCAAGGATAACGTGGCGGAGGATGTGGGGAAAGTCATGTGACAAACTCAAACGCGTGGCAGAGAAGGACTGAAATGGCTAAGCTTTGCTGAATCTTTATTTTCCACATAGGGAGTTTCAGGAATTTACATTGTATAATTTATTTGGAATAATTTATAAAGAAGAGGACTATACATTGAAGGCTAAAGGTCATATGTAAATGTAAAGTGATTTCTCAAACAGAAGATTTTTATAAAATGGGCTAATGCTGTAAAAGGATGCTTTTTTTAAAAAAAAAAGTTTTGCAATTCACCCTTATGTTGATAAAATAACAAGACTTCTTTAAAAACATGCAAAAGGCTAAAAATTAGGAACATGTGACAATCTTCTTTTTTTTTCTGTTCTGAGGTGAGAATTCTAAATAAAACCACTGAGAATCCATACAGGATCGGGAATAATATTTGTTTATATAAGGTAATATTTTTTTTTTAGAACTTTTGGTTTGGTTTCAAAAAGAAAATTTTAATCTGATGTTATGTGTGTGATCTATACAACTTTGTATCTAATTAATTGCAGTGGTTTTAAACCTTTTGCAGAGTTTGACCTCAATGTTTGTCAGAGACCATCGCGACCCTTTAATAACCCACAAACGTTCATATCCTAATTTTTAAATTTACCTTTTTTTGTGTGAGGAAGAGTTGTGAAATTTTTATGAAAAATCACTCGCAGTACCCCCTAGGTTGTAATTTTAATCCTGACCTAATCACTGATAAATCAATCTAGCATGATGTTAAGTCCTTGTGCTTGATTTAGTTATTATAAATTGCTTGTATATTGATTATAAACGAATGCAATTACAATGTCTAGAAAGAGAATAAACTAGTCCAATGGGTATTTTGGAAGCTATGATAGCAGCACGAGCCACTCGCCTAAACACAAAACTGCTACAACAAACTAAGGCAGCTGTCGAGTTTGAGCGACAAAAAAAACCTAAAGAGTAACTTAACAGTATCTTTCATTTTAACCACTTCCATTTTTTATTTAATTTTGTACTTTTCCACAATCATTATTAGAATTTGTAAAAGTAAACATAAAGCTATAACCTCAACAAGCAACCACTGAAAACATGCCACAACCCCGAGTGGGGTTGGAAACCAGTGAATTAATGGTTTGAAAAATTTTGTACACAAATTATTCTTCACAGAAAAAACTTCCAAATATTAGGGAAGTTTGAAAAGCATTTCACACTTTGAGCAGACGTTTGAATGAAAACAAGAATATAGCTTCTTTTTTTTAAATTGAATATCGCTGTATAAAAGCTATATTTATTTTCTAGCTAAAACAAAGGAAAGATTAGAGGAATGTTGCTTTAAAGTAAAAGTAATGAAACTCACAAATTTTTGGTAGACAAAATTTTAGAATTTTGGAAAACTTTGTATCTTTTTAAAGCAACAACTTGAACTTGAACTCAAGCTTTAGAGTACTCCCACACCCCTACAAAAATTTTGGTGACTGATTCCCATGCTTTTGTAATTTATATGTATGCCTATCCCAAACTTTTAATTATAAATGTATCATAAAGGAATCTTAAAGTAGAGCCATTAGATTTCAAAAGCCTAGTTATCAACTTTATTATAAGACTGTGATTAAAGTCTAATAATATATATTATTATATAAAATTCAGGCGCACATTCCTTTCCACCCCTTATTTCAAAGAAATTATGTAGAAATATTAGCAAGAGAAAGTGAATTTGGATCTTATGTACGAGTTATTACATCCTATCCCAAGAGTGAACTTCGATAATGGCTGAGTGAAATAAAAGACGTGTTTCCGTATTATGTATATTATAACTATTTATACTGTACTAAACTTAACAAATTGTGTTCTTTTTCAACTATGGGAGCTACACCGATACCAATTAATTGAAATTCGAATTAATTATTTTCAAGTGTCAACTGAAGAAATAAACTTTCCAATATTTTAATGAAATTTCTTTTTATTCTAACTTATTAATTCCAGATTCCATCTTGAATAAATTTCTTTAGAATAAAGGCACTATTAATTTTAGTGAACGCTGATGTGTGTCTTTTAAAATTATAGGTTACTATGCACACTGCGTTTACTCTGAAAGGTAGCACTTACTTTGACAAATAACAGTCTGGCCCTATCTTATAAGCTATAATGTAGTCTAACCCATTAAGGTAAGTTTTTCCCCTTTCAGGGTAAAAGAAGTGTACATAATATATTAATAAATTAATGTTCAGATTACAAAAATTTATTATCATTTAATTAGTATATATTATAAGACAAAAACTATTTTAACATTTTTTAAACTATATATTTTTATGTTGAAATTTAATAAATATATAAACAAAAAAAATTGTTTTTTTTTCTCAAGATAAAACAATAACAAAAATGTTAAAATGTTGGTTACAATCACCGGCGCTTCTAGATTTTTCTGTGAAGCAGTGTATCTGGAACAAAGTCAAACTTAGCTCGCCTTGTGAGGACAAATGAGGAGCTAAGTGAATGAAAAAGTAACGGCTCGGGTCTATAAAAGTGAGATTAATGGTCGGAGGGTTTGTTGTGCTGACCACATAACACCCTCTACCTGCAAATGTGGGCGATCTCTTCGCCAACATACGGCTGCTGGTCGGTTGGAATAGCTCGCTTGCAGGCTGATGCCATGGAGGGTTTTTTTCAAACAAATGGTATCTATGTAGAGTTTAAGTATACAAATCAAACGAAATATCAAACTAAGCCTTTTAAACCATAGAAGATCCCATTATTTGTGTCATAGATAGTAGGTAGCTGAGAGACAGATGACCAAACCTTAGTATTTTATTGTTTTGTTTTTAGCACCACGTCATACTACCCGTTCGGGTTATACGCCCAAGTACCAATTGCACTAATGGTTTAGAAATTGGGAAGGTTGATTTTAGATGAAGTGGACCCACATTTGCGTGGAAAGAGAATGGAGAACCATTTAGGGAAAACCACCCCCAGTTCACCTGACCGAGATTGAAACCTCGATCTCCCTGTACTTGATAGTCTAGTTTAGCATGAAACTAGCGCGTTAGCTAACTACGCCATTGAGGTGTGTAAAAAACCTTTGTTAAAGCCATATACAAACAACCTAGAAGACAAAGATGCATGTTTCTTAAAAACTGATCAGGCACAGAAAGATTAAAATCTGTTTTCTTAAAATAAAATATAGTGTGCTTTTTTAAAAAACCATTATGTGCGTGAGCCCAAAAACAATTTGAACTAAACACTAACCAGGGTTGCCACTATTTTCTTATTACCAACTTCCCTGTGTTCCCTGAAAGGGATTCCATTTTTTCCAGGAATCTTCTATTAAATTCCTTGTGTTTTCCCATTACTACCAGTTTTAAAAGTGTGTGGAACCCAGACTAATGCTTCTATTATAAGCATTAATTCGTGACAAAAGTGTTGTTAGTTAATGACCTCTAATGGTCACTTTGCAGTGTAACAAATACCATGGTGATCAAAAATTGTTGTACAAAAAATATTAAAATTTAAGATTCATCTTTGGCGTAGTTTAACCAGACAGTGTAAAAGCATCAATATATATTTATTATAGGCTAATATATGCAGTGAAATCTCTTAATAGCGGACACATTCCAGGATCAAAGAAAATTTTTATTTTTAAGAAGTATGTGTTATTTGGAAAAATAATTCTTAAGGTTTTAAAAATTATATCATTTGAATAATGTTTAATCGATATAAACCAAATGACTAATTAATAAATATTTATGTAGCTTACTGTACATATTACATTATACACAGAACATGGAGAATGATTGGCAAATGAAATTAAATATGAACAGTCTTCTGTACTGAATATGTGTGCCCGAGCACAGACTAAACTATAATTCATTCACGACCTTAGTTTACTTGGATGACAGCTCAAAAAGTTACTATAAATAATCCCTAATACATCCCTACGCCAACAGCTGACATCTGTCACTTTGATAACTGTAACAAAAAAGTTTGGTAATGTATGAATTTGATAGTTAACCACAGTAATTTAGGCTAATAGTATTTATATATTTATTTGGGGTCGGACATAAAGGTTGTTTATCGTTTTATTCCACTTAAAAAAATTACTAATTCACATCACTTTCACAAAAGGTATAACGAACATAGCTTCAAAATGGCGACCGACAAATTTAAACCATGTGATTGAACATGGCGGGAACACCCAGCAGTGGATAAACATATTTTATTTCGGTTAAATATTTTGAAATATGATAATTAATCATAAAATAATTGACTCTATTATATATATATATATAATATATATAAATGACAAGTATTTTCTCTTTTCCAAGTAAATACGATGCCTGTATTAAAAAGTATTAATGTATGCACTATATTACACATCAAAGATAACATTCCAAAATGGAGAATAAGTACTTTTAATTATGTTTAAAATATTGTTTCGGAGTGGGTAAAAAGAAATTATTAAAAGTTATGAAACAGTGTAAGAAAACTTGTTACGTTATTTTAAATGTAAAACATAACATTAAACTAAAAAACTTAACATTTATAACAAAACAGTGATCTTTTACAAGTGTTGGCAACCCAAAATATAAACACATGATTTTTGAACTGTCATCCAGGTAAAAACCTATCATGAATAGACTTTACTGAAACAACCCCCGGTGATGGCTATTAAGAGGCGGACGATACAACCTTGAAGCACCAAGGTATTATTATGTAGGCTATTTTATAAACTTTCACTAGAGAGGGAAAGCAGGACTGCTCACATTTCACGTGAGACAATGGCATTCCTGACATTCTTTTTAGCACCGCGTCTTACTTACTACCTGTTCAGGATATAAGCGTTTGTACTAATTAATTAATGAGTTAGGGACGAGGGAGGTTGAGTTTAGAGGAAGGTTACCAACATTTGTATGGAGGGAGAGTATAAAAAATTTAAGAAAAAACCTTCTCAGTACACCCGACCAGAATTTGAACATCAATCTCCCTGTCATCTATCGGAAGTCTAGTCTATTGCGAGAATGAGTTCCTGACATTCCTGCAGTAATATATGGAAACCCTTGTTTTCAATTGTTCACCACTGTTTGGAGATTTGTATACATTAACACGTGTCTGAGCGCGCTGTGTCTGTTTTTGAGAAAGTTCTGTTATTGGAAGTTGTTTCACCATAAGAGTTCATATTATTTTGCAGAGGAAACTTGTGTCCGCTATAAGGAATTCTCTATTCATAAGTGTTCGTCAAGGGAGATTTCACTGTATATATAATCCAACCACAGCATGGTCTTGTTAATCCAAGCCTGCACTAGTCCAGAGGGCCCATTAATCTGAGCCAACTCCTGGTTTAGTTCTTTCCAACCCTAGTCAAGGTCACAATGGTGTTTTTTTTCTTTATCTTACAGTGACAGCCGGCTGTTGACATTTTGGGCCAGTTTCATAGTCAGATTTAGTACGCCTAAAGTGCGAGTCGATACTAAATACAGGACGACACCTACCTAGACCAAAATGAATGGGCCAGTTTCGCATATGAAACTGGCCCATTCCATTCAATTTCAGGTAGGTGACGTCTTGTATTTAGTAAAGCGCCGCACTTGAGGCGTGCTAAATCTGACTATGAAACTGGCCCTTTGTCTTGTTAGTGCACTAGAGTTTTTTTACATAAATTTATCACACAATGTTGTCAAACAAAAGAAAAAATAGAATGTTAAGCTTAAAACAGAAATGTAAGATTGACTTTATAATAGCACAAACATTAATAAAACTAGCTATGGATTGTTGTGTTGGTAGGTCTACCACTTTTGATGTAAAGAAAAACTCCGCAAAGATACTGTACTGTGTTTCAAGGCCAAATTAATAAAACATATCAGAATTGATTTAGGAATAATATATAAATATATCTATTTTATTAAATAATGTTTTTGTACATTGTTTTTTTCCATCCCTTGATAATCAAACCCCTTGACAATTTTAGGTTCAGATTTTGCAAGACCATGCTAACAATTAATGTATTATCAACCTTCTATTCAATCAATAACATTAAAACTAGACTGGAAAGTACAAAGCATTTCAAAACAGCCAGCTTAGTCTTAACAAACATAACATAAATTAAAGTGTATTTGTCAGCATAGGCATGCGCAAACATAATGTTTGGACGGGATCGGACATAATATTGGGTCTTTTTTTTATCCACAAATGAACTTGACAGTCCTAATATGGGATTTATATTATATTTTTGAAGAAATATCACACTAGCAGTTAATGGTCCCATATCCCAGACCTGTGCACACACCTATGTTTGGAAGAAAACATAAGCTTAAGGTGGGGAAGTAGGAGATGTGAAAAAAGGCCAGTGCTTTGCAGGTTTTATAACAAAAACCTTTTTTTGGACAAAATAAATCAAATATTGCTCCAGTAGAAACAAAGAGTTTAATTTTCTTCACATATCTACCGTTGTTGAATATCTGTCATGACTCATGAGCATAGCGGCATTAGATCGGTAACTTTTTAAATAAAGAGAAAAAGGTGTCATTAAATTCCAGGACACCCTTGACAGATATTCAAGAACTGTTGAGGTTAGCATGTGAAGAAAATTAAACTCTTATGTTTGTACTAAAGCAATAGTTGATTTCTTTTGACCAAAAAAAAAATTTTTTCTATAAAAACTGTAAAAACACTTAACTTTTATCGCGTTCCCTACTTCCCCACCTTAAATCAAGCTGGCTTTCTCTCCACATGTATTACATGCATACCTTGAGAAATTACAGCAGTGATTGTAGGTGTTGGTTTGACTTTCATTTTAAATACAGCTTTAAAAAAAAAGACTCGATATGAACTACCAAAATAAAATGGACACATATCTACCTGTGGTATTTGAATTTTATACAGGCCATCGTTCATCCAGGGTTCTCTTACGCTGGACACGCTCTCGAAATAACCCTACAAAAAATTGCTTTTAACATAACACCTAGTTTGATTGCAATATTTGGAGAATGTAATTCAAGTTCCTTACAATATTAATTTCTTAAAAATTGCCATTTATGAGACTTACCCAAATTCAAATGAGTTAAAAATTGTCTTACCATAAAAATAAAATGTGAATTTTTAAGTGGGAAAGTTATTTAAGTACTAGATGTAACTAAAAATCCTACTATTTAGAAAACATAATTTATAAGTAGGGATGGGAAACTCAAATTCTCGAACCCATCAAATATTTATTTTCGTGGATTTTCAGGATTTTCGTGAGGGGTGGGCAGGATTTTTGTGAGGGTGGAGGGGTGGGCGCTCTCACGAGACCATGCTGAGAGGTTCCCCCTCAAGAAATTCTGACGAAAAAATCTTTCAAAACTTGGGAGCAATTTAAAATCCAAGCAAAAAATTTAAATATAAAAGAAACCATACAAGTTAACCGTTTATTTATGTTTTTGGTTCATTTTTGTTGATTAAATTATGTGTTAAAAATTTTAAAGCGATTATTGACAGTGCTTGACAGGCAAAGCAACTAGCTAGTTAAATAATATGTGACAATACAGCTAGTAGTGATTATAACATAAATTTAATTGGTTTAATTTTTAATTGTTATTGTTAATACTGATTTTTTGAAAAATCTTGAAAGGGGGCCCACGCCTCTTGCCCTCTGGGTCCGTCGCTGGGATTATCCCCAACACAATTATAAGACAAACTTAACAACCAGTCCATTTATTTAAATGAATGTCTAAATATTATAGGGAATGCAATTAAAAGGTTTTTAAAACAAATAAAAATTAACATTTATTTACTAGTTCTATTTTATTTTTTTTTTATTATTATTTTTCTGAGATTCAAAGGTAAAATGAGGATGTGTACTAGTGACTCATCTCTATTTATAACAGAGCTGTGGAGTCTGAGTCAATTTTGGGTTAAGTCAGAGCTGGAGTTGGTAAAAATGTAACAAAATAAAAACCACATGAATATTAGATCTTTGACCATACCTGAATTTGAATCAAAATCTCTTAGGAGTGTTCTAGAGCACATTGACCCGACAATCATGCTTCACAGTCGTGGCCCACAGTAATTATTAAATAAAACTTTGTCACTCAGATTAATGGGAACTGTTTCTTGTAAAGTTTCTCATAGTTATGCAAATACTTTAATGTAATGAAAGTCCAAAACATTAATCAAAAGTGTGTTTTGAAACTGTTTATCAAATGTTTCTAATAAAGAAGATAGGACAAAGGAAGAAGATTACTGTGTATTGGATTCTACCTACATTTTTTAATCTTTATCTAGGTGGCTTTTTTAACCCACTTTTCACTCATTAGTTTAGCTTTACTTTTTTTTTTCAATTTACTTATATTATATTTTAGCTTTTGACCTATTGTTAAATAATTTTAAATTTATTATTTCTAACTGATTAAAAAATATTCAAATATATTATTTTCTTAAAATGTGTAAGCTGACAAACTACTTGTTTTATTTTATTTTATTATTTTTTAATATTAATGTAGCGAAGGTACTGGAAAGAGGGATAGAAATAAATAAAATAAATGAACACAACATGTTTTTACAGTGAAAAGCTAAACACAGTTTACACTTTGCTGCCTCTGACAAAGCGGTATTAGCTACCTCTTGAAGAAAATTGATCGTTATTGTCCAATTCCTTGACTGTAAGAGGGGGCCATTACTTCTTTGACCAGTGGCAGCAATGTAAAGTGATAAATCTGTTCTTCTCTTCATTGTAAAGACAAATAGTGTTTGTTCCTTTTATTTGTTTTTATCCCTCTTTCTTGTACATTCTTCTTGTTATATTTAAAATGTACATCAAAAAATTAACTAATTGTTATTTACACTGATGTGGACTTATTGAAATTTGTTTCTATAGTAAATGAGATTTTTTTTTCTTTTGCTTTATTACTACTTTATTAAAACTTATTTAATCAAGTGTTATAAGCATAAAAAAGTAATTTATTTTACAAATGCTAGTGATAAGTTTAGGTATTGTGCCTCTTCCGTATGTTCTACTCAATAAATGGCTATATTTCTATTTCAAACCAAATTTACTCAAAATTCCAACACCACTCAAAACACTACTGTATTTCTTAGTTTATTTCTTACTTCTAGACAAAATATATATTAAATAAAGAGAATTCAGCATATCATATCATTAAATAAAGATGATAGAATCGTAGAAATATGAAGCACAAACAAAAGTAAAATCACTAAATTATCATTGATTTACGACAGTTCTTACAAAGAAGCAGGCAGTAAAATAGAATCTAAATTTTTCATGCTATTTATTTAGAGCGCTCTAAGACTCATGTAATGGACAATTAACATACAGCAAAGGAATCTTTATTAGATATCACACAAATAATTATGTTTTTTTATATACTTGTTCATGCATTACAAATATACATGATATATTAACTATGCTAATGGAATAGGAATGAGGAAGGTAATATTTAAAGGAAATGTACTTTCATTTGTGTGAAGAGAGTGGGAAAACCATTTAGGAAAAAACTTTATACATCCGAATAGGTTGACATTAGTGATTTCCAGCCAACGTTTGCAATAAAGAACCTTCCGCTAGTCTGACACCTTAGATCGGTTGGTAGTGTGTCTGCCTACTGAGTAAAGGGTCCCAGATTCATTCCCGGCATGGCTGAAAAATTTATTGTTGATGAAGATATGGGTTTGCCCTTTCAAATTGATAAATTAATGGCTGGGGACTAGATGTTGTGCCTGTCCTAGTCTTAACCCTCTGTTGGTCGAGCCTCTTCTCTTAACGCCGTTGGTCGAGGGTGAGCGCCGTGCTCACCGTCAATCTGTGAACGCCTATACTTGTTATATTCATATAATTTCAGAATTCTTGTATCCTTTTTACTTACGTTTTGTACTTTTTTGATCGAGATGTTTTCATTTACAATCTTTTATTAAAAAATTAACGATCACAAAAAAAATTACAAAGGAAAATATCAAAAAAACTCACTTATTGTAGAAAATCACAAACTTGGTAAATAATTATCATCTTATACAAAATTATTTAAGGTATTACACTTTAAAGTTCAGTACTAGCTTTTTAGAACATATTAAACTATTCTACTTAGAATAAATTATAAAATTCTAATTCAAGGAGAAACTAAATTTAACTAAAAAAGAATCAAATATTGAAACTTATTGATTATGATAAAAGTGTTTATGAATCCTAATAGTTTTTCAACGTGAAGCACTGAGCTTTGTTTACTCTAATTTCTAGTCACTTTTCTCAGAGTGTACGTCTGCATTTCCATGGCAGTTCTGGCAAATAGTGATTTTCTCGCTCGCCAACTGGCAATTAACACATCTAGATGTCGGTCTTACGATTCTCTTTTTTGGACACTAGCCACACTTGTCCTACTTGGGGTAGTGGTTCTCGTTCATTTTGTGGTAAGTGAAGATGCTGGTGAATTCTCATTTGAAGATCTGTGTGAATACCAATGGTTGAAGCTCTTCTAGTCATGTGATTGTTGACTAGATCTAAGCCTAAAGTTTTCAGGAACTTCCTTCAAGAAATATTTTCTCCCGTGTTGCTTCGGAAAATGATTTGGGCGTTGATTGCACCGACATCAAGCAAAGTGAAAAATATTCGAAGAGGCCATCTGTAACAGACCCTTGCCACAGTATATTGGCTTTTAACTTATTTACTATGTCTACACCACCGTTTTTATGGTTGTAGAAGGTAATAATAGCACTTGGTTTCCTCAAGTCACCTGTAGTTTCATCGATGTTATCGGAATTTATGCATCGCTGAAATGAAATATTAAATTTCTGTACCTCTTTGATACATAAGACATAATAAAGCATCTTCACTAAAAGCAAACCAATTTGAATTTTCTAGTCTTCTTCGAGAGTTCACAACTTCAGGTGGAATTCTTCTTTATTTTTTTTTATTTTGCCCACCACAATTAGATTTTGTTGTCTAACAAGTTCTTCCAAGACCGACCGAAGTGAACCAGTTAGATAATGTTATGTTACGTCCACTGAATCTAATTGGTTCTATCAACCTTTTTACAACACTAGTTGGTTTATTATTAAGAGACAAATGGACCATGAGGTTGAAAACCAACATATACCTCCATTTTCAATGTGTAAAAATCTGCGAATCTACCAATGAAAATATCTTTAGCCCATATTTTACCGACTTTTTAGGCATGTACTGCCTAAAACTACATCTCCCACAAAATGACTCCAACATCTCATCAAATGTGACATATTCTCCAAATGAATAATAGTCTTAACAGCGCTGAACAAAACTCTCGAATAATTCCCTGATAGGAGCTAATTTATCGATGGCTTTTCTTGCTGTTCTTGTTTCCGCGTTATCAAAACGAAGAGCCCTTAGCAACAAATAAAATCTTCTGTACAACATCAAAAGACAAAAAATGTCAGGGGTTGTCGGATCATTCGCGCATAAATCTTTTACAATACGATGAGATGATTTCATTTTTCCAGCCAAGTATAACATACCCATTAGAGCCTTAATTTCGTCAATGTTGCTGTCCACAACATCACTTTCTCGCGTATAGTTAGTTCTTACTTTACGTAAACGATCATTTGTGTAACACACTATGTCTTCTAACACATTATCTGGAAAAAAAACCCACCAAGATTCATAAAAAGTTTTAGTAGTCTTAACTCCAGGAGTATGTATGACTATGTTTATTTGTCTCCAGCAGCTGCTGGGAGGAGGGGGATGAACGTTCCACAAAGTGACATTATCACACCCAGCATAATGTGGCTCGGAACTTTCGGATTGATCTTGACCTATTTCATTCCCAGACACTTTTAGAATTACTGTCGTGTTCACTGTTGGCTGGTTGCTCTACGTCTGAATTTTCGGAGTCATCTTCATAAAATGAAATATTGAGGTCTTCGTCCGCGTCATCTAACAGCCAATGATTAATTTGACCTTCCTGATCCATTTTCAATAAAAAAAAATCACCGTAAATAATAAAAAATAAAAATATACTATTGTAAGATTTTAAGATTAAATAATAACACTATCGGTTGAGGGTGATCACCACACTCACTAATTCGACAACATTCACATAACGACAGTATGACACAGACTGAAGGTCTCGTGTCATATTTTCTTAACCATGCCCCCACTCTAAATATTCCAACGGGTAGCTATACTGGGATTCATTGTTCCTACGCTGTTTCATCGCAAATGCCAGAGAAATAAAAAAAAATAGTGAGCGCTGTGCTCACCCCTCAACCAACAAAGGGTTAAGTTAGATTATAAGTATGAAGCTACGACAGGCCTAGCCAGCCAGTATTGGAAAAATATATGGCTCAAATAAAAAACTGACCCAGGAGTGAGGAAGAAATGAGAGGGAAGTTGGGGAAGGAAGGGGGCAAGCATAGGCTTTTTAAAATAGTGTCAGAAGCCTTGTCTGGGGTAGAGATGTGGCGTAGAAGTGCAAAGGAGTGAAGTACAGGGTGTGCGTGCTATGTCCCAATATTGCAGTATGCGTCAGAAACCCGGGTAATAAAGGAAAGAGATAAGAGCAGGATACAGGCTAGGAGTGACAAGAATGGACAGGGTGAGGAATGAAAGGATGAGAGAGGGAGAGAGTAGAAAGACCTACTACAGGATAGGATAGAGATGGCGAGATTGAGTTGGTATGGACATGTGAAGAGGATGGAAGAAGGGAGGAGTTTGAGCAAGAGGAAGACCCAGGTACAGGTGGCTGAAGTGAGTGCAGAGGAGTGTGGAGAGGAGTGGATTGGGCCGGTGTGGAGGAAGAAAAGTGGTGGGAGGACAGAAGTAAATGAAGAGGCCTATGTTCAAGATAAACCTTGAAAATGTGGAGGAGGAGGTTGAATAATCTCAACAGTATTTGAAATCTCTCATGGTCATAGGGACATTTTAACAGAAGCTTTTTAAATCATTGAAGAAAGTCCTAGTCAAAAATCCGTGACGACCATGACAGATATGCAAAAACTGTTGAGATCATTACTTATAAAAATTAGAATAGATTTTTTACTGCAGCAATATGTTATTTATTTTGGCCAAAAGAGATTTTTGTTATAAAAAATATAAAGATACTTGCATTTCTTTGAAAAAAACTAAACACAATTTCATGCAATTGAAAGTATTAATAAAACACACACCAAAAAAAAACTACTTAAAAACAAGTTACATTTAAACACTTTTTTTTTAATTCTGAAATAGGTAATTTCATATTCTACGTCACTACAAACTGGAAAAACAGTGCAGCCTGAATTAACTAAACAAGTATATTATTTGTTTATGACAAGTAAATCTAACCTCTTCAAAAACATCTACTTTAAGAGAGGTTAGTAAGTTGTGCAACCCTAAAAGGTTTGAAATAGTATACTTTGAAGAAAACACATAAGTGGTAACATTTTACAGTTCCTGGGAAGGTATTAATAGAGATTGTGCTAATATATGCTATGTGTGATTGTTCTCTTTAGCTTTTAGTTTGTATTGAGACTAAGGCTAGGCTAAGCTAAGCTTTGAAAATCTAAAATAAATTCAAAATTTCAAATCCAAATATAGCTTAGATCAATCAACAAACCAATATGCTGATTCTACTTCATTGATGAGATAAAGTCTGTTCATCGTAGGAATTGTTTTCTGAAAGGCCTTTTTCCCTACCAGAAAGCTACTATATAGTAGGATTTTGGTAAGAAAAAAGACCTTTCAGAGAGTAATTCCTACCGTCAATGGCGTATAGTTATGAAAGGACAGCTGGCCAAGAATATCTAGCTCTATTTTTAAATGACCTCAACTCCTTTTTAGATTTGAACTCTACCTCTTATCAATTCAATTACATTTATTGATATGGACATAAGGTTATTAGATAGCCACATCAAAACTTTGGCACATCTAAAACCCACTAATAGGCAGCAATATCTACATGTCGATAGTTGCCACCCAAGCATATTCCATACAGTCTTACCATGCGCGGTCACCACACATCTCCTTCGATCAAGAAAGTCTTCAAAATCACCTTGAAAATCGTGAAGAAACTTTTACAGAAAGAGGAGACCCTAAAAGTTTCGTTACTAACCTATTTCGGCTAGCTGAAATTCTACAATCATCCAAACCTGAAAAACCAGACACTATACCTCTAGTGAATAAGTACTACCCAGCCAGTAGAGCCAATAACATTCTCAAGAAACCACCAATAATTGTGTATAAGTAGCCTCCATCACTCAGAAATCTTCTGGTACACCCTAAAAGTCAAAACTGAGAGCTACACAGCTTTCATCCAACCACAACCAGACACTCAGCTTTCAAAAACATACCAAATACATCATCCAGCGGCTACTTTTTCTAGCAACATAACCAACTCCATCCATCCTGTCAAAGGCAATCACACCTGTGAGTCCAGCAACCTAATTTATTAACTAGAGTGCCAACAATATATTGGCCTCACCATTGAAACTCTCCGTACACGTTGGAACAAACAACGCCATGACACCAAAATTTGGAACCCTGAAAAACCAATTTCAGCCCATTCCTAAACACATAACGTCTACTTTGAAGACTGCCACACTGTCAAAGTTTTAAAATCATTTAAGAGAACACAATTTAATATGTCTTAACTAAGAAGAAGGGAACTGGTACATCAATGGATCACTAAGTCTAGAAAACCACTCAACCTAAATATTAATTAACTAGGCCTGATTTCAACACCAGCACCACCCGCTATCCACAGAATAATCAATGAACCTTCAGATAATTTCAAATCCACCAGAGAAGTTCTCATACTGCACAGCCAAGTTGGTATCACTGGAGCTAGCTTCCTGTTTACCTCCACCACCACCACCACCACCACTATTTACTGAGGAAGATTCAATAAGCGCATCGAAATAATGAGATGTGTGTAAATATATATTAGTGTTTTTAATTTTACTTGTGCTTTATTTTTTCTACATTTCTATAATTTTATTTATTTTATATTTTGCTTAATGCACTTTATTTCATTCATATTTATAAGCACTTCAGTATTTCGATGCTTTCGTTACATCTTCCTCAGGAAGTAAATCACAGAATGTATTGATTTTTTTAATTAAAAAAGAGTATTTCCAAAATTAACCCTTTAGTTATAATTTTTTATAATAATATTAATTACACCCAGCTCAGTGGTGTAGTTAGCTAGCCCACTGATATGGTGTTGAGCTAGACTGCAGCTAGACGAGGAGATCAAGGTTCTAATATCGGTTGAGTGAACTGGGGGTGGTTTTTCCTAAATGGTTTTCCACTGGCACTCCCCGCAAATGCGGGTTCACTCCCTCTAAATTCAACCTTCTCAAATCCTAACCCATTAGCGTAATTAGTATTAAGAGTATAACCTGAACGGGTAGTAAGACGCAGTGCTAACCTAATGAATGAATTAATTAGAATGATAGAATAGAAGGTGACCTGGCAGTCTAGGGGCAAGGTGTCAGACTTCTGTGCTGGGGATCCGGGGTTCAATCCTCGGTGTCAGCACAGATTTATCTGATTGCCAAATCCTTCCTTCCCCTCTGACAAGACGTGTATTAATCAAAACTTGTGAATGTGTGGAATGGCAAGCCTCCACTGTGGTTCAGATCCCACGTTAAATTGTAGGTCCTCCATTTCATCTCACAATCACCCTAACATTACACATTAGCATAAGTGTGCATAACCCAAACGGGTAGTAAGACGCGGTGCTAATAATAATAATAAAATAGTAGGAAAATAAGAAAGCACAAATAAAAGTAAACACACTAACAGATATCTATATAATTCAATATTTTGATACTATTAAAGCATCTTCTTCAGTAAGTAATAGTAGTAGTACTAGCAGTAGTAATAGTAAGACTAAACAGGATGTTGTCTTCAGTGATGCCACCATCACTAAAGAGTGTGCTATTGGTCAATTATTGTTTGTTAAATTTAAGATTGATACTAGATTTTACTTGTTATAAAGAGTAGGGCTGGGCCGATGCCGATTATTAATCCGATCATCGGCCGATTATCGCATAACCGGCGATTCCGATGATAGGTGTTTGAATCTCCGATTATTTATGCCGATTATTCAAAATGTGTGGGTATATTTTAAGTCCTAAAAAAATAATATTTTATCTCTGCTCTCTCGTATGTGATCTTGGAATAATAAGCTTGTTCTTAGCGACTTAGGTCTGAAATAAACAGCACATCTAACATTCCAAACAAAATATATCAAAATAAATATATTTACCATAGGTCTTTTTCCAATTTATGCACGTTATTAGAAATAAAAATACTCACAAGTAACAAATCTAATAATCATAAAATAAAATATTAGCAGATTGGTGTTGTTTTATTTAGATTTGTTAAAGATGCCCAAAAAATGAAACATCGGATGTAATAATCTCGCACATACGCACATTTTGTTTTAAATGGAAACAGTTTTTAAAATTATTAAAATTGAAAACAAAAATAATCGGCATCGGTGATCGGCCTAATCGGCAACAAATGATCGGCATCGGACTAATCGGCAAAATAGCTGATCGGCCCAGCTCTAATAAAGAGAATGTTTTTTTTTAATTAGAGAATAGGACTTTTAAAGGGTTACAATTTTTGTTTAAAGTATATTTATATGTATTTAGTAAAATCATATTGACTTGGAGTTTGGTGCTATTCTGTGTTACAACAGGTGTAGAAGTAAACAAATTGTATCCTTAAATGAAACATTCTCTACTAAACAATAAATCAAATTAAGTCAATGCAACTATAAAGTTATGATATAGAAATCTTGGAAAAATTACTGTACCAATTTAAATTTTGATATTTGATATTTATTTTCTCTTATGGATTTTCAATTTGTTTATCAAGTTAAATTTGTTGTAAATTAAAATTTATAGAGATGACATAAAAATAAAACATGCAATTATAAGATAGCCTTACCGAATTCCTTAATTTTGTATGAGTTTTGATGTGTTTGGATAAGTGATCGCTTCTCATAAACTTTTTACTACATTCAGGACACTGAAACCTTTTCTCTCCTGTATGTGTTCTTCTGTGCCTCTGAAAATAACAAATGTACTATTATGATTTGAGATGGATTAGCATTAAATTATAATGATTACGATATGATTTATTGTTATTCCTCATTAGCAAAGAAAGGACACATCTGGGTATTGCTGGAGTTCAAGTTCTTTTAGATAAAACATTATAAAACAAAGGGTACTTTTATGCTGAGGCCTCAATAAGTCTCAAATGGGACTCTATACTAAATATAAGACGACATATACCTAAACTCAAATATGGGAAATTGGCCCATTCCATTCTGGTCTATGTAGGTATTGTTTTGTATTTAATACAGCGCCGCGCTTGAGTCTTACTAAGTCTGATTATGAAACTGTAGTATGGGTAGTAAGGTTCAACAGTGGGCAGGGAGAGCGACCTTAAAGGGACCAATCACAGCGCAAGTTTTGGGGTGACCGGCAATGGCCGATGCTCAAAAGAGAAACAAGTTTATCATCACTGCGGCAAGGATAGCAGCAAGGTGAGCAGCGCTGCTACTGGATAAATGCTTTAATAAAGTTAACTAGTTTTGTTCTGTCACCATCAGACATCCATGTGCACAGCTCAGCAATGTGCCAACAGCGAGGCTGCAGGAAGAACATACCCTAAGAACCTGTCTGTGGCAGTGAAAGCTCCTATTTAATAAAAATAGATGTGTTTTTTATTTCAAATTTAGAATCAAGATTGTATTAAGAAGTTCTGATATTGCTTATTGGTGGTTTAGCCTAATATAATAAATAGGACAAGCTTAACAACCCCACCCCAGACCATTAATTTAATGCTTAACTTTATGTATAAATGTTATAATGAATACATTAAACATTCCACACAAATGTGGGTGCATTCCCTTTAAACTTACATATCTCTTTCATCTCGAGACAACAAATGTAAAATGTTTGGATAGCCCCCGGGAGGGAAGTAAGACTTGGTGCATGAAAAAAATAAACTAACTTTGTGGCTAAATAGTAAATAAGGAACGGAAGATTAAAAAAGTTAAATTAAATGTATATTCACCTGTAACTCATCAGATCTAGTAAACCTTTTCCCGCAGAAGAGCCAACTACAGATGAAAGGTCTCTCTCCGGTGTGCCACCTGAGGTGAGCCCGAAGGTGTGAGGTTTTACCATACACCTTGTTACAGCCGGGTATGTGGCAAATGTGCTGCCTTTTGCGGTCCCCATTCCTACGACAACAGCAACAACACTTTGATAGACTCAAACTTCCCTTTAACTTCTACACAGTTTTCACATTCATTAAGAGCCTGTCTCACACCACAGAGAGTACCCAACTTAGGTAGATTATACCGCTAAAACCAAATGTATCAAATCGTAGTTTTCTGTACTATATCTTTTAGAGCTGGGCCGATCATCTATTTTGCCGATTAGTCCGATGCCGATCATTTGTTGCCGATTAGGCCGATCACCGATGCCGATTATTTTTATTTTCAATTTTAATAATTTTAAAAACAGTTTCCATTTAAAACATAATGTGTGCATGTGTGAGATTATTACGTCCGATGTTTCATTTTTTGGGCATCTTTAACAAATCGAAATAAAACAACACCAATCTACTAATATTTTATTTTATGATTATTAGATTTGTTACTTGTGAGTATTTTTATTTCTAATAACGTGCATAAATTGGAAAAAGACCTATGGTAAATATATTTATTTTGATATATTTTGTTTGGAATGTTGGATGTGCTGTTTATTTCAAACCTAAGTCGCTAAGAACAAGCTAATTATTCAAAGATCACATACGATAGAGCAGAGATAAAATATTATTTTTTTAGGACTTAAAATATACCCACACATTTTGAATAATCGGCATAAATAATCGGAGATTCGAACACCGATCATCGGAATCACCGGTTATGCGATAATCGGCCGATGATCGGATTAATAATCGGCATCGGCCCAGCCCTAATATCTTTAAAGAAAGTGGAAATGGAACTAGTGAAACCATTCTACCATATTTTAATAAATTATAATAAAATTATTATTAATTCTAAATTCAAAAAGTATTAAACTGATTCAAATTTCACTGTTGTCTAATGAAGGATAAATAAAACACTCTATTACATTTTCTGGTTTGAGCATAACCTTGTATCTAACTTCCCGGTTAATCGGCTTAGTGTTCGGGTTTGAGAATTCTACTTAAAAACTACACTCGCTGCCGTGAATGGTTAACATAACTCAAACTACATGATGTTTAGTCTGTTCAGTACCTCTCGCCGTCGATACAGTTTGGACAGCAGCACGCCACCCTGCGCACTCTTGCCTTGGCCGGCGAGTCGCCCGAGTCGCTGTTGGTCGTCGAGTTCATGGACCCCGAAATATTCTGTGTCTGAGACTGCCCATTATTGACCTGGTTACTCGTCGTTATCACCTGCCATTTCAGTGGTTCATTAGGATCCTGTTGATAGGATCGGTAATAATCACAGGGATTTCTCTTTACTTAAGATATGAAATAATCTCTAAATTATTTTTTTATGTGTCTAGAAAACATTTTAATATTTCACTAGTTACTATAGTAAGTGTTCAGTATAGAGAATTTTGTGAGGAGAAAAAAATATATATATATTCTTACAAGAGAGAACGAAAAAACGAATAGTTGTGTAGTTGAATGAAAATATCTTAAAACAGTGACGACACACTGTAGTGTAAGTAATAGAGAAGGAAGCCAACCCAGGTTGGGCCTTGATATGAAACAAATAAACTTTTCTCTTCATTTCTTGATGCACTCTTCGTAAGACAATTTCTAAATTTCCTATCTTTCTTTAGCCTATATGAAAAAAGAATATTGCCGAAAATTTAAAACATCGTCTTTGTGGGAGACATACAGAAAGAAATAAAAGTGTGTTTTTTTTTCTATTTATTGTCTGAGCCTATATGGTCTAATGCAGGCAAGTCCAACCCACCGCCCGCTCGTGGCTTTCGAGTACTTTCTGTGCGGCCAGCTTAAATTTAAATAATTCAAATTGCAGAAATAAACAACAAATTAGGCTCCTGTAGCTGACATAAATGTTCAATAACTTCCATGTAGTTTCCAGAATCGTAAGTATAATGTTACTTGTGTAATGTATGTGAGTATGGATGGAATGGTGTGGGTGTAAGTATGGTGTGTATATGTATGTGCATATGTACTATATTTGGACAGAAGGTATTATAAATCTCATGCCAATTCTCCAAGAACTTATGCAACCCTAAGTTAGGGAAAGGTTGAACATGCCTGGTCTAATGAGACACTCTCGCATTAGACTTGACTATCAGTGACTAAGAAATCAAGATTTGAATCGAGGTTGGGTGTTGTGAGACAGGTTTTTCCTTCATGTTTTCCCACTCTCCCTCCACACATATGTCAGCACATTTCCTCTAAAATTACTAACTTCTTACTAAACCCCAATAATGTAAATATGTGGCTAGTAAAACATGGTGCACAAAAAAAAAAAATGATGTTTCTAAATGAGTGTTTATTCGTTGTGTATGTTGTGATGCTGGCGCATGTACCTGCTGTAAGTGCTGACCCGTGGCGATGATCTGAGCTCCAGGAGGCATGGTGGTGATAGTGGGTGTTCCTGATGACTGAGAAACTGAAGTTCCTGATGGAGACAGACCCAGTTGGACTTGGGTGCCTATCGATAAGGCGCTGGCCGGTATCAGCTGAACGTTACCCAGACCGGGGATATTCTGGACTGGAATGGTCTGGAGGTTTGTCAGGTTGGGAAGCTTTAAAAAAAAAAGTTGAAGGGTCTAAGAATTTTGACGTAATGAGGGTATACTGAGATAGTATCATAGTCAAGCACACTTTCTTTTAACTCAGGGTTGAATCAAGTGCTATACCCACCAAAGCCACAAATTTTGGAAATTAATTTGTTTAACAACTGAGGTATCCGGTTCGATCCCTGGTACTTTCAGAATTTTTTTGTGAAGCCGTGGGTCGGGAACGAGGTCAAACTCAACCTCGTGAGACCAAATGAAGAGCTACTTGAATAAATAAGTAGCAGCTCTGGTCTAAAAAAACTGGAATTAATGACCGAAGGGCTCGCTGTGCTGGCCACATGACACCCTTTATCTGCAAATGTTAGCATTATCATTGCTAATGGCGGCGGCTGCTCGGTCAGTATAACTCACTTGCGAGCTCACATCATGGAGTTTTTTTATATAAAATATTCTATAATGGAAATGTTTTGAATCAAATATTTTATGATTAATTTTTTCAAAATAAAATGTAAGTAAAGACTATATTGTTAATTATCTTTTAACTATAGATATTAAGTTTCCATTCTAAGTTTAACTATTCAAAAGTTTGACTTTAAGATTTGAATTTTACAAATTAAATTCAGTCGAATGTGAATCTAGAATTTTTTTTATTTCAAATTTTTAATAAAATTTTAATCTTTCAAATATATAGATTCTATAATAATGGAAATTAATAAAAATAAATAAAAAATAAAATATGCTATTAAGTGTAAATTTAATTAAGAAAGCCCACCTATGGAAAGAGGAAAATGTGGGAATAATCCAATGGACAACGGCGGACATCTTCTTCTTCCCACACATTACCTTTTTCTCTAGGTGGGCTTTCCTTATTAAATTTGCACTTAATAATTTATTTTTTATTTATTTGTATCAATTTCCAGGATTAAATAATCATTTAGCCACTGAGCCTCCTCATAGTTAAACAAATAAAGATTAATAATTTTGAATCAAATACAAATATCAGCTAGTTCTGATTCGTAATCAAAATTTCAAAGCTTCGCACAAGCTTCTCGACACTGCCGTGATTCTTACCATATTTTGAGAGGTGGTCAGACATTGTTTGAAGGACAACATCCATATAGTTATGAGTTTATGACCATGGTTTGAGGCCTAGCTACCTGTATGATGTTGCCGCCGGTGCGCATAGTGGTAGCCTGGCCAAGGTTGGTCAAACTGTTGGCGGGAATGACTATTTGTTGCCCTTGGGCGTTGGTCAGGGTCAGTTGTTGGGACTGACCCAGTATGACACTCTGACCCGCTGACCCTGGCCCTGTATCGACACATGGTGGGGGCCAGACGAGTCTGAATTGCCCCCGCTGCCCACCAGGGTTGGGGCTGCCACCGTCTGTATGAGAGAAAAAACAGTTCTTTCATTGTTGTATTTTTGTTTGATTTGTTGTTGGGTTTTTTTTCTGATCAGGAGATTCAACATACAATAGTAAAATTTAAAAATATAACAGCTGTGCGAGTACTAAAAATTCGAGTTTTAGTAGCTCTGTCAAAACTCAGCTAGAAGATTTTTTACAAAAACTCGAAAAATTTGAGTACTCAAAATTTTCAATCCTTTTCTCAAAAACTACTAGTTTGTTTAGTTTTATTCAATTTTTTAGATTAATTTTATAGCAAATAAGTCCCTCGATTTTTTTTTGTCCAGTTAAAAAAATGTACAATTATATTAGATGTATTTAGAAATTTGAATTTGTGCGACTATAGATTTTTTCAACCAAAAAAAATCTCTTTAAGGAAAACCTCTTTTCACTTTTTGAGGTATTTTGTTATACATATTTGAAAGAATGCACAGGAAAGGTGGATAGAAAACATATAAAAGGGAATTAAAACAATATGGCTTTTACAAAAAAAGAACAAAGAACACAGTTCACACTTGGATGGTAACGATCAATTTTCTTTTAGAGGCAGCTATTACCTCTTTGTCCAGTGGCAGCAATTTAATGTGTGAACAGTGTTGTTCTTTTCATTGTAAAAGTCATATTGTGCTCGTTCCTTTTTCTACGTTTTCCATCCACCTTTCCTGTATTTTCTTCAATAAAAAAATACCTCGACGAGCGAAAAAAGAGGTTTTCCTTAGAGAGAGAGATATTTTACAATATTCTGAAATTAATATTTGGTTCAGACTCTGTGCCATTCACAAACATAAGTGAAAAAAATATATGAATGATGATTCAATTTTGTACCGTCTGTTGCACTAATTTGAAATCCCTCGATTCATTTCCTGTGTCCAAGTAAAATGTTTTCAGCATATATTTGAAGTGAAGCTAGTTCAGAAGTAATATACTTATCCAGCGAAGCTCACAAGAGGGAAAGGATCATTAGTTACAGATATAAGCCATATCAAGTACCGTATTTCTTTGATTCTAAGACGCACATTTTTTCCCTTTGAACCATTTCTAAAAACCGGGAGGTTTTATAATCACTGGTGTCCTTGAATCGCAATTTTTTTCGACAAATGCTCAGAAGACTCAGAAGACGATATATGGGATAGTGAAGATAAAGATAGCTCAGAATCATACTGATACTAATTCAGAAGGGAGTGAGAATAATATAGCTACTGATAAAAAAAAAGATACTAATGTTGTTAGTAAACTTAATTCTATATAAAAATCTTTCTTATATATAGAATATTTTTAACTTTTTATTTATTTTTCTAGAATCAAGCTTTTTCTGTTGGTGGTACTAAAAAACTAAGGTGCGTCTTACAATCGATGGAGTCTTAGAATCGAAGAAATACGGTATCATATTCGTAAATTTTTAATAATGACACCTGGACAAAGAAATTGAGTTCAGGTTTCATTCTCGTGTTCAGGTGTCATTTTTCAAAATTTACAAATATAAAGTTATTTTGCTTACTCTCAGGAATCAAAGCAAGGGTCTCCCAGACATGTGGTATTAGACCATTAAGAAATGTATGGTGGACCCCTTAAGGGGCTGACTCTATTACCTGCACAGTGACACTCGGAGTGGACACAGTGGAAGTGCTCCATGTCGAGGATGTAGCTGTACCGGAACTAGCTGCAGCGGCAGCAGCTTGCGCTAACAGGTTTTGATTGGCTTGTGCCTGCGCTTGAGCCTGGGCCTGTGCTTGAGCCTGAGCTTGAGCTTGAGCCTGGGCTTGCGCCTGGGCTTGTGCCTGTGCCTGTGAGCTTGGGCTTGGGCTTGGGCTTGTGCTTGACGGCCTGTGCTTGTGCTTGGGCCTGTACCTGCGCCTGCACCTAAAACAAAACAAAATATTGTACTACCTCGCTTGCTATTTGTGTGCGGTATCCACAGCTTAAGGAGACATGATGAGGAGGGTGTATATTAAGGAAATGCAACATCATTCACCTCAAGAGAAGGTGCATCAAACCCCGATATGAACCTCGGCGTTCAATTCGAGCACACCAACGCTGAGCTTACTGCCAACTATTAGAATGTCGGTGATCTCTAATAGAGGCGAACATAACATACCTGAGCTTGTGCCTGAGCCTGTGCTTGAGCCTGAGCCTGGGCCAAGTTCCCCAGTTGAGCGACAGAGGCCAATTGCACTTGCTGTATCTGACCGGACGGCGTCAGAATTTGAGCAACCTGCAAACACAGCACAGAGGGATTGGTTACGATTATTATTACATTTATTTTGATATACAAAGTTTTAAATTGGATATGAAGTATGTAGGGAATAGACCCAAGGGAGACCAAGGAAGAGAGGGTAGGAAGATAGCAGCAAGTGTGCAAGTGAGAGGAGCAGAGGGAAGAAGTGTAGGAGGAAGAATGGTGGAAGGACAGAGGGAGATGGAGGCATTTTACTAAACAGACCTGGCCACAGGTTGGAAACAGTTCATGATGATTGATGATATATGATGATTCAAAGTGAACTTTATAAACAGAATGTTATTTAAATATACAAATTACAGACTAACTTAACTTAGACACCAAACGACCAATTCTAACATCAGGAAGTTTACCCAATGCAATAATATGTCATCATTTTAGGTTGCAATCGGAATCAAACCAGGCTAAACGAGATCTGCAAACAACTCTTCTAATCACTAGATAGAAAGAACCGACCTAGTTTCTTAAATTGACAATTTTGAATCAATGTCTTTGAAGACGAAAGAGAAAAATTAATTTCATATGAAGTCAACAAATTTACCTAATCAATACAATTAATTATTTTATCTTCCACTTGTTTGAGTGGAAACTTATTTAGGTCTGTTATTCCCTCTCTTTTTAGAATAAGTTACAAGATTAACTGCAGCATTGTAACTTTCATACCATATGCCTAAACGGTAAATCTTATTAGCATCGTAACATAGCTTATTTCTAGTACAGACACAACACACAAACCTTTAGTATGAGCAGTGGCGGTTGGTGATGTAAAAATTAGGGTGTTCATGAAATCAAAATTGTATTGAAGAGTATTTTGCAAATATCTACATACTTAGTTTGATTGTATCAAGACAATACCAACATAAAGATATGAGCCCATACAAAGTTTAGTTAAATCAATGTAGCATAGGCATACATATAAATATAGGACTACATAAACTCTATATATATGTATGTACATATAATTTACATAGGCCTACATATGTACAAAGAAAGTAACTGTTTGGAACTACCTACCACAAAGCGACACTATAGTGAACCAGGCAAGATAAGATTGCTATCCTTCAGGTTAAACGAGGTGTACATAAGATTACCTGCTTCTTAGCCTAACATTGGAAATAATGGCATTCTTGTGTAGGATGTGAATTGTCATACTTTTAATTTTTCTCGCTTATATGAAATAGTCTGACTAGCCATTCTTTGTTCATATATTAAGCTCTTTCCAAAACAGTAAACAATACAATGAATTGATTGAATGATAGCCACATAGTTAAGAATATTTTTTAGTAAATGTTAACTTAGAATTTGCGTTTGTAATCATTTTTATTTTTTTGCAAACTTTTTCAATTAAATTTGGTCTATCAGATCCTAGCCTTTTAATTACTATGCTATCCTGATTTTTTTTTACATCAAATACTGTTTCCAGTCCATGGCCTGGGTCAGTTTTTTATTCAAGTCATATTTTTTCCACTGCCGACTGGCTAGGTCTGTCGTATGATATCTTGATAAATTAATTCATCCCTATTTATAACATATTGCAGCATGTTCATATGTAAAGAAATATCACAAACAAAAAACTTCAGTTTTATGTCTATTTACACTTTAAATAAGCTAATATACATTTTATAATATAAATAATTATGTTCTATAAATTGGCAACACAAGGTTTAAATTAAGTATCTTTATATAGTTTTTTTTAACTTCCCCCCCAAACTACCAATCAAGTGAAAGACATTTACTTAAAATTATTCGCCCAACTGCTTAGTTACCAATCTCTATGAATAGTGTCAAATCATGAGGGTCACAAACGTCTTTGTTTGTTTGGATCAGCTAGAATGGCCCGTCTCTCGAGGGTTGTGATAAGGATGAGTTAGTCAAAACACTAAAATGTTCCACAGCAACGGAGCACACATTTCCCAGGTTAAATCTTTAAAAGAGCTATACTTATATCGCTCACACCGTGCTGCCAAATTGCATACAGGACTTTATTTCCCACGCTCGCACACAAAATAGTTGCCAACATTACACCGAAAATGTGACAATCACAATAAAAGAACATGAAAGTGTAGAGGAATAAATTATCACATACATTTAGAGAAACCAATAAATTATTTAAAACTAAAATAGTATATCGATTGTAATCAAAATATTGGGTGTTTCATGTGCAAATGGCTGATATACACGAGCTGCGATGAGTATGTGTAGATAGTTACACTTTCCTTGTAAAACAAAATTATTGTTGACACTTATTTTAATAAGGGAAATGAGCAAATTAAAAACAAAATAGTTGCCTTGAAATTTTTTTTTTAAGCCCTAAATAACTATCCTGATGCAGCAATACATGCAAGTTTCCACGTGTGTGTAGTGTCAAGAAACAAATTGTTGTTTTTGATGCTTTTCAGCACTAGCCACTGGGAACTATTGAATTTTGAATCAATTGTTCACAATCATATAATGTGTCGAACAAGGCGCAACATTTTATTGATCTGAACAGCAAATGGACCTCACAAAAAATGTTGTTGTCGAGTCATACCTGGCTAAGTTGAGGAATCATCTGGACCTGGTTATTAGCAGACGCCTGAACAATGTTGGGGATGGCGGTGGCAAACGCCTGCGCAGGGAAGTGGAAGGTCTGGTAGACAGTCTGGCCGTTGGACGTGGAGATAGGAACCTGGACCGGAATGTCTGCTGCATGGGGAACTGCACCATTTGTGGTATGTTGGCTGGCCGCACGGTCACGTTCTGACCTAGACTCACCCAAGGAAAAAATAATCGATGAATGAACCTTCAATCAAAAATTTTGAAGCTTGGTTAAATATTTCAAAAATAAAAAAAATTAAGAATGATTATGGATTTTAGCGCTTAGCCCAAACTCATTTTTAGAACAAAAATTACAATATAGTGTAGATTGGTATCTGTTACCCTTAAAAGGTAAATATTCCATACCTTGGATTTCAATTTACAAGAAATTTATACAGACTCTAGTTCAACATCAAGTAAATCTTGACAAATAATATATGAAAAAAAATCAATAAAATTATGTGGCCTCTTACATTTAGCATGTTATTTAAGATGCACATCCAAGATTCAAGATTTATAGGCTAAATAAAATGAAAAGTTTAAGTTTGAACCAAAAAAAAAAAGAAATAAATTGATCCATTAAGAATGGAAATAGCCTATCAAGAGAAAATGTTTAAATTTAACAATGGTATGTTAACTTATACCAAAATTTTTAACGTACACTAAGTTTGTTATGCAAGATAACAGTTTGCCAAAAATATAAAGCCATATGCTCCATTTAGGTGTGGATTTTGGGGACGAAGAAAAAGCAGTTTTTTAATTAAGGAAATTTTTTTGTGGTCGAAGAATTTAAATAATTATCCAGTAATGCATTAGATTTAATTTTATTCACATGGTGGCCTCAACAGTTTTTGAATATCTGTCAAGGGAGTCCTGGAATTTAATGATAACGTTCTCGCTTCATTTAAAAAGTTTCTTATCAAATGCTGTTATGCTCAGGACGGATATTAAAGAACTGATGATATCACCAAGTGAAGAAAATTTATCACTATTTGCTGGAGCAATATTTGATTTATTTTAGCAAAAAAAAAGTTTCATTATAAAAACTGTAAAAACATTACCTTAACTCGCGTTATCTACCCTCCTACCTTAAAGGGTGAACTAAACTTTATGGTTTCAGCTTACTTTCTCAATGACAAAGTTTACATAAAAAAGTTTTGATACTAGTTTTTCTGTAATTTTTGTAGTTTGAAATGCTGCAAACCCTGTCTTATGATGCTCCAATTTTTTCCCCCCAGTTAACATGAATTCCCTAAAGAATTGCAATGGCTTTAAAGGTTTTGTTATTATTTGAGGTATTTAACGTGCACTTTCTGAACCAAATGAAACATCAGCACACGACTTACAAACTATATTAATTCTAGAACAGATACAACGCCCAGCACCCAAACGTTAATTCATCTTTGTGAAATGGGAAACCCACAATTCACCAATCTTACATTTTCTGGTCATGCCAGTAATCGAGCTCAGGACCCTTAGCTCAGCACACAGACACACTTCTCATCTTTTTTTTTTTTTTTAATATTCATATTAATGGAAAATGTTGGTAAATTTTGGTCTATGAAATGTATCAAGCTATTTATATATTTCATACATGAAAGTAGCAAACTAGCCTAGGAAAAGTTAGAGCCAAAATCTTATTTAAAAAATCAGAATTAATGATAAAACACTATTCTATGATTATGTGCATTGTTACCAAAATTTACATTTAAACTTTTGCGCCATTTGATTAAATCATTTTTATTTAGTCCATATAAATTTCAAATCAGGGATAAAATCATTCTGTAACATAGTAGTATTTATTTCTGGTATAAATAGTCACCTTTTATTAAAAGCTCAACCATTATTGAACCATTATAACCTTATGGAGCTTACCAGCAACAAAGTTAGCTGTTAACCAAGCTGCTCGGCTTTGAACCTGGAAGCTGTGGTTTGAACCATGAGCAAATGTATTAGTAATAATAACCGAGCTCTCATTACCGTTGGCCATCTGGACTGTCTGCCCTCCGACGTTCTGTAGCAGACTGGTTGGGAAAATACCCGGTGTACGTATGATCTGCCCGGAGGGGGTGATGAGGGTCTGCATCGCCTGGGGTTGGGTGGCCGGCATGGCCGGGATGAAAAGGGCCTCCTGGCCATCTATCGTCACTGTCTGCATGGGTTGCATCACATTGTAGGCCAGGTTCTGTCCCCCAGCTGTCACTAATTGGGTGCCTTGTTGCTGGACAGATACATTGTCACTTTCACCGGAATGCCAACAATAAAAACATAAATACAGTAAAACCTTGGATTGCGAGTAACTTGGTTTGCAAGTGTTTTGTAAAACGAGCAAAAATTTTCAATAAATTTTAACTTGATAAACGAGCGATATCTTGCAATACGAGTAGTACTACGGTTACGCTTTGTCTGCCGAGCAGTGTCATTGGATAGGTTCTTTGTTAAAGTCGCACGAAAAGAAAAATATTCCAGTGAGCCAACATATAGCAGTGATTCCGTTAGTGACAGTGAAAGTCGTCCTAAACAATAACACACCTCCTCCTCTAATCTCTCTTGTCCACCTCACACAAGCCACCATTAAATTTAATAAATAAATTTGATTACAGTATAGTTACATTTAAATAACGAAAATAAAAAAGGTATTAATCATTTTTAGATTAATTATTTTTGGGTTGTGGGACGAATCATCTGAGTTTCCATTATTTCTTATGGGGGAAATTCACTTTGATATACGAGTGCTTTGTATTACGAACACGTTTACGAAACGAATTATGCTCGCAATCCAAGGTTTTACTGTACCATGCTTACTTATGAACATATTAGGCAAACTATTTGGAGAGGCACAAAGCTTCAAAATGTCAAAATCCTAAATAAAATTGCCATCGCTTCGACCTTCACAACTTTGAAACATTTTGAAAGAAGAAAAATACTTCAATAGCTTCAATATAATAATAATAAAAATTATTATTATTATTAATAAAAATTATTAATATTATTATTATTAATAAAAATTATTATTAATAATAATAAAAATTATTATTATTAATAATAAAAATTATTATTATTAATAATAAAAATTATTATTATTATTATTATTAATAATAACAGAATTGAAATATCTCATTAAATATGACATATTCATATGCCCACAAAAAGTTTCTTACATAATGATACTTCAAAATTTCATAAACCTACCGTTAATGTGTATTTTAAACAGCCTAAATCATCGTCAACATTAATAAGACCTTAAGATGATGTAACATATAACACCGAAACATCACAGAAGACTAAAGCTAAATAAGAAGGGAATAAAAGAATAACAAAAAAGATTTAATTTTATTTTATATTCAAGGTTGCGACTATTTTCTTTCTACCGAATTCCATGTGTTTTCAAAGTTTTCCAAAAGGAGTTCCCTTTTTTTTTTTTTCAGGCAGATTATTTTGAAGAAAAGATGAATAAAATTTCATTTTTTTCACTAAACTGACTAGTGTTAAGACATGCCACTTCTGTTTAAAACAAGATTATTTTGGATTGTTAAAGAATGTTTAAGGGGAAATGAGACATGTTTGAAACAGCGCGCTTAATTCTTCAGTTCACTTTTTCATCCATCCAAAGACCTTATATATTAAGCTTTAAGTTAAATATCCAAAATTAACAACAACGCTAGTATTTTTACTAGATTTTACAAAATTCTCTGTTTTTCCTCAGTTACTCAGGTGTGTGGCATGCTAAATATTTCAATAAATTTTAGAACAGCTGATAAAATACTATTTTAACACAGACTCCCTAGTTATTAAATGAGAGAGATCTTCAGCTATGTCAGCAAAAATGGGTATAGGTCTTGCGTGATTTGTCGCTGCCAATGACGGGGAGATCAGGGTTTGAATACCGGCTAAGAGTACTGAGGTTTTTTTTCCCCCTAAATGGCTTTCCACTCTCCCTTCATGCAAATGTGGGTACTTTTTTAATTCAACCTTAATTGTCCCTAACACATTGGTGTAACTAATACAATTTGTGTACAACCCAAATGAGTAGTAAAATGCAGAGACCAAAAAAAGAGGGGGCCAAGAACATATACACTTACTTTTAAAAAAAGAAAAAATAATTTTTTTTACTAAATACTTTTATAATTATTTCTAGACACAAAAAATACCAGCCATCCATATTTGCCAACTTAAAACCCTATCTTAATAGACTAAAACATATATTTAATCATAATTATTATATATAAATAATATTTTATGTGTTTAAAATAAATTAACAACCAAGCTTCACCCTACCTTCCAAGCCTATTAAATTTCAATTTTAGATGGATTAATACATTTAGAGAGTAGTTATTTGCAAAGTTGTCATGTTTGTATTAATTATGAGACATTTCAATCACCCCAATTAATTATTTAACTAACCAATCAACATATTTAAATCGTTGACTTTTTTGTGTCTTTTGTAGTTATTAATAACGCTGAAAGTTTTTTTTTTATATTCTCTCAAAGGGAAACATAAACGTTATCAACCCAAACATAACTGTGTCAATGGTATTCTCGCTCTACCAAGAATGCTTTTGGGCGGTAAGTTAGTGGTACTGGTACGTACATTATTTGTTTGTTTTTTTGTTTGTTTGTCAGACTTTTGGTGAGGTTAGGATATATCATAATAGTAACACAGGCTCGCAAGATACTTTCCTAAAGGTTTGGTAGAATTTGTTTGGAACCTTTTAATAATAGCCAGATGTTCTACTATCTCGTTCATTAGGTTAGTTATACCTTAACCTTAATAAACATTCTAGTGTTGTTCTTTAATTTTCAATTGGCGCGAACAAGTCCGAATAAAGGGCTCCTAGAACATAAAATATAGCTAGGGAAATGGCGAGAGCTTGAAAGAATTAAAGTTCAAAATTAGTATTTAAAACTATTATATACAAAGTTACAAACTATATAGTTGCAAAGTTAAGAACTATTTTTTATTTATATATTTACATGAAAATTAACCTCCTGTTCGTCGGTGAGTTACATTTTAAAAACTCCAATCATGGAAAAAAACTATATTTCCCCTCTCATCCCTCTTACAAAATGATTCCACCATGCCGCCGGCCTAAAATGTAAACCTTACTCTTCCCCTCTTCTCACCCCTCCTTTTTCAATGAACGAGCGTATAAGATTAATTTAAAATTGTCACAAAATACAAACAGATTTCAGGAATATGCTTCACACACAAAACTTTGTTTAAAAGCATGAAAGATTTCCGCGCAAAAGAGAAAAAAAAAGTGATCAAACACTATTTTATAAAGATAACAAAAAAAAAACTTGACAACAGGACTAAATTCCAATCGCAAAAAGCTTTCGTGTTGCAGTCGCAGCCTGAACGTTCAGATGATGTAAACAAACCACGCAGCGCAAAGTACGGTACGCGTTTACTACGTCATCAACTGTCTTGGTAACTCTCCCTGCCCCCCCTCACCCAAATGGATAAAGCTCTACATTCATATCTCAGATCCCTGAACACACCATTCCCTCCCTCTTTCTCTTGCCACATCATGTGGTTCAAGCGACGAATCACAGAGCGCAGATCTAGAGTAGGTGTTTCGAATCTTTTCTCGTCTTTTGAATCTGAGCGGAGGCTGTTACGAAATTTGTTTATTCGCACCGTGACCTTGCGGGTTACAACATATAGTTTGCGTTAAATAGGTTTTAAAAGAATATAAATTCAAGTTTTTTTAAAAAAAAAGCTCTTATTTATATACTTAGTCATTGAGATAAAAAGAATTTACTCTTTTATGAATTTCATGTTGTTTTATTTTACAATGAATATTAGAACTTGGACAAGGTCGAACTGTCCCTCCTCTCTCTTCACCACCAATTTACTTAGATTTATATTAAGTTTACCCGCATCTACGTGGACGGAGAGTGGAAAACCACTTAGGAAAAACAACCCTCAGTACACCCGACCGAGATTCGAACCCCGATCTCCTCGTCTTCGGCAGTCTATTTTATTGCAAGAGACACGACCAGGAGTTTCCAACTGACAATACGCGATGCCTTTTTTTTTTGCGTCCCGCGAAGTTTCTTGGTAGTAAATTGATGTCTTTAGCTGAGAAAAGGAAGGTTTTGACTTGCGTGGGAAAAATCCACGAAAGCAACAACTGGTGTTCCTTCAGTAATACATTTAATTGCGCTCTATTTTTATAATATTTGTGTACCACGTAAGTCTATTTCTTTCGCCTATGATCGATTAAGTAAGTATTTAGTAGAAAATTCATTTAATTGTATTAATTTTAAATTTATCACTTCTTTTTATTCACTTTTTAGCCCTATTTACTGCCCATTTGAGTACTAATTACGCTAATGAGTTAGGTATGAGGAAGGTTGAATTTTGATTAAGTGTACTCGAATTTGCGTAGAGAGAGAGTAGGAAACCATTTAGGGGAAAAACCTCACTACACCCGCCTGAGATCAAACCTCGATCTCCCCGTCATCGACAGTACAATCTATTGCGAGATTAGCGCCTTAAACCATGCGGCCACCGAAGTGGGTCAGTAATGTAACGTCTCAGTCACAAAAAGTGGTCAGTAAACAATGCGAACTAGCAAATAAAACTGAAAAAGGGACGGCCACATTTCGTGACCTAGGTTGTACACCTCACCTGCAGGAACTGACCGGGCAACCCTTGCAGAGAGACGACGGTGGGCGTCCCGGCGGACGAGACGTACGTCTTGACGGGATGGCCCTGCTGGTTGTCGGGGGCAGGGGCGGCGGCGGGCAGATAGTTGTGAAGCTGCGACAGCGTGATCACCTGGCCGCCACCTCCACCGCCGCCCGGGGGCAGGGCTAAAGGGTCCCTGGATCCCGAGTGTTGGTTGCTGGTGGAGGCTGCCTGGTGACCCGCCACGATGGCTGCACCTGCGCAGTATGCGTCCACTTCAACTACTTTACAAAGGCGGGTATTGTATACCCCAATTTTCATATTAATGGACATATTTGACAGCTAAAAAAAAGTTACTAGGGGCCGCCACCAAGCGCGGATTCAAGGTAGGATTGAAGGGGATGCGAGAAAAGGGTAGTGTTTTTTACAGTTTTTATATCAAAACTTTTTTTGCCCTAAATACATTTTTTTTAAATCCAGTAGAGAAACAGAGAGTTTAATTTTCTCCACATGGTGATATCAACAGTTGTTAAATATCTGTCATGAGCATAGCGGCATTAGATGAAAAACATTTGAGATGAAGTGAAAAAGTTGTCCATTAAATTCCAGCACACCCTCGACAGATATTTAATAACTATTGATATCACCATCTGAAGAAAATTAAACTATTATGTTTGTACTGGAGAAATATTTTAATTAATTTTGGCCAAAAAGTTTTTATAATAAAAATTGCAAAAAAACAAAACACCATAGGCTACCTTTTCTCTCGTTTCCTACATCCCACCCCCCAACCCCCCACCCCACCTTGACATTGCGCTTTTAACAAATTAGTTTTGTAAAGAAAATACGGTATTGTCGAAACGTTGAAAAGAAAAAAAAAATTGTTTAATGTTGGGGCATTTCATTTTTTACAGCCTCTGGGCCTCTAAAGCTTTAAGTCTTGGCCTTGGCCAATACTCTGAAGGTCATTAGAATGATAACATAATGATAATGAGTTTAGGCCAGGAGTGAACTTTTGTCAATCGTATGAGCTCCATAATCTCGGACCTAGTTTCAAGCACTCATATTTGCGAGATTTGGAAAATGTTTCGAGTCGAGACCCAAAAATAAATAAAACTCGACTTCAAGTTGAAATTTCGAGTACTCTTATTGGGGAAAAAAAAAATTCAAAAATATGTTAACACCAAACTACCCCACAATAAGATATATTTAGAGAAATCAAACATATTATTTCGATAAACTTATATACAATTCTCTTCAGAAATAAACTTTATACAAAATCTTTGGAGTCATTTTTGAATTTTTTTGAATTTTGATATAAATCAGTAAACAGCCCTTAATTTTAGGGACAGAATTAAAAAAACGATGGGGCTTCGAGATATGACCATATAACATTTAAATATTAAGTTTTAACTAAATCAATCAAAACGTTTCGAATATAGCCCCAGGTATGGACAGACATAGACTACATTCGGACATACAGTCAATAGAAGAGAAAAAATTGAAAGACCCATTTTTATTTTTTTTTAGTTCTAGGGTAAATAAAACGTCAAGGTACATCATTCAATAATTTCAAGTTAAACAATTTTCACTATTACAAGACTTTCTTTATGTAATAAAATAGAGATCTTAACATTCCTTCACCTCTGATAAGATGTGTATTAATCACAACTTGTGAATGTGTGGAATGCCAGGTCTCCACCGTGGTTCGGATTCCACGTTAAACTGTAGGTCCTCTATTTCATCTCACAATCACCCTACCATTACACATTAGCGTAAGTGTGTATAGCCCGAATGGGTAGTAAGACAAGGTGTTAATAATAATAATAATAATAATAATAATAATAAATAATAATAATACTCGAACACTGAAACTTGTCCTCGCCTCTTAGCACATTTTTTTTCTTCTACAGGAAGCTTACATTTCAAGGACAACCAGCTCATGTTGTTCTTTTTCGTAAGCTTATGTAATTAATTTTTTTTATCACCGCGTCTTACTACCTGTTCATGTTATACGCATATATACTTATTACGATAGTATGTTAGGGATTAGGTAGGCTAAATTTAAAGGAAGTATACTTTCACTTGCGTGGAGGGAGAAGGGGAAAACATTTAGGGGGAAAAAAATTTCAGTAGCACCCGACCTAGATTCGACCCCGGATCTCCCCGTCATCGGCAGTCCAGTTTATTACGAGAGTGATGCTAGCGAAGTAGATTTATGTAAAGTTTATGATTTATGACAAATGAAAATAATGTAAAAAAAATCTCTCCCCCTCCCCCCCCGGCAATGTCTGTTTCAAAAATTATAAACACGGCTGAGTTTTCTTTCGTCAATACCCAAAGTGATGGTCTACCAATCCAAAGCGTCAAGACTCGCGCTGCGTAAGGTCAGCGTTGACAGAGCAGAGGTCAGGATTCGAATCCCAGCACCGTGAGTCTACTATATTATTGGTAGTGGTTCCCCCAACTTTATTCTCTTCCCCCACGTGATTTTTACAAAGGTTTTATATCTCTTCGCACTTATTCTGGAGCAGTTCCTCTAACTAAGCTGTTCTCCTCCCCCCTCTTTTAATCATGTTTGATTATCTAAGCTAAGTCAACCCGTGTGTCAACCGTCCTAATTATCCTTCCGCCCCACCCCCACCACTACATTGAATGTCTCTAGGCCCCGCCCATAATTCAAAAACTTCATCTCTCTTGGTCAAAGCAATGCACATTCATTCATGGTTTTTATAAGGCTTTATTTTTTAGCACCGCGTCTTATTAGCCCCCCCGAGTCCTCCCCCCTCCCTGGATACGTGCTTGCTTGGGGTATACCATTGGTAAGAACACGATGGAAAGGGCGGTATCTGAGACAGATACAAAAGTCGACAAAACCATTTTATTTCCTTTTATAAGTTTTCAATTTTATATAGATTATATCAATCTCTATCAAAAAATAACTTTAGCTTATAATAAAGTTTTATCAATGTCGACAAGGAAATGTATGTATTTTCTAACTCACCCTTAAAACTTTTTTTTTTTTTTACATACCTCTTATAGCAGCAGTGTAGATGGGAGGAGGGGGGAAGGAGGCAGGGAAGAGGAAGAAAAGGTATCCAAATTAACTAACCAAACCGGAAGTGCGTTCTAAGCCTCTTACATAGACAGAGAGGGGAAAAAAACCGGCTTGGTATCAAACACGTTGCCAGACGACAATTTCCTGTTCTTAGGTCTTCTAGTCTACGAAATTTTTCCAGGCAGGACAGAGAAACTAGTAATTATTATAGTGGATTTTTAAAAAAACAATTATTTTAACCAGAAAAAAAATGAAAAATCTGACTCCGTTAGGCACAGTCCCGTGCTCTTTACTAAAAGAGTGCAAAGTTAACTTTCTAGCTCAAATAAGGGCTTCTGGTGTAAAAGGGGGAAGGGGGTATGGAAAGACACTTGACACATTAGGAAATTATTCATAAAGAGTTTTCCTCATGCATCAGCTTTTCCAGCAGAATTCCCAATGAGGAAGAAGGAAAAGTAGGAATAAAATAGAAACAAGCTTAATGAACGCCCACATCTACAGTAGGAGATTTTTCTGAATGCAATGACAACTAATTCCATAATCCTAAAAATCCGTCTTTGAATTTTTGCTGTTTACTTCCTGTTTCAACAGCACCTATTTCTCAACATTAAGGTGGGCTGGAAAGGGACGTAAGAAAAAGCCAGTGTTTTTGGAATTTTTATGGCAATTTTTTTGCCAAAATAAATCAAATATTGCTCCAGTACAAACATATAATAAAGTTTTCCTCGCATGGTGACCACAAAATTTCTTGAATATCTGTCAAGGTTGTCCTGAAATTTAATGACAACTTTTTTCTCTTCATTAAAAAAGGTTTCTCATTAAATGTCGCTATGCTCATTACAGATATTCAAGAACTGTTGATATTATCATGTGAAGAAAATTAAACTCCATGTTTGTACTGGAGCAATTTTTAATTTATTTTATCAAAAAAAAAAAAAGTTTTGCCACAAAAACTGAAAAAACACTGACGTTTTCTCGTGTCTCCTATATGTATTTTCGGAAATCGACGGGTGAAGACGGGTTGACAGATTGACAAGTCTGTTCACCTTGAGATCTAGATATTGATCCACAAGATGTTATCTCACAAGTTTTACGAAACAAAGACCTCGCCTTGGTAGCTTTGTTTTCTAATATTTGTTTGCATACATAATATGATAATGGAATGGAATATTCATTGTTGTGCTGCAAAATATGCCTTTTCATTATTTTTTAAATCTACCCCCCCTCTAAAAACCCCCCGTTCTCACCCAAAAATAAATTCTGAATAAGGTCTTGTTCGAAACAAAAATAGCTCACGTAATTTTTTTATGTATTATATAAAAGGATAAAGGTGTCTGCCTTCTTTTAGATTGCTATGTGATCATGCGGTGACTCGGTTTATTTGCTTTGTTTAAAATATCTCCCTCCACGCAAATGTGGGTACACTTCCTCTAAATATAACCTTCCTAAGCCCTAAAACCAATGATGTAACTAGTATATAAGCGTATAACCCGAACGGGTGGTAAGACGCGGTGTTTTTAAGGCTTGATTTAGAGGAAATACACCCGCATTTGCGCGGAGGGAAAGTGGAAAACCACTTAGGGAAACAAACCACCCTCAGTGCACCCGACCGGGATCGAACCACTATCTCCCCGTCTTTGGCAGTCTAGTCCAAAATGCGCGGTGTGAAAAAGAAAAAAGTTCTGTTTGGGGACCTATCTAAACTAAGTTTATCTAGAGTAATATTCAAGGCCGTAGCCAGGGGAGGTTTTGGGGGTTCAAACCCCTTCCGAAATTCTATGGACAAAACATATGTGGCTTTATTTATGGTTCAAAAAATATCAAAATTAAGATATAAATACAAATTAGGGGGCTGTGCTACCCTAAAAAGCACTTCAGATAGCTCCTAAAGGTGTTTATATATTTAGAGATTGTACTAGCCTTCGGCAGTTAAAGGGTAGTGTTGCCATAAAAAAAACACTTCAGATAGCTTATAGAACTGTTTATCCTTTAGAATTTTTTCTGGCTTCTGGCAATTGGGGAATGTGCCCCCCCCCCCCGAAATTATTGGCTGGCTACGGCCTTGGTAACATTACTAGGCTCTGTTGACGCTGAGATTAAATGGTATTTTACCGTTTATTAGTTTTGGTTTTCTTTTACAAATTTCAGGTGTACACCTATAGTTTACCCTAAAAACTACTCTTAACTTGATGGACTGCACTATGGCCCTGTCTTAAAAGCTATGCCGTTGTAGAACCATGCAAGGTTCTCAAGGCAAACGAAGGGTATTTTTTTTAATAAATAAAATATATTAAATAAATCATCGACCCTCTCCCATTACATTGTGCTCATGTGGGGATAATGTCCTCTAAACTACACCCCCTCATCACTATTTCTTTTGGGGGTGAGGGGGGGGGGAAGGTGGGGGTTACAAACGTACATATTATCATATAGAATACATTTCTCTATGATATTATGCAGCTTTTACTAAATAAAAAAATAAAAGATCAGATTATAGGCTATCCTAACCACCACTAATAAATAAAGTTTGGTAAGAATCCACCAATTAGTTCAAAATATACAAAGTGACAAAGCTACACAAAACAATAGATTATAATTTATTAATTTTCTATTAAGAGTAGGAAAAAGGTTAAGATTTACTTTGCTTACACATAGATTTCAAGATAGCAACTATTTATTTTCCTTTTAGTTTTTTTTAAGCAGCTAGTTTTGAAATGTTGACAGTATTAACCTTTATGATCTAGTATTAGGCTTATAATAATATCATAAATTATTATAACAACATAATTATACAATTTTATGTCAAGAATAGGGGTATTTGAAAATATAAATCACAAGTCTTAAAAGTTATCAAATAAATGTTAATATATTTTTTTTTTGTTTATAAAAGTTTTCACGATTCCCCGACTATACCCACGGATGTCTGCCACTTATTCATAAATAGTTGAAGGGTTGATCTGGACTTAAACCAGTTTAGCCCCGAGCAACAGAAAAACTAGTGCATTTCTATTTTCTAATCGAAGGGGGGAAAGGGGCGTGTGGGAGGGGATGTAGGGGGGAAGGAAGCAATTTGTGTTGCACAGACCTTCAGCCTGCTGCTGTTGCTGTGCTGCCTGCAGTTGCTGGAACACCGCGGCGTTCACTATCCTTATCTGCGGTTGTTGCGACAGGTTTACTGGTCGTGTGAGGGCCACTGGTACGGGCCCGTTATTGTTGCAAGTCTGTTGTTGCTGCTGCTGCTGTTGTTGTGTTGTTGTGTGAAACACACCTTCCTGTTGATGCACTTCGTGTGTCGGAACAGAGCCGATTCTGCTACAAGTAGCAGCGAGAAGCGCCAAAGGGGAAGGTTGATTCTCCTAAAACGAGGCGGAGTCACACACAAAACATTTTTTTTTTTAAACAACACGAAAGATGTCGACCCGGCACGATTCTGCCGAGAGGGATTATTTTATCGAACCGCACAACACGACACGGATTTTAGTTCGAAGGAATATATACAGAGAGAATTTGGTCAACCCTGGGGGAACTGAAAGTCGTTACGCGCGCGCCTTGCGTTCATGCGGAGAAGTTTACAGCAAGGAACTCCCACTTTTCCACTCCGCCCCAAAATTGACCAGCAACTCACTCACACACACACACACACACAAAAACACACACACACACTGAAGAGAGGAAAAATAACACTATCGCACTTACTTGAGATGTCGTGTGGGGCAAAATATATTCCGTCTTAACTTTAGAAGATGCCGAGGACATTATTTGCTCGCTTAGCAACTATGATAAAAGTTTGTTTTTCTCCTCGCACACACACATAATATTACTTCAACTCATGGCTGACACGTACTGAAAAGAAAGAGCCAAACACATGTTTCGGTCTGTGTATCCTTCCGCGGATCAATAACAGGTTGTTTTTAATCGTGAAGTGTGACTACATAATCCACTGCGATATAATAAATCAGATATTGTTTTATAAAGTATCTTAGATATTTCACAAAGTCGGGTAAAGCTATTCGCCGAGTTAAAGTAGATCCAGCGGGCGGACTGTTTGGGGCGTTTACAGCGGACGCGCACTAGAGCCATCCGGCGGAGTGGTGCGGCCCGCTGGGTTTCACGGAAATAGCTGATTGGCAGTTGCTTACAATGCCCTACCCTGTGCCGAGTAAATTTGTTAGGGCTGACGTGACCAGGCCTGGTTGCCTCCTCCCACCTCCCTCGACGCGTCGCCAACCGCTTGTTTTATGACAAAGGGTTCGAAACACCCCGCGGGGAGGTGGGGAACCTAAGATACCATCAAGAGGATGGTCAGATTCTCAGGGTTCTATCGTTCATTCCGCCCCCCTCCCTCTTCAAGGCGAAAATTACGAAAACCGCCTCCTCTGCGTGGCTTCGTGCGTCTAGGGTGGTGACTATATTATTATGGGGGAAGCGGGGATGAAAGTCAGCTGCTGCCAGCCTGATGTTGTGAATCGATGAGTGAATGCAATTTTTTTAAACAATGTTACATTGTTGAGACTTTTCCGTTTGATTGTTTTAATTTATAGGTTTATGCTATGTGAAACGAAAAATATTTTTGTTTGCTGTTTTTGAAGTCTTGATTCTGATTATATAATTATTTGGTTTAGGCTAATTTAAATGTGAATTTCTTATGGATTAAGTTCATATAAATAAATAGTTTTTTTTTTTAAGTTCAAGGTTATAAGACAATTCAATGTTAAATTGTAACGAATGATTCGCTTTCTATTTTGTTTGTTAGGCTCTACTTGTGGAATCAAAATAAAAACATGCAAAGTGATTTTAAGTCATATACAAATACAAATTAAACTTAAGTCATATACAAATACAACGACCTTGTAAAACAAAGACACAGCGAATATAATCCGTAATGTCCATTTATATAACCAATTAAATTACCCTACTTCAACACAGTCAAGGTCGTAGGCCTATGGCAGTATGGCTCTCTTTTCAAAGTTATAGTTTGTATTCGTAAGTAAATAGAGTAAAAAGCGTGAGTACGTGGGTACTTTTAGTAACTTGACCTTGAAAAACATACATTAACATTCTTAATAAATTGTTAAATTCAAACATAAAATATGTTATCAATTTTTTTCTTCTTCTTCAAATATTGACGATCTAAACACAGGAATCGAACCCGTGTTTCGTAACTGGTATCTTAAAACTAGGCCCCTATGTTTTATTTTAAATCAATTGAATCTTGTATGATTTTATTATTGTGGGATTTTTCTTGAATTTTATTTCTGCACATTTAAAACTTAATCAGATCCAAATCTCTTTGGCCGTATAAAAAAAATTCTCTCGTTATTTATTATAATTTTGCTTTTATTAAAGGATCTTTATTGTTCGAGAACATCGAGTTGATAATTTGACTTCCAACAAAAGAGCTTGGTTAAAATTCCGGTCGGGATTAATTTTAGTTTTAACTTGTTAAAACGTAAATAATATACCGATATAAATTCCCGTGGTGCGATAGCAGAAGACAAATTACGAGGGATTCGGAGTTTTCTACATATGTGGTCTAGTCCCCCAACTCCACCCCCCAAAAAACACTCCAGTAAAAATATAAGATTTAATACACTAGATCAGGAGTAAATACAGTGAAGATTACTAGTCCTGAAATATAGATACTTTTTGATAATTTTGTTAAAACTTAGGTAGGCTATTTAAATAACAAATGTTTTGTAAGAATTTAAAATTATTTTTTCAAACAAACATGACCAACAAATTAACCTAACTTTATTTCAGACACATCACCCAATCCTCTATTAGTGAGACCGCTGTTAAAAATTTTGTTAATGATACACGTTTTTGGCTGAACTGGAAATCGAATCAGGGACCCTTAACTCAGTAGAGACACTACCGACTATGGTAATAAGTCGGGAATAAATAAGTGATAAAAGAACCCACTATATGTAAAATAAATAACGCCATTTAATTGCTAAAATGTAATTACCTTACGCAGACATTTTCTATAAGTTCGCGTTGGCTATCATTTGACATGATGATTAAAATTAATAGAAACATTTCCATAATTCAAGTTTTCTAAATGCTGCATTTATTTAAGTGTAAACCTTATTCTAACTATTGACGATAGGCACCAGAACTGGGGGGAGGGGGGGAGAGTAGGTACATTGCCTCCCTCCCCCAAGGAAGGTGTGGGGGAGTAAGCTTTAGGAAAAATTGTACTGCCCTTAATTTGAGGGCTAGGGTCAAAATCGTAAAAAAAACGAGGTTTGGACAAAATCCAACAAATCATTTTGGATCCGTGGATAGATATACAGACAGAATTGTAAAAACCACTTTTTTGGGGCACGGGCTCAAATAAAATGTAAAGATTTATCAAAATCTCGAGAAAGAATTTTTTCACTATTTCAATACTTTATTTTGATATAAGAAAGTAAAAAGAGCAATAAAGAAAGGCTGAAATAGTGATTACTGTAAAATTTATTAAGTTCATAAAATTTAATTATTATTAGTTACTAAATATCGCTTTTCTAAGACTGGAAATGAGAAATTTTCTTTGATTTAGTTTTACTTTTCTTCAACCTTTTTAAAATCAACTTTCTTATATTAGCCTACAATCTACATAGATATACATTTTTTCTACAGTTCTACCTAATCAAATATTGGCTCTGTGGTAGCTATGCTTAGTTATGTTTGCGTTTTTTTTTCCTACGCACCCTAACTTAGCATAGACATAACATAATGTCATTTTGTCCCCACTTTGGACTTTGGTCAATAAAACGTTACATTACCCCTGATACTAACTTACAGTAGGTAACCTATATTGCTATGATTGTAAAAGTTGATGGTAAAATAGTGTTTCAGATTATTTATTTTTATTTTGTATTTTAAAGAGTATGTAAGAATTTTGTTCACTTAACTGAATGTGGAATAGTCTTTCTTTCAATCTCTGATATTTACGAGTATTTATATATAATTTATAGATAATATGTAGGCTATGCTAAAGATATAAAATATGGTAGGGGAGCCTACATGTTTTCATTCACATTTTCGGTTACATTAACTAAAATATTGAATTATACACAGTAATATATTAATATTCAGAAACAAAGTTTACCAATATTCTTCAATTATTTGTGCATAATCGAAATTATTCCCTGTTTTGGTAACGTCCGGTAAAAAATATTATCAACTTTTAAGTAATAATACTCAGGCCTTTCATTTTTTTAAAAACCTTGTTTCGCCTTTAGTTTAACCTTATGACCTACATATCAGTATTCTACTTTACAACTTTTTTTAAAAAAAACCTTTAATTTTACTTTAACAATTTGCCAACAACACATTCTAGGAATCTTTAATAATCCCCTTTGTTTACAATGAAATTGGGAGGGGGGAGGGGTTCCAAATGCCAACACGATATATAAATTTGTTGTCTGACCCTATTCAATTATATGTTAATTGAAAATAATGAAGGTATTTAATATTCTAAGTTAATTTTAATAAAACCCGCCTCGGTGGCGTAGTTGGCTAACGCGCTAGTCGTGTTGAGCTCGACCGCCGAGGACGGGGAGATAGAGGTTCGAATCTCGGTCGGGTGAACTGGGGGTGGTTCCTAAATGGTTTTCCACTCTCCCTCCACGCAAATGCGGGTTCACTTCCTCTAAATTCAACCCTCCCAATTCCTAATCCATTAGTGTAATTAGTACTTAAGCGTATAACCCGAACGGGTAGTAAGACGCGCTGCTAAATTAAATAAAATAAATTTTAATAAAATGAATTTGATTGAGGTACGTGTCCTAATAAAAGTGAATCAATACTATTCAAATATATAGGTCATACAGCTCTTACTTTTAACATCGGAATGTTGTTACAATGTCCAACATTAAAAAAAAAAAAAGGAACTCTTGATCTTACGCAAACAGGCTTTGTACAAAGAGAAATGTCTTTTAGACAAAAGCCCAAGAGAACCACAAGCTGTGGAGCGGTTGAATGGGCATAGAGAGTAAGAGGGGAGGATAGGGGGGGGGGGTGTTGGGAGGATTATAAAACGCTGGCCTGGATCGATAGTTGTGACACCCCTTTGCCCGCCTACTACGCCCTGATCCTCCACCCACTGTTTCCTGAAATAGGGCACATGGGGCAGCAAGATAGAGAGCTAGCTCTCTGGCTTGTCCCCCCCCTCTCCCCTCCCTCTATCCCTCCAACCACTCTTTCCAAACACTCAAAACCAAATCCATTCTCTCGTGATTCTCCCTCGTACGAAGCTCGGGGGGTTACTTGCTATCTGTCTCTCCTCTTTGCCTTTGATTCTTATTCCCTCCATTATGTGGTCTTGTTTGTTTTTCACTGATGCAGAGTGGCGCGCACACACACACACAAGGAAAATATAATAATAATTATATCCTTAGACTGGGGAGGTCAAACACTTTTTATTTTAGTTTTTGGTGAAGCTAAAGTAAATAAATTTGGATTGACTTTGTTTTGAAATTTAGCTGGTGGCCTATTTATCAATCCTTTACAAATACAATCGAAGCCTTCCCAAGGGGCCGTCTTTAAATTACGTAAGGGTTTTGGGTGGAGGGAGGGGTCTTCAGTATTTTCTTACGAGGAGGGGGCGGCCTCAGAATCCATATTATGTAAGGTTTTTTAATCACTATTTATGATGAGACAAAAAAATTTCAGAAAATTAAATATATGATATTAATAATTATATATAGGTTTCACTTATATTTAATTTAAGACCTACTCTACTGCAATTAAAGTATTCTAAAATTCCATAACATTCGCTTTGTTATCGATTCTTATGTCTAAAAATAACCAAATGATTAAAGTAATCTAATTACCAAACCGTAAAATATTAAGTAAGCTAGAGGAGAGAGAGAGGGGGGGGGGGATAGAAAATCATGGTAAAAAACTTAGGTAAATTTTTGACTGCCCCTAATGGTTAAATACTCCAATTACCTTTATACCAAAGAAGCGCTATTCTTTTCACAGTGTAATTTTGTCTGGGCTATCCGCATAATAATTGCACTAGTGAGGTTGGAATTAGGAAGGTATAATTTAGAGAAGATGTAACCGCATTCACGAAAAGCAAGAGTGGTAAACTATTTAGAAGAAAAAAAACTTCAATATACGTGGTTGGTATTCGAACCCCCCAACCTCCACGTAACAGTAAAAACCAGACTAGATGAGCTTGACGTTTAAACCGCGTGCCCACCGATGCGAATCTTTCTTCTCAACTCTAAATAAATAGTATTGTATCTAGTATTGAAATAATTCTACTCGTCACGTACGATTAATTTATTTTTGAAATAAAATAATAGTTCATCACCATCTAAATGTTTATTTACGAACCTATCACATCCAGGGATTTAGCCACCCTCATTCTCCTGACTACCCCTGCCTCCTGAGTGTAGTGCATATCAACCCTCTTATGTAGTGCAATACCAGCCACCCCCCCCTCCTGAGTGTTAGTACAATACCAGCCACCCCCTCCTCCTGAGTGTTAGTGCAATACCAGCCACCCCCTCCTCCTGAGTGTTAGTACAATACCAGCCATCCCCTCCTCCTGAGTGTTAGTGCAATACCAGCCACCCTTCCTCCTGAGTGTTAGTGCAATACCAGCCACCCCCTCCTCCTGAGTGTTAGTACATACACCACCCTCTCTGTGTTAGGCAATACCAGCCACCCCCTCCTCCTGAGTGTAGTGCATACGCCCTCTCTGAGGTTAGTACAATACAGCACCCTCTGTGTTGCATACCAGCCACCCCTCCTGATGTTATGCAATCAGCACCCTCCTGTGCTGTCATACAGCCCTCTCAACCAAAATAATAGTACAGTCTATACCACATTTATTTCACAAGCACTACACAACGGTTTTCATTTAAAATATGTGACCCGCCTCTGTGGCGTAGTTGGCTAACGCGCTAGTCGTGTTGAGCTCGACCACCGAGGACGGGGAGATCGAGGTTCGAATCTCGGTCGGGTGAACTGGAGGTGGTTTTTCCTAAATGGTTTTCCACTCTCCTCCACGCAAATGCGGGATCACTTCCTCTAAATTCAACCCTCCCAATTCCTAATCCATTAGCGTAATTAGTACTTAAGCGTATAACCCGAACGGGTAGTAAGACGCGGTGCTAAATAATATAAATAATAATATAAAATATGTGATTACTCTTTGAACACAGTGACTGGCAGGCGACCAATGAGAGGGGAAAACAGAAATTGGGTTTCAATGGGATGATATTAACATTGTTCTATACAATAAATATAAATTATTATTTGTTTGGGGGTGTGGAATACAAGCTGTCAACCCTCCCATTAATATGAGTGCACAGTAGACCCAATGCGAGCTCATCCGACCATTTTAAAATACAGTAGAGCGTCGATAGTTCGGACTAATTGGGGATCGACCCAGTCCGTATCATCGATCTGTCCGGATTTTTAAAAAAAACTCATTCCTATACCAAAAATTAAAAAATAAGCATAGACGGGATACTTAAAAAACTCTGTGTTATTTAAACAATGAATTTACACTTTTTTTTTGTTGCTAAATATCACAAATTCTGACGGAATGTAGTGAGGTAAAAATCTAACAAAGAAAATGTATCCATTTTTCTTAACAAGCGTTTAGGTGTTTTTTGACGGTCATGTCTTTTTTATTGATATCACTGTGGTTATTTTTATAAATAATATTTTTTCTTGGCGATCCGGATTTTTGATGTCCAACTTATCGACGCTCTACAGTACGTTAACTTAATGTTAACTCAACGTAACTTAACGTAATGGATCTCCTTGTGTGTTTAAATGGAAGCGATCATGATGCAGTTAACTTAACGTAAGACATGTCCTGGGAGGTCTTTTACTTTTAAGTGAACGTTACTTGAAGGGTATCACGTGATTTAGCCAGCCAATCACTATGCGAGTGAGGTCAATAGGGCTATTTAGTCATTCATTTATTGGTTTTAAGACCAAGGTATACTTTTTAGCTTTAGTTCTAGTGATCGGACATTTAATAATCGTATCATTATAGAACAGACTACATCAAATATTGTAAAGAAGTTAAAACCACAAAGCTTTACTATATAAAATGGAATAATGTATTGCTTTCAACAAAGATCCTCGTTTTTGAAATATAAATCAACTAACATAATCATGATTATAAAAGCATTAAAATTTGCTCAAAAAAGTTTAATGATAAATTTCCATAATATTGGTAGAAAACAGTAAACATTCATAGATTATAAACACTAATACAAATAGTACAAATCACAGATCAAAACACATACTCTAGAATGGAGATGTTTGGCTCGAGTTGTTACGTTAAGTTACGTGAATCGTCTTGTCTGTTTTCTTAAGTTTAGTTAATTTTAAGTGAAAGTTACGTTAAGTTAACGTTAAGTTGATCGTGATCCCGGCATTACTACTTGTTTTAAGATTGACGTAAGAGTCGTATAGAACCAAAAAATATAATATAGAGTGAGGCGGAAACAATTAGATGATCTACGCTGAGGAAAGTGATAGACAACCTGCTGAGGTTTGCCTGACGTCCGGTGGAGATCACCTGAGTGATATTATCTTCAAAAAGTGAAAAAATGTAGTATATAGTTGGTTTTTATTTGGCTAGTGAATGTTTACGTTTCGATTAAATTTTCAACTTTCAAGTTACTAGTCTCTAACTTTTTTGGCCCCATCCTGTATATTTTAATTTTAATGGCATGTTTAATACGAAGGTTAACAATGAATTAATGAGAAGAGTAACTTCGAGGAAATGCCACCGCATTGGCAAAGACAGAGTATGAGTAAAGTACTTTTTTTTGTGTGCATACGGCTTGGATTCGAACCCTCGACCTGCTCGTCAATTGCGACAAGGTGCAATAGTGTTTAACGTCTTGGGACCACTCATACACCCGGTGAGGGTAATACAATTTATAAGTGATAAGTTTGAAGCATGTTTAGGCGTGTTCAAGCAGGTTTTGGATTATGTTTAACACTTAATTGTGTTGTTGTTTGAAAGCCATTTGTGCTTTCTGATTAAAATAAAATAAAATAAATAAACACTGCTGAGGACTTTGTCTTTAACTAATATTTTAATTGCTTATATAAAACAGACTTAAAATATTTATTGAAGTTATAAGGATTTGTTAGTAAATACTCAATAAACATAATAAGATTGCTTTCATAGCAATGAAAATGTTGGGAAAGCTTTTATAACAAAAGCTTTTTTATTAGTCAAGACTTTACAAATGGTTTCCCAACAAACGAAAAAATTAAAATGTAAAAGATAATTTCAAAACTTGCTTAAACACGATACAAGGGAAAAGGGGGAAGTCATAATACACACTTCCAGGACCATAACTTTTATATCCAAACCTCATAATACCCCAGCAAATACATATTTTTTTAAAATTAATTTAAATATGACAAAGAGCTCTTTAACCATAATCTAAAGTACATTAAAAAGGTATCAATATTGTCTAACAGATGGCAGAACTAACTAAGTTTGAGTTAAAATGGGTATTTCCCCTATTTTCCCGTACTCTTCATTGATGTTACAGTTGTTAAATTTCAAATTGATAGCGTTTCTTTTAATATATAAATATTAGTGTTCAGATAAATAAGTTTGGTTATTTCAGAAACTCGTTTATTTGAGGTATTAATACACTTTCTGAACCGACTGTTTATATCAGAACACGACTTGTAAACTAACTTAAATCTATAACAGACACAACCCCCGGCTCTCGGCCGTTAATTAATCGCTGTGGAAGGGTAAACCCACATTTCACCAATAATAATTTTTTTTTTTGGCCATGCCAAGAATAGACCCGGGACCCATATATCAGTAGACAAACACGCTACCTACCGAGCTAAGGTGTCGGACAAGGAACTGATACATCATGGCTGTACCCAGAGGTGGCGTGGGGTGGGCTAAAACCGATTTAACCCCTGAAATGATAAATAAATTAATAAACCAATAATAGAAGATGAAGTTTATAGCTAAAATTAAGTCACATTCACTAATGAGTGTTGTTAGAGAAGTAAATCTGACAACAATGATTTTCCAAGGAGTGTTGTCAAATTGTACTGTAAGAAACTTTTTTTATTGGTTTGTCTACGGTATTTTATACACCGTGCAAAAATTTTGAATTAAAAATTATTATTTTGTGTTTTTATTGATTTAAATAAATAAAATATTATCAGTTATCACCAGGGGCCGAATTTTGAAGACGTCATTTTTTTTTTTGTACATCACCCTGTTTATGACCCCCTGGTTTATGCAAGGTATTCTTAAAGGTCATTTTAGATGAATTCATTGAATTAGTAAAATGTTTGGTTTAGTTTAGTAGTGTGCATTCATTACGAGTTTTTGTTTTGTTGTTGTAAATTTGAGGTACGTATTTTTTTAGAATTCTTAGTGTAATTTTTTTGGGTCATTTTTTGGACCATTTTTTAGATAATCACCAACACTTTTTTTAATTATGTGTTAATTTGTGTTTTTAAATAAATATGTAAATATATTGTAAATAGTTTTTATTTTTATTTATTTCACACCCACGTCTATGACCACTCTCACGAGACCAAGATTGCCAGTGACGAGATCTTGGATCGAACCCACGGTCTGGTTTACTGAGGTCAGTTTTTCCACCTAAATGGTTTCCTACTTTCCCTGCGCTCGAATGCGGATACATTTATTCTAGATTCCACCTTTGCTCATCTCAACCCCACTGGTGTAGACGTGGGACAACCGGGACTGATTGGTTACTAAAGAAGCGCGGCGCAGGGGAAATATCACGGGACTTGTGATTCTTCTCATTATACGGGCGTGGTCTCGCTCTAAATCAGACCTCGCCTCCCGGTGGCAAACAACAGACGGAAGGGGGTACGTACTACGTAGTACCTCTTGTGGATATCTATCTACACCACCGGACAAACTAACCGCCGCCACTGACTCACAAGCGGGAGGAGGGCGGGGCCCAACAGATGGCTCCCCTACAGGCAATAACAGATAACCTTCCGCCTCTGTTAATAGAAAAGAAGCTGGAATGTACACACGCGGTGAGAGCCGATCTTCCCGGAGACGTTCGGGTATATTCGGGTCGAACAGCTGATCTCAGCCGGCCGCTACGAGGTTGTTGAACGGGGGAAGAAAAGGTGGAAGAGAGGCAGACAAAGAACGACAACCAAACCTAGCTCGCTCTCTTTACGAGGAGAAAATATAATCCGGATCTCAACAGAGTACATTCACTCGCTCGCTCTTACGTGGTATCCCAGTGGCGTGGCTTGATATATCGCCATGGTGAGCAAAGTTGGATTAAACTATAGATGTGATTATTGTTTTCATCGCTCGGTAGAACAGTCATGGGGAAGATATCAACGGAAATAATTATTATAGTAGAACTTTTTTAATTCGAGGCTTAAGGGATATGAAGAAAAAAAAAATCGAAATATACACATTTCGAATTAACAATTTTTGTGAGTATTTACGCACCTGGTACACAATAAATCAATAACCTCAAAATATGCACTCACATTTTATACACGTTAAATAAAACACACATATAGGCCTTAAAAAAAATTCAAAAATCGTGGAGTTAAAATCATTGAGGTCACGCGACCGTTGGGCGTTACGTGATTATACATTGTCACACAAAAGCGATGAAAGCCGAGCCTTCACATCCCCTATAACCTGAACAGGTAGTAAGACCGCGATGTTAATAAAACACTCATATACAGGCTTCAAACTATCCAAATATTTCCTTCTAAAATATTAAATAAAAGGTTTTTTTTAACCATTGATTTAAATATGAATTTCATATGAATCATGGTGAGTTCGCGCTATCGAATTATTTGAATTAACCAATGTCGAAGTAGTTGTATTTACCCATGTGAAGTGTGCCTATGTGTGATTAGTCAATTATTGGTGATGGAGTGGTGGAGAAAATATCAGAGGTACAGTTTTAATACGTTATGATTACCTTGGCAACACTCCACGACACGGCACTGGCGCTGTCAACCTTATCAGGTACTTCCACGTTTAATAGAAAATTGAAATTAAATAGGTCTACGTATAATCACAACAATAAGATAATGTTCTATTTGGGAGTTTAAAAAAAAGTTTCTATCAATTTTTTTTCAATTTAAATTTTAAAATAACTATAAATTTTAATAAATAGCATAATATAGCATGTGCAAATCAAAATATTGTACGGTAATTAATTGTGCTGTACATGAGAAGCGAAGCTTGGGAGATAGAAATTATATTTAGGCTACGGATACAGCCGTATCAATATTTCATGTTCATAAATTTTGAAAAATTACACCTGAACACGGGTATCTAACCCGGGGTTCTTGCTAGCGTAAAAAAAATTCAAAATCGATTTTTACTAGCTTTTTGAAATTTAATCTTTTAAATAGTTCATGAGTGTCAGTCATTAAATATAAATATTATTGGTAATTTCCAAAGACAGGCCAACACTAGAATATTAACCTAAAATAAACAAATCATTTATATTTTTTTTATATAATTCAATGATCTTTAATGTAGATTTTATCAAATAAACAAGACGTTTACACCAAATATAACTCAAGGGGAAAGAAATTACGGAAGAATAGTTGAGTAAACAATTAAAAAACTTTTGCCAAGTTTTTATTAAATCATAAAATTAAAATATTAAAAAAGTATAATTTAAGAAAAATAAGTAGGTTTTTTTTAGGAAAGACAAAAGTTATCGTTTAGTAAAATTAAAGTATGTAAAATTTTCAACAATAATCAAGCTATACATATTCCAAAAAACTAACTTCGTTATCTCAATTTATTTTATTATATTAAAATAATAAATGGTACAACTGAAAGTAAAAGACTGTAAATATTTGAAACGTAATGCTACAGAGGAATGTTGAAAATATCATGTATGGAGATGGTATCAAATACAGAAGTGCTAAAAGAAAGTCAAACGAAGAAAAGAAACTTTGGAAAGGTATACAGTAAAGAAGAATTAGCATAGTAGGCCATATACTGAGACGTGATAGTTCGATGAAGATGGCTATAGAAGGAGATATGGAAAGAAGAAAGTAAAGAGGGAGAACAGAACTGGAGAACATGAATCATCTGATGATGTGGCAGAAGAAGGTACAAAGATGTAAATTTAAAAAAATTGGCCCAGAATAGACAAAAGTGGAAAGCTGCAGTAGCTCTTACGAAAAAAACAAAAGTCAATGCTCATTCTGTCACTGAGTATAATTAAATCAGGTATTAGATTAACACACATTTTTATATCCATTGGTGGATTCAGGTTTCTGAAATGGACCTACTTATTTGCAAATACAACCGAAGATGAATACGTCACAGTAGACTTTCTATTGTTCTCACACTTTAATCTGTGTACGTTTTAAAGAAAGAGGAGATTCGTTTATTTATCAAGACAGTCCTTTGTGTTTTCAAATAGGTTATTTAAAAAACTTAAAAGTGCCCGAGAGCCACAATTGAATCCACAAGTCTAGTAATGGGCCGCATCAAAATCGGCTAGTCTTTGTCAATTTATGCAAAAACAAGAGCAGGTATTTAGTTTGAATGAAATGAGAAGTGGTAATTTTAAAAACGTTTAGTTGCATACTAATAAACAAATTTTCGGACTAAAATATACTATCTTTGATGCGTCAATATAATACAGCAGATGTAAGGAAGAAATTAAACACGAACATCATTTGGAGCTATCATGGATTTCTTCTCAATCAAGTCAAAACGCGTCTAAACTCGTCAAAACTCATCTAGAAACATCAATATTTTACTGTCCAATAGATTACTTTTCCAAGAAACTTTGTGGGCTGCAAAAAAAAAAAAAAAAGTATCGTGGGCCGCCAGTTGCGAATTCTTGGTCTATGTTATAAGTAGTTTTAAGGGTCGGCTTCAATCTTTTACCTGGTTAGGTTCTATTATTTCGGTCCTCGGTTCGCAAATTCCCTTAATCACACAAACTAAACTAAAGCCGTTTGATCTCCATTTGTTTTAGTCTTTCTTTAATATGGGTAAAATAATTAATTACCTGATGGGCCGGTGGACATAAAGGGCGAAACTAATTTTTGTCATGAAAATTATAAACTAGTTTTAAATGAAATATATATATGACTAAGTCTAAATAAAACTGTATATATAGTTGATATAAAACTAGTCTATAATGTTAACTATCCGAATTGGCTACCTATATCTAATAAGCATCTTAATATCCATCCGGGCGATACCCATTTAATTACACTAGGGGGGAGTAGGGATGAGAAGAGATTTTTTAAACCCATGTCTTACTACCCGTTCGGGCTATACGCATGTACTCATAACACTAATGTTAGGTATAATAAAGGGTGAATATAGAAGAAGTGTACCTACATTTACGTGGATTAGAAGCTAAAAGTGTAAAATCATTTAGGGAAAACCACCCTCAGTACATTCGACAGGAATTCGAACCTCGGTCTCCCCGTCAGCGGCAGTCTAGTCTAGTGCGAGAGTGACGCGTTAGACCACGCGGTCACCGAGGCGAGTTTAAGGAAAGTTTAATTTGGAGAAAATGTACACGCGTTTGCATGGAGGGAGGGAAGAAAGACTTTTTATATTTAAAAAAACACCCTAAGCACACTCAATTGGGGCTAGTATCCCGACCTCCCCAAACAAGACTAGATGAGTCTGCCATTAAACCCACATGCCCACCGGCGTGACTATTAGCTATATTAGCTATATTAGCTATATGCATCGGTGGACACACAGGATACATGTCAAGCCTTATTGGGTTTTTTACGGTGACGGGAAGATCGGGGTTCGAATCCCGGTCGGGTGTGCTAAGGATGTTTTTCCCCCCCCTAAATGGTTTACCCACTCTTACTACACGCAATTGCGGGGACATTTCCTCTAAACCCTACCTTCTTCATCCCTCAAACATTAGCCTAATTAGTACTACATATTATGCATTTAGCCAGAACCGGTTGGTGAAACGCGATGACAAAAGAAACAAATAAAATAAAAACTCAAGCACATTCTTTATCTTTCCGCTTTGTCGTTCTTCTACCGCCATTAATCATCCACTTTAGTAATTTTTTTTATCTAACCTTCTTTTGCCATGTTTCCTTTGTTATTTTTTTCCTCTTGTTTTTTATTAACATTATTATTTCTTCTCGCTTGTTTCAGTTTAATTTCCGTAAACGTGCCTTATGTGTTTGTTATAGAATTGTTACGCCTTCTGCTTAAGTTAAGTAGGCCTACCCCCCCCCCCTTCGGTGGCCGCATGACCTAAGGAGCCTACCCTCGCGGTAGACTGGACTGCCGATGACGGGGAGATCGAGGTTCGAATCTCAGTCGGGTGTACTAAAGGTTTTTTTTTTGCAAAATTGTTTTCCACTCTCTCTCCCCGCAAATGCAGGGTACTTTAGAGTACTCCTTGCTTGATTTTTTTTTCAGTGTTAAAGGCAACGCGGAACCACCACACTTCCTGAACTCTCCTAGCACATGGTATTCATACCAGATGGTGCAGGCAACACTATCCAGCCGAAAGGCTGAGTTCATGCCCAGCTCCGGATGGATAGAAATCACATTAAATCAACCTTCGGGTGTTTGACTTAAAATGAAAATGTTGAAATCTATAGGAAAGAGCCTATGTCTAAATGGTCAAATGGGGGAACAAGCATGGGTGCTCATAATAGGGTGACAAGGGGCGGCTTCAGCCCCCCTTATCACTCTGCAATACTTACTTTTTTTGTTAATTTTTATGAAAAAATAAGAGTGTCTGTTTGGGATTTCGCTGCAATTTGCTATTAACTTAACTTAGCATCATCAATATTCAAACTAACAGAGATAAAATTGATAAGATGTAGATTTCCTCACGTTCCTTCTTCATCAGCTTTCTTTTCAATTTATTCTGTTCAATAAACTTATGAAAAATATAATGTTTTTCTTCAATGGGTTTAACTACAACTACATTTTATTTTTTGTTAATTTTTCAAATTTTTCCTTTTTTTAAAAAATTGTCTCTTTAAACTCATATAATTAATTAGCTCAGAATTAAATGAGACACCACAAATAGAACACCAACCCTCTTCGGTGGCCGCGAGGTCTAACGCGCTTTTCTCGTTTTAGATTAATTTGCCAAAGACGGGAAGATCGGAGTTTGATCCCGGTCGGGTTAGCTGCGGGTGATTTTTCCTAAACGGTTTTCCTCTCTACTTCCACGCAAATGCAGGTGCACTTCCTTTCGATTAAACCTTCCTGATCCCTAAACCATTAGTGTAACTAGTACATAGGTGTATAACCCGAGCGGGTAGTAAGACATGGTGCTAAAAAAAAGGCATAGCATCCTATATAAATTTCTGAGTGTTCTCCGGAAACTCACTGATTGTCTCCAGCAGCCGAGATTTGAACCCCTCTCCCCCTTCCAATTTAATCTCTCTCTCTCTCTCTCTTGGCATTGCTAGTACCTGGCGATTCATCGACACCTGCAACCCCCCAGGAGGCGTGGCCGACGTCTCCTGGAAGAAGTAGCCTTAGAGCGAGAGGTCTCGGATAAGATAAGAAGAGAGGGTCACAGGCACCGCTCATCAAAGGGGAGCGCCTCTTTTCCTCAAACAAGCCCGGCCCACTCCTGTCCGCCTGGTGGATTAGAGAGCTCATCCATGAGCCATAAACCATGTAACGCTGTTGTGAGGGAGAAATGGAGTGGTGAGCTCTAATGGATACATGGTGTTACATGAGTGGTTAGGGTGATGGAGATACATCACAGAGTTACGTAACACATATGTACATTTATTTTAGCACCGCGTCTTACTACCCGTACGGGTTATACGCTTATGTACTAATAACGCTAACGGTTTTAGGGATTAGGACGATCATATTTATAGGAAGTGTTACCGCATTTGCGTAGAGGGAGAGTGGAAAACAATTTTGGGATAACTCCCCCTCAGTATAGCCAACCGGGATTCTAACCTCGATCTTCTCGTCATCGGTGTCTAGTCTACTGCAAGAGTAGCGCGTTAGAACACGCGGCCATTGGAGCGGGTGATAGAAAAATCAATAGACCTACTTTCACGTATTCAATCTTCAGGTCATGTGATCTGAGTTTGTAACTTTTGATAAATATTATTAATTATACTACTATAAAATCACATGGCTGACTCACCCAATGACATTAATGTTTACCCACTTACAGATGAGCTAATTGCAGATTAGCAATTGGCAAACTTCTAGCTTCTAGCCTGTAACCGACGAGAAATTTTTAACCCCGAAAAAAATTAAAAATGGTGGAGCAACTTCACATGTTTTGATTTCAAAACAACGCTAGAATTACATTAGTTTACATCTACTCTCAAAGAAAACCCACTGGAGGTTTGGGGGCGGAGCTCCCAACGAGCGAAGCGAGTACCTATATAAAATAACACTGATAATGTAGAAAATGCTATCAATATTGAACACAAAAAAAAAGTTTATAATTTCCAATATCGTGTCTTGGAGGGTTTTCCCAGGGTAAGCATAACTTGCTATGTTCTTACCCATATGATCGCCATTTGACCAATCACACATCGTTTATCGTCTACATAACTCACCTGGGAATATATTTCCGTTCATGGCTGGTGAATGGGTGTCACACGCTTCGGTGGCCGCGAGGTCTAACGCGCTACTCTCGTGTTTAGACTAGACTGCCGATGACGGGGAGATCGAGGTTCGAATCTCAGTTGGGTGTACTGAAGGTTTCCCCCCCAAAAACTGTTTTCCACAATTTCGCCACGCACATGCGGGTACACTTCCTTGAAATATAACCTTTCTAATCGTTAAAACCATTAGCGTAATTAGTTAATAAGTGTGTAACCTGAACGGGTATTAAGACACGTTGCTAAAAAAAGAATGCGTATTCTACCGAGTGACGAGAGTATATCACACAATTAGGGCCTGCCCTTCGTTAACCTTGAATGGTTCTACTACGGCACAGCTAGGGCTTTAGTGTAGTCCGTCAACCATTACTGATACGGTTGAAGCCCGATCTGATCCTGCTTCATAAAGACTTCATCTGCGCAGCGGTTGTGACAGTCTAGTACGAAGACATCTCTTTGGATGAGGCTGCACTGGAGAGGATGGGAATATATGAAGTTTTGAAGTACACTCTAAAAGAACTATACCCCTATCATAAGTTTATGGGGTAGTTCCGCTCGATTTTGGTAGTAGAGGGGCCCTCAAAATCTCGACCAGAAAGGCTCTAGCGCCAATCGGGATTGCGAGCCCAGACGCTCTCATCAATTTGAACAAAAATATGTTTAGATCATCGTTGGAAATATTCAGTTATTTTATAGATACTTAGTAGTGCATCATTGGTAAAAAAAAAAAGCCCTGAATTATTAATTTTATGTTTAACCGATTATGCTCTTTTAATTGATGTTTTAAATAGGTAATTAAAGTTTATATGCCACGACGGTGAGTCGGAAAGACCTACAAGTCAAGATATGAGGCTGCTGCTATCTTTAAGGTTAAATTGGTGACCTGGAGGTCTAGGGTTAAGGTGTCAGACTTCTGTGCTGGGGGTTCGGGGTTCAATCTTCGGTCCCGGCACAGATTTATCTGATTGCCAGACCCCTCCTTCACTTCTGACAAGACGTGTATTAATCACAACTTGTGAATGTGAGGAATGCCAGGCCTCCACCGTGGTTCGGATTCCACGTTAAAACTGTAGGTCCTACATTTCATCTCACAATCACTTTACCATTACACATTATCGTAAAGTGAGTATAAACCGAACGGGTAGTAAGACGCGGTGATAGTAATAAATAATTTAAGATTAAATGGAGTGTAAAGTTTAAACTGACTTTCTACCTGAGCAACATTCCAGAACACGCCACTGGTAAATTATACAGTTAAAAAAAACCCAACAAAAAACAATGTGTGTAATCCCGGATGTGTAGTTGAGGGACACGAAGCTCGAAGTTAGAGAAAAGGCAGGCCAGTATTATTTCTACGCGACGTGGGTAAGTCGTCTGCAAGGTAGAGAGACTGACACGTGACCTTCACCTGCTTCTATTTCTCCGCAAGGAATCGTGCTCGGAACCTTGTTGGCAGCGCCTGCCGAGACACACCTGCAAGGCCTTTTAGAGAGACAGCTACTGTGCGAGTTAGAAAACACTCGGCCACCCGTACGCACAAACCATTCCGCTTGGCGCGTGTAGGGGACGCGTGAAAAGGACAGTGTTTTTTTTTACAGTTTTTATGGCAAAATAAATATAAAAAAATGCTCCAGTACAAACATAGAGTTTAATTTTCTTCACATGAGGACCGCAAAATTTCTTGAATATCTGTCAAGGGTGTTCTGGAATTTAATTACAACTTTTTCTATTAATTTGTTAGATAATGCCACCATGCTCGGTAATGACAGATATTCAGGAACTGTTGATATCAACATGTGAAGAAAATTAAACTTTATGTTTGTATTGGAGCAATATTTTATTTATTTTGGCCAAAAAAAGTTTTGTCATAAAAAGTGCAAAAAAAACTGGCCTTTTCTCTAGTCCCCTTCCATCCCACCTTAAGGTGCGAGTGGGAGGGGACGCGAGAAAAGGACAATGTTTTTACAATTTTTATAACTAAACTTTTTTTTTTTTGTAAAAAATTTTTTTAAAAATTTCTCCGGTCGAAACACAAGAGTAGCCTATAATTTTCTTCACATGGTGACCTCAACAGTTCTTAGTTATTTATCAGGCATGTCCTGGAATTTAATGACAACTTTTTATCTTCTTTTAAAAAGTTTCTCATCTAATTCCATTATGCCCAGAGCAGATATTCAACAACTGTTGATGTCAACATGCGGAGAAAATTAAACTCAAGTTTTACTAGTATTTTAGCAATATTTATTTTATTTTGGCCCGATATAGTTTTGCTATAAAAAACTGCACTCACCCATTATGTTGACCATTTGTCCCGATTTTCAAGAATATTCTTTGAAATATGACCTATGTCCCGGATTAATTTAGTCCCCGATATTGCACCCGATTTGTTAAATAAATTAATGAAATTTAAAATAGGTTATATTCTTAAGATAAATACAATTCCATCTCAAGGAATTCCTCTTCAAAATAATTATAGCTAGTTCGAAGTCCACTCATTCCAGGAGGTGTCTGGTTTCAGTAATGCTTTAATTGGGGGAGGGGGGGTGCAGAATAAGCCCCTTCTAATTGCAGCTTATACTAGCCCGCTTTATAGTACTGTTTGAAGAGTTGCAGAACCTATTAAATTCCCGGCGATTCGGAGTTACTTTGCCACTAAAGTATTTGGATCCAAAATTAAATCGAATGAAGTTGTTTTTGGGCCATATTACTTTACGTCCATTTGGAATACACGAAACTTACAAGCGGCGAGGTAAATTAAGAAAATACAGCGTTTTTATTTAGGTAGGTCTGTGGAGAAAACTAGCCGTACTAGTTTGTGCACTCGTCCTGTGTTTGAATCGAAACCTTTTATATCCCAGATGATCGTCCCCGTGGTACGAGCCTAGGGGTCCCGGGCTAGATTTCAGGCTGGTACCTTGGGTATTTTTACCTTAAGGGGATTTACCCAGGTGGTTAACAGGGTTTGATTAATTAAGCTTAGGTTAAGTTTAAGTGTTTCCATACCCTCATACTCATTATCACCATCACCTCACCATCATCTCATCGGGACATGGAAAGAGCCTCCACGGAAAGGATGCACAATTAGTACATTCGGGCCTACCCTTGACAACGGTACATTAGTACCGGCTAATCTTTCCATTACCGGGCTACGATGGTTGTAACCCAGACGCGCAATTTTATATTATTATCATCTCCCAAATCACACGTACTGTGTGTGTATATTTATATATACAGTACAAATATGTAGCTTAAGTATCTTAAAATTAATTTTTAATTTTACTCTTTAGACTTATTATATTAAACAGATCATTTTAGAATAACCTCAATGGTCAATCCAACAAATTTATAATTTTACGGTACACTTTTGAATGTAAACTCATTATATTTTCATAATTTTCAAGCAAGTACACTTTATTATATGTATTGTACGTTATTATTACAAATACATTGTTATTAACCTATGAGTAGGTCCACAGTGCGAGAACCCACATCGTTGGGTAAACGGACTTCTTGTCTGGGTTTGACGGTGAACGAGAATTCCGATCTGGTATACCTAAGTCTGTATCCTTGAACCATTTTTCTATTCTCCCCCTGAGAAAACGCGGTCACATTTCCATTTGACGTGGAGTGGATTGTTGCCGAGAGTTAGCAGAGCTTGTTATAAAACTGTTCTTAGGGTTTGTGCTTTTATATATATATATATATATATATTTACCCGTTTGAGTTAAACGCTCATGGACTAATTACGCTAATGGTTTTTAGGGATTAGAAAGGTTATATTTTTTAATGAAGTGTATCCGGATTTTTGTGGAGAGAGAGTGGATAACCATTTTGAAAAAAAAAACCTCAGTACACTTGACCGAGATTCGAATCTCGATCTCCCCGTCATCGGCAGTCTAGTCTACTGCGAGAGCAGAGCGTTTATACCATGCGGCCACCGAAGCGAGTAAGTCGTTAATTACCCTTGGCGCTAAACGAGCTAATTGCAGAGGAATGAGAAACTTGCAGGGGCGTAACTATAGGGTGGCGTAGTTGGCAAAATGTCGCAGTCCCGCGACCAAAATGGGGCCCAGCACGCATGCCCACCCACCCACCCAAAATTAATTTGATAAGAGATGAAAGTGCTGTTTTTGTTTGGTAAAAATCTTACTATTCAATAGAAAAATACTCAATAGTCATTTTATTTTGCATAATTTCATGCTCTATATAAAAGCTTTGTATATATTTTTCTAGAAAACCAATATTTAACAAGATATATATATATAGTGAAACTTAAAAAAACAAATTTGGAGGAAATTATAGACAATTTCGCAGGAATCAAAGCAGGAAGAAAATTGTTTTAAATGTCGATGTTTGTTTAGCCTCTGTAAGTGCTTATACTGTTTATGGTTTTGTTTGTAATATTTAGTAATATAGTCTTATTCAATTCATAACATTTTTTACATTATATTGTTAGTTTTCACTTTTCAGTAGCAATTTTATTAGACAAATGTAGACCTGTATTAAGAAATTTATAAATAATACTAACAATAAATGTTAATTTAATTTATTATAATCTACAATTAAACATAATATTATTTAGTGGGGGGGGTGGACGGGAGGTTTTATTTTATTGGAGGAGAGGCCCACCTTGAAAGTTTTGACACGAGCCCATTACTGCCTAGTTACTACTCTGTGGAAACTTGTGGTAGAACTCTTCAAAAAACTAAGCGAAGCATATGCTTTAAACAGAATTAAATATGGGGGGTCATAGCACAAATTGTATTGCCATTTGCAAGGCCGTAGCCAGCTAATAATTTCAGGGGGGGTTTGGTGGGCACATCCCCCGATTGCTGGAGGATAGAAAAAATTCTAAATATTAAACATCTCTAGAAGCTATCTGAAGTGCTTTTTATGGTAACACAACCCCCTAATTTGTACTTGTGGCTTAATTTTGGTATTGTTTGAACCATAAGAAAAGCCTTATATATTTTGTTAATTATATTTTGGAGGGGTTTGAACCCCCAAAACCCCCCCTTGACTACGGTCATAGCCATTTGTATTTTCCTCCTTTCCCATTTGTGTTCCTACCGCCAGAGAGCTCAGCCCAGTAACCTGGTTTCTGACGTTTATGAATTTCTGCTCGACTATTCTCGCGCCTGCACAGGGCTCTTTACACCTCATTACCTAAATCCACTGCACAAAGGAGAGAAGAAAAAAAATTGAGCTTATTGTGTGGGGTAAGTAGGGGGGAAAGTGCCTCTGGCATCCTTATATCTTCTCGAACATATACCAAGCTAGTACAAACATAAAATATAATTTTCTTCACATGATGACCTCAACAGCTGTTGTTGAATATCTGTTAAGGGTGTTCTGGAATTTAATGATAACTTTTATCTTCATTTAAAAAGTTTGTTAGATAAAGCCGCCACGCTCATGACAGATATTCAGCAAGTGTTGATTTCACCATGTGGAGAAAATTAAACTCTGTGTTTCTACTGGAGAAATATTTTATTTATTTTGCACGAAAAAAGTTTTGCCATAAAAACTGCAAAAACACTGGCTTTTTCTCGTGTACCCTTCCATCCCACCTTAAACCTTCTTTTCATATCGTGACAGTGTCGTGGTGTGTTGCCTGGGTAAGCAGAGCTTCATTTTTTTTTGCACCACTTCTTGCAATCCATTTGAGTTATACGTCATATGTAAATAATTACGCTAATGTGTTAGGCATGAGGAGTTTGAATTCAGGAGAGATGTACCCGTATTTGTGTGGAGGTAGAGTGGAAAATAATTTAGCGGAAACCACCCTCAGTACACTCAGCAGGGATTCGAACCCCGATTTTCCTGTAATTGGTAGTCCAGTCTTATGCGAAAGTGATGCCTTAGAGTTTAACCATTTGGAGCTTGTTAAAATAGAAGTTGTGACCCCGTGGTCTCCATTTGACCAATCATTCATAGGCTTTGATCTAAATGCGAGCGTTTGTTCGTTGATACCTGGTCAAGTATTGTTCTACTAAGGGATGAAAATAATGTAATTCACATGTAAACTTTAAACAAAACCTGCTTAACCCGGTAACAAGCCACACCACGCCACTGAATATGTGGACATTGAACCACAAACTCAAAGTGTCATTTTTTAGTTTAATTTTTTTTTCAGTTGTTTCAAATTTGTCTCTAAATTTACAACGGTTCCTATATATTTAAAAAATAAACACGCATTTTAATAATACGATACAATATTTTGCCAATTTTAAGCACGTATAAATTTGACTCTATATTTAATGGATTTAAGGATATTCAAATCAGACCCCTGGTCGTAATTAGCAACAAATGGACGGGTCACGAGAGTTCTAATTTTACCTCACTAAACCAAATCCTAATCCGACCCGGAACAAATATCGATGAGATCAACAGGTCGAGAATCAACCCCGTGTCATTCCCTCAATCGAAGTAACCCAGCCCTACCCCTACCCCCTTATCAACCCTCCTCCGAAAAGTAATTTTACCACCTGTTGTAGCTATGGGGAAGGGGGGGCAGGATTCGAAGCCAGGACCTCCTCGAGAGGCGGGCGGACCTCACAACACACCCTAAGGCTCTTCCAAAGAGGTCCTCTTTAACGGCCTGCCACGCCTTGGAGGGGCGGGCCGGGGGGGAGGGGGAGGAGGAAAGGGGCGTCGACGCCCCCTTTTAAACACGCCATTTCCACCTCCAACCACCCCCTCCTGTTCTTTCTCTGATGGCATTCCATCCAGCCGCGACTGCAGTAACGTGTAGGGAGTACCACCTGTTTGATTGGGGAGGAAACGGTGGGGTGTCTTGGATCTAAGCTTATTTTACCCTTCGTGATAGGCAACCCCGCCTACTTAGTTCATCAAGACAAGGATATGATCATATTCGGGAGCCGCCTTGATCTTGGAAGATCCGCACAAATGCCTCCCCAACTTAGGGGCCGTCTCACCCCACGGATAACACCTAGATTAGGGAGGTAAAGTCCAATTTACGTAAGAAAGGCCTTTTAGAAAATAAAAAGCAATTTTTTTTTTGCTACCTGCTTCGGTGACCGCATGGTCTAACGCGTTACTTTCACAGTAGGCTAAACTGTCGACGACGGGGAGATTGAGGTTCGAATCTCAGTCGGGTGTACTGAGGGTGGTTTTTCAAAAATAGTTTTCCACTTTCCCTCTACGCAAATTTGGGTACACTTAATCTAAATATAGCCATCTTAATCCCTAAAACCATTAGCGTAATTAGTACAAGTGTGGAGGCACGTTACTCGTTGCCAGATTGTGTGAATTGTTAAATGTGTGTGCTGTGATTTCGAACGTCTAATGACTGGAAGAATGCTGTCATTGTTCCTTTTTACAAGGCAAAGGCAGTAATAATGAATGTAAAAATTACAGGGCAATAAGTTGGTTGAGTATTCCGGGCAAAGTTTTTTGGGAGAGTCTTAATTGAGAGGGTGCGTGAAAAAAAACCTGCGAACAAGGTTTGTGTTGCGCAGTGAGTGGTTTCATGCCAGGTAGAGATTGCATGGACCAGATAATTTTTATTGCAACAAGTAACTGAGGAATGTATGGCGGTTAGGAAGAAAGTTGATTGTGCATTCGTTGATCTGGAGAAAGCGTAAGCTCGTGTGAATAGGAGTATGTTATGGAATGTTCTTAGAGAGTATGGTGTGGATGCATGGTTAGTAAATGCAATTATGGCGGTGTATGATGGAAGTAGAGCATGCGTTAGGTTGGATGGAGATTTAAGTGATTGGTTTGACATTGAACAGGATGTTAGATAAGGTTGTGCTATGTCTTCCATGGTTGTTTATGTTCGTGTATAAGTTTATGCGGGATGCTAGTGAGGACGTGGTTGGTGTAGTACAAATGAAGAATGCATTAAATATTTTGAATGGGGTGACAGGCAGAATGGATCTTCGTATAAATGTCTCTAAAATCAAGGGGATAGTTTTTGATAAGGACGGATCATAAATGATTGTCAGCATAGTATAAATGAAAAAACTGTTAAAACAAATGAAGGATATTGTGTATTTGAGCAGAATGTTCTGTAAAAATAGAAGGATAGATGGTTAAATCGACAGATGGGTGAATCAATCTCGATGACTAGTTGGATGCATGTGGACTATTGCAAAGAATAGAGTAGTATTGAAAGAGGAAAAGAAGGCAATATATAAAAGTGTGTTGGCTCCAACATTGTTTTATGGGTGTGAAGTGTAGGTTTGTCAGGAGAAACACAAGAGTAAGGTGAATGTGGTTAGACTGAGATATATAAGAAATGTATGTGGAAAAACTCGTATGGACAGAGGCAGTAATGAATGGGTGCTGAAGGAGTGCGGTTTGAAGGAGAATGCAATATGTCAATGTGAAAGAAGCATCTTACGTTGGTTTGGGCATGTTGAGATGATGAGTATGGATCGAGCGACGAAGCAAATATATGAAGGTAGAGTGTGTATCAAAAGGAAGGGGTAGGTCATGTAAGACGAGACTAAATGTTGTAGACGAATGTGTGAAAAAGAGAAACATTAAGAGTTTTAAGAATAAAAGAGCATGTGTGACTCAAAGCATGTATGACTCGGTGTATGGATGTTGTTGAAGCGAAGGGACTATGCAAGGATGGGGAAGTGTGGAGAAAGTTAGTGAGGATGGATTAGATACGGTACGGATTTTTTTTTTTAGCTTCATGCAGAGTTTTTTGCCTACTCCGTAAGGGACGGTGTGTTTAGATATGTATCTAAGTTATAAGTTTTAGACAGAATATTTTTAAATCTTTCACTTAGCCTATAATATTATTGATATTTGAATTTTTCTAAATATTTCTGGATAGAATGAAACTTGCTTTTTTAGTTTCTCAAATCAAGAGAAAGTATTATAATCGGGGAACATTTTTGATCTCGAGATTAACCCCGAACTCAAAAAGTGGATTTTACCATTCTGTCTGTCCCCATGTCTGTCTGTCTGTTCCTGGTCACATATCAGAAACGATTTTTTGGATTTTGTTCAAACTTGGTACTTAGATGCTATAGGACAATACGTCTGTAAGAGCTAAGTGTTACAATGTTGTAATGGAGTAAATAATTTATGTGAAAAAGGGTTTCCAAACATGAGAGTGTTTCGTAATCGCGATGCGTTGGTCAAGTGTTTCGATTACAAAACTCTTAGTCGGAACATGTCTCAAAAACTAGGACAAAAACGGATTATCAAAGACAGGTCGAGCGAGGAAAGGCTTCTTTTTTTACCTTTTGTCGGTCGGGGCGCGTTTTGTCGGTACTTCATACATCACATGTATCTTTGTTAAAATAAACACCTCCTTTACAAGGCCTGCTAACGCCTACGTGATTCCAAACACCCCGAATACCAACCCACTACCGTTACATCTCATATTATTTTAACTTTCTCGTTATCTTACAGGTAGCGAAAGTATTGTGACCGTAAAAAAAATCAAACTCAAGATTTTGATGAATCTTGCCGTTTCATGAACCCCGAATCCAAAAAAGTTGTTTTTGAATTGCCGTCTGTCTGTCTGTACGTTGGACTAGAGCCTAAACTATTTTACCGATCGAGCTAAAACTTGGTATTTAGGGTTTTCATAGGGTTGCCCCGAGGGGTTTTTGCAATTGGATATCCAACCCTAAAATTAAGGGTGGTTTACTGAAGGGCAAAAAGAGAAAAAGTCGATTTTATCAAAATCGGCTCTAACGATTTTGATTAAATTTAATTTATAAACATTCATAAATATTCCAAGCAAAATGGCTACCATCAATATTTCAGCAAAATGAATTTAATGGTTCCAATCTGATGCGAAAATTCTTATTTTTTTTTATCATATCTCCGTAACTCTTTGAGATATGAAATTACTTATAGTTTCAAATATGTAAGGCTATCTATAATACAAATCTTTTATTTGAAACATATTTTTATAAAACCAATAACTTTCAAGCTATACGCAAAAAAAATTGTATGTATACATATTAACTTTTCGAACACTAAAGGTAAAGTATCACGACCGTAAAAAAAAAAATCTAACTCGAAATGTTGATGGAAGTCGACGTCTCATGACCCCTGAACCCTAAAAAATGTTTTTTCTGCAATGCCATCTGTCTGTGTCTGTTTAACCCTAAAATTAAGAGTAGATTAATAAGAAGCGAAAAGAAAGAAAATAAATTTTCTCAAAATCGGATCTAATGATTTTGATTAAAATTTGTATCTAGGCGTTAGTTAAGATCACAAATTAAATGGCTATTTTCATTTTCTTATAAATGAATTTAAGGCTACTTTAGAGAAGCGGAAATTTCCGTATCTCCACAACTATTTGAGATAATAAATAACTTATTATTGCAAAATTGTAGTACTATTAAAAATAAAGAACTTTTATTTGAAATATATTTTTATAAAACTAACAGTTTCTGAGATATTCTCAAATAGTTTAATACAATTTTGTGAGCTTTAGTTGTAAAGACGCAATAATTCTCCAATGCCATAGAGTAAGTAGAGAAGTAATTCTTTCAAAAAGTTTAATTTATTTTTCTTTAAACCTCTTAGGAGAAATGTTTGTACAACCAAGATCTATCTCCATTTTAGACTCAATAGTCAATATTTACATTTTTTATTGGTCAAAATTTATAAATTAGGAATTTAATAGCAATACGATGACCTGAAGATGTGCAACACCTAATAAAATGTCGAAAATATTAACCGGAATTCGAAATTTTAATACGAAGTGTTGACCCTTGTGGACCCAATATTGATCTTTTTTATTGGTCCAAACATAAAATGAGGACATTAATTCTTTTAAAAATAAAATTATAAAATTTAAAACCGGGACTCAAAAAAGTTTTACATAAATATAATGCAATTTATGCTTGGGTTTTCTAGTGTATATTTTTCTAGTGTATATATTTGGTTTCCCATATATTATGAGTTTTGAGTAAATGTCTCAATTTTTAAACAATAAAGCGAGAAAGTCCGTGTGGGGTTCCGTACAATTTATTTTTATTTTGACCCTAGCCCCTAAATTAAGGGTAATATACTGATGAGTGTTTTTTTTTAAATTCAAAATTTTCCGAAAATGGCGCTAACTATTTTGTTTAAAATGTATATCTAAGGAGTGTTTTACATGAAAAATAAAACTCTATGTTACTTGTTTTTTGGGGAAACATTCATTTAAAGGTAATTTAAAGACGACTGAATTTTTTTAAATTTAAATATTAAACAAATGGCTTTGTTTATTTGGTTAAAAATGGGTAGGCCTATTTCTTAAGTTTGTTACGTCACAAATAATTATATATATGTTTTTCTTAATTAACTCATTTAATATTAGTTTACTGATGACTGATTTTTAAAAATATAGACATTTTTTGAAAATAGAACTAAAATATTTGTACAAAATTGGTACTTGGAAACTATTTTACATGATAAATAATAAGGTATGTTGATTTTTCTAAGACAAATTAATTCAAGGGTAGTTTATGAATAGTGTTTATTGTTTTTAACAAGATGATGGGCTGGTTTTTCTGAGAAAAACTTGCTTAAGGGTATTTTACTAAAAAAAAAAAAAATATGACCATTTGGTTCTAAGCTATAATAAATACAACAACTTGTGAATGTGAGGAATGCCAGGCCTCCACCGTGGTTCGGATTCCACGTTAAACTGTAGGTCCTCCATTTCATCTCACAATCACCCTACCATTACACATTAGCGTAAGTGCGTATAACCCGAACGGGTAGTAAGACGCGGTGCTAATAATAATAATATATAATAAATACAAAATATGAGAAAGCTTGTAAGATTGTGTTGTACCATTTTTTTTATCAGTAGTAAGATTTAACAGGTCAGCTTAAAGTTATGATATTTGATTGTTTATTTCAACAATTGGAAGGTTCTACCCTACAATCCAACTCCTCTAAGTCTGTTGCGCATCTATATATTAATCTAAGAGTCGATTCACGGTGTGGCCGGAAAAAGTTATACAGCAGACCGGGGCATAACGGCCACTGGGGAAAAATGACCACTAACTATATATTTTTTCTACCGTTGGTATTTAGCTACTTCTAGTGGCTGTCTGACCTTCAATTTGTCGCGCAAGGTCAGACGAAGCTTTTACAGTAGTTAGCAGCAAATGTGTGATGTTTGGTGTATCGGTTTGTGCGTGAGTGGCAGAAAACTTTATTTTCACGTGATTACTTCAATCAAGAGCTAAGAGCGAGGTAAGAATTTAGAGCCCTTTAATATTCATCATGCAGTACATCTTGATACACCAATCACTGGAATATTTTGTTTGTCATGTATAGAATAAGAAACGAAAGATAGGTCTAATTTGTGCGTAAACTGTATGCTAGTATTTTACAACAGAGTGATCTTGAAATACTGTACATAAGTGGCCATTTTACCCCAGGAAGTGGCCGTATAGGGAAAATTTCAGGAAATCTATGAGAAATCATCCTGGAAGAGCTCTTACCAGAGATAATTTTTCAGCAATGTTCACGGCTGCGTATATGCAAGCGACAACAATGCACAATGCTACCACATGATTCAGAATCACAGGTATCTATCCGTTTGATGAAGGTGTGTTTCCAGTTGAAAACTTTTCTCCATCTAAAGTAACCAGTGAGCCTCCACCAAATGAACATCTGGCCCAGTCTGAAGATACCACTGCGCATAAAGACATGGATGACCTAGAGGATCCAGACGACCCAGATTTTTCTCGGAATCCTAGTGAGCACGAAGACGTCGATACACGTGACATTTATGATGAGATAGGAGACACTGTAGTCACTGATGATGTCCGTGAAGATTACTGAAAGAACTATGGAACTTGGTCCAATGGCTTCCATTGAACGTTCCCATTAATTGGTTTCAAACACTGTTGAGTCATCGATTAAAGAAAACTGCTAAGGTATAAACAGATGACAACAAATCATTAAAAAATGTTCCGAGATCTGATACCTCTACCAAGAAAGGTAAATTCAGCTCCAAGAAAGAAACCCAAAACAATAGTTGCACGTCGCCGAACATTCCCAGAAAACATAAGAATAGTTAATTAAGCTGAGCGACTAGCAAAAGAGAAAGAACATTTTAAAATGATAAAATTAAGTGCCCTGCAAGGTAAAAAGAAAGTAAGCTCTCAAACCAAAACTAATAATAAAGCTATTGTGCATAAACCATTGAAAAGTTAAAAAAAAATTACCAACAGAGTGTAAGTCACCAACAGTGGCATTATTTTCCGGTCCTTCTACAAGTAGAACCAATAAAAAAAAACCACCCAAAGAAAAGTTTGCAGGGACAGAATAACTGTGGAAAATGTGGAGGAGACTTTTACGATTATGAGGAACGAGAACCGTGTTTCAGTGCAGAGGCTGTGACAAATGGTTCCATGAAATATGTGCAGGAGTTTATGGAAAGGCAAAATATGATTTTGTTTGTGATGAGCGTGCAGGTTGAGTGATTTAAAATGTGTTTTGAACTTCAATTAAATGGTGGCCGTTTTGCCCCATCTTATGAGGTAAAACGGCCACATGAGAATATATTCTTATACCTTTTAAATACTGCATACAATCCATATTATGTGTGAAATAATAACACAATATCATTATAAATATGTGTAATAATTATAATAAATAGCAGTGTTTACAATATTTCCAATTATATTATTTCAGGAGCAAAAAAGTCCTTAAAGGGTCCGTATTGCCCCGGCCTACTGTAATTATTTGAGAAATTGAGCTTTCCTTTTTTCCACTGTTGAATGACTAGGTGTTGTGACTGTTATAGAACTGAGGTACAGTTTAATTATTATAGAAATGACTTTTTAGAAAATACAAGCATATATTTAACGGCCAACTTTAATAAAATATTACTATATTATTATTGTTATTTTATTGATGTTGATAATAGTTATAAAAAGTGTTATAGCTGCAGATTACATGACTTGGCGTATGAATGCTTAAGTGAAATAGATAAAGTAACAAACCCTATAAGAACCCCAGTAACTACTTCATTTTTAAAATTAGTTTAAATATAAGAGATACTACTTTTAACCATGGTTGTCTAACAGATTAAAGCACTAGCTCAATTTGAATAAGCAGGCCTCCACCGTGGTTCGGATTCAACGTTAAACTGTAGGTCCTCCATTTCATCTCACAATCACCCTACCATTTCACATTAGCGTAAGTGCGTATAACCCGAACGGGTAGTAAGACGCGGTGCTAATAATAATAATAATAATAATAATATAATAATAATAATAATAATAATAATAATAATAATAATAATAATAATAATAATTTGAATAAGAATTAGATTTTCCCTCTATTTTCCCTGTACCTTTAATTTATTCTCGATAAACCATGATCAAAAATACAACCTTATCGGTGATGTTAGGTTTCCAGGTCGATCGGAGCTCGGCACTCGGCTAATTATCATCGGCTGCACTCCAGCGGTAGAGGGTGTAGTAATCTGGAAACGGCCCGCCTTCCCCCCTTCGCTCATCCCCCTCATCATTCCTCTTCTTTTCCCGAATCAACAAATAATTTTAATAAACTCTCGAAACATAGAAAGTACAATTATAATATGAAAAGGTGATAAATGTAGGCCTCTCTAACCAGATTTAGACTGGATATTCAAAATATAAACCACTATTCAGATTAAAAGTAACCCCTAAAATTCCCAACGGAGGAAAAAAAATTAGAAATAATAGTAACTTTTGGGTATAATTTGGGTGGCGTGAGTTGCTGGGTGTCGGTAGGATGGCGTCATCCAGAATAGTTTGCCAATGGTCAAATTTGTGTAATTTTGGTGACCTGGTGGTCTAGGGGTAAGGTGTCAGACTTCTGTGCTGAAGGTCCGGGGTTCAATCCTCGGTCCCGGCACAGATTTATCTGACTGCCAAACCTTCCTTCACCTCTGACAAGACGTGTATTAATCACATCTTGTGAATGTGAGGAATGCCAGGCCTCCACCGTGGTTCGGATTCCACGTTAAACTGTAGGTCCTCCATTTCATCTCACAATCACCCTACCATTGCACATTAGCGTAAGTGCGTATAACCCGGACGGGTAGTAAGACGCGGTGCTAATAATAATAATAATAAATTTGTGTACACCAAATCCCCACCCAAAATTACTGATACTTTAAAAGAAAAATTCTAAAAATCTCCAAGACGCGAGAAATATTACCTGGGTGGTCAAAAGATTGACGGAACTTTCAAAAGTATTTTATATTGTCTTAAAATCTAAATGTTTAAGAATAATAGTCAGGACATTCAAACTTATTTAAAAATATTAGTGAGCCTTTTATAAATACCTCTAAAACACATTTTAAAAAAAACTATCAAAAGAATGCCTGCCCATTGAAAATAATTCACACCTTTAAAAATATTCCCAAAACCTTCAAAATATTTCGATTCACTCCAATTATTACCAAGAATTTCAAATTATAATCTAGATCTATTAAAGAGCCGAAAAATATTTCTGTAACGTTCAAAACACTTCATAAAGACCGCCTAGTAATTTTAGGGGATTCCATAAGATTGCAGACTTTTAAAGAATTTTAAAGTCTTCCAAAAGTTTTCAAGAGCTTTCAAAACCACCAAAATTTACGGAAAATTAACTTAAAAAACAATTTAGTGAGGCAATGAGCCCTGTATAGATATTGAGCCAATGGTTTTCATTTAAAGTGATTAATTCGTTTGTTATTTTTGATGTTTCCTTTGTCATCTCCATTTTTCTTTATTAAATTGTGAATTAGAAATTTTAAAACTTCATATGTATAGTATATATATGTATATATTTAATTCATCTCAATCTTACAGCATAGTGCTACCCGCTTCAGTGGTCAAATGGTCTAAAATTGCCCTGGTGATGAAAGGGAGACCAGGGTTTGAATCCCGGTCCGGTCAACATAGTTTTTTTCTTAAATGGTTTCTCACTCTCCTCCCACGCAAATGCGGGTATATTACCTCTAAAATGCTCCTCATACCCATTAGAGTAACTATCGTGTATTGAGGACATTCCAACGACTGAGATGGTTCGTGAGATAATTTTAATATTTAAGGTTGGTACGGAAGGGGACATGAGAAAAGACCAGTGTTTTTGCAGTTTTTATGGCAAAACCTTTTTTTAGCAAAAAAAAAATTGCTCCAGTACAAACATAGAGTTTAATTTTCTTCATACGATGACCTCAACAGTTCCTGATTATCCATTATGAGCATAACGGCATTAGATGAGAAACCTTTTAAATTAAAGAGAAAAAGTTGTAAATGAATTCCAGGACACCATTGACAGATATTCAAGAAATTTTGAGGTCACCATGTGAAGAAAATTAAATTCCATGTTTCCACTGAAGCAATATTTTATTTATTTTGACCCAAAAATTGTTTTGCCATAAAAACTGCAAAAAGACTGGCATTTTCTTGCGTCCCTTTCCATCTCAACCTTAACCTATCTCTTACCTCTGTAAGATAATTTGTTACAGAGGGATTCTTTTTTTTTAGAGGATTAAGGACTTGAAAATGTCGGATGGTCAACAGAAACTAATCCGAAATATTGGCTCAGTCGGTGACGTGTTTGTTTACTGAGCGGGTTCGATTACTGGTATGGTCGAAAAATATATAACTGGTGAAATGTGGGTTTACATTTTCATAGTGATAAATTGACAGCCGGGGGTTGGTTGTTGTGTCTGTTCTAGATTTAAGTTAGTCTATAATTTTTGTGCTGATATAATCAGTTGATTCATAAAGTGCATGTTAAATACCATAAATAAAATTGAATGATTATAGTAAAGTTATGATTTTAGAGAAATACTAGAAAATATATACACACTCTTTTGACGTCAACAATAAAAACGTTTTTCAGTATTTTTAGTATTATTCTACAGCCATTAAAAAAATAATTCAATTAATTTGAGTTGTTTAACTTTCACCTTCTTAGCCGACTTAATTATCAGCACAAGACTAATATATTCATTTTAAATCCAAGACAGACACAACATCCAGTCCCCAGCCGTTAATTCATACTTGTGAAAGGGTAAACCCACATTTCAGCAATGATAATTTCTACGGCTATGCCGGGAATCGTACCTGAGACCTTTAGCTCAATAGGCTGATAAGCTACCGACTGAGCTAAGGTGTCGGTCTATATTCATCATAAGTGAGAGTTGAAAATCACATGCCTTAAACGTATACATTTATTATAAAGATTGTCTTAGTAACTTTTATATCTGTAAAAAAAAAAGTTTTTTTCATATTTAAAATCAAACATGCAGTGGTGGTCAGTAAAAACGACGAACAGTTCAAATGGTTTTAGTGTGTGTATGGCGTGTGCAACAATTTACGCAACAATGTGTTAATCCTTCTCATTTAATAGGCATTCAATTTTAAAAATAAATTCTCTCGTAGCATATAAAAGAGTTCAATTTTCAAAATATGTTGGGTGAAGACGACTTTCACTAGCTTCTAAAGGCATATAATAATTTAAAAAAATCCCGTATAGGACCATTCTAACTAGCTTTCAAAGGCATCAACTTTAAAAATTTGCTGGGGAAAGAGGCATATAATTTTGGGGGAAAAAAAAAATCAGGCGTAGAAAACACTAAATAGCTTCTGGGCCATTCCAAATTTCAAAAAAATTCTGGTGAGGACCTTTTCAAATGGATTCAAGGGAAGTGAATTTATAAAAAAAAACCATTCTGATAAATTGTAGGTACTACTCCAAATAGCTGTTAAAAGAGTATAATTTTCAAAAAAAAATCTCTGAGTGAAGACCACTACAAATATCTTTTAGGAGCATCCAATTTTTTAACATTATTTCATTTGGTTTTTAATAGCACAGAATTTTTGTTATATTCATGCAGTCAAGCTGGCTGACCGATGGTGTTCTCAACATAAAACCGAGGCTAAAACAGTCATAAAGTGTGATTAGTAAATTAGTAATTATTTAAGAATATTAATTATTTATTATATAACATTTATTAAGGTGTTGGATGACTTGGAAAAGGGGGCCTGAAAATAATCTGGCAGAGGGGTGGGGGGCAAGCTCAATCTGTTACACCACTGAGTGGGTCTAAGTCTTAACATTATGTCATAAGCTTACAATTTTGAACAACCCCCCCCCCAAAAAAAAATCCCCCTACGCTCATACCAACAATATCCCAAAATCATTACGTGGTTGTTAGTTGAATGTCTCCCCATTTCAGTTCGAACCTTTTGTGCTACGGCGAGAAATATCAGCACGAATTAGTCCCCATTACAATGCTTGACTTGAAATAACATTGTTGCAAGTTTTGGCAGAAACTTTGAAATTTTCTGTCCATTTATGATAGCCTGAGCCTGACTCTAGACGGGGGACGTTGAAAAGAAACAAGACATTTGGCAGTTTAATGGGTCACGTTTTCAACAATCAGTCTTCCGTTTCTTTCGGTGGTCTGACAGTCAGCGAGGAAAAGGTCCCTTCCCTTGATTTTACGTAAATTTACTCAAGGTCACTCAACAATAAACATTTGACTGTACAATTTTAACAAATGTATAATTATAAGCTATAAATAGTGGTTCAATGATTTCATATGATTACAGTTCACGAATTATAAGGGGTCAAACTTGCTCCTTTATGGTTTTTGCATACCATTGTTAAAGGTAAAGTAATAAATGTTTGGGGCTGAACTTTAGTCTAATTAGACATTAGTATGAGGTGTACACAATTAAATATTTATAATATTAATTTTCATTGAAATATTTATAGTATCATCATTATTAATATGTATTAATAACATTAATATTTCATTGAATATTTATATTATTTGTTATAAATATTTAATTGTGTACACCTCATATGAATATATAGTTATACTAAATTTCAGCCCCAAACATTAATTATTTTACCTTAACAATGGTAAATGAAAGCACAAAATAGCAATTTTGACCCCTTATAACTCGTTAACTGAAATGATTTGAAATCATTGAATCACTTTTATTATTATTTAGCACCGTTTAGTACCACCCGTTCGGTTTATATGCTTAAGTACGAATTACGCTAATGGGTTTGGAATTGGGAAGGTTGAATTTAGAGTAAGTGAACCCGCATTTGCGTGGAGGGAGAGTATAAAACCAGTTAGGAAAATAATAATATTTAGCACCGCGTCTTACTACCCGTTCGGGTTATACGCCTAAGTACTAATTACGCTAATGGATTAGGAATGGGGAAGGTTGAATTTAGAGGAAGTGAACCCGCATTTGCGTGGAGGGAGAGTGGAAAACCATTTAAGAAAAACCACTCCCAGTTCACCCGACCGAGATTCGAACCTCGATCTCCCCGTCCTCGGCGGTAGAGCTCAACACGACTGGCGCGTTAGCCAACTACGCCACCGAGGCGGGTAGTTAGGAAAAAACCACCCCCAGTTCACACGACCGAGATTCTAAACTCGATCTCCCCGTCCTCGGTAGTCTGGCTCAACACAAAACTAGCGCGTTATCCAACTACGCCACCGAGGCGGGTCGATAATCACTATTAATAGCTTATAATTACACATGTGTTAAAATAGTGCAATACAATTTTTATGGTCGAATGACCTTAAGTAATATTCATTCCCAAGGGCGAATCCTTTCCCAAAATGGAGATTGCTCATCAGAATATTTTCGTCTAAACTTTGGCTTAGTGTTGTATTAACTTGTGTGGGAAATTCTTTTTCTCTTATACATGTTAGTATATCGTGAGCAATATAAAACATCAGACGAAAGTTCGCCGTCAAACCCATCCTTCATCGATCGTTTCATCACCTTTTTGTCAGTCATTATCTGCATCACATTTACTTTCATCCCTAAACAAACAACTTATAGGGGGCTCATCATTATCTGGATTATCTTCTGCCTAGTTACTAACGCCTGCTATCAGTCTTATAGAACATCTTGACGTACCCTGGATTCCTACATTAGACCAAAACAATAGACAAACTTTTGCATTCCGGGATGGAATTCTTGTGTCCCCCTTATTGGGATCCTGTCTACGCTGATGACATCGACCCAAGCCGTCGATCTTCTAACGAGGTGTCTACCATGCCAAGATCTTTCATACTGCAGGGTTAAAATTGTCATGACAAACAGTTTCGCGATGATGGTTATGAAAAGAGTCATGGAATTCATCACTACGCGCGACTTCATTAGAAGACTTAGTTGTTCCGCTGAAGGAAAAAATGAAAAACATACATATTGGCACGTATCTGATCAAGGGTAGCCATCTACTGGTCATTTACCGTGTCGTGGAGGGAGGGTTTGTCGCCCAGTGGTACCAGACATCCTGCAGGATCTCAAGATAAAAAATATCGCGAATAAGTACCAAAGTAAACTTGATTCTCACCTTAAACCATCTTGAGGGAGCTTTCTGCCTCTTTGCCGTCGGACTAATGGTAGCACTCATGTCGACCTCGGTGGTCCTGGGGTAAAGTGCTTCCTCAGGACCCGATGTTGGTGGGATCCAACCCAACCGAAGTCAACGGATTTTTATTGGGCGATAAGAATCCATAGCAAAACTTCCTTTGGAGGGAAAATAAAGCCATTGGTCTCATGGCGATTGTAGCACGTAAAAGAACCCTGGAAGGTATGTGAAAATACCTTTCCCGGCAAAATTGGTAGGGCCTTTTTCTCTCGCTCATAGAAATTCTTGCGTGCCGATATAACGAGCTGGTTCAGAAAGTGCACGTTAAATACCTCAGATAAATTAAATTAAATCACTTATCATGCTCCTGTTGGAAGTTTCAGGTAGTTACATCTGTCGGAGGATAGCAGTGCGATTACCATCTTGGAACATTATCTTTGAAAAAAGTAGTCATTATTTTTCTTGGTCAGACTCCATTTTGATTTGAATGTGAGCCGGGAAACGATCTTACTATTTAGAGCCATGGAAAACATACAGCTTAGGTAGTTAAATTTTCATAGGAAAAAGCCTTAGAAAAATTCATACATTTTTTTTTCACAGCCAAAATAATTGATAACAAAAGTTACAGCTGTACACCACACGACTTGACGTATGACTACATGAAAGACCCGCTTCGGTGGCCGCTTGATCTAAGGCGCTACTCTCATAGTAGAATGGACTGCTTTTGATGGGGAGATAGAGGTTCAAATCTAGGTCAGGTGTACTAAGGGCATTTTTACTAAATGGGTTTCCACTCTTCCTACATGCAAATGTGGGTACACTTACTTTAAATATAACCTTACTCATCTCTAAAACCAATAGCATAATTAGTACACTAGCGTATAAACCGAAAGGGTAGTAAGATGTAGTTCTAGAAAAAATAAATTCCAGTAAGCTGTCTCAAGATATACAAATTAAATAATGCTTGATTAATGACTAATCCTCTGAATAGGTGTTTGCCGAGTGATGCATACTTAATGTTTAAGGGGAACCTAAGATGTAATTTGTCTTCTTTTACACACGAATGAACATGATATATTTCTTATATCCAAATCAATAGGATCATGCCAAGAAACAAACTGTTAGGTCAGATAAAAACTTACACACATTTTATACACAAAATGAATCAGTTTCTAGATATGTTCACGCTAAAAAAAACCATATATTTACTTTTTGCTACTGGTCAGGATTTTTGTATAAATCAGAGGTCCCCAAACTACAGCCCGCAGGCCAAATCCTGCCCACGGAATGTATTTAGGGGCCCCTGGACGCTTTGAAAAACATATATTAAAAAAAACTAATACAGAAATGATAACTTTCCTTAATGCAATGTATAAAATACACATTAGCCGCGTTCCATAAAGTGTATTTTGAACGGAGGGTCCGGTCCGAGGTACGTTTCCAATTTGAGGAGGACGAGGGTAATTATGTTGGCTGCACAGCTTACATTTTAGTCATGTTTAATTATGGTTATAAGATATACATATATTGAAATGAGATCTAGAACAAAATTATACATATTTTATATATGTGTGTGAATTGTATGTATCGTGTTCAATCCAACCCACCTATAGCTTTGAATATTCTAATGTGGGCCTCTGCTTAGTAAGTTTGAGGACCACTGTTCTAAATATTAAATTTCCTAGCTTTTATAGAACAAAGGTGTTAGTTAAATTGTTATAGTTCAATGAGGATGATCTCATTTTCAATCGATAATATTGATAAATTGTTCAAACTTTCCTGAGAAGAAGTTGATCTCAGATATGTTTTTATCAACTTCAACTTAGAAAAACTTCTCTCGGCTGAAGCAACTGACATAGGTTTAGTGAGTATAATCCTTAAAGCCACCCACACATTTATATAGGCATATTTTGACTTGGTTCTTGACAGTAAAATTAGTACATTCAATGGAGTTCAATGGGTGCATCATGCTGAACAACCTTCAAAATGTATTTACTTTGTTAGTGTATTCTAATGCGCTAATTTGAAATAAAAAAAAGTACTCTGTTTGATATGGATGTAAATATTAATTTAAGAAATAGGTCTTCTTCTTACAAATGACTTTCTTTAATGAGATTTATATTTTCCCAAATAAAAAAATTAATATTTTTGAGCCATTTTGGTGCCCCCCTGAATTTTTTTGTGTATGCGGTTGCAAACGTCGCACACGCCTTAGACCGGCCCTGACTCTGACTCTCATAAAAAATAGCGTTATCAACTTGAAGTGGAAAGTGATTTGTGGCTAGCTCTTGTCAAACCTCAAACCCAAGATTCAAGAACTGATGAAAACAAAACACTGCCAACCATCACGATAACATTAGGTATTTTTTACCCACCACTATTCTGCCAGTGTTTTATTGATTTTTACATAAAATAAAGAAATGACTAAAAAGCATTACCATTTTTTTTAGTAAATATCCCAAAAATAGGAGGAGGAGGGGAGGGGGCATGGGAATTTGATTATCTATCAAGGAGGACGTCAGTTGAAAAAGGTTGAGAACAGCTGCTATGAAGGCTGTAGCTCTTACAAAAAAATAACATTAAAACAAAACAAATGTATCTGGTTAGTAAAATCACATTTCTGTTGATCATCTTTGTGACATTTATTTTTCCTGTTAACAATGGATGGTGCTTGAAACAACAAAGCATTATAAAGGGAGTAAAATAGAAATAACATCTATATTACAATGAAAAAACAACCACAATAAAATACATTCCAGGCATTTTCCCAAGAATATCTAATAAATATTGCTTTAAGTTTAAAGAAGTTTTTAAATTATTGTTAGAAACAAGACTCCTTATATTTATTGTAAATCCAGTCCTAACACAACAATCCAACATATTTAATACAACAATCCAACAGATTTAATACAACAATCCAACAGATTTAATAGAACATAACACACACATTAATATATCAAATTAAACATTAAAAAAGAGGAAAAGTTCACAGTTAAAAACGCTTCTGTCTTCTGCTGAAGAAGGGGAATGATTTCCCCTGAAAATTTCATAATTATGTTTTTTGTTGCGTTTCTAATTGTGAACTTTGAGACCTACAGTTTTTTGGTAAGTGCGTAGGCCTTGCCCTTCTATCTACTTTTCAATTTTAACTAAAAAAATAGCTGTTTAGTGCAATTTTTTCTTTGTTTACATAAATATAGGAGGTACCCTATGGCTACTTAATGACGAATTAAAATAAAAGGAATAGCCTCTAAACTAGATAGTGCAGGCATTAGTAAAATTAGCGAGGCAAAATGTATAATAAGTATTCTATTAACTTAATAAATAACACTAAAATGTGCAATTGCATGATATATTCACAAATATATTTTTAACACAATTCTTTAACAAACATTTTATGTAGAGTATCAATATGTTTTGCCATAATGATTGATAAAGCATTATCAGCATTATTATAAAATTATCAATACCAGTACTGTTTACACAGAATTATTAGATACCAATTCATTTGTTAAAGCTTTAGTATTTGATAAATATTTAAAAACAATATTTGTATGAATAAAAGTATAAAAATGTGAATTTACAGGCCTGGGCCTTCTTGTTTTAGAATAAAAATGTATTAAATACATCGAGTTTAAATATCAGAGAAGTATAAAGTAAATTGTTTTGTTAGTCGATTTTCATTAAGTTTTCACAATGTTACTAATTTTAAGACCTAGTTGTTTCATAATTATTGATTTCTCATCCAATAAAATTAATATTTATGTTGAACTATTTCATAAAAGTGATGTCTTATACAAAACCCTTCAACTGTTTGTATAGTAAATGTTCAAAATTTGATTTTTTATACAATATAGTCCAAATTGAAACTAGTTCTTTCAGAATGTTTTCTATGGAAAGTTTAGGTGTATCTTCTATTATATTTAACTTAAGTTTATGAATTACACACACTAATTGAATGAAAGCAACATTATTGCTATGTTATAAACACACTAGTTGCATTTCAAAATCAACAGTGCACTTATTTGATTTTTGGTTGTTCGTAAAAAGGCAGTGATCTCAATGCTAACGCAAGCATGATTTAATATCTAAACATCACCAGTCCTAGTTTAAAAGAATCACTACTATTTAGTTTAATTTAAGAAGTGTTCCGTATTTTCTGTCCCTGTGCATACACACCGCTTCAACAAAATATAGACCACTTTAATATTTGATGAGCTCAACTTTATTTTTGTTACAGTAACAAGAGTGTTATTTTGTGACTTAATTCAAAGAAAACATATAACAAAGAGTACACATATTATTTTAGAGAGAGGATTGGGAAAAATCACAGTGATAAATAATGTGTGAGAGGCAAAATCCAGTGCATCTGGCCAAGATTTTAATATTAACCTCCCCAAAGACTTCTTCAAAGATACAACATTAAAGTTTTTAAGTATTCTTTGCATCTACTAGTAGTGTGGAGACAAAAATTCTCGTCTTATGTTTTTGGCAGATGTACTCAAATTATTTTCCAATATATTAAAACTATATTAAACTATATTCCACTATATTAAAACACTATGTAAATCAGCTGCGTGTTGTGTGATGACTGGAAATATTTACATCTGTATGTACGTTTGCAAATTGTAACGTTTATTATTAGGGCACTCCAATGGAGTATAACATATTTAAAAATGTGAAAGTTGAGAAAAATAAAGTCGATTAAATGGTTGAAATAAATGAAAAAAAAAAATTATATATATATATATTCGCCTGGTGAAAGAAGGAAAAAAACCCATTTGGGTTTAATCCATTGTAGCTTGGTGACCTCTTTCGATTTTTTTAAATTCAAGGTTATGATGGACGGTAACATTTATGTGGCCCCAAACTAAAAATAGTGGTTTTGTAAAATTCTGTCTGTAGCTAGAGCTACAGTTGAAAGTTTGATGGATTTCTTTCAAACCTAGCTTTCATCTTAATAAGAAGTCACACCTCGTGGGAAAAATGATGATTTTAAATCTAGCTCTTAGATTAAAGATAGTTTAATAATTACTGAGAGTATACCCGAATGGGTAGTAAGATTCTGTGCTACAAAAATAAATTTTAAAAATGGCTTTGACAATTTGTTTCAATCTGAGTTACTGGGGAATGTTTTACATGATAAATTACATTCTTTAGTTGATTTTAGATTTTAGGAGATAAATTCATTTAAGATAGTTTACTGGTTACCTATTTTAAAAAATTTTGTTTAATGGATTATATGAGAAATTATGTACAATTGTTTTGTACTATTTATTTTTTACATACTTCATGAATTATAACCAAATCTTGCTATTCATATACAGTAGTGACCCCATATCCACGGGTAATACATTCCAAGACCTACCACGGTTGTATAAAACCGTGGACAAGAAAGAACAAAATTTTATTTGTTAAAAAATATCCTAAACTATTGTGAATACCAACATTTTCAATTTTTCACTAATGGAAAGGACATCATCGCTTCTCTTAGCATCACCATACTTAAGCTTTGGGGGCCATCATTATGGGGGCCAGCTTCTGAACACAAACACTCCGATAACACTACAGTAAGTGCGAACAGCGAGAACGTTAGAAGCAGAACGAAAGAAATTCCTGAGGGGAAGTGTGGACACGGGGACAAAGGAAGATGAATCAAGAACATATTCGTGTTGCGTACGGTTTGAAACTTATGAACTTTTTTTTTTTCTCGGGCAACAGTAAATCACAGAACCAGCGTATATGGAGGCACTACTGTATTTACATTATTGCAGTAGGGAGAAATAATTTAAAGGAAATGTGACCAAATTTGTGTGCAGAGAGAGTGGGAAATTATTTAGGATTAGACACCTAAGAATACCTTGCCAATATTTTAACCTCGACTTTTCCTTCACCAGAAAACTAGACAAGACCAACCAGGACTTGTGTCTGCACGCTCTTCGGTTTTTCCTGTCCCCTCTCTTCACCCTAGTGAACATAGCGATACATACAAAATAAAACAATCCCAGTCAAATACACACAAACAATTTTGAATTATTACTATTTAAATATAAATTAATAACTCGACACACAAATAAGTTAAAAAAAAACCATATAACTAGACTTCATACTCTAATAAAGCTCTTTTAATTCATAATATTGTTTTAATCACATATTCAAAACAATAAAACTGAGATTGTTAGGGGGGAAAAACTCATGAAATACTTTAATATCAATCCAATTAATATAATATTAAAGTAAAAATAAAATTGACAAAGCAAGCACCGCTACAGTAAAACCTGACTATGACAAAGTAGCTTTTAGTAAGATTGCCAAGTACTTAAATATATGTTAAAATACTTAAGTTCTAAAATTTCTTTTTATGGAAGATATATTTAATAACAACACACTGCCTAATTAAACTGTAAAGCAATTCACAGACACACAGGAATGGCTATTGTTTAAAAATTGCTATCTAAAAAAATCAACTAGGGGTGGATAATGTTGGAATGTTAAATGTTATATAGTTAGTTTTTTTAAACAGTATTATGAGATTTTAAAGATAGAAATAGTATCTCGTTCACCAGGTCTTAAATTAAGGTGGGATGTATGAGCTTGGGCAAAGGGAGAACCTTTATGAATTGACTATACCTTAAAATAATGAGTGATGGATTAAGTTAAAGACAGGACGAACCTTAATACAATCAGTGTCGGAATGATGCCACTCTGAAGCTAAAGGTCCCGGGTTTTTATCTATTTGCGAACGACACACAGTTATTTTCATATTAATTTTTTGCACCGTGTCTTACTACTTGTCAGGGTATAGTCATATAATTACACTAATGGGGTATGGATGAGGAAGGTTAAATTTGTAGATAATTAAGTATTGAAGATTATGGTGGGCAGGACATGCAGCGCGGATTGAAGACTCTAGAACCTGGTTCAGGCTGATGGAAGAATCTAGAACCTTGTTCAAGGTATTGATTGGCAAACCCAATGGGAAGAGACCATTGGGAAGACCAAGACGCAGATGGGAGGATGACATTAGAATGGACCTGAAAGAGAGAGGGTGTAATGAGGTGGACTGGATAGAACTAGCTCAAGATAGGGATAGGGTGTAATGAGGTGGCCTGGATAGAACTAGCTTAAGAAATGGATAGGTGGCATACTTTTGAAAGTTTTTCAATGTGCTTTCAAGTTCTTAATGTTATAGAGTAAGTAAGGCCCGACTGAGATATGAACCCGACCTCTTTGCAACTGGCAAATTTGACTAGATCAGGTTGATATTTGGGCTGTGTGTCCACAAATGCAGTTTCTAAAAGTTAATTCCAATATAATATGAATTTTAAAAAAAAATGGTTTACATAATGGTAAGACTGAAATAATCAAATAACTAGAATATGTTGAGGGTTAATATTATTTTATATATTATTTTAAACGTGACAAAGAATGTATAATAAAACAGCAATAAACCATTTTTAAGGTGGTAATATTTAGACAAAAACTAGATCTCCTCTCCCTTTTATATAACTTTGTCCTGTATCAATGACTTTATTCATATGATAAAGTGATGTTTTTTCCTAAAATATTTTGGCTTCAATACTTAATAGTTAATATTGATTTAAGGGTTGTCGATTGCTATACAAGTGACTAAACTTCACCAAAATGTTGCAAAATAAAGACAATAAATAAATAACATAAAAAAATTAATTTAAAGCCCAAGGAAAAATTTTGTTAAATGTTTTATTACTTACAATAAATAAATAATTTTTAAATACAGAAGTTTATTTTGGTAAGTTAATTTATAATATCGTTCAAACAATAACTAAGAAGAGATTCATTTTCTAAATGATCCAAAATCATAACCAGATTTTACTGTAGTAAAAACCTTGTTCTAAAAACTAAACTACTCAAATAAATACTGAAATATACAATTTTATGCGTAATTTAAATAAACTTTATTAATTATAACTAAAATATAATTTACAAAATAACAACATTGTTTGGTTCAAGATTTGTTAGTATGTCTTCTTAATTAATACTGATGAGATACATATCTAGCACAGGGTTTATGACATTCCAGAAGGAGACAACTCTTATATCGAAAAAAAAAAAAAAAGAAAAAAATGCTATGGATCACAGCCAATAAATTTATAGGCCGCCCCCACTGCGTTCAATGGAGATCTTTTTCTTTAACAGCTCCTTCTCATGTTGCTCCTCTTCCATCTCGGCCATGCGAGCGAACGGGAATAGGCGACATGACCCGACTTGATAGCAGACATCATCTACGGCAAAGAAAAAAAAATATTAGAAAAATTGTGAAATGTAAATATTATAAATATAATTTTGAGCATTTCAAAGTGAAATTATTAACTTTATAAAAATGATATAATCCTAAGGGTGTAAGAAGCTTCACATTGACTTTGAAACAGATATCAGCTTCTACTTTGTTTCGAAAAGAATTTTCGGCTTCAACAATTACAAAGCTTCACCAATAAAAATATTGAGAGCTAAAATAATCAATTTATGGTAAATTGTAAATGTAGAGATCAGTGAAATATCCAAGCAGGAAGTCATCTATGGTTATTTTAATGAATATCAACATAAAGATTGCAAATAATTGTAATTATGAGAATGTCGGTATGGACAAAACCACATTTCACTTAATTTTTAAACTGGTTGAAAATGACACCTGGACATGGGAATTGAACCCAGGGTCCTTGGCTTAGCACGCCAATTCTTTACCACTGAGCTATGCAGCATTGCGTGATCAGGGTCATTCTTCACTGATAGTTTAAGACTTAGCCTGTGATGGACGTACGGAAATCGTCAGCTACATATGAGTGATCCTTTGATTATTGCGGGCTATCAGATACCACAACCATCTGCGACTTGGGAGGGCTGTTAAGCTGCCAAGTATACACTACAAAATTTTCTGATAGCTTGCGATACATTTATTCACTCATATGAAGCCAGCGATTTCCCTAAATCCATAACAGACTCTGCCTCAAATTTTGAGTAAAGAATGACCCTTTGGCGCAATAAGCCAAAGCTCCCGGGTTCTAATCTAAAATGGCTCTGCGGATGTTAAAAGAAACTGCTACAAAATAATAAATGACATTCTTGGTTGTTAGTGCACAAGCAATAGATACTATGCTCAATAATATATATTATAAGATTAATTAGTTATTATCTTGTCAATTATATAAAACAGACACTATTAGTCAATTCTAAAAACATAACAAAACTACAACTTAGCACAAATGTTAAGAAAGCAAAAGTGCTATTTAATACAGAATAATACTCTAGTATTAAAGCATAAATTATAGTAAAAATATATTACTTTTTTAATAGGTGATATAATTCGTGCTTTGTTAATATATGCAGTTGACTCAATTGTTTGTGTACGGACCTACTGGTTTGTGGCTCAACCGTGGATAGGTTTTAAAGTACACAACACACAAACACACAAACAAACACACAAACAAACACACAAACAAACACACAAACAAACACCAAACAAACAAACAAACACACACAAACACACAAACAAACAAACAAAACACACACACACACACACACACACACTGTGCATATATACATGTCGCAAACAGTACACCATTGTTTGAATGTGCAATAATGCATGTTGTTGCCACCCAATGCACATGTGTTGCGGACTATAAGGGAGAGACAGAGGCCTTCATATGTTTTAGGAAAGGAAGCAGCCTGGAAATGTCAAAACTTATATTTCTACAGTTTTAACTAGTTTATTTTAGCATTAACAGTCTACTGTCAGTGAAATCTAGCTATAAAAAAACAATATGTTGGATTAATGTGTTTCGTTTCGACTAGACAAAACTATTGTTTATTAAAAATCCACGCAACTTGAAGGTGTTTCTGTAGGTTCAGATTTGTTCTAGAAAGGTGTAATGTGTTAACCTAAATTGTGTACATATACATGTAAAGGGATTTTTAACTATCAGTGATTTTAAATATCCATGGCTGCCTCTCCTCATCACTATCCCAAAAAATTGAGTGTATAATGCATAAAGAAAAAGGTGCTGTAAAAGGGATATGAAGGAAAACGTTGTGAGTTTTAGAACATAGAACAAAGTTCAAACTTAACACTGCTCTCACTGAAAAAAATCAAATCAAAGAAAATTAAACTCAATCAGCCATTATGCCTAACTTTCTGATCATGGTTTTATTTTATCATAACAAATAAGGAGTATGTGTGATGTATGTAACGCGATTTCCTGAAAAGAAGAAACTAAAGACAGTCAAGAATTAAGGCATAAAAAAATAGGAACATAACAAAATTTAGCATACAGGACAAAAACAGGTAATATAACGGAAAAGATAGTAAATTAAGAAGGTATGGCTTAGAAACCAAAAATGAAATATTCCGTCAAAGTAAAGACTCCCACTGCAAAAAATCAATCATGAAAGGATCTTAGGTGACCAATCGAAAGGTTATGGAGAGTTTTTTTTATAGGTTTCTTCAAATAAGTGCAATACCATTTGAATGTCATGCGAATGTGCAGTCAAAATCTGTATAAGATGGATGATAATACATTGCAAAGCCATGGTTCAAGATTATTTCAAAACTAACAGCGGCTACCTGCAAATACTCATCCAATTCAACTTGGCCATTCATATTTGTGTCGATCTCCTTTAGGATTTCGTGAAGTTCCTCCCCGCGAACTTCTTCACCACTATGCTGAAATAAAATAGTCTACAGTTAAAATATCTGTTAAAAGTTGATGTACAATGCTGCTTGTCAGTACAACAACTTGTTTTCTTTGCACAATATTTTAAGGCAAAGCTTACAAACAAACAGGAGAAACTATTTACCTTCCAAGATTACAAGAGTTACATTTTAAGATTGACTACATGTTTGGGTTGTAAGCGTATCTATTAATTATACTAATCTAGTAGAGATGAGGATAGTACAAATTATAGGAAAGAGTGAGGGTCCAGGGAGTATATGAGATAGTAGAGAAAGCAAGAATGAGATGTAATGGGCATGTAGTGAGGATGGAAAAGGAGAGAATATCAAAGAGAATGATGTAGATTAAGTATGTAAGAAAGAGACCAAAATGGAGACTAAGAAAGATATGGGAGGAAAAGATAATAGCAAGTGTGTAAGGGGGAAGTGAAGAATGGAAGCAATTAAAGTAGAAAGAATGGGAGAAAGTTAGAGGAAGATGGAGGCATTTTATTAAACTGACTCAGCCACAGGATGGAAACCGTTTATGATGAATCTCAACAAATTGCACTAGAGGAGAAGGGTCAGGTAGTTTTTTTTAAATGTAGCTATCCCCCATCTACAAGTCTGAATCGTGCAAAATAAAATATTCCTTTTTCATCCTGTTTCTTGAGGTTACAAAGATTATATTATGTGTACCGTAAAACGAGGCTACTTTGCACCTATGGGTATCTTTGCACCAAAATCTTAAAACATGTAGTATCAATGTTAATCTCTAGTTTCTTATAGACAGCATAGGTGATGCATATCTAAGCACTTTCATGTTTTCTACAAGAAACTAGAGATTATAATCAATTCTCTTTCTTTTAAGACTTTTATGCAAAAGTTCCCCATAAGTGCAAAGTAACCTCATTTTACATGTCTAAAAAATCTTATCCAACAACTACAATTTTTATATACCCACAAATTATGTAAATGCTAGCCATGATTTTAATAAATTCAAATGATTATGCTTAAGCGCGTTTGGCCATTTGCGGGTTAAATAATCTCAGAGGGAAAACAACGCACATGAATAAATGTAAGCTCGCTTTTAAGTTGTTGTACTGAGAAGATGTATTGTACATGTAGTGATTTAGCAAATGGCTGTTTTTTACCTGAATAAAATCGGCTAAATCAAGATGACCATCATGGGAAATTTGAATCTCATCATTGAGACCTTCAATTTCTTCTCGTGACAAATTTAACCCTATTACCTGTCAAAACATGGAGCAAATAAGTATTACAAACAAAATTTATAAAGTAGAGCAAATATATATTCGATCGATAAGAGTCAGCGTTGCAGCTTTAACTAGTGGTTTATCTAAAGCCTGATTAAATAAAATTTTTTTTGGCGAAATATATGCTTTGAGTCTTACTAATTATGCTGACTATCTACTTAATTACATCAAGAAACTAAGGATGGAGTATAAAGTTTTTAGAGGCAGTGTGTGGGAAATAAAACCTCAATTCAATTATTCAGAATTCAAACCCCAATCCCCCTGTCATCGGCAAAACGAACATGGCCAAACGAACATGACAAAATTGACATCTTGTTTCCAGGTATTTATTCATGTGGGTAGCTATAAAAAGTTTTATTACTTATGATAAATATTCCAAACCAGTATATGACATCGAGATATAGTTTTAAAAATATTATATAAGAAATAAAGCCCATTTAACAAAATAGAATATGTAATAAATACATATGATATAGCTGTAGAAAAATAAATGACAGATAAAAGTAAAACCACTTACACATATTTAAACCAACTTAAATATTATGATGCTTTCATTTGCATATTATTCTTACTAAATTACTTCTTCCTTAGGAAGATGTAATGCAAGAATTAAAATATTAAAGTGTGTGTAAATATGTGTTTGTGCTTTTAATTTGGCCTAATTTTATTAACTACATATTGTAAGTTGAAGTTTTAGAAAATTTATCCTACCATTTTACACCATATTTATCAAAATTAGGTCTATTATTAATTCTGACAGGCACACAACATAACATAAGAAATATTATCATAGCTTATTTGTAGGGATAGAATCCTCAAACACTCAAATCCTTTAGGATGCAAAAGTGTCCCATTCCATTCTGGTCTAGGTAGGTGTAATTTAATATAGCGGCAAACTTTAGACGTACTCAGTCTGATTATGAAACTGGCCCTAGGCCTATTTTTGATGATATTAACACTCGAAGAAATGGAAAAATCTCATGGTCATATGATAAAAACACCAAAAGTCTGGTATTTTTACTTAAACAAAACAAAACTAAATTAAAAGTATGACTGATTGTGAAAACAGATCCAATCTAGTGACTAAAAAAATATATAAAAATCAAGTTAAAAATAATACATCGTAATGCAAATGATAGGGAAGAAAGTCAAAACAAAAGTTTGGTTGGGTTTCGAAAAGGCCTAACTTGACTATCCTTTCAGATTTGCTTCCTTCCTTTCCCTTACATTTCAGTATTTTAAAATGTAAGACTGAAATATTTCCTAGCACAACCCTAGTAAAAGAATATAAAAAAAATCTCACCAAAATCATTTCAAATTTGAAATATTAAAATAGGATGTGTTGACATGTTCTTAAATCACAAATTTAATTTGATGACAAATTAATAATAAATTATTGTTTGATACATTCATAATGGTAACATGGTTTTTTTATTATTATTTATAAAATACTGAACATAAAAGTTTATAGAATTGTTATGTCATGACTTGGAAACAATGAACACTAAAAACACAATTAAAAAAATTATATTATTTAATAAGAGTTGAATATCTTTATAGTATTAATATTAAAGACTAATGGCTAAAAATTATAGTTATAATTTAAAATATAAAACAGAAAATGATTGAAAAATAAACTAATGTTTTTATTATCTTTTCACCAACCATGTCCTGCTCCCCATTTGGCAGTGGTATTTTAATCACTCTAATAGGTTAGCTACAAGGAAGGTAGAGTTTAAAGGAATGTACACTTAATTTGTCCTGAAAGTTAACAAGCAGTCTTACCTTGACCGATTACACTATGATCCCATCTCATTAACTAGATCATTGCAGAAAAATACAAGGTAAACTTGCTACCTTTTGGAGTAAAAAAGTGTACCTGCATTTGAATGGACGAGAAAGTGGAAACATTTTGGAAAATCTTGTTCTCTATACGCAGAGACAGGATTTCGAAACCCAACCGTCCCAAGAAACTGACAACTGGTCCACATGCCCACAAATGCAAGTAATATGGTAGTATGTACGACAGGCTAGCAAAGATTGACCTTTGACCTCACACTCCCCTTTTTATTATTATTATTTTTTCTACCAATAAGTAATTAAATAGTTGTGGTTCTCTCCCATGATGTCATACTCCAGCCCTCCCCCCCCTTTCCACCCGCACCTTTTTTCATTTTCCACTTTCTTTAATTTAATTAATTTCAGTATTTAATGTGCACTTTATGAACTGCAACAATTATAAATTTTTCAGCCATGCCAGGAATTAAACCCAGGACCCTTAGCTCAGTAGATAGGCAAGCTACCTATTTGAGTAAAGGTGTCTGAATCCCACTCTTTATTATTATTATTTTTTAACTATTAAAAAAATTAAGTAATTACTAATTAGAGAGGAAAACCTCCATGTGGAAGAAATTGGCTTAAGAATCCAATATAATTATGATGTTCTGTTTCTTTATTTCATATTTTTCATATTTAGAATCAACACAGGTTAGACCAGAATCCCACCTAAGTGGTGGTTGTGGTGGGGGGTGCGTGTTACCTTAAGACCTCTTCTGATGTCGTTGATGGACTACGTACCTTTACGATCTTTGTCCATTATCTGGAACCTCTTGATGTAGGATTGGATTTCGTCCTTGGTCAGGTTGATGGGTATTTTGTCCCGTGAAGCTCTGTTCACCGTCTGGCCCATCTCGTTTTGCAAAAATTCAGAAGCGTGTTGAAACTGAGCCTGATACAAACAACAAAAGAGAGATATATTTAAAAAGTTATGTTTTAATTAGAATTGAGTCAAACCCAATATTTTTCCGATATAATAATAGACAAAATTTAAACAACAACAAAATGTTAATATTCTTTCTTATAATCCATTCATTATAAATTCATACATTCAGTTAAGTGTTAAATTACTGGTCTGGGGCCTGGTTGTTAGGTTCATATTATAAATTATTTCTGAACCATGAATTAGCAGTATTAGAGCTTTAAAACAATTTCACTTGAAAAATTGAAAAATATATATACATATTTTGAAGGATTTGAGTCTTGAATCAGAGATTTTCTCAAATTTCAAATATTCTTAAGGATTCAAGGGCCCATACTTAATTTGAATGTTATAATAACTAGCTAAATAGACTTTTTAAGTTATGTGCTATCCATATATAAACTTAACTATCACATCAATCAAGTATCATCCTTCTGGCAAATATAAGCTGGTGCTGATGAATATTGTAGTACTGGTTTTTATAATGCTCAACTGTTTATGTGTGATCAAGGGGTAGTGTAAAATAAATACACATGGAAGTTATGTTCGTTACTAATTAATCCTCACATAACAAAAAATTATAGTAATTGAATCACATGTCATGATAATTGGTTAATTTTTTAGCTTGATATGAAATTTATTAAATATTTAAGCAATATAAACTTTTTCAAATAAATTTAGTATTCAAAGTTAAATAAAAATGCAGTTAATTTGAACACAAAAGCATTTAATAATATTTCAAACTTTAATTTGGCTATGGGAATATTCGATTTTGCTTTGCTTTTGATTGAGATTGAGCGGATTTTGCATACTTATGATCAATTTCTTTGAAATTTTGCTATTTTGAACATAGTAAAAACTAGAGTTAGGCCGATCAGCCTTTTTGCCGACCAGGGCGATGCAAATCATTTGGTATATTTTCTTTAAAGTATAACTAATGTAGTAAACAAATCAACACACATACATTTTTGGAATATATTCAATTTTTTGTTCATTAAATTCTTTGTAAAAATATAAATAAACATTTTTAAAAAAACACTTGTAGTAATAAAACACTTAAATTTGCTGTGGCAATCATTTGAAAAAGAGGGACGGGGAATTACAAGGTAGATAAATGTTTTAGATATTGTTTGATATAAATCTGTTGTCGTCGTAAATGACCTCCAATACCGCTTTATTCTTTCTACCAGACAAGACATTCACTTCCTTGTCTCCAAGTAATAGTACAAAGGACCATCTTGCCTCCTACCCAGCTTAAATATGACCTTTCATCACTATTTGACTTCTAGCCTACAAGTTCAAAAGATCTGTGAAAATCTTAATTATATTATATTTGGAAGAAGGTAGAGGAAAGGTGGATAGAAACATATGAAAGGCAACGAACAAAAGCCATATGCTGTTCGTCCCCCTTTAAATGTTTCTTTCCACCTATCCTGTACCCCTTTTCTAAAGATAACAATTATAAAAAACCAATTTAAATTACAGAAAATGTTTCAAAATTCTAAATGTAAATTTTTTAGAGGGGTATTTGATTTGTAATTTTAAAAAAAAGTGATACAAAACCAGACAGCCCGAAAACTAAACTTAACATAGTAAAGCGTAACTTTAACTAAACCCCTATTCTTACCATTATGAAATCAACATTTAAGTATTAGGATAAATCTAACGTTTATATTAAAATGCTATATTATTTTAGGTAATGTACAGCTAGGACAGGTTCAACCTAGGTACAGTAGCACCATGGCTTCTTTGGTGCTGACTGACAGCTCACAACTGACTTCTGACAGTCAACATTTAGATACATACCTAAATGTTGACTGTCAGAAGTGACAGCTGCTAAACACATGTTTTTTTCAGATCATTTGGTTCGGCGTAGGGATACATAATTTGGTCTGGTAACTTTTCAAAGCCGTTAGCTGTCAGTCAGCACCAAAGAAGCCATGGGGCTATTGTACTTTTCCTTTCGGTCACAGTAACAAATGTTCATGTGAGAAACCCATTTTCTTCCAACTTATCGACTTACCTTCTTCTCATCGTTGCTCCAGTTCAATTCCTCGGACATAACCTCGATGATCCCGGGTAGAGCTTCGTGAGCAGCTTGGACATTCAGAAACGACAGCCGCAGTCGTCTTGCAATAACGTCGACAACAGTGCAGGCATACTCTCTGACTGCATATCGGATCTAAAGTGGGGGGAAAAAAAAGTTTAGCGTAAAGATGTAACTCTTAGAAGTGATTTAGATAAAGCCTTACAGCACAAATACTAGGTAAGGGTCCTTCAAATACCTACTTATGGGTGTAAAGGACTAAAGGATTTGAAAAAAGAATTCTATTTTGAGACAGAAATAATAATTATTAAATCTTAATTTTTAGAGCTATTATTATACTTACATTGGTTTAGACCAAAATAGGTATAGGACAAATCTAACAAGCAGACGTCAGACCATTCATTCACAATTTAACCGAATGAGAATTCACATTATAACAAAAAAAAAAAGTATTCATAATACTGTGAGAGAGTACTTTCTATGGTTATGATTTCTTATGAGATTTATTAGCAAAATGGACATTTGAATAAAGATTTAAGAAAATGGATTCGAGTCAGTCATCTCTAATAAAAACATATATTCAGGGCTGCCCTTAGGAGTGTGCAGCCGCACAGGGCCCCATCGTTTTGGGAGCCCTGCGCTTGCTTAGGTGACAGAGAGAAAAAACAAGTTGGGGTGGGGAATTGTTGCTTGTGCATTCGTATAGTAGGCTCCCTGTCTAGGTGATCTAGCAAATATTTTTTCAGAGTGTAAAAATAAATAAAAAGATTACCATGTGGTTTGGCTTACTGAATGAGTGAAGCAAGTTCTCAGTCTTAGCTTCACCAGTTTGTATTGGGTCTGGCTGTCTGTGGTGAATAAGTCTCAAGATAACTTTTCAACACATTAACTGTGTAATTCAAACTTTTCAACACATTAACCGTGTAATTCAAACTTGGCACAGTTGTTTCTTGAACCTCTATACAGATAAAGTTCGTTGGGGAAGAAAATTGAAAGAAGAGTTGGGGAGAAATGAACCCATATGTGTTTGAAAACATTGCTTCTACCATTAATTATTACATATATTTATCTTTTGGGCATTTCCTGATACCTTATAGGAGTGGAAATTGGTATCAAGGTGTCTACTACTGTAATAACACTAAACAGAACTAAGTTTTTTTTTTTGTGAGGGTGAAGAGGGTAAGGCAACCGGGAGCCCTGGAAACTAAGTTTGCCCAAGGCTACGCATCTGCTTAGGGCAGCCCTGCACATATTTGTATAAAATTACTAAAAATCAAATGAAATAAATTGTAAAAACTAAAAAGGTAACAAAGTTTTTATGAAATAAGTTTTATTCATATAAAATTGAGATACTTTTAGTCTACAAATTACCTCGGCATCAATGTAAGGAAACTCTGGGTGTATCTTCTTGCCGATGATGGGCCACCGTTTGCCTGTGAGGGCTGCAAGTTTGGCCACGGCAAAGGCTCTGTCCCCGTAAGAGTTTGCCAAGTGTTTGGCTACCTCGGTCTCCAAGCCAAAGTCCTGCACCAGACGGATATACATGGTCGGTGTCCAGCCATGGGCTCCTTCCAACATCATGCCATCAGTCTGCGACTTTGCGTGCACCGGTTCCAGGTTACATGCTTTAAAACAAAAGAGCCAAAAACATTTTAGTGATTAGACCCTTGAAAACATCAAATCTTTAAGTAGAATGAAACCTAGGTCTGGGGATTGGGCGGTGACGATCGATTTTCTTTAAGAGGCAACCATTACCTCTTTGTCCAATGGCAGCAATGTAAAGTGTGATATGTGTTCTTATTTTCATTGTAAAGGCCCTATTGTGCTCATTCCTTTTATATGTTTCTATCCACCTTTCCTATACCTTCTTCCAAATATAATAAAATCTTTAAGTATATTACAATAACATCAGAGGTTTATTATGAAACGATGAAGAAGCTTCGTAGATCAAAACAAAAGGCGTGGGATACTCATCAAGGCTGTCGTTCTCCTGAATGATCACATGCGGTCCTACAGTGTAACTCGCACTAAGGCTCATGCAGTTAAACTGGGAGATTTCTGACCACCCCTCTTATAGCCCGAATTTAGCACCCCGCAATTAGCATCTCTTCAGAATTATGAATGTCTGGCTGGCTATCCAGTGTTTTGAAACCAACGAGGAGCTCATGGATCGAGTCAACAACTGACTGGGTATCCTAACGACTCCGTTCCTTGATGAGGGATTGCAAAAGCTGGTTTCACAGTGTGAAAAGTGCTTGAATTTGGGTGGCGAATATGTGGAAAAGTAATACAGCTTTAGCTATGAATATAAGTTTTGAATGTAATAAGATTTTTTCCTCTGTTTTTTACTTCTTTTACCAGCCAATCGGAGGTTGATTTTGGAATAGCCCTCGTAATTCTGCATTTTATCAAAAATATCAAATAAAAATCATGCAAAGTAATAATGAAATCATTATGTTGGCACAAAAGGTATTATTACAGATATCTTCCCCTTTCATTAATTCCACCCTACCTTTGATTGCAGCATCAATGGTGTGTTCAGCCATGGCTCGGTATGTTGTCCATTTGCCTCCAGCGATGGTCACAAGTTTACTATCACTGACGTGCACGATATGATTCCTGGCCAAAGATTGAGTGTTCTCTTTGTTGGGGTCGGATACCAATGGCCGGATTCCGCTCCATGCCGACAATACGTCACCTCTTCTCACTGAAATGGAAAAGATATGACTATATGTTTTAACTTAAGCTGATGAATATGCTGAATTTCATGAGTGTGTAAAGTATTTTTTTTTTTTAATTCGAAGATAACTGGAATCAAATATATAAAATATTCTCAAAGCTGAAGTTTGAGTTAGTAGTTTATCTTGCAGCTTACAACCATGTCGACACATACCCTCCTAGATTAAAACTTACAACCTTATTACAAGAAATTATCTCATTGTTGGCATTTGAAAAACTAGTTTCTATACAGATGTCAGCACATTTGAGCCCATTTGATTGGGTGATAGTCTGAGCTTACCATGCTATGAAAGCTGAATGATGAAGGTCACAGATATAATTAATAGTCACCGTAGATCTTTCGAGGCAGTAAAAACTATTGAAGAAGCGCGTCCTCGATTGGTACAAAGGTGTATTTCATATAGGATAAAGAAATTGAATTTAAAGGTATCAAGTTACCCTTAATATGTGTAAGAGTTTCAAATAAATATTCTATTAAAAAAATAAATAAAACTATTTCAAACACTATATAGGCTCAGCCATGTCTAAATCCAATTAATAATTTGATTACTAATGCTGTATCAACTTCAAAACATTTAGATGAGCTTTACTAAAGAAAATAACTTCATACAAGACCTTCAACATCTGGGTTCAAATAGTTCTTGACTTCTTCTAAAATAAACATGATTTCATCTTCTGTGGGTTTCGGGTTGTGCGAGACCTCGCAAGGAAGGTCTGTTGTGCCAGCAATTGTGTGCCTTAACCAAGGCAAGAAGAAAATAACTCGACCATCTGACGTATTGGGATCCAATAGACCCATCTGATCAGGACTGAAATAATACCACCAAATAGTATGACATATGATAAATTATATTATATAATGTCAAATACGCATTTTAATGATGTGTGAATAGGATAATTTTCTTAGAACTCTGCATACTATTTATAGCAACAACAACTTTAAGGGTGCCACCTTGTTGAAGGCTTGAATCTTCTGCCAGATCTCAAATTGGGAAAGTTTTATTTTTATGAAAATATAAGACCATCCTTATTGGGATGAATACTGTGTATGTACACTCACTTCCACATTTTGTGGTGCAAGCACTTCCCAGGAATCCATTTTCTAGTTTTTATCGCTTAAGGAAAAGAACATATCTATAAATTTAAAGTTGTGAGGTCAAAATTTAATTATATATATAATATTTACAGAGGCAGTCTCTGCATCTCAAATATAAAAAAAAGTTTATAAAGTATATCTAATTTTGAAAACCTCTGAAATTTAAAAATTAACACATTGATAAGGCACAAGAGGGATTTGTAGCTAAGTTTGCAGTTTTACTCTGTATTTCAAAAAGCTGAAGATAACTTTTCAATCAATTAGTGCCAATAGTAAATCAGGTTAACAATACAAGTAATAAGCTAGAGGGTTGTTAAAGAATGATGGAAGGATAAAGGAAGATGGAGGAATTTTACTAAAACTGACCCGGCCACAAGCTGGAAATAATAATTGATGACATTGACGGTTGTCAAATTCGATTCATCGATACCGTGATTCTTATTGGCATCATCATTTTTTTGTTGTTGGCCGTATTACCAGCAAATTAAATGTACTCAACATTACCTTTGTGTTCTAATGAACTCACAAAGAGAGAAAACATTGCTATTTTGTTGGAGTTTTTATTACCGATTACACTTTTTAACCCGATTCGCTCTTGATCTATACACCTATGTACTAATCAAGCTAATGAATTAGGAATAAACAAGGTTGAATTTAAAGGATGTGTATCCAAATTTGCAGGGAGGTAGAGTGGAAAATCATTAGGGAAAACCATCCTTAGTACACCCAAACGGAATGTGAGCCCTGATCTCCCCGGCATCGGCAGTCTAGTCTATGGCGTGAGTGACGCCTTAGACCATGCGGCCAACGAAACAAGTGACATGATGTTGGATGCATTGAAAAATAGTGAAATTGTAAAAAAAATTGAGGAAATTTAATTAAAAATTAAAAAAGGCTGGAATTTACCTGTAATATCCTGGCAGAACAATATGTACACCTGAACTCGGACAGCAGATCTCTTTTATGCTGGAGTTGTCCATCTTGCGTATAGAGTCTGTGAAAGGTCCCGTAGCATTGATGACACACTTGCAGTGAACATCCCATTCCTTTCCTACAGTTAGGAAACACAAAAGTTCAACTCATGAGGTACAATAGATAGAGATGCGATACTCGACTCTCATGGTATTTTATTCCTAAATAAAAAAAATTACACCTGGATAAGGGACTCAAACCTGGGACCTTTGGCTTGGTATTAAAACTCTCCTGGATAGATCAGTGGTAAAATCATTGGAGTATTATGGCAGAAACTGTTTCGGTAGCCACATAGTCTAAGGCATCACTCTCGGAATGGACTAGACTATTGATAGGGAGATCAGAGTTTGAGTCCCGGTTGGGTGTCCTGAGAGGGTTTTTTCCAAAATGGCTTCCACTTTAACTCCAAGAAAATGCAGGTACACTTCTTCTAAATCTAATCTTCCTCATCCCTAACAAATTAACCTAATTAGTAAATAATATGTGTATAACCTGAACAGGTAGTTAAGCCGCTGTGCTTAAAAAAAGTACTAAGATAAAGGTTGAGGGTTCAATTCCAATGTTATGGTATAATTTTTTGATTTAATAATATATTTAGATGCGGCTATAATTGTACTTAGCAGCTATAATAGCTTTGATATTTAATCCATCTTGTAGTATTTGATAGATTCGAGATTCAAATAAACTACAAAAAAAAATCTCAACATAAAATCTGAGAACCTGGACTTTGCTTTACATCCATTACTGTTTACAGCCTCTGGTCTGGGTAAGTTTTTTATTCAAGCCATATATTTACCACTACCAGTTTGCTAGGCCTGTCATAGCTTAATATGCCTTATAATTTAACTTAAGACTAGGACAGGCACAGCATCCAGTCCTCAGCCATTAATTCATCACTGTGAAAGGGTAAACCCACATTTCACAAATTAAATTTTTTTCGGAAATGTCGGGAATCGAAGATGGGACAAAAATGCTACTGATTGAGCTAAGTTGTTGGATAAAATTGATCCATGGTTAGGCAGAATCAATTTCTAGAAGAGGATATGCGAGAGTCATAACATGTGCTAATTCAAAAAGGTCAGCATAGCCAATTTGTTCCTCTGCCTGTATATATAATTATATTCCGGACATATCCACGTTTAGACTTGCAGAGCATATCACTTTTTTTGCCTAATATAGCCATTTTCAGAGGAATGTAATGTGTCCAGCCTAATCAACCTATGTACGATAGAAGACTCTTGTCAATGATTATGTCTTTTTCTGGAATGATCTTGTTTTGAAATTTGTTTCTGAGATCGTCTAAAACAGGGCAAATTTTATTTAGTTTTAGATTTGGATGCCCTGTAGGGTCATTGGTCTCATCTTCACGCTTGTAGAAAAAGGAGATACAAGTTTACTCGGTTTAATATAGTAAGAGATTAGAGACAAATATGTCAGCGCCTTTTGGAAGGGAAAAAAAAATATGAATTGGAAATAAAGGTTTTTTAAATACCTTTGTTATACTACCTGTTCAGGTTATATGCATGTATGATAATTACTAGGTATTGAGGTAGGGATGAGGAAGGAAGCACTTTAGAGGTAATCTAGCCGCATTTGCATAAAGCAATAGTGGGAAATCATTTAGGAAAAAAACACCCTTAGTAGACTCCGACCGGGATCTTAACCGCAATCGCCTCATCATCAGCATGCCAATCTAACATGAGAGTGACGCCTCAGACCAGGGATATTCAATTGGTGGCCCGCCAAACTCCACAGATTGGCCCACAAATTGAAAGTCCCAACTACTTTATCACTGGAGATGTGTCGTATAGTTCAGACAGTACGTAGAGGCGTTTGGCCTTGAATGGCCAGAGAGATCTTCAGTCTCTTATGAATGGTGACAGAAGCTTCAAGCCCAGTGTTACTTGGTCCTTGGTGCCACCAACATCGTGTGTTTATAACGGAGTGCGAGCTTACTCTCCAGCGGCATGCGTCCCCCACACTAGACCCAGTATCTCTCCCTCCAAGAGCCACCACATCATGGTTGAGCTATTTAACATTTTCTTATTTTTGACAATGAACAATGCAGGTGGCCAGGCGAGAGGGTGGCTGAGAGTGATTCACACCTCTTCTCCCCTCCACCCAACAGCAGCCGATGTCTCGCCAGTTGATATTTTCCTGGCTTATTGTTTGTAGATTATTTATAGTAAGAGTGGAGTCCTTTGTTTGTAACTAGTCTTATTTAAGTTTTCTAGAATGGCACTTTCTACTTTGAGTAGTAAGCAAAGACAAAGATGATGAAAATCGTCTAGCTTTTTAATGTTTTAAAATTTCAATGAAATATTTCAATATTGTATATGATATCAAATTTTGTTTCATTCCCCACCACCTTTTTAAACTACAAAAGTATAATCTAATAAGATTCCAAATTACTGCCAGATTGAATTAAGTATCTGCCCCGCCAAATATTATGATTTTTTGGAGTGGCCCGTTTGGATAACTAATTGCCTTAGACCATTCAACCACTGAAGCAGGCGAAATAGAGTTAATATTTTACACTGTGTTAAACTCTCGCAATTCTTTATTTTGAAAAGCAGTGTCATAAAAACCTGAAATTTAAAATGAAATTTTAAAATTTTCCCAATTTTTACTTTTTATACAAGATTCCCTGACTTACCAGATTTTTCCTGTTTTACAGGTGCATATTTTTTTCATCCTTACCTGTTAACTCGTCTTTAACGCGCGCACCGCAAAGCTTTTCACTGCCATCTTGTTCCTTTGCTTTATGCAAAGCCAACACTTTCACATGATTTGCAACTGTGGCACCATGACGCGTGGCAGTCAATGCGACTGCGAGATTCATCCGAGCATCGTCCATCTGCCCTGGAATAATTAATATTGTTTATTTATTTGATGGCTGTCTAAGTTCACTGACAAATGGAATTGATCTGTCATAAGCCAGAACACCTAATAATAATAGTAATATTTTATTTGATACTGAAACTAAAATTATTATTATTATTATTATTATTATTATTATTATTATTATTATTATTATTATTTTATATTTAGCACCGTGTCTTACTACCCGTTCGGGTTATATACTTAAGTACTAATCATGCTAATGAATTAGGAATTGGGAAGTTTGAATTTTGAGGAAGTGAACACACATTTGCGTGGAGGTAGAGTGGAAAGCCATTTAGGGAAAACCACCCCTAGTTCACCTGAATGAGATCCGAACCTCGACCTCGTCCGCAGCAGTCTAGCTCAACACAACTAGCGTGTTAGCCAACTATGCCACCGAGGCGGGTGAAACTAAAATTATATGGGTTACAATCGATTTTGTTTAGGTTTTTGTTTCAAAATCAGTAAAAACTCTTAGAATACTACTAATTAGGCATATAAGGACACAAGGTGAACCAGAAATGTAAGGATAGTGGCAGGGCTGCCCATAAAAATAATGTCCCTAGCTTGAGTCCAATAGAAAGGGGTTTAAACCCAGATCAGTTGAGTTGAGCTTGGTTAGCCAATTGTGGATTTTCATCCTCCCTTCAAACGAATATCAATACAGTTCTAATTATTTATCCTTCTCATTAATTTCTCCTTAAATCTAATTTATCATATTCAGTTCAAGCATATTAATAAAAACAAAGGGATAGTAAAAACCCTCAAGCTTTGACTATTACATTTTTAATTACTAAAAAGTGTCATATAAGAATCACACTAAATTATAGTATCAGTAAAAGTGACATAAATTTACTCACCATCATAGTATACAATAGCGCCACGCAATTTGTCTCCGCGTAACATCGGAAACAGTTCGAGTGCATCCTTTTTCGATAAATAGTACGAATTTTTCAAGGTTTTTGAACCAGCGACCAAATCATACATCTTGATACCGAACCAAAAATAGGGAATTTCCCAGTACCTGTGAACAAATTAAAAATAATTTTAATTTATAATTTTTTTTACACCCATTAATGTTTCCAGCCTATGACCTTGGTTAATTTTTTATTCTAGCCATATATTTTCCACTACCGGCTTGCTAGGCCAGTCATAGCTTCATATACCTTACAGTCTAACTTAAAACTAGGACAGGCACAACATCCAGCCCCCGGCTGTTAATTCATCATGGTGAAAGGGTAAACCCATATTTCACCAATGATACATTTTTTGGCCATGCCGGGGATCGAATCCAGGACTCTTAACTCAGTAGAAAGACACGCTACCAACTGAGATAAGTTGTTCGATCTAATTTAGAATAAAAAAACTGAAACTAGGACAAAAAGTCGTTTTTCACGCCTCTTCTAATATTCATTTTAAATTAGTATTTTGAACACCAGGGTTATCAGAAGCTTAAAAACCTGCACCAGTGGTTATGCAGTATAAGGTGTCACACTCCAAAATAGACTGTGAGTTCAATATTTGAATCATAACCAGGTGTACTGCTTGTGGTTTTCCACATGTTTTCCCGTGGTTTTCCACATGTTTTCACATGATTTTCACATGATTTTCTCATCCTTTCTCAGTGCTAATAAGGGTGAGTTTCTTCTACTTTCCAATTATGAACCCTTTTTTTTAAGTGGTTTTCTGCGTCCTACCACTCGTTCAGCTTGTACAACTATGTACTAATAATGATGCTATGTGTTAGGGATGAGAAACGTTTAATTTACAGGAAGTTTACCTGCTATTGGGTGGAGAGAGAATACCATTTAGGGGAAAAAATACCCACATTACACCAGAGTGGGATTTGAAGTCCTAACCTCATCATCATCAGTAGTCCAATCTATCGCGAGAGTAACAGCTTAGTTAGACCATGCGACCATTGAAGAAGATCTTTAATTTCTTAATAGCCTTCATGTTGAAAATATTATTGATATAAAAAAAAGATTATAATAAAAGTTTAAAAAAAACCCGAAGAAGGTAATGTTGAGGAAGTGTTCCCGCAATAGCGTAAAAAGAGTATTGGAAAACCACAGTAATTGATTACATCTGAAAAACTTCCCCTTAGTGCACACAGGTCAAGACTCAAACTTTGATTATCTCATCGACTGCGACCAAGTGAAATGTGAATCTAATTCCTTAAAACAATGTTTTCACTGGCGTGAATTCTAATCTTTCATGTTTTTTTATCACCACATCTTACTACTTGTTCAATCTATACACATAATGTAACTAATTAGGCTAATGAGTTGGGATGAGAAAGATTTAATTTAGAGGAAGTGTACCATCATTCACATGGAGGGAGCGTGGAAAACCAATTAGGGAAAACCACCTGGCCTGGATTTGAGCCCCAATCTCCCTGTCATCAGCAGTCTAATCTATTGCGAGCATTACTCCTTATAGCATGCAGCCACTGAAGCAGGTTTAAAGAATATTTCGTAAGCACAAGATACACAAGGATGTTTGAATAAGCTCATAAATCAATGAACTACTACGGTAATCTTAGTTTCACGTTGATATAAGATCACACAAATTGTTTTCTTTTGATAAGTCGTTCATTTGTGTAGTAAATTGGTGCTTATCAGACAAGTTTTTATCACTCTTTCAAGATTAAGTTATGTAAGTCTAAATTTCTGGTAGTGAACATCACATTCCTTAACAAATTATCAGCTGAGCATAAAATGCATGTAGCTACCGTAATCTAATCAAAATATTGCTTGTTAACAATATGCGGTCAACTATAGTTTAATAATGAGATAATTTATTTTTACAGAGTTATTGCTAAACGATATAAATTCCCCAAAATTTAAATTCTTATACATTATTATTATTAGAATAACATATAGTGGCAGATTTTGTTTGAAGCAGAGATGGATCATCAACATTATTATGAGACTAATACAAAGGTTATAGAATATTTGAACTTGACCATATTTATTTTTTAGCACCACATCTTACTACCCATTTAGGTTATACACTTGTGTACTAATTACGCTAATGCTCTTTAGGGATGAGGAAGGTCATATTTAGAGGAAATTACCACATTTGTGTGAAGAGAAAGTGGAAAACCATTTTGGGAAAACCACCCTCAGTACACCCAACCGAGATTCGAACCTCAATCTCCCCATCATTGGTAGTCTAGTCTACTGCGAGAATAACGTCTTAGACCATGCGGCCACCAAAGCAGGTCTGACCATAGTTAAGATTTATAAAAGATTTTGGTGTAAATCCCAGTAGACTTAAAACTTCGCCTTACCATAATGCAAAGGCGCATAACTTACCAAAAATCAAAACTCTTGTGTAAAAGGTTAAATAAAACAATGAATTGGTGTTTTTTTTATTAAAATAGTCTGAGAGTTATAATAAAATATAAATCAATTAATGTCAAAAGAATGCATAATTTGAAGTAATCATCAATTGTTTCCAGCCTGCGGCCAGGTCAGTTTAGTAGAATGCCTGTATTTTCCTCTATCTTTCACTATCATTTCTCCTCTCACATGCACAATTTCTGTTAACTGCTGCTCCAATCTCTTTCTTGGTCTCCCTCGTGGTGTTTTTCCCTATATGCACCCTCTCCATCATTCTCTTTGGTATTCTATCTATTTCCATCCTCATTACATGACCATACCCTCTCAGTCTTACTTCCTCTACTATCTCATGTACTCCCTGTACCCCTAATATTTCCCAGATAACTTCATTTCTAGTCTTGTTTCTCCTCATGACAAATAAAATGCTCCTCACAAACTTAATTCCCACGGCCTCCACTTTCCTAGTCTCTCTTACATTCAATGCTCATGTTTCTGCTGCATATGTGACCATGGGTACAAAGTACACCCTATACCGCACCTTACACTTCAAGGGCACTTAACCAAAATTAAACTTAACCATACAGTTAATTTGTGTGTGTTAGGCACCTTAATACCTAGATCTAAAAAAAAAAGTTAATATAGGATTATAAGAAAATTCACCAGAATTTTTCCAATGAAATAAATAAACCAAAAATCTCTTATAGAAAAAACAGCCTTGTGTATCAGGTGAAGATTGAAATCCAGTATTCCAGCTTAGTGTAGGCCTAAGGAGTGTAAACCATGAACCAACTCTTCTAATATAAACTGGCCTTGACCCACTTCAATGGGGACTCATATTCCTGACCCAATGTGGTTCTCCGCCAGAAATCTTGACCTTGGTCAGATTTTATATGAATGATCAATAAGACAATGATTAGCCACAAATAGCCTAGCTTAAATGAGATGTTTATAATTTTTGTTGTCACATGTGTCTAAAGTTGTCACTGTCACAATAAGGACTGGGCACTGCTAATAAAAAAAATAGGCCTATACCTGCTTTGGTGGTCAAATAATCTAAGTCACTTTGCAATAGACTGGTCTGCCTAAGAAAAGGAATTGGGGGTTTGAATCTCAGTTGGGTGTACTAAGGATTTTTTTTTTCATAAATGGTTTCTCAATCTTTCTCCACGTATATGCGGCTATATTATCTTTGAATTTTACCTTTCTCATCTATACTACATTAAAGTAACTAACAAAATGTGTTAGACCTGTAATGAGATGCAGTGGAGAGAAAAAAAAGGGCCCTTTTCTTTCCCAATTACACTCCCAGGTAGTCATGAAGATTGAATTGCTACTTGTGTAGTCGAAAATGATCAAGCCTCGTAGATGGACGCTCGTAAACAAAAAAATGACCTACTTTTGTTCTTCTGTGTACTCACGTGTATACAGGTAACATGATGGGAAGGGGGTGACTGAGATGGGGGGCAGACTGCAGCATGTTAGCTCTCTCGTGCAATGCCTCCTTCACCATGCGGTACTGCTCTATGTCAAATCCCAATATAGCCTTCTGCAAATAACGCACCCCGCCATGGATCAGCTTGGTACTGCGACTGCTTGTCCCGGACGCAAAGTCGTCCCATTCAACCAAGGCCGTTTTCAAACCTGAAGCATACATACAATTTATACGCAAGGGTTGTATTATATGGAGGAAAAAATAAGTTTAAAAGTAACTTGACAAGGAATTTTCAAGAATGTATCAGTCACTTTTCATAACAATTAAGTTGATTGAATAAAAAATATAAATAAAAAAAAGATGATTTATTAAAATGGTTTAATTTATTATTTCAGAATGCTAAACACCAAGTAGATCTTTTAGTTAAACTTAGGCCTACCTCTTGTGACAGAGTCAAGAGCACAGCCTGCACCAGACGCTCCCCCACCGATGATGAGAACGTCAAAAGAATCCGTCTCGAGAGATTTAATCTGTTCTGCTCTAGTCGGGAGTGTGCGTTTCCCACGTCGTTCTTGTTTGACCTCAGCCATTACCACCGGTGTCCACCGCTGGTTGAAAAACTTTTGTTAGGTCCACTTTTAAAAAAAAGTTTTTTACACGCCCTTTAAAATAACTAAACATTTTGCTTATTATTTAGACCTTTTTAGATATAAAAAATTTAACTGACATAAACTTAAAAAAATATGACATATTAAGTAAAACCATAAACCTACCTCAAGATTTCTATTTTCTTCAAAATATCATAATTTAAAAAATATATTAATTCTTTAGATTACAACTCTGTTACTTAGGATCTTTATAAATGATGAATAAAGGCTTCCTTTAAAATCCTCTTACAGGGTTGACCAATTTTCATTATAGCCTTCTTGGGATCAGGATAAATGGGTAGTAAGCAAATTAATCAATATATACTTCACCTTTTTGTTGTTTTCTCCCGTCAAAAGCCATGTTGTAAAACATGCCCCAGTCCCGAGAGCGAAACCTCCAACTGCTAATTTTCTAAGTCGAGTTGCCATCACTTTGAATGAGCCCTAAATGAACCTATAAGAAAATTACACTTGGTATTTGCTCAGAATATTAGTAACTTCATGTTTGGACAAGTTTATATTATTTACAGTGAGGAGCAACAGTGTATCAAGAAACTTTGTACTACCGGTAGGTATATAGTATTGGGTATATAAAGAGAACATTCTGCAACCTAAGTTTTATATATCCGACTCCTAAAATTAAACCACATCTACATTTCTTAATTTTTTAGTAACCTTGTCTATATGGATCCGACACATGTTGTTAATAAGCTTAGTTATGAGAATAAATTGTTAAATATTTATATTCTAGAAAAGCAAATGGTAGAAGGGATAATTAGAACACCTGCCAACCTCTTAACATCACTCACCAACTATGTTAATGAGCTTAAATCTCACTCAGGAAGTTGGAGTTCATTACCTGAAAAGGTGTACTAATGGTATTCCCGCCTTTGCCCCCCCCCCCCCCCCCATCACTCCCTGGTGCATTTTCTTAAAATCACATTCTGTGAACTGTGATAACTCAAGTCAGATGGATAAAAATTGAGGGTACTACTAGAATATGTAAAATTGAGCATCAAATTTTATATTGATAATTTCTCCTGCATGAAATATTTCACATATCAGAATTTGTTTGTATGGCTAAAAATGATACATTATGTTAGATGGTTTAGAAATATAAGTTTAGATAAAAGTGTGAACTTGTTCAACTATAGGACTAGACCAAAAGTTACATACTAGTAGCACGTAAACGTATTTTGTTTGGCCCGGACAGTATCAAAAAATAATTTGTTAGTAGTCAACATTTACATGCTTTGGTGGGCGCATGGTATAAGGCGCTACTCTCACAAAAGATTAGACTGCTGAAGACAAGGGTTCAATCTCGGTCAGGTGCACTGAGGATGGTTTTTCTTAAATCCTAAACTCTACCTACACACAAATGAAGGTGTACTTCCTCTAAATTAAACCTTCATAATTCCTCCTAATACATTAGTGTAATTAGTATATAGCCGTATAACCCGAAAAGTTTGCAAGATGCGGTGCTCAAAAAAAAAGAGTACCTAATCAACATTTAAAAATCATAAATATCTGGATTTCCAGTTTCTGTAGTAAAGTTTTAAGAGCTATCGATAAAGCAAAGGTTTTAGGTGTCTGTTTAAAACTAAAGTAATTGCCAAATTTAAAATAAACAAGCATTCAATTTTTATTAAATTTCTAATTTTCAATTTCAAATTTCAAACCATAGTTATGTTTCAAATTTACATCATAGTTTGGTAAAGATAAGATAAATAAATTTGTATCCTATTAGCGAGTTGATTTTTCGTATATACATGACCAGATTCATTCCTTTAAATTTAACCTGCTGGACCTCATTTAGACAAATGAGTTTACAGTTCCTGCTCTAGACAGACTAATGAGTGAAAATTTTGATGGATAGTCTAATGCTCCTGATTGGCTAAGTAATTATTTTATTCTTACAGACAAATATACACAGAGCAACACAGAGGGTTAATGTAAATTTGACAATGTGACTAACCTAACTAGATGGCAAGGTTAAAAATTTATAAAATTGTTAAGTTTTGATATTTGTATTAGCATAAGGATGCAATGTCTAGTCATTGCTAAAGCTGTAGAAGATTTGTTAGATAGAACAAAAATTGTAATAGAAACAACAACTGTATTAATGGATTTGAAAATAATAACAACAGGTCTATCAGACACCTTTGTTCAGTCGGGAGTGTGTCTGTATACTGAGCTAAGAGTCCCGAGTTTGATTCCCGGCAAGGCCGAAAAATTTATCAATGGTGAAATGTGGCTTTATCCTTTCACAGTGATAAATTAACGACCAACGACTGGATGTTGTATCTGTCCTAGTCTTAAGTTAGATTATGAGGCATATGAAACTATGACTGGGCTAGCAAGCCGTTAGTTGAAAATATGTGGCTTGAATAAAAAACTGACCCAGGCCACAGGCTGGAAACAGTAATAGATGTAGAAAAAAACAGTAAGACTACGTGGCCTAACTAAGAATGTTCAGTTATAGAAAGTATCTCTTAGGGCCAGTTTCATAGTTAGACTAAGCATGCCCCAAGGGCTACACAATACTAAATACAAAATTATACCTATCTAAACTTGAATGGAATGGGCCAGTTTTGAATTTGTAACTGGCCCATTCCATTCTGGTCTAGGTGGGTGCTGTCCTGTAGAGCCTACTTAGTTTTGAGCAGCACTTGAGGCATGTTTTTTTAGCACCGCGTCTTACTACACATGTGTTACATTAATGGGTTAAGGATTTGGAAGGCTTAATTTAGAGGTAGTGCACCCGCATTTTAGCTGAAAGTGGAAAACCATTTATGAAAAACCACCCTCAGTCCACCTGATCAGGATCGAACCCCGGTCTCCTAGTCTTCGGCAGGCTAGTCCAACATGAGAGTAGGGCGTTAGACCATGCGGCCATTGGAGTGTGTGAGGCATGTTGAGTCTGACTAGAAACTGGCCCTTAGAACTAGATTGTGTTACCAGTTTATGTAGTTTGGGAGGTCAAATGCAGGTTTTGGGGGGCCATCATTCTATGCTAGACAGTGGTTTAGTGAACTTTGTATATTTATATAGGGAGAGCCTAACACCATGTATAATAATTTAGTCCTATATAGTCCTACATATATGTTGAACACCACAGTAATAAACATTATTTTCCACCATGTCTCACTACTCTTTCAGAGATCAAAATACATCAAAATTATTCATTGCAACTTTACTTAATTTAAAATTACATAATAGGTGGTTATTTAGAGGTCCATTCCTACCGGTAAATCCATCTCTGGGTTTTGGCATATTACCAAATACTATCAAAGATGCTATATTAACACCGAAGTATAATCACCTTGTGTTTCAAATTTATCAACTACTTACTGCGTAAAGATGCCCTTTTCCCTTAAATAAAACACACACACATACATCACCAACCAAATGACAGAGTACAATATAAAGTGTGGACCTTTCCTACACCATAGTGCCTTGATCTAGACATAACTTTTTATCTTTATCAATTAAACGATTGCGTCATTAAAACACACTACATTTGGAAACTTTCATCATGCATAGTCAATCTGAATCTGATTACCTAGTAGACAACGATAACTTTTTCAAGGTTTTCACGGAACAAATGCGTGATGACCTTACTGTCGGCCGCTGTGGTGCAGACGATGACCACAGACAGACGACTATCAGCTGTTTATTTTTAAAAAAAGGTTGGTACAGGTACAACCAAAGACAGATACAACTATATACTATCGATTCAGTAGAATTTGGCGGGGTATTTAAGCAGAGTTGTAACAGTAGTGGAGGGGCTTAACTAGAGGGAGCATAGTTAATTATGTATTTCACAGGTGTGAGAACGGTGGGGAAGGGCATGTGCCCAAGATCGTCTCCCAGTCACCCCTTCTTAGCCTACAGGGGCCTTAACGTTTGATATATTTCCTCAAAATATTTTTCGCTGAGTTGTGAGAACAAAGGATTATATTTCAATTTTATATAGACACGTTATTATAAAACCAATACCACATATAAGAAAATAAAATGTATATTTTGTTGAAATAAACCCCTAAACATACTAACTCATTTATTGAAACAACTTACACCATGCGAGGACTTAAATATTAAGGATCACTATGGGAAAAAGTATTATCTGACATCTATAAAACTAGGTACAGCATTTCTGTCACTCTTTACCAAATGGTGTCAATTTTTGGTATATTATGTAAGTTTAAATATGTTGAGTCGACAGGCTATCCAGTGTAGAAATAGTGGTAACTGGCAGCATGAGCGTAGAGATAATTTAATTTAGGGGAAGGAGAGGTGTGGGGGTTCAAATCGTAAATGTATGATATATTTTAAGACTTACTATTAAACCCTAAGAAATAAGGATATCGTTGTTTTGCCGGCAAAATTTTTGAAAATTCGACGCCTTTATAAGCTATTTTAAGAAGTGCTCACTAGATTTTTTTTTTATAAATTAGATTTCTATAATTTATTTGAAGTGGCCTTCAAACAAAACTTTTTTTTAAATTCAGATACCCCTAGAAACTAATTAGAGTGTTCCTTTTATATATTTTTTTTCTTTTTCAAAAATTAAATACCTTTAGAATCTATTTGAAGTAGTCTTTCACCAGCAAATTTGGAAATTTGGATATCCTTAGAGGTTATTTGGAAAGTTTCTCACCCGGATTTTGTCAAATTGGATGTCATAAAAAGCGATTGAAAAGAGGATCTTCCCCCAACGGATTTTTGAAAAAATGAATGCTTTTAGAAGCTAATTGGAGTGGTCATCATTTGGATCTTTTAAAAAAATATAGGATTATATTTGTAGAAAAATCTATTTTGAGTGGTCCCCTATTTTATTTTTAAATTCGTTTGCCTATTGAAGCCATTTAGAGTGATATTCACCTTTTAAAAAAACCCAACTAATTGCTTCTATAAGCTATTTGGAGGGGTCTGGCAAATTTTTGAAAAGTGAATGTCTACAAATTATTAGAAGTTTGATACAAAGCCATCTTTAAGCTTCATATTAAAAAGAAAATTGAAACATTTTGGGTGAAGGATTTCTTTGACAAGCAAAACTTTCACATCAAACAATTGGTTTTTAATTATGAATTATTTTATGCATTTTTACGTTTTTTAAATGCGTACTTATAAAAACAACCGTTTGGACGTTTTTTTTTTGTGGAAGTTGGCGTTTGTAGTTCACTTAAAAATGCTTTATAAACGAGAGCTTTAAAAGGCTGCCTTTTCCTCTAAAATAAAGATGGCGAACAGGATGAAATCAGGGCTATTGATAACATCAAACAAACCGTGTTTGGTTGTGTTCATGCGCATGTGTTTACAAAATTAAAACTTATACTTTGAAACTAATATTTTGTATGGATCTTTCTCTAAGTTAAATATAAAAAAAATCGATTCATTTTTGGTGGCCAGTTAGTTATAAAATGATACATGTGGTGGGCAAGTTTGAAACCAAGTTAGCCCGCCACATTATAATTGTTGCCACGAGCGTAATTTAATAGCACAAACGCCAAAATTAGGGCAAATAATATGAGCACAAAACGTAGCACAAACGACTGCATAACATGACTTGACGTATGAGCATTGAATGGACTATATGAACATAGTTTTAGTAACCCTCTCATAAGACGATACTGTTCTTTCTACCGTGTTCTTACTTGTAGGTAAACATAATTTAGTATGGGATAAAATCATCAACATGGATTAAAAACAGGTATGCAGCACATAGCTGTGAGATTAATATTCAAACTTAGTTACTTTTTCTTCCTGTTGAAGAAACTCGACCATTTGATAGCGGTTAGGTCTTTCAATAAAATAAGAATCAGGGTAGTTAAAATATATTTTTTGTAAGAATAAAATTAAGAACCTGAATCCTCACTACACGTAATATATAGCTCTTAGTAATTGAGCGGTGTACCAAGAGGAGAAAAGTAATTTTACTAATCTACAAGAAGACACACACCAGGGAAATACAGCACGATGCTCCAAATATAGCATTTATTCATTTTCTTCCTCAGTTCCAAACTCAGCTTGCTGGTCAGCCGTAATCTCTTTTTGTTGAAAGCTTTCTTGGTCATGGCGATCCTTGACCTAATTTACTTTGTGCAGTAGGCATCCTTTGTCAGCAGACTTCCCAGATATTTAAGCTGCTCAATGCTTTCCAATTCGTAGTTTCCAATTTTGATTCTCAGTGGATCCTCATTTTTTGAAAGCCTCGTCACTTTTGAATTCTCTTTATTGATCTCTAAGCCACATTTTCTCCCTGTCTCCACCAGGGGGTCCATGATTTCCTGCTACTTTCCTTAATTTATGGCCAACAATGCTCGATAATCTTTGTATTTGGCTACATGATAGCAACACAGATATTTTATTCAATTAATGAGAGGGTTTTGTTAGAACGAGAGTTTTAAAGGAATACAAGGTGGGATGACCCTCAATAAGCAAAAAATCTCAAAAACGGAGATAAAGTTAATTACTAGATCGCTTAGATACTTTCAAAGTTATATGACTGTCATTATATTTAGTAAATATACGTGTATGAAAAATGTGTCCATGGTTTTCCCACTTTTCTATTTTCACTAATTCTAACGTGATAAAATAACCCCTTCTATTACAGTCCTATCAATTAACCTCCTTTCTTTTAAACGTTCAGTACGGCACATAATCTTTAAGAAAAAGTGTTACCTTTCATTTGTCTGTAAAAAGATAATAAATTATATAAAAATTAAAAACAACTAAAAATGACCTTTGAGTTTCACTACATACTTGTACAAATATTAATGCATATAATTTAAAATAAAAAACTTTTGGTTACATGATATTATTATATATTATTAATAATAATAATAATAATAATAATAATAATAATAATAATAATAATAATTATAAAATATTAAAAGTTAGGTATTTGTTATTTAAAATTTCCCTAATTATGTAGTTAATTTTCCTAAAATAATAATCTAAGAACCCCAAAACACATTTTGGGTTGGCAATAAATACCAAAGAAATAATAACTCCAAGAAAAATGTGAACTCCCAATCAATTATATTTTTATTGGTATCATTCATGTAGTGGATACACTCATGATACTTTTTTAAATAAGGATCCCCTCCAAGGTCTAGCTTTAACTTCTAGTTTAGCTTTTCAAACCTAAAATGTTATGTTAGTATAATTTCAGTGTACGTGCCCTGTATTAAACAAAAACAGGTTATATGTAGACACCATGTATCTAACGAAGCATTTAATATAAAGAATTTTTATATATCATATTCTGAAAATTGAAAAATGACACCTGGACACGGGAATCGAACCGGGACCCTTGGCCTAGTACGCCAATGCTCTAACCACTGAGCTATCCAGGATTCGTCCCGTGCCCAGGGGCATTCTTCACTCATATCTTAAGGCAGAGTCTATAATGGACTTAGCAGAAATCGTCGGCTACAAATATGTGATTATATTAATATCACGAGCTATCAGATAACGCAGCCATCTGCGACTCGGTAGTTGGCATATTGCTGCCATTTGTACAATTATTAAATTGTACGGGATTGCATATCAAGAATTAAATATCCAAAGCTATTATTTATGCTTTTAGTGGGAATTACTCATCTAGCTATCATATTCTGAAAATTGAAAAATGACTCCTGGATAGCTCAGTGGTGTTGGCGTATTAAACCAAAGGTTTCGGGTTCGATTCCCGTGTCCAGGAGTCATTTTTCAATTTTGTTGTTTTGTTTGTTTTGTTGTTGTAAAAAAACAAGAAAAACAACATAATTGAGGTCCTAAATGGGATGAGGCTACTAGGGAGTGGAGCAGGTTACCTAATTATGAGTTACATACCTTGCACTCTTCACAAGACATTATTAGGATAAGCAAGTCTCGTAGATTACGGTAGGCAGGATATGCAGCGAGAATGGGAGAGTCTAGAACCACAATCATGGTATTGACTGGCAAACCTAATAATTGGAAGAGACCATTGAGAAAACCTAGATGCAAATGGGAGGATAACATTATAATGGATTGGAAGAAGATGGGGTTTTATGAGGTGGATTTGATAGAACTAGCATAATAATATAGGTGGCATACTTTTTTAAGTGCGACAGTAACTATCGTGTGCCTAATTGCATAGAGTAAGTGAGTAAGAAAACCTAATATTTTACAATTTTCCTACTAGGCCATAAGATAAAGAAAAACGGAAAAGCAGTCAACAGAAATAATAGATTAAATATATTATTTTATAATATATATTAGTTATATTTTAATGAATCCTGACTCTTTCTCAAAGTTGAATAAATTCAATAACTGGATTAATAAACCAAATAATTTAATTTGTGTGTGTGTGGATTAAACTAAACTATTGTAATCCCTACAATATGTATCCGGCCATCAATACGCTTATAACTGTTATCGTTATACCTTGTATTTTGTCAAAAAAAATCAGCATTTGATTTCACGTTTTGTTATGATTAATTTGTGGATAATTGTATATTTGGGCTAAAATTTATATTAGACACATATATGCTTGACCATTTTATAGGTTATATTTCAAACTTCAGTGAAATCAATTAAATGACCCGCTTTAAGTAGCTTTAAATGGTTTATGAGAATCACAGCTAAGATTAACTTAGGAAATTAGATTAAATTTGTATTCTGTCTATAGCTGAAATGTTTATGTATGTTTACTAACAGCTGTAACACTTTAAAGCTTCAAAATTTCAACCACATCAGCGCTTCATGCTTTCTACCTAGCACCATCAACGTCTAAACAGAATGCCCAAAATTCTATGTAATAGAATGATTATCAAATGTTTAGAATTTCTAATAATATAAAAAGAATGAAAATTACCTCTCTAATAAAGTGTTAAATACACCAACATTTCTTATTATACAGTATGCACACATAAATGAAGATAAAAATCCATAACACATAGTACACAACAGACATTTACAAAAAAAAAAAGTAAAATAATTATATAAAAACCATTTTCGATCAGTTCAATGCAGCACTATAGAAAGAAGACAGTAATTTTTTGGAAGAAATTTTTTAGGAAACTCCAAAATTATCTTTTACTATTTATTTACTTATAAACCTATGTGTTTATAATTACAGAACTAAACAACATTGTTTCCTACAAATGAAGGTTTTTTATTACATAAAATGCATTATTAAAAATAAATACTAAATACTCTAAAGTTGTCATAATTTTTCGCAAGCCTATATAATTTTCAAGTCCATTATTATTAATATTATTATTACGTATATTATTATTACTATTATTATAATTATAGTATAATGAGTTATTATTCTTGCATATTACAAATCTTTTAGAAATATCAACTTATTAAGTTCTATTGACGCAAATAAATTTTCTTTCACTTTGAAAAGTTAGAACACACCAACGTTTCCCAACTGGGTATTCTCTTTGGTAAAAAACACAACATCTCTGGTAGGAAATGTATATAGATTAATAGTGTTGGTAAAACTGAACATGAAATCTAATCCTTTCTTTATTCTGGATTGCTCGTATTTTGTCCCACTCCCTAAGTCTTATTTATAAGTAACTTTTTAAGATGTTAATTTACGTGTCTGGAAGTGTTAATCTGTTTCCATATTGTATGGAAATCATAGAATCATAATACATTATATATTTTTTTCTTTAACTAGCCAAATAAGTACAAATGGGATAAGTATATTAGGCCAAGTAGGACTATGAAATCGGTACACTATAGGAACACTGGTCGAGTATTAAGGAAGGGTAATAATACCTTTGCTTATTACTCTTAAATGTGCAGAAGTGTTTAAAAAATCAATACATCTTATTTATTATAACATTTGATAAACCATAGTACAAAATTGATATTCACACTAGCATACTAGATTCAAATCTAGTAGGCCTAAGTATAAAAACATACTAAGTGACACAAACATGGTGAAACAGAGTGATAGTTTGAATTTGAAGAAATTACAGGATGTTTACAAAAATGGGTGAAATTGACTGATTGTAGTTTGATTTTGAAGAAATTACAGTCCTAGTTAAAAAAATGACAATTATAGTCTTTCTTATAGACACTTCTGCTTCAATGAATCAGAGAGCGTATTTGGGTGGGCGACCAACATTAATGGATGTTGCCAAAGGGGCTGTTGAAACGTTTGTCAAGGTCCGTCAGAAAACCCCGAAAGTAGAGGAGACAGATACATGTTGCTTACATTTGAGGAGCCACCCTTAAATATAAAAGCTGGCTGGAAAGAAAATTTGGCAACATTTATGAATGAGCTGAAGAACTTGCAGTGTGTAGGCATGACCACGGTAGGTGCTGCTTTGAAAAATGCTTTTGACGTTTTGAACATAAATCGCATGCAGACAGGTATTGACACGTATGGCCAGGGCCGGCGACCGTTTTTCCTTGAACCATCGGTTATTGTTGTAATTACTGATGGTGGAAAACTTTCTAGTAGCAGTGGCGTCCAGGAAGACCTCAATTTACCGATGCACTCTCCTATTCCCGGTTCTGAATTAGTTCGAGAGCCATTTCGTTGGGATCAGCGCTGTTTTCCTTGGTTTTGAGATTAGCAGGAACTCCTGTTGTTGATCGAGATATAGGTTTAGTACCATGTGATAGTTCACCTATAGATGCCATGTGTGAAGTTACTGGAGGGCGCTCATATTGTATCACATCACATCGTATGTTGATGCAATGTATTGATAGTTTGGTGCAAAAAGTCCAAAGCGGTGTTGTGATTAACTTTGAGAAAATTGGTCCGGATCCTCCACCTGGGTCTTTAGATGGTTTGAAAAGTGAAATAGAATCGTTAAAAGATGAAGAAATAGGAACTAAGGGATCAAGTAAGGACTGGGAAAAGGACATAATGGTTTTGGATGATGATAGTGATGTTAAAAACCTTGTTAAAAACAATGCAGTGCCAATAATTTAACAAATTCTATGTCAAATAGTACTGCATGGCACACTTGTCGGCGTTTAATTTACGTTCAACGTTCGGCACAGAAGGGCTTTGCTGTTGGCTTCTGGCCTATTCCAGAGTCCTTCTGGCCTGACCAAAGCTTGTCGTCTTTACCTTCACGATCGGCACACCCCAACGTCAAGTTCACTTGTACTAGTCAGGAGCCAATGGTAATTGAGAGTTTACCTTTTGATAAGTATGAACTTGAGCCAAGTCCCCTCACTCAATACATATTGGCACGAAAGCAACCTACCGTGTGTTGGCAAGTGTTTGTGGCAAACAGTTATAAGAGTTCGGAAGTTGGTCATCCTTTTGGTTACTTAAAAGCTAGTACGAACCTTACATGTGTCAACTTGTTTGTGATGCCATACAACTATCCTGTGCTTTTACCACTTCTTGAAGAATTATTTAAAGTTCACCGTCAAAAGCCAACGAACGAGTGGAGGACTCAGTTTCAAAACTATCTCCGAACAATGCCGGCATATTATGCAGGTCCTTTGCGTAATGCACTGACTAGGATGGGTGCGCCGAGTAATTTGTCACAGGCTTTAGTTCCAGATAGTTTAGACAATTATCTGAGCTATTCCATCCTCAACTACCTCAAGAGGTTGAAAAATCAGGCTAGGATAGAGTATGAACGTTTGTGTAATGAAGTAGGTAGTAAAAGCAACAGTTCTTCTGGCAAATCATCTCAGAAGGTGTGAGAGTCACGTCCAAGTCTCCTTTGAAGAAAGACTTGGTATCACATCCCCTTCTTCAAGACAAATTCCCATCTTTGAGGGAGCAGTTGACAGAGTTTGGGGGTTTTGTTGTGGGTTTGGTGCGCGGTAACCCGCAACAAGGCCGACAATGTTATCGCAACCCATTTGATATTCCTCGCAGAAGTTTATTGGATCAAGTCGTACGCATGAGATCAAACTTTCTACAACCATCCATGGCACACACCAAGCTCCTAGACGATGACTTTGCTCACAGTATGCCGGTGAGTCAAATGGGCAACTACCAGGAATACCTCAAGAGGATGCCCTCTCAACTCCGCGAGATCGAGTCCACTCCTGTTCGGCAACACATGTTTGGAAACCCATTCAAGATTGACAAAAGGATGATGGTGGACGAAGCTGACATAGACTTAGTAGGAGGTTCAGGATCAAGTCCTGGTGGTGGTCATCGAAGCGGGGGCAAGCGAAGTGCATCACAAATAAGTGATTCTTCCTCACCTCGGTCTCCCAACAAAAGGAAACCTGGGCCGATTCCCAAGGATGTTGTGGTTCGTCGACCTTCATCTCCTATGCCATCTTCACCAGCGCCATCGTTCCTCATGGCAGAACTGCTCCCCCCAGTGCTCACACCCATTATTTTACCTGAGGACATTGATGACATGACAGACGGAAGTCAAATGGAACCGCCTCGACTTGTTATGGTGAATGGGAACGTAGATTTTTTTGAAGAGGTGGACAAAGATGAAAGTGGCCTTGGAAATATAATCCGGATTATAGTTCGAGTTCTTCGCCCACGTACAGCAGTTCTTCAAATTCCTGTTTAGAACCGTTTTCAGCATTGTCTGTTTTAGAACTTCCACCCAGTTTGTTGCCAAATTCAGATTCTAAAATCGGTGGTGATGGCGATAAAGCTGTCCTTGTTGAAATTGTTACCAATCATGTGAATCATAACATTAGGTTAAGTAAAGATGAGGTTGCTAAAATCAGAAGGTTCAACCTAGATGTAAGAACTCTTATTTACAAGGAAGTCCGAAAGCCTGGTAAAAACCATTCTCGCCTCTTTGAACACTTAAGAACTTTGAAAGGTCCTGTGGATATGCAAGTTAAGATAGTCAATGATGTGATTCATGAATCCCTTCGCTTTAAGCGCAAAACTTTGGCCTCCTTATAGAAAAATTCTTGGAAACATTGACAATACCACTTTAGTTACTATTACTGTAACCAATTCATCATTTATATTGACAATTCATAGGTTTTAATAAACATGTTAAACATTTCGATTAGGCTATAATTTGCTGTGCAAACATTTTTTTAAAGCTTTATGCTATTAAAATTAATTTATCCTTTATAAAATAGTTTAAGTAGGCTGTAGGTACCGCATTGATAAAAAGTTTTTTGTCTCATAAAACGAATGCAAACATATCTACATTTAAATATGCCCTTTCTTATGTTTGATAGAATATATATATATGTACACAGTCAAGCCAACTTTTAACCAAATTCATAGAACATGTCAAAATTGTTTACTTAAACTTTTTTAAAACTGAGTTTGAATGTATTATTATTGTTTGATAGCTTTTAGAAACCCTAACATTTTAAAATAGGATTTTTTCTGTTAATACTGTAATTATATAATTCATATGTATAAATTATTCTTGTTGAAAAGCCAAAAATCCTACTAAACCAGTTTTTTTTTCTCATTATCTACCGTACCCTAAACTTTTTTTTTTTTCTTAATCAAACTATGACATTGAACTTTATAGACTCATGGCCATGCTGCAGATGAAATATTTTATTTTATAACAATTTTTAATATGAATTACATTAATAAAGGACCAAAATTTGTACACGCCTATGATGTAAACAGTTTTTTAATCAATCTTTTGATTGCCTGGTGAAAATATGTTTTATTTCTGTACTAACATTGCTAGGATGGCTATGTTTATTGGGTAATTATCTTTAGTAATAATTCTTGAGGCCTTAAGTACTGTAGCCTAAATTCATTGTAGCCATCATGCGGATCTCTGCTTGTTCACAGGCATATGATTTATTAATTTACTGATACCGAATTTATTTCGATTAATTAATATCATGGGGAAATAAAAGAGGGGAGAGAAGGCATAGTAGTTTGACCTAAAAAATACTTAAAACAAATAATCAAACATACGTTTTGTTTTTCTGAATTGTTACTCATCTATGAAAAAAATAAATTCTAAAAATTAAAAATTATGTTTATAGGTAACTGAGAAAGTGATCAGAAGCTGTGTTTGTGTTTTTGTGTGAAGAAATTGAAAGGGAAGTTTTATTTGTTCTTCTTAAAACTTAGCTCAACTATCAACTATCCTTTCAGGTTTACCTATAACTAACATTAGGTTATTTTACATTGTTTAAAACACTGTCCTCATAGATATTTCTAAATCATTAGGTAATTATTAATTTTCTTACCTAAAAATAGTGATTCAATTATTTTGGTTTTTCGACACACACTATGTATATAGGGAATGAAAATCACACAGACAAAATGATTCCTAGAATGACACAATCCCTTATAACCAAAAACAAAAATGGACAATTTTGTATTCAAATAAATTTTTCATCTAGCTTTGCGGGCCTACCTATCATAAATGTCAAATAATTAACCATCTAAAACAAGTTACTAAATTTGTTTAGTTTAGGAAGTCTACTGATTAATATTTGTCTAATATACTTTTTTTTTTAACATAACAATGGTTGAACCTGTTCAAAACTTGTCAAAATATGCTTTCTTTTGGTCAAAATTTTGTTCAAATTCAACAGGACTCTATTTATATGCTACCTTGTGTTGATATGCCTTAAAATCCCAATCTATTACGCTAATTTTCTTGTTTTACTAAGATTTATCGATGCCACATTTTTCATCATCACTGTGTTTTGGTGTCGGCTCTTTTTATGTAGGCCTAAAACTGGAAAACTTGGAAAAATAAGGATATTTGTTTGGTGTGACATATCTTAAAAGTCACTGGGACCTTTGATATCTCAATAAATTTTAAAATGCCCAGTAGACAAGTCCCATTGTAGACCTTTAGATGTATCTTCAATTTGAGTTATGGCTTGGTATCGAGTGTTATTGAACAAGTGATTCCGACCAAGGCGGATTCAGTTGTTTTTCATGAACAAAAATGGCTGTTGGGGTAGAGTTGGGGTAAGTTAATTTATGTAAACCTACATGTTGCAAATTGCCGGAAAATGCCCTATTTATTTATATTAGATAGGTTTTTATTTTTAATAGACCTTAAACTTGTGTTTTCAAAAATAACTTATAGGAAACATGATATATGTATGTAAGTGTAATAGGCCTAAGATCAAATCATACTATATTTATTTTATCCATAGCTTAATGTCTTTAAGTACCTTTCACAAATAATAATAATAAATAACAATAGATTTGCAATATTAGTTTTAAAAAACTCGCAAAAGTATATGGAGATGCGATGATGAGACAATCTTATTTCATGTTACTTATCAGTAATAAATACTACTTACTGTCATATTTCTAGCTAGTAATTGTTATCCGTTTTAATCTACACATAACTACAAAGTTATACACTTATAGATCTAACATTTTTGAAATCCATGCACAATTCTAAATTTATGGGTTGAAACCAGGCTATTTGGTTTGATCAAGGAAAGTGTTAACAAACCAGGGTTTGGTATCGTTTTGGTCTTGAGCTCTTGTAACCAGCCTTGATACCAGGGCCGCGAAAATGCTTTGGTCAGTTGTAAAAACACACCTAATTACATATTGGTTTTAGATAAATAATTTTTGTCTCAAAAATTTAATAGAAATAGTGAGATTTTTTGTTCTTAGTTATGCAAATAAATTACTGGGACAATACATATTTTTGGTCTGAAAAATCAAAAAAGTTGAGGAATTTTTAAAACTATTAAAAGTGTCTCAACCCAATGTTATCTATACATTTATCAAAAAAAGTAAAATATTTGTTGAAAGTGTTTTGGCACGCCTCTAATTTTAAGATTACCCCTCAAAATTGGTTAGTAAATTTAAATTATATTTAAAGAATTTTAATTTGGTTTAGCATTAACATTTTTCTCATCCACTTCAGTGGGTGAATGGCCTGAAGTGTTTCACTCTCAATAGACTCAACTGCTGATGACGGGGTTTGAATCTCGGTCAGGTGTACGGATAGTGGTTTTTCTTAAACGGTTTTACTCTCTTTTCCTCCACACAAATACAGGCACTTTTCCTCTATATTTGACCCTCCTCATTCCTAACATTTAATTAGCATAAATAATACACACAAACGAGTAGTAAGACTCAGTGCAAAACAAAATAATTCCTCAATTTTTTACTATGTGAATGCAGGGCAGCATTTCTGAACCATTTTGAGACTCGCTTCAGATTAAACAAGTAATTTTTGATCTTGTGACCCATCGTTCTGAAATAGATAACTGTAAAGAGCACGATAGAATTTGCATGAGAATAAAATACTCCCCTCTATAGTTGTTTTTGAAAATTATCATTTCAAATGCACTGTTTAAGGCAATTTTTAACTGTTTTGTGAAACTCAAGGCAGTTCCCCTTGACATAAATAATTCTAGATTGATATAGAAAAAAAGAAAAAAAATTGTTTTGAGTCTCATCATTGCACAATTTTAAAAATAACTTCTCCAGCTATTATGGTCGCTCGTGGTTTGTGTAATTAAATGCAGTAGTTCATATCTTTTACTCCCAAATATTTTACCAGCGTCATGAGCCGAGCCCCGGTTACATTCATCACTTGATTCAATCTGTTGTATACAAAACACCTCATTTGTTTTTAGGGCTGAGTTTATTTCACCATGTGTACGTGATCTCATTTGGATTTGGCAGAAGTTCTATAATTGTTTAGCAACTTTATTTCTACAGCTGCTGGTTTCACAAGACTCTTCCTAATCATACCCACCAAATAGCATGATAAGAAGCCAATTCATTTTATTGCCTAGAGTAAAATATTAAAACTATTGTTTTATACATAAGTGTTGTTTTGTTTCAAAATGTTTTTAATGCTTATTTTGCTTCAAGGACTTTTTACTAAATCCTTCACAACATAGCACACATGACCAATAATGTTCTTTGTATTCACGTTATACCATTTTTGGGCATACATTTTCGTTTAATATCTAAAACTAATGTTAACATGTTTAACACAACATAAAATTATAATTGTTCTTTGAAATGACTATAAAAATGTTTCAAAAACCACACAGAACCCAAATTTGGGTTGCGATTTGCAGGTTAAGAAACACAGGCGTTTAGTTTTCATTGGTATTACATATTTGGTTCTTAAGAATTTGCTAAAATAAAATTTGTTAAAAGTGGTCTTGACTGTAATAATTTGGATTTTATACTTCTCTAAAACTATTTATTATTTTATATTTTAGTGTTTTTTTAAATCCCACCTCATTAGGTTTGTTTTAAATTATATTCCAAAAAACTTGATAAATGTTCTATCTACAGATTATAGTTTATTAATCTTCATCCAAACAGGTCTATTATTACAGTAAGAGATCATCAACTTCATGTTAACAAATCATATTAGTAAGATTTTACTTAAGACATGAACAGGGCTACGTTTATGTATCTGGCACAACTAGGGAATTGGTATCCACTACAAGTTAGGCTTCCAACAAAGACTAAGAAGGCTACAGCCATACTTGCGAGCTAGTCGCCCCAGCAAAAACGCCGCTACCTGGTTGCAAGCACATGAAGCCTTGTTTTATATGCAGGTGGCCATACTAGGCGACAGCGACTTGGTCGCAAACAGGAGCGACTTTGGGTCTCCCATATAAATAACATTGATTACCATTCTAGCGACCTGGTCTCAGTGTTTTTGCTGCAACGACCAGGTCGCAAGTATGGCTGTATCTTAACAATCTCAACATATTTAAGAAACAATACCGGTACCTACCGTAAAATAGGGTAGCACATTAAACCTGTTGAACATTTATTTTATTTTGCATTGTCTCTGGAAATTTACTGCCTTAAAATTTTGCAATTTTTGATTTTTGCCTAGGTTTTTTCATTCATTCTTAGATTTAGCCGCTGGCATGCAACTTATGTTTATGTTGTATATGAACTTTATTTGTTCTAAGCAATTTTATTTATTATTTTTGCATATTATATGTATCAATTTTAAATTGTACATGGTTTTCTCATAAAACACTACTTTTTGGCCACTCAATATCAAAAATGTTAATTCTATAATATGTAGTCGACAGATAATTTTTCTGTTGAATTTATTTTATCATTGTTACTCAAATACATTATTTATGAATCCGTTTGATTGAATTAAACGCTAATTAATTTATTGTGAGCAAGGTGGTGTTCTGTATTTTAAATTATATCTTGCAACTATTAAGTTATTTTTTTCTCACCACAATCATCGAATTGAACTTATCGTTGTAATTGTATTATAGATAAAGATTTTATACAATGAAAGCAAATTGTAAATTTCCATGAATATTGATTTCTTTTTTTTTACTGACCTACCAATATAGTTTTATTTTTTTCTTTGATGTGAAAACAAAAAAAGGTCACAGCTCGGTATTATGTGCTGTGTAGCTTTACTGTACATTGTACAGTGAATTTTAATATTCACTGAATTCATTACTATTATTAAATCAATGGAAAAGATTACAATACAATTTATTATGCCTGAGTATCTTTATATTGTCTTGACATGATTTTTATGTCGTGTTTGATGTTTTTTTGCTTTTTTTTATCATATTTCTTCGGCAAATGGAAAATTGATGTGATGTTTCTTCAGGAGTAACTGTTTAAGTTTGACACAATTATTATATATTATGAATCTTAAAAATATCATATTGCACAAACAAATTAAATTTGTACAGAAAACCTAGCTCTTCTGTCCAAGGTGATTTTTTTTAGGTAAAGTTGTCAAACAACAGCAACATTCATGTTCAACTGTCCATTATTTCGAATGGCACAACCCTTCTTCATATGAGTTTTGCTGCTGGATATGCAGCTAACATTATACCTTGCGTTCTTACAATAACTGCAGTTTCATTCTCAGTTTTTTTTCCCCTGGTATTCACAAATTTAATCAACATTTCTCAGAGTCACATGACTGATAGGGCATACCTTAAAACGCATCAATTTGGCTGGGTGAAAGTATTATCTGACAATATCTACTGTTCACTTTTGATTAACTTATTTATCAAAACTAGTTTAGATGTACATTTATTTGTTTGAAAAAGAGTTACCTAATTAAAAAAAAAGTGTGTTTGACACATCTTATGTGATAACTTGTAACTAACACATTGAATATTGCCCAACACCTGTTTCGGTGTGCTCACGTTCTAAGGCAGGGTCTCTACTAAGTTGGAGACACAAAAAATAATGACTTTTTGGTGACCTTTTCTGACCACAAAATTCCTTCGATAAACATCCGAACATTATATAAAGCATATATAGGCATAATGCACTCACACGCAACATTAAACTTTAACTTAATGGCGGACATTAATGTTGTCTTTACTATCATGGTAAAAACAATCAGGCAATTTGCGGCTACCGCACGGCATCATGGGTGGCGTGACTTTGGCACGTTCACTTTGTTACATTACGCGGGAAACTCTAACACAAACTTTCTGTGTCTTTATGACCTAAATATTGAAGATTTGTGACTCTTCAGGGACTTTTTTTTTTTTTTTTTTTCAATTGATGACTTTTGGTGTGACTTTCATGACCCAGTAAGGCCTCATTCTTGTGTTAAACTATACTGTTGATGACAAGAGATCGAGGTTTGAATATTGTCAGGTGTATTGAAGGTGGTTTTACAAAAGGTTTTCCACTTTCCCTCCATACATATGTGGGTATACTTCCTCTAAATTCAACCCTCCTCATCCTTAACTCATTAGTGTAATTAGTAGCCTACATATGCATATAACTTGAACAGGTAGTTAGACGTGGTGCTAAATAAAAAATCTTTTGAGAAATCAGATGTTTTGCAAGTTTCCTCTCATCATTTGTAAAGCTTTGATTATTATAAAGTATAAACTCCGCTTACCCCCCCTTCCTTTCCTCATCCCTAATGCATTAAACAATACATTTATTATATTACCAAGGGCAATTTTACATTTGTTTAAATCAGTGGGAAAAAAATCACTTGAAACTCAAATTCAAGATCAAATTTTCAACTTAAAAGTTATAACAATACACGTTTTTTTTAAATCACTGGTTTGACCCTAGTTTAAATGGTTACACACGTTGGGGTTCTAATTTTGGTCGGTTGTACAGGGCGTGGGTTTTTTTCCTATGATTTCCACCACCATCCACATAAAGATGGGTAAAGTTCCTTTAAAATTCTATATTCCTCATCCCTACCCAATAGTGTAAATATACTGATAACCCAAACTGGCAGACTTTGTAGAAATGTCCGAGACATTTTACTGTTTGAACTTCACGAAGTCGTAAACAGTGGTAACAAACTTTCCTTTTACAACTAATACCCATCATGAAACTGGCTGAATATTGATTCCTGAGAGTAAAGACATTAAATATAAGTTTGCTTTCAAAGTAGTTTTTAAAAATCAAAATTATGTTTGGCCATTATATTTTGTTAAACGGTATAAAGGCTTATTACTAGAAAAACTAGATAGCTGAAATTTAACCTTTTAAGTTAGCCCTAAACGAAATAATTTTAAATAATCAAAAATTGAAGTCATATTATACATGGGTGTTTAAATTGGGAATATCTTTTACATAAGTACACTTAAAAAAAAAAAGGTGGTTCAAGGCCCTTAGAATTAATTTGTTGAGGATGTCTTTTCTCTAGTGGTTGTCAAGCTTAACTGGTACACATTCGGTTAAAATATACTATCTACATTGTGCGAAAGTAAAGGAATACAAGACTTGGAATCTTCTGGGAATCAAATAGACTCGCAATCTTAACGTGGCCAGTGTCGAAGCAAGTATTTGACAATTGGGGATTGAATGGCTTGACTAGTGATGTTCCCTTAATACATTCAGGAAAAGGAGCTGCTTTAATGGCCGCATTATATGACACGCTACTCTCGCAGTGACTAGATTGCCGGTGATGGGAAGATTGAGATTCGAATCTTTGTCGGCTTACTGAGGGTGATTTTTTCCAAAATGGTTTTACACTCTCGCTCTTGGGTACAATTCCCTAAATAGAACCTTCCTAATCTATAAAACCATAAGCATATTTGGTACACAAGCGTATAACCCAAACGGGTAGTAAGAGCGTGTTAAAAAACTATCAGGAATAGCAGAAGCTTTCTTTGTGTGGAGTGTTGTTAACATTGTATTCGAGCTGTCATTTAACACCCTTTGAGCAACTAGAACACCAAATTTAGAGGAATGTCAGTCTACAAACTTGTTGGTTGGTTATTAAAACACAATTTGATAGAGAGGCAAGTTAGCATGTCACTGGTGGATATCTAAAAAAACAAAAAAAAACACATGGTATCAGTCCGCAAACGAGCTATACTGACCAAACGGACGCTGTATTTTCGCGAATATAGTGCCAACATTTGTGGATAGAGGGTGTGGTCGGTACAACAAACTCACTAGTCGCTAATCACAGTTTTCTAGACTGGAGCAGCTACTTCTTTATTCAAGTAGCTCCTCATTTGTCCTCACGAGGTTAGATTGATCCTGTTACAGACCCACTGCTTCCTTCAATGGAAAGCACTGGCGATTGAACCCAGGACTTCTAGATCTTAATCCAGGATCTCCGACCATTAGGTCACATAGGCAGTCGGATATACCAAATTACTTTTAAATATGTATACCTGTCATCATTGAAAAGCATTAATTTTTTAAAAATTGATAAATATGAGCCTATATAAATTTAATTGGAGTTCAATTTTGAGAGGAAGAGCCTATCTTACAGATACTTTCACAGACTAATACGTCAAGCCGGGTCGTCTGATATAGAGCTGTAAAAAAATTGGAGGCCCCAACATTAAAAACAATATTTTTCTTTTCAAAATTTTGACATATTTTCTTCACAAAATTAACTGTTAAAAATCTCAACGCTAAAGATATTAAAATAAGGAAATATTGCCACAATATATTAGATTTATAATTCCATATGTAGCCACTAGGTTCGCTGTGATTTAAAGATTATAAAAAATAATCACAAGTATGAAATATTTTGTTGCACATGTTATTGCTAAATAATATTTGTCAGAAATAAATAAAAATCATGCAAGACTAATCTATAAAGCCAAAAGAGATTTTTTTAAATTTCAACAGTTTGTGGAGGCCGTGGTGTGTTGGCCCCCCGCACCCCTCAAATCCGGCACTGATGTTAAGTTATACAAAACTGAAACTGTAACTTTTGAAAACATACTATCACTGTTAATACTATCAAATAACACTAATAATGAAGAAAATTTGTATATTTGTTTATAACAAAAAAAAAAGGGATTCTTGCTACCTAATTCCTAATATAAGTACAATATTATGTAATCACCAGAATAATAATATAGAATACAACCATTAATTTACAACCTTAACGGTTAACTATAACTTGTACTTTATAGTTTTTAGCTCCAGCATTTGAGAGCTGCCATCTATGTGATCATAAGGAACATCCAAGGGACATATTTTAAAACTGTTGAACAGTGATGCTTTGACTACCTGCATTGTGTAGCATCTGTAGTTGTTGGCTAACGTCTGATATACATATCCAAATCCACGGTCAATATGTGTATGGTCTATTAAAATATCCTATACGCCGTAAACAGCTGAATAATCACCCAAGTCAACTTTCTAGCCTGTGCCAGGCAGGGCTGTGAAGTTGGTATGCCAAGTCTTCGAGTCCAACTCCTCTATTTTTCTAATGTCCGACTACAACTCCTCCAGAAATGGCTAATGTATATTAATTAGTAATAACAAACCTGCTGCAGTAAAATGCTCCAATACAGATTACTTCATGGGAAGCTTCTTTGGCATTGTGAATTTATATTTTAAATAAATTTGTCAGTCCAAATTACAAATTTTGATCCTAAATAATAAAAAGGTTAAAAATATTGTTAAAATATAAGTTTTTATTAGGAAGCCGAAGTCTTGAATTGGTTAATTCTTACCAGCTCCGACTCCACCCAAAATTGCTTTCGACCCAGTGACAGTTCAGATATTTTGTGATTGTTGCTCATATCTACCATACATCTTAAGAACATTTTTAGAGATCTCAACCACTTTTTTTGACATCAGAAACCCGATTATAATAGTGTCATTACATTCACAATTAATATAAATCACATATATAGTTTGTTTCTTCAAATCAAAATGTATTCCTTTGGGAGGGAGCTCTGCTTATTTTGAATTGTTGAGAAACTGAACAAATTAGGACCAAGGGTCATTTGAGTAATCAAATTGTTGGGTTGGTAAAATATTTATAAACAGGATACACACCATTTAAAATCAATTGTCTAATAGATGAAAAAGTTTACAGGTGACTGACAAAGGAAAATAATTCACTTCCCTTCACATGCTCAGACAATCGATCACCTGTGTAGTTGACTCATCTCTTAAGTGTGCCACTGCATTGCATCACCTATTGTCCAACACAAGATTACAATAAAATGGTGACAAATTATTTTTTGCGCCCTGATCGGATGATTGACACTTTGGATAACGGGCGACGTTGGGTAAATCTATGTTCTACTTTATTAGTTTATAATCAAATTGATACTCATTTAGGTTTTATATATTTTTGTTATTTTCATTAATGACAAATTAATTTTTTTATATAAATTAAAAAAGTGTGTTAAGTTTGTTCATCGACTTTATTAATCGGATATTTCAACAAAGATTTTCAGACCTTACTAAATTCACAAAATGGAGCAGGTGTGTGCTGTCCTTTAAGTAAATAATGTCTTATTGACCTTATCTAAAGAAAATATTAGCTAATTTAAACTAACCTAAGATTAATTTTGTGGTTTAAAAAACCTTGATCAATTTTAATATATGTCTTGATTTGAAAATACAAATAATTTACTAATCATCTTCATGTGAGCAACAGCTTTTTATTATGAAAACTATAAATATAAATTATTTTATTTATATTTAGCACCATGTCTTACTACTTCTCCAGGTTGTACACATTTGTACTAATTATACAAATGAGCTAGGGGTGAGGAAGGTTGAATTTAGATGGAATGTATCCAATTTGTCTGGAGGAAGATTGGAAAACAATTTAGTAAAAATCAACCTCAATACACCCGATGGGGATTCAAACCTCAATCTTCCTGTCATCGAATTATATTCTATTGCGGAGTGACGCCTCAGACTATGCGGCCACTGAAGCGGGTAATACAAAATAAAGTAGACTCGAACCAATTTGAATATGTGGCATTTTTAAAAATGTCAATATTTAAAAATTTATTGATCTGGATCCAATTATTTATAAAAATATAACAAATATTAAGTAAATTGTCTACTGGATACTATTATTCTCGTCCGTGTTTGAAATGCATTCAACCTATTTAGTTGTTTTTCCATGTCTCATTACCTATTTGGTTTATATCAGTGGTTCCCAAACCCTGGGTCACGACGCAAATGAGGGTTGCAAGGATGTTCCCGAAGTTTGCGGGAAGGTCTAATTCACCCCCCTCAAACATTATAAAATATTATAATTGATAACACTTAGTCAAACTGGGACATTATGAAGAATTGCTGTAATACTGATAATAGAAATAGTGTTGAAACAACGTTTTGAAAGCCTCCTGGATTCCATATTTTGGACCCAGCTCAAGGACAAGCCCATTCTGAATCAGGAAGATGAAAAGGCTTTATTTTCGCCCTTCTGACAATCTATCTTAACTCTGTTAACAAGGATTTTTAGGTGTTTTAATGATCAAGATCCTCAAAATGACTTGTATAGCACTCGAACTCGGAGAGTTCAACTACAAAATGAAGCGACATCATGGTTGTCACTGAAAAACTCTTGTTTTGGTCAACAAATTTTTCATGGTAGCATATTGTATAATTTTCTATTTGAAAGATAAAAAAGTTACTGGAACTGATTCCATTTAGTTTAAAACATTTATCAATACAAAATCAAAAAAACTCTCCCCAAGATAGAAACAACATTTTAGTAGCCACTTAAATAGTCTTTTCCGTCACTTACTGAACATTGTAACAGTCATATTTTCACAAAAAATGATGCTTTACATTTTGTTAGAATTTAAAGTTATTGAAATAATTCAATTTTTGTTGTCTAAATTAATTCAATTAAATGAATTTAAAACACTAATATGAAAATAATAGCCAATTTAAACTTATGTATACTTAAGGTTGCAATCAAAATAAGTTAAGGAAACACAGGCATGTATTCTAATCATACTAATGGACTAAAGTTGAGGAAGGTAGAATTTAGATGAAATATAACCTCATTCGCATGGAGGGAGTGTGGGAAAATATGTTATGAAAACCCACCCACTGTAAATCTGTCCAGAATTCAAACTCCGACCTGCCTGTTACCGGCAAACCAGACTAAATGAGCTTGCTATTTGGCAGTGCCCCTCGACGCGAGTAGCAAATTTAGTGATAGTTGGTTCTTGAATTATTCATGCAATGTTGAATGTATTTTCCCAAATTGCTCTGCCTTATGCAGCAAAAGATTGTCATCAATTTTTTTTTTCAGAGCTTGTCATCCCTTCAACAAAGAAATGCTGGATTGAATATTTTTAAATCGCTGCCAACAGAATTGACACCAAATCATTAAAAAAAATCCCTCACTTGTGTTTGTCTAAAAAAAAAATTCTCAACCCAAAAAACTAGTAAACCATAAAATCTCTCACATTTTTAATGGGCAGTGAAATATGTTTATGGTATAGATACTAAAGTGAAAAATAAATTATAGCATTTTGGTTGCCTGGCACCTCACTCATGCCTCTTTTTATTTTGGATAGTTATCAAAACACAAACAGATGGCAGTGCATCCCAACTATTTTGAATGCTAGCTTTACTGTCAACTAAAGATTGAAACAACTCTACACCCTTGTAAGATTTCAAACTCACTTAGTTCACTGGTATAAGAATTTCATTTATATAGCTCAACAATTTATGAATTGATTTAGTGGTTGCATGGCCTAAGGCATCATTCTTGAAATAAACTAGATGGCCAATGACAGGGAGATTGAGGTTAGAATCTCATTCAGGTGTACTGAGGGTGGTTTTTTCAAAATGGTTTTCCACTCTCCCGCCACACAAATGTGTGTATGTTTCCTCCAAATTCAACCATACTCATCCTTAACCCAGTAGTATATAGGTGTATAACCCGACACACTATGACCTACAACTTGTTGTGCACTTAGTTCATGCCCTACAGCATGCATATGATCTGTCCTTGGACATCACAACTGATAGTTTATAGGCCTGCTATTTGAGAAAGGGTATTTGGGGGCTGCTGCACAACTCATTTATCTTAAAAATAATTTTTGTGTCCTGTTGTAGTTGTATTTTCACAGATCATATCCAAATAAATATTTAGGAACTAGATAAAATCATATATAATGCTTTATAAACAATGATTTTTAGTATTTATCATCCAAGATTTTATTTTATGTTGATGAACTACAGCCAGATTTTCATAAGCAGTGCCTTACCCGACGGCTAGAAAAATTACTTGGTCCACTTTCATATATTTATATGTCATGTCATGTTATCTGGAGCTGTTACATTTGATATATATATTATCAACACCTTTAAAATAATTTGACCACAGAAAAATATGTATTTTTTAAAAGGCCCTTCCTATTAAAAATTGGTCTAGTGTTAATGTTTGTACTATTCCAGATTGTCTCCTCACGCACAAATCTCGTAGCTCAGTTTGTTTCTGTGACTGTGATCAACAATTATTTTGTGTCACCTTGTAGTTCATATTGATACCCTCTTTGGCGGCCGCATAGTTTAAGGTGTCCCTCTTGCAATCGAGTTGACTGCTGATTACAGGTTTACTGTTGGGTGGTTTTTCCTAAATGCAGGGTGTCTACCATCTGGGAACATCAGGGAAAACGGGGAATAAGTTGGGAATTTGGTAAATAACAATAAAAATCCTGGAAAATGTTGTTTTACTCAAAATATGAAATATAATAATCACTAAATCAGTAAATAATAATCTGATTCAAACTGTAGTTTTTTGTTTGTAGCTGTGTAATATATTTGATAATTCCTAGTAAACAATGTTAATACGAATTTAAAAAAAAGTTTGTTTAAATTTAAAACTTAGTATTATTTATAAAAAAGATTAATATTAAATGGAGGGGGAAGGGGAAGTGAGTTAGAAGGATGTGATATACTTTTTAGTCGAGAATTTTAGGAAATTATTAGGGGAAATTTCAGGAAAAAGTCGGGAATTTCATTGGTCATGTTGAGTAGACACCATGTAAATGGGTTTACACTCTCCTCCACACAAATGCGCTTACACTTCCTCTAAATCCAACCTTTCTAATCCCTAACACATTAGAGTTATTAGCACATAAGCGTATAACTCAAACAGGTATTAAGATTGGTGAAAAAACCCAACTAATTTGATTAGTTCAATTTAAGCTAATTAACTCATGAACTACACATCTATTTAAATACATCATTAACATGTTCATAAACTGTTTTAATTTTCACTAAACTTGCTTGGTTAATCATGCACCCATAAAATAAGTTCAACAAAGAAATGCCTATATTTGAAATACAATTTTAAAGGTGTATATGGAATGCAAAATACCCAAATCACAGTCAAGGAAACTAACTTTTTAAGTAAAGTAGCAAAATAAAAACTTTACTTAGAAATATTTATAGTTGAATCTGTAAAAGACCATATTTACAGTACAATATTCTTGAAGAACTTACACAATTTACCGCTGTACTTTTTTTTTAATGTAATATATTACTCCATCCTCCTACCCCCAATTTGTTTTTGTGTCAACTCTTCTCTTAAAGTGTGTTATTTAATAAAGATTCTGTATTGAATCAGATTGGATTTGAACTGGAGCTTCCCGAGTCTTTAAAGAGTTATATCCATCAACCAAATAAAATAAATGGATATTATAAGTTGTTGACTAAAAGCATTTCTTCGAGAATAAGGATGAAGAGTATTTTGGTTGTCTGTTTTTTCCTTCCCTTAAATTGTTTGTATTGGTCTCTGAACTTTTAAGCCGATCATTCCCTGTTGATTTAAACAAAATTTTTATAAGTTTGCACAAGTGATTGGTTGGTAATCCTGTCATTTAAGATTCTAGCATATTAGTCTGTAACTGATTTAATATCTTCACTCTGGCCTTCGTAGAAACACTTCAATTCTTAGTCGATACAGTAAATTTCCTGCAATTACTAAGATTTTTACTTACTTTCCTACTCTATGACATTAGGAACTTGAACACACATTGCTGTAATTAAAAAAAGTATGCCAGCTATCCCTATCCTGAGCTAGTTCTATCCAGTTCACCTCATTACACCCTATCCCTATCCTGAGATAGTTCTACCTGGTCCACCTCACTTACCCCATCTCTTTCAGGTCCATTCTAATGTTATCCTCCATCTGCGCCTATGTCTTCCCACTGGTCTCTTCCCATTGAGTTTTCTAGTCAACACCCTGAACATGGCTCTAGATTCTTCCATTCGCGCCGCAAGTCTTGCCCACCATAACCTGCGGGGCTAACATTTTTATAGCATGTTAAACTAACACGTTAAAAAAAAAAATTAGAGGGCATACACGATGTTCAAATGTTTGGTATCACACAAAAGACAAAAGGAGCTCCTCATTCTAGGTGTAGAAACTAAAGCTTCAGGACATCAGGCTGAGCCAGGACCAAGATGATGTCTCAACCAGTTTGCACTCCAGACTATGATCTGGAAAGTGAGAACTCAACCGTGACTAGGTGCACTTTTTAAAAAAAAATTGATTAATTATTGGTTTTAAAGGGGATGTGAATATCCAAAAATCTCGACATCACTTTAAATATTTACTTCGACTTCACTCTGAAAATAAATTTTGACTTTGACAATTATGAAGCTTTGGTAATAAAAATATCGATGCCAAAATTTAAATATATGCACAATCTTTTTCATTTTTTTTGTTATGTATACCCCATTTACTCGCCCTATAAGTTAGTCTTACCTTGACCAACTAAACTACGGTCCTATGCCATCTGCTCCATAGTGTAACCCATCAAAGTAAGCTCACTCTCTCTAAGGGCAAATAAAGTGTACATAACAAAAGTTTGTAATAACTGGATAATATGTTGTAATGGTGTTGTAACTCAATGAGATAATAGAGGAAGAAAGACTAAGATGGTATGAGCATGTGATGAGAATGGAAAAAGAGAAGATACCAAAGTAAATTATGGGAATGAAGTATGCGGGAAAAAGACTGGAAGAGAGGCCAATAAAGAGATGATGGGGGGGGCGGATAACAGAAAGTGTGCAAGTGAGAGGAGAAGAATGTAAGTAATTTTAAAGAAGGAAGAATGGTAGAAGGATAGAGGAAGCTGGAGGAATTTTACTAAACTGACTCGGCCATACGCTGGGGAAACAGATGATGATGATGTAATCTATCAATTTTGGACAAAATCTCTACATTATTTCAACAAAATATATTTTCTAGAATAGCTAGTGTATAAGTTATATAAATATAAAAACTTACAATTCTTCTTTGGGAATATTTCATATATTTGATTTGACTTCACTTTGAATCAAAAAGTGGACTTTGACAACTTTATTAGTTTTACATCCCTTTCACAGCCAGTCATCATCATCATCATCGACAACAACTTTTTCCCGCCGGATCAGTTTAGTAAAATGCCTCCATCTTTCTTTATCATTCCATCATTCTTCCTCCTTTAATTGCACACTTTCTATTATCTGCTCCTTCCATCTCTTTCTTGGCCTTCCTTGCAGGCTTTTTCCTTCTTCATCTCCATAATCCTCTCATTTTCTATCCTCATTAAATGACCATACCATCTCAGTCTTGCTTCCTCTACTATCTCATGCACTCCCTGTACCCCCATTCTTTCCCAGATAACTTCTTTCTTAATCTCTTTTCTCCTTATGACAGCTAACATACTACTCACAAACTTCATTCCCATGACCTCCAATCTCCTAGTCTCTCATACATTCACTGTCCATGTTTCTGCTGCATATGTGCCAATAAAGTTACTTAAAATTCAATTTGATATTGTGTTCTTTGTTTAGCAAGTATAAGTTGTGGATGGGCCAAAAACAAAAAAAATATATATACAACTTCAATAAGTCTGACATTTTATTTAACACTTATTATTTTAATATCATTTGCTCAACATTAGTAAGGACAAATCAACAAAACATAACTTATCATTCGCTATGTATAAATATTTTTACAACATGAACAGCACATCATATGTGGATCATCTATAATCTATCAACTATCAATACAAAATTTACAAGCATTAAACATTTTCAAATGTAATATTTTTTTTAATAAAATTTAAAGTATAAAATTATTGTATGTTTTAATAACTTTGATAGAAATGCTATGTAAAAAGGTACATAAAATTGTTTTTTTGTTTGTTTTTCCCTTATAGCCAATTTGACTTTTTTATTTTGATTATCTTACCATATAAAAACTGATGTAGCCAATGTGACTTTACTACATGTTTAAATTGTGTACTTGATAGGAAATTATTCAATTAGAGTGTACAAATTAGTTGCTACATTTAAAATGATACCTCTTCTGATACCTAGTACTACTAATACTTTTTTTTTTGTTCCATTTTCAAATTTGGTTGTAAAGCTAATAATTTTAAATCAAGTAATAGTAAAATAAATAATGATGTTACACTTTAGGAAGACATAAATCACAATATTTTGACCATAGATTGTGATATTAAAAATATGATCCTACCCAAATACATCTACAATCTTAAAAATAAAGAGTATAAAGTGTTTAGGTAGGTGTAAGGGTGTGTGAGAGACAAAAAAACAAACAAACATTTACATAAAAATCTTGAAATATGATGTGAACTCTTATTGTTAAACTATGACATTTTTATTATACAAGCATAAAGCTAGGGTCACACACGCTCCAAAGAAAGCAAAACACGTCACTACTCACATAATTACTACACCTAAAACATTCACATTATACCAAAACCTAGGCCTGGTTTCATAGCCAGAATTAGTATGCCTCAAGTGCACCATGGTACTAAATAGAAGAAAACACCTACCTAGACTATAGTGGAATGGGCCAGTTTCATATGTGAGACTGGCCCATTCTCTTAAAGCCAATCTCGCATATGAAACTGGCCCATTCCATTCTGGTCTAGGTAGGCGTCGTCTTTTATTTAGTATCTGGCCGCACTTTAGTTGTACAAAGTCTGACTATGAAACTAGCCCATAGTGTCATTTTGGAATGTAGATTTAGTTATTAGTTTGGTACAACCACTCTTAACAAACTATTTTTTTCTCTAAGATGGCATGTGTAATTTTATTACCATGCATCTTTTCATAGTTAATATTGTTTGTAAAGCATATATGTAACTTGTATCACAATATACAGGCATAGAAATCACTTTGTGTTATGAAAAGGTGTTCTATTCAAGCAGATACATACAATATTTCTGCTCCGTTGGTTTGGCCAATCAATATAAGGGCACCAATGAGACATAATTTAATATTAAAACAAATGAAATAATCTTTTTTAGATTTATTTATTGAATTTTATTATTGTTTATTATCATGATATTTTCTTGATTGGAGATAATTAATTATTTAAAGTCTCGAGGGAATAAATAAGATTCAAGCTATCCAATCTGTCTAATAACAACAAATTTAAATATCTGTCAAAGGAAAATAAGTGAATTTTAAAATGAGTCAAAAGTACAAGTATGCTTTTATATTAGCATTCAAAATGTCATTGAAAATACTACATACCAACTGGATCTTTTCTTATGGCTGCATATCAGTATCACCCAAGTCCATGAAATACGAGTGTTAGGTAAAGGGCCCCTTTGATATCCATATAACACCACTCGGAAAAGGGGGATTCATGGCTTTACCCTAGAATTTTTTTTTTTGTCATTAAATTCCCTGAGGGGCTATTTAATTTTCTTCCCCATTTGACTCATTCTCATAGAAATATTTTCCTCTAGCCTCTGCTACCAAAACCATCCTTTTCACAAGTGCTGCTACCAAAAAAACCATGAGACAAGCCAGCTGTTGATGCATATAATTATTTAAATAGATATGGAGATTTAAAACTGATGCCAATTTGTTAAATAAACAGCTAAGTTAACCACTTGATAGCACAATAATTTTTCAATACAGTTAATTAACAAACTGCATGTTTTCATCTCGGGGTACCTCTGTTGACATAAGGTTTTTATTTCTGAGATATATTGATGTTAATATTGTTGCCTAGTTATGTTTAGTTTAAACACAGGGGTTGGTTATGAAATAAAGTTGGTTTCTTTGTCTCATTAAGTTCTTTTGACCCAAAATTTATACATTTGCACACATTTTACTTTATAGAGAATACATTTTGACTGTTTTTATTTATTTTTTAGATCAAGTAAGAAGAGTTATTATTTTATGTTTTAAAAGCTTGTTGCAACAAGGGTTAAATGATTACATGGTATAAAAGTGTACTATGCTGGAATAAGGTAAGCTTATCTTTTTTAAAATTCTTTTTAGTAAATATTTTTGTTTTTATATAAATTATTATCCTTGGCATGATTCTTGACATAGCCAAAAAATTATCTTTGGTGGCCCAATAGGACACATTACTTTTTCAAATTGTGTAATTTATTATATTTTCAAATAACTTATATTTTTTTTGGTGTAGTGGTGATATTTTGACATAAAATGTTTTATGATTAATTGAGAGATGTTCAAAATGAAGAAAATATGCAAATATGCTTTATTTTATGTTTGAATTCTTGTAAAAAAAAAAAGGGAGGAAAAAATAGTTTGGACCACGGATGCAGATGTGTTCTCTTGAGCCCAAATCAGTAGCCTCTCCACATGAATTCGATCCCTTGGGCTGTAGGAAAGGTCAGAAACAAATCACGTCACCTCCCCTAGGGCCCACATTGTTCTGTGTGGGAAGTTCACTTGTGCGGGCCTTTAGACCGTAGTGGGACCCAATGGGCAATTACTTTTTTTTTTTGAATTTATGAATAACTATGAACAAATTTGTATCACTTTTACAAAGCAACTAAAATTTTAATATTATTTGCATTACCTGCCCACATAAATTAATGAATAAACGCTATCTATTAGTGTAAAGGCCTGAGTCTTCTATTTTGTTGTTGTAAACACTCGATAATGAGTGCCAGATTGACACTTATGTGGAATTCACATCTTAAAAAAGATGAATGAGAATGGACTAAATCAATATCTCATAAACATTTACTAAAATATGTTATTTTGCACAGTTAACTATACACGTTTGAATTATTCCACAAATGTTTGGCCTATAAGATTTACGATATAGTACATAGTGCATTTATTTTCCTCAATATACTATTCTGAAACATGATTTTTAAGATATAAATATAACATGCAAATAGATGTATTGAGTCATTTGCGCGCGCTGTGTTGCCATTATATTTCACTATACTCTGAATAAGAAATATACAAATGGCCATGCCAATTGACTTTTGCCTAGTGATCACGAGTCATAGAAGAGCTTGCCTTACGAACTGATATTAAATTAATCCATTTGGCTACGGGATCATATTAATAATTATATTATGAATATTGAGCCATAAACAATAAAAGTACATATTCAGGTATTTGCTAGAACATTGATTAAGTTAAGATTTTTCTCCTGAGCATTGTAATTTCTGTCCCCTATGTTTATTTTTAAACACTTCAACATTTGAACCAACTTCTCTCAGGAGGTTCAATGTCGCTACAGTCTTGCCCAGAGCTGTGGTATACCGCCTAGCGCCTCATGATTATGGGGGACTCTTAAATTTCATTTTTTCTAACAATTATTTACTTGAAACCTCCCCCTTTGCCCCTCTCATTCTTAATTTCAGTATTTGAACACATCCTACTTAGATACACCTAGAGTTAATAAGACTGACACCATGGCCCAATCGGCCAGGGCAAAACCCCAGTGGACATTTGTATCCGTTAGTAACATCACACAGCCTGACATGTTTGACGTAGCTGCAACAGATCTGGAATTTTATCCTCGATACCAAAGTTTAATTCCAGCAAGAGAGGTGTGTACTAAAGGTGATTTGTTTTTCTCTACATCGTGATTTCCCACCATTTCTTCTTAAGCGAATATTGGTGCCTTCACCCTTCCACCTTCGATTCACTTGGCTTAGATAGTATTTGTTTAGTGTCAAACACTGGCAATAATGTATGTTATTAATTTAAAAACACAAAAAATCCCATAAATTCTGAAGGGAAACTCTCTATTTAGTAGTAAAAATATATTAAGAAAATTATATTTACATATTATATATTTTTATTAATAGATTAAAAGTCCCATTTCATCAGTTCAAATGTATATTATTGCAAATGGGGGTTTATTTTTGTTTCTAGACTGACTACATTATGTAAGCTTTAATACTGTAAGTTTGAAAATTATAGATGTGAAATCAATGTTATAAATTAGCGGGTCAAGATGTAGCTATAAGAATAAACAAATTAAACGAAAATAATAATAATTATAAAACCAATAATATGAAACATCTAATTTCATATTGTATTAAAAAAATAACTAAAATACCACAAGTCTATCCCATAGTTAAAAGAATATTTCAATATTGTATTGGTTGTGTGTCCCCTTTCTAATTTTAAGTTAGTTAACTTATAACATAACCGAAAAAAGCTATAACAAATTTAACCATTTTTTAAAACTGTTTTCATTTCAAATTATTGTACAACAATCTTTTATCAAACAAATTTTAATCCACAATCTTCATAGATGCAATTCATGCATTGATCATAAAAATCTCATAGTTTTTTTCCCCCAGAAATTCATACAAATAGCTCAGGTATAGTTTTTCTTTTCTTTTAAAACATCTGTAAAGAAAAACTAAAAAAGTCTGTGATTTTTTAATATATACTATTTATAAATTAATACTTACATTTTAAGATTATGTTTCTTAGATAAGTTTCTAAATGATTTTTGACCATTTTGGAAAAAATAAATCTTAAGTTTGAAACAATTCTTCATATTTAACATTTACAAATTATCTTTTAATCATTTTGGCAACACTGCGGACAGTACTTTCTAGGTTGCAGGTGCAGAAGGTACATTGAACATTCATGCTTTTAACTTCTAATACAATAAAAAGTGCATAATGGCAAGTGCACACATCTAACGCACCATTTACAAGGCCACTACAATGGGGGATGAATGGGGTGGTGGAGGAGGTACCACATTACTTTGCCTCCATGAATTATTTTAAGATTATGTATAGGTTTAATTTAGTTTTTAATCTTCTCCCACTTCCTCATCACCCCTTTAATGCCCATCCCTTTTCTCTTCTTATTTTTTTGTCAGCCTTTTTAACACCCTGAATACACTTCACCCACCCCCCTCCTACCATTTCGCTCACATTACCTCTGAATATTCTTTCTCTACCTCTTTCCTTGTCCCTCCCTTTAACCCTTATAATTTACTTCACCCCTTCCACTTCCTCATTAATAAATCTAATTTAAATATAATTTATTGACCATCCAAACATGGTCAAATTTAGAGATGAGGATGCTGATTCCTCGAATAAAATATTATAAAGGCCTTGAGTTTTGAAATCCTAATTTTACGCAATTGATAACATAAATTAAATATACCTGTGTATTGGTAAAATAACAAAATCACAAAAAAGGACAAAATTACATTAACATTAATCCACTCAAAAAGCGCTCTCCTGTTTTTTTTATGCCATAACAGATGACAAAATAATATTTGTCATTTGTCAGTGGTACTAAGTCCTACCACTTTTTCAAAATTCAATATTAAATATTTTAGCTATGCTAAAATTTTATACTTTTAAAGATTTTTAAAGACTCGCATTTCGATTCGAGATTCGAAGGAAAATTTATGATTCGAAATAGATAAATTTAGGATTCGACCCATCTATATTCCAATTTATAACAATTTAGAGAGGATGGGGATTGGACAACATTTTAGCACCATCGATTTATAAGGGAGAGTAATATCCACCTATATTTTCAGAAACCAAATCTATTTTGCTTTGTTCATATCCATATCCTCGGGGCCAACTTATTTTAATTTTAGAGCGTAACCTCACTTGTCACGTGCACATGAGAATTTGCTGCTTCATCATTGATATATTGCCTGTGGTTCCATCATTTTCAAGGTAACAACATCATTCAAGAGGTTTTTTTTTACAATTTGTTTCTTATCTAGACTCCCTAGCTTAAACTTTACAATACTTTTATGAAGATGATATAATTTAGAAGGTAATGGCAGTAGGTACCTTATTGATTAAAATAGTATAGAACTTGTATAACAAAAGCATACTTACTAAATTACTACCTAAAATACATTAATAAATTGTCTCAAAATGGATTTCTATGAGACTATATTAGGGCTGCCCAACCTTAAGTTTGTGGGCAATTGTATTGCCCCAGAGAATGTTTTAAATAAGACATTGCTCGCTTGATTTCTGATATAACATTAACTCTACAAATTATATTGTTTGAAATCAACAAACCTATCTAGATAAGTAAAAAAAAAAAAAAAACCACACACTTCACAATAATTAATTTAAAGTTTGTAGCGAGTTTTACTAGTTTCACTCAAATGGCAACACTGCGAAAATACTATGGTCACATCTCTGAAGCAAAGAATAGAGTTATAAAATTCTACATTTTTTATGTGCAGCTTTTATATTAGACTTGTTAGAACCAGCTCAACATAGGAATAGGTGGCATACTTTTGAAAGTGTGACAATAAACCTTTGAGTTCCTAATGCCATAGAGTAAGTAAGTAACTTTTCTGTCTTACTTATACAGTATTCTTTTCCATGACTGAGCTGCTAGTTTTAATGGAATAACATCACATTTTTCAATAGCATGTTTAATTTTTTTTAAATTCATTCATACATGCTTAATCATACCTTTCCCTTACAGAGTAGACAAGAAACTATGCATATTGCTCAAAAACAACAAATCCATATCTATCCCTATCCTTGCATACTCCCTTCGCTTTAACAACATCCATACACTGAGTCACACATGCTTGTATATTCTTAAACACTTCAAATCTATCTATTTAAGGTGCGGCAGAAGGAAGCGCAAGTATTTTTACAGTTTTTATAAAATAGCAATTTTTTGGAAAAAATAAATCAAATATTTCTCCAGTAGCAACATAGAGTTAAGTTTTCTGCACATGCTAATATCAACAGTCTTGAATATCTGTCAAGGGTGTCCTGGAATTTTGTCAAAACTTTTTCTCTTTATTTAAAAGGTTTTGACAAAATTTTAGGACACCCTTGACAGATATTCAAGATCTGTTGATATTAGCATTAAACCTTGATCAGTGGTTTCAGTTGTAATATTTAAACTTAAACAAAGCTGTATTATATTTATTTGAAACTAATTTATGTGTGGCACCTATAAGTTCCACATTATATGTATCGATACAATGTTGCCAACACAGACAAAATTCTGGCAAAGTTTCTCACACAAAAAAAGGTTGGGTAGGCCTGTTTTATATTATGATGCACAGGTTTGTTTAATTTTGTAAAAAATTATTTTCCTATTAGAATATTTGGCTATACAAAGATAATACACAATATTAAGTATAATATGGTAGTGCTGTGTGTATAACTATAAAGTGTATAGAGTTTAAGATAAGGCAAGGTTATTCATGTAAATTGACTTGATAGTCTTTTTGAGTTGAGTTTCAGATGTTGATATAAAATTAATTGGTTACTTTCACAGACACATTCCTCATTAAAAAAAAAAGATAATGTTTGAAAATGTCTTCCTTAAGTTACTAAGTGATTGTTAATTTTCAAAACTAACATAGTATAATAATGAAAAGCGACATGTTTTGAGAAGTAAAATTTACTTTTTGTGAGGAAAATATTTACAAACATTTTATTTTTTTACCAATCTATAATTATTATTTCTTACACACGCCATTATACAGTATACAGCTTCTTGACTATATTTGATTTATTAAAAAAAAACATTGTTACTTGTTGGATCATCTAATAAAGTGAATAATTATAATTATTTTAAACTTTACTAGTGTTAGAGTTTAATAATGATACATGTTTGATATGCATTTTACATATAAAATATCCTTATGGTAACATCAATAATTACTAATATACACATTATCAGGAGCGTAGGAACTGCGGAAAGGTTTTTTGGAGGCTGCTTTCCCTCCCGCTTAAAAAATGAAAAGGGTGTCAAAGGTGCTTGCTTGAGAACAACCACGGATTCTTTAGTTTAGTTCATATCAAAGTAGTTTACAGTGATCAAATTGCCTTGAATGTATTTTAGGGGCACTACAATGGAAGGGGGCTAAAAGTTCATTTTGCCCTTAACATCACCGTCTCTCTCTACCCCCCTTCCCCCCCCCCCCCCCCCCCGCGCAAATGAAACTGTTCCTACACCCCTTCAGATTATAATATGGCCAAAAGACAGAGCCTCTTCACACTTACACGACAGTCTTACAACGCAGCACAACATTCTCATCAAGCTTGGAATTTTATTTGGAATATGCATATAATTTAAAAGTGTGTCTGGGGGCTTGCCATGTTTCCAAGGGGCTCTGCCTTCCTAGCTCTGCCATTCTGCTAAAATAATTGTATATCTATATTATTTCCAGCCTTGAGGCTCTTTTTATACACATTATACATTAATATACATACTAAACATTAACAATCAGTCGACTGCCCATCATTTTATGAAGTTGCATCAAACCTTTTGCCTTGCACTAATTAATACTGTTATAACATTTCCTATTTTATCTCTCTACATCTAAATATTTGCTATTTTACTTATTCTTTGTTCAAATATTAATCATACCCTCAAACGTTTTTTTTTTTAATTCATCAAAGATTTTCTGTATTTATATGCATAGAAGAAAGGAACAAATATAATATATATAAGCTCAATATGTCTACATCACACATAGGCCTATATAATTTTGAGCATGTATGTGAAATGCTCAATATGTGTTAACTTCTTTTCCAAAAATTAGAATTCATCAATCCTCGTGATTTTCTTATTGAACTGGGCATATTGAGAGGTATTATACCATTCTTTTGATATTCCATAACAATTTTGTTTTATTTTATCATCTACATGGCATTGAATGTCATTTCCAAAGAAGCCAAGGACATTCATTACTAAAAATATTGTTTCTTTCTCCTAACCAATTTGCCAGCCATTTTGGATTAAGCTTCTCACATATTGGGGGCGTCCTTGAATTGCGTAAAGGTTTTGGGGGTTTGGAGGGGTTCAGTGTTTTCTTATGGGGGAGTGGGGGGTGGAGGATGGGTTAGAATCCATCTTATATAAGGTCAGAAAATAAATATATTAATTATAAAATTTCATCTATATTTAATTTACCTATGATTTGTTAAACCTAATTTTACTGCAAACATTCTAAAATTTCTTATCACTCACTCACTTTGTTACCAACCCTTATGTTTAAAAATAACTAAATGATTAAAATAATTTAATTTTAATTATTATTATTAGCACCGCATCTTACTACCCGTTCGGGTTATACGCACTTACGCTAATGTGCAATGGTAGGGTGATTGTGAGATGAAATGTAGGACCTACAGTTTTAACGTGGAATCCGAACCACGGTAGAGGCCTGGCATTCCTCACATTCACAAGTTGTGATTAATACACATCTTGTCAGAGGTGAAGGAAGGGTTTGGCAATCAGATAAATCTATGCCGGGACCGAGGATTGAACCCCGGACCTTCAGCACAGAAGTCTGACACCTTACCCCTAATTTTAATTAAATGATTTACCAAATCTCCTTAAGTGAAAGGGCAGGGGGGAGGGGGGAGGCGCGGCAAAGATCATGAAAAAAAGCCTGCCTTAATTTAAGGACGGCCCCATTTATCTACACATTTCTGTATAAAAAAAAACACATCAAGGTCACTCTCTAAACATGTTTAGAAATTCAACTCCAAATGCAGTATGTCATGGTGTTAGCTTGCATATGTGAAATGTTCATTTCATCTGCTATAATATAAAACTAGCAGCTAAACTAACACATATTGTGGCGAGTAGTCTAAAATATATAAACAGCCAACATCATCTCAACATTACATGCATATAAGGTGAAATGTGTGAGAGTGACACATAAGCTAAAAACATCAGTTCCTTAAAAAAAAACACACACAGAAATAAAATACCGAGAATTGTGTTTGGGTGTAGTGCATTTACAACCACAAAGTATTATTTTAACAGGCTTAGACAAATTCTTAATTATTTGATGATGGCACTACTGTGTTCATAAGAATGGAGAGGGGTGAGGGAGTGGAGTATTATTAAGTTTACCTTGACTGTATGTTGAATTTAATAAATTAATAATCATTAACACACATACATACAACTCTTAAGCCATTTAGTTCCATCAATACTTTACAGATGAACCATAACCTTCAATTTATTTAGTATTTTATATATCATACCTTTTTTTCCCCTAGTACCGCCTCTTACTACCAGTTTATGTTATATGCTTATGTACTAATTACACTAATAGTGTTAGGAAGTTTATATTTAAAGGAATTGTACCAGCATTTGCATAGAGGGAGAATGGAAAACCATTTTGGAAAAAACCCATCGGTACACCCGACTGAGATTTGAACCTCAATATCCCCGTCATCAGCAGTCTAGTCTACTGTGAGTGTAGGGCCTTAGACCATGTGCTCACCGAATATATATGTAATACTAATTAAGGTTACCCAGCAAGAGCACTTATCTAAGAACAAATAATTAGGAAATTTGAGAAATTATATTCTATACTTGCATTCACCTAGTATTACGCCTAACTAGAGCCCCATAAAAATGGTGATACGCAATAAAGCGAAAATTGCCATACAAAGATGGAATCAAGTACTTTTTCCTTTGATAGTTTTTAGATATGATTTACAATGTTTTTGAAAAGCGAAATAAAACAAAATCAGCTTGTTACACGAAATCCTCCTATAAAACGAAATAACACTGCTTTTATGAAAAAATCTTTAAATAAACACGAAATTAAGAAGAAATTAAGCAGAAATTTTGGCCATGCTGTAATTTGATTAGTATTTTGTTGTGGTTTAAGTTAACTTTAGGCTACAAATTTGTGAAATATGCAGACAAACTTGACAAATAATTATAAAGCCATTATAAAACATTTCAATAATAAATTTTAATTTTAAATACATTGTCTCAATATATAAAGAATACTCAAACATCTCATATATTATGTAATTTAGGATAAACACGAAATAACACAGATAAGTGAGATTTTAAAAACTAGATTTAACTAAAAATAAAACCATTTTTACGAGGCTCTACACCTAACCAATGCATTCGACCAAGATTCAAACCAAACACCTAACTACGTTGTTACAACTGAATACACTAGCTAGTCAAACACATCACTGAGCCAACTCGGTAAGTTTTTTGTTGTTGTAATTTATCTTCAAAGCAGCTTGTTGGAGTTTTTCATCAACTGAAGTACATAGTTATCCATAGAACACAAGGCCAACTGTCCTAGTCAAGAGTTTATGACCAAAAGTTTTTTTTTCCTCAGAAATTTTGAAATAGTAAATACTTCAATTAACTATTTAAAAAAGGAAGGTTAGTAATTTCTTGATCAACATGATCATTCCTTTGACATGCTAGTGCCACCATTAAACAATTTATGTATACAAGGATCCAAACAGTGAAGCAATGGCAGATTGTAAATCGTCGCCAGGTGAAAGCACAGACTGACAAAACCATAACTATAAAAAATGTTTCTTTCTGCCGGGAAGTAAATAATTACATGTTGGCTTTTTTTACTTCGCATTTAGGGAAAGATAATGATCTAGAAGTTAATCCTCGGCAATTTTTGGCCCACCTGATAAGATCTTGCAAGCTGCCATGGCGGGTAAAGATTTATTTTTTGTTTAATGTCATGCCATGACATACCTCTTTTGATCCATCCCTACCACAACAAACTAATACAAATTTCTCCTTTAACAGTACGGTATCTTATACGGTCGTTTCAGCCCCATTCTTACTATTTCCTTTTTTACTTTCACTACTATACTTAATTTTTTGCTTCAAATCAATCTGAAACATAAAAAGGATACCTAGCTTTTTTTTTTCTTTATTTTGCGCAGAAACAAGGTTTTGTTGGGTGTGTATTGTTGAATATCCCATTTTTGTCAACAGTTTAGCTGTGTAAATTTTGGCGACTATTTGCTTTTAGTTATTAGTGTGTAAATTATAGAACATAAAAAAAATACAAGTTCAATTTCAGTTCAAATGTTTAAACAATGTTTAAAATTTCATTTTATTATCAAGTTGAAGTTTTGATACATTTTTGATTTGTCAGTTTAAATGTTTTTCTAGAATAATTTGTCTCTTTTTTTTTAGCAATATAATGGAAAAAGTATTTGTTGGAAACAATATTATTTAACTATCATTACTGTTTTATACATAAAGTCTACTTCTATTAACTATAATAGCTTGTTGAAAGTATTTTAGTTAAATTTTTATCATTTTCTCAAACATAAATATGTGTGATTTTTTTTTTTAACAAACAAACTATTGTTCTTGTATTTTCAAATTGGCAGGCTTGTTATTTTCTTCAATTAAACAACTTTATCAATACCCAGTGTGTAAATTCATTATAAAAATTTTGTTTGTAATATTATTGATAAAAGATAATTTTTCAATTAATATAATTGTAGTATACTTCCACTGAAGTAATACTACTTTTCCATCCTAAAGTTTTATTTGCTTTTTTAAACTTATCATAGCTGGTTACATATTTTAAAAGTATCAAAACATTGTTTTATCCACTGACAAGTTATATTGAGCAAAGTCTTTTGATTTCACTTTAAGTGTTTGTATATTATGACCACTTTTTTCTTGGTCAATTTGTTTAAAAATAAAATGTGTAGGCTCACTTTTACAAATGCTTTTGTATCAACAATGTTTGCTTTTGTTTTGGATTTTAATTAGTGACAGCATTTTTCTCAAATCCTGCAATGCAAATGACTTTAAATAATTGAATTAATACTGTAGAATTGCTTTGTTATTACAACTTAAAATCCAAACTAATAAGCTTTTTAACAATTTCTTTAAGTAATGTTGTCTCATACATAGATAAAAAAAATTACCTGCATTATTTATCTAAATACTCTAGAAATATCATTATTTCAACATTTGAGGTCAATAAAATTTTCTTTAAATTATTTCAATTGAGACAGTGGTAATTTTAACTTAACTTCTACAAATTTCAGACATTGGAATCAGAAATACCCATCCCCACCTTAAGTTTGACAACCTCTTCTTCCTCTTCATTCGTCACCGATAGTTTTGTCTGTTCATCGTCGCTTATTGCATCCTTTTTACTCCCACGTTTCTTTGTTTTTAAACTATTGGATACCAAAAAAAAAATCACAGTATTACTTCTCTTCATAATTTGGTTAAGGGAACAAAACAAATATAAACAATTTAATTAAATTACATATTTTTTAATATTCTCTTGTTAGTAAGCCATTTTGATTCTTTGTCAACTGACTGCTACTCACGATAAAGTATTAAATAATAAAATAATTGAGACTTAATGATATATTATATATCATTTAATATATATATATATCATTTATATATATATAAAAAAATAAGAATCACTTCAATATATTTATGTTCAAATACCAGATCGTGACTCGTGACCTCAAGAAGAGATTAATTAGACGGGTTAGGAGTGGCTCAAAGTACAGAAGAATCAAAAAGCTATTAGTATTAATAACCAGGCTTGTTAGGTGAGCCCTAAAAAAATTAAATAAACTTATGAGAACATCTAAAATACATTAAAAAAGAGAAGCACACTTGTAGCAAAAGTATTTATTATATATCAGAGGATAATATTAGGATCTTTTAGAACTGCACAATTCCTTATATCAATTATAGTTACAACATGTGTCCAGTGGAAGATTGGGGTCCTCAGCGGGAGATTGGCTCACAGAAAGGGATTGGTGTGGAAAAGGAAACTCCAAGCAAGGACTCGGGTTTGATATAAATTCATTTTTAAAGAACCTAGTCAATCCTACCCTGATCTCAATACATATGTCGGAACTACAAATGCTAAGGTAACATTTTAAGTGGAGATGGGATGCTCAAATCCCACGAATCCAACGGTATTCGAAATATTCTAGATTACTAAAAATCTAACAAAATATCTAAAATAAAATAGTAACTAAAGACCTTGTCTTGTTATAAACATTCTAAGAAATGGGTAAAAGGAATATATAGACTTGTGTAGTTGGTATGGTAAGAAAAAAAAAGTCAAATTGTATTTATTTAATTAATTTACTAAAAGGTTCTATTAGTAGTTCATGTTGTTATTAATCTATCATCATCATACATCAACAACAACATGGTCTTACTACCGTTCGAGTTATACACACTTACGCTGATGTGTAATGGTAGGGTGATTGTGAGATGAAATGGAGGACCTACATTTTAACGTGGAATCCGAACCACGGTGGAGGACTGGCACTCCACACATTCACAAGTTGTGATTAATGATTAATACACGTTTGTCAGAGGTGAAGAAAGGGTTTGGCAATCAGATAAATCTGTGCCGGACCGAGGATTGAACCCCGGACCCCAGCATAAAAGTCTGACACCTTACCCCTAGACCACCAGGTTACCCTAGTTTATGTTATAATAGACATGAAAAACAAAATAGCATCGGTGGCATCAAAGAACTTTTTTTAAAAAAATTCCATTTTAAATGTTTTCACTTTAACTTAAATTGTACAATTTTAAAGATTAGAGGATTTGAATTCAGATTCAAGAATATAAGATTCGACTCATCTCTAATTTTAAGATATTAATAACTGCAAAAAAAAAATTATATATATATATAATTTTATGTTTTATCCATTATGTTAAATAAATGCTTTCTTTTATTTAAATCATATTTAATCGCATGCTCCATTTTTTATAACTGCACAAATTATGTTTAGAGCTACACTTATATTATCCAGTGATGTAAATAAATATGTTTTACCTATTTTTGTTCTGACTCTTCTTGGTGTTGGCCTTGCCATTAATGTGCCCTTCATTGACGTGTTTCCAGAGACCGGTCTTGTTAACCTCCTCTGTGATGTTGATCGATGCCATCGGTATCTTTATGAAGTTTCCATTGGCCAGAGGGATCTTCAAGTTGTCCCAGTTTCTAAATCAGCCTGCTTAACATCCTGAACAACAAAGTTCAAATTTTGGTGTGTCTTTTTAAAAATAAAATAATTAAAAACCCATGTTTTATCTTCCTGACTTAATTTCCTAACGCAAGTAAGTAATAAAGCTTGAACGAGACGTGGCATCATGGTGCAGTTTTCTCTATTTTATAAGGGTGTGTGAGTTTTTGGAAATTTGAGTTTGAGTCGAGTTTTAATAGCTGCTTGAACTTGACGAATTTTACAAAACTCAAAAAATTTGAATACTTGAAATTTTCACCTTTTCCTCAAAAGTTCTTAGTTTAATTAATTTTATTCAATTTTAAGATATAATCTAAAAGCAAATAGTCACTCAATATTTCCTTTTATCTAGATAAAAAATGTACAAAAGGCCTAGTTATATTTAATTTATTTAAAAACTTGAATATGTGTGATTATAAAATAAAAAAATATATATATTTGTATTTGTCTATGGCTCATACATGGATCTAAAACAGAAATTCAACTTTTAAGTATTTCTTCAACAAAAAATTAAATTTACTAATTGAACTCGAATAAAACTTTATGTTTTCCATTCAAACTCAATTCGAAGTGAAAAATGCCCACTCCCACACCCCTAATGCTTTACTTTAAAATAGTAAAGTCAAGACTAGGGAAAATATTTTGCCAAATTAAAAATAAATAAGTTTCAAAAGAGCTTTTTTTTCTAAATGAAACACAATCAAACTAATCCCAATTTTGCTGTTGGTAGGATGTGAGATGGGTTCTTAAAAGTGCTTAGTTGTTGTTAAACGTTATGGTCAACATATTGGTATTTTATAAGAATAAAATGTCTGACTTAAATTAATATATCCATTATTTTGCAACATGAATTGGTGGTCCCATTGTGTTGTGCCACTCTCATGTATAAGACTGGAATATATGTTACGGTGTGATTTGGGTTCAAATCCCAGTTGGATATATTAAGGCTGGTTTTTACTAAATTGTTTCCCTCCATCCATATAAATTCTGTTTGTTATGTATTATTTTATTTACACCGTTATGATCCCGTTGGTTTTATAAGAATAATACGACTAACTTAATATATCGATGATTGTGAGATGAAATGGTGGTCCCAGTGTTGCAACTTGATGATCGAACACATGGATGGTGGATTGGATTTCAATTCACAGTTTGATTAATAACACACTTGTTCCATATAAATTCTGATATAATTCCTCCAAAATGCTACCTTCCTCATCTCTATTCTGTTATCATAATGAATGTATGAGTACTACAACTCAAACAGGCACTAAAATGTGGGAAAAAAAAAAAACTCCAACAAAAATGGCCATATATTATGTACAAACATAAACAAAATACTAACTTAGCTGAAAGCATGTTTTTATTCCATTAATTACTTACTTTAAAATTTTTTTTTGCTCTCGCTAGACTTAAATCATTAAGATCATATCATCAACTGTTTCCAGCTTTGGCCGGGTCAGTTTCAGTAAAATGCCTACATCCTTCCACCATTCTTCCTCCTTTAAAATTGCTTTCCATTCTTCTACTTTCACTTGCACATGTTCTTTCATCTGTTCCTTTCTAATCACTTTCTCGGTCTACCTTGCGGTCTTTTTTCCTACATACTTCATTTCCATAATTTTCTTTGAAATCCTCTCTTTCGCCATCCTCATTACATATCATATCAGTCTTGCTTCCTATACTATCTCATGTACATGGTTAGTTAAAAAAGTTAATGTTTGTTGCTAGAAAAAAAAGTTTTAAGCATTAACTAACCTCTTCGAGTCATCATCGTGATACTTAGTATCTGGCATGACGTCGTCCAAAATCTTAAGATCCTTTGGGAGAATATCAAATCGAGGGATTTGCGAATTCCAATCATCACAACCAGCTGAAATGTATATGTTGATTAATAAACTTGTCATTGTAAACTTGTAAACTCTGGTGTCATGTTGGGGCAAAGTTTGTCCAAATTGTAACTGTAATTTGTTTCCTTCACAAACCTCTAACAGCCAACTTTAGATAACTAAGTGAGCAGAACAGTTATACTATTTATTAAAATAAATTGTAAAGTGCTCTGTACAGAATTTCTCCAGCTTTTATCTTAAAATATACATTTACTAAAAACTCGTAAGATTTATCAAATGAAATAATAGGTTTATACATTGTCGAATAAACACTCAAACGAAGATCATAAATGAAATAATATACACTGTTACTTACTCCATGGCATTAGGAACTAAGAACACTGTTAAAAAAAAAATTAGAAAAGAGAAACATCTTTGTCCATCAAAGAACATTTGAATCAAATTCATTTTTAAAGACCTGAATTAAAAATTATATATATTTGTTTAAAGCTCAGAAATTATTGGTTTTATAAAAATATATTTCGAAAAAAGATTTTTATCATTAATAGTGCTAAAATTTTATAATTTTAAGTTATTTTGTAACTCAAAAAGTTGTGGAGAAATTATAAAAATGGAAAATCTTTTCCCTTGTCAAGTACCCTCAAAGTCATTTTTATGAGAACATGAGAATTGTTTATAGTGATAAATAGTGTATGGATATAAAATTGAATCAAAATCGTTAGAGCAAATTTTGAGAAAATTGATTTTGTCTCTTTTTGCCCTTCAGTAAACTATCCTTAAATTTAAGGTTAGATATTAAGTTCTAAAAATCCCTCTGGGAGACCTCATGAAAACCCCAGATACCCAATTTTAGCCCAATCAGTAAAATAGTTTCAGCTCTAGCCTGAGGTACAGACAGACGGCATTGCGAAAACCACTTTTTTGGTTTCAGGGAGTCATGAAACATAGACATTTGTCAAAAATCTCTAGTTCAATTTTTTTTGATGATCACAATACTTTCTCTTTGAGGTGTTGAGAGAAAGTAAAAATGAATTTTTTTTAAAGTATTATATTTACTGTCGCCGCCTGCTTTTCCATGGGCCTAATCTGTCAGGATAGCTTGTGGGGAAAGGGGAGGGACGTGGGAAAATAGATGGTTAGGTTCGAAATTATACTGATGGCTTTGTTTTAGGGTTTATTAGTAGAACTAAGAATTAATACAAAAATATGACGTTAAAAGCTGTTACAAAAAGATGTAAGAACTTTGACTTATGAGCTCGTGTGAGAACTAGCTTAGTGAGGAATACTTAACTAATGGCTAGTCTAACAAACTCGGACCCACTTTCCAGACTTAACCCGGTACCCTGGACACGACGGTTGCCCTCTAGCAGAAGTACCCAAGGTTCTAGTTTGCATGGTCCGATGACGGACAGAGTGACTGCCTCTGAGTATATCTTATTCTGTCAGCCCGATAAATGTCAACAGCACCCTTTATAGTTCGATTCGGCCCAGTTGTCAAGCACAACGGGACAAGTTGTTATGAGTTTGTCACATTTTACTAACTCATCACAACAAGTAAGCTAGACCAGTTCTTCCATTCACTTTGTTTCAACACTGTTATGCTAGTTTAAAAAAATATACCAATCTAGGCCAGGGTTACCACATTACCATCTATTGCCAACTTTGGTTGTAACTCACCATTAGAGGGAAGAGGATGGAGGTTGAACTGAAAGACTTGATTAGCCACAGAACAATGAGACAAGCCAATTGAATCAATGTAAACAAGTGGACACGCCTAATTGGAACCTGGAAAAAAAAAATTGCAATTACATTTCAATTAAAACTATTTTCTGCAGAATATTGGCCTGCAGGTTTTGGACCCAACCATACATATTGGTGGTAACGTTAAATATATAAATTTCATTTTCGAAAACCAATATGAAAACATCCCATCACTATTCTTAAAAAAACCTTTCATAAAATATATATACTACAAATTTAAACCATTTATATTTGTTTATTTGTTCCTCTATTGATTTTTGTTAGGTAATTTATGAACTAACATTGTTTAAAAACTACAAATATTATTTATTTAAGAAGTAGGTTTGATTATCGACATCTTAGCTCAGTTGATAGCATGTCTGTCTACTGAGCTGAGTGTCCTGGGTTCGATTCTCAGCCTGGCTGAACATTTATCATGGTGAAATGTGGGTTTACCATTTCATAGTGATAAATTAACGGCTGGGGACTGGATGTTGGCCTGTCCTAGTCTTAAGTTAGATTATAAGGCATATAAAGCTACAGCAGGCCTAACCACTGGTAGCGGAAAATATATAGTTTTAATAAAAAACTGACTCGGACAATAGACTGGAAACAGTAATGGATGTAAAGTAAAGTAAAGGTTTGATTAATTTGTTGATATGTTTTATTGTAGATATCTTAAAGTAGACAAAAATAAGGTAAACTCTGATGTTCATATATATTTATTTCATGTAAAAATAGTTTTACTTTTTTTTACATCTATCAATGTTTCCAGCCTGTGGCCTGGACCAGTTTTTTTATTCAAACCATATATTTTCCACTACCAGGTTGCTAGGCCTGTCATAGCTTAATATGCCTTATAATTTAATTTAAGACTAGGGCAGGCACAACATCCAGTCCCCAGCCGTTAACTTATCAATGTGAAAGTGTAAACCCACATTTCCCCAATGATAAATTGTAAAATTAGTTATTTATATAATAAATTATAATTCAAATATGAAAGAAAAACTCAATAGATATATTTATCTTGTGCTGGTATTAATGTTAAAATTTTATTTTTTGTCGGCTCACAGGCTCAGAACCAAACCTACCTGCCTGAGGAACAGGAAATCTGGCTGATACTTGGCAGGCATGAAGAAAATGAGAAGACGATCGAAGAACTGAAGTCCTTTGAGGGAAGCTATGCCCATGTAAAGAAACACTCCATACAATACCGCCATAGGAATGTGTCGCAATACCGGGGTCAACACAACCGACAGTCCCATCATCAGGAAAATCAAAATGTGGGTCACCCTCTGTTCCCTGGTGGGGGAAACAAACAAAAAGCAGGGATAAGAAAGACCGCCAGAGCTTATGATACCGTTACTTTTTTTTTTAATTTAGCACCGCGTCTTACTACCCGTTCGGGTTATACGCTTAAGTACTAATTACGCTAATGGATTAGGAATGGGAAAGGTTGAATTTAGAGGAAGTGAACCCGCATTTGCGTGGAGGGAGAGTGGAAAAGCATTTAGGAAAAACCACCCCCAGTTGACCGGACCGAGATTCGAACCTCGATCTCGTCGTCCTCGGCGGTCTAGCTCAACACGACTAGCACGTTAGCCAACTACACCACCGAGGCGGGTCCGTTACTGTGGATTCACACGTTTGCCGAAAAACAAGAGGAGAGCAGAAATGAAGTCACATGATGACCTCTAATCCAGTCATAAAGATTTCTGCCTTGTCGGCTTCAATTTGGCACTACTTGAAATAACTACATACTTACTATATGGCGCTAGGAACTTGAAAGTGCCACACTTACACTATCCACCTATCCCTATCTTGAACTAGTTCTATCCAGTCCATCTCTTTACAACCTATCTCTTTCAGGTCCATCCTAAAGTTATCCTCCCATCTGCATACCCTGACTGCGGTTCTAGATTCTCCCATTCATACTGTGTGTCCTGCCCAGTGTAATCTGTGAGACTTGATTATCCTAACAATGTCGTGTGAGGAATACAGGATAAGTAATTCATTATTATATAGCCTCCTCCCCTCCCCAGTAGTCTCATCCCTTTTTAGACCAAGTGTCTTCCTAAGCTCCTTGTTTTTGAACACCCTAAATTTGTTTTCGTTATGTATGGTAAGAGACCATGTTTCACACCCATAGAGAATGACCGGTAAAAATTATTGTTTGGTATATTCTGAGTTTTACATTCCTTGAAAGCAGGCGAGATGTCTACATCTTACTGACCGAATAATAGCATGCATTTCCTAACTGTATTCTTTTCCTAATTTCACTCTAATATCATTATTGTCAATTAAAATTATTTCTAAATATTTAAACTCATTAACCATGTCAAATTACATATTATTTTTAATGTATGACATTACATGGGGGACGCAATAAAATTTCAAAACCAAAGATCAGATCAGTGCGCATACACCTGTAAAGCAAGATACTAGTAGACAACTGTGTTTACTGTTTTGATGAGATTTGAAATTCGATAAATGGAAAGTGGTGTGTGTGTGTGTGTGTGTGTGTGTGTGTGTGTCATTCTTGTTTTGTTTTGAGCTGTTTCACGACATAATAGAGTAATTAAAAAAAACCATTGTGACATTGATCTTAGGCTTTTTTATTTTGTTAGAAATTATCTGTATCTAGTTTGCCTTACAAAACATCACAGGTAAACACACAATTTTGCTAATGTGTTAAATGTCTGCGTCACTCAAGCAGATTCTACTTCATATTTTTGGCGAACGTGTAAATTATTTTATTTTGGCTGACTCTGACCCAGGGGGCAGAAATATCTTTATGTACAAACAAACTTAAGATTGCTTAGGATGGAAAATTTAAATCTCACTAACCATCTGATTCTTAAGTTAATTTTGATAAAGATAGAAATTCTTCTCTTTCTGTAACCTATAAATTTATTTATCATGTTTTCATTACTTTTCGCTATGTAATAATAATGATGATGATGATGATGATGATGATGATGATGGTGATGATGATAATGATAATGATAATGATAATGGTAATTGATAGTAATAATAATATTGTACACCTGGGCTACATTACTTGTAGCCCAGTTTGAAGAAAGATAAGCCAATACTAAAGTACCGTTGCCCAGGGAAAGTTCGAATGTACTAATCATACATCCTTTCCATGGAGGCTCATTCCTGTCCTGATGAGATGAGTTAAGCCTAATTAAGTGGAAGGACTACCTTGTAAAACTTGAGAAGCGCTATCACCGCTGTTAGCGGTGGCCACATTAATGGTATGTTTTCTCTTACCTGGAAAGGCAAGTTGTTATGGGGTTAAGTTAAATAATTATCTTTCGTATACTCTCTGAAGTGCATTTAATTTGAAATTAACTCTCACTGTCCTATCCCTGTAATCTAGATAGTTTCAAGTAGCGGATAGCTGGCGCAGTTAATAGAGGGTGCAACAACTTAAAAAAATCTAAATTTTGGAGCACCTACCTGACTCCCAAGAACTGTGGTTTCTCCCCTGGCGCAGCACACTCCGATTCGACCTTGAGTGAGTTGACGTGGTTGATGGAAAGCACAGTGGCCGCCACAAACCATGGCAAGCCCATGATCGAGCAGATGATGATCAGGTTAGCCAGCACAAAGAGGTCCAAGTGGTACCCGCAACCTTTCTGCAATAAAAGTGCACAAAATTCAACACAGTCGTTATTTAGATAAGCGAGTTTTTTTACCATATTCATGATTGAAGATGGTTTCCTATTTAGACTTCTAGTAAACATTCTGTTCATCTATAGATAATCTTTCTCCTGTTGGGTTGAATTGACTATCTGCACCAAGCAGGCGCTTTATCTTCACATATTTCTTTCGGGTGAATTTTGATGCAGTAGGAATGTACATTTTAGAAAAATGATAAGATTGACCAACAAGAGATAAATAAATTAAAGTTCAGAAAATATTATACAGTTAACAAATTTAAAAAAACTGCTTCAATAGCCTCATTGTTCTAAGACAAGCATATCCAACCAGCGGCCCATGAGTACATTCTGTGCGGCCTGCCAGCTCAAATGGAAATACTATAAATTTCTGAAATAAACAGTAAATTAGGCTCTTATAGCTGACGTAAATGCTTGCTAACTTCTATGTAGTTTCCAGTTGTAAATAGCTTATAATGTTTCTTGTGTAATGTTTGGATGGGGGGATGGGTGAATAGGTGTAGGTGTGTGTATTTTTATGTATATATGTAGATATGCGTGTGTGTACTTTATTTGAGGATTAGGTATTATAAATCTCATCTGTGTCCCCCGGGCAATTCCTCAAGAACTTATGTGCTTTCATTTGGGGAAAGATTGGTTATGTCTGGTCTAATATGTTACTCTTGCTGTAGACTAGACTGCAGATGACAGGGAGATCAGGGTATGAACCCTGCAGATGACAGGGCCCGACTTGGTTTGACTCCTGGTCGGGTGTATAAAACTAAATCCAGTGTATTCTCCCTCTTATAGGTGTTCAAGAGTATTATTTTAATTGTTTTAATGTTTTTCTTCTTCAAAATCATTTGTAATCTCTTGAATAACAAACTTTTTTTTAAATTATATTTGGAAGAAGGTATAAGAAAGGTGGATAGAAACATATAAAAGGAACAAACACAATATGGCTTTTACAATGAAAAGAAGAACACAGTATGTAGTATATTTAAAACAATTCTTTTTTACCTCTGCATCTCGGTACCTGTTTGGGTATAAACACTACACATACATTAATTATGCTTGTGAAGTCGGAATAAGTAAGGTAGGATTCTAGAGGAAATACATCTGCACTTGCATGAAGAGAAAATGGGGAAAAAAAAACTAGGAAAAAAAATACCTTCAGGAAGCCTGACTAGGATTCAAACCCAAATCTCCCCATTTCCAGCAATCCAATCCAACATGATGAGAGTGATGTATTATATCATAAAACCATTGATGCAGGTACAACTCAAAATAATAATAATTAATAATAATAATAATAATAATGATAATGATAATAACCTTGAGCTTGAACTCCTTCCTGTTTACAATCACAGCTGTGATCTGCTGGTCCATGAAGATGAGGATTGTACCAAGAAGTGCTGGCACAACCGCGACGATGGCTGTCCAGAAAGGGTTGCGGCCAAAAGGCTCTACTACCCAGCCCCTGGTGCTTAGAGTAGGCTTAAACTCTGCAGGAACCTGGTAGTGTATGCGGGGAAAAAAAGTATTAATAGACACATTTACATGGTAAGGTGTTTGGGAACGAGCCTGATCATTGTATGGAAGAAGCGGCTCTTGGTCCCTTGCTGAGTACACTTTTGTTATGTTTACATTGTAGTTTCTTCCAATTTCTGCTGGTGCATGTCCTTAACTCAGCTGGCTGGTCAAATTACACTGTTTTGGCAATTAATATTTGGTGTTTCTGCTGGAGGCTTTGGTCAGAGTAGCACCGTTTCTAGCCGAAAGTGATCAGCCTAAAGTTGTTGTTATCTAATATTGCAGTTCTGGTTTATATTGATTCAGTACAATATACATTTATGTCCATTACGGTTTCCAGCCTATGGCCTGGGTCTGTTTTTTATTTGAGTCATATTTTTTTCCACTACCGGCTTGCTAGGCCTGTTGTAGCTTTATATGCCTTATAATCTATCTTAAGACTAGGACAGGCACAACATCCAGTCCCTGGCCATTAATTTATCATTGTGAAAGGGTAAACTCCTATTTTTATCAATTATAAATTTTCGGCCATGCCGAGAAGTGAACCCGGGAACCTTAGCTCGGTAGAAAGACACGCTAACAACTGAACTAAGGCATCAGACAGTAAAATATATGTATCTAGTTAAAAGTATAGATCAGCAATTCTCAACCTTTCTAGGCTCACGGCACCATTGTGAAGGGGGTTTAGAACCTTACTGAATCCTTGCTATAGTTATTTTTCATAAGCGCTTTGTCTATCACTTTTTTACTTTTTATTCAAAGTGGAATATATAAGAGTAGCATATTAAACAATTAACAGTTTTTTTAACTTTTTAAAATATTTAAAATAAAAAACCTCTTTACTTACTCTCTTACTGAATTAATTGAAAGATGTGAATAACAAAAGAACTAAATAAAATACATAAATACCGTTATATAGTAATAGTTTTGGAAATTATTAAACTAGCTATATAACTAACTATATTTTAATTTTGAAATGTATTAATTTTACATCGATTTCAAAAAACCTACATGGGCTAAAAATACAATAAAGTGATTCTTACCTCTAGTTTTGGAGTTGGTATTCCAGTGTAGAAGTCTAAGCTAGACATTGATAGAATTGCAATAATAACTGCAAAATCACTGACAACTTGTCGAATCTATAGAACACAGAACATCGGTTTAATTCTTAAACATTAAAAGCACATTAACAATTTATAACACCACCTGTCGAAACATTGTGTTATTTTAAGAAGCTAGTCAAGATATTACATAATACTTTACAAGGTAGTTAAGATTGCAAGAGATGAAAAGTAACAATTTACAATTGTATCAGTTATGGATTTTTTACTACATGTTCGTTGCAGTAAAAAAGTAGGATATTACCAACTTTGGTTGTAAAATCAGTCAAATCAATGTCTGACAGGTTAGGTAAAAAGTATCCTTAAATTAGTGTCAGATAGTCTGAACAAGAATAAAGACACACAATGCTAGATAATATAAAGACTGACTGCTATATTTTACAATAAAATACAATTAATTAGTATTTGATCAAAATAAAGACATTTTTAATGAAACTACCAATACACAACCATATGTTGACTAAAATTAGCTTAATCCATTATTTAAATTACTATTAGTCACAATTAGTTCTACTCTATGGTTTGCACTGCAAAGTATGTTACCTGCACTGGTAGTCGTTTAGTTTAATATGTCTGAATCAAAATCTGTGCTGAATTTAAATATATGGGGGCCCTTGGGGTGGCATACAGTGTGGGAGCCCCTATAAACCCATTTAAATTACATTATAGCTTGTCTGAGGAAAGGTAAAAACCAAGTAACTGTTTGATTACTGAATGATCAATGGGGACTTTCCTAGTAAATATTTCAAGTGTCGGCAGGATTTTGATTTAAAAAAATCTAAACTGCATATTCATGAATTTATTTTTACCTAATTATTACATGCATTATGCACAAAAAAACAATAAGATATCTACAAGAGAAAATTAGGGTTAATGTTTTCTTTACTGTGGTGGTTTATGGGTGATTCCGCTCCATCCCCCTTAAATCCGGCACTGTTCATAAAGTCATAGAAGACTGGACCTCTGGTGACAGGGAAATGGTTTTCTGCATGTGATTTATCGCTTTGTTTTTCCCCACCTCTTCATGCTAACGCAGGTGCATTTCCTATAGGCTAAATTACTCATTGCTATAGAATAATTTGTCTTCGATGTTGAGTGCACTAGTAACAAAACTGTATGCTAATTTCTGTTTTGATCACTGTTATTTCAGCTAATTAAGATATTTAGGACTTCCTGCTATGGGTTTATGAACCACTTATTCTATCTTTTAACTCTTCACTTGAAATGTCCCACAATTCTCTTGGATACCCTGAAAGGGTAGTACAAAGGCCTCACGGCACCACCTAGGACTGACAACTTAGTTCTCTCTGCGGCACTGGCGTGTTGTGGAGTGTTGCCAAGGTAAGCAGTGCTTATGTAAACTGTATCTGTGATATATCCACCCCTACTTGTTCCCCATTTGAACATTCACACACGGGCTTCACCCTCTCACATGGGAAACAAACGTATTTCCGTTGATACCTGACCAATGAATGTTAATACTTATTGATGAGAAAGGTGACCTGGTGGTCTAGGGGCAAGGTGTCAGACTTCTGTGCTGGGGGTCCGGGGTTCAATCCTCGGTCCCGGCACAGATTTATCTGATTGCCAAACCCTTCCTTCACCTCTGACAAGATGTGTATTAATCACAGCTTGTGAATGTGAGGAATGCCAGGCCTCCACCGTGGTTCGGATTCCACGTTAAACTGTAGGTCCTCCATTTCATCTCACAATCACCCTACCATTATACATTAGCGTAAGTGCATATAACCCGAACGAGTAGTAAGACGCGGTGGTAATAATAATAATAATAATAATATTGATGAGAACATCCATAGGTACAGTTTAAACTAACGCTGCTTAACCTAGCAACATTTCACAACACACCACTGCTTTGCACCATTAAAGGCTGTCGCATACTTTTTATAATAGCCTTCAAGATTTGTCCAACCCTATTAACCAAATGTAAAAAATTAATGTAGAACCTTGGAAGGAAAGAAGAGGGCGTTCTTGAAGTCTTTGAGCTCCACAGATATGATGAACGTCCCGAGGAACAGGACGATAGACATGAGGAACACGTCGGGCACATAGAGCGGTGTTGAACAACCCTCACCCACCAAGGTGCCGTTGCTGATCTGTGTGAGCACAAAAACGCTTTGTGAGCTACATGTTCACACTCATATCTTTGAAACAATTTGGCTTCAACTGATAGTAGTATGGTATCTTGGGTGTGTATACCTCACTTCCAAAGAAACTGGCAAACTATCTATTATAATTTATTTACTTTCTCTCGTTGCAAATAATTCTTTAACAAGCTAGGCCTGTCTCTGAAAGGCGCAATTTTGAAATTCATGCAAAGTCTTTTCGCTGTAGTTTTTATCTACCACACAGAGAACTTTTTTTCTGTTTTTCTGTTCTGTGTACTTCAAAAAATGTTGAGAACCCTATTTCACCCAAATCTGACTCACTTTGGACTTTGTGTCCACCATTTTGAATTTTTCTCACTAACATGGCATACTTTATAACATTCTTACCAAATTTCAGCTCCTTAGAAAGAATACTGTCATTGTTTCTTTGTACAAAGACAAAGGCAATAAGAGTGGATGTAAGTATTATAGAGCAATTAGTTTGTCGAGTATTCCATATAAAGTTTTTGGGAGAATTCTGATTAAGAGGGTGTGTGGAAAAACTGCAGACAAGATTTGGGGGTGTGCAATATGGTTTTATGCCAGGTAGAGGTTGCATGGACCAGATATTTTCATTGCAACAAGTGATTGTGAAATGTATGGCGGTAAGGAAGAAAGTTTATTGTGCGTTTGTTGATCTGGACTGTAGAAAGCATATGATCGGGTGAATAGGAGTATGGTGAGGATGCATGGTTAGTAAATGCAACTATGGCGGAAGTAAAGTGTGCGTTAGGGGGGGCTAGAGCTTTGAGCGAATGGTTTGACATTAAACAGGGCGTTTTGAGAAGGTTGTGTTATGTCTTCCATGGTTGTTTAATGTATTCATGCATAAGTGTATGTGAAATGCTTGTGAGGACGTGGTTGGTGTACAAATGAACAATATGAATGTGAAAGTGCTGCTATATGCAGATGATGCCGTATTAATGGCTGAAAATTAAAGTGACTTGCAGAATACATTAAATCGTTTTAATGTGGCGACAGGCATAAATTGATCTTCGAATAAATATTTCCAGATCTCAGGTGATAGTTTTTGATAAGAATGGATCAGAAAATATTTGTAGGCTTAGTATAAATGGAAAACTGTTAAAACAAGTGAATGATTTTGTGTATCTGGGCAGAAAGTTCTGTTAAAACGGTAGGATGGATGGTGAAATCGACAGACGGGCGAACGCATCTTGGAAAGTAGTTGGATGTATGTTGTACTCACAAGACATTCGTCCTTGCCGATGGAGCTCCATGTGATGCTTCCGTCGTATGAGATCCCGTCGACAGGTTCACAGGAACAGTTGTAGTCCGGCTTCTTGCTCCCTGATGTGTTTATCGGGAAGTCCCTACCGATGTGAAGAACATTCTCCACAGCCTTAAAACACAACAAACATTTCATATTGTCACATATAGCTGTAAAAAAAAATAATTAGCGCAACATTTGAATAGTGGTGAACACAAGAATACTTTTTTCAGCTCCGTGTTTTTCACATTACTACCCGTTCAGGTTATACGCATATGAACTAATTACGCTAAAATATTGGGCATGAGGAAGATTAAATTTAGAGAGTGTGCCAACATTTTTTGTGGGAAAGAGATTGGCAAACCATTTAGATAAAATCACCCTCAGTACATCAGTACCAGGATTCAAACCCTGATCCACCTATCATCAGCAGTCCAGTCTATTAAGAGAGTGATGACTTAGACCATTTTGACGACTTGTTGCGGGTCACACACAAAGACTATTTGTCACATAATCTCTTGTTGTGTTAAGAGTACTGTACATCCATTACTGTTTCCAGCCTTTGGCCTAGGTCAGTTTTTATTTAAGTCATATATTTTCCACTAATGGCTTGCTAGGCCTGTCGTAGCTTCATATGCCTTATAATCTAACTTAAGACTAGGACAAGCACAACATCCATTTCCCGGCTGTTAATTTAACAATGTGAGAGAGTGAATCCACATTTCACCAATTATAAATTTTCGGCCATGCCAGGAATCGAACCTGGGACCCTTAGCCCAGTAGACAGACATGCTATCGACTGAGCTAAGATGCCGAATATGTCAAGAGTGAAGAGCTATATTTTTTATAAGATTATGTGCTCTATTACCTTGTAGATAAATATGAATGCTATAAGCGTTGCGAAGTTTTCCTCAGTGAATCTTGTGATGTAGCACACAAACGCGCTGGCGTCGATCGCCACCATTATGAGGAGGATGATACCTATCCACACTCCTATCCACAGCCGGAACGGCAGGTAGTCCCAATCTCGTTGCCTGTGGGTTCAACCAATAGAGAGCTTGAGTCACATATTTGATGCAAATTACAGTTACAGTTTTAAACATAAATTGCACAAATTTATTTCACAGTTAGTTCATTTTTTGGTTTTGATCCAAAAAAAAACTTCAAAATTTTCCTAAAATCTGAATTTTGTTTTTGTTAACCATTTTTATTAGCTTATAAAACTATTAGAGGTTTTTGGTACAAATTTTGTGATTCTAAATTTATGAAAATGTGGCCAGGATTATGTCACCGCTATATACGAACCAAAATATCAAGGTTATCATTCAAATTCAAGCACCTTTTATCAATTTTTATACCAATATTCTACTTACTTGATATTACTTGTTTACAAAAACTTTGGTTATAACATAAAATTGGAAAATTATCTAACAAAAATTTCCTGTTTAAAAAGTAGGAGGGATAATCAGTATCCTTATCATGTTAATGCAGGAGTATGCTATATTTTGAGACAACACAGCTTTCATCAGGCACATGTGGCTTCTTCGACTGATCAAAGCTGACAATGATCTAGTCTGTTGCCCAATTTTAAAAATAGCTCCCAATTCATTCACCTCATAAATATGTTTAGTCACTTTAACAAGGGATATAAATTGATTTCACTTATCATCATAGTTATCATCATCATCATCATCACCATCAACTGTTTCCAGCCTGTGCCTGGGTCACTTTAGTAAAATGCCTCCATCTTCTTCTATCCTTCCACCATTCTTCTCCTCTCACTTGTACACTTTTTTCTATCTGCACCTTCCATCTTTTTATTGGTCTAACTTTGTGGTCTTTTTCCTACATACTTCATTTCCATCATTCTCTTTGGTATTCTCTTATTTTCTATCCTCATTACATGACCATACAATCTCAGCACTGCTTCCTCTAAAATCTCACATACTCCATATATTCCCACTCTTTACCGGATAACTTCATTCTTAATCCTGTTATCTCCGTTAAAGCTAACATGCTCCTCATAAACTTCATTGCCATGGCTTCAACTTTCCTACTCTCTTACACTTGTAAAAAAAAACTACAAAAAAATCAAAAATAATGCGAGACAATTTTTAGTAATTTTCAACTGTCAGAGTATTCCAAAGTTATTGTGATTCTATTATAGTTCTAACCATGACTACATGAGTGCAATAAGTTTGGTAAGAAGAATTGTTCTCTCTGGTCCACAGGTGGCCAATTTATTTTATCAGCTCATTCTGTCAAGTTTATATGTATTTGCGGTTTGAGGACTCGAACCCTGAACCTTTAACTTGGAATGTCACCCTTCTATTGACTGAGTTATTCTGGTTACCTACTATTCAAATTGATAAATTAGACTCACGTAAAATTTCCTTTAGATACTTGTATCATCTTTTCATAATTACCTAGGATTACCAACCTCTATTCAACATATTATGTACACAAATATAATATATAAATACATTTTTTTAATGTACTTACAAACAAAACTCATATACAATAGATTCGAAAACAAGAACTGGCCCGGTGGAACCCAGGATGGTCAACGGCTGCCCCGAGAATAGACCATAAATGACCCCACATAAGAAGCCGGACATCAAAGACTCCATTGCGGCGATGTTGTTGCCTGTGGCTTGACCCAGTAATCCCCCGAACGTGATGATGGGCGAGAGGCAAGCAAAGTACAGGAAGATCCACGAAGCTATGCACTGAAGAGCGAATGCATCCTTGAAGTCGGACCAGTACCTGCGTCGTAAACATAGGAAATACTTTATCGTGGTACAACTGATTTCTTTAGGTAGTTGGACGGAAAAGTTACACGATGAGAGGTTAGAGTTTGGATTTTGGACAAAATGATAAAATTATAATTTTTGCAAATCAAACTTTCAATATGGTGACCAGAGCCATACCGAGAGAGGGTGTTTAAGAGGTTCAACCCACATCTCTACTCCTCCAAAGTATGATAAATAATCTATTTCCAGATTCCTCCTCAATGCCTAGGCTAATATATTATTGGAGTCTTATAAAATTACCTGCCTTGGCAGTGTAATTAGCTAACGCGTTAGTTTCGTATTGAGCTAGACTTCCGAGGATGGGGAGATCGAGATTCAAATCTTGGTCAGGTGAACTGGGGCAGTTTTTCCTAAATGGTTTTCCACTCTCCCTCCACGAAAATGTGGGTTCACTTCCTCTAAATTCAACCTTCCCTATTCCTAACCCATTAGTGTAATTAGTACTTGAACATATAGACTGAATAGGTTGTAAGACACTAAGAGATTTTATAAAATTCGTAAGACTACAACACCAATTATAATTTTTGCAAACACTTTAAATTAGGTATTTAAAGAATAACTTAACGCTAAAGAAATAATTGTCATCTCATCTCTTACTGGGCAACTTTACCACGAGCCAACGCAGGTAGGATTCCCCTTTGCCTTCTTAACCTTCTTGAAAAATGAAAAACGGTAAAATATTATGGGCTTAGTCCTAAGCCCAACGGTTTTATGACTAACCTCATAAATTTTTAGATAATAAAATTATTGTGTTTGATCTTGTATTGATTTAATTGTAGTATAAAAAAATTAAATCAAAACGCATAAAAGTTTACCATGGCACTTTCCTCTTGATATCGTTTACAAGCCCTCCAAAAAGTCTGCCTGATCTAGTGAGACCGGACTGTTCTCTCATTTTATGTTCTTCCTCCTCCTCGTCGGGCTCCTTTTTATCCTCGGGTGGTCGCTTTCTTTGGTCCTGTGCACAATTAGTTCAACATCGTGTTCGAAATAAAACCTCGGATTTGTTTATTATTTTATAGTAATTATTAGGTAAGTTAACAATAAGGCAACCTTTTGAGTCCCTCTCAAAAAAAAGAATTTCAAAAATCTTTAAGGAAAAACTTGGAAATCTAAAAAAAAATAAAAAAAATCTAATTTATGGATTAAAGTGTTATCACAAATAAATATAATAAAAATAAATGAACTAGTGATAGAAATCATGATATGATTTTTTTTTCTAATATGTTCACACAGAACATGTACTAATGTACTAATAAACATTTTTCCTGAATGGGTAGTAAGACGCGATGCTAATAATAATAATAATAATAATAATAATAATAATAAACATTTTATACCGTTTCCGCCGTTTACTAAAGAAAGTATAACATTCATATTAAAATAGTTACATCTGTTGCATTCCAGGTTTTCGGTTTTAATTTACGGTACATAACTCTTTAAAAATTAGTCAGTATCGATATTTTCTCATAATTTATTGACGATTTCTGTTTTATATGTATCTAGTAGGTATGTAGGTATGTATACAAATGTGCCCAAGTTATATCTTTATAGCTCCTGTCCCTTTGAGCAAGGTAATATTAATTGAAGGATTTAGGGGGAAAAGAGGCAAAATCCAATTCTAACTCAAATTTGAGTTTAGTGCTGCCATGGGGTTTGATATATAAAAGTTGTCCTGGGTAGTATGCGTAATTAGACTTTCAATCCATTTCCCTTGTATCCTTCAATTAAAATAGTTCCAAATTCAAGCTAAACAAATTCTTTGCATGCCAAAATATTAAGTATTATTATTATTATTATTATTATTAGCACCGCGTCTTACTACCCGTTAGGGTTATACGCACTTACGCTAATGTGTAATGGTAGGGTGATTGTGAGATGAAATGGAGGACCTACAGTTTAACGTGGAATCCGAACCACGGTGGAGGCCTGGCATTCCTCACATTCACAAGTTGTGATTAATACACGTCTTGTCAGAGGTGAAGGAAGGGTTTGGCAATCAGATAAATCTGTGCCAGGACCGAGGATTGAACCCCGGACCCCCAGCACAGAAGTCTGACACCTTACCCCTAGACCACCAGGTCACCATTAAGTAGTAGTTCCTATTGAACATATAAAAATATCCAGGAATTTGATAAGAGCTTCTCCCTTTTCCTGACATAAGATCCTATGTGACTATATTTTTATATGTTTATTGAAACAGTTTCATGTTTATTTTCTCTGTGTGTATTTGTGAAACACTTTCTATTAAAGAATATTTGAGATTAAATTTTTTTTATCAAATTTGAGATTAGGGAAAAAAATCTAAATTTTGAATGGGAATTTATTTTAGAGCCCCAATACTGATTATTGGTGGTTCAGCCTCAATGTAATTATAGGACAAACTTAACAACCAGAACCCAAACCATTGATTTAACACTTAACTGAATATATTACGGTTTTATTAAATGTATTACAATGAAACATTTTAATTCAATTACCGTACTATTCATATTTTCTATATCCTCTTTTTTTATGTTCATAATTTTTTCCAAGATTCATATTCGAATTTGAGAATCATTATTCTTAAGTAAAAATGAAGATTTTGATTTATAAAATAGTGTATTCGACTCCTTACTTTACTTAATATTAATCAACCATATTGCATAAATGCGCATCTTCTATTATCTAATAAAAAAAAGTTTCCTTTCACTATCATATTCTACACTCCCGTATCGCCACCTGCTTACTTGTGAAGGTATTGCGGCTGGCGGCTCTATCCTGATAGCTGGGTCCCACTCTCCAGGGGGTAGCACCGTCACAGAGTCCAAGAACTCGTCCATCGCAGCCAACAAGTGGTTCCTGACACGTGCCTTGTACGCCACATCGTGAAATACTTCATCGGACATTAGGGTCGCCATTGCTCGGCCAATCTCGTGGTAACGTGTAATTCCACCCTGAAGATATAATAAACATATGTTATACTGTCCTAATATAAAACTAAGATAGTTTTATTATTTACAAATAGACTTTAACTTGAATTTATTAAAAACAACATGGATAATTTCTAGGATAGCTTAATGTACCTCTGAGCTTATTAGTGTTATGAGTGATAAGATCATCAGATAATTTTCTCTAGTTTTTTAGTACATAGTGTATGGTATGTAAATTTGACACAAATTATCAATTTATTTAAATTAAATCCATGTCAGTGGTCAAATGGTCTAGGGCATCACTCTCACAGTAGACTAGACTGCCGATGATGAGGATATCAGGGTTCAAATCTCATTTGGATGTACTGAGGATGGTTTTTCCTTGAATAGTTTTTCACTCATTCTCCATACAAACGCAGTTACACTTCCTCTAAGATCAACATTCCTCATTCTTAACACATTAGCAAGAAGTAAGACCCAGTGCAGAAAAAATATTTTAAAATTACTTTACCTTTTTATTTCTTGTTATTTTTTTTAGAGAAGTAAAATTTTAACAATGCTTGTGAAAATTCAAGGAAAATTACATTTCATTTAAATTTGATGAATATAATATATAAGTGTATTTGAGAAATATAATAAAATAATGTGGTAAAATGTTATTTACTATGTCTTTTCATTTGAAAAATGGCAATACTATGGAGCAACAAGTCAAATAAAAGGATTTAAAAATTGTACTCAAATTTTCAAGATTTAAGTTGAACTATTTTTCTTTTATGAAAACTATCATAAAACTTTTAAAGAGTGATTTGTTTACAATAACATGATGCATCACTTACTGTGGGGCCGAGTAGTATAAATAGAAAGCGCGTGGGCACAGGCACTTCTGTCAGGTCCCCCAGAAAGTTGGCTTGAGTCAGTCGAACAAAGGCAGACAGTGTTTTGTCTAAGAAGTCCACTTCACCCACCAGAATATTCGACGCTTCAGCTCCGGCAGGTATTTTACGCATGAAGTGCATGTTACCCTAGAAGATACATTTATTTTATATTGTTGTGTTTTCTAACTCATATTTTTTATCACATTAAAATGTTTCTACACACTCTTAAAGTAATGACAGTTATTTAAAAAATGTATTTTTGGAATATTTTAACATTAACATTTTTTTGCACTTGCTTCGGTGGTCGCCTGGTCTAAGGCATTACTCTCGCAATGGGCTAGATTGCTGATGATGGAGATCAGGGTTTGATCCCGGTTGGGTGTATTAAGGGTGATTTTTCCCTAAATGTTTTTCCACTCTCTCTCCACACAAATGCCAGTAACTGAATGGTCAGTAAGACAGTGCTAAAAAAATTACTCTTGGTTCATTTATCACCAATCACAATATTTCTTCTCCTAATTATGTGAAATACTAGCTAATGTTTATGTTAAATTGATCTTTAAAAATATAAAATCATAGATAAATGAACACAATTTTTTTTACAAACCCAATATTTTGATAGAAAGCTTAACAGTATGTTTCAGAAAAATCAAACAAGCCACAATATGTTTTGTGTCAATTATTCAAATTACATCAAACGGTAATGATTTTCCAAAATAATACCAATAGCAAGACAAACGAGTCAGGGAGGCGTTGCTTCAAGATTGTAATTTAATAAAAAAAAAAATTCTCCCTTCTCTTTTGCTTTAGTATATGAGGTTTAATATATTAGTCAAAAGAATAGTTTGTTTTGTTCAAGCAGTCAAAAATGCTGCCTAACACTTAACATTTAAACTATACCGAATGTTCCCAATTATATGATACATATAATATTACAAACGGAAATAAAGTCAAAATTTAGTAGCATATTAATTGTTTACATTTAACCTTTACTCTTTAACAAAAACAGAAATGCAGCATATTTAAATAAACCAGCACAAAGTTTTATTCACAGCGGAATTAAAAAAAAAAATCCTCTTCACTACAAATAGTGACATAACTCTCGGTCAGATCCGGTTTATATAACTTCATATGGGATTTACTACAAAGGTAATTGCCCATCATTCACATTTTATAAGCTATTTGAAAAATATGGTAAACAGTTTATTTTTTATGGTTTTGAAGGTTTTTTTTAAGAGGGAATGTGGAGCTTAGACCCGATAAACAGTTCCAGTCTGTGATCTTAATCGCTTATATTTCAGGTTGGATTTTCATCATGTCTATTTGGTTTCTCACCTTGGGATGGCTGTCTCCATTGGTTTCTCCAAGGTTGGTACCACTCTGGTTTCTGTTTATAGAGGTGGAGCTGTGGCTGTGCTGTATATTGCTCGATGGCGTTAAAGGAGGTAACAGCAGCCGCTCCTGTGTTCAGAAACAGAGACTTATATCACTGTCGCATGGACAAACAAATTATTACATTTCGATTTTCTTAGGAAGAGCCTTATCTGACTGCTAGAAAAGATCTTAGATCTACTTTTATGTATTAATACATAAGATTATGTAATTGGCAGCTGTTAGTTTTGATAGATATTATAAATATCTATAATTAACACTAATAATATATTCATAAATTTTGAAATATGACATCTGGACATGGAGATTGAACCCAGGACCCTTGGCTTAGCTCGCCAATGCTCTACCCCTTGAGCTATCCAGGATTCGTCCCATGTTCATGGTCATTATTCAGTCATAGCTTAAGGCAGAGTCTTTGATGGACATGTGGATCTTGTCAACTAACAATGAGCCATCGGATACCACAGCCAATGGTGACTCAGGAGTCAGCTTTATGTTGCCGGTAGTACAATGGAAACTGTACAGAGAATAGCAATTAGCATGGAAGTAAGCGAACATTTGTACAATTTAATGTACCTGACCAACGAAGCTCATAAGATGGAAAGGATTATTTGTCACCGTATCATATTTGAAAATTTTGAAAAATTACACCTGGACACAGGAACCAAACCCAGTACCCTTGGCTTAGTGTACCAATACTCTCGAATTTAGTTTTCCGAAAATGATACTTGATACGGCTTTAATCCGTAGTCCTTTCCATCTTGTGAGCTTCACTGGTCATGCACATTAAATTGTGTAAGCATTCACTTACTCCCATACTAATATTATATTCAAAGATTATTATTACTGACCGCAAAAAAAAAAAGTTTGTTTTTTCTAAAAGGCTCTTCCTATTAAAATTGGACTGTAGCTATATTTACTTGTATCCTTCCTGAATGTTCAGCCTTCTTACCATGTGAGCTGGAAAAAACATTTTCAGACTAGAGCATCTGTTTTGTTTTGTTGTGTATGCTTACACTATTTTTTCCAGTCTCATGTTGGATAATGAATTGAATTTATATTAATTTAATATCCAAGTAAAGTATTAGGGTTAAAACTAAGAAATAATATATGATACATGATCAATATTATATAATCTTTAAACGTGGTAAGAAATCCATTATTTTGAATTTTTTTTTAGGGTGATCACACCAATTAAAAGTTTTTCCTTAATACCTTAGAAAAAAAACCTCGATTCTTATTCCTTGAAAAGGGCACAGAAAGGGGACGGGGTCAAGGAGGCCTGGATTCTCCCTAGAATTTGGTGGAACCCCCCTAGAGATGGTCCATATATATGTATAAAAACTTTTAGTATAGTACAATATTTTCTAATGGAAAAATTAGCTTTCCATGCCCTTGCTACTTAATGATTGAGGTTGAAACAACCCTCTCCCATAACAATTTGTAGTTTCCTTAATTTCACATAAAAAAAAATCTGTCCGTTTTCTATGATTATTTGGTTTGAAACTCTGACTTATAATATTATTCTCATGTACGTAAGTCTTTTAATCACACAACTAAATGTACTGTAATTTACATTGAAGTAAACACAATCTTATGTTCAAGTATAATAAAAATATACTTACTATTCAATTGCCATATGATACTAATAATCATGAACATGTATTAAATATTACTAGAACTACCTTGTATTGAACTACTGAAATACCTTATAAATTACTGAGCTAATTAGGTTTACTATCATGCATGGTAACACCAACAACAACCAAATTTCCACACAGATCTTTGAACTAACAATAAAATACCACTACTTACAAAATAATAATAATAAATATAAATTGATCAAAATACAAATTTTAAGAAAATAAATGTTTATTATTAAATGTAAATATAGGGGAAAACCACTACACATAGCCACCTTGTGATTTTTACAGGGCAAGGATAGCACTACGGTTGTTCGGAATAGTAGTGCTTTCACTTCTTGATAAATTTTGAAATATGATGGTGGGCAAAAAAACCTCTTTACTTTTAAAGCAAAAAATAAAGTGTCGATAAATTACATATATTGAGTTTAACATGCGTAGGAGAAAGACAAACATTCAAAACAACATTACTTATCCTTCTGTTATATTTGGAAGAAGGTACAGGAAAGATGGATAGAATCATATAAAAGGGAAGGAACAATATGGCTATTCCCTTTAATCAATGTAAAAACCCCAACACATTTCACACTTTACACTACTGCCACTGGACAAAGAGGTAATGGCTGCCTCTTGAAGAAAATCAGTTGCTATCGCCCAACCCCCCCCGACCTGGGTTTCATTCTATCGGAACTCGTCAGAGGGAGTGTGAAACGCACAATGCAACTTTTATACGTTTCTATCCATCTTTCCTGTACCTTCTTCCAAACATACCCAAATTACCTCAAAAAGTGAAAAGAGGATTTTCGGAAAGAGATATATTAGATCTTTTCACTTTTTGAGGTAGGTACATTTTGTTATATATGAAGGAAGGAAGGGAAGTATGGCTTTTACAATGTAAAGAAGAACACAGTTAACACTTTACACTTGCTACCAAAGAGGTAAGATCAATTTCCTTTAAGGGGAAGCCAACACCTCCTTGTCCAGTGGTAGCATTGTAAAGTATGAACTGTCTTCTTCTTTTCATTGTAAAAATAATATTGTGTTTGTTCCCTTTTATATGTTTCTATCTACATTTCCTGTACCTTCTCACCTAAATAAAAAAATAAATATATATTTCAAAATAATCTTTTGTTACACAAAAAACAGTTCAAAATAAAAACTAAATTCTGAAATCCAAATATATATTAAATAGGCCTATACATGCTTATATTATTGGTATTTAAAAAAAAGGAAAAATAAATGGTAGATTTAGTCTTATTTCTCTGCTACAAATCATAAGTACTTAGCACTAATTTTGTTTCATAATTGCAGGTAAACAAATAACACTACTATTATGCAACAAATAGATAAATTAATAAAATAAAGCAAATCAATAAACAGGTTAGTGGCCATCAAGCGAACAAGAAGTGCAAATCGAGCAAGACGAGAGAATAAAGAGGTTACCGGCTCCAGGAATAGAAAGATACTGTCCAAAGTCTGAGGCAGACTTGTAAGAGGTAGGCATGGCAGATTGTAGAGGCGGCGAAAGAGATTCTTCAACTGTAGGGGTAAGAACCCAGCACCTCAGTCACAAAAACTCTCTCTCTCTCCTCTCTCACAACACACACACACACACACAACACGGCAGTACAAAACTACAGGAGAGCTGGGGATAGTTTTATATTGGATTACCCACGTCGGTGGTTGCATGGTCTAATGTGTTGGACTGGATCGCTAGTTACAGGAAGATCAGGGCTTGAATCCTGGTCGGGTGTACTGAAGATAGTTTTTCCTAAATGGTTTCCCACTATCCCTTCACGCAAATTCAGATACATTTTCTCTAAAGTTATACCTTCCATCCTTATCCCATTAGCATAATTAATGTAGGCTTAACATGCCTAGGTGGCTACATGGTCTAAGGCGCTACTCTCACAATAGACTATACTACCAAAGACGAGGAGATTGAGGTTCAATCCCAGTTGGGTGTACTGAGGGTTTGTTTTCCTAATGATTTTTCCACTCTTCATCCACGCTAAGGAAGGTACACTTCCTCTAAATTAAACCTTCCTAGTCCCTAACACATTAATGTAAGTAGTACATAGGCGTACAACCCGAACGATTAGGGAGAGAAGAGGAGGTTAAGAAGAAGCACATCCACATTAACATGGAAGAGGATGGAAATCGCAGTATAGATCACACATGAAAAACTACTCTCAGTTTTACCGGTTAAAATTCAAATTTTGATTGCCTCATCTATCGAAAATCCAGTTTATTGCAAGCTTAATGCCTTGGGGCCACATTGCCACCGATACAAGCGTAAAAAATGTAATTTTATATGAAATAAAGATGTCAATTTTTTACTAATAGATAATCTGTAGTTTTCTAAATTGTATTTTTTATTTTATTAAATTACTATCTCTCATGGTGTGTAGTTAAAAACAAAGAAGTTAGTTAAATTAATTTGGCTAGTATCGATTTAAGGTTAAGATGGAATGTTGGTTGAAATATTATATTTGTACTTGTTGAAATTGTTAAACGTGTCATTATTATACAGAGCACGCCCATTTGGAAGGAGAGAGGAGAGGAATAGTGTTAGAGAAAGAAGAAGAGGGTTAAGATATTGAGATTTAGTTTTACATACCAACATATTATTGTATTTGTGTTTAGCTCTCATTATAATATAAGGTAGATTTTAAAAAAATCAATTAATATTAAAAACATTTTTATGTTTCCAGCACAGTTGTCCTATCGAAAAAAGCTAAAATGTAATCAACATTTAAAACAACATTGAAAATAAGAAAAATAGTTTACAAATAAGAAAAAAGACTTTTAAAATATATCGAAATCCAAAGCGTTAGAAAAGAGTTGAGTAAAAAATTTTTTTTCGATGTGTGCAGGCAGTGAAAATAAAGATCATTCAAGTGATATAAATTGATGAATAGTACACACATAAAAAGTATGATAAAAAAATGTAAAAGTGTGTGAAATATAAGTTCAAACCTTGTACAACTTGGGACAATGGGTACCAGGCAGTGAACCCCACTAAGTGGGGTACGAACTCCGCTGGAGGAGATACAGGGTAAGTTATTAAACACACATTAACACACTTGACTCAATTGATAGTAATATTTAAGTAAATTATGTTTAAAAAAACAAGTATTCAAATGTCTAGCTTCATATAAGAATGAAAGTAGGTCAGTACAGTGTTGCGTAGACGATTCCTTCTCATGCTCATTCTTTTCATAGATACTTAACAAGCTAATTAATTAGCACCTTGAACCTCCTGATATCATTAAGACTCCAAACCACTCATATCCTAACTAGCAGTGGGGGGTGAAGCTCTCCGGCCTAAAGTTAAGGTAAGAAACAATTGATAAATGGCATTCAAAACCCACCTCAGACGAGTGGACTTTAGGGTACATATTCCTCCAACTCCCAAAGGCAACAGGGATCTGGGTGCATTCGCTCAAAAAAAAAAAAAAAACTTTGGCCACCTATTGGTTGCTTTCAGAAGCTATTTATAGGAAATTCGTATGACAGTTGATACCGGCACTCTTAGACAAATAGGCTCCTATAAGGGTTGGATGGGTTTTTTTTTTCTGTCTTTTATCCAAGCCATAGAAGATGACTGTCAGTAAATTACTACCACCCATTAATTGAGCGGCGTATGAGTACCCCCACCTGTAGCTCTTGTTCTACTACCTGAGGCACCTAATAACTATAAAATTGAACCTCTCCGATGGAATTCAAACACAAAGCCATTAGAGACCATTTTAGAGAGTAGTTGAGCAGTTAAAACGGATAATTTAGTCATCACATCCATAATACTGTACACTTTCTAAAGGACCACAGTTTAACACTATAATTGGACAAATCATAAAGTAAATACAATTTTAAGAAAGGCTACAATTTTCATCGGCTTATCTTCTGAATTTTATTTACTTATTTTGATGTGACACATCAACATGAGTATTTTGATTGTATATCTCTTGATATTTGTACAAGTATTTCATTATTATGTTTAAATATACAACATTTTGATGTTAAAAAGGTATTTTTTCCAGACCGTTTATTGTAAGAACACTAGCTGTTATTTGTTTAGTTGTTTTAATAAACTAAAAAATGTTATTTACTTTATATAAAATTGGAACAACTCAACTCAAATTTGAAGGAAGAGTATAATAATTATGTTTTAATGAGTTTTTAATGAGGTAATGATTAATTATTTTAAATTAAATAACTTGAATTATGTTATATTTCATGTTGTTTCCTTAATTTTATTGATGGTATTTTTTTAAACATATATAAACAAGTAACAAAGATATACAATATTAAAACAAAATTGTTAGTAGGGGATTTCTTGTTGAGCTGAAATATATCAATCAACATAATTAACAGTAAGGTGGTGGTACAAGTTTATCAATTTTGTTATGACATGCACAATCGATTGTTGTGTAAATAAGGTCACAATTACTGTGCAAAGGGTTGGGATCTACACACAGTAGCAGCAAGGTTAACCACACGGGGGGGGGGGGGAGAAAAAGTATTCAATTCAGCAACTACAGGTTCTCCACAGGTTTGCGTCGTCATCCTATACCTGGAACTGTAAGGTATGAGCCTGTGTTATCTTGAACTCGGAGAAGTGCGGTCTCTGCGGTAGGATAGCTGGAGCTGCGTATTACCGGCTGTTCCGACGTGTTCTCTTGTAAGGCTGGTACACATCAACCACAGTCGCTAATCGGGTTTGGGTAAGTGACTTTTTAAAGTTAGCTTAGCTTAAGCTAGTTAGCTTGAGCTTAGTTGGTAGCGTGTCTTTCTATTGTACTAAGGGTCCCAGATTTGATTCCTTGCATTGCCGAAAAAAAATTTTCATTGGTGAAATGTGGGTTTCTCTTTTCAAAGTGAGGAAATACTGGCCGGGGCTGGATGTTCTGTCTGTTCTAGATTTAGGTTAGTTTATAAGTTGAGTGCTGATATAATCTGTCGGTTCAGAAATATCTCAAATAGATGAAAAAATTTAATGAAAAATGGCACTTGGACACGGGAATCAAAGCCGGGACCCTTGGCCTAGCACGCCAATGATCTACCACTGAGCTATCCAGTATTCATCCTGTAGACAGAATCATTCTTCACTCATATTTTAGGGCAGGTGTCAATTTTTTAAATTTACGAATTTGAAACTTGATGTAGTAATAATTGTAACCTAAAGATTATTTTGAATTCCCAAGCTTCGCTAGTTGTGGGGAATTAATTATTGTACTAGCGAATGCTTTCTCCATCCACTTGGTGGCTTAGAACAAAAACCTTTAATGTAGCACATTGACATTCGAGTATTAATATGCTTTAAAAAATACTGCTACAAGGGGACCCCTTTAGTGTCCAGACATTAGAAAAGAGACAAGGGGAATCAATGACTCTGCCCCAGCAGGCTAATTGAAAACTCAATTCCATGAGGCGTCAATTTGTTGGGGTTCCCTTTATCCCCTAAGTTTTCTACTTAAAATCCTCTCCTCTATCTTATGTCATCCTCACTACCCATTTTGCAACTGCTGCATCCTCGATATCTCTACCCTGAGATGGGTACCACTGGTGTAATTTATCGTAGAGATGGGTCAAATCATATATTTCTCAAAACCGAATCTTATATTTTCTTTCGAATCCAAATTCAAATTGTCGATTCTTTGCATCTTTAAAAATGTTTAGTTCAAAAGTGAAAAATTTTTGAATTGGATTAAAAAAAAAAGGGATTGCTAAGGCTTGGAGCCAAATGCTATTTTGTTTATCATGTCTTTTACATCATAAACAACAAAGAAAGAAAACACTTTTTTACTAAATCAATTATGCTAATACGATTTGGCCTTTGTGTGTGTGTGTGTGTGTGTGTGTGTGTGTGTGCGTGCATGCATGCGTGCGTGCGTGCGTGCGTGTGTGTGTGTGTGTGTCTGTGTCTGTGTGTCTGTGTGTCTGTGTGTGTGTCTGTGTGTGTGTGTCTGTGTGTGTGTCTGTGTGTCTGTGTGTCTGTGTACCTGTGTGCCTGTGTGCCTGTGTGCCTGTGTGCCTGTGTGCCTGTGTGCCTGTGTGTCTCTGTGTGTGTCTGTGTGTCTGTGTGTCTCTGTGTGTCTCTGTGTGTCTGTGTGTCTGTGTCTGTGTCTGTGTCTCAGTGTGATTTTGCTACTCTTGCAACTTCAAAAGTCTATATAATAATTCCGATTACCAAGTGCTTAAAATTGTTATTTGAAGTCAAGCTCTTCATAATTGTATTCAAGAGAATTTTTTGGAGATTTTTACAAGACTCAAATCTCTAAAATATATTTAAAAAATCCAAAACATAAACAAGGTGTCAATAAATACACACTGTTTATATTTTTTAATTTTTCTTAAAATTAACCCAATTAGGGTATTAAACCTGAACTCCTTGGTCATAATCAATCACACGCATCGACCAAACTCTACCAGTTTCTTTTTCTATTAAACTCCTTTTTTTTATAACAATCAAAGATACATAATCCAAGACTAACTTTATTAATTATCATGGCTCATAAATAATTGAATGAATAAATTGGATTACAAACATAAATAAATAATGTTCCCTTGCATGTTTTCGTTAATAAAAATTGGTATAACAGAACAAATTTTATTTTAACAAGTTGGGGAAAGGTACAAGAGGAACAACTTGCCCTATCCTACCCACCTTCCCCCAAATAAAATGACTGAAGGGGGGAAAGTTTCCATAAATAAAGCTGCTAATTGGGCTCTATATAAACATTTGAAAAATGTGTTCTGATAGAGATTTTAGCCCCAGCCCTTAGGCTTAATAGGTCAGTGCTCTAGCAAACGAACTATCCGGATACATTTCCATGATGAACCTCTTCAAATAACTCTCCCAGGACTCAGAAGAGTCGTGAGTACAAACGACAGCTACTAGAACACGGAATCTTCAGTGACTTTTGATAGGATAGTAATATATTAACTACTCACAGGCCTGCTTTGGTGGCTGCATGGTCTAAGGCGCTACTCTTGCAATAGAATAGAATGCCGAAGATGGTTAAATCGGGGTTCAATCCTGGTTAGGTGTACTGATGTTTTTTTTCCTAAATTGTTTTCCACTCTCTCCTTCCATGAAAATAGGGTTACACTTCCTCTAAATTAAACCTTACTAACAAAGATACGGTTTAAATTTAGCGGGTGCTCTCTGATTGAAGTGTAATATATTGTATATGAGTAGGCCAAATTAACAGGGATTACCATTGATGGGATTAATAAATCAAGAAATATTTTTTACTGTCTTTTTCCAGTTTTAAAAACATTGGCATACAGCTTGTTCATAATTTAGAGGGCAGGGGTAAAAACATGATGAAAAATTGTGCTAGCAGTGATTCCTGTTAGCTTACCTCTTCAATTACAAGTTGCTTTTATACTCAGTCGAGACTTTGAGGATAACTTACACCAACGAATATTTTATTTATTCATTTAAGTGGAAAAGGATAACCTGGACACGAGAATCAAACCTAGGACCTTTGGCTTTACATGCCAATGCTTCTGGTTTGTCTCGTATACAGAGCCATGTTTCACTAGTTGTTGGCGTATTGAGTGAATATGTGGCAGCTGGTGAATATTGGCGCGCAAATCCAAAGGTCCTGGGTTTGATTCCCATGTCCAGGGTGTCATTTTTTAAGTAATTAAATTATGATTCATCTCTCAGAACTGATCCTGTGGGTAGTCATCACCTATTAGTTTGTGATACACATGAATTTAAATTAAGTTTTTATTTTTGATAGATTGATTTTGTAGAAGTTTAAATAATTAGTGATAATATTCCATCTAAATTTGAAGGTTATCATGTTTTTGCTCTGACCCCCTCAATTATCAAAATTTTATTGTACTACATTTCCAGCAAGGCGCTCCTAAACTTATTTGTAACAAACATTTTTGTTTTCTTCTTCTTTTTCTGAAAATTGAGGAACATTGTTCATGGTTATGAGGAATACATTATTGTGATGATGTTGGAGTTGGGATACTTACTTTTGGAAGAAGAATGGTTTCGACCAATGTCGGCCAAAGATCGGATAAGAGGTAGTCGCGAAATGTTGTGAGAACTGCTCTCCTTGCGACGCTCGTGTTGGTGTCTGTGTTTGCGTAGTAGAGCTTCCTTCATCTGGATGACAAGATTTGTTAGTTATATATTTGTTTATACATGGTAGGATCCAGTGGAGCAAGCAGGGGATTTCCCTCCACCTGTTTCTAAGCTCGCAAATAATTTTGATAAAAGCTCTAAAGATTTTGAAGTAAAACTGAAATATAGATCACTAAAACATTATAAGATGTGTGAAAAACATAGTATACATCTTAATGCCAGATTTAGGCCTTATTCAAAAGGTTTACTGCAATACTCATTAAAAAAAACTAAAAATCTGAATTTAAGAAATTACAAAAAATAACATCTTCGATACACCATTGCCCTGCCCCCACCCACCCCTCCCCCCACATCCGCCTTTTGCTTGACTTGATTTCAAGCTAGGGATTAAGAGGCTAGCTTAGAGGAAATGTATCCACATTAGCATTATTTCTCTTTATAAATTAATAATTTTTTAATTACATGGTTTTACCATCCACTATCAAAGCTAACACAAGTGCACTTCCTCTAAAACTACCCTCTTCATTCCAAATGCTTTGATTAAGCCCTTAGTGTGTAGGAAAAATTTATGAAACAAAAAAAAAAAAATATATTTTTGTCATCAATGGTGAGAAGGAGCAGACTATAATTTGATCGACCTGCTTCAGTGGCTGGATCGTCTTAAGGCGCTACTCTCGCAATAGGCTAGACTACCAAATATAGGGAGATAAGGGTTCAATCTTGGTCGGGTGTATTGAGGGTGGTTTTCCCAAATTATTTTTCACTCCCCCTTCCATGCAAATGTGGGTACACTTCCTCTAGATTCACCCTTACTAGTCCCTAACACATTAATATAATTAATACATAGGCATAGCCGAAAGAGTAGTAAGATGTGGTGATAGCCCGAAAGAGTAGTAAGACGTGGTGCAAAAAAATAATAATATATATTGTTCTCCCCCTCTTCCCCTCGAGGCTCACCTTGTCCCGCAAGTCAGTGGCAAGCGCACCCGCATTGATCATGTTATCCAACACGAGGTCCGCCACTTGGTCGAGGGACGTCGCCTCCATGTCGAGCATGACAGTGCCGTTGAGAAGCAGACTACGCAGCTCGAATAGCGAGTGCAGGGACAGTGTTGCCACATGGGGTTTGGACCATCGGTTACCCCCCTCTTCCACGTCCTCTTCAAACTTGATCCACCTGGAGACCAGGGCACACAGTTTATAAAAGGTACTGGCTGGGAATTAACTTTTTTTTAAATATTATTTTACTTGTAAACAAATTATTTAAAAAAGAAAATCATTAAACTAAAAGGTGAGTGGTATTTTTAAGAATATAAAATTACTAAAATAAAAGATTGACAGTATTTTTTAAGAATTTAAAATTACTAAACAAAAGAGTGACAGTATTTTTTAAGAATATAAAATTACTAAAATAAAAGAGTGACATTATTTTTTAAGAATATAAAATTACTGAAATAAAAGTGACAGTTTCTTTTAAAGATATAATGCTACTGAAATAAAAGTGTTATGGTATCTTTTTATGAGATGTAAAATTATTGAAATAAAAGAGTGACATGTTATTGAATCAAAAGCATGACAGCATATTTCAAAGATATAAAATTACCGGTACTACTGAAATAAAAGTGTGACAGTGTATTTTAAGAACATACATTTATTGATATAAAAGAATGACAGCAGGCCTACCTTTTCTGAATTAAAAGAGTGACACTCATTTTAAGGGGAAAAAAATGTCTAAATGTATAACATTACTTAAGTCAAGTTTCCCTACTACACCGCCAAAATTAGAAAAAACAAGGGTTAGTTGTTTTTCTGATAGCTCCAAGTATCTGATTATCTGACATACCATCATAGACTCTACCTTATAATGATTGATGCTCAGTGATTGAAGTAGCTCAGTGGTAAGAAGAACATTATAGTGCACTCATCACCAATCCCGTTTTCAATTTACATGTCTAGATGTAATTTTATCCAACATTTATTTAAGTTATTATAGATTCGCCACCGACGCTCTAGTCTCAAGATTAACTCAATTTTAATATATTGAGCATGATCATTTATTCGTGTTATATTTTTGAGCTTTAACCTCGGGGAGTTACTTTACCTGGCGGTCTCCTTCCATTCCATGTTGTTGCCCTTGTGCACCAACTCTTCCATTTCGGAGAAGAGAGGGTGGGAGGTGTTGTGTCCCATCGTTAGCGTCCTCCCCAAGTATGAACTGCACTCTCTGGGCGGGTGGGGTGACTGCACAACACATTACTCACTTTATCTTTCTGTTCTTATTTTAAATTCAATTGTTCAATTCATACAATAGTTATGTTTTGTTTTTAGGACTTAGTGTTAGGGTTACTGCCTTTACAGATTACATTAATCTAAAGGACAAAGGATGAAACACGTGAGTTTCTAAGAGCAGAGACACCAACAAATGTATAAAGAGGGAATAAAGAAACATCTCCCATGCATATAGCTGGGATTGGAACCCTGACCTCGCTGTCAATGATGAGCAAGTGATTTGCAAGTCCAACACCTTCCACTACTTGAACACTGGTGTGAGTATTGTCCTGATGAGATTAAAAAAACCCAACAGTAGTGACAAACAGGAAAGTGTGTGTGTGTGTGTGTGTGTGCGCGCGCGCGCGTGTGTGTGTGCATGTGAATTGTGGTGGAGAGGATATATAGCTCATGCTATCACTGATGAGCTTTATTTGAAAATTTAACTTGATTAAAAATTAATCCAGGAAATGCTTTAAAAAGTTTTACAAAGCGTGTGAGCTCATGAAAACTTTTTTTACAAAATGAGGTTGACATTGTATTAATGTTCTTACAATAATTAAGTCAAACCGGGATAAAATATTTTTTTCTGGCTAGCTTGAATATCGATTTTAGCCTTAAAATATTTTGTTTGATTTGAGTTTTTGTCACCAGACCTTATTCATTTTGAAATAAATAAATAATATTTGAGGACTTTTGTAAATGGCATGCTCTCTTGCTGACAATCTTATTATGAATTATACTTGTATAGAGTAGCTAAGCTACACCATACTTGGATTTGTTTGTAGGTAGGAGAGAGAATTATTCTTCGGAAAAATCATTCTCAAATAATCTATTGGAACTGAATGTAGACTTTCCAAGTCCCAAGGCAAAATGTATGCAGAATCGGTAGAACAGGGTTAGTTAACTGTTTCCTAGAATTGAGCATAAAATTATCTGCTGTATTCTGTGTTTTTACTGATGCATGTAATTATAGAAATGGAGACTAAGTCATAAGATACAATTTACATGCTTAGTTTCATAGGGTTTCACACAAATTTTATACTTCACCTCTACAAACATCAAAATAACACACTGATAAACACAGTTTAAAACATTACCAATAAAATACATACTTTAATTAACCAAACACGACAAGTGAGCATGAAATTAACAAAGTGAAACAAACATGCAATTATAAAGTAAAAACTATTATTTTCAAAACATGTAACTCAACTAGTGTTTTATTAACAGATCAATAGAGAAATAACGTCACAAAAAAAAAGTAATGTGGATCAATAACTGATTACATGAGCTATTTTAAGACGAATTGTATATTTGGCCCAACCTTGTGGTTAAATGATTAGATTTAAATTCACTTCCAGGTGGTGCTGACGAAAATATTTTATCTTTGTTAACAGATTCATCCTGTTAGCATTTGGGTAAATATTCAGGCATAAGACCTAGGTGTGTAGTAGGCCTACTAAATATGCTGTCCTAGGTTAAGTTGTTCATAATTGTGTGCTTATTTTATGTTTATAAAGTGCATGATAAACACTTCAATTAAATTGATTCAAATGATATTAAGAAATATTTTTTCCCTTTTAATTATAATTTCCAAAGTCGCTCAACATGAGGGAATATTTTTTCCTTTGATTATAATTTCAAGTCGCTCAACAAGGGTGCTCTTAGAACTCGGATACACTTGATAACTCATCGATTCTCTCATGAGCTGCCTAGCTTTTGAACCATCTAGAGTAGGCGTGTCGAACTCAGTTGATATAGAGGGTCACGTTCATCATCATCATCATCATCAACTGTTTCCCAGAATGTAGTCGGGTCAGTTTAGTAAAATACCTCCATCTTCCTCTATCTTTCCACCATTCTTCCTCCTTTAATTGCTTCCATTCTTCTCCTCTCACTTGCACAATTTATATCATCTGCTCCTCCCATCTCTTTTTGGCCTCCTTTGCGTAAAATGCCGAATTGGAGGGTCTCATTGAAACATGAAAATATTATCATAAAATTCAAAATTGTCACAACTTGAGTAAAAAAAAAAACCAACCTAATTTTAAAATAATCCCTATCATACAAATAAAATTAAGATGATAATATGTTAAGAGCTACTTTCTCTTTCCTTCCTCCCCCTTTCCCCCAGATATTTGAGAAGCGATGGTGTGAATATTCGACTTTAAATCTTGTGTTGAAAGTCACTTTCATAATTGGTGAAAAGATGTGTGTCCATATGACATTATCTCTTGGATGTTAGTTCCTTTTCATGAAAGAAAACAAATCTTCACATATTCATGGGCTGCCAAAGGTTGCACATACTTTTTTGAGGATTTATAAGTTTTTGAAAATCGATCTCTGGTGTCTGAAGAGTATAAATTTGACACACAAACTAAACTCACTCCCTATAATTTCTCAAATTTTGACCCATTTTCAAATGTTATAATAATCTCGAATGATGTGTTTCTACAACGTTTATATAATGGAGAATTGGGCCACATTGATGGTTTATGAAAGGGTCCATAGGCCGCACATAATCATGGCTCGGGAAAATGCGGTCTCCGGACTGCAAGTTTGACAAACCTGATCTAAGACTAAATATTTGATCTCATCAGGATGCAATCCAAACTCTTCTGGTGTGGAAAAACAATACCTCAACGATCTTATACATGACTTGGGCCATTTATAAAACAAATTAAAATATACATTTATAAGGATCATTGTTGACATGTCATGATTTAATAGCAAAGTTGTATTTTTTATTAAAACCATGCGACGGCGTAACTAAACCAAGCTTATTTAGGAAACTTTTTTTATATAAAAGATGTTTTATTTTAATGAAATTATGATTATTATTTCATTTCATTACAAACCATTGATTATGACACTAGTACATGTTGAAATTGTGTTCCTAACGGAAGAGCCAGTCCAGGACAGGACAGAGAAGGCACAACTAAGGTTGGTATGTACACGTGAGAAGGATGGAGAGAGAAAGGATGCCCAGGAGGATGTTGGATATGGTGGTGAGGAGTAGGAGGCCGAGAGGAAGACAGATGCCTGAAGGGAGTAAGGAGGAGTGTGAAGGAGAGGACTGGGCCAAGGTGGTGGGAGGAAAGGAGGGGTGGTAGGCTTTGTTCCAAACAGACCCGGCCAGTGGTTGGAGGATGTTCATCATGATGAGGATGAGGATGATGTGATGATGATATATGTTTAAATTAGATTAAACATTACACATGCACATGGGAATTGGACCTATGACTTTTGGCTCATATTGTCAATACCTTACCTATGAGCTACCCAGGTTACGTTCGTTAGTGTAGATATTTTTTAATGATCCTTTTGTACCTTTGCGTCTTTATTTTTCATTTAACTATCATATTCCACTTATAGCCGTTAGTTAATTTTACCTTTTCACTGTCATCCTTTAATATGGAAAATAGGGAGGGGAGAAGTTAACGCCATTTTGAGTTTTGTGTTTGTACTTTACCATTTTGTTGAAAAATCCCTTTAAATAACCAATATTAAAAAAGGTCTATGGTACTCCCAGGATCCCCTTGCCTACCAAATTCTCATCATCATAGGTCTTCTGTTAGTTTAGCCAAAATAATACATCACTTTTATTTATTTATTTTTTAGCCGCTTCTTAGTACTCATTTGGACTATACACATACATTAATGGGGTGGGTAGAGTTTATAGAAAATGTACCCTCATTGGTTAAAACTATTTTGGGAAACCCCCCCAATAGACCAAATGAATTCAAACCCAGATCTCCCCTTCACTAGCAAACCAGTCTAACATGAGAGTGGTGCCTTAAGGTGCGGTCGAAGGGTGCCAAGAATGTTTAAGTTTTTATAGACTGACATTTTTTGGCCAAAATAAATGAAATATTTCTCCAGTAGAACATAGAATTTAGTTTTCGGCACATGCTAATATCAAAAGATCTTGAATATCTGTCAAGGGTGTCTTGGAATTTGGTCATAACCTTTTATCTTTATTTAAAAAGTTTTGACGAAATTCCAGGACACCCTTGTCAGATATTAAATATCTGTTGATATTAGCATATGCCGAAAACTAAACTCTATGTTGCTACTGGAGAAATATTTGATTTATTTTGCCCAAAAAAAGTAATGCTATAAAAACTGTAAAATTACTCGCGCGCCCTTCTGCCGCACCTTAAGCCACGCAACCTCTGGTGCAGGCTATTTAACTGTTAACTGAGCCAAAAGTATTGGGTTCGATTAACCTTATCTCAGTTGGTAGCGTGTCTGCCTACTGAACTAAGGGTCCATGGTTCGATTCCCGGGATGGCCAAAACTTTATCATGTGGGGTTACCCTCTCACATTGATCAATTAATGGCCAGGTACAAGATGTTGTGCCTGTCCTAGTCTTAAGTTTAGATTGTAGGGCATATGTAGCTATGACAGGCCTAGTGGAAAATATATATGGCTTGAATAAAAAACTGACCTGAACCATAGGCTGGAAACAGTAATGGATGTAATAGGTCTAGTTGTTTTTTTTAGAACTAATGGAAAGAAGGTTTGTTAAAATAGATGACAAATATACAATTATTCTACTTTCATCATATAATTAAAACACACAGAAGAAGAAAAGTCAAGCATGTGTTTTTACATATAAAACATGCATTTGAATGTTATAACACTAAACACATCAAATACGTGAACCATATTATGTCGAGTAAGTGACTATGAAATACAAGGTGCTGATTAAGAGATGTGATAGCTATGAGGGGTGCTTACATATTTCACCATTGTCAGTGATACTTGCCAGCCGGCCTCTGCGACCCATTAAGATCTTCCCTGCAAGTCACACATTAGCTACCATCACATACACACGTATGATCACAGCATTGAACAGTGTACAATGTGTCCAAAACAGTTATCAAGCAACATATAACCCAGACTGTCTAACAAAGGACTATATAATGTTTCATTATTTCAACTCCAAATCGAGAACCAGCCCATTATCATTATGTGATATAATTAATTATTTATACACAAAAAGAAATGTCGGCACCAGCTCATCACGTTATAAAAATTGTGGCGTTGTTTCAATTTCAATTAGTTTTTTTTCATATAAATAATTTTATATACTGGAACCAACCCTTCACCTATACATAGTGAAGTGTCGGCACAATATTTTTCTTCATATGGAGTGATGAGTTGATTTACATAGATATATATTTTTTAGGCTCAGTTTGAGTTTTTTTTTATAAATTTTAAAATTATTCGTCAATTCACATAATTATTTATAGAATTCTACCAATTCCGATGATGTTGTTCTATTATTTTAGTTCTCTTTTCCTGCTTCAAAATTCCACTTAAGGGCATCGCCAACTTGAAGGGGTAAATAAATGACTTCACACATATTAGTTAATTGATTTAAATTATCTAAAAAAAACTAATGTGACCACTGATAAAAAAATTCTATCTGTTTGAGGAAGACTAGATCTATGTCTGTAGCCGTTTACTTTGATCTCACATGAAACCTCATTGAAAACAAACTAATTTCAACTTTTAATATTTTTTTAATTACAAAGATTACATATTTAAGATTTGTAATCCTTTATATACGGGTTGGTATCTTTTAACTACATCCCAGCGTGAACAATATGTTAAAATAACAAACCACTTCCTAAATAATGCGGGATAAATGAACGTCTGAAACGCCTCCCAGTGATACAATAGACGGCCTTCAAACTAATCTACAGTCTTCCACAAAGTGACATTAATTATGAAATGGTCATAAACTGATTAACATATTATTAACTAAACACCTTAAAAACTAATATAATTAAATAATATATTCTACAAAATTAATTTTACTGTAGATGTATATTCGCTAGTAGTTCTGTGAACAGAAGACTCCATTCCTCCCATTAAAATAAACATTCCAAGAATTGCTAAAAATTATGTCATGTTCATATTTTACTATAGTCTTAAGAATTCTCTTTGGATTTCAATTTAAATATCTCTCATAATTTCTCTTTGGATTTCAATTTAAATATCTCTCATAATTTCTCTTTGGATTTCAAGTTAAATATCTCCCATAAGGCTACGGCCAGGCTTGCGACCTGGTCGCCGCGACCAGGACGCCGCGACCAGGTCGCAGTAGTGTATTACGTTGATTCTTATGAGGGTGGCCACGCTTGGCGACCAGCGACAGCGACAGATTTCAAAACGCTTTCGTGAGCGTTTTCAGGTCGCAACGACAAATACGCTCGCCTTTATTTCTTATGGAGGTGGCCACACTTGCGTTCGGGTCGCAGCTTGTCGCGAGAACAATGGACACTTGTGAGGGTTTGCTTGCCATCCTAGGTTAAAATGTCGACCGATAAGGTACTCGGGACCACGTTATCACCCCTCCACTAAGCATTTTCACTAACTTTCTTGCAAACAGCCCAGTGTTTCCCGCCCGTCTGGAGTTTGACACTCGGTAGAGTACGGTACTTAGCAATGTTTGATACCGAGCTATTTATAAATGAAGTGATTGCCCTCTCTGACGTATTAGCAAAGTTCGTCAAATGAAGCTACACTCATTCTAAAATACTGAAAAAATTTATTTTCAGCCTTTCTGAGTTCATTAAATAAGGTGTGAAACTGTCCATAAGTACGTCTCTGCATATTAATGGGGTGGACACCATATTTTTTAGATGTACGTTTTTTCTTCATATAACTAGATACAACTATGGCTAGTAACTAGAGATAGGGTAAAATAGCATTAATTTTAAGTTTTTTATCATTAATTATGGGAAATTTAGCGTTTTGTGGCATAATTTAGCATTTTGTAGTAAAATAGGTAAAAATATTTTTCGTTAATGTTTTTAGGGCCTATACAAAGGATTTATGATAAAATTTATGTATGCATTAATACGAAGGGTATTTTAACCTTCGTTTGCAATTATTTTCATGTGAGAGATTATAATTATAAATAATTAATATTAAATTAATAAGGAAGGAAACTGGAAGATTGTGTCAAACACAAACAGAAGAATGCAGAATGACTTCAATTGGCATAATTTATTTGACACCTATGTGTAACGTCAAAAAATCATTGTAGCCTACAGTACAAAAAAAAAATAGTTTAGTAAATAGCTGGTATTGTAAATAGTTGGTGTCGTTGAATCAGTTCAAACAAATGTGCAAGTCAAAGATAGTAAATATTGGCAAATAAAATAGTGTGGTAACAAAAATGACATAAGTGTGCATATTTTAAATACAAGTGTATCAGTTCACACAAACGTGAAAGTCAAAAATAGTTAATATATACACAAAATGTGGCGATTAGCCGGATGGGCTGTGGAAGGATGCAAGTAAAACCCGAGCTGAAGCACACAGACGAGTGAAACTCAATGATTTTTTAATCCCTTATTTCCGCTGAAAAACATCGTTTTATAGAAATTCTCAGCATTTTATTTAAATGCACAGCATTTTCAGGGAATTCACGTCTATTTCGCCAAATAGGATAATTTAGCTAAAATACTCTCAAAATCACGTTTTTTGCGTTAATTCGCGAAATAAAAATCGCTTTAAACACTTTCAAATACCGTGAAATGCAAAGAAAACTTATAAATACCCTATTTTCGACCCCCCTTTTTTTCGCGTTTTTCGCAAAAGCGAATTTACCCTATCTCTACTAGTAACACATCTTCACGCCTTAGTGACATGATAACATCTGGTCATAAAACGCGGCGACCAGGTCGCAAGCGTGGCCGGTGACAACAAAAAGCATTCCCCGCGACCTGGTCGCAGCGTCCTGGTCGCGGCGACCAGGTCGCAAGCCTGGCCGTAGCCTTATTCCTCCTTGAATTTTAAGTTGATATTTCTCCTTGGTGATCATGTTAGACATAAAACAAGTGAATTCAATATTTAACAGTAGTTTATAATCACGAAGAGTAAGCATTATTCATGTGGTTTAAGACGTTATTCTCTTCATTTACATCACAATAAAAAATACGCCCTAAGTACTCGATAAATTGTTTAGAATTTTAAATTAAAATAACTTGAAATGAGCTATTAAGCGAAAAACCTTTTTAGCGGCCGCCGTATTAAAACGGATGGCTAGATCGAAAAACCATGTACATAAATCGTTTGGACTGGGTTCAAAGAACGTCCTTGCCAAAATTCGTTAAAATTGCTTCACGCATTTGACAACTACTGCGGAACAAACATCCTGATAGATAGACAAAATGCCAAACCCTAAAGTTAAAACCGGAACTCACTCACCACGTTCAGTCATTTAAAAAAAGAATTATATTTCTAGGAACCGAGACCGGTTTACGTTCTTAATTTGAACGTGTGAAACTCAAGAACCAATCCATCGCATCCTTAGGCATGTGTGTATAGATATAAAATCAAATTTACTTTTGAAATTTAACATTATGAATACATTAATTTGAAATAATGCAATACTATAATGTAAATATCATAAATTTTGTACTAAAATAAAAAACCTTTATTTATGAAATAAAGTGTAGGTTGAGAATATAATTTATTAGAAATTCTTGTCAGGAGGTAAAAAACAAATACGAGTTTATTCTTTTTACATGAATAAATTATTTGGTTTTCATGGCAAAAGAAAAGCAATTTAAATATATTAAAACATGACCTGGTAGATGGCTACACATATTTACACATTAATACCCTTCTTTCAGTAAGACAAATTTACATAAAAAAATGCACACACTTTCCCCAACTTAATTCATTTTTATGTACAGTATATGAGAAAAAATAATGTATCTATTAAAAAAACCTAATATTAAAATATGTCTAGGTAGCCTGTTTATTAACTAGACTTTGCGGTGAGCTTTAAACCATCAACATAATTTGAAAGTTATATTTAGTACGTGCAAGAGGGATCATCAAATGAGCTTATTTATTCCCTGGCGTAGCAATATTTGCACATCAAATGGAACCTTATAATTAAGTTGCTTGCTCTAAAATTGATGAGTTCCCATGTAGACATTTCTCACCACTTCTTACTACACATCCGGGCTACATGTATTTTAATCACACATAATGGGGTAAGGATGAGTAAGGTATGATTTAGAAGAAATTCACGCCCATTTTTTGTGAAGAAATATAAAACCAAATTCTGTAGCGTCAACACACGGTCGAGCCATACCGACCAAGCGACCATCGTCTGTTGGCGAAGATAGTGCCGACTTATGTGGTTGGAGGGTGTAATACAACGAACCCTCCGGCCGTTACTTTCAGTTTTCTAGAGCGGAGCTGCTACCCTTTATTTTCCCATTCAACAAGTAGCCCCTAATTTGTTCTCACGAGGTTGAGTTGACCCCATTCCATACCTACTGCTTTGCAGAAAAATCTGGAACCGCCGGGTATCGAACCTGTGACATCTGGATCTATAGCCAGGAACTCAAACCACTAGACCACAGAGGAGGTTGAGTGTGAAACAATCTAGGAATTTATATCTTAAGCATGCACCCTTCCGGAACTCAAAACACCAACCTCTCGATCAGAAGAAAGCAAGCCAAACAAATGAGCCTTACATTTTATTTGCGCGTTCACCTATGTGGGATATCCGAATTTAATCACATTGACAGGTGAAAGGGCGAGGAGGCTATATTTTAAAAGATGTGTGACCCTGTTTGCGTGGAGGGGAGAGCAGGAAACCATTTAATAAAACCCACCCACTGTATATCCGACCACAATAAGAACCCTGTCATTAACAGTTCAACCAGCCTTGTTGTGTATCGGTCAGTGTATCTGGCTACGGGCCTAGGGTTCGATTCCCGGCTGGTACTTCGGTTTTTTTTTTACCTTAACGGGAATGATCCCAACAGTCACCAGGGTTTGGTTAGCTAGTTAGGGGTTCGAATCTCGGTCGGGTGTACTAAGGGTGGTTTTAACTAAATGGTTTCCCCCTCACATTCCAAGCTACTTCTACCCCCTACCCCATTATAGTAATTATCATATATGCGTATAACCTGAACAGATGATAAAAAATAGATATAGATAGTATATTCATTAAAAAATGTTTCAAAAGTATCACAACAAATAATACTTCATTTTATTATCACTCACTTGCGCAACATATTTTATTCTAACCATCTTAAATAACTCAAATTAGTTTAAAAAAAAATTATGAATGGCTACACGAAACACAAAATTTTGTTTTACGCTAAGAATAATATTAACTAAAAGTGTAATTACTGTAATTATTTGTATAGCTCCGTGATATTATGCAACCACCCATAGAATTGTGTATGAAGGGTTGCCATACTACCGTGGCACGGAGTGGAATTTTGCAATCTAATGAATACATTCAAGTTTAATTTTAACAAGGCACACTTTAAAAATTCAAATACCTTGGTTAAAGCCGGATTAATAACTTCTCAAGCCCTAAGCACTCCAAATTGTATGCCCTCCCCTCACCCATCTAGGCCCCTACAAAATGTAAACGCCCTTCTTCACTCAAATCTTTTCTATGAGTTTGAAATTTATAACCCCTGCTCACAAGTGTGGTTTAACTAAACTAAATAGAAACACCGGGATTCAAACCACTATCTTTCCATCCAGTCTAATGAAAAAGTAGGCTAACGTTTATTATGCGACCGCTGATGTATTAGGAACAAGTTCAAATTGTAATTTAATATTTTGAAAACTTATGAGAAGCTGATTAAAAAATAAACTTATAATATTTTTAAACATTCAAAACATTGTTTTATATAGAAACGTAATACTTCGATTGAATGAAAAAGATAAAATAATATTGCCGCCATTCTCTGTTGCCAACTTATTTATATCCTTGGCAGATTTATTTAATACTCTTATAATATCAAAGTGTAATAAATTCAAATACATTTTTTATATAAACTGAACAAATAAGCTGTTGTCAATTTAGTAAATTTAAAAAAAAAGTTCAAAGGAGAAAATAAATTACATCATAAGCTAAAAGAAAAGTTTTGTTCGTGGCAAAGAGGAAAGGAGATTATTTCAACTAAAATACTTTTATTAATGGAAGTATTTTTTTAGCTATACGCCACACACAACGATATTATTGACTTAATGCGTGACGAAAATTAACGTAAAAAAACCTACTTGCATTCAGCAAGATAAGAATCCGGAATTCCCCATCAACAGTGGTTAGATCTTAAACCTCTATGCTAGTAATGCACTATTACGGAAAATGTTGGTGACCTCATAGTGGAGATACTATGCAACTTTCAACTGAATATTAAAATACTAACGGATATTTATATATTATATATATATATTAACAAAGGATATTTTTATATATAATATATATAGTCTTGATTGTGGAATATATTATATATGACTTGGTTATGGATATATATATATATATCTTTATATATAAATGGCTTGGTTTTTGGAATGATATAATATGATAATATACTGTTGTTTGTTGGAGATATGTATATTGTATATTAGTATATATATATATATATCCACAACCAAGTAATATATACCCTCTATCTGCAAATGTTGGCATTATCATCGCTAACAGACGGCGGACGCTCGGTCGGTCTGGCTTGGTTATGGATGGAGATATATAATTTCGTCACCACATTGAACCCACCGGCCGTTAATCTTGGTTTTCTAGAACGGACCACTAATTTTTCGTTCAAGTAGTTCCTCATTTGTCCTCATGAGACTGGGTTTGAACCCGTTCAAGGCCTACTGCTTCACAGATAAATCTGGAAGCGCTGGGAATCGATCCCAGGACCTCTACACACATATATATGTATATATATATATTAATACACTAACAGGTTAGAGCTATAGAAGGTAAAATCTGTAGAAAATGTACCCGCATTATTGTGGTGGAAGAGTGGGAAACTATTTAGAAAAAAAAAATCCTCAGTGCATCCGGCTGGAATTTGAAACCCGACACCCCCGTCGCCAGAAAATTAAGATATTTGAGTTTGACATTTTTAGACCGCGTTCCCACGGGCACGGCGCGGATAAGAATAAAATGAGATCAAAAAGTTGGTTCACGTTGGAAAGTTATCCACTAAAGCTTGGTGAGTTTTAAATTTTAGGATTATAAATATGGAGCCCAGATAAAAATATTTGGAATAGAAAAGAATATATATATATATATATAATATATATATATATATATATAGAAGAATTCTTGATATATAGCTCATTTCATAAAACTGTATAATAATGTCTATTTGATGGAGAATATATTTTTTTCATTCATAAAATTCTTTTGATTTTATTTTAATGCCGGAAGCTTAAAGCAATTGTTTTAAATCTACATAGCCCACAACGCAATCAAGTCCATTACTACCCTTCATCCTTACCCTGTAATATTTATTTTAAATTAAATTTCCTTCAGTCACGTTTTGTAGAAAAAGAGAATCTACGATGGATGAAGGGTTTAATTTTGATTAATTATTTTTATATATAGAAGCAAAAGTGTTATTTGGAGGTTTTTTTTTTTTTTTAGGAAACTGCTTAAGGCGTTACAGAGAGATTTGAATTATATATAACGATTAATTACTTTTCGCTGGGAAACAATTCTTATATCTCTTGATTAAATTCACTTTCGTTAAGAAAATACACACTTTTTTTTTGAAATTCCTCTCTGATATTTTAGTTTCCATACAAAAAGTACTGCAATATTAATTGAAGTTATGATTATTTATTAGTAAAACCCGTATGAACTTAAATAAATACATTAAGGTGGGTAGAAAGGGAAAGCGAGAAAAGGCCAGTGTTTTTACAGTTTTTATGGCAAAACATTTTTTCGGCCAAAATATTAAAATATTGCTCCCGTACACACATAGAATTTTATTTTATTATTAACTAACTCAAATGTTTGTAAAGTGTCTTTGTTAAGAATGGTTTTATAATTGGCTTGAAGTCGATGCTCTTAAGGAGGTCATTTTCCAAACACTTGAGTGAAAGCCAGTTCAAACGCTGCTGCCTCATTGTCCTGCGAGACTGATGATGGGGGTCCGGGGTTCAATCCTCGGTCCCGGCACAGATTTATCTGATTGCCAAACCCTACCTTCACCTCTGGCAAGACGTGTATTAATCACAACTTGTGAATGTATGGAATGCCAGGCCTCCACCTGGTTCGGATTCCACGTTAAACTGTAGGTCCGCCATTTCATCTCACAATCACCCTACCATTACACATTAGCATAAGTGCGTATAACCCGAACGGGTAGTAAGACGCGGTGCTTTTTAATAATAATAATAATAATAAAATATCAAAGGATCTTTCCCATGACTTAATCTTTTGTCCCTGTTTTCAATTATTTTATTAGTGAATTCAAACTGATAACCAACACTAACCATTTGGTGACAAATTCACCACGTGGCCCCTAGAATCGTGGGGCCCCCTAGGCAACTTCCCATTAAGACGGTATGGTCACAGTAAAATATACCTTTTCCTGATGGCGCGGCGTGTGCCGATTGTAATAGATATTTCCTGCATATCATTGGAAGCATTCCGCTTTCTGACCCGGTCATTGACGCAACTCTACCATCTAATATTCTACCTTAGCTTTTTTTTAACGATTTCAACGCCTTCAAATTGGCATTTAAATTCTTGCTTTATCCATTACCCTTTGATATTACAAATTTAAGCAAAGAAATTTCCACATTTCTGTGTTTGGACAAGCGTGTTATTGAAGACGATTTGCTTTCTCTTCACAATTTGGAATATGGAACACTTGATAATTTACCAGAATTCTTCAGTCACAGAAATGTGGAAATCTATTCTGACTGACAACGAACGCTCTACCAACTTTGAAATGGGATATTTCGAATTTATTGCCCATGTTTGGATCAAACTAGGTATGTGAATCGGCGTTCCTCTACAGTGAGATTAATTAATTAATGATTTAAAATACAGATCTGGAATTATTGTTGATGTCAATTTGGAGGCGAAGCTGATATTTGAATTGATTTAAGATATTCATCCAATGTTACCGCAACTTGACAGACAAAAGAATTGTCAAATTTCGCATTAAATTGTCTTTTACATTTTCAATTTTATTAATGTTTATCATTTTAATATGAAGCAGTTGTAACTGGGTACCGGTAGTCAAAGTTTACGTGTCTTGAATAAACTTGTTAAAACAATGTGTTTTGTTTCATATGTTTGATCGAGCAACTTAATCTCTCAGTTTTTACATGGTGTTGTGAATTTCACTTCTCATTCGCCACACCTGTGGCTACCTTAAAAAAAATGTTGCCAACCTTTGAATTATACTATAAATACTGTAGGATACTGTGGCAAGTTAATCTACCTCAAACTAAATAGACTCCGAGGTAATCTAATTACCCACTCCGTTGGTCGCATGTTTTAAGGCGTTACTCTCGCAGTAGACTAGATTGCCGATTATGGGTAGATCGAGGTTCGAATCTCGGTCGGGTGTGCTGAAGTTTATTTTACCAAAATGGTTTTCCACTCTACCTTCACGCAAATTCGAGTACAATTCCTCTGATTGTAACCTTCATAATCCCTAAAACCATTAGCGTAATTAGTGTATAAGCGTATAACCCCGAATGGGGATTAAGACGCACTGCTAAAAAAACCAAGCTAATCTAATTATTGTAACTCAAAACTTGTAGGTTATTTAAGGCACTGAAAATTTTCTTGGAGCCCCATCAACCTCCGAGACAAATCTGTATCGAAAGGAAACTAAATAATTAGCTCTTGTGCCATTAAATTGTGTAGATTTACGAAATAAATAATTCAAACGTGAAACTCAACGCTTGTTTGTACGAGGATATCTCCAAACTTTGTAACAAGCCGAGCAAGAATGTCTGTTCTTTGTCTACGTTAGTTAAAGGGCAAGCAAGTCTTAGAAAATCCCTGAGTTGCTTTTAGTTTCAATTAATTCAATGTAAAGAAAACAAATAAAATAATTAAAACAAAATGTAGACTTTGTAAGAATGGCAGCAATTATTAGGCCCTAAAGTTTGTTTGCCAGAGGAAATAGAATATAATTTACTAACTCTTTTTTTGGGGGGGGGGGGGGAGTCTAGTTCTTGTTTCTATTTGATATTTATCAGAGAATAAGAACAATCTCTGGGTACATAATTCGATTAAACAAATATAGTTTAAAATTACACGAATACACGGGATATTAACCAAGAATGTTTGGCTTAGCGCACCAATAATATGCCACTGAGCTAGCCAGGGATTTCCCCGTGCTTAGGCGTGGGCATTCTTCACTGTTCACTCATCACATCAGGCAGAAAGTGATGCACTTGTGAATTCATCGAATCCTAAGAGCCCTTTCACACGGGACACTTTCAAGACACAGCGTGGCACCTCAGTGAGGCGATACAGCAAATACATTGGAGTAAATGTAACCTTTCCCACGGGGCGTGCCACTGAGTTGCTGTTACTCCTCTCTGCCACAGAATCTGTGTACAAGCCACACACGCGGTTAATTAAGAGCTTTCCCACGGGGCGCGCCACTGAGTTGCTGTGACTAGAGTAACCTCGATGCGTTTCTGCGTTCCTTAATGAGTACTCGCTAGCCGTTCCGTCTTATGGCGGTGCTAATATCCAAGCAGGCAAGAAAAACGACCGGCCATTTTGAGGGCGTACGACATTCGTCACATCTCGGCTCATCTCGGCTCATCTCGGCCTACCACTGTGCAGTTGTCTCTCGTTTCCACTGGTTTTTCAGTTTTTTTAATTATGTTCAATAATTTCCTGAATTATTTTATATCTAACTTTAATTCCCGAATTATTATATATTTAACTATTTTAATTAAATTTAATATAATATTACCGAAGCAAAATGCCACACAATTGTAGTCCTGTGATACCTGTGATAGTGCAAGATAGTCGTTTTGAAATTTTATTATGTTGATGATGTTTTATATTTAACTTAATATAATTTAATGTGAACTCTACATCCTTGTGACCAAGTGTTAAAACTAGCAAAATGCTACAAATATGTTGTGCTGTGAAATGCATTTACACAACAGAAAATTGTAAACTAAAAAGATTTCCAGCGGTTCCCAGAGGAGTATAATTTGGGGATCTAACCTAAAACCGGTGCATTGGCAAAGTAAAGGACACCACAGGATTTGTGAGGTAAGCATGATCTTATTTTTATTATTAATCTTCTTACGGAATTTTGAGTAAGAAACATAACCAAGCTATCTTGACAGTTATTAAAGTTAGATTTGCATGAATACCGTAGGCCTGTTCGAGGTTAATAAACTTAAAGTAGGCTATATAAGTTATTAGAAAACGTACATGGCCTAGGCCTATTAAAACTAATCAGCATAAACCACTGATGAGTCCTATAATTTTGGACCCTATTAACTTAGACAACGGCTCTAGTATGTCTTAACTGTTCCATTTAAGCCATTTCTTTCTTAAAATATAAAAATTATTGTTATCAGCCGTACATTATTTCAAACATTAAAACACATAGAATCAATTTGAACCAAAAAAGAAGCAAAAAGAAAAAACCTTTACATTAAATAACAAGTTCCACTCACCTAAGCGATGGATATCTTTCGGCCATTCTAGAACTATTGATCACACTACACTAAGCCCCAAACACAATTTTTACCATCTTTATGAGGGAATAATAATCGTCTATGATGACCAGAATTTACTTTACTTCAAAGTAAATTTAACTTCTAATTATTTAAATATATGTAGGTGACATGTAGACCTATCCAAAACTCCCAAATTATAGACAAAGTAAAACATAATATTGATGATGTCATTGAAATAACACAACTTTATATTCGTTATTAGGTATGACACTTATCCAACCTTACCTTTTATTATCATGACACTCTATAAACCCAACTTAATCTAACGTTTCATGTGTAAATAAATTAAATTTATTATTATAGATAAAATTAACCATTCATTGTAATAAATATAGATGATGCATATAAGAAATTACCTCTCTATCCTCGATAGATTGTAAAATACAGAAATATCCATATGGAGAGGGGGCAAAGGCCCCTTCTAAAAATTATATCATGCGAGAATTTTAAAGAACTGTCCCACAATAATAATGGTGCAAACTGACCATTTATATGACCTTCCATCTGGTCAGGTGAGAACAATGTGTCTTTCCCTTATTTTACACACAACCCATCCCCCCCCCCTCCCCCCCCATTTTGGTCACAGAGCTACAGTGCTGGTGGATAAAAGAGGAAGGGGTGGGTTCCCCGAAAAAATAAAGTCGTTAAATCTATGCCCTCCCCTTCCCAAATATCCCCCCCTAAAGTTCCCCGCTGTTTATAATGTTTCACAAGTTACATACACTTTATTTGATTGCTTGATTTTTAATTAAAAACAAAAACTACTAATACATTTTGGTACATGAAACATGTAGTAATGTACCAATATTTATTACTATTACATAATAGCTCGTTTTAATTACAGAAGTATTTAGCTTAAATGACGACTAATATTGCCTTGACATTATTTTGGAAGGCCTCTTAGATTTTGAATTGCCGCCAAAACTTGCCATACTTAGTTGATAATTACTTAAAGTTGTGCAATTTTTATGGACTTTTACTTTAATATTCGTATATTTTAAGCTTTTATGATTACATAAACATTCGTTATATAATTTATTTAGTTCTAAATACATGCGTAATTAACGTGTAAAATTCAGTTCTCTCCATAAGAAAAGCATTGTAGGCTCTGACGTCATACCCCCACAATGGCATACTGCGAGTACTCATTATATCTAGGTTATTCTAGCTGTGACTCCTCGCTGTCACAAAATCTATGTACTAGCCACACATGCAGTTAATTGTGAGCTTTCCCCCGGGGCGCGCCACTAAATATTCTACACGGATAACCTGGTATGTTCAGTACAAGCCCGCATAGAACTTTTGGACTCAGCTTATTTCCAATATTAACTCATTTACCACAATATTCTATTGACATTATAAAATAATTGATACATTCTAGGCATTTATGCTGTGAATGTATCTTAATAGGGTATGTTTTAGGGACTCAAGCTTATTCCTTTCTCTGACAATAAATAAGGGAAAATATAAATGTTTAAAGAGTCAATTAAAAACTATGTAAAATGCATTCAAAAACATAGAAGATGAAAATTAAAAAAGCCCATCAATGAAACATTTTAAATTTATTTATTATTAAATCCATTAAAGGCAACTTCAGCAAGTTTATGCCCGTACTTATATATTTAAATATGTACGAATAAATATAAATGCTAATTTGATGGATGGCTTAACTTTTTTGTTATTTTTTCATTCTTTTGGGAGTTTGTATATATTCTGCATTTATGTTGTTTTTAAAATTTTGCTTTTTTTTTAAAAAAAAAAGTATATTTTCTTAGTTAATGTTTTATCTCAATTAAATAAATTAGAAAAAACTTGTTTACATATTGTCTCAAGACATTATCATCAACTCTCAAAAGTAGAGTGTATAAAAACCGCTCCTTTAATTAAGGTGAAGCTATTAATTAATATCTTAATAACATATTTCAACTCTAATGTAGTAATGAACAGATCATTGCAACTTTTTCCACATCCGTCATATCAGTGAAGTAACCTAGTGGCTTGCCTGTGGCTCTCGTGTAGCTGATCGTGTGAAAGGGTGACGTTATATGGTGCCACAATGTGTCTTGAAAGTGTCCCGTGGGAAAGGGTAAAGTTATATGTGCCACAATGTGTCTTGAAAGTCTCCTGTAGGAAAAGGTGACATGTGGCGCTACGCTGTGTCTTGAAAGTGTCTCGTGTAAAAGGGTGAAATTATATGGTGCCACAATGTGTCTTGAAAGTGTCTCGTGTAAAAGGGTGAAATTATATGGTGCCACAATGTGTCTTGAAAGTGTCCCGTGGGAAAGGGTAAAGTTATATGTGCCATAATGTGTCTTGAAAGTCTCCCGTAGGAAAAGGTGACATGTGGCGCTACGCTGTGTCTTGAAAGTGTCTCGTGTAAAAGGGTGAAATTATATGGTGCCACAATGTGTCTTGAAAGTGTCCCGTGGGAAAAGGTGACGTTATGTGGCGCTACGCTGTGTCTTGAAAGTGTATCGTGTGAAGGGGCATTAAAATTATCATTGAAATCACAGTCGATTTCCATGTGTCACTATTCAATCATATTAATAATTTTTATTGAAATATTTAGCTTTTTAATTGCTCAGTTATTTTGCCTCTGATAATTTCTCATTGCATTTTTAAACCACTATTCTAATGTATTAAGTCCGTAAAATTACTTTTTCTTTGAAAATCATTTATATTTGATTCCCATACAGATATTATTCCCACGCAGTTAAAAATAAACCTTTATTAAAACAACTAGATCCAGTTAAAATCCTCCGTTGAGTGGACGCTACCAAGAATAAATTCACAAAGTGTGAGAATTTTTTTTTTGCTTTTACTCTTTAATCACGTGACTTTATATTCGATTGTTCAGTCATTTGCTGTCAATGATCGCCTTTTATGTCAATGCATCTTTAAAGCACAAATAGTGCAAACTTAATCATAATAATTTGAATAGTTAATTTACATCGCCTTCACAAAAAAAAAAAAAAAAGTTTACAAAAGCTCGAATAAAAGGAATTGTTTAGAAATGCTTTCAATACCACACATTTTCCGGTAATTATGATTAACTGCAGAAAATTACCTTCCAACTATTAAATTTGAGTCTCAATTGGTTCTTACCATAAAACAGCTTATAACGTCATACAAATAGCTAGAATAATTAATTCCCCTTCACACACCCTCCCTACGTCCTCTGTGTAAGCAATTTAAATTTTCAAATCAAAAGTTTTACACAAACAAAAGACCTTGTGCTAAACTTTCAGACAAGCAGACAAAGAAAGCGGATAAAAATTACCCCGACGAGCACAGCTTCACTACGTACTGTACGTTCTTAGCGGTTTGAATGCTATGCTTTTATCTTTCGACGCGCCCGTGAAGGGTGAAGGGGAAATAATTACGTTAGGTTCTAGGACGTGACGTAGAGACGTGAGAAAAGTAAATTACGTCCCCACACACACACACAGTACGTCGGACATCCGTTTATTAAGGACAAATAAGAAGAGAAAAGGTTGAAGTGCGGGGGGCCCAACTCTTTCAAAGAAACAAATCCAATGAAAGAGTTTCTTGCCACACTTTTTTTTAAACAACACTTTCTTTTTAGTGTAATTTAGAAGAAATGCACCCACACTTGCGTGGTGGAAGAGGGGGAATATCTATAAAATAATAATTGTACTTAGTGCAACTGGATTGAATTCGAACCCTGACTTCCCTTCGCCGACAAACCAGACTAGGTGAGACTGACACCTTAGTCTACTTGTCCACAGGTGCGGGTATATGCCACTATACTGAACTCATCCGGGAAATATTTTTAATTGCTAAAAAATTTGTATCTATTTAATAGTCTATATCTGCCATTACAATACTCCTACACTATAGACCCTAAAGTGCATCAAAATACGACAGTCGTTATCATTAATTCCCCCCTTTCTCCTCATAATTCCCTCTTCCCCCTGATCCCCTCCTCTTTATCCCTCTCCCTCCCCTCCCGCCCCTGACATCACGTTGCACTTTGTCGTCGTTGATAGAAAGGTTTTTTTAGTTCGAATACAGGCTTGGTGCTCTCGAGGTGATTTTTAGTATGGTTTCCAACTACTCTCTCCATGCTAATGCGGGTAAATTTACTCTAAACTATGTGACGTGTGCGTTGGGCGGTAGGCGCTGACAACTATAGCGCTAGGGTCTGTGTTAGGTCAGAGAGAGAGTTCACCTGAGGCGAACGGGGAGAACTAGAAAGGAAGTAACGCTTAAGACTTGGTAGAGTCAACACGGCCTAGTATGTACGGGCTAGTCAGAGAGTCGCCGTCCGCCACGCTCACGTACACGTCACAAGATATTAAAGTGTTTGTAACTTTAACAATAAACTACAGTCTTAACTCACTACCTGCAATGTTGTTATTAACCCTGAAATATATCCACGGCCAACAGCAAGGAAGGCAGGCAGTGCAACTACTCTTCTCTGAGTAATTAATAATAAACTTTTGTTTTGAGCATAGTAATTTATAAACCAAGACTTAATAACTAGAACTAACGATTTCATTGAAGCCCGCAACGGTGAGAACACGGACTAAACGTCAAGGTTATCTAGTTTGGGTTTTTCCTGTGACGGGGAGGTCGGAGGCTATGGATCCCGGTCAGGTGTACTGCGAATATTTTTTTCCCTAAATTGTCTCCCACTCTCCCTCCACGAAAATGCGGGTACACCTCCTCTAAACTCTGCCTTCATCGTCCCTATTCAATTAGCGCAGTTAAATTCGTATAGCCCAGACAGTTATGAGGACGTGGAATAAAAATAGTATATTTTCATTGAACAGCAACAGTCTAATTTCCACGTGTTCATACGTCAGGTCAAATGAATCTGTAGTTGTTACTTGTGATAGATATTATCTAGAGTCTGTTCATGATAGTTTTTTACCTGGATGACAGTTCAAAAATCATATGTTTAGGTTTTGGGTTGCCAACACTTGTAAAGAATCACTGTTTTGTTATAAATGTTAAGTTTTTTTAATTACATGTTTTATTTTACATTTAAAATAACGTAAACTTGTTTTCTCAAACTATTTGATTACTTTTAATAATTTATTTTTACCCAATCCGAAACAATATTTTAAACAAAATTAAAAGTACTAATTCTCCGTTTTGGAATGTTATCTATGATGTGTAATATAGTGCATACATTAATACCTTTTAATACAGGTATCGTATTTACTTAAAAAAGAGAAAATACTTGTTATTTTTTATAAGTAATAAATTATTTTATGATTATCTTATCGTATTTCGAAATATTTAAGTGAATAAAATATTCTTATCCACTGAGTGGGTGAATTATTGTAAAGAACTTGTTTCCGTCACGTTCAATCACATGGTTTAAATTCGTCGGTCGCTATTTTGAAGCAGTATTCGTTAAACCTTTTGTGAAAGTGATGTGAACAATATTTTTTAAGAAGAATAAAACGATAAATAAGCTTTGTGCCGGACCTCATATAATATATAATTTAATATTGGCCTAAATTTATGTGGTTAACTATCACATTCATACACTACCATATGTTTTCATTACAGTTATCCAAAGTGAAATATGTCAGCTGTTGGCGTAGGGATACATTAGGTACTATTTTTAGTAACTTTTTGAGCTGTCATCCAAGTAAACTAAGATCGTGAATGAATTATATACCTATAGAATAACAAACTAACATGACACAGCCCACATCAATGGCCGAATGGTATAAGGCGTCACTCTCTCGTTAAGACTAGTTTGTCGATGACGGTGATATCGGGGTTCGAATCCCCGGCTGGATCTTTTGAGGATGGTTTTCCACTAAATGTTTTTTTTTCCAATCTCCTTCCATGCAAATGCTGGTAAACTACTTTTAAAATGCTTCCTTCCTCATCCCTACTCTATTAGAGTAATTATCATATACGCGTATAACCTTAGCGGCGGTAAAACAAAAATTGTTATCAAGGTTGAGAGCAAAAAAAAAATGGCCTTTTCTAAAAGTCCCTTCCTATACAAATTGGACTGTTTATCCACCTCTAGATCGATTCACACGTCGATTGTGTAGCAATGAGAGAGTCACTGGATCATGGAGTAGCAGGCGGGTGGGGATGGGAGTGGTATATAAATAACAAACCCGCAATGTTTGGTCAGGAGATAAAAGGGGGGAGAGGGGGGTATCTAGTCCAGCGCCTGTCACCCTTGGCAACCTGCTCTGTGGGGCATTAGGTGGGCGAGAGATGTTCGCAGCCTTCATTTTGGCCGGTATAGACATTCGATATAACAGTTTTTAAAAGGATTATTTCATCGAAGAAAAGGTTAAAGGGTTGTTGAATGTATAGTTGTGTCTTGTTATAACTGGCCACTAAAATAAACAAATAGTTTTTATAGCTTAGATAAAGAGCCATCCATAGCTTACAAAATATAAGTTTCAAAATAAAACGTTCTTTTTATTTTGTAAACAGCCCATGAACACAGACGAAGATGAAATTGTGTAATCAACCGCTCTTGTTTCGGCTGGCTCGCTACCTTAATTTATGATGAGAACGCAGCATTAAAAAAAATATTATTTGACGTATTTTAAGTGCACTCTCTGAATCGACTAATTATATCAGCACACGATAATTTCTATGTGCGAGAGTGAAAGGGCCTACCAATTATACCGGGAAAAGGTATTTTAATATACCTTCCAGTGTTCTTTTACATGCCACAATCGACATGGGACCGACGGCTTTACTTCCTCTCCGAAGGAAGTTGTGCTACGGATTTTTATTGCTCAAGAAAGATCCGTCGACCCTGAGTGGGTCTGAACCCACGAACATCGGCTCTTGAGGCGAGCACTTTACCACAAGACCATCCAAGTCGACAGTAGAATTTTAGAAGCTCTCGTTTGAAAAGTATTTTTAAGGTGCGCTTCCACAAAAAAACACAAAAAAAAAACCCATCCGAACGATTATTTTCTTAAGTTCGTATTTTAATAATGTAAAAACGGTTAAAAAAAATTGTTTGTTGTGAAAGTTTTGATTGTCAAAAGTAACTAAAAAATCAAAATTTTACGGTCTCGCAGATCATATGGTTTGTCGAATGGATGCATTGTAGCCTTTTCTAGATGTAATTTTTAATTTAATGAAGGTATTTAACGCGCAATTTCTGAACCGACTGATTATATCGACACATTACTTAAAACCCGTCTTAAATCTAGAACAGACACAACACCCAACCCCTGACCGTTAATTTATCACTGTGAAAAAGGGGGGGGACCAACATTTCATCAATGATACATTTTTCAGCCATATCAGGAATCGAACCCGGGACCCTTAGTTCAGTAGACAAACACTCTACCGACTGAGCTAAATTAGTTGTCACTTATCACCTCTCCTACTATAGATAGGTTTGTAAATTTTTTTATAGGATTTTTGGATGAATCGAAGTAAAAAGGTGGTCAAATGTATAGCCAGACAACCACTTATTCACACCTTCACCAAGAGCCATGTGAGGCAAAGAAAGTTTTTGTATAGATAATCCTATAATATATTTTTAAAGAATTTTTAAAAGGATAAAGGGTCGTTAAATGTACAGTCAAACTACAATTTGATGACACATTAATGGCCATGAGATATAGGTAGCAACCTTTATTTGACCAATACAATATTATAATAGATTTAAAGGGCCTCTAAAATAACAAAGTGTTAAATTTATTGTTGAATGCATAGTCACACCATTTATTATTGACACATAACTGACGTTTAGATCAGTTAGTAGAAATCTACTCTTGTGCATTCATGAACCAAAGAATGTTCTGGATATTTTTAATTTTTGATAAATGGTGCCAATCACAGCTGTTGAATGCCATGCTCCAATTTAATAATTGATTAATTATTTTATCTGTTATATTTTACAAAATTTATTTTTTATGTAAATTTGTGATGTAAATTTTAATAAATGGCAACTTTTGTTGGATAAGATTTTTTTTTTTAAATCACCGTGTCTTACTTAAAAGTTCATGTAACACACATATGAGCTAATTACACACATGTGCAAGGAATGAGGAAGGTCAAACTAAGAGTAAGTTTACCCGCATTTGTATGTGGCGAAAGTGTAAAATCGTTTAGGAAAGAAAATGGCCTTAAGTAAGTTTAAAAGGAGACTTAATAGTCTTAAATAGCCTCCCTAATTTTTTGATGTCCTTTTTTTTCTTTTCTTTTTAAGCACCGCGTATTACTACCCGTTCGAGGCATACGCCTATGTACTAATTACGCTAGTGTGTCACGGATGAGTAAAGTTGAATTGAGAGAAAGTGTACATTAATTTAAGTGGAGAGAGAGAGAGAGTGGAAAACCATTTAGGCAAAAACACCCTCAGTACACCCAACTGAGATTCAAACCCCGATCTTCTAGTCACAGGCAGTCCAGTTTATTGCGATAGTGATGCCTTGGTCCATATTAAACATCAGCGAAATGAATTAACGAAACAATGGGAACAAAATGAGGTGTAAATATGGAATGTAAATTATCTTATATTCGTCTGGAAATAGGACGAGAAATATCAACATTGTAAAGACGAATACAACCAAGATCAGTCACCATCCTCAAGATTCAGGTGTGCTAGCCGTGTAACCACTTTATTATATAATATATTTATATATATATTATATATATATACTTATTATATTATATATATATATATAATTATTTATGAGCGTATAGCCGAACGGGTGGGAAGACGCGGTGCTGAAAAAATAAATTTATGTTGTGGTAGCATTTAAATAGTTTGGTACAAATATATATATAAATATATGTACCAAACTATTTAAATGCTACCACAACATAAATTTATTTTTTTCAGCATCGCGTCTTACCACCCGTTCGGGCTATACGCTCATAAATAATTAATTAATTAATTAATGAAATAAATAATAGCCTTAGCTTGAGATGTTTATAAAAAAATTGAACAGGCTTAAAAATTTTGTTTTAACTGATGAAGAAATATAAATTTACACATGACTGTACAGTGGGTAAAGTTTCCGCGATATCAAATTAAAAAGTTTCGACAGTGTTTCATTTTCGGCTTAGTTCCGCGATTTCACAAAATTTCAAAAGGAATATTCCCTAAGATTAAAAAGAAAGTTTCATATAGATTTCGAATTTAATGTCCAAAAGATTACATACTATGTATGCTGTGTTCAAAATGAATATCTGAAGAAACAGATTTAAAAAGCGGACCACCAGAAAATTAATTACTTGGGAAGTTATCTGGAAGATGAATATGTCGGAGAAGGGAATGTGAGTTCCGAACATGAAAATGAACCAATATAAGTGCAATGAATAGTATAATTTATTTCAACTATAAAAATTGGAAGAAAGTTTCTTATTTTTGAATTTAGGAAAAAACAACTCATTTTTACATCATAAAATAAATTTTCAAATATACCAAACTATGTTAGGAAATGTTTAAAAATATTAACCGTTACTAATTTTGTTGTATTTTTCTGATATGAAACGTAGGCTACAGTTCAAATATATTTGTTGTTGTTTTTAATTTGCGAGACATATTTTTGGCAACAATAATATAATCTTCCAAGGGGTTTGTTGCCCTCTATTGATCTGTAAGATCGCGCATGCGCGTGACGCACTAAAATATATCCCCAAGGAAGGGACGTTGTTGGTGCGTGGAGCTATGGACAGAACTAACGCACAGTGTAGCTAAATGTTCGGTGACGTCATTGCGGGACCTAAGGCTTTTTTAGCTTCAGGTGTATCCGATAATCATGTTTGGCCTGAATTGACTGAGGTCACAAGGATGTCAACAAGGGCAACAGAGTAATAGGTTGTTTATAAAGTGAGCCCACCATTCCCAGAGAATAGGAGCATTTTTTTCTTTATTTTAGCACCGCGTCTTACTACCCGTTTGGGTTACACCCTTACTTACTAATTATGCTAATGGTATTAGGGATTAGGAAGGCTATATTTAGAGAAAACGTACCAGCATTTGCATGGAAGGAGAGGGGGAAACATTTAAAAAAATTAAACCACCCTCAGTACACCCTAATGAGATTATAACTTCGATCTCCCCGTCATCGGCAGTCTAATCTACTGCGAAAGTAACGCCTTAGACTTTTCGGTCACCAAAACGGTCTAAATTTAAATTAGAATAGAAGATGTTTAAAAAATAAATCCGACAGTTCGTATCGACAAATAAAATAAACGGTATGACACAATCTTGGTAAATAAGCACTTAACATTTCTAGCGATGTTGGTCGTGAACAGTCATCAAATAGGTGTATGAAATAAACATATGAGATGGTATGTATAGTATGATTTTGGTAGGAATAATAAGTTAATAAAGTCACTAAAACAATTTTAGTATATTTTTACGCCAAGTCATGTTATTTGCAGTTGTTACTTTTAATAGATATTATCAATACAACCAGCTTCGGTGGCCGCATGGTCTAACGCGCTATTTTCGTGTCAATCTAAACTGTCAATGATGGATATATCGAGGTTAGAATCTCGGTCGGGTGTACTGAGAGTGGTTTTTCCTTGATGGTTTTCCCCTCTCTCCCTCCACGAAAATTCGGGTACACTTACTTTAAACTCAACGTTACTCATCCTTAACACATTACCGTAATTAGTATATAAGCTTATAGCCCTAATGGGTAGTTAAGACGCGATGCTAATAATAATAATCATCCTTAAATCCAAATCTGTGTGTAAAGCCCCAAAATCAAATTAAATCCAAAAGCATACATAAACATTGATCAAAAACTTTTCCTGGCCGAGCTATCGCCCAGCCAATCCAGTATGTTGCGATCCTAACGCCGTAGACCACGAGACCACTGGACCAAGTAACACACATTTAAGAAATATGCTCCATACGTAATATAAACTAAGAACATAAATAATGGCTATGTTTAAAAAAAAAGTATTGTCTATTTATATCTATCATAATAAAATATTAACCTTGAAAATGATGCAAACACAATAATTTACAACCTCTCTTGCCGGTTTCGACAGAAGAAACCACAGTTTATGACTCTCTGGTCATAGATGCACTCCTAGACACAAGATATTAACGTCTCATCTCACTAAAGTATAAAAATTCTTGACCTAATGTCAACTAAAAATTATACATAATTTATGAAAATATGTACAGTACATATTAAAGCGTCAATTCCGTTCCATCGAATGGGATGGGAACATAATTTGTAATCAGCATGTGTTGCGTAATGTCTACTGGCCAGCACTACTAAACTACCTCTAGCTACAGAATCCAGCAATAACGACTTCTAGAATTATTAATACTATAACTACATTTTACTATATACTTTTCTACTACTGCGTGTGAAAGCATATGTTGATGTATAATGTATAATATGGGTTGTAACCATCACATAACAGAAAGTACACACTGACATTATGCATATGTGAGAACTTTTTTTTAGTAAATATAGAATACAAACTTGTGAGTAAATAACAGTACCAACATTTGAATATAATAATGATATGCCACTTTAATGGCATATATAGTTCCTTTACTAAATAAAATTATTATTTACAACTAAACTAGATGCAAAACTAACATACAGTTTAATTATTTACCAGAAAAGTAATATTACACCACTGAACGCAGATTGCTCACAAGGGTTTTCAACCCAATTACATTAATTATTGTTACATAGCCCAATTAATTATTTGGGTACTTTCCTACCTTATTTTATTTTAATGAAATTAATGTAGGCATTTTTATTTTATATGTAACGTATTTAATTTAACAAGCATCATTTTTATATTTGGATTTAGAAATTAATCCTAAACAGATGGTCTTAGCTTATTAACATAATTATTGTACCATATTATTTTAATATATATATATTAAAAATAATATATACATAAATTAATAGTGGAAATTAAAAAACTAATCATAATGAAATTGTGGTATTAACGCTATTGTTTTAATTTTATTATAGGGCGAGTATATACAGTAGAACTTTTTTAATTCGAAGTCCAAGGGTTATTTAAAAATCTAAATATTTAAAATTTGAATTAACATTTTTTATGAACATCTAGGCAGTTGGTTACACAATCAATAACCTCAAAGTATGTTACACATTATTTATGTATAAGTACTCATATTTCATATATGTTATACAAAACACACATACACAATACATACATGAAAAAAAGCAAAAACAATTTAACCACAAAATATAAAAACTTGGAAAAAAATAACACACGAAAATTGCAGACTTAAATCAGTCAGGGCGTCACGTGATTACATTGTCACACAGAAGATGACAGCCAAACTCAAAACATCCCTTATTCTAGGCAATCCACTCACCGCCGGTGCATAGTTACCCCCTCCCCCCGCTTTCTCTTTTTCTATGCTTCCTTAACTCTAACTTAATATAACAATCTTGGTATAAAGGCCTAAGTATGATTTAATAAATACTGTTATTATTATTATTATTATTATTATTATTATTAGCACCGCGTCTTACTACCCGTTCGGGTTATACGCACTTACGCTAATGTGCAATGGTAGCGTGATTGTGAGATGAAATGGAGGACCTACAGTTTAACGTGGGATCCGAACCACGGTGGAAGCCTGGCATTCCTCACATTCACAAGTTGTGAAATAAATACTGTTAAGTTAGGTTTAAAAATGAGTACAAACTCGGAAAAACGTAATCAAAGTAAAAAACATTTATTTCCAAAATTTTAATTAAATATTATTTTTTTACCATTGATTTGAATAGAAATTTCATGGTAAATCATGGTGGGTTCATATTATCTAATTTTTCGAATTAACCCATGTTGACTTTGTCAAATCCTACCTATATATATATATATATATATATATATATATATAAAACGACCAATTATATATATATAATTGGTCGTTATTTTACCTCGTTTGCAAACATATGACTTTCTACGTTATCGTAAAGGTTTTGTGCATAATCCTCTTAGACTAAGAGAATATAAGCTTATTATTTTGTTTGTGCATATCAAAGAGATTAGTATTATAATAATAATTTAAATACAATTTTATTAATTAACAATTCAGTTATAATGACTTATGTAACGTGTGAATTAGTAAGTTAAAAAAAAAATTTGTTTACGCAAATATAATTTAATATAAAAACGCCAGAAATTTTAAAATTTACTCCTACTATAATAAAATAAAAACAATAGCGTTCGTACCATGATTTAATGATTTTTTTTTAATTTTCACTATTAGTTTAAAGTTAGACGATATTAAATTTTTTTTAGATTCATCACCAGATATTTTATAAAACCAAACATTCATGATTTTACAATTATACTTTTTTCTTAGTCTTTAAAACAATTAGAGTATTTAAGAGCCAATATCACGATCGATTAACCGGGAAGTAAAAAAAAAAAATACCCTCGACCATAATACTTGGTTTATTACCGTTTTCATTTGTTTCTCTTTCGTCAACAACCCGAAATTAGGTTTTATGTTTTTTTATATCCATCCAGAGCTGGAAATCCACTCAGCCCTTCAGCTGATTAGTGCTACCCACACCATCTGGTATAAACCCCACGTACTAGGGGAGTCCAAAAGTTTGATGATTCCCCGTTGCCTGAATTTATATGAGCGATCGCGAAAGGGTTTACCAATTTTTCCGGAAAGATATTTAACATGCCATGATCGACATGGGACTGAAGACGACTTTATTGCCCTTTCCAAAGGAATTAATGCTTCGGATTTTTTATCGTTCAAGAAAAATCCGTTGATCTCGGCTGGGTTTGAACCCACGAACATCGAGTCTTGAGGCGAGCACTTTAGTCCAAGACCACCGATGTCAACTATTCATCATTAAACACCGAAACTTAGACCTGCTTAGTGGGTTTTTTCATTCTATTTTTTAATTTTGTTTTTATATTTTTAAAATATGGTAAAGCAGCGCAACTTGTCTCAATTTCATGGTTTTTCATAAGTACAATACAGAAAACCGCACCACGATGCGACGCCTGGTTCTATCTGTGTAACCTACCAAAGTTAGGTGTTTAATCTCAGGGTGTGAGACGGGCTCATAAATACAATAATCTCCCATCGATAACGCAACTCTCGGCAGTCTCTTAACTCTAGAACTCACTCGGTCGGCTCTCGTCTTCACTGTCGTCATCTGGATCGCTGTCGGCGCCATCCTCGGCGCCGTCCTTGCGCTTGTGGCGGCGGTGGGAGCGCCTCTTCTCGCCGGGAAGGTGGACGCCCACGTAGACGGTGTTCGCGTGGTGACCTGTAAGCGACAATGGACAAGGGCGTGCTACTACTACTACTACTACTACTACTGCTACTATCAATAATACTACAACTGCATCACCGTCGCTGGACCTTGAGCGACCCACCATCTTCCAGAGACTGCCATCTTGTTGAGGAGACAACACTCGCGCTAGGAAGGGAATAAGGAGGCTGATAAAGAAGCAAAAAAAAAACAACAAAAAAAACATGGTCACTAGGTCCTCCCTATGCATCCTGAAAAAAAAAAAAAAAAATCGTCTTGCCATGTGACTCTAGAATATAAAAGGCATCGCGAAATCACAAAACGGTTCCCGTCGTAACTTAGCGGTAATTTTTTTATTTTTTAGGGGATATCCATAAAATACATTGTCTGGTTTTTATGTTATCACCGCGTCTTATTACCTGTTCAGGTTGTACGCTTATATGATTATTACTAAAATGGGTTAAGGATGATGAAGGAAGAACTTTAAAGAGGTAATCTACCCGCATTTGTGTGAGAGGAGAGTGGAAAAACATTTTGTAAAAAAAACCACCCTCAGTACACTCATAAATTATTAGACATCCAGATGCCATTTCTAAATTTTTGAATTTGTTAATCTCACTACTTATTGTTTAGGCATGTTTATGTCTGATTGAAATATTTTTGCTAGCAGTTTATGCTATTTAATTTTCAAATAAATTATCACCTTAAATATAAAAAATTAAAAAACAAATAAAATAAACTCATTTTCTAGAGAGTTAAAACTTTAAAGTAAAAATTGTATTTTCTTTATGGTTTTATTTTTCTAGTCATTGCTTGCACTTCAAGCTTTGATCTGTCGGATCGCTCTTGCCTCCATAGCCCCCGTTGTCTTGTTAAACGTAGTATTTCTAAAAGGACGTTGCTAGAACACAAAAAGGTCAGAGAGCAAACATCCGCCTCATTGCAATTTCCCCCCCCCCGTTTGTCCGTAACGAACTAAATTAAATTTGTGAGTTAAACTCGTAAGCAGAAACCTCGGCGAGAGTCACGACGGATTAAAAGTGGTAAAATGTGTTCTAAGCGAATCTTTTATTAGAGGGGGAAGAGGGGAAATATAAAACCTCAAACACTGGCAGGGTTAAGCGAGTAATTAAAACGCTTGCCTCCCTTCTACATCGATGGTCATGGAGGTTAGGGAAGTAACCTCGTCTGGTCTGATTTACAAGTGACAGGAGAGTTGAGATTCGAATAACCAGCCAAATGAACTGGATAGGCTTTTCCTAAATGTTTTTCCTATCTCCATTCCACGTAAATGCTGCTATATTTATTTTAAATGCTACCTTCAATATCCCCACCCCATTAATGTGAATTTGGATAGACCAGACGGGTATAGACGTGGTTAAAAATAAAAATAGAACGTCTGAAATTTAATCTAGGAGCCTGAAGTTTTCTGTGGTTTTTACCTCTCTCTAGACTAATACTGGTGAAGTTATTTAAGAACGTAATCCTGTCCTCCTAAATTAGATAGTTTAAGTCATGTACAAACAGTACAAAATGTACTAAATTCTACAATTTATAACACAATCACCAGCATTACATTAACAAAAAATCAAGTTTAGAGAAAAAACATATTAATTTATCTCAATATTTGAACGTAGACGAAGTCTTCGTGAGTCAACTTTTTATCTAGAGGACTCAGGTTTGATTCAAGATCGCGTCTTAAATAACTTGCTTTTTGATTCTAAGAATACTCTATTACCAATATATTACAATTTCTTATTCTATAATTGTATGTTAAATGTTATATTCGAATCACCACCCAAAAAAGATTTATCTGACAGGTGAGAAAGTTATTTAATTCACTTTTATTTATTCAAAGTTTTGAAATAGTGTTTTTGACAGAGAATCAATCTCCCCCCCACCCCCCCACCCCCCAGATTTAAGATAATTATAATGACATGTATATATGTTATTTGTTTCAATTTTGATTCCTATATGTTTTAAACTTTTAAATGGTCTTTATTTTTGTGACTCTACCTTATATGTTATCACCTTGAGGTTAAGTTTTTAAGTTGTAGGTCACGCACTGACACAACTCTAAATTAGTAAGTACACGTTAAAACTTTTAATAGCATTACCGTAAGCATTTAATCTGCGCTCTCATCCAATCATGACGAGTAATAGGTTTACCATGTCTGTCTTGAATATCGATAAAAAGTTGGGTATCACAGCCAGTGCTTCTCAAAATGTGATTCTCGGACCACTGGTGGTTCGCGGTGACCTATCAAGTGGTCCACAGGATTCCCAATAAGTTTAGCAATAATATAATGAATCTAAGAATTTATCATTGGTGAAAAATTGGTTTACCCTTTCACATTGATAAATTAACGGCCAGGGTCTGGATGCTGTGCTTGTTTTAGTCTTAAGTTAGATTATAAGGCATATGAAGCTACGATAGGCCTAGCAAGCCTGTAGTGGAAAAATATATGGCTTGAATAAAAAACTGACCGGCCAAGGACTGGAAGCAGTGATGGATGCTAATGAATTTAAGAACTTTATCACATAATATATATAGGCTAATACAAAATTTGAAATGCAAAATATTAAATATGAAATCTCCAAAATATGTTCTATTATTTCCTCTATAAACACAAGTCACATAGAAAAGATGATCTGCATCAACCTTAAACATCAAATATGAACAATTATTTATAAAAAAATTAATTATGAGGTTTTAAAGTGTTAAAAATAATCAAAAAATACTACTTACTAATTCGATGTAATTATTTGATCTTTGTTTTCAACATATAATTTAATACATTAATTTTAGTCTTTTATATCTACTCCTAAAATTGAATTTCTTAAAAGTAATGTTCTTTCCATAATTTGAACAACCCTCGCCCTCTTATCCTAGGGTCCCGGGCTCCTCTGTGTAGTGCACCACCAAATGGTGCATTTATAACAGTCAAGGTTAATGTGGGGTGGAAGTTGAACGAAAGTTAAGGTCATATTTACATTTCTTTGCAATTTTTTTTTGTCATATGAATAAAATATCGCTTCACTGCGTGGATACGCTTAATTTTAGTATTTAATTTTCTATATTTAGTAATCTCTCGTTAGTTCTTGAATATCTGCCATGGCCTGCCGGAATTTAAAAGGAACTTTTGCCTTTATCATATATTTTAAGAACGGTTAAGACTACTAGAATTAAGCTCAAAGCATCTACTAAAAATAATTTAATTTATTTATGCCAAAAGTATTTTTCTATTTAAAAAAACTGCAAACATATTTACCTTAGCTCGCCCTCCTTTTCGCCCCACCTTAAGGATCAAATAATTTTTAAAGATATATTTTTTCAAACATTTAGGCTAATTTTGACTTAATTTTGTTTTTAGTAAAAACTGCAATGCATTATTATTATTATTATTATTTTTATTATTTTAATATAGCTTGAGTAGTAATTATCATCCTTATCGATGTTTACATGATCTAAGACGTCACATGCAATAGACTGGATTACTGGCAACGAGGAGGTCTAGGCTTGAGCCCTGGTCCGATGCAAAACCGATACATTTTCTATCAATTCTTCCTTACTCATCCTTAAACCGTTAGCGTAACTAAAAGTTCGGATTGAAACAGACGGGTGGTATATACGCGGCCCATAAAAATATAAGTAGTAATCATAATCATAAATAATCCTTTTGAGGAGCTCAGAGCTATTATTATCAATATGCGGATGTTGTCATTTGATGTAATCAACAGGAAATCAACTCGATATTGGCTCTGTCGGTCTTCACACGTGACCTTGTTATGCGAGTCTGTATTTTGTCGTTTTACTCGCCATCAGCATGTGTTAAGCCCCCTGGATGCTATACGACTCTGTATGGCCTCCTTGCTCTGCGGGTGGGAAGGCTGTCAAGGGGCACCGTCTTTAAACAAGGCGAGAACTGGACAGGGAGTAGCATCAATACGTCGGAAATAAATTGTTGCGCACTCTTCAGGAAAGCAATGCAGCCCTCGATAAGATAATTTGTCGTGATAATGTTTATTAGTACTTCCGTTACCATCTGTAATAAAGGAAACAATGATTGGGGGGATAATTTGGTCTTACTACCCTTCCTATACAAACACAACATTTTTCATAGCAAGACTCATTTAGAAAAGAAGATTTTTACATTTTTTTGTGTGTAAAATTCCCCAAATTTTACTCACAACTTTTTTTTCTAAAACTTATCAAATTCCCCTGTAAACAAACATTTTCTAAAACACATCAAATTCCCCAATCAATATATTTTTTAAACTCCCCGAATCCCCTTCCCAAATTTTTTTAAAATCACAAATTTTCCTAATTTTTTTTTTTTAAAACTCACAAAACTTTCTATTCTACCTTATCCTAAAGCTCATAGAATCGTGTGATCCTCCCACAAAGCTGATATCAGTTTGTGTCGCATGTTCCAACAGAAGAGGCGTTGTGCTAGTCACGTGTCCAAATGGAACTTCCCCACGTATCATTTCCACAGTATGAATGTGTGATAAAGAGCGAATTTACATGTAACAATGTCTGTGGACAGTTCATCATATCAGTCCAAGCGAACTCTCACGCCCTAATATCTACATTGATATGTGTGTATAGTCGTGGGCATAGCTGTATACCAACATGGTACACCGTACATTGGCGTTGCACGGTTTAAGCCCAGAGAGCGCGCCACCATCTGCCTCTCACTAGTAACGCCACTGGCTTGTCTTCCCAAGGTTTACATTAAGGGCACCACCTACTTGAAGGGCATATCTTCACACTACGATACTTATTATGGGAAGAGTAGTTCCAACCCACTTCTGGTGATCGCATGGTCCAAGGCGCTTTTCTTGCAATAGACTAGACTGTCGATGATGGGGAGATCACGGTTCGATCCCGGTTGGGTATGTTAAGGGTGGTTTCTCCTAAATGTTTTCCCACTCTACCTCCAAGCAAATGTGGGTACACTTCCTTTCAATGAAAACTTCCTCATTCCTTAAACGATACTGTAATTATTACATAGGCGTATAGCTTGAACGGATAGTAAGACGCGAAGCTAGCAAAAAAAGTAGTTCCGAAGCTTCAAAATCACTAAAACAATCCTCCTTTATCTTATAATAATTTTCTGCAGCAACACTATTTTTTTAAATACTTTTTTGTTTGAGGTAGGTTATAATATAATATGTTTTTAATCATTTACAATTATGAGATGGAAATTAAGAAATTGTTTAGCAGATATAATATATGAAATGTATAACCATCGGTCAATATAAAAATAATGAAATTTGAAAGTAAATGTACTTTTATTAATTCATATTAAGTATGTATAGCAATAAAAATATTCAAAAGAAATAATCAAATGTGAAAAATAATAATACTTTAACAAAACAAGTAAAAAAACTAGTACAAATTACAAAAAAGAATGACTTGTAAACTTGAATTTCAAACACTTTTATTTTTTTAAGCTAAAAATATCTTACTACATATTAATTGGCCTCATTTTTAACTTATTTAAATTAGTATGTAAAAAGATTTTTCAAATTTACAATTCACTCTTTTTTAAATTTATGTTTGTTATCTGCTTATTTTGTTGTAGTGCAATTATTTATCACATTTAGTTATTTCTTTTGACTATTTTTATTACTCCACATAATCCATAAGAATCAATAAAATTGCATTTATTTTTATATTGATTGATATTTAGACATCTCATACATCCAAACAATTATTTTACTTTAACTTAATTATCAAACACCATATACTCTGTTATTGTAGGGTTTTTTTTTATTCCCGGTTGGGTGTACTTGGGGTTTGATCCTAAATTATTTTCCTCTTTACCTCCATACAAATGATGGTACACTTCCCATAATCTCGTTCGAGCCTAATCGTGTATTTAATGTCTAGGTTACTCAGCGGTTCATCTAATGAACGAACGATGACTAATTACGCGTTAAACAGCCTAAATTATAATAAGTCGAACAAAGTTCTGCTCTTGACAATATATAACATTAAATCAATGAGGCAATCCTCCCCGTGTAGCAGCAGCAGCAGCTAAGTGTTCACTTAGGCCACTTAACCACTCGTCGAAACAAAACCAACATGGAACAAGACATTCTGTTCGATGAGCGAGAAAATCTGTTCGACGAAGATATTTACATCATTTTTAAATCGTAGCATCCCCACAGACCTTTGTTTTAAAAGAGGGCTTTTGTTTCGCGAATATCGAACAAATGTCTGACAATGTCCGGCTGTAAAATGTTCGAAGAACAAAGCAAACTGCGCATGCGCGATTCACCCACTTACTCTACGTTTGAGAATGAATAGTCCTGCAGTATGTCACAACTTAGTGTTTGTGTTTTACTATATTTTGTTATATATAATCATGACAGAAGAGACTGAAGTAGATTGTTTCATAAATTGGATGAGATCAAAACTCGCGTTTATTCACAGCCTCTTCTTTTTATTAGAGTAAAAAATGACAAAGTGTGGAAGAGATAACTAGATCCATATCTTCCTCGCCCGTCGCCATGTTGGCTACTGGGGGTAATTTTGTTTTGATTCATGACCTTATTTTGTCTGATAATGATATACCACCGCATTGAACTCATGTTCGAGGCAGTTGTCTGAAACAATTTGTTGCAAACAAATTGTTTCAGACCAGTGTGTAAACGGTCTTAGATAACATAATGGACTACAATGTGTTTCAATGCCAACAACTTAACATACAGTTTGAAATATTGGAGATATTTTGAAAACTTAAATCCGTTTCTTTAAATAATACAAGTCTCAGTTAAGGCCAATCTTTTTCTTTTTTGCTCTATTTGTATTGGCTTGAGACGGTGGTCAGCCATAGTTGGAATATTTTTGGTTTGAATCCCAGTGGGGTCAATAGTTAGTTTTCTCGTGGGGTGTCAGTTACCCAACTTGTATTTTAAAACATAAAGCGAGGGTGGTAATATAAATAATAATTAAACATAATATATGTTAAAAAATATATTGCATAGGCATCACTCATTAGGTATTAAAAATGTCAGGTGGGCCTACTTCAAAATTTTCAATAAATTTAAATTTAGTAAGTACCTTTCCTTGTGCCCAAAATCAACTGTATGTCTTTAAAACTCTCTAAATAGGTATTAAATATTTTTTGGTTTACAAATCAAATTTAAAGAAACGGGTTTATCGTAGAAAGATACAATTTACTTCAAATGTACTAACTTAAAAGGTACAACAACGTGGTTTATAAAAAAAATTAAAAAATTATAGTTCGCTCAAATAAAAGAGAGAAAAAAGTTGGATAAGTGAAACTAAAATCACGCCGAATAAACAACCCTCAGCTTTGTTTTTTTCCACACAAAGTCTCACTACCCGTTAGGATTAAGTATATTTTAATTATGCTAATGAGGTAAGGATGAGGAAGGAAGAGTTATAGAGAGAATTTACTAGAATATGTATGTAAAGAGGGCGTGGGAAGCAATTTAGGAAAACTCACCTTTAGTTCCCCCAGATGGGATTCAAACCCTGATCTACCCGATACCATTAAACCAGATTTAACTTATTATTATTATTATTATTATTATTAGCACCGTGTCTTACTACCCGTTCGGGTTATACGCACTTACGCTAATGTGTAATGGTAGGGTGATTGTGGATGAAATGGAGGACCTACAGTTTAACGTGGAATCCGAACCACGGTGGAGGCCTCGCATTCCTCACATTCACAAGTTGTGATTAATACACGTCTTGTCAGAGGTGAAGGAAGGGTTTGGAAATCAGATTAATCTGTGCCAGGACCGAGGAATGAACCCCGGACCCCCAGCACAGAAGTCTGACACCTTACCCCTAGACCACCAGGTCACCATTTAACTAGTCAACACCTTACCTCATGCCGAATGGTTCGAGTCCGGTTTATGACGTCAGGTTTGCAATAGACAGAATTTTCGGTTCGAATCTCTACTCGATGCATTACGGGAGGTTTTCCGCATGCAGTAGTTTTCCCATCCTCTCTCCGTGCGAGTGTGCGTGCACTTCCACCAAAATATTTCCTTCATTCCTTCCCCTTAAATTATGCCGTTAATCACTTAGATGTTAGACGTAATAATTATTTTTAATGTGATATTTAAACTATCAATTAATCTCAGATATGACATTTTATTAAATTTTTCACGTACTCTCTACCCTCAGCAAACAAAACACATTCAAAAGCTCCATTTTAAATCTAAAACCTTAACTATACAATTCAAATGTGAGATAGTCGTTTTATCACGGATGTCGTGTTGGTCAATTAATTTTAGATAACAGTGTAGCGATTAAATCTCTGATAGTTACTTAATTAAACTCTCTATATCAACGAAGTAAACGTTCTAATTTCTAAGCAATTTAAAATCGATAGTCGTCTAAAATACTGGTCACAGCGGTTCCCATCCGATGGTTCACGAAATGATTGTTACACGCACCTATTCACAAGGAGTTCCGTTATTTCATGGTTTCGGTAACCAGAATAGTAAAATATTAAAACGAGATAACTTTTAAATGTTTTGAAAATTTGTGAAAACATGTTTGAGACATGACAACATAATATAGGCCTATACCTAACCTGAAATACATAATTTTTACTTAGTACGTATATATAACTTTTTTTGCTTGAAATATCCAGTATTTTAAACCTGGGTGTAAAGAATTTGCCAAATAAAATTATTTTCTCATTAAAGACCTTTAAAATTTAAGAGATATCGAAAAAATTTCAAAATAAATTAAGTCAAATAAACTAGACTTAAATTAGAAACTTTACTTAGTAAATCGAGAAAAAAAAATTACCCCCACCACCCCTAAAAATGACAAACCTTAAAAAATTAAACCTGGCCGAATCAGACCTTGTCTTACTTAAGTTAGTCTTTACTTGGCAGCTCCTTAGGCATACACTACGTGCGGTAAACCTCGCTAGTCGTGGGGTAAAGTGCTCGCCTAAAGATCCAATGATCGTTGGCTCAAACCTAACCGCAGTTGATGGATTTTTCTTGAGCGATAAAAATCCGTATAACTCTGATAAGAGGGAAATAAAGCTGTCGGTCCCATGTCGAGTGTGGCATGTAAAAGAACCCTAGAAGGTTTGTGAAAATACCTTTCCCGGCAAAATTGGTAGGCCCTTTGTCTCTCGCTCATAGAAATTCTCGTATGATGATAATTATAATCAATCAATTCATATTCAACTAATAAAAAACTACGTGTGGCCGCACTTGTGCCCCTGAGAGCTATACTGTTCGATAGGTTAGCCAGGCACCACCTGAATTCTTGTATAACCTCTAACTACGATAGGAGTGTAGATAAGTTACAGTAACAGGCGGTTCTTTATTGCAAACATTGTCTGAAAGTGACTAATGTCAACCTATTCGGAAATAATTATTACTTGCTTAGTAATATTTTATAATCAATAAAAAGTTTTATCAAACGATTCTAATAATATTTCCCTGAGGATTACTGTATAGTTGGCTTTTTCGTAACTATAGAAAGAACAAAATATATGAATAAAACTAATAATTTGTTTTTGTTTTGAGGTTGTGGCAACAATATAGTTTATGAAATACCAAATTAAAATTATCATATTCTCACTTGTATCTTCTTATAACTGTCCAACAAAAAAATAAACAGGTTTTTTTATAACTTAGATAAAGAGCCATACAAAATATTAGTCTCAACATAAAACGTTTTTATTTCGTAAACAGATGCGCATAAACATAACTATAAGACAGTTTGTATGACGTCATCAACGGCCTTAGTTTCGTATGGTTCACCATTTTAATTTGTGAAGAGAACGCAGCATTTTAGATGCTTTCGTTTGTAAGGCATTTTTATTTGAACTACAAACGCCGCCTCCACTAAAATAAAAACATCCAAATGGTTAAATTTATTAGGTTAGTGTTTCAATCAAGTAAAAAACTGTTAATTATTAAAAACAAATTGTTTGTTGTGGAAGTTTTGACTACCAAAAGGGATAACAAATCAACATATTTTGTATGAATCAAATAGCCAAAGCTATTAATTATGTTTTTAGTGAGGATTACTCCATCTAGATATCTTATTCTGAAAATTGAAAAATGACACCTGGACACGGGAATCGAACCCGGGACTTTTGGCCTAGTACGCCAAGGCTCTAACCACTGAGCTATTCAGGGATCCCAGGGTCATTCTTCACTCATATTTTAAGGCAGAGTCTATGATGCGGAAATCGTCGGCTACAAATGTGTGATTATATTAAAATCACGAGCTATCAGATAACGCACCACATTCGACTCGGTAGTTGGCATATTGCTGCCACTTGTACAATTGTTATAACTGTAAGGGATTGCATATTTAAGAATCAAATAACTGAATCTATTATTTATTCTTTTTTAGTGAGGATTATCCATCTAGATATCATATTCTGCCTTAAGATATGAGTGAAGAATGACCCCGGGCACGGGACGATTCCTGGATAGCTCAGTGGTTTGAGCATTGGCGTACTAAGCCAAAGGTCCCGGGCTCGATTCCCCGTATCCAGATGTCATTTTTCAATTTTCAGAATATTATGTATGGTCTTTCAAATAAAACGGTTTGTCGAATCTTGAATGCCCTATATACTGTCCGATATATCAGCAAGGCACCACCCAACCGTCGTGTTTATAAAGGTCAACGGGTTTAATCTAAATTCTAGACAAAAGAACAGAAAGCGGATTTGCGGTGAAGTGGACAACCGCTCGGAACAGAAATGTGATCAAGATCTGCGGGGTGGGGCGGTGGGGGTTGTGTGATTAAGGGGAAGGGGGGATGACAGTTTAATCTACCACGTGTTTATAAACAGCCATGCGGTCGCCCGGGTTTTAACTTGGACGCTCCGGGAGGGCGGTATAGGGCCTACGTGCCAAACGCGGAACAATAGATTAGAGAAAATGCGCACGACACACAGAGACGCAGTTCAGTGACGGGATCGGTCGCCAAGTGAGGGATTGATTGTTGTTACTCGGCGGGGAGCTTGACTAAAAAAAATATAGAAACTATAAGTACCCTCAATTTTTACTAGTATCAAAAGAACACAGAATCGATTTTAATATGGCGATTTTCGATACCTACACCCGAACTCAGGGAACTGTAGGTATAACGGAGAAAAGATTTTGTCTTCATTCACTCTCTCCCTCTCTCTCTGTTAACTGTTGCCAAATCTCATTGTTTTAATTTATATCGGAAGGTGGCGTGCTGGGGTTTGGAAGGAGATACTGGCAACATCGTCGAACCAGCGTTGCGAAATTTGTCTTATATTTTAGAGGAGATTGACCACACGAAAACAAGAGAATGACAACGCTGTTTTCCAAATATTAACCATACTTTCATACAGTTCCTTCAACGATGATATTTAGTGTAGATTACTAGTTCTCAACTCTCAGGAAATGAAAGTTCTGGTATTTAAACAAAACGGAAATATTCTGAATTGGACTATTTCTCGTTGTAACCAACATATATTATCGTTTCACTCTAGTACCAACAAATTGTAAATGTACTTAATATGACCTTTGTGTTCTTGTGATGAAATACAAATCAAACATGGCCGTACTAAGGTTTCTTTTTATCATTTACATCTTTAAGGTTGTTCTTTTTGCAACTAAATATAATATGGTGTATAAATAAATAACGCAATTTTAATGTGAAGTCGGATGCATGTAAATAGATTGGAATTGTTGAGAAATTTTAATCAAAAAATGAGAAAAAGAAGTTAAAATTTAAAAATTGAACTCGAGAATTGGAATCGAGAAAAACAATAATCGGGACATATCTACGGTAAAAAAAGTCTTGGCTAGAGAGATATGTATCCATTAAGCATTTTCTAAGAGCGCCACTGAGATATTATAAAGTACGATCGAGTGGGGGTACACTAAGTCAAAGCTTCAGGGGCTAAAACCCTTGTCCATCAAATATCTTTCAAATTTTGCAATTCTCCTTAATAACTGGCTTAAGGTGTGTGTGTGTGTGTGTGTGTGTGTGTGTGTATAGGGAACTCAAGAAAAGGCAGTATTTTTTTGGAATTTTTATATCAAAGCACTTTTTATTCAAAATATTCTTCCTGTAGAAATATAGAGTTTAATTTTCTTCACACGGTGATATCAACAGTTGTTAAATATCTGTCATGAGCATAGCGGCATTAGATGATAAAACTTTTAAATGAAGAGAAAACGTCATTAAATTCCAGGACACCCTTGACAGAAATCCAAGAACTGTTGAGGTCACTATGTGAAGAAAATTAAAGTCTCTATGTTTCTACTGAATAATTGTTTGATTTATATTGACCAAAAAATTGTCTTAACACAAAAACTACAAGGTTGCTGCCATTTACTTTCGTTCCATCCATCCACGCTAGATTCGCATTTCTGCTTCTGCCTTCAATCTGCTGCGATATTTTGTTATGGTTGGAAGTGTGTTGAGAAATTCCAGCCTCACTAAGATTCTAAAAGGGGTCGGGAAGCCCTTGAAGGGATCTCGGGGAATCCCTTGGCTCTGAGAATTACACATTGAGAAACGCTTCCTAGATGCTAATTCCCTCTTTCTACTCCAGTTGTACGAATATGTGAACAACCAGGATAATAATAATTGAACATGACGATATCAGCGAATTCGATGGATTGGATAAAATGTAGTAAATAATAGGATAAGCCACAGAGGTTTTCTTCGGTTGGTTTGTAATATCCGTTGTTTGTTGAAATTAAATGGTATGTTTTAAAATTAAGTTGTCAATGGAACAAAAAGAAACACAACTTAATTTTTTTTTTTTTGCTATATCTAGTGTTTTTTTATTCGAGGTATTTAAGGTGCACCTTCTGTCCCGACTGATTACATCAGCACAGGAGAATTTCTGTGAGCGAGAGCAAAAGGTCCTACCAATTTTGCCGGGAAAGGTTTTTCACATACTTTCCTGGGCTCTTATACACGCCACAATCGACATGGAACCGACGGATTTACTTCCTCTCTAAAGGAAGTTGTGCTACGGATTTCTAACGCTATAGAAAAATCTATCGACTCCAGCTGGGTTTGAACCCACGATCAGATGATCACTTTACATCAAGACCACCGAGGTCGTCTACATCTAATAAAATAGTGACCATATGTCAATTTGGAATGACAAACTACACATATCCAGATTATTAATTATTTCTCTGTATGGTTTTTTTGGCGCTGTCTCTTACTAACATTTCAGGCTATACGCATATATATACACATATATTTGAGACGAGGAAGGTTGAGTTTACAGGAAGTGTGCCAACATTTACATGAGTGTAGAGAGGGGGAAGCAATTAATAAAAACCACGCTCAGAACCAATGCGATTGACAAATCAAACCGCATGCCTTTAGGTGTGGGTAAAACCGGAAGTTGTCCTGGCGTGCGCGTCTTTTGTGTTTCAGATTTAATTAATTTCTGTCGATTAGTTCCAAAGATAAAAAGGGACTCATACACACAGAAAGACACGTCCGTCACGTTCCATTGTTAAAGGCAGACCCTCCCCCCCTCCCCCGCGTGACGCAATTTAACGATAATGTGGTGCCAAAATACCAGACGTAAAAAAATAGGAAAAAAAAAAGATAAATAAAGAAGAAATAAGTGGCTCTTCTTCACCTTAATCAATGTATGCAAAAATATTAACCCTTCTTCCCTTCCTTTGATCTTGATATTTTCGGAAGCTTTTAATAAAATATCAAAGTGATTTGCATACAAAAAGCTACTCTGAATATCATAGGAATATATAAAGCTATAGATCCAGAGGTCCAGGGTTCAATCCCTGGCTATTCCAGATTTTTCCTGTGAAATAGGTAGCGGCTCTGGTATAGAAAACTGAGACTAACGTCCGAATTTTCATTGTGCTGAACACATGACACCCTCTATCCGCAAATGTTAGCACTATCATCGCTAGTGGCAGCGGCCGCTTGATCGGTCAATATAGCTCGATCTCGGCTCACGCCATGGATTTTTTTTACATACAATATTTATTTATTTATTTATTTAGCACCACGTCTTACTACCCGTTCTGGTAATACGCTTAAGTACTAATTACACTAATGGATTAAGAATTGAGAAGGTTGAATTTAGAGAAAGTGAGCCCGCATTTGCGTGGAGGAAGAGTGGAAAACCATTCAGGGAAAAACCACCCCAGTTCACCCGACCAAGATTCGAACCTCGATTTCTCCGTCCTCGGCAGTCAAGTCCAACACGAAACTAGCGCGTTAACTTAGCCAACTACGCCACCGAGGCGGGTACATACATACATACAATATTTAGATGTTATTTTATTTATTTAGAAATAATTAATTATTAGCCTATTCAACTTAAATTCTTATATTTTTACACACACACAAACAAATAGGTCTAGTTCGAAGCCGCCCCTACGTCCTTTGCACCCCAGGCGACCACCCTGTTAAAAAAAAGGGGCTAAAAAAATGTCTTCGTCAATACTGACTAGGACTTATTGGCACTTCAGCTGTCAGGATCGACTCAGACCGCCCGACATCGCCCGAGCTAAACGAATCACCTCCACACAGAACGCAACGAAATGTTGCGTCCATTGAGACTGCTCGGGCCACCTGTCATTGGACGGCGAGAGGCGAGGGGAAAGAGTAATAGGTGGAAATAAAAAGAGACTGGAAGTTGACCCGCCTTTCAGTCAGATTCGTTTTATATTATACAGTCCAATTTTCATAGAAACAACCTTTTGTGTTTATTTTATTACCACTTCTTACTTCCCGTTCAGGCTATACGCATACATGATAGTTACTCTAATGGGGTGGGGATGAAGAAGGGGGCAGTTTAAAGGTGGGTGATCTACCCGCATTTGGGAAAACATTTAAGAAAAACCACCCTCAGTAGACCCAACCGGGATTCGAACCCCGATCTCCCCGTGAAGCCTTAGACCGGTTGGCCCCTGAAGCGCGTAAACCTATAATAATAATAATATTTAGCACCGCGTCTTACTACCCGTTCGGGTTATACGCTTAAGTACTAATTACTCTAATGGTTTAGGAATTGGGAAGGTTGAATAGAGGAAGTGAACCCGCATTTGCTTGGAGGGAGAGTGGAAAACCATTTAGGAAAAACCACCCCCAGTTCACCCGACCGAGATTCGAACCTCGATCTCCCCGTCCTCGGCGGTCGAGCTCAACACGACTAGCGCGTTAGCCAACTAAGCCACCGAGGCGTAAACCTTTAATAAAGTATAAAACATTATTTTTTTGTGAGCCACACTGAAAACATTTTTACTATAATATATAAATATATTTTGTTGTCACCACGTTTTATACACATATTAACTAATTACTAGGGATTTGGAAGGTTGAATTTTGAGGAAATATAGCCATATTTTCGTGGAGAGAGGGTAGAAAACCATTTAGGAAAAAACCACCCTCAATATACCTGACCGGGATTGGAACCACGATCTCCTTGTCATCGGCAGTGCAGTCTGTTGCGAGATTGCGAGAGTGACGCCTTATTCCAGTGATACTAAAGCTTTTTTGTTCGCGTTACCCCAGATAAAATTTCTCTTCAAATTAGTACTCCCTAACTTGTTGGTTCATAATGTAAGCTATACATATTCAATAAATATAATATATATCATCATCAACTGTTTCCAGCATCTGGTCGGGTCAGTTTAGTAAAATACCTCATTCGTCCTCTATCTTTCCAACACTCTTCCTCACCGTGGTTCGGATTCCACGTTAAACTGTAGGTCCTCCATTTCATCTCACAATCACCCTACCATTACACATTAGCGTAAGTGCGTATAACCCGAACGGGTAGTAAGACGCGGTGATAATAATAATAATAATAATAATAATAAACACTCTTCCTCCTTTAATTGCTTCCATTCTTCTCCTCTCACTCACACACTTTCTGCTATCTGCTCCTCCCATCTTTCTTAGCCTTTCTTGCGTTATTTTCCCTACAGACTTCATTTCCATAATTTTCTTTGGCAAACTCTCTTTTTCTATTCTCATTACATACCTATATATATACTTCTAAACTTTACTTAGATAATTTGACAGTCTAAGCGGGTTTTGAAAACATATTTCAAAAGTGTCAGCTGCAGATCACATGACTTGACGTGAATATCTCTAGTTGTGAGATAAGTTCCTTCCTATGGAAATTGGGCTGTTGTTGATTCATGATAGCTTTGACCTTCTCTGACAGTTGACAAGTTACTCAAAACACTGTTTCGTATTAATATGCCTTGCAAACATGTACTGCCACTTTGACAAGTGGAATTAGTTTACATAACTTGTCAAATTAACGTACCACATTTGCTAGAGACGTTAATCTACAACTTTTTTTCAGTAACTTCTTTGACTAATAAAAGAGGATAAAGTTATCTCAAATATGCTTTGGTGATTTAGTTTAATTTTAGGTATTTTTTAGGGACATTATCAAAAACGGGGTGGGGGTGTCATCATCCAGTTTCTACTAACTGCCATACTGCCAATCACAGGGAGATCTGGTTTTGAATCCCGGTCGAGTGGATTAAGGGTGGTTTTGACAAAATGGTTTTCCTCTCTCCCTCCACTTGAATGGTGGTACACTTCCTTTAAATTAACCTTCTTCATCCCTAACTCATTAGCATAATTAGTACATATGCTTATAACCTGACCCGGTAGTAAGACGCGGTGCTAATTAATTTTATTTTCCTACATTTTAAGGACTGTTGAGAATCGAACCCCACCCTCTTAGATCATTAGAGAGAAGCATGGGTTTGCTAAAGCATCAGATTGAACTCTGGTTAATTACCAAAATTATTAAGAACTGATAATGATGTGGGATTTTAAACGTTTTATTATTATTTATTGTGAGTGTACATACTTTTAATAGATTAAAACTATCCATTCAAAGGGAGAGGAATAAGGGAAACTTTTGATCAAATGCATCAAAATTATTTTCGAAATTTAACCTTCGCCTCCTTACAAAGTACCTACTCAGGGATTTAAGCCCGGACATCTACGTGATATAAGGCTTTAGTCTCGTCAAAGACTGGATTGCTGTTAATGGAAAGGTTGAGGTTCAAATCCTGGCTGGGTGCACTTCCTCATAACTACCCTGCTCATCTTTGCACCATATATTAAGTCTCTAATAGCCATGGTGATAAAAAAAAATTCTAAGCTTCGCGTTTTACTACTAATCTGGGTTATACGCATAAATAATCTACTAATTAAGATAATGTGTTAGGAATGAGTAAGGCTGAAGGGAATGTACCCGCATATGCGTGGGAGGGAGAGTGGAAAAACATTTAGGAAAACCACCCTCAGTACGCCCGATATGCTGAATAACGGGAAATTATAAACAAGATTGTCGGTGATCCTGGTGGTCTAGGGGTAAGGTGTTAGAATTCTGAGCTGGGGGTCCGGGGTTCAATCCTCGGTACCGGCATAGATTTATCTGATTGCCAAACCCCTCCTCACCTTTGACAAGATGTGTATTAATCACAACTTGTCAAAGGTGAGGAATCCAGGCCTCCACCGTGGTTCGGATCCCACGTTAAACTGTAGTTCCTTCATCTCATCTCACAATCACCCTACAATTACATATTAGGTTAAGTGCGTATAACCCAAACGGGTAGTAAGAGGCGGTGCTAATAATAATAATAATAATAATAATAATAATAATAATAATAACAATATAAACAAGATTATGCTCGAATTATAGGACGTATCGAAGTGTGGTATCTGCTTTCTTAATTTGGCATCGGAAAATTGGATCAGTAGACTTTATTTTTTTAAATTTGGTAAAGGGTCATCCATAAATCACATAACGCTGTTTAGAGGGTAGGAGTTAGCTTTAATGTATACATGGCTTTACATAGTAGGAGGGTGGATTTATAACAGTGTAACGTAACCCAGATCTTATATTTATATATTTTTTAGTACCGCGTCTTACTGCCCGTTCGGGTTATATGCCTATGTACTAATTACATTAATGTGTCAGAAATTAGAAGTGTTTAATTTAGAGGGGTGCACCCGTATTTGCGCGGAATGAGAATGAAATACCATTTAGGGAAAACCTTCCGCAGTGAACCCGACTAGGATGGAAACCCAATCTCCCCGTCCTCGGTAGTCTAGTCCAACACGAGAGTAGCGCGTTAGACCATGCGGCTATATACTTAGATTATAGTGTTAAACAAAAAAAAAGATATTTTTTTCATGTTCTCACTTTTAATAAACATAATTTATGTGTTCCGAATATCTACGGTGTTAAGAATGCAAGTAGTTTCAAAAGGATATTAATTTTCCAAATACTCGTTTACATGTGCAGTAGACCCATAAATAGAAATAATAAAGTTTGGCTATAAAATTGTTTGAAGTCATTTTATATTCACGACTTAAAATGGATTCAGAGTTTTATTAAAGCTGATTCCCTCTTTTAGTGTCTCAAAAGCTTCCCTATGAAATAATTACATTCACTCTTGATGTGAAAAGTGAAGTAACACAGGTTAAAGGAGGGGTCAAGCTAGATGTCAGCTTGGTGTTACATGGGGTTAGGGGATGGGGGGACGGGGGGGAGTAAGAAAAAAGTGTTACGTGGTTTATGAATGATCCATAAAACGGTTTAGCTGATCTCAATTCCACTGTTTCTTTTTTTTTAAGTAAAATACAGTAAAACTACACCACAATGCGACAGCTGGTTAAAGATGTATAGAGTTTGGGATTGCGGTCCGCCAGAAGAAAATCATAACAGTGGTTTTTAGGGGAAAAACTCTGAAACCTCAAAGCTGTTTTCGAAAGTCGTGTTTTAAGTTTTCTGATTAAAGATTTTTTATAAAAAAATCGCTATGCTCAAATACATGTAAACAGGTAAATACCAGTTTATTATTAGTACTGCGAACATATGGAACGGTCGATGCAGGGGATCCCTGGAATCGTCTGATTGCTAAGAACATGTATTACATTAATATGTGTGCGCAGTTTAGCTGTTCGTTTTATTTGTAATTAAATATGCATGGAAACTGTAAAAATATTAGACGAAATATCAACCAGAGAAACTAAAACTTCGTCGTTGTCGCTACGATACTAGACCAAATTCGCAAAGCGATAAAAAGTTGTACTGAAACCTCCCGAAAAACAAATTACACAACATTAATAACTAAAACAAGAATTGGCAATGTTTAAATTTAATTTGTTTAGCATCGCACCCTACTAGCCATTACAGCTATACACTGTGCATCGTTTAAAAAAACTTGCCAAAGAACGAATAGCCTTCATCATCTTGACGGTGCTTTTACAATAAAACCAATATATGCCGGAAGGGCATTTTCGTTGAGTTGTAATTTATTTAAACTTCGTTCACTCTTATCTGATAAATAAGTAAATGTTTTCGGGACCTACCCCTCGTGGGCTCAATTTGTAAGGATAGCTTTCGGGAGGGGTTAGGTTACAGGTCAAGTAATTTTGTAATTGTGTGGGCTCGAAATAATATGTAGGTTTACAAATTTAAGTTTAATAGAAGTTACTAAAAGATAATACAAAATGTGATGTTAAATGAAAGATAAATAATAAGAGAGACTGACCGATGGAATTGACTGACACTCCGCGTGATTCGTAAAGAACTCGATCTCGGGACCCTGGGCTCAACGGATGTCCTCTATGTACAAGTGCTACTGATGACCCGAAGATGTAGTCTGATATGGTCCGGAGTCAGGCAGCGTAAGTGCCTGCTATATTGATGGAATTGTGACAGCCCCAATGCCAAAAAATAAAAGTCTTTTACACCCCGAAACGGCCCCTTTCCTGGCCAACTAGTTCAACATTGTTATGAATGGTCAGCGTTCTCTTTTGACCTTTCTAGTTCGTTACTTAATATACGATAAGCCAGCACTTTTCAGCCCGTACGTCCATTCGAGTTATGTAAATCAAAACAAATATTCAAACATTGCTCGTGGTTATGACACTGATCTTTTTTTTAAGGTTATCATCAGAAAAAATTATAGATATACTTAATAAAAAAACAAACACTAATAATATCGTTCTATATGGCTGATTTTTCTTTAAAAAACCTCTCAGTTAAAAAATGTAAGTAAAAACAATAGAAAACAGAAAAACCGTGACTAACCCTGGTTATCAAGAATGAAACCCAAAAAGAACGCGGTTTTGGAAAATCACAGTTTATCCAAAGTCTATAGATGTAACTTACTACCTACCTAAGTTGGGTGTAGGTGAGAAGGGTTCTTAAATTAATTATTAAACTCGTGTGATTATAAAAAATCTGATGTTTAGAAGGCGTGATGCAACTTTCTAGATAAAATAAATACATTTGTTAAGAATAATGATTGAGCGCCGAGAATAACACTTGAGATCAACATGTGTCGACCTAATGTCGATCACAGCACAGTCAGCTGTAAAGATAACAAGATGTAAACACATTTAAACAATAATTACTACACATGCTGCCTCCTAGGATTCCTGTGAACACTTCGACACGTGTAACAAAAAAAAGCTCCTTATCTGTAATTAAACTGTCAATACTATGTGGTTTTACAGGAGTGTGATGTGTCAATCCCATATTATACGTGTGACGCCGTCATTCGTAGGTAAACTCTGAAAGGTATCGGTCTTCAAAGGCGTAGAAAGAGAGGGCAGTGGGCACGGACCCCTCCTAGAATTTGATTGACCCCCTTAGCAGGAGTTTATATTTACCCATGAAAACTTACTAGTTAAAGGCATAGTAAACTTTTCTAATGAACCCCACATAGAAAAAATAGCTTTCTACACCCTTGGAAGCCTTACTTTGACGAATTACACTATGACTATCTTATAAGTTGCGCCATAGTAGAACCAAGGAAGGTAAGCCTGCTATCTTACAGGGTTAACGAAGATAAATTAAGGTGACCATTCATCCCCAAATTTCTAGACATTCCCCAAAATAAGACTTACGTCCCCCGACTGATTTTTTCTTCCGATTTGTTAATAATAAATTAATACAATTTGAAATTTATTTGTACTAAACCAAAAATATTTTAATCAAGTAAGCTGTTAAAAAGTATAAGTGTAAAATATGGCCAAAACAACCCCACATATTACACGAGTATTTATAACTTATTCTGATTTATATTCTTAACTTTCGGCTCTGACTGTGCCGTAGATCAGCGTTTATCAAACTGTGCTCCGCGTCGCCCTGGAGCTAGCTCCTCATAGTTATTTCAGGCTCCGTGGGGCAATTTTAGAATACGCTTTATTTGTTTTTTACACTATTAAATACATCAGTAATTAGGATGGCAATTAATTTTTTTTTACAAATCTAAATGAAGAAGGACATTTGCCAAAGGAGCAGCCAGAATGTGTTATGTGTTCTTTTTATACTTCATAGAAGCGCTATTATATATTATACAATTATAATATACAATCATAATATATGTAAAAATTTGTAGAGGGTTCAAGCAATGTTTTTCTGGTCAGGCTCCTCAATCTAAAAAGTTTGTAAACACAGCGTAGCTACTTTATTTAGCATATTTTATCATTATAGCATTACTATAAGATTATGTATACTATTTGATAACAGCTACCTTTCCGACTCCCATCAGTGATTATAGAAAAATCTTCCCCGAAAATACCAAAGAAAATATGGTCATTTTAATGTATGTGGGGCTATATTCTATTTACTCTGTAATATAGCGGTCTTACCATAACACACTATAGGTACTATGGACTTTTCTTATGAGCTATACCATAGTGAAACTCTGCAATGTAATGTTGTTACCTTACAGGGTAAATAAAGGGTGTAATATAAAGGCGGTGTTTAGTGTGAGCTGAAGCAAAGAGCCATGCAAAGCGGACCAAGGGATGGAGTTTTTTTTCTAAGAATCCTCTTAAGGTGGGCGTTTAGGAAAAGTGAGAAAAGGTGAATGTTTTCGAAGTTTTTTATAGAAAAACTGTTTTTGATCGAAAAAAATTAAATATTGCTCCGAAAGAAACATAGAGTTTTTAATTTTCTTCACATGTTGAAATCAACAGTTGTTGAATATCTGTCATGAGCATAGTGGCATTATAATGATTAACTTTTTAAATAAAGAGAAAAAGTTGTCATTAAATTCCAGGACACTCATGAAAGATATTCAAGAAATGTTTATATCACCCTGTGAAGAAAATTAAACTCTATGTTTCTACTGGAGGAATATTTGATTTGTATTAATCAAAAAGTGTTTTGATATAAAAACTACATAAACACGTAACTTACCTCGCGTTTTCTACACTAAGACCATAAATGGTAACTTTATATGTTTATGAATATTATATAATACTTTATATCGAATGGGTTCGAAAAAACTACGGTGAAATGCTATTAAATGTCACTGTACGGTGGATGATTTTTAATTTGTTCTTGAGCTTCCCTCAAAGGTGCATCAGAACATGCATAGAAAAACGAATGAAAACAAACAGAAAAAAAGTTTTATAATTATAAAGGCTCTTAGAAAAAGTTATTTATCCGTAAAAAGTAAATAAAATATAGTTTTATTACTTTTTCTAAAATCTTACATTCAAACTCTGCTACCATACCCTCATTAAAATAAAAGTTACTTTTTCAAAAGGGCTCTTTGTGTTCCTTAACTCATTATAATCTTTCTCTCTATTTTTTTTTTTTTTTGCGTGTTCAAATTAATAAAAATGTAAATTCGTTACTATAGTTCATTCGCTATTGGAGTGAGATAGTAACTTAGAGCTGGCTAAAGATTTTTATTGAAAACTTAGTTGAAAGTCATTAATGTGGATATAATCTTTATTTGCTTACTAATAGTATACTATCTATCCAACGTGTTAAACGTTTATAATAATACTTTACCAAGGATTACTGTATAATTGACCTTTTCTTAATTTATTTAAAGAACAAAATAATATTTTTAGAACTGGCAGCCGAAATAGATAAATTGGTTTCTATAACTTAGAGAAAGCGCCAATAAAACATTAGTTTCGAAATAAAGCGTTTTTATCATGTAAACAGTTGCTCATAAACACAACTGAATACGGTTTGTATAATGTCATCAACTGTCTCCATTTCGTCTTATTCGCCATCTTAATTTGTGAAGAGAACGCAGGCTTTTAGACGCTCTCGTTTATAAAGCATTTTTAAGTGAACAACACACGCCCTCTTACAAAGAATAAAAACAAAAAACAAACAAAAAAACAAACAAAAAACATCCAAACGGTTATTTTTATAAGTTTGTGTTTTAATCATTCAAAAACGCTTAAAATAAAAACATAATTAAAGACAAATTGTTTGTTGTGGAAGTTTTGGTTGCCAAAAGTGACAACAATTCAACATATGGTCTTGCAGTTAGACCGTTCAAAAATATCCTTTTCTCTATGTTCGATGATCATTTTAATTCGCTACACTACTCCAAAAAATCCTGTTCTCTATTTTTGATGATCGTTTTAATTCGCTACACTACTCCAAAAAATTCTGTTCTCTATTTTTGATGGTCGTTGGAATTCGCTATACCACTCAAAAAGATACTACTCACTATTTTTGACGATCGCTGGAATTCGCTTCACCACTCATAAAGAGCCTACTCTCTATTTTCTACGATGGTTTTAATTCACTACACCACTCAAAAATATCCTTCTCTCTATTTTCGACTATTATTTTAATTCGCTACGCCATTCAAGAAGGAACTGTTCTCTAATTTCGACGATCGTTTTAATCCTCTACGCCACTCAAGAAGATGTTTATATCAGCTATTTTAGACCAAAGTGTGAATCAAGATAAGGCTATGTTTGTATTCAAAACTGTACAAGGGTAAAAATAAAAATTTTGGTAGACAAACACCCCCCCCCCCCCCCCGCTCCCTCCTTACCGACCTACGTATTAAAAAATAACGTTTTGAATTTGCTTCAAACAAAAACTCCTTCCCTTCATCTAGACCTAGTGCGATATTTATTCTATTTTTACCATCCAAATCCTCGGTGTATCCTTGATGATGTACGGGTAATTTGGCTCCGGGATCCTTGGGGGCTTCGTCATTTTGGGAAGGGTCCATTACACCCTGCCTGTAATCACAGATACATCCTGGACATTAATAAACAAACATCCTGGACATTAATTTTTAAAACATATCCTGGATATTAATTCAAAAACAAATCCTGGACATTAATTAAAAACACATCCTGGACATTAATTAAAAAACATATCCTGGAAATTAATTAAAAAACATATCCTGGACATTATTTAAAAAACACATTCTGGACATTAATTTAAAAACATACACACAAGATAAATCCTATACATTAATTTTTTTTAAACCACATGCAAGCTACATCCTGGACATTAATTAAAAAAACACATATAAGATACAGACAAGACATTATTTTTTTAAAAAAAACACATACAAGATACACCATGGACATTGATTTTTTTTAAAAAAAAGCACACACACAATACGAGGTTCATTGTAATATGACATAAATGACATGGCTGTCGAAATATTACTGTCTTCAAAAAAAGTGTAAGGTGTTTCTTTCAATGGTTTTACTTTAAGCTACTAAAATTAATACTCTCTACGACACTCAATTTGCCAATTTAATCAATTTTCCTTCTTTAAAATTCAGGTATTATTAAATTTTCAACAAGTTTTGATTTTTAAATACTCACTAAAAACGTAAATAAGAGCTGGCACATTAGACTAGTTCAAAATTCAGCTAGTAAAGCGGCACACATGTCGGTAAAGTTTCCCCATATCCTACTTAGACCATGCGGTCAGGGAAGCAGTTTTATACGAGTAAATATATATACTCGAATAATTATACCATGCGGTCACGGAAGCAGATATATATATATTCATATAAAACTGCTTTCGTGACCGCATGGTAGCTTTATATGTATTACCAAGTTGAAATCTTAAGGGGGAACTCCCACCAAATATCTAAAAAACTTGTCCTACTAAACTCCTTAAATATGATGGTAGTTATTATTTAATAGCTTTGTAACTTTTTCCCTTAATAAAATAAAGGTTGTTTGTTTCAACAAAATTTATTTGGTTTCTGTAAATCCAACCATTAAAAAGATATAAATTATTGAACTTCAACGTTTTAAAATAACTTTTATGATTTTTCTTCCATGATTACGTCCAAAATACCTTTTCAAAAATTTGATGTCTCTGTTTTCAAAAATATTGTCTCTTTGGCTATTTCCTGAATATTTTAGAATTTTTTAAAAAATATTAAAATATGTATTTTAATTAATAATTTGAAAAAGAGTCGTATTTTAAAAAACTATATTTATTAATTAAAATTAAGCTTAAGAAAATATGTAAACAATTATTATTTCACCCCCTCCATATTTTAATATTTTTTCATCTGAACAGTTTTTTAAAAGAGCTCATCAAGTGTTATATTTTTTAAAAGAGAATATCCTTCAATTTGAGTCTACCGGCTGGTTGCTGTGTGTGTCCCTTGAAGCCATTTCCTCCACCGCTCAACGACCGCTAGCTCCCCTCGCATTCCCATGAGGGGTTGTTGTGTCTGACGTCCCAAACTGGTTTTCAAATAGACAATCTTCAGTGAGAATAGTTCTCCTGTCTTTGTTTATTTTTTGCTCTAAGAATTCAATACATTTTAAGTAGTAGTATTTTATATATTTAGTCCATGTGTGAATATTTTTTTTCTTTTGTGTTGATATAATAGATCACAACAATAATACATATTTTAAAGATATATTTTATCGAACCATTAATCCATATATTTACTCAATGGATCTAAATCGTTGGGTGCACGAGGTGCGTTTCAGGATCATGGTTGGTTTTCTCGTAGCTGGAAGTTCTGGGTTCAAATCTCAGCAAAGTGGACTAAGGGCTGTTCTTTCCTAAGTGTTTATCCACGCTTCCTTCACGCAAATGCGGATACGTTTACTATAAGTATCTATTTTCCTTAGCTCTATTCCGCTATTATAATTAAAATTTGTATAACACAGATGGATAATGAATGAGCAGGGCCGGGTTAATGGCAATAATTGGTTTGGGGTTAAACGTCTTAATTTGATATCATTTGAACTTTTATTGCGTGGGTAAAGAACAGGTCAAATTACTAGTTTTAATTATTTGTTGTATTTAACGTGCGCTTTATGAACCAACTGATTATATAAGCAATGAGAAGAGATAGAAAAATCTACCACTGGACAGTCTGTGGTGGGAGGAGAGAAAAAATCGACCATCCGCATCGCATTTTGGTAGTGTGTGTAGAATGAAGCCTACTACAGCTTGTGCTAACACAATGATAAAACTTTTATATTCTGACTCTGTAAAAACAGCGGCAACACACTATGGAAAGTTGAATGAATCGAAAGCTATAGCTGATTATGAAAAATCTACTGGAAGCAAGGTTGAACCATGTGGAATATTTGTTGATTTAAAGAATGGTTACTTAGCAGCATCTCCAGATGGCATCATAGGAAGTGAAGGAATTTTAGAGGTAAAGTGTCCAAAATCTGCTGAAAATATGACACCTATTGTGGCTTCAAAATGTTTAAAAAACTTTTGTTTGGGACCGGACTTAAAACTCAAACGATCTCATCATTATTTCTATCAAGTACAAGGCCAACTTCACATTACAGGAAGAGAATATTGTGACTTCATCGTTTGGACACCAAAAGAACATATTGTTCACAGGATTTTCAGGGACGATAGTTTTTGGGAAAAGGAAATGTCTAAAAAACTGTCAGATTTTTACCTGGAAGCAATGTTACCTGAAATTATTGATCCACGACGCTGCAGAAGTATGAAAATACGCGAACCTAAAGCAGTAATATAAGCTAAACAAAGGAAGGTAGATGAAATCAATAATAGGAACAAAGAAAAAAATAACAAAGATAAATTAAATTAATAATTTTAAATGGTTTGATGTTTAAAAAACCTATCTAATATTTGAAATGTTGTGTCAAAAGTGAAATATTTATTTCAAATTATTTAAACTCAATCCATCATATTGAATATAAAATGTACAATACAATACAAATGGTTCAAATAATTAATTTTGTGTCAGGTAATTTGCGTGTAGGATTATTTGTGTAGTTATGAAATGGTGAGTAGGAAGAGAATCCTATCTTGAACAATGCGCAGTCAAAAGACTGAAGTTAAATACTTTTAAAGCTAATCAAATTATAGTAAACATTTGGTAGCTTTAGTGATAGTCTGAGGTTATGAGTGGGTTTAACTTTTGAAAAATTATGCAAGTATTATTTATTTATGTTAGAATACAGTCAATGTGGATGATAGGACTGTATGTAATTCTATTTTGGGTATGAATTTTGGATCATGCTAAACTCAAAATTATATTGCTTGCTTAAAGCGTTAAAAGGAAAGATTGTTCTTCCGCCTCGTTCACCTCTGAATGCTATGAAGTCTGCCCAAATGATGTACGGGTACCTTGGATTTACCCTAGGTATATAGCTTATAATAAACAGAGTTTCAACTAACTCAATTTCTGTATGGCAGACGAGTGTCATTCTTGCACGCAGCTTTTGGTATTTTGATGCAATGAGAAGAATGTTTTAGAATATGTTGATGCTGTTTGGTTATTATCATATGCTTTTTTGTGGCATATAAAATATAATTTATTCAAATTAGGTAATATCATTAATTCACTTAACCATTTTTGTGTATTTTTGAAAAAAAAAAATTCTTTAAGCAAAAGAAAGCATTGTTTGCCGTAACACAAACCCACTAATGACAACGAATGTCATAGTTCAAAGCTAAATTTCTTTATCTGATCAAAATATATTAACCATTCAGAGAACTAGACATTCTAATGTCTTTTTTTTGAGAGTTGGACCAATTTCAAATAATGTTTTGGGTGAAATTATCTCATATATATAATTTACTAGCATTGGGACGTTTAACATCCGGTTGCCAGCGTTTATATGTCTTCCTTGTACAATACCAAGCTAACTCTAGCAATTCCAATTTAGAGCTCCCATTCAACTTTCACTTGTAAATTTGAAATTGTAACACTTATATAAATCTCTGAAGTGCTTGCCAAATTTCAATTTTCTACCTCAGTTAAAACATTTTTCCTATTTTTTGCACCCTCTCTCCCTACCCCATTTCCTGAAACCCAAATCTCAAATTTCGTATAATTGTCTTGTTGAGTGAGATGACTCTTCTTACTGTCCTCCAAATTTCAGATTTCCATATCATCTCAAAGGGCTAGGTTTTTTTTTGGAACACACACACTTACTTTCTTTTTTATATAGGCCCTACTATAATTACATAATTTATACTACATTATTACGTTTATCTGTGGTAATATGATATATCAAATAAAAAAGTTTATATATTTACTAGAAATAGATGATATTTGTAGTTGTTTATGTCAAATTTTTATTTGTGTAGGGCAAACAAAAATTTAGTTAGATTAATTTAAAATAAAAACGTTAAGTTGAAATCAAACTATGTTTACTGTTCAATATGGAGATGGTTTTGATAGCATTTTATAATGATGTACATTGTTAGCTAATCATTTACGATAAATTATTGAATGATAAATATTTATTTCATAATCATTTGAGAGTGACGGGGCAGAAGAGAACAGGCCGTGGGCTGAACAAAACTGATATAGAGCACTCAAGATGTGTTGCGTGCTTAGGATAAATGAACAAATTCATCACTTGATACTATACATGTATACCGTGTCATATGGTTAAAATGTCCCTAAAATTTAGGAAGGAGAAGAATTACAGGAATACTAGCTTCACTAAATTATAGGCCCTCCTCTGCCCTCGTATATAAATATCTCTTGGTGAACTAACTTTTAAACTATATGCTATCCAAACTCTTTGTAAAGAACTATAATCATAATCTAAACTAATATTGTAACCAATAATGATTTTACTTTAGTGTTCTCGGATACAATTTTGTAGTTTATTAGGAATGTATTGGTTCACGTCTTCGGTCCCTTAAATCCACAGGATTTTATTACTTAAGAAGTGGAACCAGCTCATTTATTACTTTACACAATTTAGTTAATATAACTTAAAACTATATTATTTTTGTCTTAAAACACGTTTATTAAATATTATATATATGTAATCTAAACACAGGGGATTTATTAAAACCAGCTAATTGTTAGTGATGTCACTGACACTTAAATGTATTTTTGAAAACCAATTTTTTTTTTATGTTTATTTGTGTGATCAAGTAACCGCGCATGAAAATTAAATAAAATTAAATTGTGCAAATTTTGAAATCAACCCTCACTATTATGTTAAGAATGTGTGAATTATGTTTGGGTGGACGACAAATTTTTGGTCAGGACATTATATTATTTATTTTTTTAAACAACCTGAAAGTTAATTTGTAAATTAAATAAAAATAAGGCGGAGGAAAAATCAGGCATGATTCCACATACATTCTAGTTCTTTTTTTTTTTGCTAGCTCTATGCTTATACTTAGTCCTAATGATTTGCAGCCTAAGAACGAAAGTGTATATTATAAAATTTCAATCACATTCACTTGAATAAAGAAAGAACAATGGAAATTCGGTCACCATCGAGCCCTGACTTTTTGGGTTGTATTTAGGATTATTGGTATTTTCCTAATGTACATTTGTCATAAAGGTCCTAAAACACATTATAATTGCTAAAATATTCAGAGCTCTTGTTGCTTTCCTTTTTCCGTGTTCCGCTTCTGGTTCAAATACTTTTATAAACTATTTTGTTTTTACTTTCTCTCAACTCCTTGAAGAGAAAGTATTGTGATCATCCAAAGAAATCTAGTTTTTGCTAAATAATGACAATCATGATTCCCTGAAACAGAAAAAGTGGTTCTCGCGATGCCGTTTGTCTGTATCTCGGCCTAGAACTGAAACCATTTTGCCGATTGGGTTAAAACTTGATATCAAGGATTTTCATAAAAGTTCCCCCGAGAAGTATGTGGAATTGGATATCTATCCCTAACACTAAGGATAGCTCACCGAAGGAAAAAAGAGAAAAAATCTATTTTCTCGAAATTATCTCTAACAAAATTTTGATTAAATTTTGTATCTGGACGTAGTCTAATATAACAACAGTTCTGATTTTCCCATGAAAATGACTTTAAAAAATCGATTTTCTTGATATTCGCTGTTTCGATTTAATTTCCTGTCTAAGTATTGTTTAAAATTAAAAACCAAATGACAATTTATTTTTCCCATGAAAATGAATTTAAAGGTACTTTTACATAAGCAATGATTTCAAATTTTGATTATTTATCCTCAACTATTTGAGATTTAAAATAATTTATCATTGAAATGTTGTACTACTATTAAAACTAAAAAAATTTAATTGACATATATTTTTATAAAACCAATAGAATCTGAATATGTAAGATATGTATGTAGAACATGTAAAAACAATTTGGAGATCTTTAAAGTACGAAATTTAATGTTGGTGGACAAAGATATTTCTATTTTTTGTTTTTGTTTGTATTAGTGTGCTGAGTTCATAATGCCATAGAGTAAGTAGGAAGCTGTGTATATTATTTCCTTTACCGACCTCGAATAAAGGAGGAGGTTCTCTTATTTGAGCTGTATGTTTGGTTGTATTTATCTATGGTGGATTATTTCTCAACAATGTAGCTCTTTCTCTCTCTCTTTCTCTTCTCTCTCTCTCTCTCTCATATATATATATATATATATAATATATATATATATATATATATATATATATATATATATATATAAATTCATTAGGTACGTTACTAGTTATTTCCATTCAAACTCAGCTCGAACTCAACTCCAAATGAAAAATCCATACTCGCACAACTCTTAATATTTTGAATGGTTTGAGGTTTTGTACCTGGTCAAGTAAAGTGGGGAATAATTTTCCAACTTATAGGTTTCACTTGATTTCACTTCCTCTAAACAAGCCTTCTTGATTTTTTTATCAAAAAAAGTTTCAAGTTTGGCCATTATGAATTATTATTAAAACAATTTAAAAGATTTACCAGCATTTTTATTTATTGGGTCTTTAATTTTAACGATTAACTTTCAATTAGAATTAGTTATTGTATTAATTAATGCAGAATGTCAAGGTTTGAGGCCTACATCTTAATTATACAAATCTAATACACTATTATTGATGATTAATAATATACTATATTATACAAGTGTACAAACTGAAAGAATGTTGAATGAGAACTTGAGAACTACTACAGCTATGCATCATTTTGAAATAGAACCCAAACCCGGCCTTACAAACATGAGCTGAAAAAAAAGGAGAAACCAGCCCTCTCCTTTCTTTGTCTCGGAATCTATTTTTGGAAAAAATGTATACCTGCTACTCAGTCAACCATACAGGCGCCAATACGTCTCGCTTTACACAAGTTGAATTATCAGGGGGGGAAATGGAATTGAAGTTCTCTACAAGCACGATGCATAGCGGATTTGAAACAAACTAGAATGTATGGGGGTTCTCTCTTATATATGAATAGGCTACTATCCCCTTCAGTGACCGAATGGTCTAAGGCGTCAATCTCGTGTTAGATTGGCCTACTGATGACGGAGAGATTGGGGGTTCGAATCCCGGTCGGGTATACTCGGGGGGGGGGGGGGTCCTATATAGTTTATCACGCTGCTTCCATGCAAATACGGGTAGACTACCTCGAAAATTCTTCCTTCCTTATCTCTACCACATCAAAGTAATAATTATCATATGTGCGTATAGCCTGAATAAGTGGTAATGACGCGCCGATGAATACGGTCTAATGGAGCCTCTTTTTTTTCTATTCAAATGTCTTTTGATTTTTACGCATGACGCAACCTTGATGTATATATCTCTGTTGTCCTATATATAGTGTTGTTATTATAACGACAGCGGTGGAGGTGATATTATGTAAGCCAGAAAGAAGCGGTAGATGGATGGTCGCGAGGTTTAAAGGGGAAGGGGTGGAGAGGAGAAGTCTTCTCATTGAGGCTTCTAAATAGAGTGGGCGTCATGACACTATCGACCCCAAGATATCGATCTATCTTTCAACACCTGGCAACTGACTTCATCGTAATATTCATCTTTATGAGAAGGTAGGATAAAGAGGATGGAGAAAGAAAGGAGAATGATATCTCGGAGAGGCCGGTTGAAGTTTTTCTTATAATTATTTTTACCACCGCGTATTTACTACCCGATCGGGTTGTACGTATGTGTAATAATTACTCTAGTATGATGGTGATGACCAAGTTTGAATTTAGATGAAGTGTGTCCGCATTCGCGTTGAGATTGAGTGAATACACATTTAGGTAAAACCACCCTCAGTTCACCCGAATGGGATTTGAAACCCGATCTCCCCGTCATCGGCAGTTCAGTAAATTGGGAGAGTGATGCCTTAGATGATTTGACCGCCGTGGTATACTCGTTACAAAAGTTACAAAGAACAGTTTTTAACCCACTTCGGTGACCAGGTGGCCTAAGGTTCTACTCTCGCAATATACTAGATTGCTGATGACGGAGAGATTGGGGTTAAATCCGGGTTTGGTGTTCTGAGGGTGCTTTATAGTAAATGGGCTTACACTCACCCTTCACGCAAATGTGTGTACACTTCCTCTAAATTCAACCTTCCTAATCCTTAACACATTTGTGTAATTAGTACATAAACGTTTAGTATGACGTGGTGCTAAAAAAAGTACTATTTTAATATTCATATATTAAGTTATTTGATCTACAGCTATCACTTTCAATATATATAAAGTTACACTAGTAATATAATCAAATAATATCAAAATTGACGGAAATTTTTTTGTATTTTCTAGAAATTTCTTCTTGCCATAATCTTCTTAACTTTTCCGATACTATGAGTTGATCAACATATTTTTTTTTATCATATAGTATATATGATCAGGAGAGACATAACATACATACATTATGTGTAGACTATTAGCACCCTCTGGTGGCACAGAGCGTTGTCCAGGGTACACCATGGGAGTTTGTCTACACGTGGTACCCTCATTGAGATGATGTGATGATAGATATTATGGAAGCTGTGGAGGCGGTGTGAGTTTTAACCTAACTTGAGCATAATTTACCAACCACTAGTGACCGTTATGATAATTCCCACTATGGGAAAAATACCCACGGTACCAGCTGAGAATCGAACCCAGCACCTCTAGACTCGTGGCCAGGTGCACGGACCACTACACCACGGGGCCATCGTAGCGTGCTAGTATAAGCAACGACCACCCTTTTCCCCAACCCCATCATCAAACATGACATCCCCGTCGCTAATTTAAGTGGATATTAATCTCTCTACCTCCCTCCTCCCCTTTATTAATATACAAAGTGGTTATAGACCCGATGCTCGTGAGTTAAAACCCAGCTCTGGTCGATGGATTTTTCTTGAGCGATAAAAATCCGTAGCACAACTTCTTTCGGAGAGGAAGGAAGTAAATCTGTTGGTCCCACGTCGATTGTGGCATGTAAAAGAACACTGGAAGGTATGTGAGAATACCTTTCCCGGCAAAATTGGTAGGCCTTTTCGTTCTCGCTCAAAGAAATTCTCATGTACTGATATAATCAGTCGGTTCAGGAAATGTACGGTAAACACTTCTAATAAATAAAAATAAAATAAATAACAGTGTCTATACAGTATCGGTCACGAAATTTGGCCCGCAATGAGACCTCTAATTGAAAAGGCGGCAACATTTTATGACGAGTGCTGTACGTAGACCAACACTAGTTACATCTAATCATCCCGACAGCTGGAACACTTACACGTACAATGCAAACACGTAGCGCGCGTGGCGAATCAGACTCGAGCTTTAATTGCCACTGGTTGAATCAATACGTGGGGGGGGAGGGGGGGGACTTGCTTCGGTTGCGGCGTGGTCTAAGGGGTAACTTTGGCAATAGACTGGACTGCCGATGACGGGGAGATCGGGGTTAGAATCCCGGTCGGGTCTATTGAGAGTGGTCTTCCCTAACTGGTTTTCAAATCTCTCTCCACGCAAAAGCGGGTATACTTCCTCTAATCTAACCTTCCTCATACTTACCCAAATAAAATAATTATCAAAAATTTGCTTACAACCTGAACAGGTACCTAGTAAGAAGCTATGCTAAAAAAAAAAAAGAGAGAGAAATGTGAGACGGAAATTTTTCACTAATCTTTTTCCCAGAAAATTTTAAGTTTTGGAAAAAAATCTCCATGATTTTTTTTTCTCTAAAGCTTTCATTTCAGATTAATTTCTTCCAAGGAGGTTAACCACCCAAAAACACTAACAGATGAGTTACAATAAAGCAATAAAAGCATTTCTAGTTCTCTTCTGACACTCAACGTATTGATTACAACGCTATTCGGTTGAATGTGTAACTAACTACGGATTTGCTGCAGACCAGAATTTTTACACGTAAGAACATGTAAGATATCTGACATTTCATTTTTCCAGCTATTCCGTGTGATTCGAGTTCTCGATGTTTCGAAACTGGCCCGGTTCTTTTCATTTCATCTCGAAATATCGAGACCACGCTTAAGTTGCATCCCCTTAACCTGGGATTCAATGATATGAGAATTTTAACTAATCTATAATTGCCATTAATTGTTTGAATTTTACTTTCAGTGTATCAACCATAAGATAGTTAAAATAATTGAGTGAGCGTAGCGAGGTATGTTTTAACGTTTTCCCCTATTTATTTGAAGTAGGCCTACTTAACGTGTTTTTGAACCAACTAATTATATCAGCACACGGGAATTTCTAATAGCGAGAGCGAAAGGGCCTACCAATTTTACCGGGAAAGATATTTTCTCAAACCTTCCAGGATTCTTTTACATGCCCCAATTGACATGGGACCGACGGCTTTACTTCCCCTCCGAAGGAAGTTGTGCTACGGATTTGTATCGCTCAAGGAAAATCCGTCGACCCTGGCTGGGTTTGAACCTACAATCATCGGGCTCTGAGGTGAGAACTTTATCCCAAGAACTCCCTAAAAGTCATTTTTATAGGAAAATGAAAATAGCCATTTTGTTTATAATCTTAATCAACGCCTATATACAAATTTTAATCAAAATCGTTAAATCCTATTTTGAGAAAATTTATGTTTTCTCTTTTCGCCCTTTATTAAATTACTCTTAATTTTAGGATTAAACAGACACATAGACAGATGGCATTGCAAAGACCACTTTTTAGAGTTCGGGGGGTCATGAGACGCTGACATCCATCAACATTTCAGGTTAGATTTTTTTTTACGGTCTCAATACTTTACCTTTAGTGTTCGAATATATATATATATATATGCGCATATATATATATATATATATATATATATATATATATATATATATATATATATATATATATATGCGCGTATAACTTGAAAGTTATTAGTTTTATAAAAATATGTTTCGAATAAAATATTGATATTATAAAGAGATCTATATATTTGTAATGATAAGTAATTTCCCATCTCAAATAGTTTAAAGACATGATAAAAAATTATAATTTACGCATCATACCGGAGCCCTTAAAATCATTTTGCCGAAATATTGAGAGTATAGATTTTGTTTGGAATATTTATAAATCTTTAGAAATGAAATTTAATCAAAATCGTTAGAGCCGATTTTGATAAAATCGACTTTTTCTCTTTTCGTCTTTCAATAAACGAACCTTAATTTTAGGGTTATATATATCCAATTCCAAAAACCCCTCGGGGAAACCCTATTAAAACCCAAATTAACAAGTTTTAGCCCGACCGGTAAAATCGTTTAGACTCTAGTCCAAGGTAGAGACAGACAGACAAACGGAAATTCAAAAAGCACTTTTTTTGGAATCGGGGGGTCATGAAACGTCGAGAATCAACAAAACCTCGAGTTTAATTTTTTTTAACGATGAAAAATATATAATTTAGAAGAAGTGCACCTACATTTGTATGGCAAGAGAGAGTGGGAACCCTTTTAGGAAAAAAAACTTATCAGTACATCCAGACGGAACTTTAACCCTGGCTTTTTTGCTATCGGTAAATCAGATGAGACTGACGCTTTTGTCCGCGTGTCCACTGATGTGGGTTATATTTATTTTATCTAAATACTACGTTTATACTAGATGTAAAATGTATCAAAGGAACACGTTTTGACCCGACCCCCACACATTGATAAAGAAACGACCACATCTGATAGGGAATGAACCCAGTCCTTCCAACTCGAGAAACCTTGTGATTAGCAAACTTATTTTGTTTATTCTTTAAATTGATAAAAATGACACCTGGACATGGGAATCCAACCCGGGACCTTTAGTTTAGTACGCCAATGCTCCTACCATTGACCTACCCAGGCTCTTTATTTTAATTATTATTTAGGAGACGAGAACATTTAAAAACTTGTAATCACGCCGATGACTATAGTCCCCTACTCGAAAGCGGCTGCACGCGAAAGGTAAAAAAAAGGGGGTGAGAGTAAAAATTGACGGGAAGGTTTGGGTTAAAGGGATGAGGGGTGAGGAAATCAAATAAACGATTCGATTAGTCTAGACGAGGAGGAGTATTCGAGCGTGCCAGCGTTGAGATACAGAGTCGATTTATTAACCTGTTATCATCCGTTGAACAGCCTTACACAAACATACACAAAAAAAAACTTGTTAAAAGAAATGATACAGCAACAAAAATAGAGAGATTTTGTCCAAAAATGTTTTTTTTCTGTAGCTTAATACCCGTCCGGGACATATTTAATATACTAATCGGGATAAAAAGGTAGAATTTAGATAAAATGTTCTCCTATTTGCATAAAGGGTAATTGGGAAACCATTTAGTAAAAAAACAACTGATTACGCATGACCGGGATTCGAACACCCGATCTTCCCGTTATTGGTAGTCAAGTCTATTGTGAGTGACGCCTCACATCATTTGACCAATGAAGCGGGTTACCTAGCTTCCCCTTCACCATAAAACTCATAATAGTAACTAACCTTTACACTTAGTCTGCGTGTCCACCGATGCTGTTAAGATCGAGGTTTTTAATTTCAAAGTGATGAAACTGGGATGCTGAGGGGCTTGGCCTCTTTTAAAACTGATTTAGTTTGTAAGTCGTGTACTGATATTATCAGTTCTATTCATACATCTCACGTTGAATAATTAAAAAAAAAACTGTATCGATACGTTTGACGTTGGAGGGGTCTGTGCCCTCCAAAACCACCCCCCTACCCCCTGAAATGTCGGCCCGGCTACGGCCTTAGCATATATTTAAAATACAGTCAGCCTTGTTAATTTAAGATGTCACATTTTGTTGTCACCTTGACATCATTCAAACCTTGCCTTCACACAAACCGAATGTGATGTCCGAACGAGGAACGGCAGTGTCGTGTCGTGAAGTGTTGCCGGGGTAAGCATAGCTTGTTTGAAAATGATACCTGTGATATTTTCCCACTCACTAGGTACCACATTCTGACCAATAATAACACAGGATTTGCTTTACATTTGTTTCTTTATTATTATTTATTATTATTATTATTATTATTATTATTATTATTGTTATTATTATTATTATTATTATTATTATTATTATTATTATTACTGCTACTTACTACCCTTTTGAGCTATACGCATATACACTAATTACGCTGGTATGTTAAGGTCATTCGACCATCAAAATTTTATTGCATTATTTTACTAAGTGTATGAATATAAGTTATAAATATTGATTCAATGATTTCAAATCATTACAGTTTTCGAGTTATAAGTAGTCAAACTTACTATTTTATCCATTTTGCGTACTAATTTTAAGGTAAAGTAGTTAATGTATGGGGATTAAATTTATTCTAGCTAGACATTCATATGAAGTGTATGCAATGAAGTACTTACAATATTTTAAATAAAATCAGTTTTTAATTTATAAGCTATTTAATAGTTGTAAAATTACATAATTTTTGATCTTATATAAGTACTTTCTGTTTTATACCCCGATACTTTGTTTTTATATCATTTTGTAGTACATAATGTAGTTATTTCAAATAAGTTTGGTTTATTAGTCCAACTCTACTCTTTTATTTTATTAACTGTACGGCGTTGATCAATGCAAACGTAAATGGGCCATGTCCATTTCCTGAAACTTCTTGTTTTGACTGTACCTACCAATAACACTGACCAACCGACCAAGGAAGGGTCGGGCTACCCCGGTCTCCGACTAATGACTCACCCCACGTTTTACTACCTGAGTGACGAGTTGTGACATTTATTTGGTCTCTTTTTCCTTCCTCTAGTAATTTGGCACTTGAATAGTATTTTTACTGTTTTAGTTTTATTCTTCAACTCAAAAGTGTCAGAGGAACTCATCTCTTGGTACATCAAGACGCGTAATGATTTTAAACCTAATGTTTATCTGCAGTTAGGTAAATATAGCAAAAAATGAGTGCGCATGCCTTTAGCATCGAGGCAACTATAGTGCTCCGTGACAAATTTCTCTCCTGAAAAGTGCTCCGCGATTCAAGAAGTTTGGGAACCGCTGTTCTATACCATTACTTCACATCATGTCACACGTCCGGGATATCCACCTAACTTAGCACCGCGTCTAACTACCCGTTCGGGTTACACGTTTATGTACTAATTACTCTATGTTCTTAAATTTAGTACAAACACAACACCCCCCCCCCCTCAGACCCTAGCCGTTAATTCATCATTATGAAAGGGTAAACCCACATTTCACAAATGATCAATTTTTCGACCATGCCGGGAATCGAATCTGGGACCCCTAGCTCAGCAGGCAGACACGGTACCGACTGAGCTAAGGCGTAGGACTCCACCTGACTAATTTTGAAGGGCAAGTTAAGGTATATTTCTAGAAAATGTTTCAGCATTTGCGTAGAGGTAGAACCGAACACCTAATTACATCCTGCTGGGATACTAACCTTGATCTCCTTGTCATTGGCAGACTAAATAAGATGAGACTGACTACTTTACCCTCGTTACGGGTGCAGGCAAACTGATCAATCACAAACTTGTCGACATGGGAGGACAAGGTGAAAGACAGACAAGTGATCGACAGCAGGAGCAATGTCGATCAAGTGGCCGACACGAGTAGGACATGACTTGTACCAACTGGTTGAACAAATGCATATGCGAACAAAATTATTTATTGATAGCCAACTGGTTGACACAAAAAAAAAACTTAGAAAATTGATGCCTTACTAATGATGATTTTAGTCCACAAAATCAGCGTAAACCCGAAAGGGTAGTAAGACACTGTGCTAGAAAAAATCCACTAACTTGGTATTTTTTCCCTTAGCTTCTCACTCCCAGTTTGAGCTATACGCAGGATAAGGAATGAGAAAAGTAAAATTTAAGGAAATATGCAGTCATTTGCGTGGAAGGATAGTGAATAAGATTTTACGGGGTAAATAAATACCTCTGTACTTATGACCGGGATTCTAACCTCAATCTCCTCAACACAGGCAATCCATTATAATAGGATATTGACGCATTGGACCATTTGACCAAAAATGTGTTTATTTATTAGAGTTTTAAATTATATTAAAAAATAATATTTCATAGATTTTACTTATTATTTTCCGTTCACGATTTTGTTGTCGAACACGTTGTTTGCAATGTATTAACTTGTCGGTCAATTGGTTCATTGAATCCATCTCGACTTTTGTATACCAGCTGGTCCTCTCATGTCGAACAGTTTTATATCTTATCACATGGTCCCAAAAGTGCCGATCAATTGACACACTCAAGCTTTGAAATATTTTTATTTATTTGGTAAACCAACTGGTTGTCGATCACTTTGCTTTCTTATGCACGTGGCATTCTAACATTTTTACAGTTTGTAAGGGGCTCATCATGAGCTCTGTTAACTATTATAATTATAAAGAAAAGTAATACTTTTTTACTATAAATAAATAACTCTAAAACCTATTCCGGTACTAACATGGTCTCTAAGGCGTCACTCTCGTCGTAGACTAGACCGTTGCTAAGACAGATAAATCGGGGTTCGATCACGATTGGGTGTACTGAGGGTAGTTTTATTATAAATTGTTTCCCACTCTCTCTACGCTAATGCGAGTGCACTTCCTCTAAATTCAGCTTTCCTAATTCTTAACTAATTAGCGTAATTAGTACATATAAGTATATCACGAACGGATAGTAAGATAAGGTGCTAAAAGAATAATAAAAGAGCCCTTAAACTTTCATCAATCAAATATTTAATTAAATTGCTTAGTAATACCGGTACATATTTTTTTCTTCTAAAAACACATTTGATAAATATGGGCCTAATAGCATTCGATACAATAAATACTTTGCGACACGTGTAATAAGTTCATTATTTTAAATTATCAATATTCTATGAATCTTAGTAGCCAGGATTCAAACTCAAGCCACAACTCCCGGGTGAGCCATGCGGTGACAATTCATTTTCTAACAGTGAAGTTCCTTAGCGGAAAAAAAAAATAGGTAGTGCTATGACAACACTGTTAGGAACAAAGAGCTGGCAATCCCGGCTTACTTTCCCACTCCAACTGACCATCCCCCCCTTTACAACACAACACCCCCCATCAACCATGTTAAAAATTCCCTGTCAAAATGTTATAGCCTATTCATTCTAGGAGAAGCTTGCTGTCCGAATGACCTTAAGGATGAGGAAGTATGAATTTAGAAGAAATTGAGTCTGAGTGGAGGGAGAGTGTAAAACCATTTAGGAAAAAAAACACCCTAATTACACCCGACCGGGAATCTAACCGTGATATCCACGTCATCGGCGGTCCAATCTGTTACGAGCGTGATGACGTGTACCAATAATTGGCCACCGAGGCGGGATGCTTCACATATCTCACATGATAATGTATTTCAGTTGATACCTGGCCAATGAATGTTCTTCCTGAGCTTCGAGAACATTTCACAGGTACAGTTTTAAGTTAACTCTGCTTGTCCTAGCAACACTACACGCCACGCCACAGGAGAGTGGTGGGGTTAAACAAGTGCTGGCGATGGTAATCGAACCGGTAGACCACACAACACAATATTTGGTGCCGCGTTACTTTAAAACGAACACCCGTCACCTTTTTCGAACAAGACGTCAACTTGTTATTCTACAACACCGGCTCTCAATTTACTCTTCATTGTGTTCGGTATGTACTTCATAACAGGAGGGGAAGGGGTAGGAGGGGGGTATGAAGGTGACGTTCAGAAATGTCGGTATTTCATACGCGGTAGTTACACGCGTGCCTGCATGCTAATAGAACTTGTACAGCTCTAGACATCACGCGCAAATTGGATGAGGGGGGAATTAGGCTTCTACTGCGGGATGAATGGATTTAATTAAATTACAGCCCGCAGCGGTGTTTGAAATGGTCTAAGGTGTCACTCTTCTGAGCTTCTTGTGATGGAGGTGGGGGGAGAGGAGTCGGGGTTCAAAACCCAGCTGCGGGAAAACGAGTTTATTCCTCCTCCTAAATCGTTTACCACTGTCCCTCCAAGCAAACGCGATTACATTTTCTCCCAATCCTATCATCCCAAGTGCATACACCTTTAGTGTACATTAGTGTAAATATGCGGACACCCCAAACGTCTAGTAAAATGTGGTGCACACAATAAAATATAATTATAATGCTATGTAGAGAAAAAAAACTATCTGTATCATCGGTGACTCCCACAGATGCTTATCTATAATTGTTAGTGTTAATAACTATTTAATTAACTAATTAATGATCCACTTCACTGGTCAAACGGTCAAAGGCGTCACTCCCGCAATAGACTGGACTGCCAATGACGGGGTGAGAATTTCGGTGGGGTGAACTGAGGGTGGTTTTATCCTAAATGGGTTTCCACTCTTCTTCCACACAAATGTGGGTACACTTACCATAAATGTAACCTTCCTTATACGTAATACAGTGGCGTAATTAGTAAATATACGTTCAACCCGAACAGATAGTAAGATGAGGTGCTAAAACAACTTATTAATTTCAACGTGACCTAGCTAGAAAACGTTCAACGTTCATATAATTTAGATTTTTATTTACGTATAAAGTTAGTAAATTGTTATGCCCAGTTTCATTTTTATATTCATACGACTAGCCAAAGAGGATTCTAGTCCTCGGGACTAAGTAATTAGAGTGGTCCAACACAAGTTTTTAAGGAACCTTTTTTTCGATTCTGGGTTGTGCCAGCAAATATATTTACTATTTTGTATCTAGTCCATCCTGATAAATTAGTAGTTGGTTTGTTTTTTCTAAAAAAATATAAAAATATTTATGTTTAGAACGTGCAAGTATTCTTGCCGCGTCTTAGTACATACCCAAACCCACTAAAGAGGAAATATATCCGCATTTGTGCGATCAAAGAGTGGGAAACCATTTAGAGGTGAAAAAAACACCCTTAATATTCTTGGTTGGGATTTGAAACTCCAACCTCCTCCTCGCAGGTAAACCTGACTAGATGAACTGGACGTTAAGTCCATGTAACTACCCTTATACCCCTTCCTGTGTGGGTAATTACCATATAAATACACTCATGAATAATTAAACACGATTTAAAAACAATTTTGTCGGAGTCCCTGTCTAGACATTAAAAAAAATCCAAATCAATGTTTACATTTTGTAGGTCGTGTTAATTTTTAACACATCTACTTTTTTTTTCAGCACCGCGTCTTACTACCCGTTCGGATTTTAATATTTATTATTTATTATTATTATTATTATTATTATTATTTAGCACCGCGTCTTACTACCCGTTCGGGTTATACGCTTAAGTACTAATACGCTAATGGATTAGGAATTGGAAGGTTGAATAGAGGAAGTGAACCCGCATTTGCGTGGAGGAGAGTGGAAAACCATTTAGGAAAAACCACCCCCAGTTCACCCGACCGAGATTCGAACCTCGATCTCCCCGTCCTCGGCAGTCGGGCTCAACACGACTAGCGCGTTAGCCAACTACGCCACCAGGCGGTTTTAATATTATTAATTACGCCGATAGTTTTAGAGATAAGGAAGGTTATATTTATAGGAAGTGAAACCCACACTTGCGTGGATGGAGAGTGAAAAACCATTTATGGAAAACTACCCTCACTACACCCGACCTAGATTCGAACCTCGATCTCCTCGTAACCTGCAGTCTAGTCTACTGCGAGAGTAGCGCGTTAGACCACGTGGCCACCGAACCGGGTTACATCTACTTTTAAAGTGATATATTTTCATACTTTGTGCCATATTTTATAATGATGATGAATTATATATTTATGTTTTCTTTTAAAGGTGAGAAGTGCGAAGGAGAAGGTAATGAAGTGTCGGAAGACACGTAACAAATATTTGCTTTCCGTTTCTCTTGAGAGCGCTCAACAAGTCCTTCCTTAAATGAAGAGTAATTATTGGAGCTCTTTCTCAAACCGCACTCTTAATATTTTAACACGAATTGACTCGTAATCTTCCTGCCCTAGCTAAAATAAAATTGTATTCAAGAAAATAAGATTTACGTAGTGTAGTTGAATAAATATAAGTGTTTATTTGATAACAAAATTATGATTTTATCTGGCCCGCAAAAGGTTTAGCAAACAAACAATCGTGTTCATAAAAATATAGGGCCTACTAAATAACTAATTACTATAAAAAATATAAAGTTGAAATTTTTGCTCGATATTTTTTCCACTCCACCAACATATATTTTTAAAAACACTTCCTTTGATATCAAAAAATTGCCAACAGCTATCTTAGACTATGTGGCCACTGAAGGGGGTTGCCAACATAATTATTTAGGCTGAAAATCCTATCGAACTGGAGTCCTTCAATACGAAAGCTGGTGCTTGATTACGATAATATTTTCGCAGTTATTGAGAAATACAATCGCAATTTTTTGATTAGGGATTGAGGAGATGAAAAGAGAGTAATAGAAATAAAACCAAGATATGTCTGGAGTTAAAAAAAATAATAATACTTTTTTTTCTAAGAAAATAAAATGGGGGAAACCAGTATAGTCAGTGGGTATGAACCGTGGTCCAGCTTTCGTGTTTTTTACCGGCTATAATAGAGAAGCGCGGATAAAAATGGAAGGAAGATTAAATCAAGGAGAAGGGGTTGTTGCATTCCTATGGAGGGGAGGGGCTGCCGAAGGGGCGGAGACAAGGGATGCTATATAACTGACAGGGGGGAGGCCACTTTAATGAATTAAACCTATTAGTGGCACCCTAGAAAAAAGTAAAATGCGGGAATCTAAATAGCCTATATATTGTCAAATAAAAGAGAACAGTTTAAAACACTTTTATTCGTGTTTTTTTTAGTTTATATATACATTTGGACATATAAGTTATTAACCAGGATTAATCTATTTGGCAAAGATGAGGAGGAAGATTTAGAGGAAGTGTACCCATATTAGAGTGGAGAGGGGATTAGCTCACATGTGAAAAATCAACCTCACCCCCTTCGATGGCCGCATGGTCTAACGCACTACTTTCGTGTTAGACTAGACAGCCGAAGGCAGGGAGATCGGGGTTCGATCCCGATCGGATGCACTGAGGGTGGGTTTTTCCATGAATGGTGTTTCCACTCTTCTTCCACGCAAACGCGGGTGCACTTTATATAAATTAAACCTTACCTATCCCTAACACATTAGTGTAATTAGTGCATAGGGATACAACCCGAACGGATAGTAAGATGCGGTGCCGGAAAAACATAGGGGAAGGAAAACTATGAAACTTCTTATCTCAAGGTAAAAAGGAAAGCTCACTGCTAGTTCTCAAATATCTTAACATTTTCTGTTGTGAGCCTACTAAAAATAATAACTGTATTAATTTGAGGAAGGCTAAATCTAGAGCCCTTTTTAATCAAACCTAGTCCTCATAGTTCCGCAAATATGATTAAAACGTCGTTGAAAATAATCTGTCACATTTTCAAACTTTTTCTTTTTCTATTGATAAAACACAACAACGGTTGTTATGTAAAAAGAGCCCTGTTGGAATCCTTTGACTTTATTTTGGCATGAACTATATTTTGAAATAACGCATAGTAGAATTAAATATTGCGTTAGAGCTGAATATCTGCGCGGTAATTTCTCGCTTATAGAGGCAGCATAAAAAATATATAAGCCATAGATTTAACACCAGCATCAAAAAGACGTGCTTGTTTGTAAATTAGGTCCTACAATTTAAGTAATTTTCTGGTTAGAATAAATTTAAAAAAGAAATTGTGGTCAATGTTGATAACATTTTAATTCATTGCTAGTTTTATGTTATAGGTATTTATATATCAATCAAAAAAGACAGTTATATAATATGACTTGTTTGAATTTATCAACATGTTTTAGTAACTATTATTTCTGTCATAGCTTCCTTCATATCTAAATTGGACTGTAGCTTTGCCCCGATATAGTTTAAGAAGTTTATGAGCCTATCTGTAACTATCTGATGGATTATAGATACGAACACGATAGTAAAGGATAGGGGATGTAGACACGAAGTTACAAAGCTCCGTCAGAAAGACGAGACGAAAACTTGGTCAGAGCGAAGGCATTGAAGTTATACGAAGTTCCGAAACAAGGCGTCCCGAAGTACATGGCAGCTTCATTAGGTGACGCCATAAAGGTCATTTCAACACTCATATTTGCAACATTCTTTTCACGCCTCCTTCCCTGGTTAAATTACAGAGCTCTCTACAAATCTTGTTCCAACTTTATAATTTACTAGAGGTTCAAAAGTTTGATGAAAACGGCTTCATGTAGCTCTATGAATAGATGTAGCCCTACTTCTATAATAATAAAAAGAAGGTGTTTTTCTCTGTGTGTGTGTTGTGTTTTGTGTGCGATGCCCAGCCAAATCTATGGCACGCAGAGATGGAAGGAGGGTCCGAATGCACCTCGAAGCCGGATTTTTAATTGGCTTTTTAATTAGGCTATTTTTAACAATTATTTGAAGAAAATATTTTTTATCTGGTTTAGAATTAAGTTTCAGAGATAAAGCACCATGGGGAGGGGGGGGGGGCGAGCTTATATAATTCTTATACCACAGTGGGTCACGGGCAACACCGTGCTGGATTGCTAGTATTAAATAAAGATGGATTCCCATGATTATTTTTATATCTGGAAGGTAATAAGAATATTAAAAAACCTTCTCCCTTTTATACCTCATCGAAGTAATAAAATAACTGGTATAAAGTAAATTAATTTCACATATGTAAAAAATGAACTTGTGGATCGTTGATATTCTATGGTTGTATAATATCCGCTTAAATGTGTTCATAACTTTATTACAAAGGGATTGATTCATGCCATTATTATAACTTATCTGTGTTAAGAACTCCCAAAACCGCACAATACGTTCAAAGATAAATACAAATTTGTCAGCCAAAGATTAACCTAGCTTATGCGTGTAGCGCTTCCTTTGGTGATTGTGACATAGGCTATGGACAAATTTATAAATACACATTTTAAAAGCTCTCAAACTTAATATTAAACAAAACAAACTCATAAAAGTAATAATTTCGTATTTTAAATTTCAATTTTCATGGTTTTTAAAGCAACTTATAGAAAAAATGGTGAATTCAAATTAATTGAAATTTTAAATATCAAAAATAAAGAAAACAACATCGTATTTCCTCGACAGTAGCGCTAATGCGTTTGGCAGAGAAGTTAACACTGTTTCCCATTACCCCTATAAGGTTCCCAGACCATAATAAAATGAAAAGATTTTTTTTCTTTGTTTGAAGCAAAGAATAGCGTTGCCAAGGATACTTCTGCTACTTATTTATAACCAAAGAGAAATAAACAAATAAGGGTTTCCATGGTAATGTGAAAAAAAATCAAGATTATACATATGAACCACTGCGCAGCAGACAAGCTGGAAATTCGATAGGAAATCGTGTTTTCGTTGGAAGATGTTATTTTTGAGGAGATCCTGGACCCCGAACCTTTAAAATGAGTATTCATTTGTCAAAATAGGTTCAGCCGTTTTCTCGTAATTTCAACTACCGGAAATGGGTTTTCAAATTAGGTAAGGCCTATATATAGGTATATATGTAAACTTTTTTAAATACTAACGAGTCTTTTCGTGGTCAACAGAACATTTTACTATATTAGTTAGTGTTGGGCTTTAGGTATTATAATATCTATCAAGAGTGAAGTCTGAAAAATCACTTGACTTGACGTATAAATTTATATAAAGTAGTTTTAGTAAACGTTTCAACTGTCAGGATTTATGTCCTTCCTACTAGAATCTTACTATAATAAACTATATTCATATTAAATTGAAATTCGTCTTTTATTTTACATATACACAGTTTAAATATTTTGCTTAAAATAACATATATACATTATTGTAACTATTTTGTTTTTAAGGAGGCCCCCAAAATACCATCCCCGTGAATCCTTTGATTGGTGTGTTGTGAAATGCATATATAAATCTTTTGTTTGGAACGCATTCTGATACGACTTCGTTCAGAGAACTTCCAGATCATCCCACGTCGAGTCGGCCAATTAAAGAAAGAGGATGTCGTCAGTTGAACTAAGAGTTTTGTCCTTTTTACAAAAAAAAAAAAAAAAAGAGGGGGTGGGGGAATTTTCTTCGTCGTACATTATTGTACCCTCCGAGTCGGACATCCTTTCATTGTAGATGCCTCTCTAATTAAATGACAGTTTTAGAGTCCTTCCACCTCGACTGAACGATACCTCACCTCATCGCACTTCACCTGAGATCTGAAGAAGATGGAACATCTTGTGCTGGGTGTAATTAGATAGAAACCTTGCCGGAAATATTCGATTCGCAGGGATCGGTCTTGTCAAAGTGTGAGGAGGAGGCGGCGGGGGGAAGTAGTAATCGAATCATTCTCGAAATCACTTTTTGATGCGCGTTTCCCTAAAATTCGGATTGATTTAGTCACTTCATGATGACAGTTGTCAATAACGAGGGGTGTGGGAACGGTGAAATTTTCCGATGGTAAAAAAAAAAATGTATGGTACACCGCACAGACTTTCTCTCACTTTTATCTTAAAATAAACTTGTACTAAAAACTCGTAAGCTTGTGAAACGAAATAATAGGTATCTAAATTGTTGTATAAACACTACACCAAAGATAATAAATGAAATAATATACACTGTTATTTACTCTATGGCATTAGGAATTAGGAAAACTGCTTTATAAAAATTGAGAAAAAGTAAATATCTTTGTCCACCAAAGAGCATAAAATCAAATTCATTTTCCAAGATCTGAATTAAAAAGTGTATATATTTGACTATAGCTCAGAAACTATTGGTTTTATAAAAATGTATTTCAAATAAAATATATTTATCTTTAATAGTACTTCAACTTTACAATGATAAATTATTTCCTATCTTAAATAGTTGTGGATAAATGATGAAAATGAGAAAATTTCCCACATGAAAAGTACCCTCAAAGTCATTTATATAAGAAAATGAGAATAGCCATCTTGTTTATAATTATAAAAAGGTAATCAAAATCGTAAGAGCGAATTTTGAGAAAGCCGATTTTTTTTTCGATCTTCATTAAACTACCCTTAATTTTAGGGTTAGATATCTAATTCCTAAAACCCCTCGGGGGGACCTTATGAAAACCCCAGATACCAAGTTTTAGCCCAATCAGTAAAATAGTTTCGGCTCTAACCCGAGGTACAGACAGGCAGACGGCATTACGAAAACAACTTTTTTTGTTTCAGGGGGACATAAAACGTCGACATTAACTTATCAAAATCTTGAGTTCAACTTTTTTTTTTTTTGACAAACACAATACTTTCTCCGAGGTGTTGAGGAAAGTAAATAGAACAAATAATATATTTCCTTGTATTATTATTTTGGAAGGGGAGGAGGGTGCATTAGCTTTGTATATGAATTGCAAACTGACGTAGCCTAAGATAGCACAATTACTTCGGAACATCTAATACTAGTGAAAGGAATTTAAATAATTTTATGGATCTATATGTCAAGCCCATACTATATATATGTATATATATGTATATATATGTGTATATATATGTATTTATATAAGCTATTATATTTTCAAGCATTTCGTCTCAATACCCATTAGGATTATACACATATATACTAATTACTTTAATGTGTTATAAATGAGAAAGGGTGATTTTAGAGGAAGTGTTCCCTCATTTATGTGGAGGGAGAGTTTTTAACCATCCCCAGTACTTCTGGGTGGGATTCAAATTCCAATTTCCCAGTCGCGTCATCGAAAGTCCAGTCTATTGCGAGAGTGACCCCTTAGATTATTCGATCACCAAAGCGGGGGCTCATACTATACTGATTTATATTAAAATCACCGCTTAGAATTGAACACTTGCCTGTATCCGACCTCCCAAACCATCCGGTCACGGATACTGTTTCAATTATTTAGACTTATACTCGAACAAAGAAAGCGTATATTTATTTAATTTTACCAGAAAATGTAGGCACGTAGACAAAGGCATCGATCATCCTCTTAATACGAGCTGGTTCTGGGTTACTAAATTTTTGGGGAGGCTGTGAATCGAATCCCGTATGGGTATATTGAACTTGTGTTTCTCCTAGATTGTTTCCCCACGCAAATCCGGGTGCATTTCCTCTCAATTATACCACTCCCATCCCTTACCCATTTGCGTTAAGTCCATGACTATCCCAGACAAGCAATTATACAGGCTATTTCTCCTGGTAATTAAAAAAAAAGCCTGCCCATATGGTATGAGTCTTTTCTTGGTGTATTTACTGAATCTACTACGATGATTGAAGCTTTCACCTTCTTAATCCGTCAATAACATTCCGCTGCATATCACAGGTCTGCCAAAATGTTGTCTGTTTATGAAGAATGGTGTATCGGTTATTTTGCGTAGGGGGGTTAACTCAATACAGTTTATTTTTGTGAATAGAGGATATTTTTTGATTACCTAGTAGATAGACTCTTTTGACAGACAAACTCTTAATTTTATCAATATAGAAGATATAAAAATATAGAACATATGTATATATTATATATAAGCGTTTATTTAACATATTTACATGTTATGCTAATGAACTAGGGGTGAGAAAGGTACACTTTAGAGGAAATGTACCTGCGTTTACTTGAAGGAAGAGTAGGAAACAATCGAGGAAAAAAACATCCTCATGATATCAAACCAAGATTTGAGCTCCAAACTCCCCGTCCCCCACAAAAAAAAAACTAACTCAGTACACCTGCTTGGGTTTCGAACTAACCTCCCCATCATGGGTAAACAAGACTAGAGGAGAGTGACGCCTTTGTCCATGGGTCCTTAAGTGCGATTTACAAAATTGCTCAAATTTAGATATAAACTCTGTCGAGCTCTTAAATCTAGGCATTACAAATTAGGAAGTTTTCAAAATATAATATCTAACCTATTGACTTGATTTCTTTGCCAAAATTTACTCATTTAATAAAAGTGGGGGTGATTTCTTCCTAATTTTTCACGCGAAATACTCTTTTTTTTTTAAATATACCAATAAAGCCTCTAAGTGTTTTTGTGTGTATGAAATAATTACCACCAGAATGATTAAGGTTTGACATAGTTGATAAGTTAATTATTTGTGGACAGTAAACATTTGAAAGTATTTTTATATTTATTTAAGGTAAATTCGTCGCCTTATTTGAATAAAACTGATTAAATTACACCTTTTTTTAATGTATAATAAAATATAAACATCTATGTGATTAAGACAAAATATTTCACTCGAAAAAAACCCACAGGTTTTGGATACACAGCCCGATGAAAATAATTTGTATTACGTGAGTCTAGTAATTTTTGTTTTGAACAATTCTTGGTCAAACGCTCATGAAAGGAACCGAATGTAGGGCCTACCGTCCGATTTATTTTGGAAGGAACCTTTTTTGACAGTTATAAAAAATTACTAAAACATTTTTAATACATCTATACGTAGAATAATGTAATTTGCAGCTTTCCCCTATAAATAGAATACATCAATACTCAAGAAATAATATACTAATAAAATAAAATGCCGTCTATGTTGACCGCAAAAGTTTGTGTTTTTTTTCTAACGCTACCTTCTCACAATAATTCCACTATATGCAACATTTAACAAGTAAATTTATCTTACCACGAAACAGTTTTCCCTCCCGCCATGGTCGGTATCAAAATCAAACCATTAATCGTTCACAAACACAAGTTTATCGGTCGTATAATACTCTTAAAACACATCACAAAAAACGGGACAAGACTCCCAACTCAAGTCTTGTACACACCAAAACTTACATCCCCCCCCCCCCCCCCCCCCCCCCACCATTTGTCCTCGGTAATGGGAAAATTTGGAAACATTCAGCGTGACCGTGTGTTGGCGTGCGCGCGCATGTGTCGGCAAACCCTTGGCCTCCCTTACCCCCCCCCCCTCCCCGACCCTTGTAGTAGTCTGTGCCTACATGCACTTTCAGTGTGATTAGCGGGTTTGAGAGCATCTCAGCCGCTCTTACTCGAGAGGCTAACTAATCACCAGCCTCCGAGGAGAATTCTTCAAGAGGCTGCGTAGGTAGCATTTCTATGATCCTATACATTATTTCTGTTGTCAACATCCCTTTTTTTTTCTCAACCGATACAAAGCCTACAGCGATGAATAAGGTATCAGTGGATAGGATTTTTTTACCGACTTCTGACGTGGCATACTCAGTTTACGTTAAAACACATTGTTTGTTTAAAATTTAAGTTAAAATAAAAACCTATATATTATTTCTGTTGCCTTTGCAATGACTATCAATAAGTTTCAGGGACAGATGCTTCAAAGAGCTGGATTGTATTTGCCAAATGCTGTATTTTACTCATGAACAACTCTTATGTAGCCTTTTCAAAAGTCACTAAATCCAACAATATTTTTGTATCATTTACCGAAAATGACAAACAAAAGTTTCAAGATGATTGCATTCTGACATCAAATATTGTATACAAAAAGGTATAGTAAATTGTAATTACGTTCACATTAATAAGCTCTCTTTGCTATTTTGTGTATACACTTCGCTGAGTATTTAATTTCAATAACCCAACAAAAGACTAGGCCCCTAAATCATTTTTTCTGGGGTGGGGGAGTGGAGGGGAAGATTGAATATATAGATAGATAGCGTCTGGGATACATCATTCGTATATATAAATATATATAACGCGTCTGGGATACATCATTCGTATATGGATACATCATTCATATATATATATATATATATATATATAACGCGTCTGAGAGACATCATTCGTATATGGATACATCATTCATATATATATATATATATATATATATATATATATGAACGCGTCTGAGATACATCATTCGTAGCCCAGTAGTGGAAAGATAAGCCAGTGTTAACGACCGTTGCCCATTGGTCACCCGCATGTACTAATCGTCCATCCTTTCCGTGGAGGCTCTTTCCATGTCCCGATGAGACGAGGTGATGGTGATAGTGAGCATAAGGGTGTGGAACCAGTGGTAACCGACTAACCGGTGGGGTGATTCCCCTTTTGGGAAAAATCACCCAAGCTACCAGCCGGAGATCAAACCCGGGACCCCAAGGCTCATAGCCAGGTGCACTGACCATTACCCCACAGAGCCAGCTACTTCTATGATGACTGATGACCATTGTTTAAAGCCCTTTACGTTTTATATTTTTTTCTATGAAAAATAATGCGAAGCAATTAATGGTAGTAGGATATTCTTGAAGCATAGATTCTGCTTTAAACAATGGCATCTGCTGAGGAATGTGTGACTTTTTTTTTTGAGCTGACTCGTGAAGTAGGAGCATCCAAAGTTTTTCTCCTTTTGTTTTTACGAAAATCGTGGCAATACAAATGTTGTTATTAGGATTGCAATACCAACTAAGCTATAAGTATTGGCATAGGTCTAGAATTTCGTGCCATAAGTGAAGCTGGTACTTACAGTTAGCCTCCAAAATTTTCTGTAATTTTCCCGAAAACTATGGCGCTACAAATCAATCATGGTAATAGGATATTTTTGCAGCACAAATTTAGCTCTAAATATTGACATGGATTTTGTAATTGGTACCGTTAGGGGAACTTCCACTTTAAGTTGATAGAACATAACGCTTTCTTGTGTTTTTAAGGAAATAATGTTGGAGCAAATTATGGAAATAGAACATTTTTGTGCTATAAATTCATTATACACATTAACTCGCTTATCAGAATTGTCGATGTATGTGGTGATACCAACTTCACTTAGACCTACTGGTTGAATTTATGTGTTCCCATTGTAAATAGGTTTTATTTTTTATTTTATTTTATTTATTTAAGCTTTTGCAATTAAAGTTAGGTCGCTGAGTAAAATATTTTAGGGTAAATAAATAAATTTAGAGTGAATAAAAAACAAATGTAGAGAAGCCAATTGTGTTTAAGTTTCAGTTGTCAAAATTCGACGCTATTTGTCAGAAGTGAAAGTAGGTTTAGAAACTTTAGAAACTGTCACATAAGGTTCTCTTTATAAAGACAATAACTTACGGTCTACATGAAATACCTTAACACCGAAAGTTCAAAGAAGAGAATTTGATTAAAAACACATGCTCAAGTTTTCTCCCTTATATTCCAATTCAAATCCAAATCCAAATAAAAAAAACCTAATTACTTCTTTTAGAGAATTTAAATATTATAGTGAGAAATGCATGTAAAAATCTTTTTTAAAAATTATAGAAAAAAATTGATTTTCATAAAGTTTAAATATTTCCCAACCTGCATTGGAGTACACATGTACTAGAGGTCAGGCTCATCTAATCTTGTTTGCTGGTAGCGCGTATATCGGGGTTCGAATCCCAGCCCTGTGTGTTGAGAGTGTTTTTTTCCCCTTAATAGTTTACCAATCTCCCTTCACGCAATTGCAGGTGCATTTCCTAAAATCCTATTCTAGAGTCTTTAACCCATTAGATAAATTATTTAAAAAAAAACCTATTTCCCGGACAGGTAGTAGAAGACAGTGATGAACAAATTGCTCCTTGAAACTAGTTTTTTATTGAATAGCGCGAGTGATTGATTCACGCGTATCTTTCTGCGTCATTGGCGGGAGATATATTTTTTTTTTACAAAACACAAGTAACGTGGCTGGACAACAAATGATGGCAAGTGAAAAATGCACTGCGCGTCTACAGTGCTTCCAATTGGCGCGTGTGGTGGTTCGATAATGATTGGTATCAAACAAATACTAGAGTCGTAGATAGTGAAACTTTTCCAATCAATCAACCTGTTGTTTTTTACCGTGCTCCTTGTCTTACTACCGTCTGGCCTATCTGTATATTTACACTGACGTGGGTTAGGGGATGAGGAAGGTAAAAGTTAAAGTAAATGTACCCTCATTTGAGTTACAGGAGCGTGTTTAGCCCTTATAGGACAGTGTTTCCCAAAATTTGTAGAACGACAAACTTTCGCGACCCCCTGAACTTAAATGGAAATAGGAGGAGGGGCTTATATTTTTATTAAAGTGTTTTTTAACACCTCGTCTTACTACCCGTTCGGGTTATACACTTATGTACTACTTTAGCTAATAGTTTTAGGGACTAGGAATATTATATTTATAAGAAGTGTACCCGCATTTGCGTGGAGGAATAGTGGAAAATCATTTTGGAAAAACTAAACTCAGTAGACCCAACCGAGATTCGAGCCTCGATCTCCCCGTCATCGGCAGTCTAGTCTACTGCGAGAGTAGCGCGTTAGACCATGCAGCTACTGAAGTGGGTAACTGTTGATATTAGCGTGTGAAGAAAATTAAAACCTATGTTTGTACTGGAGAATTTTTCATTTGTTTGGTCAAAAAAATAATTGTTTTGCTATAAAAACTACAGTGGAATGCCAGGCCTCCACCGTGGTTCGGATCCCACGTTAAACTGTAGGTCCTCCATTTCATCTCACAATCACCCTACCATTACACATTAGCGTAAGTGCGTATAACCCGAACGGGTAGTAAGACGCGGTGCTAATAATAATAATAATAATAATATAAAAACTACACACACACACACACACACACACACACACTACCCTTTTCACACCTTACTCCTACCCAACCACTAATCTTCAGGGAAGGCTCCTTTATGTTAGAAATCCGAACCACACATTTTGAAAGAATCTCATGCGATGTTTCCTTGCCTCCCCTGCTACCCCTTAAAATGCGATCGGTGTTCACTACGCTCACGCTTGAAGTACTCTTATGAGGAAATGGTCGGGGGTTATCTTGTCTAATTTAATTCCGTAACTCGCCTCGTGACATCCTGTTAAAAAGGGACGTTTATGACATTACGTTGGTGGCGCGGTGGGCGGGATCGTTTATATAACAGCCGGTAAAACTTTTAACAATCAAATCGGTAGTGGCGGCCTTGCGCGTGACACCAAAGAAACGCCGCGGGGCATTTTCCGGCGAACTTGACGGCAATATCATGCATGGCGACCAAATATGAACCTAGTCTGACCTTACCTCAGCCGGTAATGTGTCTTTATACTGAGTTTAGGGTCTCGGGTTAGATTCCCTGCACGGCCAAAAAAAAACTATCATTCGTAAAATGGTGATTTTCCCTTTCACAGGGATGAATTAACATCCTGGGGCTGGGTGCTGTATCTTTTCTAGATTAGCTAAGTTTATAGGGCCTGTGTGATCTAATGGTGAGGGTTCCTGTCTACAGACCTAAACGTTCCGGTTCGATCCCTGACGATTCCATATTCCTTTCGTTTTTTTTTTTGTGAAGCGGTCCGTAACGGGGTCAAACTCAGCCTTGTGAGGACAAAGTTGGAGATACTTGAATCTATAAGTAACACCTTTGGTCTAGAAAACTGAGCTTAACGTAAGGATGTTTGTTGTGCTGACCACATGACACCCTCTACCCGCATATGCTGGCACTATCATCACTAACGGCGGCGGCAGCTCTGTCGGTATAACTCGCTTGCGGGCTCACGCCTTGGAGTTTTTTTTTCATAGGGCCTAACTCGTGTGCTGATATAATCAGTTGACTCGGAAAGTGTACGTTAAATACCTCAAATTAAAAACTAAAACAGTTATGAACTTAAAGATTTAGTTTCATTAAAAAAAAATTTAATCGGAGTCTTACTACCCACCTGCATGGCTACATGAATGAGGTATGGATGATAAAGGTACGTTTTAAAATTAGATGTACACAAATTTGCTCGGAGAGAAAGTACGAAACCATTTGGGGGGGGGGGGAGGATGAGGTGGGAACACGTCAATACACCCGATCTAGAATCGAACCCCACCCTCTACATCACCAGCAAACACATTAAGACGAGAATGACGCCTTTATCCGTTCGACATACAATAGTCTTTAATTAATGGAAAATCTTTATTAATCTCCAAACTAATTTTGTTGTTTAATTATAGGCCTATATTTTGTGAATAAGATTTTTTTTTAGAATATTATAGTAGTTAATAAAATATTATCAAAGATATCAGTCTTGTATTTTCTGCGGCAAGGCTATAATAATCCCGTCAATATCTGCAAATGGAGGTACAATTCCTCTATATTCTACTTGTTCAACCATATGTTATCAGTGTAAATATACGGACAGTACATATGCCATAGCCCATATGGAAAGTAGTATGTGGATCACAGTAAATATAAACTTAGTAAAAATATTGCCCACCAATGTCACCAACCAGCTCTCCGACAGAAAAAGGGCATTAATGATCTAATCTAAGTGGCAAGGATGAAGAAGGTAGTTTAAAGGAAGTTCCACAACATTATCATGGAGGGGGTTTGTAAAAAACACTATGATGAGTCACAAACGGCCTATTCTTTATTTATCATCGCGACTTACTACCTTTTCAGGTTATAAGCATAAATTATAGTTAGTTAATCACTCTAATAGGGTAAGAATGAGGAGTTAAGCATTTTAGAGGTAATATAGCCAGCATTTTCGTGGAAGGAGAGTGTGAAACCATTTAGAAAAAACCTACCTCAGTAGAACCGACTGGGATTCGAACCCCGATCTCCCCATTATAAGCAAGCCAATATAACACGAGTGTCGCGCAGACCATTCGGCCACTGAAGCGGGTCGCGAATCATGCACCAAGCATTCAAACCTTGGCCTCCCCGTCACCAATAATCCGGTCTATTGGGAGAGCCTGACGCCTGAGACCAGCGGGGTGAGCGCGTACTCGATCGGAGACTAAACCATTCAGAGTCAGATCTAATTAATCTATAAATCAAACCACCTAAGCACCTGTTTGTGTCCTGCAAACTTTACAGTTTAAAAAAAATATATATGTTCTTTGTTTAGGATTTTGAAATTCTGGTACTAACTCTAGCCCAATGTCCTTGTTTCTTACTCCAAGTGACGCAGTAGGAAGGACAGCTTAGAAAATATAAACATAATTTTTTGGAGATCACCAATGATAACATTTTAATATTTTGTTACTGTGGTTAAGTCCAACAGTTTAGCTTAATTGGTAGCGTGTTTGACTACTAAACTAAGGGTCCCGTGTTCGATTCATGGAATGGCCGAAAAATGTATCGTTGGTGAAATTTGGGTTAATCGTTTCACAGTGATGAATTAACGTCCGGGGCTGGATGTTGTTCCTGCCTCTAGATTTAAGTTAGTTTTTAAGTCGTGTGTTGATATAATCAGTCGGTTCAGAAAGTGCACGTTAAATACATAAAATAAATGAGAAAAATGAAGTGTTATTACTATTTAATAGGTATTGATAATACCTATCAAAAGTGACAGCTGCACGTCATATTACTTGACGCATAAACATATTAAATTATTTGTAGTGTTCCCACCTTAAGTCGTTACTAACCTCGTATTGAACGTACTGTACGAAATACTCTAGATAGTGACCCACATTGGTAAACACGCAGTTAAAAACGTCAGTCTCGTATTTGTTGGCGACGGGATTGCTGGTGTTCGAAACATGGCCGTGTCCACAGAAATAGTTTTAAAAAAATACTCTCCCACAAATGCACGTGCATTTATCTATAAATTATAATATTCCGGGTGACCTGGTGGTCTATGGGTAAGGTGTCAGACTTCTGTGATAGGGGTCCGGAGTTCAATTCTCGGCCCCAGCACAGATTTATCTGATTGCCAAACCCTTCCTTCACCTCTGACAAGACGTGTATTAATCACAACTTGTGAATGTGTGTATTACCGGGCCTCCACCGTGGTTCGGATCCCACGTTAAACTGTAGGTCCTCCATTTCATCTCACAATCACCCTACCATTACACATTAGCGTAAATGCGTATAATCCGAACGGGTAGTAAGACGCGGTGCTAATAATAATATAATATTCCTCATCCTTAACCTATTATTGTAAATATGTGGACATATTGGTCGGGTATAGGCACATACAACTTAAAAAAAGATGGCTTAAGTGGTATTTAGTCATCTCTTGCCCTCGAGCATATGACAATAAATAAACTAAAATCTAAACTTACTTGGGAAGTGCCTCTATATGCATTTAAACATATTAATATATATAGCCAGAAAATTTCCAACTGTATAAATATTTACAAAAGTGCAGTTTGTTGACTCGACGCGGGGAGATTACCAGGTCATGGATATAGAGCCGAGCCGCCATGGAAAGAACCATAATAGGTAGTTTTGTGTTTTTTTTAGCATCGCGTTTTACTACCTGTTTAGGTTATACGCACATGTAGGCTACTAATCTTGATATTGAGGAAGGTTTAATTTAGAGGAAATGGAGGTAACGTAGAAAGCCATTTAGGAAAAACCACCCTCAGTACACCCGACCGTAATTCTCTCATGGAAAAAGAGACAAGTATGAGAGAAAATGCACCAGAATCTGTTATTGAAAGTAGGGTATCGTTTTAAGAGTAAAACCCACCTCAGTGGCTGAATTTTTTTTAAAGGCGTCACACACATGTTATACTGGCCTGTTGAAGACAGATCGGGGTTTGAATCCCGGTCGGGTCTGCTGAGAGTGTTTTTTTTCTTAAATGGCTTCCCACTCTCCTTTCACACAAAATCGGGTAGACTACCTCTAAAATGCTTCCTTTCTCACCTCTACCCCATTCGAGTAATTATCATAAATGCGTACAGTCTGAACAGATAGTAAGACGCGGTGCTAAAAGAAACTTATTTTAGGGAAAACCATTTTCAATACACCCAGATGGGATTCGAGCCCCAAAAGCCTCATCCCCTGAAAACCAGACCAAATGAGTTTGGCTTTTATAACGCGTTTTCACATATGAGAGCTTGAGCGCGTTAGTGATAAAAAAAATAAACACATTAACATACCTCACAGGAATATTCAACAAATAACATGGAGTGTTTGGTTATTTTTCACACAACTTCACCTTCACACAAACACATCAGAGTCGCGAGAGTTCAGAAACCCCGTGTAATTCTAGGCATACACATATAAGAAGAAATCATAAACAAGATGGAAATGACTTGGAAAAACTTTGACAATCCTTGTAAAGTGACTTCGTGGATGGGAAGACGATGATAAAACGGAAATCTAAAAAGGATGAGTGATGCAAGATTACGCGGTATAAAAACAATAAAATGTATTAAAGAATCGTTAAAAAAAACACTTTCTCAAATTCTAATAATTACTGGCTGTATGTATGTTTATATTTATGAAATTATTTCTGTATTATGTTGTTTATAAAGATATACTAAGTATTATTTTTAACATTTAAAGCACGTGTAAGTCGGTTATTGCGTGTAGTTCGAGTTTTAAGACAGTTCGAGATAGGTTCGGTCTCGCTCAACTCGAAACACTAGAGAATCCACTGTAGCTACCAGCCAGCTCACTCTCGCAGTATGATATCCCCACGAAACACTACCGTTATCTAACACAAACTGACAAGAACACAACACAGAATATTATTTAGAAAAGAGAATATGGATGTTGGCCTTCAGAAGAGGTCATCTCTGTTTATATCAGGCGCTGCTGCCACGGATGGGGGGGGGGGGGGGGGGAAGTCGCCACGAATTGGACTCTTAAATAACTGCGACCTTTTAAAACAACAACCTCTTGATAAGCATTTTATAGTTTCACGGGAAAATAAATGTTTACTAGTTAAATAAATCTCCTAGATATGATAACAAAAAACAAAATTGTTTGTTTGAACCCGAACAAACTAGAGCATTAGTCATGTTGTTCATGCCGACCTTGCTCGTGGTTAAGTGGTTATAGTGGCTGACCACTACTCTTAAGAATACGCTGGTTGGATTCCGTACCGCTGGGCACGTGGATAAAGGTATTTTATGCTGTGTTTTTCCGCTGACGGGCAGTTTAGGAGTCGAATCCAGGTACGGTGGTACTAAGGGTTTTTTTCCTTGAATATTTTTCTACTTTATCTCAAGCGCAAATGCGGGTATACGTCTTATTTACTATAGCCTCTCCATCGCCACCCCGTTAGTGTAAATTATACAGATATCCTGGGTGGTTAGTAAGACGTGGAGCACGGTAAAAAAAAAATAACTCGTTCCATCCACTTTAATAGGAAGGGTTATACAGAAAAACTTCATACGTCAAGTCAGGTGATCTGAACCCGTCTCTTTTTTTTTTAGCACCGCATCTTACTACCCGTTCGGGTTATACTCTTAAGTACTAATTACACTAATGGATTAGGAATTGGGACGGTTGAATTTAGAGAAGTGAACCCGCATTTGCGTGGAGGAGAGTGGAAAACCATTTAGGAAAAACCCCCCCCAGTTCATCCAACCGAGATTCAAACCTCGATCTCCCCGTCCTCGGTGGTCTGACTCAACACGACTCGCGCGTTAGCCAACTACGCCACCGAGGCGGGTCCGTCTCTTTTGATAGATATTATCAACACCTATAGGCTATAACATAAAACTAATAATTTATAGGGCCTACTCTTTAAAATGACACCTGGAAACAGGAATCGAACCCGGGATTCTTGGCTTAGTATACCAATGTTCTTACCCTGAGTAAAGGCAAAGTCTGTGGTGGACGTGTGGAAATCGGCGGCTACATAAAATGAGCGATAGTAATTTAGTAAAATGTTATCATTGTTGACCACAAACAAATAAGTTTGTATTTTCTAGTCGACCTCGTTGGTCTTAGGGTAAAATTATCACCTCAGGGCCCGATGTTCGTGGGTTCAAACCCAACCGGGGTCGACAGATTTTTCTTGAGTGATAAAAATCCGTAGCACAACTTCCTTCGGAGGGGAAGTAAAGCCGTCGGTCCCATGTCGATTGTGAAAGGTAAAAGAACCCTGGAAGGTATGAGAAAATACATTTCCCGGGAAAATTGGTAGGCCTTTTCGTTCTCGCTTATATATGTCACCGGCAGTGTGTGAAATCCAGGCGTTCTATAAATGTCTAGGCTTTCTATATAATACCAGAGTGTTTTTGGCTAAGTATAAAATAAACGAGTTTTGCTGTTGTATTTCATACTTATTTTCAAGTTCTTTGTCTTTTTGAAGTCCCGGAATATGTCATCAATTCTTTTATCCAGTTATATGTAAGTCTTGCACAGTTTTCTTGCAGGTTCACCTAGTTCCTAGTATTTAATTTGGTCAAGTTAGGTTATTTTAGAATAGGGTGGTAAGGTAAGGCTAGGCTAGGTTATGTTAGGTTAGCTATTGTTCTCAGTGATATATAATGATTGGTTATTCTATAAATTTCCAATGAAAATTATGAAATAAACAGCAAAACTAATTTATTTCATACTTCACTAAAACCACTTAGGAATTATATAGAAAGCCTAGGCATTTTATAGAATGCCTAGGCATACACACATTGTCGTTAACATATACATTCTCATCTGCTGATATAATCAGGCAGTTCATAAAGTGCACGTTAAATAACTTAAATAAATAAAAAATTGTATTTTCTAAAAAGATCTTCTTGGGAAACTCGAACAGTACCTCCCAGTCTGACACTTTAGCTCGTATTCAGCAGAATCGCCAACCATCTCGTATTTCGTGAGATCGTCCCTTATAGCACGGTGTTTTCCCCCGTCTCTAAACAAATAAATTAGGGGATACACAAAAAACTAGCTTTCACAACAATTCAAATTGAGGATCTATTTTTATTCTTCCTTTCATAAATAATCCACTATTCGCTTGGCGCAAAGAGTTGTCTATCGGTTAAGTACGATCTTGTAGTAAGAGGTTATGTGATTTTTTTCAATACAACAAGAACACAATATGTTAAAGTGTGCTTAATTTTATATAAGCCTAATCCATAAAATTGTATTTACAAATTTAAGACAAATACATTCTATACTCCACTCTCCCCCCAATAATTATATAAGAAAAATCTCTAAATTGTTTAAATATTTTGCAGATGAGTCTAGAATTGTGTTTAACTTTTTTTTGTTGGGAACAATAAAATAATTCAAAACTCACAAACTCGCTTGTATGTTACAGGAAAAGTAGATTCTCCAGTAAGAGTCGACTTTACCTAGGCCGAGTCGACTCTTACTGGTCTTTTTAGTAAAAGTTGATTAAAAGTGAAAAGTGATGAATTTCGATCAACATTTACTAGTCAGAGTTGACCTACCTAGGGAAAGTATAATCTTACTACCTTAAGTTAGTAAAAGTTGACTTTTTGTGAGGAAATGGTCTACTACCTAATAAAAAAACAAATAAAAAAGCAAAACCTTTATGATACAAAGAGAGATATAAATATTTATTATTTATTACAGCAAGGTAAAGATTTGTGACACTTGGAGTTGCAGAGATAACCTAACCTAACATAACCTAACCTAGAAAACAACAGTAAACAAATAGAGCTGGAATATTCAAAACAAAGATGTGCGCGCGAGGTCGCATGTGGAGAACAACATCGCGGAATCAACTTTTACTAAACCACAGCAGGCATAGTTAACTCTTCCTAGGAAAAGTTGATCTGTTTATTCTCTATCAACTTTTACTGATACTTTTAGTAAGAGTCGACTTTACCTAGGCCGAGTCAACTCTCCCTAACAATCTACTTTTCCTGTGACATATACACCTTTAGCACCTACACTTAAAAAAAGTTATTTACTTAGTGCTCAGTACTGTTTTAGAATTAAGTTAATTTTTTTTGTTTTTTATAGCACTGCGTCTAACAACCCGTTCGTGTTATAGGCATATGTACTAATTTCACTAATGTGTTAGGGATGAGGACTGTTTGAATTTAGAGGTAGTGAGTCTGCAGTTGCTTGGAGGGAGGGCTGAAAAACATTTAGGAAAAAACCTCAGTACACCCGACCAAGATTCGAACCCAATCTTTCGTCATCGGCAATCTACTTTATTGTGAGAGTAGCTCCATAGACCGTGCGGCCACCGAAGTTGGTGCGGTTAGTTCATCAATTCATCTGACCCGCTTCCTGGCCGCATGTTCGGGTATACTGCGGGTGGTTTTTCCACTATCCCTTGACGCAAATTCGGGTACACTTCTTTTTAATAAAATCTTTTTTATCCCTAAAACCATATCGTTTTTAGAACACGAAGCGTATAACCTGAACGGGTAGTAAGACGCAGTGGTAAAAGTAATAATAATGATAATATTTTATTTGATATAACCTAAGTGTAAGCTTATTCATGCGTGTCTGGGCTACGATCATTGTAGCCCAGTTTGTGTACATTAGCTGGTACTTATGTAAATTGAACCAGGGGACTCCCGAATGTACTAGTCGTACATACTTTCCGTGAGAACTCTTTCCATGGCCAAATGAGATTTTTTTTTAGCGTATGGTATATGTGATTGGGAGAGATAAAAATTATATTATCTAGTTCGGTCGTCTCTGTGTATATCATTAGCCGTTCTGGTGGTACAGAACGTTGCCCAGGGTACATCATAGGAGGTTGTCTACACGTGTTAGGGTACGGCCAGACTGGGCCAGCGACTAAAAAATAAAATAGAACACATTAGTTGTAATGAGAGGTGGCCAGACTGGAGCGACCGAGCGCGCGCGCGCTTGTAAAATAGAAATGGTTCTACTTTTCAAGCGCGCGCGCTCGAGCTGGAACAGTCTAGTTTACAGGCGCTAGGCAATATTATTGTATGTTGGTCCATTGAGTGCTAGGAAAACTTCTCAATTTGACATGATATTTGACTTTTTTTTTATAATTATCGATAGGTTTAGCACACTTGCTACTAACGGTCTAATTTAATTGCTAAGATCAGACACTATATATATGTAAAACTGATATGTTAAAATACTTAAATATTATAATCAAAGTAGGCATTTACAAATAAGAATCACCATTAGCGTGGAGAGAGGATGAGAAAACCACAACAATAAATCACTTGTCAAAAACCACCCTCGGCTCACTAAGCCAAGATTCGAACCTTTGCCTCCTCGCAACAACTATCGAGAACTATCTGCTAATCACGTGCTCGCTCGCCGATTGGCCACGCAGTCGCTCGCTTGTCAGTCTGGCCGAACCTTTACCCACAATGAGAAAACGTGATGAGAGTGGTTATTAAACTGTGGAGTTAATAGTAATTTTAAGCCTAACTAACCAAACCCTGGTGGCCGTTGGGATAATTCACCTTTCGGGGAAATTACCCAGGGTACCAGCTGGGAATCGAGCCCGGGACTCTTAGTTTTGTAACCAGGTGCACCGCCCACTATACCATGGGGCCAGTCTCCCGATGAGATGAGATGATGGTGATACTGAATATGAGGGTGTGGAACCAGTAGAAACTCTAACCTAACTCAAGCCTAACTAACCAGACCCTGGTGACTGTTGGTATAATTTCCCTACAGGGAAAAATACCTATGGTACGAATCGGTAATCGAACCTAGGAACCCTAGATTGGTAGCAAGGTACGCTGAACATTATACCATGGGACCGGTTAGTGTAAGCTACCAATAAACGCAAATTAATTTTTTTTTTTTAATCTTACATCACCCTTGATTTCCCGCCAATGGTTAAATATAAACTTTTGATCCCACCACCAAGATTCGAACTAACAAACTCTTCCATGGGTTCGGAAAAAAAGGCCTTAAGGCAGAGCATCTTGAACAATCTCGGCCACAACTGAAATAGCCAGAGATTATCCGGTCAGCAATGAGAAGCAGACTTGAACCATCTTGACCTTCAGCTATTATGAAGGATGACAAAAAAAAAACATTAAAAAAATGGAAAACTGCCAACTAATACTTTTTAACATTCACAAACACTTTCGAGCGCGACTTGAATTCAGATATATAATAAATAAAAGCTAGAGTACTTTTATTTTCTTATTTATTAAAAGGAGAAATAATAAATAAATATAACTTCTTGTCACTTACTAACCTTTACGCGGGTATCGTCAGTAAACCTCCTCGTTTAAAGCGCTGGCCGACGAGAAGACGGAGGGAGATAAGGCTGATCTCAACAATGCCGATCACTTTTTGGCGCGTAGAGACAAAAGCGCTAAACCCAACAATTGTACATCACGAACACGCCTATAAATTAATCGTGTCACAGATTTTTTTTTTGTCCTCAACACAAAAAAATGAATAGTTTTAGTAGATATTACATAAAAAAAATGTTCACCAAAAAACAAAAATATGATCGTATATTTTTTTTTTTGCAAAGCTGTACACGGGTACTAATTAAGATTAACCAAACGACACCCTAAGTGTTGAGATTTAACGAAGACCATGCAATTAAAGAAACAAAACTAAACAGAAAGAGTGAGATGTTTTAAAAAAAGGATTGGGGGGAAAATAAGATGGAAATATTTGTATGTATGATTTGTTTTGTTTTTCTATCGAGAAGCGAGCGGTGAATTATTCGCCCGTCGTCTGCCCACGTCGATGGGAAAGACGTTCTCGACTGTCGTTGCCGCCCCCGGGAGCTACCATGTCCGAGGCCTGACGTCCACTAGGAATGAGGGATTATTGATCGTCGCGACGGAGTCGACGCGGATCGAGGAACAGCTAGTAGTGGTAGCGCCGTCACGTGCTCGAAAGAGGAACTTGAAAAACAGTTGACGAGCAGCCTTTTAAAAAAAACACACGAGTGAAGTGGTTTGAACTTTTACTCCAAGTTTAGAAAAAAAAAAAAAAAATTTTCAAAGCATCTGTCGTTTCTTGAACGGACGTCGTTGCAGGAGTGCGTCCCCTGCAACGTCAATTACTCGGGCTGAAGTACAACGACTGCCGTTGATTATGATATCGAGGTTCAAATCTCGGCCAGGTGATTTGTTACAACGTGTGATTCATGGTTGTTTCCCCCTCCCCTATCCACGCTAATGCTGATACACTTCCTTTACACTATCATCGCTATCCCTTGAATGAAGTCAGTCTAAACTGGTCTGGTTTGCTGGTGACGAGTAGATCGGGACTCGAATCCCGGACGAGTGTACCTAGGTATTTTCATAAATTGTTCTCTACTACATCTTGATGCAAGTTCGGTTACATTTCCTTCAAATCATACCTCCTTAAGCTCTACCCTATTGGTGTAAATATACGTATCTCCCGGACAGATAATTAAGGTGGGAGTGTAGGGAACGCGAGTTAAGGTTAGTATTTTTGAAGTTTTTATATCAAAACTTTTTTTTGTTTGGTCAAAAGAAATAAAATATTTTTCTCCTGTAGATACAATTTCCTTCAAATCGTGACCTCAACAGTTCTTGAATCTTTGTCAAGGGGTGTCCTGGAATTTAATGACAAATCTTCGTTTAAAAAGTTTGTCATCTGATATCGCTATGCTCATGACAAGATATTCAACAACTGTTGAATTAATCACAACTTGTGAATGTGAGGAATGCTCAGGCCTCCACCGTGGTTCGGATCCCACGTTAAACTGTAGGTCCTCCATTTCATCTCACAATCACCCTACCATTACACATTAGCGTAAGTGCGTATTACCCGAACGGGTAGTAAGACGCGGTGATGATAATAATAATAATAATAATGATAATAATAATGATAATATTAATAATAATAACTGTTGATACCACCGTGTGAAGAAAATTAATTATGTGTTTCTACTGAAGAAATATTTTATTTATTTTGGCACACACACACACACACACACACACACACACACACAACCACACACACACACACAACCACACACACACACACACAAAGAGTTTTGCTATAACAACTGCAAAGATACTGCCCTTGACAAAAATATTAAAACGTTCTAAACTTTCAAAAGAAATCTTAGTATACATGCATAGACCTTATAGGTTGTTAACTTGGCTGACTGTGATTTGTAAGGACGAAGTTTAGTAGTGATCTAATAAAAACAATTTACCTACAACCACTACTTCTATAAACCGGAAAAGTTAACTAAGTCAAGCCATGGTCTGTAAAATAATGTATAGTTGCGGTACGTCTTTTAAGTTATGTCAAGCTCCGCGCGAATATTTGCCGCGGGTGAAATTCAACGATTCAACAACATATTCATTTTATTTTAAGATGTATACTATAGCTACGTGTACTTACCGTTTATCAGACTAGTTCAGTTGACATCAAGTTGAGCGTCTTATGAATCACTTCAAATGTTTATTCGAGTAACAAAGTAGATTTTTTAAATTGTACATTCATGTAATCACAGCTACGTAGATTTTTTTTAATTTGTCTAAATTTAAAAAAAAATATTTTCTTCAACAATCACGTGTAGAAAATATTTTGTCGGGCATTCACCACAGTTTTGTTTATTACAAATTAAGTTCGATTATCACAATTATTAAGGCGGAAGATCGAGTTATATTGTCTATCGATAAGAATGAAACGAGCTCTATCGAAACGTAACACTAACTGGAAACTAACCCACAAATCAATATCATTTATAAATACCTTTTTTTTTCTCTATAAATCACAGACTTGTTGACAAACTTTTCTTTTTATTGAAACAAAACCATCTAATTGCAACCTTCAAGGTTAAATAAAGGAGACTCGCGTTTAGTACTCGACTTAGGATCGAAGTAAGCTTTATATTTTAAAGTCTTCAAACACACTAATAGCGAAGGAAGTGAATGATCTTCGAAAGAACCAATCAACGTCTCGAAAAACCCACTCATCGACACTTTCAAAACCTTCCTCACTGAAGACTCGCGCACGAAGCGATGTATAAAAGGAGCCCTTGAAAAAAAAAAAAAAGACAGGCCATTGCAGATGTATTTATAGACATCACATCGCGACAGAGGCAGGCCACAAGGGAAACTCGTGAGGTGCTTGCCGAGAGGGTCAAGGTCACGCACATGACTCCCACCTACCCCTTCCCTCTTTCACGTGACCAAACACTGGCGCACGTGACTCAGGGTTGAGACTATGACGCTCTTTTTATTGACAACAGTTCCCCCCTTCCCGATGTAGAGAACTGCACTAAGGCATAGTTTTTTAATTTTTTGTTTAGAGAAAGTATTGTAATCGTGAAAATGGTTAGCCTTGAGATGATGAATCTTGATGTTTTATGTGTCCCCAAACACACACAAAAAAAAAAAAGTTGTTACAATTCTATATATCCCCCGCTTCGGTGGTCGCGTGGTCTAACGCGCTACTCTCTCAGTAAACTAGACTACCGATGATCAAAAGATCGAGGTTCAAATCTCAGCTGGTTGTACTGAGGGTGGTTTTTCGGAACATGGGACCCTCTAATATCAAGTAAGCAGCCCCACTAAAACCTATGACAAGATGTTGGACAAGTTTTGAACTTGTTCTAAATGTCGTTGTAGTGATTATTTCGATCTTTTTCTCTTTAATTATTTGAACGTTTAGATTTGTTTGGTTGTATACAAATATTTTATTGACAGTAATTTTTATATAAATCAGCTCTGGGCAAATTATGGCCCATCGCGTATTTTTATGAGACCCGCCAGCTATAAATATCTATCTACGACAATATAATGTGGTGTTAAAAATACCAGAAACAAAAATTAAATTCTTATGTAAGTATTCAACACACTGGTGTACTGTACATAAATAACCAGTTTTAAAAATCTTCACTATAAAATGTACACCTGATGTTAAAGAAATTATAAAAGATTTGAAAAAATTTCCATTTATATCATTGAGTTCTATTTTATTGGAGAATTCCCTACTTATTTTTTTCTCTAAATTGTCTTCCTTTTTTTAATGTTGTCTATATAATTTTCTTTATTTTCTTAAAAAAAATTGTGTCCACTGAAAAATCATATTTTATTTGGCGGCCTATTATTAAATATTTATATTGCAGCATTTGAGCAAAAAAACACAGGCCTTATCTAGATAAGTGTTGATATATAAGTTTTTAATTACGTGTTTTTTATCATAGTTATCAAAGAGTGGAGTGTAATCTCACAATGAAAAACCAACACGAGGAAACCCATTCTCAGTTTAACCTAACCTTACCCGGCCACCACGGCAGCCCCAGGCTATTATGAGCCTGACAACTTATACCACGACCGGCCTCTTGGTCTAGTGGTGAACACCCTTGGCTACTTATCTAGAGGCCCCGGGTTCGATTCCCAGAGGTATCGTAGGTAATTTTTCCCGAAAGCGGAACTGTACCTATATGTTTGCCAGGGTCTGGTTAGTTAGGCCTAATTTAGGTTAAAGATTTCCACACCTTCACAATCACTATCATCATGTCATCTCATTGCGGGTATGACGTCATGTAGACAACCTCCATAGGTGTACTCTGGCAACGTCAAATATGATATCCATGAAAAAAAAAATTAGACCACCAGTGTAACTACAAGGCAGGGGTTGGCAAGACGTCGATCGCGATCGACCGGTTGATTTCGTAGCAATTATCAGTTGATTGCGTAGAAGAAATCTACATCGTCAAGAAAAGGCAAGCTTATCTTGCATTGTTCTACTACGGTACAACTTATAAGATAGGGCCATAGTGTAATCCGTCAGGGTAAGACTACTACCTTGCTTAGTTCCACTATGGTACAGCTTATAAGATAGGGCCATAGTGTAATCCGTCAGGGTAAGACTACTACCTTGCCTGGTTCCACTATGGTACAGCTTATAAGATAGGGCCATAGTGTAATCAGTCAAGGTAAGACTGCTACCTTTCAGAGTAAACTGAATGTACATTTTGTTTATTTTATGTATTTTTTTATAAAAGCAGGGACTTAAGTATTGAAGGAAATTTTAAATGTAAGGAATACATAACAAAATGTACCTATAGGAAAAAAAGAATTAACAGAAGAATGGAGAAACGAAGGGAGGTCGCGGGACTTTTTATAAATATAAATGTTGATCGTTGCCCAAAAAGGTTGCCGACCCCTTTTATAAGCTACTTCAGTAAGAGAGGTAGTAAGACCAATATGTCAAGTTGTTGTCACTTTTGGTATTCAAAACTTTCGCAGCAAACAATTTGTTGTTAGCTATAATTTTATTTTAACCGTTTTTACATTATTGAAACAAGAACGTATGAAAATAACCCTTTAAATGTTTTTTATTTTATTTTTTTGTAACGGCGTCTGTGGTTTACTTCAAAATTATTTTCCAAAGCGAGCCTCAAAAAAAAAAAAAATGCGCTCGAGATTTTGATAAATGTCAACGTTTCATGGTCCCCTGAAACCAAACCGTCGCGATGCCGTCTATATTTTTGTATCTCCGACTAGAACCGAAGCCATTTTTACCGATCGGGCTAAAACTTGGTATCTATAGAGTTTTCATAGGGCTCTCCCGAGTGGCTTTTGGAATTAGATACTATCCAACCTAAAAATAAAGGGTAGTTTACTAAAGGGCAAAAAGAGAAGAAAAAAATCGAATTCATCAAAATCTGCTCTAATAATTTTGATTAAATTTTGTATCCAGGCACTCTTTATCATTATCTGCGTTCTCTTCATAAATTAAAATGGCGAACCAGCCGAACCAAGGGTGGTTGATGGGGGATCATTAAAAAACCCTTCGGTTGTGTTTAATGCATTGTTTGCTAAATAAAAATGTTTTATTTTGAAACTAATATTTGGTATGGGGTCTTTGTCTAAACTGTAGACATTAAAAAAAAAATTTTGGTGGCTAGTTATAACAAGATTCAAGTGTGCATATTATACTTTCCTATCTACTATTTCATATACCAGGCGCAGAAGGACATGGAGGCTAAAGGAGAGGACTTAAGACGAGAAGCTGAGAGAGAAGTTCAGAGAGATCGACAGAAATAGAAGAGGATGTACCACAGACACGCAGAGGCGGAAACGTCGAATGATGATGATGATGATATATTTTGTTGCCACAACCATGAAACAAACAAAAAATAGTTTTATTAATATATTTTGTTCTTTCAATGATTTACGAAAAAGGCCAACTATACAGTAATTCTTAGGGAATTATTATTACATACATATATAGCTAATCACGCCGTCCATTTCCCTTGCGGGGTAGGCAATAAACTGTGCATGTGGCTCGAAAAACAACTCCGTACTTAATCCATCCTCACTAACTTTCTCCACACTTACCTATCCCTGTATACTCTCTTCGCTTCAACAACATCCATAAACAGTGTCATACACGCGCTTTTATTCTTATAAGTCTTAATAACACTTTTTATTTGTAATATAGTATAACTAAGCAAATAATAATTATTTCCGGATAGGGTGACATTGCGGTTTAGGGGTAAGGTGTCTGACTCCTGTGCTGGGGGTCCGGGGTTCAATCCTTGGTCCCGGCACAGATGTATCTGATTGCCAGACCCTTCCTTCACCTCTGACAAGACGTGTATTAATCACAACTTGTGAATGTGAGGAATGCCAGGCCTCCACCGTGGTTCGGATTCCACGTTAAACTGTAGGTCCTCCATTTCATCTCACAATCACCCTACCATTACACATTAGCGAAAGTGCGTATAACCCGAACGGTTAGCAAGACGCGGTGCTAATAATAATAATAATAATAATAATAATAATAATAATAATAATAATAATAATAATAATAATAATAATAATAATACCCGCCTCGGTGGCGTAGTTGGCTAACGCGCTAGTCGTGTTGAGCTCGACCTCCGAGGACGGGGAGATCGAGGTTCGAATCTCGGTCGGGTGAACTGGGGGTGGTTTTTCCTAAATGGTTTTCCACTCTCCCTCCACGCAAATGCGGGTTCACTTTCTCTAAATTCAACCCTCCCAATTCATAATCCATTAGCGTAATTAGTACTTAAGCTTATAACCCGAACGGATAGTAAGACGCGGTGCTTAGAAAAAAAATATAATAATAATAATAATAATAATAATAATAGGTTGACATTAGTGACCTTCAGTCAATGTTTACAATAAAGAACGTTCTGTTAGCTGTCCCCCTCACCTACCATAGATGCCATATATACACGTAGTAAGGTTGTTTTTAATTGACTATAAAACCCTTTAATTCTTGTATCCCTGTAAACACTCTAATTAGCCACAATACAATAAACGTTACAGCCGACAAACAGTGGACCAGGATACTCCCAATCCCATTAAATGCCCTCGACCCTCTCTTTCTATTGTTGCCCCCATTATTACTTTACTGTCTAATGAAGACGAGTAACAAGACCGTGTGGTATCTTATAACAAGCAAGCCTGTCCTCCGCGAGTCTGATTAACATCAGAGCGGAGAATACCGCCGATTAGTGGCGACCTTTATGAGTCATATAGAGTCCCCAGAGACGCTTCTTCTTTCATCATCCGACCGGTAGGTAATATGTATTCCGTTACCAAAAGGTCTGGGGTGTGTTCATCAATTTCAGATAGAATAGTTTAGAAATTAAAATTGAATTCGAATCAAACCTAAATCGAATATTTAAAAAAATTAGAAATGTTTCAAATATAATCCGGATTGAATTTTTTTTTATAATGAAAATTCTTTCGAATCCGAATCGAATATTTATAAGGCAAATTTGTTCAAATCCGAATCGAATATTTGAAAATGGAAAAGTTTCGAATTTAATCCGGATCGAATATTTTATAAGGAAAATTTGTTCAAATCCGAATCCAATATTTGAAAATGGAAAAAATTTCGAATTTAATCCGGATCGAATATTTTATAAAGAAAATTAGCGAATCCGAATTGAATATTTAAAAATGGAAAAGTTTCGAATTTAATCCGGCTAGAATATTTTATAGTGAAAATTTGTTCGAATCCGAATCAAATATTTAAGGTGGAATGGAAGGGTACGCGAGAAAAGGTTAATGTTTTTGCAGTTTTTTTTTATCAAAACATTTTTTGTCAAACGAAATCAAATAACTCTCCAGTAGAAACACAGAGTTTAACTTTTTTTACATGGTGAGATGAATAGTTGTTGAATATCCATCAGGGGTGTTCTGGAATTCAATGACAAACTTTTTCTCTTCATTTAAAAAGTTCTCCATCTAATGCCGCTATACTTATGAGTGACAGATTTTCAACAACTGTTATATCACCATATAAACAAAATTAAACTTTGTGTTTCTACTGGAGCAATTTTTATTTTTATTTTGGCAATAAAAATGTTTTGCTATAAAAAATACAAAAACACTGGCCTTTTATCGTGCCCCTACACGCGCACCTTAATACATTAAAATATTCTCAAATATAAATGAATGACAAGCAAACATATTATATATCTTTTTAATCAAGACATTAGGTGACCTGGCGGTCTAGGGGTAAGAATGTCAGAACTTCTGTGCTGAGGGTCCGGGGTTCAATCCTTCGGTCCCGGCACAGATTTATCTGATTCCAAACCCTTCCTTCACCTCTGACAAGACGTGTATTAATCACAACTTGTGAATGTGTGGAATGCCAGGCCTCCACCGTGGTTCGGTTTCCACGTTAAACTGTAGGTCCTTCCATTTCATCTCACAATCACCCTACCATTACATATTAGCGTAAGTGCGTATAACCCGAATGGTTAGTAAGACGCAGTGCTAATAATAATAGTAACAATAATCAAATCATCAAAATGTGTTTAAAGAATGACTATATATTAAATATTATGAGATTCCAAGTTATGGCCAATTCACATGGATCTACAGTATGATAACATTTTTTTTTTAAAAAATTATTTTATTTTAAGATTCGTATTTCGAATTAAATCAACCAAATACAAATATGGAATATTTTCTTACGAATGTACTTACGAATTAACTTTTGTAAAATATAAAAATCCTTTTTGCTGTCCATAAAGTAAGTTTCACTATATTATTGCTATTTTATAGTAGTTTAAAAGTCCTCAAAAACATTTGTTTCCAATCTATTCACCTTACAACATTGTTGTCACTTAAACAATTGAGGTAAATCTAAATCCCTTATTAAAATGATAGCACACACATATTGATAGGCAATTAATAAGTAAACTTTTTTGGTAAACTTTTTAACTTTAACGACGTTGCCTGGAAGCTATTTTGATAAGCAGGTTAATGTACCTAAGCAGTCTAAGCATATCACAGTTAGACACCAATGTACTAAAATAAAAAGAAGGGAAGAAAATGAGAAGATCACCTGAGAGGGCTTTGTCTAGGATGATAACCCTTTCCCTCTTCCTCTGACGATTTACACATCACTATACTATTTGCGCCTTGAAAACATTGACTTTCTTTTTAAAATTACTTTTTTCTTGGTTCCTATTCTAATAGATATAAGCTACAGCGGAGTTTATTTAATCTACATCCTGGCAGGAAGACTACTACAGGCCATTTTTGTGACCAAGATAAATATCCTGGGGTGTAAATAATTTATAAAAAAATACCTTTAAAAAAACTACTTCAAGATAAAAATGATAATTTTGTGACAACGTAGGACTATTTTCAGAATTATTTAAGAATTTGTGATTTTTGTTTCAACGTTATATCTTTAAAACTCGCTGAATAAAAGTAAACTCATTAACATGGAAATCTATCTTGACCTGCCTTAACGTCACAGGTAGGCAACCAAAGCTACCGTGAACGTGTATATTACCATCCTTCCTTCTCTCTCTAAAAAAAACCCACAGGAGAGCGACACGTTCTAAATACTAAGAGATCAACTACCGAGAAATACAACCGCACCTCCAATTAGGTCATGGGCGATATGCAACACTTTTATAAAAGGCAAATTTTTGGCATGGTCGTTTGTTTGGCTACTGGTCTTGACTCACGCAAGCGTGCCAACAGTTTTTTTTTTTGGTGGTCATCACCTTCACCCCCTTTATACGCGCATTATCTGAAGGATAAATCGTTTCAGTGCCAATAATAAGAGTTTCACACGGTGAAAATTCCCTCTCCTAAAACTTGGTACCCCTTCAGTGACGTAGTTAGCTGACGCGCTAGTTTCGTGTTGAGCTAGACTGCCGAGAACGGGGAGATCGAGATTCTAATCTCGCTCGAGTGGACTGGACGGGGTTTTTCCTAAATGATTTTCCACTTTCCTCCTACGCAAATGCGGGTTCACTTCATATATATTCAATCTTCCCAATTCCTAACCCATTAGCGTAATTAGTACTTAAGCGTATAACCCGAACGGTAGTAAGATGTGGTGCTAAGTATTATTATTAAAACTTAGTTCACAATCGAAGAATTAAAGCTACGTGCACCGGTGGGCGTGTGAACTAAATACCAAAGCTCATATAAGTTTGGTTTGCCGGTGACGGAGATGTCAGTGTTCGAATCCCGACCCGATACATCGAGGGTTATATTTCCCTAAAGGTTTTTTGGCTCTCCCTCCAAGCAAATGCAGGTATGTTCCCTCTAAATTTTATTTTCCTCATCCGTACTAAATTAGTGTGATTAAATAACCTGAGCAGGTAGTAAGACGCGATGAACTATTCTAATTTAATCGTGCTAATGTGTTGGTGATGAGGAAGGTAGAATTTTGAAGGAATGTTCCCGAATTCACGTAGAGGAATAAAAAAACACCCTGAGTATACCCAGCCGGGATTCTAATCCCGATCTCTTCGTGACTGACAATCTGTGAGAGTAAGGCCTTAAGGTTTAAAAACAATAAAAAATATGTTTATTTATATATGAAAAAAAGTGGAGATGGGACGTTCGATTTCTCGAATCCCTCGAATATTTTCTCGAATTTATTATGAAGACCTCGACAAATTTAAGCAATTGATTGGTTAAAGGAATTATAAATACTTGTATAGCTTGGAAGAATATCAAAATCACGATAAAAGGAGAAAATTATATAAATAAAATTAATTTAGTAAAAAAAGGTGTTATTTTTGTTATTTATGAAATAATAGACATGATAAACAATATATATTATGTCAGTGGCACTAAGGCTTTAAAACACGTTGTTTTTAGAAATCGATTCTTAATATTTACACTTTAAAATTAAACATTTTCATTGATTTGAATATTCAAATTTGTTTTCAAGATCAGAAAGAAAATTTAAGGTGCAGATTCGAGAAATATAGGATTCGACCAGTCTCTATTTAATATCAAAACAAAGTAGAATGCTGGATAGCCAGGGCCAAAAATAAGACATTACGAACAATAGAGAAATGATAAACCGTCACTAAACACAAATTTAGTTTTAAAAAAATTGAAAGATTAAATAATAAAAAAGCAAAAGTAATATAGAGGGTATGGATGCGTGAGAGTGAGGAAAAAACAATAGCGAACAATGGAATGGCAAGCTAGAATTACAGGGATCTCCAAAATTACAGCCTGCGGGCCAAATCCAGCCCACGGACACTTTGAAAAACTTTTTTAAAAAATTTATGACGAATACCGAAATGATGGTTCTCCTTAATGCAATACATAAAATCCGTAATAGCTGCGTTCCATAAAGTGTATTTTGAGCGGAGGGTCTGCTCCGAGGTACGTTTCCGATTTGAGGAGGAAGGGGGTAATTATGTTGGCTGCACAGCTTACATTTTAGTCATGTTTAATTATGGTTATAAGATATGCATATTTCGAAATGAGATATAGATCTAAATGATATATTATATATATTATGTATGTATTGTATGTATCGTGTTCAATCCGGCCCATCTAGCACTTTCAATATTCTAATGGGGCCCTCTGCTTAGTAAATTTGGGGGCCACTGAGTTAGATGATTAAATATGAAAGTATATAGCTCTCTCGCACTATATACTTCAATTTTTTTTTAAATATCCCTCCAATTAGACCATTACCCCCATCTTGTTCCTTCCTTCCTCCTCGCCCCCTTTGACCCCATCCTCACTCCACAACAAACAGTAGTGACCAGGTCATACATTTTATTATGGTGGAATGGCCGTGTCTTTAGATTAACAAAAACCAGATTGTATTAATATTTTTCATAAATAGCTTAGACAGTCATCAAACTCGACCCTTTCAGATCAGTTATATACGAGCCACCGCGCACCTAATCCCCTCCGCTAGTGATTACACAAAATTGTATCCGGTTTTGACAAACTTAACGGTCAGTAAACCAAAGAAAAGTCCCATTTATAAATCTATAGGGATGACCAAACTTATTAATGAGAGGTAAAGTAGTTTGACGCAAGTATACTTAAGTATTTCTGGTCTTGGCTTTTAGTTTGTAAGCCGGACGCTGCGTCGCCAGGGGGCCTAGTATTACTTTTGTGATTTTATTTCAAACATTCGATAATTCAAAACAATTTGGTATGTTCCCCCCTCTCCTTGTTGCCTATCCCTTTCCTAAAGACAAATGAGCCACGACCGAGCGACAATATCGTTTAGATAAATCTGGGAATAACCCGTTTCTTGCTAGGTAGAGCACTTGAGTTCTACCATTACATGTAACTTAGTACATTACGAATAAAATAGAAACCAATTATTTGTGATTAAGATCGTTCATCATAGCAGGCCCAACTCCTATTTTCATTAAGAACGTTGATCATAGCAGGCAGCCCCAACTAAGCTCCCGGCTCGCATCTGTGTTTGTGTGTGCGCGCGCACGCGAGGTATGGGACTAGAACGGAAAAGAAAATACCTACTATATGCCAGAAATGTGTGCAGTACATTCGTATTTGAATGATTAGTCGAAATTTTCCGCGGTGACGATGGGGGACAAAGCGACAAAGTTTCTTGTTAATAACTACAGGATGTCCCTATTAGGATAGAATGAAGATTTGTGCACAGTGATTATCTTTGAAGCCATTCGAAAATAGTAAAAAACGGCCTTTTCAATGTAGTTTTTATAAAATTTATTTTAATATTTCAACAATACTCATTATTAGGATTTTCTATTAACGCTTTATGTTTAATCAGAAATGATCCATATGCAATAGTGTTTGTGTAAATTTTCAATTTCTAGCCGACTTTATCACAAAGTTGATTTGCATGTGATGCGCGCTCTTAAGGCGGCCTCCTCGGTCGGCAAAAAAAGTATTAATCGCTGTCAGGGCACACCACGGCTTAAACTACAATGATCTGTATCGTTTTCTGGAACTACTTCTATATTCTGTCTAAGCTTATATTACCTCTATCCCCTAGCCTACAACCACCCTTGGGTGACCTGGTGGTCTAGGGGTAAGGTGTCTGACCTCTGTGCTGGGGGTCCCGGGTTCAATCCTCGGTCCCAACACAGATTTATCTGATTGCCAAACCCTTCCTTCACCTCTGACAAGACGTGTATTAATCACAACTTGTGAATGTTAGGAATGCCAGGTCTCTACCGTGGTTCGGATTCCACGTTAAACTGTAGGTCCTCCATTTCATCTTACAATCACCCTACCATTACACATTAGCGTAAGTGCGTATAACCCGAACGGGTAGTAAGACGCGGTGCTAATAATAATAATAATAATAATAATAATAATAATAATAATAATAATAATAATAATAATAATAATAATAATAATAATAATAATAATAATAATAATACAACCACCCTTTGTCACGTCAATAAGGAAGAGGGGAAAGAAAACTATAAAACTTCTTATCTCAAAGGTAAAGAGGATAGCTCGCTGCTAGTTCTCAAATAACTTTAAAAAAATTGTTGTGAACTTATCAAAAAATTATTTTATTTGTTAGGGTAAGGATGAATTTAAACCCCTTTTTCACTTATACGCCAATAATATGCTTAAAAAGTAGTTTAAAATGAGGTAGTGTTACATTTTTACATACATTTTTATTAATAAAACTAAAAAAAAAAAATAGAGTTGTCTAGGAAAAAGAGCCCTGTTGGAATCTTTCGACTTTATTTTGGCGTAAATCATATTTTGAAATTACCCATCGTAGAATTTTAAATATGGCGTTCGAGCTGAACGATTCTGCGCGGCAGTTTCTCGCTTACCGAGGTGGCCCCCTTAAGTCTTTATCTAGTCCAATTGGATGTATCGCCAGTTAAGAATGGGGTCATCAGATCACGTGTAGATTTCATATCACAAAGCAATCATTGTCCATGATTGCAGATATGTATTCAAATAGAATCATATTTATCTTATCTCACACGAACACACATCTACTGACAACGATAATTATCACACCAAGACAACAATAGTTTCAACTTTTCACGCAGAGCACTCAAAGATTTTGCTAGCCGCTTTAGGGGCGAAATGGTCTAAGCATCACTTTCCCGTTAGACTGAACTGCTGTTGACTGGGAGATCGGGGTTCGAATCCTGGTCGGGTTTACTGAGGGTGATATTTACTAAATGGTTTCCAATTCTGCATTCACGCAAATGCGGGTATATTATCTATAAAATGCTTCCTTCCTCATCCCTACCCCATTAGAATAATTATCATATATTCGTATAACTTGAACAGGTTATAAAATAAAGTTTGTGCTTACGCTTAGCAAATAGGCTACCAACAAGGGATTAATATGAAGATGATAGAAAATGCACCAGCATTAACACAAAGAAAATTAATATAAAAAATCCCATATGGAATTCTACAACTAATGTATGTACAGTACCTTGTCGGGATTTGAAATTAGACCTCCTCGTAAACGACTTGAAAGTACACTGAAATAAATACATCTTATTTCCGCTTATTACTTGAAATACATTTATTTCGGTCTAAGGAGTTTTAACTATTTAAGCTCATACACCACTACTTAATATCTTACTAGACTACAAAATCACAATCCGTAACTTACGTTAATTTAAGAGTATATGATGAAGGCAACTTATAAGAAAATAGAAAAATAGAAAAAAGGTTGAAAAAACAACAAGAAGAATTAGAATGGGTGAAAAAATAAATTCTATATTTACTTCGAAATATATCAACAAATCTTTAATCATGCGACATATTTACGGTAGATATAGGTCTACAACTGAAGGTAAAGACACGTTCAAAACGAGTTGTTTCTAACAATTCGTAAACAATGGCATTAAAATAAAGGGCATGTCACTTTTAGCATCGTGTCTTATTACCCGTTTGGGTTATACGCTTATGTACTAATTACGTTAATGGTTTTAGGAATTAAGAAGGTAATATCTAGATAAAGTATAGCTGCAATTGCTTGGAGGGAGAGTGGAAAACTATTTTGGAAAAAACCACCCTCAATACATCCGACCGAGATTCGAATCTCTATCTTTCCATTATCGGCAGTCTAATCCAACACGAGAGTAGCGCATTAGACCACTGGGATACTGAAGCAGGTATCTTGGTACATAAACTATTTAGTTATTATAATACCGGTTGCAAAATTATAAAACAAAAAAACACTATTATTGTTTAAAAAAATAAATTTATAATATGGCTAATATTGCAAATACATTTGGCGCCCAGGGCACATGACCCTTCTGCCTCACCCTAGTTACACCACTGGACTAGTAAAGCTCAACCCAGCTGACGCATCATGGGGCGGTTTTTTGTATCATGCTTTAGTTAGAAAACCATGGAATTGAGACGAGTGAAACAGTTTTACCATATTTAAAAAAATGCAAAGAAATATAAAAATATATATTAAAAAAAAACTATTCAACTTATCTCAATTTTTCTGATTTCGAATGAAGAATACATAAAACCCCCACCGTATACGTTTTATTGTTTGATCACCATTTTATATATAATTTCCCGTGATGTGGGCTATTAAAGGTGGAGTGTGGAACACAAGTTAAGGTCTCTGTTTTTTACAGTTTTTATATCAAAACATTCGTTTTGGCTAAAATAAATAAAATATTGTTCCAATAGAAACATATAGGGTTTAATTTTCTTCGCATGTTGATATCAACAATTGTTGAATATCCGTCATGGGCATAGCGGCATTAGATGACAAACTTTTTAAACGAAGAGTAAAAGGTTGCCATTAAATTCCAGGACACCCTCACACAGATACTCAACAACTGTTGATATAACCATGTGAAGAACATTAAACTCTATGTTTCTACTGGAGCAATACTTTATTTATTTTGACCAAAACGAATGTTTTGATATAAAAACTGTAAAAAAAAGCACACCTTTTTTTACGTTCACTCCCAACTAAGACAGAAACACGCTCCCATAAACACACACACAAAAAAAACTTTTTATCATCCTCTTATTCAACAGCACTAGGTGTTTTTTTTATGTGACACTTGTGGGGCTCGAACCAATGTAATTGTCATCGCACCCGCTACTCTACCACCGTACGCGGGCGCTGACAGTTTTCCCTCTACACACGTGATCCTGAGGAACTTGGTACTCACGTATGCGTGACGTCACTACGGTCGGGAATATTCCCGAAGAAGATGTCTCTCAAATCTTTAGACGTATTTGTGTTATGGTCCATGACGAGACTGTGGATCTTAAGCTCACGTACGTAACTGAGAAGACCCTCGGTATTACTCCGCCCCCCCCCCTTTTTTTTTCTCCTTCCCTCGCACTGACAAACACTTACCAGTCACAAGCATGCGCAGTGTCATCAAACCTAAGTCACTACTTAACGAATATTTTTACTATTTACACTTTCAACTAAAGTAGTTAAGAATAATCTATTAGAAAATTCAAACATATCTTCTTATGACAATTTTGATAACATTTTAATATATTATTATTATATGTATTGATAATATCTATCAAAAGTGACAATGTGATCAAGCATAACTAGACGTATGAATAGGTGAAAGTAGATCTAGTAGCTTTTCTATCTGACACTGATAAGGTTCTCCATATAAAAAAATAAATTGTACTGTACTTCAAGATGAACGAACTTCAGCCGACTTTACCCTTGAGATAACAGAAAAACGAAACAAAGAAAGAAAATCCTCCAAGGATACATTAAATACTGATTTAAAAAAAAGTAATAGATGGTAATTATTGTGTGCTTGTTCAAGTTGTTAATGATGACTATGAGATTAAAAAAAAAATGAAGAAGAGTTGCGAATAGAAACCGAACTGAACTAGTTCATACCAGAGACAGGCTTTGAAGTTCTCTAAGTTCACCTAGAGGTGATTTTACAAGCAAACTTTATCTATCTATGTCAAGGGAGTTGACTATGATGTGAAAAAAATATATCGATCTTAACTAATATCGATATTTTCCTTTCGATACTAGTATTTTTTTAATATAAACTTTTTTACCGATACTTTTACTGATATTAGTACTCACACTCAGGTATCGGATAGGTATCGAAAGAAACAACATTTTTTCCATCTTCACTCATGCTGGGAAAAAATGTTTACTAGGGTGGACTGTGGAGGTAGAACAATTATGATGCAAAAGTTGAAATTAAAATTACTACATTAAAAAACAAACATTTTTCCAGATTAAAATTTCGATACCAATACTTACTGTTATCGATACTTTTCTTTCGATGCTAGTACGGTATCAATATTTTTCTTCCGATACTTTTAATGAGTACAGTATCGATACTTTTCTTTCAATACCACATCCCTAGACATAAACTTTATTATAAAATTCAATAATTACTTTTACAGGTTTTCTCCAGACAATATTTTTCAATTTTTCACGATTTGTATTTTTTTGCCAAGTTTCTTTGGTGAAATACAAGTTATTTCTATGTCCATCAAATAAATAACATTTTTACTTTCTCATATGGATAAAGTATTGTAGTAATGAACATTTTTATGGCTTCAATTTTATGATTAATCTTTACGTTGTATGTGGCCCAAATTCAAGTACTGTAAGTAAAGTCTTGCAATTTTGTCTGTCTATTAGTGAGACTACGCGCGAAATTGTTTAATAATAGATTTTATTCTAACTTGATATTTAGATATTAATGGGCATATCTCGGGGAGTATTTTATTTAAATTTCAACCTTAAAATTAAGACTAATTTGCTAAAGACTGATTATTTACCAAAATTAACAATTTTTCTGAAATGGCTTAAACGATTTTGTTTAAAATAGATATTTGGGTAGCGCTTGTTTTTGTTCAAAATAGGTATCGGTGGTGAGGGGGAGTGCCTTATATTATAAATAAATATGAATCATGAATCTATGTTCGGGTGTCCTGACAATTGCGTACCGCGACAGTTGCGACCAAAGGGTCGAGCAGGTTGGCGACACAGGTAGTGGTCAGCTTCGGAGTGATAGTTGCGTACACCGTGGATTGAAGGGAGGTTAGGTTAGTTTAGGTTAGCTTATGTTAGCTAAGGTTAGGTTAGGTTAGTTTAGTTCAGGTTAGCTTAGGGTTTAAAAAATGGGGTTGTTAATGGTTTTGAGAGAAAATGAGACCCCTATATTGATGGTATGGTGGGAGAAAGTAAAAATATCCTCCACACCTTTATATTCTTTATATCAATCATTGAAATTTACCAACGACCAACTCAGGTAGACAAATAAACAACAGTACGCAATAGTTGCTATTTCTTGGGTGTACGCAATATCATGGTACTCAATTGTCATATATTCTATGTTCATTTTTCTAGAACATAATCATTTAAAGTAGTTAGAGTCTAGTTTATAACCGAGTTTTAAAAATTTGTGATTTAAAAAAATGCCTAAACATTAAAAAAAATTATATCAGAAAAGTGTTTCATCTTATTATCAAAATGATTATTGTTTTTCTGAGGAAACCTAGCTAGAGGGTAGTTTTCTGATAAATGATATTTTTTTGAAAAATTGTAACAAACTATAATAAACTATAGGCTATGTGCGTGCACCAGTACTGGTCGCGCGACTCGTGATGACTTCGTAAGTTCTTGCAGGGAAAATCCAATCGGCATCATGTTTACCGCGATCAAATACTCTAAAATCCTAAAACATAGCTCCCCGCTTCTCGTAAACTACTTAGACAATCACAGTAGTTTTTTCAGAATTTGTTATAAAAACCTTAAAAGACATGAGGATATTATTAAAAGTCCCATATTCCAATTAGTTTGCTTTGAAAAAAAATTCTAATTAAAAAACTGTAATGAGGTTTTTACTGCAGACATATTTTCACTCTGTGTAAAAGTTTTTTCCTAATTGAGATAGATGGGTAGTATAAGGGTAAGAAATGATCATCATGAACTGAATCTTATTTTGATATAAGACTCATTCTTCTAACACCAATAATTTTCACAATTTGGTGTGTTTAGTTACGACCCGTCATTCCGTTCCTACATTTATTTTTCCTGATCTACTATTACTAGCTTTACTATTACTAACTTTACAGTAATTATTATGTTAAATACTTTAAATCACTTTTGGTTGTACACTCTGTTTATAATATATTCTACCTTTCTTGTAAAATTAGTGAATAGATAAATATTTAATTTATATTATGGTCCACTTTGTACAACAATAATTCATTACGATCATTAATACGTCTACCGTGTGTGTTAAGGGTCCCAGGTTCGATTCCGAAATGCTATATATTAAACTTTGGTGAATTGTCAGCCTAGGAACTGGATGTTGAGAATTTATTTCCAAACGAAACGACTTTAATCATAGAAGTCCACGTTAAATTAGGGTATAACACCCGCATTTATCAGTGGAAATATATGATGTCGTGTCATATAAATACATTTTTAAATGAATAATATTAAGTTAATATTAGAACTTCTTAAAATAATTTAGTAATACTTATATAATAGTACTGAATCTCTATTTATACCTAATTTTGTCACAATTTAAGTTATTGGCTTTATAAAACCACCTAAAAATTTTTATAGCACTAACCATCGTTTTCAAAAATTACGATAGTATTTTATATGTTTATTACTTACACTTAATATGGTTGTAGGCTTACTGATGTCTGCCTTATGACGAAAACTTTAATATTCTTTTCTAGAATAATGAGGATGGGGAGATCGAGGTTCGAATCTTGGTCGGATGAACTGGGTGTGATTCTCCCTAAATGTTTTACCACTCTCCCTCCACGCAAATGTGGGTTCACTTCCTCTAAATTTAAACTTCCCAATTCCTAAGCCATTAGCGTAATTAGTACTTAAGCGTATAACCCGAACGGTTAATAAGACGTGGTGCTAAATAAAAATATTAAAAAACTATCTTTTCCGAATTTCGTGTTATTTCCTCCACCCTTATTACTTGATTACTCGCTTCTAATGAATGCTTTCCCCTTTGCCGATGGGCCATTCTTGAAAAGGATGTAGTGCGTCATACTAGACAAACCATATCTAATTATTACTTCCATTATTAAATCCCCATTATAACGTCCAGCTTCCTTCCAAGCACAATCATCAATCAGTGACCGAACGGTCTTTCTGACAATCTTCAGTTTATCGAAAACCTGGCACGCGTGAAGAGCTCGTAACTAAACACATCAAACTGTGAAAAGTATTGGTGTTAGAGGAATGAGTCTTATATCAAAATAAAATTCAGTTCATGATGATCATTTTGTACACTTATACTACCCGTCTATATCAATTAGGAAAAAACGGTTACACGGAGTGAAAATATGTCTGCACTAAAAACCTCATTATAATTCTTTCATTAGAAAAACAATTTTTTTCAAAGCAAACCATTTGGAATATGGGAATTTTAATAATATTCTCGTGTCTTTTAAGGTTTTTATAACAAATTCTGAATAAACTACTGTGATTGTCCAAGTAGTTTACGAGAAATGGGGAGCTATGTTTTAGGATTTTCGAGTGCACTTTGCACGGAGCCGATATATGAGAAAGTTTGTACGATTGTGTTGAAACATTTATTTTTCAAAATGCTACTAGGTATTAAACGTTAACATTTTTATGAGTTATTTTTAAAGCATTAAATAGTTTAGGTTTTTTATCACCACATATTACTACTTTTTTTAACACCACATCGGGCTATACGCCTACGTACTAATTATTCTAATGTGCTGGGTATTAGGGAGATTGAATTTAGAAGAAGTGCACTCACATTTGCTTGGAAACCCATTTACGATAAAACACTCTCAGTGCACCCAATTGGGATCATACCCTGATCTCCCTGGCATCACCAGCTCCTCTATCGCGAGAGTGACGCTTTAAACCATGCGGTCACCGAAGCGGGTCTTGCTACCGGTTTAGGCTGTACGCATATATGATAATTACTCTAATGGGGTAGATTTGAGGAAGGAAGCATTTTAGAGGTAATCTCCTCCCATTTGCGTGGAAGTAAAGTGGGAAACCATTTAGGAAAAAACACTCTCAGTAGACTCAGCCGTGATATGAACCCCGATCTCTCCTTAATCAGCATGTCAATCTAATACGGGAGTAGTTTCTTTGAGTCTTAAACCAGTCGACCACTTAAGCGGTTAGATATTATTTTGTGACAGTGTGTAAATGTATTATAAAAACCTACACCGTATAACCCTCTAATGTTAGGATTCCATGTCGAGGTGAAACATTTTGTTAACATGCTAGGAAAAAAATCTCTCACATTATTTAAGCGTTTATTTGGGATTTTTTTATATAAGTATTTAATTTACCTTGTTTTTACTTATTTTTAATCAAACTCATTTAACATTTAGTGATTTTATTTGGTTGACATCAACAAATTTCCTGACTTTTTACTTCAGGCTTTTCCCGTCTTTAGCCACAACTCTTGGTATTTCAGTACGTTGATAAAACAACAAAAATATAATCGATTATCCCCGTTTTATTTTACCTAATTGCAATCTGTTGGAACAAGGTCCCATTCTTTAAATTGTTCGAGCTCCCAGATTTTTCAAGGTCGTTCAAGATAACTTGACGGGAAAAAAATTAATAACCATATTATTATTTTTTTTCATTCCATGACTTCATTGTGTGAGGAAAAAGCTCCAAATTAAAAATTGTTTGGGATCTTCTTTTTAGAAGGTCATAGTTACACAATGACAATAAAAAAAATGTTACGCAAAATATATATTTATTTTTCCTTTTTTTCAACGATCACAATACATATGCAGATGAGATAATGAGATAAATTAAAACAGTAATCAATGCTATATATATTAAGTTGACTTTAAAAGTTTATTTATTTATTTAAATTTCATATTTTGGTAGGACCTTTTCCTAACTAAATTCTTTCAGAATTCATGTACTTAAACTTTTAAGACAATACAAAGTTTAAAATACTCAATAATTAAGCTACCCAAGTTTGTCTCGTGATGTCATTTATGGTTTTAAGTCAACATTTGTAATTCACTTGCGAGATTGTCGGTAAAATCCCTGTACATCTTAGAAACCTGATAGCAACAGGGTGAATACCATTCAAAGAATCAGTTTTTTTTTAATTATAGTTTTAACCACAAAGCTGGCCGGACTATTGGTCAGCAACTACTACATCTAGAGGTCCCTGGTTAAATTCCCGGTGGTACCATAGGTATTTTTCCCGAAGGGGAATTGTTCCTATGGTTGCCATCGTCTTGTTAATTAGGATTAGGTTAGGTTCAAGACATCTACTGGCACCAAATAATCATCATCATCACATCATCTCATCGGGTTGAAGTAACCGCACCTACATGGTTCCCTAACCTCAGAAGACGGTTACATATCCGCCATTGCTAGTTGAAGAACTAGGAATGTCTAGTCGACAAACCCTAGTGAATACGCTATATATATATATTAATATATATAAGCACAAGGTTTATCTATGCTTAAGATATTGGGTGATGATAAAGAAGGTAATTTGAGGGAAAACACCCAACTGAAAAGAGAATTTGGGAAACCTCAGCGAAAAATCACACGTGGAAAACCAGCTCTAGTTTACTAAACCAAGATTCGAACCTCAACCTCCCCGTAACCAGGAAAGCAAGTCATTGCAGGATTGAAGCTTTAAACCACGTGACCATTAGTACTGGTGGAAAGGAGGGGGCAGGAGGAATTCGAATTTGATTCGAAATTTTGATTCTTAATATTGGAAGATTCGAATTAGATTCGAAATTTCTAATCCAAACAAAACCTTAGATTCGGATTTGATGGGTTTACCTCAAAATTCGAATATATAATTCATTTATACTTAACAAAATAATACTATCAGATCGGAAACAAGTTACGTGGTTGGGTGAATAGAGAAATTAACTTGAGTTCCAGGTCACAGAGGAATAACGTATGGTAGAGTTGTTTGTCACAGTAACTATCTTGTATTTAAAAAAGTATCTAGGCCCATTAAGCTTGATTAAAAAGTGGTATGAACTTTATTTTGTTTTTTCACCTTTTAAGATTTATTTATTTATTTACTCCATTTTTTATTTTTGTGTCTAAAAAGTTTTTTATGTCTTAAATGTTTATCATAATTTTTTTAAATATTTTGTTAGTACTGGATTGGATTCGGTAACATAACATGGTAAAATATTCAGCACTGATTCGATTTGAAACCTTAACTTAGTAAACCTAAAATAAATGGTTCAATTCGGATATGAAATTATTTTAAAAATAAAATATATGATCCCATTTTTTTAAAGAATAGGATTTATTTAAGACTCGATTCGATAAAATAAACTTTGCATGAGATTCGATTCGACTAAGTTAGCTAAGATTTTGATTCGATTCGATACTGAATATTATGAATTCGCAAAGGCTTAAGGGGTTCCCAAATTTTTTAGACCAAAAGAGCCCTTGTACAAGAAAAATACATGCTAGAGCCCTCATAAAATGCTTTACACTAATATTATGATTATAATATTATAATAGCATCCAATAGCGCCACCTATGAAGTATAAAACAAACGGAAAAAATCACAGTTTCTGGCTTCGCTTTGTCAAATGTTTTTTTATTCAGATTTGAATAAAATTTACAATCCTAATTACTGATGCTATTTTATAGTGTGAAGAGGACAAATAAATAATATTCTAAAATTGCCTCACAGAGCCTTAAATAACTATGGCGGAGCCCAATTTGAAAAACGCTGATCTTTCCGATTCAACTCTCTCACATTGGCGCCTGCAATGAGAGGTAATAGGCAACCCTTCCTACGTTCGTGTCCTTCTAATGGACAGTATCTCACAAGGCTAGCGGGGAAGAGTGACTCGTATTTAATTTTTAAGCAGTGATTTTAGCGTTTCGTCTTAACTCCAGTCTATGTTTATCTCTGAGAACTATACAATCTCTCAATCTCATACAAACAAGATCAAACGAAACACTTAAATTGTCAACACAAACGAGTGTCGTTTTCAAAGTTTCTTCAAATAATTTGCCAATAAAAACATTTCACCAGAAGTGACTTTTTTTTTAATAATGCCGTCTTCAGTTTGAGGACTATGCAAAGTAAAAAAAAGTTTAATTTCAATAAATAACGTGAAACAGAGATATACGAGCAAAATATTTTTATCATCTATTTAATAATTATTAGCATTCACACCTGCGATTACATGAAATAAAGTGTCAGGCTCGCAATACATTAGATTACCAGTAACGGGGAGGTCAACTTTCGAATCTTGCTTGGTGCACTGATGGTTGTTTTACACGTTTGATTTATCGCTATAGTTTTCCCATTTATTCTCCACGCTAGGCGGGTGCCTTTCCTGTAAGTTGTGAGTGTAGGGGATGCGAGAAAAGGTGAATATTTTTACAGAATGTATAGCAAAACTTTTTTTATTCAAAAGAGATATAATATTTCTACAGTATAAACATAAGAGTTTAATTTTCTTCAGATGGTGATAGCAACAGTTGTTGAATCTCTGTCAAGGGTGTCCCGGGATTTAATGACAACTTTTCTTTTCATTTAAAAAAGTTTCTCATCTAATGCCGCAATGCTTATGACAGATATTCAATAACTGTTGCTATCACAATCTGAAGAAAATTAAACACTGTTTCTGCTCGAGAAATATTTGATTTATTTCGGACAAAAAAAAGTTTTGCTTTAAAAACCGCAAAAACACTGGCCTATTTTTGCGTTCGCCGCACATAAACCTTTATCTCTGTTCCCATTGCCCTCTTCTTTACTGTTAAACGTACTAATAGTAAAAATATATCATTACTTTTTAAAAGATTGAATCATATTTTTCACGTCATATAATACTGTATATAGAATAAAGAACCAACGGCTTAATACCCATATGTAAAATATATTCCATTAAAAAAAATCAAATTAAGTCGTCGCGTGGTCTACGGTGTTAGACTCACGTTGTACTTAGTTGTCGTTTCAAATGAGGTAGGGATCGAATCCCGCGAGCTGGAGATTATTGTATTCACTTAACCTTCAATGTGGGTTTAAATCTTCTCCTCCTACTAATGATGGTTCATTTTCTCATAGTGGCTCTCCTCATACTTTCCCCTTGGATTAAGTCTATACCTCTTGAGTTAAGTAGAGGACAGAGTGACCCCACGCGTGATGTCTCTCGTGTAATTATATTTATTTATTTTTTCAATCTCACTTTCTGGAAAACGTAGAGGAAAGAAATAATATCTAAAACTTTTATTTTGTTTTTAATGTGCGATGAGCATCATGACTTAATGATGTATAAAACATAAAAAGTAGTTTTGATGATTTTGGCACTCTTTAAACATTCAATTTCTAATTTTAAAATTCAAATAAGCTTATCATATATATTCCTTATTTTTTTACTTTCTCATATCAAAGAAAAGAATTGTAATCGTGAAGATTTTCAACTTAAGAGATTATGAGGAATTTTTTCGTTTCATATGTGTCCGAACCCAAAAAAATTGGGATTTTTACAATTTTGTCTGGCTGTTTGGCCCTGGCTACAGATTTTAAATGGTTTGTTGGATTTGGTTCAAACTTTATATCCAGATGTTATAAGACAGGGGTTTCCAACTTAAAAGTGCCCGAGGGCCACAATTGAATCCAAGAGTCCAGCGGCGGGACCGCGGCATAATCAGCTAAAGGGTGAAAGGAAATAGGACCTACGCGGATACACAAGTTGTTATAAAAATAGAGAATTGAATGAACATTCAGTTGATGTATTATTCCCACGTAAGTCAAACTTTCCTTTTCTCGGCTAAAAACGCCAATTTTATTTATTTTCCAAGAAACTGGCGGACCGCAAAAAAAAGGGGGGAGCATTGTGAGCCGCCAGTAGAAACCCCTTGTTATAGGGCAATATACAGAGACATTTCTTTTATTTTTACCCTAGCCCTTAAATTAAATTAAAGGTAGTTTAATGATGAGCATTTTTTTTTAATTTCAAATATTTCGATAATAGCTCTGACGATATTGTTTAAAATGTAAATCTAGGGGTGGTTTAACATTGTAAGTAGAACTACTATTTGTGAAGCTTAGGAAGTTAAAAAGTATTGTAATTTACCAATCTAGCATTTTAAATAATATTTTCAGAGGCCAATATTTGTTATTAAAATCATACTAAGCCTCCCTATTGGAAACTTTGGCAAGACGATCACAAATAAAAATAATACATTCAGCTTAACAAACAAATTAGGATTATTCAGTTCTGTTCTTCAGCCCCCTATCAGCCCTTCCCAAGAACTTGAATAGGTCCCTATAAAGTATGGTTTTTTCATTAAAATTGTTATTAAATATAGCTTGATTCAGATAAGAAGAAACGTTTTCTTAATTTACTCAACAAATTTTCACACGTCAAGACATATGATCAACAACTGCTATTTTTGAGAGTTAATACCTATCAAAAAATGCTAGTAATATAATAAAATGTTATCAAGTTTGTATTTAAAAAGTTTCTTTCTACCAAAATCTTACTGTATAGTCAAATTTTTATGGGAAATGCCTATTTATAAACAAAAACTTTTGCGGTCATCATTCATAATATATTACTGTTTTATTAGTGTTATTTTATAGATACTGTAGGTAACATTACTAGACGCACGAATACGTAAAAGTAGATCTAGTAGCGTTTCTAGCCGCCAGATAGAGAAAAGGCCCTTCTTATGAAATTGGGCATTACAATGAAATTTATGGATTGAATATTTGATCATACGAATATAGCATTAAAGTGTAAGGATGACGCATATTTTATTTAGTTAAAAAAACAGGTGATTTACATATTATTTCTTAGTAGCTAGTGATGTCACACACATATGTATTAGGGAAGACCAACTTTCTTTGAATAATTTTACCTATCTCACAATAAAGCCCTTAATTTTACCACTAGTTTTTTTTATCACCACTTCTTACTACCTGATCGAGTTATACGCCTCTGTATTAATTACTTTAACTTGTTAGAGATTAGAAAAGTTTAAGTTAGAGGAAATGTACCCGAATTTGCGTGGATGGTTGGTGGAAAACCGTTTAGGGAACACTACCCTCAGTGCATCCGAACAGGATCGAAACCCGATCTCCCCGTCATCGGCAGTCTAGTCTATTGCGAGAGTGACCATGCAGCCACCGAAGCGGGTCCCATAACATTAATTGAATATATATAAATTTACTCACTGTCCGGGTGTTATGATCAAAAAATGCACCGATTTCACCATCGTCCGACGTGGGTGATAGCGACCAAGTGGTTCACACAAGAGCTAACGACACTGTGAATGCACTATACTACACCCCCCGAAGACACCGACGGTTTTTGAAGCAGAGAAAATAGGAGGGGAGTAAACATTACTATTACACGACATAAACGATATTTTGTGTTCGATACTCCTTTATATATTTACCTTTAACATAAACAACGTAACATGTTGGGTGCATGATCGGTTGCATCGCAAACACCTCATGTTTCTACACGTTGAATCAAGGTTACCATTTCCGAGTTTTTTTTTAATTTTAAAAAAATACGCCTTTTTGTGAGTAAATGTTTATAATGAGCTTCATCTTTTGAACCGGTTAATAACCCCATTTGTGATTCAGATCTTTTAGTCAAAACATTAAGGCATTGGTCTCGGTTGGTATTGTTTGAAGGGAGGTCAGGGTTGGGATCTCACCGAGTGTATCGAGGTTTTTATTCCCCAATACAATTGGCTTACTTTTTCCGCAAGAAAATATTGTTTACATTTCCTCTAACATCTACCTACCCCATTTGTGTAAATATTTGTATATCGCGGACGGATATTAAGACGCAATTCACGAGGGTTGGGGACTTAATATTTAACTTTAAATATTCATGTTTATTCAGCAATTTAAAAAAAAAAAATCATGCTTAACTCTATGGCACCCACTTCGGTGGCTGCATGGTCTAAGGCGTTACTATCACAATAAAATATACTGCTGATGACTAGAAGATTGGCGTTCGAATCCCAGTCAGGTGTACTGGGGGTGGTTTTCCCTAAATTGTTTCGCACTCTCCCTCCACGCAAATGTGGTTTACATTTACTCTAAATTCAAACTTCCTGATCCCTAACACACTAGAGTAAATAGTACAAATGCGTACAACCCAACGAACAGTAAAACGTGGTGCTAAAAAAAACTCTACAGCTGTTAACGGATTTATTTAAGGAATGGTTTAGGGCGATAATAAAGAGAAGTGTTTTCCAAATTTTCGACAATCGTGTAATCCTCTTGGAGTCTTGGCCTAACAAAATAACCCTTAAAGAGCTTCCTTAACAAAAATAAACAAAAACATGCTATCTTGTAAAGTTTGAATGGTCGTTCCAAATGTCAATACATGCAGTATTTAGTTGTAAGCTACACAAAGCTGTGACAGAGGGGGAAAAAAGGCTTATATTAAATTCCATGACGTCGCATCAAGATCAGCAGTTCATCAGCCCTACTACTATCAATAACTATATTTTTTGACTAATAAAACCCAATGGTATGTCACGAAACCCCTGAAATCGTCCACGATCCCCCTCTGGGGTACGCGTACCACAGTTTGGGAAACACTGGCCTAGAGGAAGCGTGGAAATATTATGGAAAAACTATAATGATAAATAAAACCTAACAGCGTATTTGGCTGAGACTCGAACCTCGACCTTCACAGTGAAATATATACCTTGTGAAACTATGCCTGAGACAGTATGCCCACCCATGTGAGTTGGCACCCACCGTGTTGATTAGGCCTTTTATCAATTTTGATTTTAATCTGTTTTCAACTCCAACACTTCCTTAACTATATATAGTCAAAATAACAATTTAAAAATAAGAATACTTGTTCTATGAAGAGAATAATTGTCTCCAGTAATTAAAAAGGTTTCAAGCAAGATAAACAAGTCAATTATTGTCTAACTAAAACAACAATTCTATACTTAGCCTCAACCAAACAACTTTGAAATATTTTCTTTATTTCAAGGTACTTTGATTTGAATTTTAAATTATTTTCTCGCATAGAAACTTTTCAAGAACGAGCTAATTAATAATTCATGAGGCAGATTGTGGCAATGGCGCATATCAGTCTTTGGCTTATGGCTATATTGAGAAAATTTAGAACGCTTTCATATATATATATATATAAGCTACCTATTTAAAACTCACCTCCCAAAAATCCCACCAATCCCTGTGATCATATTAACGGTTTAGACATTGATAATTTAATAATTTGATAAAAAATACATTATTTTCTGGTGTTATGCGAGGATCAACACATCCCTTCAATATTTCCAAATTCTTGATAGTGGTGTATTGGCCCCTCTTCCCCCAAAGAAAAAAAAATATTCCAGCTTTCATTTATTTTATTTTAATATGTTCATAACGTGTACAATTATGTATTTGGACAATATTTTAGATTTTTTTTAAACATATATAAATTAGTTTTTAGCACACAAGTATTAAATGTTCATTTTTTAATATTAAGGGGTTAAGTTATAAGAAAAGGCGCTGGCCATAACTTCGCCCAAATAAAGACGATATTATTATTATTAGTACACAGCTCATAATCATTTTTTATTATTCAAATTTGAAAAATTTTACTCATCACCTATTTTATCACTTAAAAAAATTACCCAGCTTGTTAGCAAATAATGAAGGGACAGGAAAAAACGGGGTTAAGTCCAATCTTAACACAAATTTAATTAGTGCTGCTATCTGTTAACCAATCATGAGATCTTTTTAATATACTTTATATTGTAACTAGGATACTTTTGTCATATTTGATTAATTTTGCAATATAATTTTTTTTTACTGGAATCTTTACGAGGTTTGAGATATAAATTTGTTGTTCTGGAAAATATGTGTCATGTGACATAGGGTCGCCCCTTCTAACCTTCATAACAAATCATCCAAGAAAAGATTTAGTTTATTGTAATTTTAATAAATGAATTTTAAATAGTTTAATCACATTTTAACTTTCATTTAATTTGTTTGTTTTGTTTCTATGTAAGGTCTATTTGACCTAAAAAAAATTGTATTAACATTTTCTAGTTCGCTTCAGTGGTCGAATGGTCAAAGTTTTCACTATAACAATAGTCTGTTCTGCCGATCACTGGGATATTGGGGTTCGATCCCCGTTTGAGTGCACTAAGGGTAGTTTTACACTCTTCCTCCATGTAAATGCGGGTGTATTTTCTCTAAATTCAACCTTCCTCATCATTAACACATTAGTTTAATTAATATATATGCTTATAAACCGAACGGGTAGTAAAACGTGGTGACGAAAGTTAATAAATATATTTAACTCGTCTTAAAACATACCACATATTAACTTATTATTGACTGCTTGATGCGGTTCAAGATATTATCCAACTAAACGAGCTCTGATCATTAAATAAGTACTTTAAATTAATTTACTATCGTCATATTATTAAATTCTACTCTCATAATTAAATTTCAAAATGTTTCAAAAATTGATAATTTACATCAAATAGTATGATAAAAAAACTTTTTTGTATCATCTCTACAACTACTTTGACTACCTATTAAAATCCCTTAATCTCCTTCCCCTACCAGAATCGATCACACAAGTTTAGTTAGTGAGTAAGCCTTTTTACTTGTTTATAGTATATCAAAATAATAATACAACAATAATCTCACCAATTTATCCAAGAGTGTTTTTGTTTAATTTTTAACGATTTTTATTTAATTTGTATATGGTCACTAGTAAAACATAATCTTCTGAAAACACTCTTGGAGGATGATGGTACAAACCCTTCCCTACTCATCCAGTGTCTTTTGATTTTAGTATGGAGTGTAAATAGTCCCAACGGTTAGCGGAAACGCCGAGCGCAAGAAATCAATTCTAAATTTAACGATGTTCATTTTAATAATCACACGTCTTAACTTAATTATATAACTTAATAATGACTTAACTTAATAATTCAGATAAGTGGTATCCGGTTTAGTAATAAATACAATGAAATTGAGTGGTTTCTGTATTGCGAGTAAGAATGGATTTTCTCATCTTCTTTGCGTTGAAATTGTTTCCACAACTAAATAATACTGATCTACTATAAACTGCTGATCAACTAGATAGTTAGGGATGGGCCATCGAATCCTTAAGGATATTCGAGATTTGAGGATTCGAGAATTCAATACTTTAAAAAAATGGTTTTAGAGTTCTAAAACTTCTTATTAGTGTTTCAAAACCAATTGTAATTCTAGAATGAACCTAATAACCAGGCCCCAGACCAGTAATTTAACACTTAACTGAATGTATGGATGTTATAATGAATGGATTATAAGAAATAATGTTAATATTTAGTTATTAGACCTATTTGTATTATATATTTATATATCCTCTAGACTTCGTTTTTTTATAGAAATAGGACTCGGATTCGAGATTTGAAGGTAAATTAGAAATTCGGATTAGTAAAATAGTGGATTAGACTCAACTCTATTGATAATGTTGATCAACTATATAATATTGATCCACTAGATAATGTTAATCAACAAGATAATGCTGATGAACTAATTAATGTTGGTCAACTAGCTAATGCTGATCCACTAGAGTCTAGCTCATAGAGAATAGATTATATTATATAAACACCATGTCCAGCCTTTCCACTAAGCATTTTATAAATCATGGTCTCACAAAAGGAAGCGATTAAAGTTGAGTCATCAAAAATAAATAGAAACATGAACAAGCAAATAGAGTACTCACTAAAGTAAACACTTTGAGCTGGGTTTTTTTTTACAAATAAATGAAAGCCAAATTATACATTTCCTTACATTATGATTGCGCGTGACAAGCATCCCAAAACAACCTTGAAAATGTCTAGTTTTATTATTATTTTGGACATTTATATTCCACTTTCCAAACACAAAGTCATTATGCAAGCAGACTCACTAGGTTACTATCCACGTCTCGAGTCCATGATTAATTTTTACATTTTCTCTCAAATACGATGTGTATAAGCATGAAGGGGATTAAGGTGGGGATGTAAAGAATGCAAGTTAAGGTCACTGTTTTTTTCTGTTTTTATAGCAACACTTTTTTTGGCCGAAACAAATCAAATATTGCTCCAATAGAAACATAGAGTTTAATTTTCTCCACACGGTGATATCAACAATTGTTGAATATATGTTATGTGCATAGCGATATTAGATACTTCTTAAATGAAGAGAAAAAGTTATTAAATTCCTGAACACCCTTGATAGATATTAAACAACTATTAATATTAATATATGAAGAAAATTAAACTCTGTTTTTCTGTTGGAAAAAACTTATTCTATTTATTTTGTCCAAAAAACAGTTTTGTTATAAAAAAACTTTAAAAACACTACCCTTAACTCGCGCTCCCTACATCACCACCTTAAGATGATTATGATGATGACAGCACATTCCCGATTAACCGGGAAATTAGACACAGAATTACGCCCGAACTAGAAAATGTATTTAAGATAGGTCTTTTGCATTCGTCAGTTGATAACAGTAAAATCGATGTTAGCTTAATATATATATATATTTTTTAAATTTTATGGTATTTAAAAAAATATGGTTATACGGTTTCTTTGGTCTCAATTCCACGGTTTTTTGAATTAGAACACATAAGACCGCCCCACGTTTCGACGTCTGGTTCGAGATGTATAAAGTCAATTCGCCATAGGAGTTGTGGAAACTTACTACTAGCAGAAGATGTAAAAACGGTTAAAATAAAAACACGATTAAAATAAATGGTTGATTGTGAAAGTTTTGATTGCCTAAAGTGACAACAAATCAACATACGATCTTGCAGATCAAATGATTTGGCGAATGGATACATGAGAGTAGTTCTAGTAACTTCTTCTGTGTTAACAGGAAGAAACATTTAGAAAAATGTAAACCTTTTTTTGCAGTCAACCATGATAACATTTTACTATATTATTTGTGTTATTTTATAGGCATTAAAAATAGTTATCAAAAAGTGACAGCTGAATATCACGTGACCACGCGTCCAAGTGCACAACGCTGTGGACAGGTAGGCCTACAGTAGGTCTCTTAAGATTGTTTAATATTGTTTTCAACAAAATGCACTTAAAAATTATCACCAGGGTTCTGAAGATTTAAAAAGTTTAAATTTGTAGTTTAGATTTTTTTTAAATTTAATGAAGCCTTATGCAAAAATGTATACATCTGAGACTAAACTAAAAGGTTATAAACCTATTTCTATCCTTCCTCTATCAAATAAAACCATGTTTTAATAGAGTCACAAAAGAACGTAACAGAAGATAATGTAGGATTGTTTTTTAAAGTATTATGTATTCAACATATATTAAAAATCTAAACATTTTAACTGGTAAGAAATTTCACCTACATTTTAGTGAAAACAATATTAAAAACTATCAAACCACTTCATAAATAATCCGGGATTTCTAAACGTCTGCAACAATTCTCAGTATTCTACTATACAGCCCTCTTAAGAGCTCCCCCCTCGCCCCATCTGCTCTGTTGGAACAATATTCATATGTGATAGATGTGATCTTAATCGGGCCTGTTTGATGTGCGTCACAGCGTGTGCCTTGCTTGTAAACTTCATTCACGCGCGCGCGCGCGCGCGCACACACACACACACAAATAACAAATGAGTTATTTAAATACATTTGCCACCAATAAAGTCTCCCAGGCTCTAGAGTTTAGTTTTCACTTCCAGTAAGAATAGAATTATGTTTAAAAAAAAGGAACGAAATAAATGACCTGTTGCTTGCTCTTGTTTTAAATAATATTTTACTTGTCATTGTTAACAACTCAAACACACGAAAGGTGTCTCTTTGACTTGGCTGTTTTATATGAGCTAATTTGTCAATGCCAACCACCTAAACACACACAATATGTCTCTTTGTCGTTTTAAATTATCTTTAATTTGTCGATTCTAACAACCTCAGCCCACACAAGCTGTCTCTTTGACTTTGTTGTTTTAAATTATCTTTAATTTGTCGATTCCAACAACCTCAGCCCACACAAGCTGTCTCTTTGACTTTATGGTTTTAAATTATCTTTAATTTGTCAATTCCAACAAACTCAGCCCACGCAAGCTGTCTCTTTGACTTTGTTGTTTTAAATTATCTTTAATTTGTCAATTCCAACAACCTCAGCCACGCAAGCTGTCTCTTTGACTTTGTTGTTTTAAATTATCTTTAATTTGTCAATTCCAACAACCTCAGCCCCCGCAAGCTGTCTCTTTGACTTTGTTGTTTTAAATTATCTTTAATTTGTCAATTCCAACAACCTCAGCCAACGCAAGCTGTCTCTTTGACTTTGTTGTTTTAAATTATCTTTAATTTGTCAATTCCAACAACCTCAGCCCACGCAAGCTGTCTCTTTGACTTTGTTGTTTTAAATTATCTTTAATTTGTCGATTCCAACAACCTCAGCCACGCAAGCTGTCTCTTTGACTTTGTTGTTTTAAATTATCTTTAATTTGTCAATTCCAACAAACTCAGCCCACGCAAGCTGTCTCTTTGACTTTGTTGTTTTAAATTATCTTTAATTTGTCAATTCCAACAACCTCAGCCCACGCAAGCTGTCTCTTTGACTTTGTTGTTTTACATTATTTTTAATTTGTCAATTACATCAACCTCAGCCCACGCAAGCTGTCTCTTTGACTTTGTTGTTTTACATTATTTTTAATTTGTCAATTACATCAACCTCAGCCAACGCAAGCTGTCTCTTTGACTTTGTTGTTTTACATTATTTTTAATTTGTCAATTACATCAACCTCAGCCCACGCAAGCTGTCTCTTTACCTTTGTTGTTTTAAATTATCTTTAATTTGTCAATTCCAACAACCTCAGCCCACGCAAGCTGTCTCTTTGACTTTGTTGTTTTAAATTATCTTTAATTTTTCAATTCCAACAACCTCAGCCCACGCAAGCTGTCTCTTTGACTTTGTTGTTTTAAATTATCTTCATTTTGCCAATGTCAACAACCACAGTTATATGATTTATCAATGCCAACAACCTCACTGCACGGAACGTAGAACAGCGGCTATAAAATGTAGCTCTCTTTCTTTGCGGAAACGCAAAATAATTTTAGTAATAACCGACAACTTATATATCACTTTAATAATTATATTGAAAATATAATAACTGCCAGATATGTTGTCAGTTTTTAAAGTGCCCCTTAAACATCACAAATCATTGTTCAACGTCATGTTTATATTATTTTTGTATAAAAACTACCAATATTTTTTTTAAATCAATATTTCGCATAATAATTAAGTAAGTCTTTATCAATAATCTTAAAAAAAAATTTTTTAAAGGTTATGTTTGGACTTCACAGGACATTTCACAAAAACATGTATCTTATTTTCCTAAAAATAATTTTTTCAGACAAAATATATTTATCTTTATTTCTAAACATAACTTTTATAGCAATGTAAATGTTAAATATGGTTCAGTGTTGTTGTTTTTTAAGAAAAATAATTCAAAACTCACCCGCATCAGTGATCACGCAGTCAAGGTGTCAATCTCATATTATAGTAGATTTTCAATGAAGGGGAATTCAGTCTTCGAATGATGGCTGAGTGTATAAGGTTTTTTTTCCTATATGATTTCCAAATTTTCCTTCATGCAAATACGGTTACATTTCCTTTAAATTTTAATTTCCTCGTTTATACCTTTATAAATTATAAGTGTAAATACATGGATAGCTCGGATGGATAGCAAAATACAACAAAATAATTTAAAACTATTTCTGACTCCCTTAATTAATATATAATATAAATTGCATGGTGAAGGAAAGTTAAAAAATGAATTCTAGTTATTTAAATGTACACAACCTTTTTCCTCAATATAGTTTTTTAAATTTATATATATTCTTTGAATACATTACGAACGAAATCATTGTAAAACATTCTTTGAAATGTGCGCTTAGTAATTTTTTATGTTGATAAATAGTGACCGTAAAGAGGTCTAAAATAATATTTACTTTGGATACCTAGCATGAATAATAAATAGTGAAGCTAGAAAAATTCTTTGTTAGTAACTTCCATATTTAGCATCTGTAAACAACACTATTTTTTTTAATCAGTGTGTTGTTGATAATAAATAGTCTAGAAGCAGGTTTTTCCATCTCTACACTACCTTAATAATTGTTGGCTAAGAATCAATAGGCCTATAAATAGGCCACGCGCGTCGTAAAAGGATGTGGTGGCGGTGGCAATAGGGGGTACTTCCTCCCCCATAATCTGCTCAAATTGGAAACTCAGTATCGTAAGTAAAAGAAAATTGAAAATCCACGTTGGGCGCAATGCATAAATGATTAAGGTAGCGTTTTTTTTAAAATGATTTATATGATAACTCTACTTTTTTTATGGTACGAAATAAACTTTATTTTTTAATCCAAAGTGAAAACAGGTAGTTTCTGTTCACCCCTCACCCCCGTTCCCGATAATTGAGATGCCTAGCGTTATGTTTATTACTCACCGCAGCCATTAAGAAGAAATCTTGTATGCGCGGGATTCTGTATATATAATTATATTATTTTATATTAGCATTAGTTTCGAGGGGAGTTGATCAACTATTTTTTACTCCCACAAACTACAAGTTAAATTTCGCTGACCTGAGGAGGAGTGTTAAGTGGTAACCGATTATCTGATTCAATGAAGTTGCAGTTGGACTACCACAACAATGGCTAAGTTATATTCCTCCCGCTCAAGTTTCAAAATAGGAACAATTATTCTAAAACCACAAACTTACCTTAATCTAAACCAAGTACTCTTTAATGTGTGACCCAGTAGTAGTTCCAACTGAAATGACAGAACCTGCAATGTGTTGGACTACCACAACAATGCCTTAGTTATATTCCTTCCGCTCAATTGTCAAAAGGCCTCGTCTAATGAACCTCTCATCTTAAATCCTTCTTAACCTCCCCTCGCTCTAATGATGTCTCCCTTTTTATTTATGTGTTGTTCATCTTCTCTATTTTTCTCTCACCTGACGGACATCGTCGTTACAAGCAGTTCCAGTGTGGGATAGGTTTCAAGGCTGACAAAGATGTCAAGGACACAAGGACGGACGAACTGGTGCCAGCTGACTTAAAAAAAAAAAATCATCGTGAGGCTGAATTTTAAACGCTCAATGACTTTAGTTCCAATTAATTTGAAACTTTTTGGTGTCGACTAGGTTTGGGCCAACCGTCTCTAAGCATTCTTAGATTAATATTATATTTTGGATTCGTTCTTTTTACAAATTGAAGCAACAATGCTTCGTTTTCGTTTTGCGCGTAAAATAAATGTTTGTTTTTTCAAATCGACATTACGTTGAGCGGATGAATAGGTTTACAGTTTTTAATTTATTTTAATACTAATTCAAAAGTAGAATGTTCTTGGCACATTTTACAACAATTGCATTCTTTATACCCTCCCCCGCCAATAAGCATAGAAACAATAATTTCTGGACGCATCAAATGTGTAGTAAAATATCAACTAAACAAGTTCCTTATTCTACTTTGGGAAAGGTGAAAACCCCTTGTGCAGAAGCGCTTGCAACGTGTGCAGAGAAGTGGACAATGCCCTTCTACCAATGAGGAGGCTCCAAGGAAATGAGATTAGTACATTGACATGAGTTTTTTTTTTTAGCTTGCACACGGCTTTTAATCCTCTCTAATGTGCTAACTGGATATAACCGGATCAATCTTCTTTGTTGTGTTTTAAGTATTCCCTCGGTGGATGATGAAACTTGTGTCTTATTAAGCGTGTGAAGCACAATCATAACGAGCATCAAATTGCTTTCAATGGTGGCCAAAAAAATAGTATATGTGTAAGGGGGAGGCAATTAGCAAAAAGAGGATTTCGAGGGCTTGGGCCCCCAAGATAAATGGGCCCCTATACCTCCCAGAAAATGTTTGAGAATTGGATGTCCTTAGAAGCTATTTAAAGTAGTCCTCCTCCATACACACAAAAAAAAAAATATTGGTTGCCTATAGAAGCTATTTAGAATAGCATTCACTTTTTTTTTCCCTAATTAGATATCTTTTTTACATCCATTACTCTTACCAGCCTATGGCCTGAGTCAGATTTTTTGTTCAAGCCATTTAATTTCCACTACCGGCTGTCTAGGCTTGTCGTAGTTTCATATGCTTATAATCTAACTTAAGACTAGGACAGGCACAACATCCAGTCCTCGGCCGTTAATTCAGAACTGTAAAAGGGTAAACTCTCATTTTTCACCAATTTAAATTTTTGGCCCATGCCGGGAATAGAACCCGGGACCCTTAGACCAGTAGACAGACACGCTACCAACTGAACTAAGGTGTCGGATTAACTAGGCAGCTATGAAAGCTATTTGAAGTTGTTAGAAAATTAGAAGACGTCTATAGAAGCTATTTGGAATTTAATGCAAGACCATCTTTCAACTTCATTTTATATAATATCAGAGAGTGAAACAAATATGGAAAGGGGGCAAATTGTCTCAAGAAGTTGGGGCAATATTGCCCCATAACTCTGATTACTTTTAATTCCAAAGGGTGATGTGTATGCTAATGTAATTTCTGATCCTTCCCCCAGGTGAATGCTGGTGCATCCTTTTAATACCCATTCCTCTCATTTTTTTAAAAAAGCCCTAGTACGCACTTAGAAACATTTTCCCGGGAAAATGGTTTGAAAACTGTTTTTCTTGTTTCCACAAACTGCTTGCAAACATTTTTCCGTGTTTTATTTGTGTTCGCCAAAGAGGAAACAATGTTTCTTGTCATCCATTTCAAATAGGTTGCAAGAAACAGAGTTTGCGTGTCTCGACGTGTTTGTCAACAATGCCGACAAGAAACAACGCCGTCACAGTTTACACCAGTTTCTGATTTTTCCGTTTGTCATTTAAGCCGGAAAAATTCTGGAACGGAAAGACATATTGCATACAAATACGCCATTGTGGGATGTGACTTCAGCAGACTATCAAGGTAGCGTAAAAAAACGGAATAGTTTTTTAATAAGATAAGTGAAAAACCTCAGTGAAAGGGATGGGGGGGGGGGGGAGTTAAAGAAAGGCCTCTTCAATTGCAATTTCGTAGAGAGAAAAGGAATTATTTAAAAACGAAAAAAAAAGAGAAAAGACGGGAAACATTGTTTCATCATTGAAACAACGTTTAACTGTTTGCAAACAATCTGTTTCCTATGTTGACAAGCTGTTTGTAAACTGTTTCCTAAGTTTGTGAGCAACAAGAAACAGCCCGCTTCTGTGGCCTCCCTCGGGTACACTTCCTATAAATATCACCTTCCTCATCCCTAAAGCCATTTTCGTAATTATTACATTAGCGGTATTAAGGCTGAAGTAGCCAATTTTGAGAATAATATTTTACTAGCCTAAAGACCATTTCACACTGGCATCCGCCTTTTCCGTGTAATCCATGTTTACTCAAAGTTTGAGATTTTGGCATCTAATGCAACAATTTTTAGAAAAACCTAATGATGCAAAGATTTCATATTTGGAATGTTAAAAGTATTTGAGGAGGATTATTAATTTAAATAAATATTATTTCGATGAGCCTTCAATTAATAGCGTAAAAAATTGCCAAATAAATGCAATATTCAATTAATTATTTTGTATACTTAAACGTGTCTAATAAATGGGGAAGTAAATCAATTAATGCCGACTTCTTTTAACTTTATAATGGTACTTCATTCACATTAATATTCAATCTAAAACTCATGAAAAATGATACGAGCTGAGGTGCTTCATATTTTGCCCCCGGATTTTGAAAATATATCTGATACAACCCCGCAATAGCCGAAACAGAACGGCTTGGTTAGAGTAGTGCAGACAACTAATCCCTTCTCACTCCAAGTCCCTAGCTGTCTGTTTCTTGAAACCATAAATATGTCGCCAGAGGTTTTGGCATGTCTGTAAAGCTTATCGACCTGACCCATCACCATCTCACTTTAGGGTGCTCTGACCTCAATCCTAAACCTGTTTAAAAAGCAATATAACTAGAGAGGGGGGTGGGTGGGTGTTGGGCTATAGGAATCAAACACCTCAATCTTTGAGGGTTTACTCCCATTGAGGTATAATGACACCCTTACAATCCAAAAGTGTCTGCAACTTAAGAGGATAGATATAATTCTCTTAGGCAGCATTTGTGGAAATTTGGAAAGAAAATAACTTATCAATAATTTTCTTAAATGTTTGATAAGAGCAGTTTACCAATGGAAAGTGCCAGATGTGAATTTTTTTCTAACCACCCTTTACAAATGTTCTCATTTTGAGAGTAGATACATCTCATACTTCTCCAAACTAAAGGAGATACTAAGATTCTGGTAGGAAGAATACGATCTGACCGCTACAAAACGTTACTAAAACAATCTTTTGTATTCATACGTCAATCATATGACCTAATACCACTATCAATACTTATTAAATATTAATGATATAGTGAAATGTTAGCATTGTTTACCACAGTAAAAATATGTTTGTAATTTCAAAATTGTGCTACAGTACCTAGCAAAATTTTACAATACACATATTACACATACGTGGGTACTTATTTTTACACTGTATCATGACTAATTTGAGTTTTACTTTTATATCTATGCTAATATTGAGAAGAGAAGGAAGATGTCATTTAGAAAAAATGTAACCACATTTTGCATGGGGGAGTGTGGGAAATCATGTAAGAAAAACCATCGACGGTAAAATACTTAATTATTTTAGACATAATCTGGGATCAATTAGAATCCCAAGAGGTGTAAACTGGCCCTCTGATCACTTAATCAAGAGAACAGACAACAGTTGAGAAATAATTTTAGTATATACCTTTTGTAAAGTTTAAGATTTCAACATTATTTAAATGCGTCACTCTCGCAATAGACTAAGACTGCAGATGACAGAGACTGGGGTTCGAATCCAGGACGGCTGTACCGAAGGTGTTTTTTTTCCTAAACAATTTTTCACTCTCTCTACACAAATATGGGTACAATTCCTTTGAAATTCAACCTTCCTCAACCCCAACACATAAGGGTAATTAGTATATATGCCTATAACCCGAATAGGTACTAAGGCACGATGGATTAAAAAAAAAAATTAAACTCAAGATAAATAAGCTTATAAAATCAACTGGAGAATTGTGTTACAGCAAATACATGTTTATGTATTTCTCATTTCAGTAATGGTTTATAAAATATACACCTTAGTAGTCAAGTCGGGTTAGTAATAAACTAGATTAACCTATGTTTATGTGAGTGCATCTGCAACGACGAATCCTCCAATGTAAGAAACGATAAACAGGTATAAATGTGTCATGAATATCTGAAGTCCTTGCAGGCTTTCAGGGTCACAGTAGCTCAGCACTAAAAGAACACCTATCAAAGCGCCAATGAAGAAGGAGACCAGTTTTCCCCACCACCGCCTCTTCTTCATATACCCCATCGACAAACCGAGACTTGTACCAATCACAGCTTGCAGGAATGCAAAGGCCATGGTGGAGTGGTTTGTGAAGAATATCAGGAATAGTTCTCCGGGTCAGAAACATTTTAGTGATTTTTAAAATGACATTTGTTTAGACTGGCATGTAAAGCTGGGGTAAATAATCGCCACAGAAACTTTAAAACAATAATAATGGTAAATATTGTATTGTTGCCAAACACTTAATAAGTGTACATTCACAACATTGTAGATACCTAACTTATCCAACAAATTTAGTTAGTTTCTGATTTTTCCTATCTGCATCACTGCAAGATGTAATCTGAACTAATTAATGAATTTGTGGTTTATCAAGAAATAAATCCTTGTTAATGAGATATAAAATAATGAAGGTATTAAATGTTATAAAATTTTGTAAATGATAATGAAAGTGATAACCAATATGTTTTATGAGTGATTTTTGAGCAGTAATTTCTTAAGCTTCATTTGATAAAAACCCGCCTCGGTGGCGTAGTTGGCTAACGCGCTAGTCGTGTTGAGCTCGACCACCGAGGACGGGGAGATCGAGGTTCGAATCTCGGTCGGGTGAACTGGGGGTGGTTTTTCCTAAATGGTTTTCCACTCTCCCTCCACGCAAATGCGGGTTCACTTCCTCTATATTCAACCCTCCCAATTCCTAATCCATTAGAGTAATTAGTACTTAAGCGTATAACCCGAACGGGTAGTAAGACGCGGTGCTAAGTATTATTATTATTATTTGATAAAAAAAATTTAAGACGGGTAATTAAAATCATCCATAGTTTTTCTTGATTTTTATTACAAATTTCAAAATGAAGAAGCAAGAATATATGTTTATTTGATATATTATTTCTTCCACGGTCACCTGTATATCAAGTTACCCACTTCAGTGGCCGCATAGTCTTAGGGTGTCACACTTGCAATAGATTAGAATGCCAGTGATGGGGAGATTGAGGTTCGAATCCTGGTTGGGTGTGTTGAGGGTGATTTTTACTAAACGGTTTTCCACTCTTTCCTCCACACAAATGTGGGTACACTTCCCCTAAATTCAACCTTACTCATCCCTAATACATTGGTGTAATTAGTACATGATATGTACTAATTATGCATGAAACCTGAAAGAGTAATGATGTGGTGACACACACACACATCACTACTCATATGTGTGTGTGGATACATAAAGTGTTCCAGATTTGGTATCATAATGAAATAAGTGGCCACACTATATTATAAAATAAACTCCCCAACAATTTCCTGATTCAAAAATCCCTATCAGAATCTATAAGTATACTAAAAAATAAATAAACATCGACTGATAAAATGATATTTTTCTTCCATAGACGGCCAAATATACCTTTTTTTTTATCAACTAGAAATTTCTTTGATTTACCCAACAGTTTAAATTCTCCTATATTTCCATATTTTTAAAATATTTCCTAATTGTAGCCACCCTAGATAATTTAAAAGAGTATTAATCTCTTGTAGCATATTTTTTACTAATGGTTTTTTAGAAAAATTAAAATGAATGTAAAAAATTACACATGATTTGACTTAGCATAGTCTCAAGATACACTATAACAATATTGAGACAATACTGAAATAAGAAATATAATTTCAATAATTCATTTTAAATTAAATGGTGGCATACTATTCTAGGTTGCTTTCACTTTTGTCTAGAACTCATAAACCGTTTTCAATCTGTGGCCGGGTCACTTTAGTAAAATGCCTCCATAATATATCCTTCCACCACTCTTCCTCCTTTCATTTACACACGTTATCTGCTCCTGCCATTTCTTTATTAGCCTCCCTTGCAATATTTTTCCTGCATAATTTCCATAATTATCTTCAGCATTCTCACCTCCTCCATCCTCATTCCAATCTTGCTTCCTCTACTACCTCATATACTCTCACTCTTTCCCGGATAACTTCATTCCTAATCTTGTTTCTCCTTACGACAGCTAACGTGCTCCTCCCAAACTTCATTCTCATGGCCTCCACTTTCCTTAGTCTCTCTTACATTCAATGTCAAGAACTAATCTTCAATAAAAATCTTAATAAAATCATTACCATAAAGAAAAATCGAGTATATGAATAACTTTCAAGCAAATTTGGTTCAAGAATTATAAAATTATATTAATTTACACAAATAAAAAAGAGTTAAATTACTATAATTCAACTCTGCACACTATAATCACTTTTATTTAATAACAAGTGCAATCTGTTGGGATTCGAGCAAAAGCTAAGACATTTATTTTGTCTAAGCTTTCTTTGAATTATATTATCACTATAAAATAACTGCTCCAATTAGAAGTCCCAACATGTACATGAATGTGAATAAGTAGAAATATTTGATAAATTCTTGCATTCTCAACAAATATTCTGGATTATAGTAACTTGAGGATACTAAACCAAATAGAAGACATAGAATAAGAAATATACAGCATTTAGTTCTGCCCCATCTTTCTAGAAGATAGCCGGTCAACAAGCCCATTAGAGTACCAAGTACTGCTTGATCAAGGGGGCTCATAATTTCAAGTAAATGAGGATAAAAATATGTCTATGCAGCTTCATAAAAACAATATTTAGTTTACAGTCTAATATGAAAATCCCCCTTATCGCCTTATAATACAGTCATCAATACAAACGTCTAAATGATAGGCCAACAGCACACATAATTGCAAACCAAAATAATTTTCTAGGTAATATATTATCATTAGTACCGCGTCTTACTACCCGTTCGGGTTATACGCACTCTAGGTAATATAAAATGTAGTATGTTCGTGTTTGTTACTATGCTACAAGTGTTCAAAAATTTTATTCATTACTGTGTTACAAAATTATTATAATAACTATATCATATTCTGAGTGTTTAGTTGTCCTATTCAAAGATTGCCAAGTATGACATCCAATGAATTAATGGAAACTAAGTTCAGAATTAAATTAAACTCAAATAAGGCGTTACATAGTACATTACTGTAATTAGAAGATAGCGAGATTGTTTATAAGTAAAATATTTTACCATTAAGTTAGCTATACAAGTTTAAACAAATTGAAAAAATTGCATTGAGTCATAATTTTCAAATAAACACATGAGTAATGTATTATTATATTAGCACCGCGTCTTACTACCCGTTCGGTTTATACGCACTTACGCTAATGTGCAATGGTAGGGTGATTGTGAGATGAAATGGAGGACCTACAGTTTAACGTGGAATCCGAACCACGGTGGAGGCCTGGCACTCCTCACATTCACAAATTGTGATTAATACACGTCTTGTCAGAGGTGAAGGAAGGGTTGGCAATCAGATAAATCTGTGCCGGGACCGAGGATTATGAGAAATGTAAAAAACCACAATATATTTTTATTACCGCGTCTTACCAACTATTTAGGTTGTACACACATACAATAATTACTCTAATGGAGTAGAGATGAGGAAGGAAGCAATTTAAAGGTAATCTACCAGCATTTGCATGAAGGCAGAGTGGAAAACCATTTAGGAAAAAAAAAACTCAGTATACCTGATTGGGATTTGAAACCCAATCTACCTGTCGTTGGCAGTCTAGTCTATTGCGAGAGTGACACCTTATAACAGTAACAGTCAGATGTGGCCCGCGGTAAATAATTAATCTGAAAAAATATAACGGTATGTATAGCCCAACAACACTATTTATACCACACATCTGACAACCCTGTGCTAGGCGTGACGGGAGAAGGGAGGGTGAAAGTCATTTACCTAATATGGACCAAAGAGACTTATAGTTTGAATTAATTTATGTTCAAAGTTCAGAAGAACTGAGAAGTAACTTTACGGGTGAGTCAATGTGTAATTTTTGGGCTAAATTTATGACTAGCTATCCAAATATTAAGAAACTTGCCATTCTAATTTTAACTAAGTTTGGGTTTACCTAATATGAATCAAGCTTCTCCGACATGAACAATATGAAAAATTGTTACAGGAACAAATTAACAGATTTTCATGTTGTAAATGCCCTAAAATTAGCGCACATCCTATACTCAAGATTTAAAACAAATTGTTGAAAGAAATCACCATCATTTTTTTCATCGGTTTCTTGGTAACTAAAGTAAAGTTTGTTTCATAATATTATGAGGTACTTAGTTTTCACTTTGATAACATTATGTAAATTTTTCAAATTAAGTTTTCCACCCTCTGGCTCGGTTCATAAAAAAAAAAAAATACAACTGCGGCCCGAACTAAGAAGTAATTAAGAACCACTGCCTTATAGCTTAAGGTCGCTGAAAGAGCTTTTTAAAAGTTAAAACTGGGGCTAGGACAATCGTTAGAATCAAAGGTTTTGTAAAGATTTGTGATTTTGACTACATGTTCAGTTTGCAAAAACAGGAAACGCAACAAATTATTTTGAGTAGTACTCTTTATTTTATTAATTTCGAAAACTAGTTTTTTGAAATGTTAATATTTTTAATATTTTGATAATGTAAACCTCATATACTTAGAACTTCTATAGGCCTACCAATAAATTGAATAGGTAATATATGCTGTCTAAAACATAATAGTGCTACGTAAAAGAAAATTAAAATAATTTAATGTACTTTGCTGGCTCACTTTGTCGGAGAATTATCTTAGTTTTGTCAGCCAAAAAAAAAGGGGGGGAGGGGACAATTGTTGTATCCTGTGCACCAGAGTTGGCAACCTGTCAATTTGTAGAAATTTTTAGTCGATTGAGTCAGAAAGATATATTGTCATATATCAAGTAGGTCTACCTTTAAATAATATTTGAGTGTGAGCAAAATAGCCTTGATCGGCAATAGTCGGTACTTTTATATGAAATTTAATTAGTATAACATTAAATTATACTTTTTTTTTATATACTGGTAAAGTTAAAGAAGGTTGATCTCAGGAACCTTCATATGTTTATAAATCGATTGAGCCCCAAAAATGCTGCCTATTCCTGCTGTTAGGGGTGTGTGAGGTCGCATTTTTTTGTTTAAGACGAGAACGGGAACGAGATTCAACAATCGAGACGAGATCAGGAATGAGAATTTTATAATCCCTTACTTCGGGAGGAGAACGGAAATTAAAAATGTATATAATTAATTATTTCTAATACTGTCTTAAAACACTGTGCAATATTATATTTGTTAAATGAATACTTAAGTGAGATATAAAATAAATCAACAAACCAAAATAACTTATACAAATACCACTCTCATATCAAATAATAATAACAAACATAAAATGTGTTGAATTAGCCTACACAATGTTTTCTATATTCAGGAATGAAAGAACAGTTCCTGAAATTTTCGCTATTATAGCATCTCTGTCCAGACAATCGGGTTGGGAAGGGGAAATATGTTTTCCCGTGGGAATCCCGAAATTAAGGAATCCTGCACACCCCAATCTGCTCTTGACATTAAATGTGACAAAATTTAAAAGAAGCTTAAATACCACAAAATAAACATGCCTTTTCTAAATATTCATATACCCCTACCTGGCTAATGAAGAGAGAGAGAGAGAGTGTGAGTGTGTGTGTGTGTGTGTGTGTGTGTGTGTGTGCGCGCGCGTGAAAAATAATATTATGGTCAGACATAAAATCAGAGAGTAACAATCAAGTTTAGTATCAACATAAATTATGAGTATCATACTATTATTATATTTTATTCCTCGTAACAAGTATGGAATACAAATTTGGGCAGTTTCAAACACAATTTAAAAATAAAAATGCCAAGTTTTATTAAAAACAAAAGAGATTATATATGTTGAACATTAGAAATTAACCACCAATTATACAGCAAGATAAAGGTTAAACATCTACATTTTAATTAATATCTAACTGCTTAGTGAAACAAATAATAATATTAATAAAAGTTCAGAGTCTAGTTCAACACATAGATGTACAAAAGATTCAGAAATCAATAACTCTCGCAAGTTTTTTCATTCTATTGAGAAGATGATCTCCATGTTTGATTATTTTCTGATACAAAACCTCCCTGTCATGAACAGCTTGGGGGGAATAGAAAACTTGGTTATCCCTACTTTTTTCATCATTGACATAGAACTTGGTGATAACCACCTTGGCCACACGGTCAATCTTGCACAGTAATCTCCCATCAGCGGCAAATCGACCGACTTCATTCTCGATAAACTCGGTGGTGACGCCGAAAGTTTCCCCCATCCTTTGTAAACCAAAAGTGCGATAAGCTTGAAGCAGTTGATCATATGCTCTTAACCTCATATCTCTTACATACTGGCGATAATGTGGATGCAACAAGGGATCAACACGCATCATCTTCTCGATCAGTGCCAAACTGACAAAAAAATCAGCATAGCGACATTCGTACAGCGAGGAAAAATACTCGCAATGATCAGGACACTTAAGTTTCAGTGCTTGTGCCATCTCACCATGCTTGCTAAGATATTTTTGCAACTCATGCCGTGGTAAAGAAATCATACATGCCAGTAAGGCATATTTGACAATATCTTCAAAACTCGCCAGCTCATAAGATTCATATGTTGGGACAGCTTCAAGCAAAAGACGGGCAGACTTGTCGTACTCTCGGATCGCAAGACTGTACAAACCCTCGTATGCCTTCAGCTTATTTCTAGAGCTCCAATCACCCGCTCCTCCGCTGATTGGCCCTCCCTCTATTAATTCGGTAGCTTTCTCTATTGCTTTTTTCATGCCGAATATATCACAACCATGAAAATAAGAAATGCGGAAAAGTCCAAAAACGGCATATAGTCGGGATTGGATGGAGAGCGATTTGTCCTGCGACTTAGTCGTAGCAAGTTTCTGTGCATTCTCTTTATCTCCAAGAGAGCAGTAATAGTCGAGCTTTTCTTGCCATTTAGACGTGTAGTCATCTTCATCAGACACCGAGTCACCATCACTTTCCGCATCAAACTTGGCCTGTCGCTCTTTGTTGACCGCTAACATCTTGTCTAACAGAGCAAGGTCCATGTTCCAACCTAGATCAGTGCACACAGAGATGTAATAAGGTGCCATATCACCTTCAACAATACCAGCTAGGAGCTTGTTTTTCATCTCAGCATTATTTTGGTGTTCAGGAAGTCCAAGTGCAAACTTCAATTTGGCTAGTTCCCAATATGAAGGTGTGTTATGGTCAGCATCTGGGTCCATCTTGATGAAGAAAAAAAAAACTGTCAGAAAAAGAGACATAAATAATTAGAAACGGTTGTTATTTTAAATAATTATTAGAAACAGTTGTGCCAAATTTAATTTTAAATTAGGGCCTATAGTTATGAAGAATTCTAAGTTAAAATTTTATAAGAAGAATCTAAAAAAATTTATGGTGAGAGAAAGTAAACACATTAGTAATAATGTTACACTACATTCATACATTGTTTTGAACAGGGGTAAGTAACCAAATAGAGGAAAGAGAGTTAAAGACACATATACTGATAGTTACCTAGTACCATATAAAATACCCAGAAATAAAAATACATCACATTAAGCTGTGTCTCTAATGGAGAAACATAGAACAACATTTGTGTTGCACAATGTTGTAAGATATTTCTAATTGGAAAATTACGTAATAAACTTCAGTCAATAAAGTATCTATAGTACCCTGAAAGAATGTTGTCGCATCATGTTGGTATTTGTTTTATAAAAATAAAACTAGATGCAACACTGTGGCTAAACTGAAGAAACAGTTTATATCTTGTGTCAACATGTGAGATGAATAAGATGTTTTAGTGGAGGCACTGTAGTTATGGTATTTCATGTATTTGAGGCTCCAAAGACACAAATGTAGTTTGTAATTACAAATTAATTTTATGCAATTTTCTGATCATTTAAATGTAATGCTGATGAACAAATGACTAGCACAAGCTTTTCAACTAAAACACGTACTTCATACCAGTCTCAACTGAAACAACCGTCCAAATAGAAGAAATATTTGTTTATGCTAAGCTAATGAATATTGATCTTTGCTACTTCAAATGGATATTTGCAAAAGAACAAAAAACCTTGTGTTTATTGTAACATCAACGTGATATAACACAGAGCAATTTACATCAACAAACACCAACTTTACATTTACAACCATGTTGCGGTTGCTGTAAATCGCTCTTTTGTTTCTCCAGTGGAGATGCAGCTTTAGGCCGCATTAGATTATGATTGGGAATCTTCATGTGGTAGCTTAGAATTCCAGGAAATCCAGATAAGTAGGCCATTGTCAATATTTAGTAATGATTGTTGAGTTCATATAAAGCTGCATTAGGTAGTGATTATATTCGACAAGGAAAAGTGATAAAATATTCTAATCCTATTTACTCCTACCCATAAAAATCCTAAGCCTACTTATATCTTTACCACCCTAATCTGGTTGGCTCCCTATATCATTTTCTGAGACCAAGCAAACACATTTAATGATTTTTCAAAGGATTAAAGCAAACTTTATTTTAATCCACAGCTAAAGAAAATATGCCGCCAAACAAATTAGTTAGGGGCTAAGTTATACCAAATAAAGGTTAGTTGTTTGAAGGTATTATTGTTAGAGCCTGGATCGGTATATTTTAGCTCCAATTTCATATTTATTTTAGTGTAAAGATTTGTGTAGATCTACCACAAGGAAATTATATCTTTTAATTTAAATTACCTACTATGACTGGGAACACATAAATTGAGAAAAATAAATTCTATAGGTTGGAAGAATTTTTGTTCAGCCAAATGATGGGTCGTGAATCAAATTTATTACCAAACTAAAATAAGCTTTATGATATACATCATTTCAACAGTTTTTGTTAATAGAAGTGTTCCATACAAAATAATTTAGCTATTTCATAATAAATAGCATATCAAAGCTCAAGAGAAGGTGAAATTTGATTCTAGGTTATCTATTGTACCAAGATAATTTGAAACTAAATATTCATAATGCTTAAAAATACAAAAACTTACAATGGAGCCTTTAAATATATCAAATCACTCGGTCAAGATTAATAAATAAAAATACAATATCACAAAACAGTATTTTTATAACCTGTCGACCAAAATTTCAGCAAACTCATCGTCAGTTTAACCAACATGATTGTTGTCTTATAAGTAAAAAGTACCTATTATTTTAGGTATATTTGTTGTTTTGTGTTCAGTTTTATGAAAAAAATTCCCAAGTTAGTAGATAGCTAGCCCAAAATTAGTCAAAACTTTACTATTAAATTTTTGTGGAAAAAAATATTAGTCCAGTTAACAAAATATTTTCAGCTAAAATATTTAAAAATAAATATTTATGAGCTTTACAGAACAAAACTTACTAATTTTTTTCACAAGCCTATAATCTCATTGACTTGTTAAAAAAATATGGCTCTTAAAATATTGTTCCACGTGGGGAGGCTTGTTATTTAGAGTATTTCTCATTAATTATGATCTTAAGTGCATTATTATAAGTTCTAAAAGATGGTGCAGGTATGTCTGATTATTGTTATTTAATTTTTCTTCATGTCCGTAATTTTTTTAACTCATTAAACCTAATCTAAAATACGTATTTGAAATTGATTTCTTTGCAGCTTTTTATTTGACAATAAGATGGCTGATTTTTGACGTTTAAGGGTTGCGCACAAAATGTAATGGAAACTTTTATGAGATTGAGTAGTATCATGTGTATACTTGGGTAAGAATGTTTGAAAGTGAATAGACACTTGTTTAATGTATTTTCAGGCACTAGAAGAAATCATCCCGAGGGATATACCTCGTGCATTTCAATTATTAAAGGAAATGAATGAAAGTGTTCAGCAAGTAACTCAGTTGGTTGACAACATGCTGGCGCGAGTCAAAAGGGGCGAAGTATCAACAGACAATGTAATTAAATAAATTTGGTATAAACTCATAGAATCTATTGTATAGCTCATTAAATAAAACCTCATTTTAATTTAGGTACTACATTTGTTTATATAGATCTAATGAACAAAACAAAGTAACAAATTCAATATGAAATGATTAAACGAAGTACTCAATTTACACATTACTGCCACTGTACTAAGAGGTAATGGATACTTCCAGAAGAAAATCTTTTTTACTCATTGATCCAAGATTTAATTCTATCAGATCTTGTCAGAAGGGAATGTATGCAACACCATTTTCTAATGAAAGAAACCAATGTTCTCTTCCTCCCTTTAGTGTGTTTTTAGGTTTTTTCTCTTAGGAAATTGAGTTATACATTTTACACTCCCTGTTATATAATTTAATATTATAGAGGTAGCCTATTTATAGCATAGTACCCGCTTCAGTGTCTGATCGGTCAAAGGCGTCACACTCTTGTTTGACGGGCCTGCTGGTGACCGTGAGCTCAAGGTTCAAATCCTCGTCAGGTCTACCGAGGGTGGTGAGAAATATTATCTAGTCCTTTATTCCTTATGTTAAATATCAATAGCAGTTCATTCTTTTTTAAGATTATGTTTGGTATTGTCATTTAGGTTCTCATATTTTGAAGTTTCTTTTTAAGTTTTTATGTCAAACTTATCTATTTTTCTGACCTCACAACTCTCACAGTAATATAGACTAGTACTGAGAATATTTAAGACAAGCTAAGTATTCATATCCTTTTTAACTCTTGTCTAGGCAGTGTTGTGTACAAATTTTGCTAAGTATATACATCTCACTTAGCTGAATTGTTGTTTTCCAGGGGCTAAGTTTCCTGGAGGTTAAATATCACATGCTTCTAAGTTATCTCATCAATTTGACATATGTTGTATTGAGAAAATGCTCTGGAGAAAAGATTGAAGATGATCCTGCTATTGGTAAGAACAAAATATTAAAAATGGTTTCCAGTTAGGCCCAGTCTACAACAAGTCACACCCATTTGTTGGACTCACGCTCGTAATATTGTCTGTATAGTGTATACAATAGCACACTCAACGTGCTTCTGTGGCCGTTATGGTCTAAGGTGTAACTCTTGTGTTAGACTAGACTACCGATGACAGGGAGATCGGGGTTTAAATCCCGGTCGAGTGTACTGAGGTTTTTTTTTTTTTACAAAATGGTATTCCATTCCCCTCCATACAAATGTGGTTACACTTCTCAAATTCAACCTCTCTCATCCCTAACTCATTAGCGTACCTAATTATAATTAGTACATATACATAGGTCTATAACCTGAATAAGTCATAAGACGCGGAGCTAAAAAAAAACACGCAAGCACTTTTGCGTCTTGAAATTGTCAGAATAGCTTATTGAAAGTAGGTGAACATTTGCCATCTCTTGCGTTTATCTGGTTGGGTAGGTTGTGTTCAGCCAATCACAAACAAAATTGGTGCATTGTAGCTACCTACTATATTCAGCTAAATCAATAAGTTATTTGGGCAAGGATAAAAGTTTGGGAAAATGTTTAATAGAAGTTATTGCATTTTAAAGGCATGGTAAGAGTAATAATCCAACACCTTAGCTCAGTTGGTAGCATGTCTAACTTTTGGGCTAAGAGTCCCAGGTTCAATTTCTGGAATGGCCGAAAAGTTTATCGTGTATATGACATGTGGGTTTACCCTTTCACATTGATGAATTAATGGCTGGGGACTGGGTGTTGTGTTTGTCCTAGTCATAATAGATTGTAAGGCATATGAAGCTATGAAGTCCCTAGCAAGCCGGTAGTGGAAAATATATAGGCTTAGCTCACAGACAAGGAGAGAACAGATCCACAGCCGCTAGGTTAAACGTGTTGCGCTCCTTTTCGAGGCTTTACTCCTTCAATGTTGGGATCGCTAGGTGTGGTCCACGGTGACTACAGCGCAATCAAGTGACCATTTTCTAAACGATTCACTCTAAACTCAAATTACCAGAAGGCAGATACAAAATATGAGCTCCTCGAGTTAACCTGTCGGCTGGCTGTTACCGAGCAAGCTTCAGATAGCGCCCTTAAGGCTGTGTATTTGTTATTTCTTTGTCTGTGGCCTAGCTTGAATGAAAAACTGGCCCAGGCCACAGGCTGGAAACAATGGATATAAAAATAGAGTATTAAACTTTTTTTTCAATGGCCTATATGAATTTTATTCTATTTAACTTATGTTTTTTACACTTCAATATTTCTACAATGATGAAGTCATATTGGTTGAAATTACAGCATTTCTCGCGAGTGCACTTTACTAGTGTGTGTCCAGCAAGCAGGTGTGACTGGTTGTATACTGGACCTTACAGAACATGTTCATGGAAATCTGAAATTGATTGTATAGTAAAAATTAGCTAGAGTAAATCACTACTTGAAAGCTACTGTATCTAACAAGTTATCCTATGTTAACCAGGCCTACAGTTTTGTCTCAAAATGTGACTGAATAGAGGAACATAAGCTGAGAACTTACACTTTGGGCTTTCTCATTGTTAAACGTTAGACACGTTTATGGTTAATTTCTTAGCTGCGACAAAACAAATTGCATGCATATTGTTATTGAGACTCTATAATCTCATCTTTTCTCTAGATCGCCTGGTGGAAATTCGAACAGTATTGGAAAAGATGCGGCCAATCGACCACAAACTAAAGTATCAAATAGATAAGTTGGTAAAGACTGCAATCACCGGTTCAACAAATTCACAAGATCCCAGCAATTTCCGTGCCAACCCTGCAAATATGATAAGCAAGGTAAACATTTAAGAATTTCTATCAAACGCTGACATGTAGTCCTTAGAAATTTATGGTTAAAGAAAAATTCAAACTATGATAATTTATATGAACTTAATATTGAGTTCCTCTGTAACATTTTTATGCCTGCATATTAAATCTTGAAAACTATTCTTTATTAATTTTGTTACAATAGTAACTTAGTTGTTACTGTCAAAAATATTCATTGTGTGTTAGAAACGAAATTTTAGTAAAACATTAACAAAGTTTGTTGTTTATCAGTTGGGTGAAGAGGAAGTAAGTGAAAGCGGCAGTGAGCAGGAAGAACCAACAGGTGCAAAGCAAGATAGGACAGGGGTATATGTTCCTCCAAAGTTGGCAGCTGTGCATTACGGTGAGATTGGTATAAATTATTTGAAAATGCTAATTAATATTTTTAAACCTGTTGTATCATCAACTTTTTCCAGGCTGGCTAGGTCAATTTAGTAAAATGCATCTATCCTTCCACCATTCTTCCTCCTTTAATTGCCTCCATTCTTCTCCTCTCCCTTGCACACTTTATGTTATCTGCTCCTCCCATCTTTTCCTCGACCTCCTTTGCGGTCTTTTCCCTACATAATTCATATCCAGCATTCTCTTTTCCATTCTCATTACATGCCCATATCCTCTCAAGTCTAGCTTTCTTTACTATCTAATGTACTCCCTTTTGTTGTAAGTGTATCCAATTTAAATATTATGTTACATAGATGGTGACGAGAACAAGACAGATCGCCAACAGCGTATTTTGGAGCGTGCAAAGAAACGAGCTTTGAACACCTCCATGATTCAAGAGCTTCGAGAGGAGTACCTTGATACACCTATGGAAATAACTCACGAGTCGTCTAAGCGAGCTGTTCTTTCGCACCAGCGCAGAGAAAGGGAAGAGTAAGTAATTTGACAAGCTTGTTTTAGAATGTGTTTCTGTACTTCAATAAATATAATATTAGTGTACACTTAGAAAAATAATGTAGGCCTAATCACAAACAATTATTTTTAATTATATGCTTGTTCAAAATTGGATTGAATCATTAATGATATTCGTGAAAATGTCAGATTTGAGATTAAAAAATAAATAAAACTAGTTTATGTTTTATAAATTTTTAATTGGGGTTTGCTTTATATTGCTAATACCGTTTAATGGTAACACTTTAAAACTGAATGAAAGAATGCTATAATTAATAATTCCTTTTGGCAAAAAAACTAAACATTTAATTCATCATTAACATGAACTGTCAAATACATTAGCTCAGTAGATAGTGTGTCTACCTTCTGAGCTAAGGGTCCCGGGTTCGATTCCCGGCATGGCCGAAAAATGTATCATTGGTGAAATGTGGGTTTTCCCTTTCACCCTTTCACAGTGATGAATAAACGGCCGGGGACTGAATGTTGGGCCTGTCCTAGTATTAAGTTGGATTTTAAGGCATATGAAGTAATGATAGGCCGATCATGCCAGTAGTGAAAAATATATGGCTTGTATAAAAAACTGACCCAGACCATAGGTTGGAAACAGTAATGAATGTAAGGTAAATTGGAGAATCAGCTTCCTTTACAAAATACACAGTGAGTGACTACATATAGTTTAAAAATTTTACATCCATTACTGTTTTCAGCTTGTGGCCTGGGTCACTTTTTTATTCAAGCCATATATTTTCCACTAATAGGCCTATCATGGCTTCATATGCCTTTTTTTCTAACTTAAGACTAGAACAGACACAACTTCCAGTTCCCAGTTGTTAATTCATCACTGAGAAAGCTTAAACCCAAATTTCACCAATGATACATTTTTCGGCAATGCTGGAAATCAAACTCGGGACCTTTAGCTCAGTTGATAGACATGCTACCGACTGAGCTAAAGTGTCGAGCATGTTGTTTTAAGTCTGTAGATAATATTATCAGTGTGTCCAGCAGCCTGGTAAAGTCAGGAAATTTGATCAATTTTTCTGGAATTTTCACATATTCCAAAAAAAAATATGCAACTTTTATTTACAATATTCAAAATAACATTTTTCTTCCAGTTAATACTCACTGCAAATAACGTTTAACACAGTTGTCCCTACTGAGCATACTAATTTCAATTCTTGAAGTCAACTTGTGAAATTCTTGTCACCTTTCCACCCCTCTACTCAGCATCTTGAGCCAAAGTTGAATTAAGGTTATGCACATTTGTCAGAATTTGATTACGTTATAGGATGAATATACTAAAAAAAATAAGTTTCTCCCAACAATTTTAAACTGTACTGATTTAAGGTGATCTTTTAATGTCTCAATATGATCTCACCAATATCACACTCACTACCCAATAGACCACTAGTTCTCAACCATTTTAGTGACATGTACCCTTTTCATCACATGTCAGAATGTCATTCCCCCCCCTCCATGATTGCCTAACTCAAAAGTTGCACTCTGAATAATATACATATAATATTGAACACACTTTTTTTTATATATTATTAAATAAATACATATTACTTAGATTATATATACTATGGAGCTTTGCAATTAAATTAAAATTTACTGTTCAAGTCTAGTGCGTCAAACTAAACAAATTGTTAATGAAAAGTTTGAAATATTGTAGTTTGAAGAAAAGATGTTTTTTAAACAGTTTTAGTCTGGGGTCTTAATCCCCCCCTCCCCTAAAACCCTAAAATACACTCCTGGTTGAGAATCCTGACAAAAGACCATCCATCACTTTAAATGAAATCCTTTTAACCACACCAAAAAGTGACACAATTTCAGAATGTATATATGTCTAAAAATATTATCACATCAAGTTGTGATCTTAATAAGATGTTTGTAATATACTTATAGAGACTGGAAAAGTTGGGAAATTTTAAAATACAGTTTGGTTGGACACTCTTAATTTACACAAGGAAGAAAGGGTACAGTAAAGAGGGCTAGTAACAAAAATATACTTTTATTTGTGAAAATAAATGTTTGTATTGCGCCGCTTTTCTCCATCCCCTTCCTTCCTATTTACTTGTTTATTGCTTGCACCAAATAATTTGATTTTGTTAATTTCAGAATGTGTGTTCTTCAGTTAATATTTTGTTAAATTTGTTTGGCAGATACGAGGAGAACTATTTCACGCGTCTGCCGCTCACAAAGCAAGACCGCCACAAGTCTCGCAGGATGACCACACTCGGAACGCTGGGACAAGAGTTGACCCAATTTGGTGACCTCCGGGCACTGGAAGGAGGGGCGGGGCCTTCGGCTTCCAAAAAGAGAAAAGTTTTCAAAGGAAAAGGAAAGAAAAGTCAGTATTTTTTTATTTTTGCCGATTTGTGATGTTTTTAAATTTAACCGTTTTAGTGCCACGCCAGTCCAGAATTTGCGCGCTAAGAATACCAGAGGCCTGTTAGGTTTTGTGTGCGAAGAATGCCACAGCTATTTCCTCCTTTTTGTTTCCGTTTTGAACAAAATTCATCAAACCTTTATTTATGAAGCAATTTGATTTTCCTATCATTTTAATCCATATGTACTGTTCTTTAATAATAATGAATTAATATAATTTAATTAAAATTATTTAGTTTCAAAATTTTAAATTTAATTTTCTTTCAAAACTAATGCTAACTAACATATTAAAAAAAAAATTATATACAATACATTTCAATATTTTTTTGTAGTGCATTTAGTTTTATACAAGAAAGTAAAGTTATGAATATAAATGATTATAAATAGTAATTACACGGTCTGGATTCACCAACGAGTGCGATTCTGCTCCGGTGCCAGTCAAGAAATGGCGCATCTTTGCACCCAAGATATTTCCAAAGATGCGACTTATTATTTGCTCCATTTCCGAATTCACTAAACAAGGCGCAAACTGGTGGCAAGATATGGCGACGTCACCATCAACGTCATCAATTGCACTATTTTCAACCAATCCTTGTAAAGAATTTACTTTCAAACTCAAGGCTAATTCATTTGAAATCTCTAATTAAAATGACAGCAAATACAAAGATTTCTAGATATTTTGCTTGAAAGCTAGCAATAAAATTAGAAGCGGCATCTTTCTGGGTGGCTTTTCCAAACACAATTTTAGTACATTAGTATTTATTAATATTATTAGTTTAACGCTTAAGTTCCATTAATAAAACATTTATAGAAACTTCTAAACTTACTTTAAAGCTACACTAACCGCCATATTTAGTGACGAGATGTCTTTGGACTTGGAGGAATACAAACCTCTTTGGATCTAGACAAAGATTACAAGGCTCGTGGTTTTGTTTGACATTTTGTTTTGTAGTATATTTACTTAGAGAAACAAGACTGATTTTGGCAAATGTCTTGTGTTTCAGGTTTCAAAAAACGAAAGTTCCACTGAGTTGTTTTGTTTGGTGGCCTTCAAACAACTGTGCAGTCCAATGCTGGAAATTTGGGTGAAAATGAGTAGTAGTAGTAGTAAATGGTCTCTATTATTTACAAAAGGGGACCATTGTGTCAGGATTGCCAGAAAATTAAAATGTGTCTCATTGCAATTAGAGGTGGGAATGTGCTAATCCTTGAATCTAAAAAAAATATTCAAAAGGCCATGTATTTCGGCTTATTAAATTTGTATTCACTGAAGTTAATATAAACTTTTAAAAATAACTAATCTTGACTTGACCAAAACTACCTTAATGTTTTTTGTTTTTTTTAACTTGTACCATTACCATGTGTTTTCCAGTATCATGTTTTTGAATTTCTATATATTTGCTTTAATTGATGTAATTCTTTTTTTTGTGTGTTCGGGTTAATATTTTACTTAAAATTTTTTTTAAGTTTGACTATTAATTCATACCCATGACAAAGATTTGAAATAAAGCCTTCTCATCTCTAATTTATATCAAAATTTTTTGTCCAAATTTATGACAAAAATGCAAATGAATTTGGCCTAAGTCTACCGGGTAGTTTTTTTTTAATGAACATTTGTTAGTAATTCTGGAAATCCTAGATATGTAAAATACTTCTCAAACTGTTAAAAAGTTGCCTTGTCTTGCGGGAGCTATTAATTAAATGTGTTGTGTCATTCTTCGAGAAAAAAAAATCAGTGACTAAAAAATTACATGTCTATGTATGGTATGAATATATAATATTATATACATATAGGTATTGTTGTCCTGTGCAATCACTCAAGCTTGGGTTAGTTAAAAAAAAGTATTGTTCCAATTGTTGAAATATACATTTATATATTATATATAGTCCCGAGGTGTGGGACGGCAATAGTTACTGTACACTTGGAAAGGAAATATTTTTGATAACTAGTAGATTTCATCATTGTACAGTGGTTGTTAAACAGCTGATTGTTAGCTTTTGTTATCATGTTATAAAAATACAATCACAGTTTTTATGTTTGAAGTAATAATGATTTTGTGGTGTTCCACTGAAGTTGGGTTTTAAATTTTTGTTCCCTGGTTGTTGTTTGATATTGTTGTATATTATCAAGGTATTTTGTAGAGGTGTGCCTATGCATGTACTGATAATCAGAATAGACCAATTGTTGCTTTATCTGCATTGAATTAATTTTTTTTTTTTAGTTCGTGTGCTAATAATGCCACTTTGAGCTATCTGCAACTTACTCATTTAACCCTTTGGGTGCCAAGAGAAATGACAAAAAAATGTGCTAAAAGTGCCAAGTTATTTTGCTGAAAAATACAGGATTTTGTTTAAATTTTAATAACTTATTAGTCTTTGAACTTCTTGCACTAAAATTTTTACATAAACTAGCTGACATGCTTGCCAATCTGATTATATAATTATACATATACTTTTTTATTCTTTAAATAGAATAAAAAAATCACTAGCCAAGATATTTAAAAAAAAACTGTTTTATTCAACATTAATTTTTAAGCTTTGAAAATTTTAATAGCTTGAAATAGAATAAATCACTGACAAGAACATAAAAAAAAACTCAGTAAATAACAAAGTTAAAAAAAACTAACTTTAGATTTTACGCAAAAATTTGGTTATGCATAGCAGCTGTTTCAGTAACCATAAACTTTGGCAAGCTTATAGTAAAATAAAGTTTAAAATAAATAATTGGCTTGGAATCAGAACGGGAGGGGGGACTTTAAACCTGGTACTTCTGCATAAATATGAAGAGGTTAAAGTGGATTATCCTGATCTTCAAGATTTATTTCACCCTATAGGAATCACTCAAATTCACACTCGCCTTATCAATGTCAGCTGCCATTCCCTACTTGTTCCGATCTCTCAATTTCACTAGAATATATAATTCCTGTTCAGTTTCATTATTTACCAATTAAAAATCACTGCTTTCATAATCACTAACAAATTGACCACACTCGCTTGAGCTATCAATAAATATTGCAAGTATTTCTGTGTCTTGAATCACAGCTTTTTTTCTTAATAGCTATGTTTACAAACAAGGCCAAAGATAAAACTCATAAAGTTATAAAATAATTTTCATGTTCGTTGTATCGAAACTCTTAGGTGCAAAGACAAATAAAAGTAGCTTCATACGAGAATGCAGTGGAAATAAAATATACCCTACCTGTTGACTTAATTGCCAATGTAGGGGTGTGTGAACTTTGCAACTTTGACTTGGCTTCGAAATAAATGTCAACTTCGACTGTTTCGAAAATAGTTCCGGCTTTGACTATTACAAAGCTTTGCCAACGAAAATATTGAGCGCTAAAATACTCAAAATATTGTAATTTAATTCCATTCTGAGCTGTTTTATACATTACAAATTAATATTCAAATGAAAAAAAAAAAACTGAATAGTTGATTAATAAACTGTGATCTATAACTTTTTTTTATCATATCAAAACAAATTATTACTAACAATTGTGCAATAACACAATTACAAATAATTATAGAACATAGAGCTATATAAATAGCTAAAATATAAAAAAAATTCAATCATAAAACTAACAAAAAATATTTGAACTTTGATTCGGCTTCGAGAATATTTCATGCTTCAGATTGAAAAAATGGACTTCACACACCCCTAGCCAATCTTATTGATTCATCAGAATAAAAAAAACTCCTATTTATACGTGTACAGACAATTAACCTTTAAATGTGGCCTAATAAATACTTAAAATATACCCCTTAAGTGTACTCTTTTTAAGGTGTATTATCTAATAATGTTGTAGGATCATGGAGTGTTAATATTTTTTATTAGTGTCTCACTAGTTTAACCTCTTTTTTCCTCCACTACAATTAACTACATTTCCAGGCTACCCACACTTAGTTACTCTAATGGAGTAGGGAGTGGGAAACCATTTAGGAAATCACCCCCTCCCCCCCCGACCTTCCATTTCATTATGGGAGTTAAACACAGACCCCCTCGCCACCAGAAAATAAGACAAATGAGCCTGACATTTAGTCCCCTTGCCCACTGATGGGAGTTTTTTTTTCTCTATATCCTAAAAAAAAAATGCTACTTTCTAGTCTTCACTTAGTATTTCATAGTAATTGGGAACCAATGGTCAAGTTAATTGAAAAATACATAAATAATTTTCACAATTGGTCTCGGTATTTATACTCTTGTTTCCTAAGTACACCTCTACTAGCTTTATGTTTTGCCATGTTTATAATGGGACAGAAAGAAAGGTTGAAAAGTATCAATGACTACATTAATTGGTGATATTGTTCTGAATATAGATTGAACCCCTGGTGTAAATGCTCTCACCCAACCTTGTAATACCACTTAAAAACTAGGAGGGTATGAGGTTGTTTAAAAAATTCACTAACATTGACTTTGCTTCAAAAAGCCTTTTTGTTTTCAACCATTACAAATTGTAATAAAAAATATTGACTGCTAAAATACACATTAATGTTAATTTTTTAAATCATTTTGTACTGTTATGTACAGGGATGGCTTCTTCGAATCCAAGATATTTGAGATTCGAGGATTTGAGAAAATATTGATTTTGTGACTCAAATACCCACATCTATGTGTGTTCAAAGATTAGTCATACGCCATCAACCTTTATAATATATTTTAAAGGTGACATGATGTCGCACATTTTTTTCCCATTAGATAAAAAAAATCACCACAAACGCTTGAAATTAATTGGATTATTAAATCTCAGTACAACAGTATTTATCTGAAAATGACCAAACTGTTCCTCAACGTTGGATGTTTATTTATATACGAATGTCATGTGTCTGGGAAACGGGAACTACACAAAGTCGACCGAAATTGAAAAAAAATTCTCAATTTCATGAAATCCTCCTTAACCTTGTTTTCCGCACGCTGTAAATAAACATAGAATAATTGAATTTAAAACTTTTCAGTAAGTTGAGTTGAGATGTTATTTTAATTGAGTAATGGTTGGATATTTTAAATGTGTTATATTTGTTTACTTTTTTGACATCATTAAAAAAAATGAACTACTTCTGCATATATTTTGGGTTAGGCCCAGTTATTTTTCTGGTGAAAGAAAGTCAGCTGGTAAAAACATTTCTTGGCTCTTGCCTGAAAAATTACAATTTCTGACCGGAGAAACTGGACTTTCAAAGCTAAGAATTTGTGTCAAGCCTGCTATAAAGAACACAAAACTGATTAATATGGAAAGTATAAAACTGGCTCTAACATACTTAAATGTTGATTTTTCTGTTCTTAACAATATTTTGGTGTCATTAAATTTCAAAGATTATTTATTTGTTTAAAATTTGTTGGCCAGTGTTTTTAGGGTAGTCTTATATTCAGTATAATCGGGTATTTGTTAAATCGATTCATTTGTTAAGTTAGTGATTGCATCATATATGTCCTGTTTACTACCTCAGCAAAATATCACAATTTTTATAGACTAAATATTTACAGTATATTAAAAAAAAAACACTAGTATCTGTTTACGCACGTAATTTTAAACTTTGTATTTCATAATGTACTATGTGTGTTAGAATTAGCTCATGTTTTGTGTTTGGGTGCAGAATGATTGTAAAAATAAAATCATGTTGAATTATATTTAAAATAAAATAGTAATTTTTAAGGTTAACAACTCTGTGGTGCTGAAACACACGACTTTTTGGGCATTATTACGTGATAGGTAAACTGTTGAATAAGATACAAATTCCGCGGGATGGTGGGAGGGGGGTGCAAGCAATTGTGATACGTAAATAGGTAAGTACCGTAGTGACCTACATTTCCTACACAGGTTTAAACGTAATGCCTACTGCATACCAGACTGTATGTCAACTGTGATCTATCTACCTTCAATATTATTGATGACAACCAAGATTCCTAGAAATATCCTAACACAAAACTAATCTAGTTTCCACAGTTAAAACGTATGTGGTTTGTTGAAAATATTTATCCTATATGCATAACAGTTTTTTGTGACTTGTTCTGTTTTGGTTTTTTTTTGTAGATGTTTGCTATTGCTCAAAATGTTATTCGTGGGACTGTATTGTGATTGTATTATGAGCATATACTGTTTTTTTTTTAAATTCTTTATTTGGTAATGTGGTAGAATGTTATGATACATGATAATTATTAATTTTTAAACATTCTCGTCAAGGCAAGGCATCTTAGGTGATTAAAAAATTCACCTGCAACTAGTGGTAATAATTATAACAGTGACTTTTATCAACAAACACAAAACAAACTTCCTACATTGTGTGTCCTGAAGCAAATAAGTTTAACCTATCCATTTGTTTGTGACTCGTACTCAAATCTAAGGCAGCCTAAAATACAGGGTACTTTCTTATTACAAGGTCATACACTGGGCAGTTATCTTGCAATCAAAATGTGGTCTTTGCTGGTGATAGTTTGCTAATTAGTATATTTTAATGTCATCCAAATCAATGGTATTCAACCTGAAAAAGGTTAATAATCAGGTACAGCTTAGGGTTAGTCACAAGAGACCGGGACGTAAGGACGTGCTATCTTGGAGTTCACTTTTTATTTCTCTTTTCCCCTATGCAGTTTTTACCTGGGCGGTAATTTGTCTAAATATTAGGCAATATATTTGTATAGTAAAGGAAATTGATAGAACTAAAGAAAAAGGAAAAATAAACTACTAAAAGTAAATTTGATGAAGGAAAGCCCACCTAGGGAAGGAGGGAAAATGTGGGAAGAATCCAATTCACAAAGGTGACATCTTCCTTTCTTCTGTCTTATATAGTAGAAGTAGTAACACACACATTTTAACACAAAAAAATAATTTGGCACTGTTGCCTTTTTCTTTAGTTCTATCAATTTCCTTTACAATAAAGTTATTTAGCCATTGGACCACCTCATTTTTTATACATATGCAATAATATATTTGTTATTTAATAGCTTCATTTTACATTTTGATACATTAGTTTGTATTGAATTTAGGGTATTTTATTTATTTTAGATGTTGATTATAGAATATGTATAACTTGCATTGGACAATCTCTGTGGTCAGAGTTCTAATCTATAAAACTGAGATTAACAGCCAGAGGGCTTATGCTGACCACATGACACCCCTTTTCCACAATTGTTAATTATATGACCAGTGTGTGTGGCGGTCACTATAGCTCGCTTGCAGGCTCACATCATAGAGTTTGCGGCCGCTCAGTCGTTATAGCTTGTTTGCAGGCACAAAGTTGAAGCGAAATTATGTCTGGGGTTACGCGAACAAAAAAGGTTGAATACCATTGATCTAAATCATAAAAAAAAAAATTGATTGATTTGTCCAAGAAGAAAAAATGTAATTAGTAAACAACCTTCTATATTTCAGACAGTGAATAAATGGTTGTCTCATTTTCGTGAAGTATTAATTTAAAATCATTAATCAAAGATGTTTGCAGATACACTTACAAGTACTGTTTTTTACCCCCACAATTATGTGGCAAAATAGAAAAAAAAGTAACATAGTTGAGTGGTTAATAAAATACTGTGTACTCATTACATAGGCTGTCATGATCTTGTAATTAATTAATTTATGGTGAATCATTGATGGATTACATGATATGATTTGATTTACTAAATGTCCGTAGTGAACAGTTATTGAATTTTACAATCAATTCACACCCTTAGCGGTATGTAAATCATATAGAAAAAATGCATTACAACGGTTATTACAACAAATTGATTTTACTCTCTTATTGCGTTTATGGAGTGAGTGTCATTAATGATGTGGATGCTAAACTACACTTCTCTATGCATATGAAGTATGCAATATGTCAAAATGCACAAATGTTTTGGAGTTAAATCCTCATCACAAAATATTATGTAATTTAGGAGTGTGCGAAACTTTGAAACAAATATCAGCTTTGACTTTGCTTGGAAAAAGATTCTGGCTTTGACAATTATGAATCTTTTTTAATAAAAATATTGACAGCTAGAATACTATATTTTTAATTATTGCCTTTCTAAGCTGCTATGTAGATTATAAATCAATATTAATATGAACAAATTTGAAGAAATTTAATGTTGTTATGGTTATTTATTTACCAGATTAGAATTAAATTAGACAAACAATCTTGTATTAAAACATTTTACAACTAATTTTAGTGCATAAAGTTATATAAATAACCACAGTATTTTTTTTTTAGCAGAAAATTGCCAGCAAGAAATACTCAAAATTGCAATGTGCCCCTGACAAATATTTCAGTGGATTTCGCACATCCCTAATGTAATGTATCTATAAATTCTCATTGTGGATATTAAATATAGCTTAAAAATGACTACTGAAAGTAATGATCAAACCCAGGACATTTTTTTCTCAGTGTACCAATGCTCTACCCCTGAAATATCAAGTATCCTTAAGGGTCAACCATCACTTATATATTTTTTTATCACCGTGTCTTACTACTATGGGGGCTTGTACACTTGTGTACTAATTATGCTAATGGTCTAGGGATCAGGAAGGTTGAATTTAGAGAAAGTGTACCCACGTTTGTGTGGGGAGAGGGAGTGGGAAACCATTTAGGAAAAACCACCCTCAGTACACTCGACTGGGATCGAACGATGATCTCCCCATCATCGGCAGCCTAATCTATTGCGAGAGAAGCGCCTTAGACCATGTGACCACCATAATGGTTTTCACTTATTGTTTAAGGCATTGCCAATAGTTGTATGAGAACATCGGCTCCTTAATTTATTTTGGAGATACGGTCGTTGTTGACTAGGGGTTAATTTTTGTATTGCCATTTGTACAAGTTAATCAGTAGTAGATTTTTTGTGGACATAATTGAGTGGAATAATCTGTTAATGACATACTATTGTTCAGTTATCTTCTCCTGAAATTAATAGCATTCCAAGTCGTCATACTTTTAACTATCGGGAAGTGAAAATGCCAAAGATTCTAACTTTTATTCATACTTTATCAGTGGCCTTGTAGGTTTGAGTCCTGGGTATATATACTGATGGTGAATCAGCCATTTACTTCTACACATGTTCATTTCCCCCAATGTATCCACATTCATAGACGTTGACTCTTAATTTAATGTACTATTATAAACTGTTTTCAAACAGAAGTTGGATCAATCAAATAGCCGAAGCTGTTATTAATTTTTAGAGAGGAATTTACAATCTTGATATCAATTCAATTTTCAGAATAAGAAGTTGGATCAGTTATGGTACATTAACAGGATGTCCAGCGACCTGGAAAACAGGGAAAAATCATGGAATTTGATAAAGTTTTTGGAATTTTCACAAATTTGAAGGGAAAAAAATACACAACTTTTATTTACAATATTAAAAAAAAAAATCCACTTAATACACACTACAAATCTCTTTAAACAAAATATAGTTATAGTTGAGCATACTAAACTTAATTTTCAAAATCAACAGGTAATGTTTGTGTCTTTCTACCCCTCTACCAAATGTCTTTAAGCCTAAGCTGAAACATGTTTATGTGCATGTGTGATTCCAATTAGTTATGGGAAACCCGCCTCGCTGGCGTAGTTGGCTAACGCACTAGTCGTGTTGAGCTCGACCGCCGAGGACGGGGAGATCGAGGTTCGAATCTTGTCGGTGAACTGGGGTGGTTTTCCTAAATGGTTCCACTCTCCCTCACGCAAATGCGGTTCACTCCTCTAAATTCAACCTCCCAATTCTAATCCATTACTAATTAGTACTTAGGCTACCCGAAGGGTAGTAGAGCGTTGCTAAAATTAAATTAAATAGTATGGAAGAAGAAACTGATAGTTCTCTCACAACAATTTAAATTGTGCCGATAAACAATCTTTCAATGTCTCAGTATAATCTCACTTAACTCTACTAGATCGTCTACCCTAACCGCTTAGCTGAACCTTTAACCCTTCATAGAGTGACACAATTCAAGTTTGTAGGCCCTAGTATATACTAAATATTACTCAATGCAATTAAAAATATGTTGTAATTTATAGTGAGGAAAAATCAGAATTTTAAAATCTGTTGTGCCTGATTAATAACCTTATTATAACTTGTTAAAATTACTTACTTTGAATATATTCATAGAAACCATCTATATTTCTTTAGTCTGAAATTGAATTATTCCCAAGAGTATGCAAACATTTTATATTTTCAATTCATTAATTAAAACTGTAGTCAATAGAAGAAAATAAATTTAATGAAAACTTCCATCATTTTTCTTATACTATGGTGACATATGTATAGTAACCAAATAATTTTTTTTTATAATAAATAGTTATTTTTATTCTTTTAGTTAAACATTAGTGTATCAACATGGGTTTTAAACCATCATCTTGAGTAACTGTGTTACAAATGATAAATTGTTTTATAATTTATCATATGATGCCATTTTTCACGAGTCCGTCCCTTCCTTGTATCACATTGTTATCTATCGGTGGTTCACCCTGTGACTTTTTATTATAATTGTGAAAACCATTTTAAGCATCATCAACCTGTAACTCATATCACTACAATATTCATCAAACATAAAAAAAAAACATTTGTAGTATCTGTGCATTTTTATTTGACCTAAAATTCCTCATTACATTCAACCTTTTTAAGGGATATCAACGGCACATTGTCTTTAAAAGTGTTTAGGTAAATTAAAGATTGAACTTGTTTTGTTTTTTTTACATAAAATGTGTCTAAAAATGTAGCATAGCCTATATTTACATCTATTGGGCAAATGAAACAAACTTTTAGTTACTCATTGGTGTATTTAACGTGTACTTTCTTAGCTAATTTATCTCCACACATGACTTACAAACTAACTTAATTCCCAGGACAAACACAACCAATGTCATGGTCACTTAACACTAAAGAACGCCTCAATTTCACCAAACAATTTTTGACCAAGCCAGGAATCAAACTGGGGGGGGGGGGGGCGCTTGTTTAGGTTGATACTTATTTGTATATTATCTTTGGTGGCTAGGGAGGGAGGCATTTACATATATTTACGCTAAAATTCAATAAAATTGGCTTAACATATTTGCCCTACTAGATAAAGTACCTATTTAAAATACTTCACTTAATAGCTCATTAAAAAAAATGTTCGTTAAATTATATATTAATATATAAAATTAATCTTATTTTAGTCATTCCTGTATCATTAAATAAAATTTAATTTTATTGATATGAATAGGTCTACTATTGTAGTCTTGTTGGGAGGTATCAACCAATGAGAATGCTAGAAGAGGATCTAGCTAATTAAAGGCAGGTATACACAGCAGAAGGAAAATATATTCTGTCCCGTTTGAAATGCCTTCAGCCTTGTGGGAGTAGTAACAAGGCCATAAATCAGGTCAATTTAAGGGGGGTGGAAGCTACTTTTGGGGACAGCCCCCAAATGCTCAGGACAAAGAAATTTAGAAAATAGAAGCTGCTTGTTTATTTTTGTAGTAATAAGGATATTAGTGTTTGCTAAATTTGGTTAATCTTTAAAAACTTAGCCTACATAGTGTTTCCCTCCAAATCCAAAAATTTATATTGAGCATTTCATAAATAAAGGCATAATTTGGTGGCAAAACCAGCGGATTTCTGGGGTGGGGAGGGTGCACTGCGCCTGAAATATTTTTTACCCTTGGAATAAGGCACAAACGGACAGTTCTCTCCGTAATCACTCAAACTTCCTATGTCACTATTTTGCCTTGGTCTACCCAGCTTGGTTGACTGATTAATCAATACAATCACAAAATATTTTTTTAATATACCGTACTTAAAACATAAGAATGCTGGCAAAAACTCTCGTATTTTCTTGTTTTGTTTAAACTATAAATAAGGCAGTTTTTCTTCTTGTCGACTTTAGTTGAGTTTGATGGGCAGCCATTTTATTTAGATAATTTCTGTTGTTTTAGCTCCAGTGATTACGATTGTAGATTAAATAGTTGAAAATAAAGAGGAAAAGCTGAGAAGTAATCCAAAACAATAAATATCAGAGTTTCTAGCTTTAATTTATTCTTACCGTAGCTTTTTTTTAGCAGGAAAAAATACTCGTGTTTTTTTTGGTATGTATTTTCTTGATTTTAAAGTAATATAAGGGTGAGATGTGTAGGCATACATTTTAATGGACATTGGATGCTCTTCTTGAGGTCAAACATTTTTAGTTTTTGTTTGAAATGTAAATTATTCTTTCTATTTAAAGATTAAGTGTTTAAAATATAAGTTTTCAAACATATAGATCTTGAATCAGATTTTGGAAGCTCAGTTTACTTTTAGCATAAATTTCTTCAATAATTATAAAATACGTGATTTTCATCATTTTTATTTTAAGAAATTGAGTAATAGAAACTATAAGACGTTCGAAACTATCGGGAAATTTAGTCATTTTGATCTCTTTTGCGGGACTTTTTTTTTCATTAGAATAAGATGGCAACGCTGACCTATATGTGTATCGTTTTATTTGCCACTTTATAAACAAAGTAATGTGATTGTGATCTGTGTAATAAACATTGTTTACTAAAAAATGGTGCAGTTGCTTGCCAAGCTAATAAATATGAACAAATATATTTGGAAATTTCCAAGTTTATGAGGTCTACATATTTTCCTTTCACATCCTTGATATTAATACAATTTTGACATCACTATGAGATCGAAATTTGAATATTATTTTTTTTCTTACAGATGTTAATCTAATGGAATGAAATGATGATAGCATCTAATTCTTCAGGATAAAATGGGATTAAATTTTAACTACTTCACAAAATTTGTTGTCGCTGTTTTCCTGTTAATTCTTTATTGTGAGGTTATAATATATTATTTGGTTTTGCTCCAGGTACAGTAACTATAATATACAAATCTATTTGCCCATACAGTTGTATATCATGCATATTTTACAGCCTATTAGTGAAACTGTTTATTTCACGAATTCGGGCAAATTTCTGCCTATTCCGTGAACTGCCTCTTTGACCATTTCACGAACTGGACAAAAATTGCATAAATTCTGTCCCATTTCATTAACTGGAAATTATTGTCCCATCTACTAAAACTTTAGCAGAAATACGTTTTAAGATATTAAAGGTTTAAAGAATTGACCTGAGAATTATAAGTGGGCTATCAACCATTTTGACTAAAATGAAGTTTTTTTTTCACCATTTTGTGTACTAATATTCGGGAAATTCAATTCTGTCATTGAAATGGCTGTAAACCACTTTAAATACTGTAAATATTCATTTAAAATTTTAGACCTAGCTCTACTTTGTAAAAATTATAAATGGGATTAGAGCCGGCCAATAAGGGCGCTGCTTTCAGTTAGAATTATATGTGGCTTAGAATCAAGCAGTCAATAGGAATAATGCTCCCAATCCCATAACATACAAACAAAAACACATCTAGCATTTAAAATAATTTTAATTACATGCTATTTTTTTAAACGACAGCATATTTTTTTAAATGAATATGACATGAAAGTAGATTAATATTGATTTAATGTATGAATAAAGTGCATTATATAAGTACATCATTTTACAAAGCTCACTTTTAATACTATGCTTTTTTTTATAAGCCCACCCAAAATCTTGTGCAGTCAACTTTAGACAAGACCAATTAAAAAAAAATTCATTTTATTCTAATGTTTATTTGGTTTAATTAAGCAATGTATGAAACCTCAAAAAACATAATTATGTCATAGAGTAGATAACTACATTAAATAAAACTAGACTGCAAAACTAAACTTCGTTTTTGCTCTCCTGAAAAACAAGAAAATGGTCGATTGCCCACTTATAAACCTCAGGTCTTCAATTATTAACTAACCCAACCTAACCTTCCATTATAAAACTAGTAAAGGTTTGGACCAAACCGGTTCTTCGCTTGTCCATTTAATGGACTGGGCTAACATTCGTTAACTTGGTTTTTTTTATCATAGTCTCATCCAAGAGACCAATATTTGTAATAAAGACATGTCAAGAACCAATGTGTATTATTTTGAATAAAAATGCTGCTTGGAAATGTTATATTGTTAAAAATTCTTGCTTACCCTTCTTAAGGTTATGTGGCTCCATGAATGAGATAGTTAGATTTAAGAGTTAGAAACTAGGGTGTAGAGTACAATGTTGTTTGGTTGTCCTAGTGCTGGTGGCCTCAGTTAGACCCTGGGAAGGCAGACAATACTATCCACTTCAACCGTGATGTCCAACCAGTTAGAGCTTTGCTACTAGCTGATACCCATTTATTAGGGTCACGGAATGGACACTGGTTCGATAAATTAAGAAGGTAGGCCATATTATGTTTATAAACTCGCACTATTTTAATGATTTTTGTAATACATTTATTACTACAGTAGCCTGCCCCGGTGGCGTAACTATCTAACACATTAGTTTCATTTTGAGCTAGACTGCCGAGGATGGGGAGACCTAGGTTCAAATCTCACTCGAGTGAATTGGAAGGGGTTTTTACTAAATTATTTTCCACTCTCCCCCCACACAAATGTGGGTTCACTTCCTCATTATTCAACCTTCCCAATTCCTAACCCATTAGAGTAATTAGTACATAAGCGTACAACCTGAATGGGTAGTAAGACGCGGTACTAAGTATTATTATCACTACAGTAAACTTTAATTTTTAACCCTGTCCATGGTAAGAAGGAACGCCTGAAAGGTCTTTTTCCTACTAAAATCCTGCTATAAAGTAGAATTATGACAGACAAAAGAGCCTTTTAGTTTTGTACAAGGCGTACTTTGTACCCATGGTCACATATGCAGCAGAAAGAAACATGGACATTGAACGTAAGAGAGACTAGGAAAGTGGAGGCCATGGGAATAAAGTTTGTGAGAAGCATGTTAGCTGTTACGAAGAGAAACAAGATTAGGAATCAAGATATCAGGTGAAGAGTGGTGGTACAAGGAGTATATGAGAAGTAGAGGAAGCAAGATTGAGATGGTATGGGCATGTAGTGAGAATGGAAAAAGAGAGGATGCAAAAGAAAATGTTGGAAATGAAGTATGTAGGAAAAAGACCGCTAGGGAGTCCAAGGAAGAGATGTGAGGAGCAGATAACAGAAAGTGTTTAAGTGAAAGGAGAAGAATGGAAGAAATTAAAGGAGGAAGAATGGTGGAAGGATAGAGGAAGATGGAGGTATTTTACTAAACTGACCCGGCCACTAGCTGGTAACAGATGATGATTTATTAAAGAGAATATAAGGTAGTGCAAAATGAAGAAAGAAAGAGTCTGACACCTTAGCTCACTCGGTAGCATGTCTGCCTGCTGAGCTAAGGGTCAAGGGTTCGGTTCCCGGCATGGCCGAAAATTTATCATTGGTGAAATGTGGGCTTACCCTTTCACAGTGATGAATTAACGGCTGAGGACTGGATGTTGTGCCTGTCCTAGTCTTAAGATAGATTATAAGGCATATGAAGCTTCGACAGACCTAGCCAGCCGGCAGTGGTAAAATATATTACATGAATAAAAAACCGACCCAGATTATAGACTGGAAACAGTAATGGATGTAAAGTAAAGTAAAGGATACACTTTGGGGTGATATTCTAATTGTTGATTTGAATTAGTTTTTTTTTAAATTAGCTAAGTGATTTGTGTACAGTTTCCACTCTACTTTCAGGGAATGGCAGATGTACCGGGCATTTCAAACTGCTATGGCAATACACAAACCGGATGTCGTATTTGTACTGGGTAAGTTTTTCCTCCTACACACACTTAACATGTCCATATAATCTACGACTAGAATTTGCTGTTTTGATAAAATCTGAATCACCCATACTTTTCTTAATAAGTTTCCTATTTATTTTCCCAACCAAGATTTCAACTCAAATCCTCCTGGACAGTGGTTTACCAAGGGCATTTGATGCCTGGGGCAGGTTTCAAGTTTTGGCACCCCATACTCGGTGTAGAAACCAAATTCTTATAAGAAGCTTAGTAAGAGTATTAAGTTTTTAACCTGTGTTGAGATGGATTGGTCATATTGTGTGTATGGGTGATGACATGAATGCACACAGACTTTAAAGGTAAAACTGAACAAATGTAACTCCTTGGTAGGCCAATACATTGATGGAAGGATATTGTTCCAATGGATTTGATGGAGATGGGGTGTCAGATTATGGATTGGATGGAGGTGTCTCAGGAAAGGGTTGAATGACAAGCTTAAGTTCTTTCAGCCATTAACTTTTGAATCCCTTATGGCGGCCACCCTGTTCAGAGTGAAAGTATCAATCGCTGTCAGGCCACATGGCTTAAAATAAATGCCATTTGTCATTTTCTGGCACTATTTCTATCTTCTGTATAAGCTTCTACTCCTTTCACCCTTCACCTACAACCCTCCTTTGTCATATCAATAAGAAAGAAAACTACTTAAGTTTTTATCTCAAGGTAAAGAGGAAAGCACACCACTGGTTCTAAAATATCTTAACCCTTTCCTGGCCCTAGCGCTTGAAAGCGCTTACTGTTAATTTGTCGTTCCTGGCCTAAACGCTCGAAAGCTCTCGCCATATTTCGCCACTCTCTAAGCCATTTGTTGGGCTATTTAGTAACTATTTTATATTTAGTTGTTATTTTTGACTATAGAGTCTATCTCGTATGAAATTAATTATTTTCTTAGCGTTGTTAGTTTAACTGTTAGTTTTGCTTTAGAATAGCCTCCTTACAAGATGATATGAATTTTTGGAGCTCAATAAAGACGTATTTGGTAGTGAATCTGATAGTTCTGACGATAATGATATTGATATTGAGTGTAATAATGATAATGAAGATCCTGAATTATTTGATATAAATGATGGTGACTGGAAAACAATTTAAATGGGGGTGGTGATTGTGTTGGTGTGTAAGACGTTTTCAACCCCCCTTGTTGACATTTACTGACAGGCTACCATTTGATATTCCAAATGAATATGTGGGAAATACTGGTCCTGTGCATGAATTACCTGTAGGTTCCAATGAACTATGTTATATTAGACTAGTGTTAGGTAATAACATTTTTCAGCACTTTGCCGAAAATACAAATAAATATTCTATGTTTAGGCAACAAAAAATAGGTAAAGTGGATCGAGAGTGGTATGAAACTACTGAGAAATGATGGCCTACAAGGGAGTATTGGTTTTTATGGGTGTATTTGATTTGCCAGAAACATCTGATTACTGGCACAGCTCAGACATTGAATGCCCTGTAATTCGTAATTGCATGACACAAACTTTATAAGTGTCTTACAAAATATTTTCATGTCAGTGATGTAACAAAAGAAAAGACACCAGGGGAAGAGAACTACAACATACTCCAGAAGGTAAGGCCTGTTCTTGATATTATGGACACGTTCAATAAATATTATAAAACCGGGAAAGAACTTGCTGTTGATAAAGCAATGGTTGCGTACAAGGGTCGTCACTACATAAAACAATACGTGAAGGCCAAGCCAACAAAGTGGGGGTTCAAAATATGGGTCCTAGCAAGTCCTCATGGATATGTTCTAAAAGCAAATACGTATCTCGGCAAGAAAGAAGCAAGACATAAAGACCTGACGTAGGGAAATCAAGTTGTATTAAATTTATTAGAAGTATTTCTAGGCCAAAATCACCATGTGTACTTTGACAGTTTCTTGTCGTCTGTAGGGCTCTTGAATATACTGCTCCAAAAACAAACATAGGCATGCTGCACCACGAGGACTCACCTCAAGGAGTGAACTAAGGAACTTAAAAATCCCAAGAGCCTAAAACTGAAGAGAGGTGACAGCAAAGTACTGCAGTCAGGTGATGTGGCACGACAACAGGGATATTTGCGTTTCGTCAACCAATTGCAACCCTAGTGAAAGTATGCCAGTATAAAGGAAAACTGGTCACGGAAATGAGAGGGTTATGGTTTCTTGCCCTAGTCAAGTAAACTAAATTTATGGGTGGTGTTGACAGAGCTGACCAGATAAGTAGCTACTATTCTTTGGGCAGAAAAACAAAAAAAAATTGTGGAAATATTTGTATTTGTATTGAACACTGCCATTGTTAACAGTTTCATAATCTATAATGAAACAAATCAACCAGGATTATCAATACATGTATTTACCCAAAAATCATTCAGACTTGCACTTTACTAGCAAATGATAGGAAACTTTTCCTCGCGCAAAAGAGTTGGGAGGAAGAGAAGCCTCCAGTTTCTGTACCTTCACCAAAAAATCGACATAAAATAAAAACAATTGAAGGCAGAAATAAAGTTTGTGCAAACTGCAGCAATAAAAAGAAAAGAGCTCCTTCAGGTCGAGGAATCAAGATTTCATGGAAGTGTAAGAACTGTGACCTGCCCTCTGCAGAATTGACTGTTTCCTTGAATACCACAGGAAAGGGAGTTGGAGTTGAAAACTAATTGTAAATATCAAATAATATAATTGTTTGGACTATAATATGTAGTTCCCAGTAGTGTAATTGTGATACCTAATATAATAAGTTGTTTCTAAAAATTTCAACGTATATTAATACATCCGAGTTATTGCTTATTACATAGAATCATGTGCAAATTTTCATGCTATCACAAATAAAGGGGATAGTGGTGGGATTGAGCTATTATAATAGGGCCGGGGAAGGGTTAAAATATACTAGTTGAGCCTAATAAAACATTACTGTATTTGTTATATGAAGGCTAAATCTAGAGCCTTTTTTTTGTCAAGCCTAGTCTCAGCTTTTCATATAGCCTATACTGAAAAAGTAATTGAAAATGAGCTGTCACATTTTCACACTTTTTTTTTAATCAAGAAAACTCAAACTATAGGGTTGTTAATGAAAAATAACTCTGTTTTGGTGTAAACCCGATTTTGAAATATCATATTATAATATTAAATATTGTGTGTTAGAATTAACATCTGTGAGGCAATTTCTCCTCACCAAGGTGGCACCCTTAAAGCATATTTAGGAGTTGTGTTTGTAAAATTATAACCATAATTTATTATTCATTTGATAATCATTGAAGAAAAACAAAAATGAAACGAAACAAGCTTACTCTTGCTCACATTTGCCATACTTTTTTTTTGTTTGTATTGTTGATAACATTTTCGCTGTCACTTTAGCTCACTAATTATTATTATGTAGTTTTATTTACTCAAATTGTTTTTCAGGAGATTTGTTTGATGAGGGTTTATTGGTGCAGTGAGAAAGAATTCAAGTATTATGTTCAACGGTTCCATGACTTGTTTGCGGTCCCTGAAGGAACAGAGCTCTATGTTGTGGTTGGAAATCATGACGTTGGGTTCCATTATGGGTATGTTAACTGTCTTCTTTATCAGCAAGGCTAGTGCGGTCATACATCCTCTGAATTCCACCTTCCTCATCCATAAGTGTAAAATACACACAATTAAGATGGGTCGGACCCACTCGGTGGCGTAGTTGGCTAAGCGCATTCGTGTTGAGCTAGACCCGAGGACGGGAGATCGAGGTTCGAATCTCGGTCGGGTGAACGGGGGTGGTGGGGGGTTTCCTAAATGGTTTTCCACTCTCCCTCCACCAAATGCTGGTTCACTTCTTAAATTCAACCTTCCCAATTCCTAATTCATTAGTGTAATTAGTACTCAAGCGTATAACCTGAACGGGTAGTAAGACGCGGTGCTAAAAAAAAAAAAGATGGGTCGGACCCTATTTAGTTGCTCTATGGTCTAAGGCATCACTCTCGTGTTAGACTGGCCTGCTGATGACGGGAAGATCAGAGTTTGATTCCTAGTCAGGTTTATTGAGGGTGATTTTTCCTTAATTGGTTTACTACTCTCCTTCCACACAGATGCGGGTCGATTAGATTACCTCTAAAATGCTTCTTTCCTCATCCCTAGCTTAGCTCATTAGACTAATTATCATAAATGTGTGTAGCCCTAACAGGGGATGAAAAAAAGATGGGTAGGGAGATACGAAACATAAATTTAGTTTAGAAGAAGATAAGTTAGGTAAAATAATTTTTAAATAGTACCATGCCAATACCATTGACTCAGAATTAAACAAAGCTATTTATCTTCACCACAAAATATTGACATTTGTACACGCATAGAACATAACATAGGTATTTTTTGTGATCTTTATGGACGAACTGGAGGAATTATCTAACTGTAAGAATCATAACAATTTTAATCTTTTTTTTCTTCAGAAAAATGTGTTTGAAAAACAATTGCAATTTGTATTAAGCTAATCAACAGTTGTATATATTTACTAACCTTGGCCGGTAGTAAGTTTTCATCGAGCTCCAGAAGCAAATAAGCCACCTCTTGAGGAACTATTTTGAATTTTGGGTGAAACAAATTTTAGTCTTTGCTAAATTTGCAAGTAAAACATAAATAACTTGAAATCAATATGCGGTACGACGCATGTTAATAACACACTATGCGTTAAGGTGAGAGTTGAGGGGACATGAGAAAAGCTCAGTGTTTTTTTTTTCATTTTTTTATTAAACTCTTTTTTGTGGTCTGAATCAAATATTGCTCCAGTATAAATATGCTCCAGTATAAATATAGAGTTTGATTTTCTTCACGTAGTGATATAAACAGATCTCTCAAGGGGGTCCTGGTATTTATTGATTTATTTTTTCTCTTTATTTAAAAAGTTTCTCATCTAATGCCGCTACGCTCATGATGGTTATTCAACAACTGTTGAGGTTCCCATGGGAAGAAAACTAATTAGTTAGCTTCTTGGACTACTGGAGCAGTATTTTATTTATTTTGCGTAAAAAAGTTTTGCTATAAAAACTGAAAAAAACACTGATTTTTTTCTCACGGCTCCTATAAAGGATACTCCCACCTTAAAGCTCTTTTATTTTTATGCACTACAGTCAAACCTGGATAAGCAAGAGTTTAAGGAACCGGGAATTTTCCTCGCTTATAGATGTTTCTCACTTAGCGGTTTCTCACTTATAGAGGTTCAAGAGCGGCTTCTCTCACTCATAGAGGTTTTCATTAATCCGGGTCCAGCACCTACTTCTCTCACTTATGAAGGTATAAGAAAACACGGGAAACAGGATGAGGAATGTGTGATGCACCTCCCTCAGCGATCGACACTTATCTTCTAAGAATCAAATAGCCAAAGCTATTATTTATGCTTTTAGTGAGGAATACTCCATCTAGTTATCATATTCTGAAAATTGAAAAATGACACCAGGACATGGGAATCGAACCCCGGACCTTTAGCTTAGTACGCCAATGCTCTAACCACTGAGCTATCCAGGAATTGTCCCGTGCCCAGGGTCATTATTCACTCATATTCTAAGGCAGAGTCTGTGATGAACGTGTGGAAATCGTCGGCTACAAATGTGTGATTTTTATTAAGATCACGAAATATCAGATAACGCAGCCACCTTCGACTCGGTAGTTGGCTTATTGCTGTCTTTGTACAATTTGTAGCCGACGATTTCTGCACGTCCATCACATACTTTGCCTTAAAATATGAGTGAAGAATGACCCTGGGTACGAGACGATTCCTGGATATCTCAGTGGTTAGAACATTGGTGTACCAAGCCAAAGGTCCCTGGTTCGATTCCCTTGTCCAGTTGTCATTTTTCAATTTTCAGAATACTTACCAACTAATTCGTCTTTACTTACTAATACAGACCTGACCCCTTTCAGAGAAACAAAAAAAACCACACGTGTTTTTGTGTGACCTTTCAAAACACACACACAATTGCGTTGCATTTCCTGAAAGACACTCTTGCTTTTAGAAGTCCGGACGTGAAAAACAACTCTCACTTATAGAGGTTTTCAGAGTTGAAAACAACGGGGCCTGGCGATTATTCTCACTTATAGAGTTTTCATGCTTATCCAGTTCTCGTTTATCCAGGTTCAACTGTGTATATTTTACTCACTAAACTAACCAAAATTTTTAGTAATTTTTGAAACTATGCTAACAGGATCAGCCCATATCTTCAAGAACGGTTCTCGTCAGCTTTCAGCGCTCCGTCAGTAAAATTTGTAACCATCAAAGGAAACTACTTTGTTCTAATCAACAGCATGGCAATGGAAGGTGATGGTTGTTTCTTGTGCAGGCCTGCTGAGCTCCAGTTGCAGAAAATATCGAGTAAGAGTTGATTTTTAATTCAGTCAATAAATAATAAAATCCAGGTTTGCAATTTTGAATTTGCAGTTTATAAAATACTAAAGGCATAAGGAGTAAACCTACCCAGACTATTATGGTTATTCTCCTCTCAATTCTTAAATATTTTTGAACACACCTCGGTGGCGTAGTTAGCAAACGCGCTAGTTACGTGTTGAGCTAGACTGCCAAGGACAGGGAGATTGAGGTTCAAATCACGCCTCGGATGAACTAGGGGTGGTTTTTCCCTAAATGGTTTTCCTCTCTACATCCACACAAATGCGGGTTCACTTCTTCTCTATTAAATCTTTCCATTTCCTAACCCATTAGTACTCAAGCGTAAACCAGAACGGGTAGTAAGACACGGTGTTTATTATTATTATTATTATTATTATTATTATTATTATTATTATTATTATTATTATTATTATTAAGTTATTGTTAAAATTAAAAATAACACCTTAGTGTTCATTTGGTTTGTTTTTCAATAATATTCATTCGCTCGAGTGGTAAATTAATGTCTGGGGTCTGCTTGTTAAATTTATCCTAAAATATGTTGGAATCCTCAACTAACGAGTAACATACAAGCTTAAATTGATGTCGTTTCCATAATTTCAAATGAAAAGTATTTTTATGTTTTGTTTTTGTACCTTTGAATATGAAAGTTCTTTAAATGTGGAATGTTTTTCAGTATTTTAGGATTCAATGGGCCTTCCCTTAGTAAAGGCTGTAAAATATAGAATTTACTTCAAAACTAGTAATTACATGGCTGTTGCCACTGCCCTACATTGTGGACCAATCTGTCAGGATGGCTTACTGAGTTGGGTTAGGTTGCTTCAAATAATTGTATGGGTTCACTGTAGTCGTTTATTGAGTAGGAACTAGTTAAAATGTACAGCTTGTGATGTAGTTGAACAAGTTAAGCTAGTTATCTGAGGAAGGTTCCCGCTATTGTTAGTGCTCTAACCTTCAATAGTCTGCTTACTGAGCTAGCTTTGATGTTATGTCTCTAACTCATATCATTGTCTCACAACGCTCTGACTACCATGCAACCCAAGGGTAACTAGGGGTTTGAGAAGTTTGGGAGGCCCAATCTCCCCTCTGTAGTGCAGGGACTTCTTATCCGGAATATTCTTCAAGACTGATCAGTGTCGAAAGTGGGCAGTTTTCAGGACACTAGAAGATGGACCCCTTAATCCGATTCTTCATTCCTCGCCCCCCTTATTGATGTGTCCAAAACTCGTTTTTTTTCCCTCAAAGTTTGTCATAATTTAATAATAGTTGCTTTGCAAGTTGGCATAACACCGTTAAAAAATATATATATTATATGTGCGTATGACGGCTGATGTAGAACATCTCACGATAGCGGTTCTGATTACATCAGACTCAGACATTTTTAATACTAGATTAATTCAATTTTAAATAGAAATGGGATTATCAACTGTGTGTTGATACAAGATCAAAAAAGAAGTATGCTTAAATATAACGGCTATACGAGCACAAAATATAACTTTTCTAAATATTATATTTTGTGCTCGTATAGCCGTTATATTTAAGCATACTTCTTTTTTGATCTTGTATCAACTTTACACAGCTGATAATCCCATTTCTATTTAAAATTGAATTAATCTAGTATTATATATTTCGTTCCTTACTACCATTTATAATGTTTTTTTTTAAGAATCAGACATTTTTGTTAAGACCCAAAGATGCCAAGCTATGACAGGGCATACGTAAAATATTCTATATGGTAAATATTCACACTTCCTCAAAGAATAAGGTAGTTTCCGAATGTCAAAAAAATTAAACTGTTGAGTCATTTTAATGCTCTTAATCTAATCATGATATTTTGCTACACATATTTATTTTATTTGTTATTTCAGGACAATTAAAATGTACAAAAGGTGTCGGGAAGTGTGTTAAAGGAATGGAATTAGAGCACTACAGTCGCCCAATCCTATTGCAGGTATTGATCATTTCTATTAAAGTGTATTCATTTCCTTTTTCTGCAGATTGAAATTTCAGGTCGTAAACCTGTCTAGATTTTGATTTGAACAAATAAATAATTATTTAATCTTTTTTGGATGTTGTTGAAATGTTCTGATGTTTGTACTAGCATTTTCCGATGTACCGAGAGTCTGATGCAGACTGTCATGAGCCAGATCAAGCCCCAGAAGATCTAAAGACGCAGAAGTTTAGAGAAAGATGGGAATGTCTTTCCAGGGAATCTTCGGAAGTGGTATTAATTTACTCTAGAATAATTTATTGATTCAAAACTTTGTTTAGCACCATGTTAGAAAAAATTTAATACTTTTTATAATACTATATAAGACAATTTAATTTTTACTTTAGTTTAAAATATATATAATCATATTCTCACTCCTGTACCTTAAAATGGAGACATTTACTTCAATTTTGTAAGATTTTTGATCCAAAACAATATAAATTGTTGCAGTCACATAATTAAAAAATTAGAATCGCATCATACCACATGTATAAATAATACACACTGCTACAGACACATATTGAGAAAAGAGGAACATCTCCGTCCATCAAAAAACATAACAAATAAATTTCTATTTTTCCAGACTTAGCTAAAAAATAAAAATTGCTTTTATGCGGTATTAGTTTTATAAAAATATATTACAAATAAAAGTTTTTATTTTTAATTTCACTACAATTTTACAGCGAGAACTTATTTCATATCTCAAATAGTCGCAAAGATATTATAAAAATTGGAAATTTCTGCTCATTTAAAACAACCTCAAAGTCATTTTCTGGGAAAATAAGAATTGCAATCTTGTTTGTAATGTAAAAGAGTGTCTTAGATGCAAAATTGAATCAAAATTATTGTCAGAGAAGATTTCGTGACAATTGATTTTATCTTTTTTACCCTTCATAAACTATCCTTAATTTTAGGGTTGGCTATCTTATACCCAAATATCCTTGGGGGAACCTCATAAAACCTCTAGGCACCAAGTTTTAGCCCATTGGGTAAAATGCTTTCGGTTCTAGACCGAGATACAAACACATAGATGGCATCGCCAAAACCACATTTTGATTTCAAGGTTCATGAAATGTTGAGATTAATTTATCAAAATCTTGAGTTCATTTTTTTTTTACAATCACAGTACCCACTTCTCTTTTTTAGGGATCGAGAGAAATTAAAAGGTATAAAATATTTATGACAGCTAACTTTTTATTTTTTATGTTTACTACTTTTATTAAAAGTATAGCCAATGTCTAAGATTTGTATTTTAAAACAAGGAAATTGAGAAAAATAAGGAAAGATAGATTAACAAATGGAAATAATTGAAGAAATCTCTGCTAGAGAAAGAAAAGAAAAACATGAGTATGATACAATCTACAGTACAATGATGACATCTTCTATTTTCTTTAGAAGGTCTCTAAAAAGTCACATACAATGAAACACTAAACTTTATTCTAATTTATTTTACGATTGGACAAACCTGACGCTAGAAAAAGTTTTTTTTAAGCATCAAGTGATTCTTTCAGTTCAGGTTACATGTTTTTGTACTAATTATGTTGATGGTTTTAGGCATAAGGAGGGCTATATTTATAGTAAGTGTACCTTAATTTCTGTGGAGGGAGAGTGGAAAACAATTTTGTAAAATCCACCCTCATTACATACGACCAAGATTTGAACCTCGACCTCTCTGTCATCAGCAGTGTAGTCTTGTGCGAGAGTAGCGTGTGAGACCATGTGACCATCAAAGCGGGCTAGGAAAAGAAACTAGATCTATTTTCATGTTTAAATATGTGAAGTCATGTGATCTACAGCATCACTTTTGATAGATAATATCAATACCTATAAAACAACACCAATAAAATAGTAAAATGTTATCAATATTGGCTGCAAAAAAAAAAGTTCTGAAAACTTCTACCAATGTCCTTTAGTAAGAAAATCAAGGATTAGTCAATAGAGTCTGAGAAGCTTTGATAATATCGATATCATTCGATTTGATAACTTGAATCAAACCAAACTAGGAAAAAAAAAGGGTATTAAGCCATTCCAAATTCACAATGTGCTTATAATCTATTATTTTTAATAATAATAATTCTTGTGAGGTAAAGTAAATGTTTATTATTACTACCAGATTGACCGAATAAACAAGATACATTTTTTTCTCCCAAAAACATCCTTTATTAGATCTTTGTTCACCAGAAATGTGTGCCCTTGAATGATGCGTTATATATGTGTTTACTTTGAGGGCTGAAGATTATATTGAAATAGTTTATAACCACAAGAAAAAATGGTGCTGTTTACCGCTTAACTTTGATAAGGCAAACTATTGTCGCATGAACATGTGCCCTATCATTCATTGGTTTCCTCTTTTAGGAAGTTTGTTGCATATTTCACACTCCTCCTGATAAGTTTCGATAGAATGAAATCTAGGTCATAGGATTGGGTGGTAATGATTGATTTTCTTCAAGAGGCAGGCATTACTTTTTTTGTCCAATGGCAGCATTGTAAAGTGTGAACTGTGTTCTTCTTTTCATTATAAAAACCATACTGTGTTTTTTCCTTTTATATGTTTTTATTCACCTTTCCAATACCTTCTTCCAAATATAATACAAATACTTCATAAAACGCCAAGAGGTTTTCCTTATAGATAGAGAAAGATTTAGCATGATTAACTAGGATATGATTAAATATTTATTCAAAATTCTCGAATAATATTTTCTTCGATTCAAAGTCAAAAGAACCTGCTTTGCAGTTGTCTAATAGACAATATTATGACCCTTTGCTTGCTTTCAAACACAAAGAGGTAAAAGACACAGAAATACAAAAACAAATAATATGGTACAGCTATAATTCTAGATTTTCTAAATAAAAATTCAAAACTCTTAGCTTTGAAGTGTTGTTGCTTATTTTTACACATTTGCTTCACCGCCTTTTATTTTTGTTGTATCCGATGCTTGCAGTTGTTTGATGAGTTGAAGCCACGATTAATCGTCACGGGACATACACATCACGGCTGTAATCGTATCCACCGCAAAGATATTCATGAGTGGACCATCTCTCTTTTAGCTGGCGAAACAAAGATAACCCTAGCTTTATGTTGGTAAGTATATGCTTTCCAAAGGAGAAATACACTTTTACTTGAACATTTGGGTCCCTACCAGGTAATGCGTTGACAGGAAGGGGGGTAGCAGGGGGGGAGCTCTAATGTCTACTTGGTGTAACATGGGGAAAGGGTGGTTACAATACAGTGTTACAGAACACACATCTCATATATGCTCATAATTTTGCAAATTTTCATCTGTATAGTTATGCAATAACTATAAAATTAAAATAAAGTATTGTCATAAAATTATTCAAAATTTTTTATGTTCAGCATTTAGAATAAATGACATCTAAGCTTGAATGGAATAGGCCAGTTTCATATTCTGGTCTAAATAAGTGTCATCTTGTATTTTGTATGACACCACACTAATACTAATGTGTTAGGGATGAGAAAGGTTGAATTTATAGAAAGTGTATCTGCATTTGTGTGGAGGGAAAGTGGAAAACAATTTTCGGGAAAACCACTCACAGTTCACCCGACCTGGATTCGAAACCCAATCTCCCCGTCATTGGCAATCTAGTCTATTGCAAGAGTGACACCTTAGACCATGCGGCCACCAAAGCGGTCTTGCTCCTTTTGTATACATTTTGAAGTGTTTTATTGGACAATGTTTCTAACTTTTTCATTGGCTGGCATGGTCATGTGATTAAGGATACGAACTGTGTAGTACACAATAAAAATTGCAAAGGATATGGAGCTTACGGTTGGACAAGGCTTAACTCTTTATATTTTCTCTGGCAATTTAAAAATTGATTTGAACAAATAAGAATTCAAGCAGAGGTAAAAAAACACGCGATTCAAGTTAAATTTCTAATTCTAACTCTGTTTTCTATATTTCTCTCTAAGGAACCTCTTTTGCGTTTTGAGGTATTTTGTTATATTTGGAAGAAAGTACAGGAAGGGTGGATAGAAACATATGTTATTCGTTCATTTTCCATGGTGCTATGTAGAGGCTTGGATTTGAAAAAAAAAAATAAAAAAATGATTCAGCCTATTTCAAGTTAAATTTTTGGAATGTTTTCTTATTTTATTGAATTCTGATAAAAAGGTGTGGCTTGTTTAATCGACTGTTTCCATAAATACAGGTTGTAGTTTCCCCGAACAACTACGCCCTCTCCAAGTGTTACATGCCGCAAGAATCGACTGTCATCACAACCTACATGGTGGGAGCGGCTATTATACTGATTTGGGTCATGCTCACATATAGAAGGCTGTGTCGACGCTCGCGGCTGTTCAAGAAGAAATGACTGCTGTGGGGCACTGGCCGTTCATGTTGCTAGCCGGGTGAAGCAGACACTGTCACTAACGTGATAACAATTCTCGCAAGACTACTATTCATGTTTAATCTCACATGTTTTTGTCTGGTGTGGAAAGGGAAATGTTAAAAAAATACCATTTTTTACAGATTATTTAAAACTGTATTCAACCATTGATTAAAAAAAAACTCTTTATAATGATTAACTTTCATGAAACAATTGGGAATACACAAGTTTTAATAAATTTCTGCAAAAAAACCACTAGGTTTACTGAATGAGTACAAGAATTTAGAAAAATGATCACTTGGTTTTGATTTTACTTAGTCTATACCCTTTAAACTATTTAAACATTTTATTAACGACATTGTCTACTTGGAGATTTTGCGAAGTGGGCTACATCTTAACTTGACACACCTAAGAAGTCTAAACACTATCACATTTAGACGTCATTGTACCAAATAGAAAGAGAGGGAAGAAAATGATAATTTAACCCTTGAGGCCTCTTGTTTATCTGCTGATTTCCCTCTTCCTCTGATGAGTTTACACACTCACCATACTATTTGCACCTTGAAAACATTGACTTGCTTTTTAATTTTACCTTTTCCTTGTTTCCTATTATAGATAGACATATGCTACCATGGTTTTTTTAATCTACATCCTGGCAGTAAAAATCCTACAGTACATTTTTATGACCAAGAAAAATAGCCCAAGTTGTAGAGGATTTATATAAAATATGTTTACAAACAAACTAATTAAATATAAAAAATAATAATGTTGTGACACAGTAGAACTATTTTTAGAATTATTTAAGAATTTATGGTTTTTGTTTCAACGTTATATCTTTAAAACTCACTGAGTGAAACGTAAATTTATAACATGGGAAATACTATCTTGACCGGCTGGACATCACAGGTAGGCAAAGTCCTTAAATATTTATCAATGAACTTTCTAATGTATATCATAGTCAATAACTAGTTTGATTTATTTTTTTACAATTTAAAATGTTTGTAAATTACATTTATGAAATTATAGATTCATCGATTTATTTGTCTTTGCTATGTTTTGTACGTATGATGCAAATTTCCAATGACAACTAACAAAGTTGTTTTTTTTTCTTCATAATTTGTAACTAACTAAATGTGCTTACCACTAAAGTGATCTTGCATAGCAAAGACTAAAGTAAGTCTGTATATTTTTATTTGGGAGAAGCTTGATTAAACATATCAGAATTAAAGTTATAAATGGTCCATCTCTATTTATATTAAGACTGACATAAATTTGAAAACTTAGGAACCAAAGGTAGAAGTTAAGCAGCAGTCATGGTTTAGGAAAGCTGTAATTATTACTGTGCCAAATTTAAATCTTAAATGCATTATGGAGTCATTTTAAATATGTTTTATTTTATACCTAATCAAGTATTTTATGTTTATGAGTACTTTTAATTAATTCTAATATGTAAATAGTGTGACTAAATTCTTACAAATTATAGTATGTTCCTTTAAGCCTCTTTTAAATACTGTTGATCACAAAAGCTTTACAGAAATAAGAAAGAAAGACTGATTTTTTTAATTATCTTTTTTCAAAACTAGATGAAAAATTCCCACAAACGTGCTACTAATTAGGTGTTAATCAAAGGAACCTTATGGCTGTAATTATTAATATGGATTATAAAAGTGAGAAAATGAAAGCAGAACAAGAACACTTTCCATAAAAGCATGATAGGTATTTAGGAACGCCAAATAACTCACAAAAGATTCTAAGGTTGGTTTTTCCTTAACGATTCCCAACTCTTCCCTCATGCTGATGTGGTTACACTCCCTCTAAAGAACAGGTTTCCTAGACATCACATTTTGAAATGTGTGGCATGCGATGTGTGGCTCTACTGTTGCACTATCAGGACACAAATGACCGGGGTGTGTTTTCTAACACATGGCAGCTTCATGGCAGTTTTTTTTTTAAACAAGCGAAGATAGATGTATAGTTTGATTTTGGTAAAAAGGACCTTTTAGAAAATACAAACTCTTTTTGCATTCAAAATTGTCAACATTTTACTATATTATTAATGTTATTTTATAGGTGTTGGGAGTCAATTACATAAGTAACAGCTGAAAAATCAAATGACTTGACATATGAATACATTAAAGTAGTTTTATTGACTATTGCACTCTTGGATACCAGTGTGATACTATAGATAGATTAGACTGCTGTATTATGGAAGAATATACTGAGGAGGAAACTTTTTTATCTCTCTCCCAACAATTCCGGGAAAAATTATTTTTGTAAGTTTTACTGCACTGTGTGCCACACAGAACTTGACTCTTGTTGAATTTGAACTTGACTTGGATGAAGGGGTGGGTCACACATTACTCTCGCTCGAACCGGCTAGAAAACAGACCATATTTACTAGCACACAATTAACTGTAGCGCCACCACACATCGCGAAACCACGGACGTGATATGCAAACTAGGCCTTCAATTCTAGCTTCCTCACTCCCACCTCATTAGCGTAAAAGGTGAATGGTCTGGATGATTACACAGACACTAAACGTTTCCATTGATGTGTACATTTAGCCAAACATGTAATGGATCTGCCAAGTTTTCTATCTTACAATATGCTGACCACATGACATCCTCTATCCGTGCAAGTTGGCACTATTTTTGTCAACAGATGGCAGCATATTGGTCGAAATGACTCGATTGCGGTCTGATGCCATGGAGTATGGTGATTGAACTATTTTCTAATGATTATATGAGATAATACATTACTGCCCCAATATAATCAAACTTTGCTTCCATATCAGTGTTAATAAATAATATATCTCATTTAGATTAAATGTTAAAATTTGGAATTTTTTCTATCTTTGTTTAGTTCATAGTTGATTACATGATTCAAATTGTAGATGGCAACCTGAGTCATCACTGAAAGATAATTTAGTTTTAATTAATTTGCTCTAATGAAATATAGATAGAGGTTGTGATTTATGGTAAATATAATTATTGGATTTTGTTAAATAAAAAGTTGGATTTCGATATAAAAAGTCGGTAAATAAAATCTTGGCACATTAAAATGACTATCAAAATATATGTAAAGTTAATTGTAGTCATTTGAGATTGATTGTATTTCTAATATCAAAACTAAACTTAAAAAAATTAATAACATACAACAATGTTCTTAGGATTTGTCACCTGATATTGCTGAAGAAAAAAAAAAGCAGCAGGAAACTTATTTCTGTTAGCCAAATATAATTGGTGAAAGAAGCGTTTGAACTGGCTGAAGGATTATTGTGATCAAAGATGTTTAGTTAAATATAATAATTTTGGATTTGACTTTTTATATAACAAAATCCAATAATCTTATTGATCACAACTTAGGATTTTTTTTCAATTCCAAATGCAGCATTTGTTTATTAATTTTGTTCTAGCTGTTTTACATTTTTATTTTATAATAATAGTTCTAACACAACTTTCCTTTTTGTTGATACATATAAAGTAAATTTAAAAGAGCTTGCAGTTCTTAATTGCTAAAGTTTATAATTTTGATTTAGAAAACCAATTTTAAATGATGATACATGTCAGATAGAATCTTTAAGGTTATTGTCTTTTATTAATCTAATATTGAAACTAATATGTTAGTTTCATTTCCATCATCCACCATTAATATTTTTCTTGTTTTGAATTTTGTTTATATTTGTCTTTTTAGGATTATAGGTTTGTTTTTATATTCTCATAACTGTTTACAAAACAAATTGGGTATAATTCTTTTCACCAGTTAGTAAATATGATGGATATTATTTTGTGTAAAGTGTTTGTTATTTTTAGATGAGTATGTTTCAATCTAGTCATAGGAGCAAGTATCAGCTTCTATTTACATGAAATGCTGGGTAATTTTGTTTGAAAGAAATGTTTGTTGTTTTAATTAAAATAGGTTGTATGCATATCTCTTATAAACACATTTCTTTATCAATTCTACCTATGAATTATTGAAACTCCCATGATAAAATAGACCTGAATGTTACTGTTTAGAAAGAAAATTCTCTATGTATATTTTTGTAAAAGCATTAATATTACTGCCCTCCATGAATTCAGTAATTATTATCATATGATAATTATCCTATCATAATTGAAATGTAAACTATATTTATGTAATTTTATGTCTTTTTAAGCTGTAATAATGTTCTGCTTCACTTTATCAATTCAAACTAAATATATTGGTGTAAACATACTAAATTTATCTAATTGTATATATTTATTCTGTGTATATTTTTATGTGTTCAATCAAGAATTTCCATGTAGTTAGACATAACTAGTAAACCAGACTCATTTTATAAAAGTGTGAATTAAATATTCTAACTTTATATATAAAGTCTGTTCAGCGTAGGAATTGTTTTCTGAAAGGCCTTTTCCCTACCAGAAAGCTATTATATAATAGGATTTTGGTAAGAAAAAAGACCTTTCAGAGAATAATTCCTACCGTGAATGCAGTATAGTTAGAGCCCTGGCCTGTGCTTACTGAACACGCGAACCAAGATTTTAACCTAAAAACAGATTTTGATAGTTGAAACCTCATGAAAAAAACGCGTCACTATGGCAACGCCAATTTTAACTTTCAGGTACTTAAACCTCCCAATAAATATGTGATGGATAAATACATTTTATCTGGCAGTCATAAGACACACTCTTAACTTATCGACCAAATAAAAATATTTAATGGCCAGATTAATGTTTATCAAGGAGTCTAAGGACTGGCCCTTAGTAGAAAATATTTTATTTGTGCCAGGCCAGTGTTAAGAAAAAAACTGTACATTTTACTGATGCAATGATGAAAAATAACCTTTTTGACCCGTTGTTAGCTAACTGATTATGTGTGTACTAATACAGGGAATACATGAGATAGTAGAGGAAGCAAGACTGAGATGATATGGGCATGTAATGAGGATAGAAAAAGAGAGGATGCCGAATAAAATGATGGGAATGAAGTATGTAGGAAAAAAGACCACAAGAGACACCAAGAAAAAGATGGGAGGAGCAGATAACAGAAAGTATACTATAGCTGATCCACAGAGGTTTTGCATACATATTGAAAGTAAAAATGTTTTATTAATAAATGTAAAATTTCAGGACATTGTGTGCACTGACAACAATAATACAATATATTATGCGTTTATTTTTGTGTAGTTCCTACAAAACCCGCCTCGGTGGCTGCACGGTCCAAGGTATCACTCGTGCAATAGACTGGACTACGGATGACGGGGAGATCAAGGTTTGATCCTGGTTGGGTGTACTGAAGGTAGTTTTCCACTCTCCCTCCACACAAATGCTGATACACTTCCTCTAAATTCAACCTTCTCTATGCCTAGCATATTAGAATAATCAGTACATAGGTGCATAACCTGAACCGGTAGTAAGTCACAGTGCTAAAAAATAAAATAAAAATGTTTAAGCATAGACACTGAAAATTATGATAGTTTTTTTTCGCATCCTATTTTGCTATTCATTTGGACTATTTACATTTTTATACTTATTGGTTGGGATAAAAAAGCTAAAATTTGGAGGAAATTTACTCACAATTGTGTGGCGGGATAGTGGAAAACTATTTCTTAAACAAATTTACTTCATAAATAATCATGTTTCAACAAATCACTAGATCTATTTTTTCTTGAGACTTGATAGCTATAGAGAAGTGTATAAATTAAGAAAAATGTTTGCACTACAGATGTTCAAAAAACTTCATCTTATTATAAAATGACATGTGCTCAATTCTGTTAACTAGGTTCAATGGTTTCGGAGTGTGATATGGCTCGAAATGACATAACTACAGTCAACCTATTTTATTTATTTTTATGAATGAAGAAAGTTCTTGCGCTAGATAATGAAATAATTTCAGACCCACCTCTCCTTAAGCTGCGACAAAGTCTAACGATGTTGTTTTTCTTAAGGCCGGGTGTCTGCCTGAGTGCAATAACCTTTTATCATATGAACACTAGCCTACATTATCAGTAGTAGAAGACGTAGGTTGTATTTGAGGTGTTGAATCTTACAACTAACAAATCTTGAAAAATCATTTATAAACACAATCATCATGCAAAATAGTTAATTATATTTTATTGTAGTATTACTTAGGAGTCTGTGGTGATATTTTGCCTATTGGTTAAAGTTCACAAATATATTTTACATTAATTATACAGATTAATTTAAATAATATAAATATACTGACTAACAAACAATATTGTGGGTGATGTCATTTACTAACTGTTTGTAGGTGGATATGTCCTTCTATCCAATAATTAATAAATAGCTTCACCAATAAGCACAGGTGTGATTATTGTATTTTCTGGCTAGCTGGTGATAGGGAAGTCAAGATTAGATTCCCAGCCGAGTGTACCTAGATGGATTTTTTTTTCTGAAGGGGGTCTCACTTTCTTCATGCAAATGTAGGTACATTTCTTATATTTATTTGGGTTATTTAACATGCACTTTCTGAACAGACTTTGCAGCACATGAGAATTAATATTAGCTAGAGTGAAAGGGCCTACAAATTTCACCTGGAAAGGTCTTTTAACCAACCTTCCAGTGTTATTTTACATGCCACAATCAGCATGAGCCCGACGACTTTCCTTTCTCGCCGAAAGAAGCTGTGCTACAGATTTTTATTGCTCAAGGAAAATCTGTTGACCCTGGTTGGGTTTGAACTCACTAACATCGGGTCCCAAGGCGAGCACTTTATCACTTCAATTATATTTCTTATAAATTCTACTTTCCTCACCCTTAACAAATAAGTACCCGCCTCGTGGCATACTTGGCAAACGCGCTAGTTTCATGTGCGATTGACTGCTGAGGATGGGGAGATCGAGGTTCGAATTTTGGTTGTATGAACTGGGGTGGTTTTTACTGAAAAGGTTTTCCACTCTCCCTCAACGCAAATGCTGGTTAACTTCCTCTAAATTCAACCTTCCCAATTCATAATCCATTAGCTTAATTAGTACTTAAGTGAATAACCCGAACGGGTAGTAATACACGGTGCTAAATAAATAAATAACAAATAAGTCTAAATATGTGGATAGTCTTGTAAAGGTAGTGAAACATAATGCACAAAAATAAATATTTTAACTTTAGGATGAATGTGAAGTATTAGACGTGTTGTGTCATTTTTTTTACCATGGATATTTAACATGCATTGTTTGAACTAATTACATCAGCACATGATTTTATATAACAGATCCACAATGCACATTAATTAGTTCATCACTTGAAAAAGGGGGGCATTCTGATTTTAAGTTAAATACCTCGATCAATTAAAAAGCCTCTCACTGTTAAATGATGCCTGTTAAACCACCGTTAGTTAGACTCCTCAGCTTTGTAAAATGGGCGTGTTCTAGGATTGCTATGACGTCAAGATCATGCCTTAGTCAGCTCTTCAAGATGCTCACATTGGGCTATGTTCAAGGTTACGAGTAATCATCTACCCTCAGAGGTCACAAGTTCAGATAGATTTCTTAAAAAAAAAAATCTTGAAAGATAATGTTTAGCTAGTTCATGTGTCAACTGTCATTAACTCTGTAGTTGACTATGAATGGGGTTGTACCTGGGAAAAGAGAAGCGAAGAACAGATCCCAAAGACTAGTTAAAAATGTGTTGCACTCCTTTACGAGCTTTCTCTCATAACTTGGGATCGCTAGGTGCGATCCTGATATGATAACAGCGCATCATGTAGCATTTTTTTAACGACTCACTTTAAACTTTCGTATGTACTAGAAGGAAGATACAAATTATGAGCTTTCGATTTAACCTGTCTGGCGACACCGGAGCAATGCATAGTCCAGGTATACTCACCTGACGCTTTCGAACCTACTCAGTCTTCCTCACCTTCCTGTCCCAAAGTAATATAATCATGTCACAAAATAAGTTACTATACTGCACATTACAAATAGAACTTTTAAAACAAAACCTTTTTTTTTAACCAGGGACTGCTGTCCATGGCTAATTATTTGTTTAAAGAGACATGATGGAGAATGCTGAACTTTAAAAATAACAATTATATAAGAATGGTTTCAATTATTTTTTTAATATGTTTTCCACAATAATGAGGTGAAGTTTCTAATCAGTTAAATTGGTTTAATTTTTAACTATAAAGGTTTTCTAATGGGTTATACATAATGAACCGTTATAAACTAAGTCACCAACCATTGTTTACCCTATCAAACCATGGTATTTGATCACGGAAGGTTGTGATCATACCCGCGATCGATCGCATCTAAGTCGCAGGTCTAATAATAGGTATTTGTGCTACGTTTTTTACAATAATACATTAATGTTACTGGATCATTAAGAACTGTTTTTCCGGTGTATGAAATTTCATCACCATCAGTCTATTCATGTAACAACACTATAAGATGTTTTACTATTTCCAGAGGGTTTCTGTTTTCAAAATTTACCGAAATAAACTTCTAGTTAGACCTATTCCTATTTTGTTTGGGAGCCTAATGCACGCTATACCGGCATTCAGCACTATAATGTCATAGCAGACAACGGGCCGTTCAGCTTGTCTCGCGGGCCGTTTTTTTGTGAATTCCTGCCCTTTCATTCCGACCTTGAAAGGGGTTGTGCCGCTTCACTTAAAAGTTAAATCAGTTCGATGTTTAATTAATCCGTAAGGCCCATGAGTTTAGAAAAATGTTCCAACTCTTATACACCCTTACACTCACCATTTATCTTAAAAGTTTACACCGAGCTTTTGTTTATGAATTACAAGAGCAAGCCGCAGGACGTTGACCCGTGATTCCCACTGTGTTTATAAGAATTACTAAGCTACCACATCCTTTTTCCCCCCCTGGGCCCGACCTTGTGATAATCCGTAATTTAAAGCAATAGAAAATATTTTTTCAATTTGTGTAATCAATAGTCTAATTCAATAAGATTTTCTATAAAATTAATAAATCCTGCTTTCGAGTTCATTCCGGTACCCCCTTCCGTCCACCTATGTTCTAAAATTCAGGATCCCTGCTTGTCGTAATTGAGGCTGGGCATCGCGCACAGCCAACAACGACACACAGCAAAACTTCCTTTATTATTATAGACTCTGTTGTAGCCATCGTGGATTAAACTACGGACCTAGGTGAGTATAGTCCTCCTTAACAGTAATGGATGTACGCCTCAGGGATACGATGTAGCCTACATAAACTATTATTTGAGACGTGGTTATTAAACATAATAGGTATCTCAAAAACTGCTTTCCTATTGAATATTTTAAACTTTTGTATTAAATGAATGGTATTAAAATAGCGAACCCAATGAAGTATTGGAAACACCAGTACAATTTTAAACGTATTAGTTTATCATCACAAATTAAGATTGAAGAATTAGGGTTTTACCTGTGCAGTCTGTTAAAGTGGTTGTTGGCTTTCCTTGCATACCAGATTAGATAACGAAAAATTTTACGTAACTGCATGGATCATAACAATGTGGTTATATCAAAATGGAAGGTCATTGACATGTTATTTAACTTTTTTATGAACCAATTACAATGAAAGCGCAAGGTGACTTAGGAATTTCAATACCCTACAGATATGTCTCCGCATATCATAGAAACTAATTTATTGGGGATTCTTATGTGCACCACAAAGAAGGTATTGTACATATAATGTTAGGAAAGGCATTGAAGAAAATAAGGATAATTTACCCTCTTTGGCTTAAACAATGCAAAAAGCACAAACTATTTTGCACAAAGCTACCTCCTTAAAGTTAGAATCCACAATCACTTGCTGTGGACTGCCAACGAGAATATTTAATGTTTAGGGAAACCGACGCAGAAAATATGAAAAGTATTACACCAATAATCTCATCTCGTTGAGTGGACTTTGGAGATTTGAGTACTTGTGACTTTAAGCTGATTTTGATCCCAATTAAATGTAATAAATTAACTGTGTTTTGACATATTTCTATGAATCTAGACTATTGTCTCAAAAGTAATATTTGTAGCATGTTCCATTTTGAAACGTTGAAATAATGTAAGAGTGTATACGTAGTTTTAATGTTGAATAATTGTGTTTTTTTTACAACAACAAAAAACAGCTGTTTAGCTGTTTGGCTTAAGATTTAGTTTAACAACTTTGGCTTTTAAATAGTGGGTTTTTATAAGAGGTATGTTTCAATAAAACACTTAAGTTGTTAAAATGTGTAAAAGCTCAAATATGTATCGGTATTTAACAAAAGACTCTTCATAAGACTGTCTAACTATAGTTGATAGGTAAAAATAAATACAATAATCAAATAATGGGACATTATGACTGTATAAACTCAAAAACTTACATAAGTGGCCAATGTAATCTTTACTACTTTTTGCTTCTTAAATTGTGATTATTTTACTCCATAGTGTCATTGAGCCCTTAGTTGAAATTAGTTTTAAGAATGGATAGAAATGTTCTTGCACCGTTGGAGCGTATAAGACTATGATTTGTGCTCATCTATAGGTAAATAGACAATTTTTACTTTCTCTCAACACCTTGAAGAGAAAAGTACTTTGCTCGTAAAAAAAAGTCCAAATTTTGACCACTGTCAATCCCCCGAAACCGAAAAGGTGTTTTTTTTTTGGCAATGCCTTCTGCCTGTGTGTCTATATTTAGGCCTAGAGCCGACACCATTTTACTGATCAGGCTAAAACTTGGTACATATGGTTTTTATAAGGTTCCCCAGAGGAGTTTTTGGAGTTAGATATCCTACCCTACAATTGAGGGTAGTTTACTACAGGTAAAAAAGAAAAAAAACAATCTATCTCGAAATCTGCTAAAACGATTTTTATTAAATTTCGTATCTGGGCATAAACTAAATGTCCGTTCTAATCATCCCGTGAACATAATTTTAAGGGTAATTTATATAAGCAGATATTGCCAATTTTAATCATATCTTTGCAAGTATTTGATACACGAAATAACTCATTATTGTAAGGTTGTAACAAAATTAAAATTTAAAAAACCCTTTACTTGAAATATATTTTTATAAAACCAATAGGGGGCTGTCCATAAATTACGTAAGGATTTTTTTTTCATTATTTCAACCCGCTTCCCCCCAAACCTCCTTACTTAGGGGATCGTAAGATTTTTCGTTCCCCCCTCTCCCCTTACCGATCTTACGTAATTTTCTTAAGATTTGGTAAATTATATTATTTTATACAAAAGGACTGGTGATATGAAATCATAGAATACTTATCGCAGTAAAATTATGTGTAGCACATCATAAATAAATGACATTTTATAGCTATGTATAGCTGTATACGTCTATAGGCTACGCTTCAGCGCCACCTGTCATCGTTAGGTGCAACCTTTTTGACCGCGCGTCTGTAGAAGTGTTTTTTTTAGATTTTGTCTCACCATAAAAATTGATAAAATCCTTAGTTAAGTTAAATTCTACCCACCCCCATGAAAACTAAAGAAATTACTGATCATCCCTACCCCCAAAAAATTCTTATCTTCCGAGATATTGGTAAAAAAAAAATTAATTGAGGTCTCGGAAAACGAGTTTATTATTATTCTTTTTGATGAAGATATGTAAAATCTGTAAAATATGAATAATGAACAATAGGTTTCTTTCATGCCTCTTTGTGGAATATGATGCTCTTTTTTCCATCATGTTTCTGCCAAAAATATATAATCTGGTTTCACTAATCTTATGAGTTTTAAGTAAATGTTTCCATTTTTAGACAAAGGAGAGAGAAAGTCTGTGTGGTGCACCATACCATTTATTTATTGAGGTAGGCTTAGTTATTAGCTTTAATAATATGAACACTAGTTAATATTATACAACTTACAAACTTGTTTGTAGTTTCGTCTTTATTACAACATTATTTCTCACTTCGTGGATACCAAAACTGATATAATAGAAGAATCATCTATTGAAAACATTTATCTACAGTTAATTTCGACCAAATATTCCATTCCAACCGCAATTTAAAAATAATATATCTAAATATTAGAGGTATAAAGCACAGAAATGAGGATTTGTTAGATTTTCTCTCTTATATTAAACTAAGTATTGATTTAATAATATTAACACGAGTGTGGATATACGGGTATAAGACATTATTGCTTAAAATTCCAAACTACAAGGCCAATTTTGCCTGTAGAGACAATAAATGATGTGGGGGTATGGGGGTTTGTGGTTTTGTTAGAAGATCTTAATGGTTTCAAACATGGACATTTGAAATTTTTAGTAAAAGTTCCTTTTTGGCTCAGGACCAGAGCTAGGACAGAATTTTGTGAAATTCATCAACCTGTGCGAGATGAAAAAGGGGGTTCAAAAGTTTTCAAAATTCACAAACCGTGCATTTTTTTGAACTAGTGGACATAGAGCCTTGAAATTTAAAATGAATGTTTATTTATAGAATTGAGTGAGAAATTTTTAGTTTTAACCAAATAATCCATAAAAATGAAAAATTTATAAATGATTAGTTAGAAAAATGAGCTTAAATATTTCAAAACTAATAGAAACAACTAATTCCCAGTGTGGTAGAAAATTTAAATGTATAAGTAAAGTTAAGGGACATGTCAAATTACTATAAGTCTGTACATTTAAAATTTTAAATGGAACCCGGGAAATAGGGAGGGTGTAAGGGTTTATAAAAATAAAAACAACTTTTAGCGGTGATAGAATATTTAAATTTGGCAAGTTGGTAGAATGACCTTTCAAAATAACCAAATAAATCTTAACATTTGAAATTTATAAGTGGGAGTTGAAGAAATGTTAGTGAAAGGGGGCGGGCTCGTCATTTACAAAAATTAATACATTCAACTACCTTTCTGTGTAGTAGAGAGCTTAGGTTCGTTAGATTATTCTAAATAAACAAAAAATTGTGAAAATTTTAAATTTAAACTATGAGAAATGGGGGAGCGGGAAGTTACAGCTAGAAATAACTTTTGAGATGAGGTTAAAAATTAAAATTTGAAAGACAGGTAGAAATGAAACTTCAGATATCCAAATTTAAAAATTCTCAAAGTGGATTGGAAAAGTGGGTTGAGTAGTTAAAAAAACTTACAAAACTACTAGAAATAACCACTTCTAAGTGTGTTATAAAACTAAAATTCTGCATATAGGCAAAGATACCACTCCAAATAACTATAAAAGTCCAAAATTTTTAAAGTTTATGATGGGAGTCCAGGAAAAAAAAGGGAGTTTACAAAAATAATTAAGTATGGTAGAAAGTCTAAATTTTGCATGCTGGTAGAGGTACGACTTCAGATAACCAAATAAGTCTTAAATTTGAGATTTTGAAGTGGGAGTTATATAAATGGGGAGGGAGAGGCCAAAATTTTCAAAACCAGTGGATAAACTACTTGTATGTGTGGTATAAAACTGAAATTCGTCAAGCAGAGATAGGGACCACCCAAATTAACTATAAAGGCTGAACATTTTAAATTTCAAAATGAGACTACAGGAAATAGCAAAGGATGTGGTGGGGGAGAGGATAGGGTGTACATGTAGGAGGTAGAAATTTTAAATTTGTCAAAAATGTAGAGGGATATACTTCAAATAACTACAAACACATTTTAAATATTAGTTATTTTTAAGGAGGCTGGTGATATAGGAGGTCTCAAATTTTTACAGCTCGAAGACTAAACTACTTCTCAAAGGTGTTAGATGATTAACATAAGTCAGGTGGGTTTAGAGACCACCTAAAACGGTACCAAGGCCTGAATTATTAAATTTAAAAATGAAGGCTTGGAAAATAGGGAGAGATGGCCTCCTAAAAATGTTTACAAAGCTATATAAATGCAATTTTTGTAGATATAAAGCTTGAAATGTCGTCATTCATTTTAATAATAAAACAGGTTTTGAGTCGCTAGACAGGGATACATTGTTCACGTTAATTCATTTAAAAAGTTTCTCATCTAATGCTGCTATGCTCATGACAGATATTCAACAACTATTGATATCACCTATGGAAGGAATTTAAACTATATATTTCTACTAGAGCTATATTTATTAATAGGGTGACCTGGTGGTCTAGGGGTAAGGTGTCAGACTTCTGTGCTAGGGTTCCGGGGTTCAATCCTCGGTCCCGGCACAGATTTATCTGATTGCCAAACCCTTCCTTCACCCCTGATAAGACGTGCATTAATCACAACTTGTGAATGTGAGGAATGCCAGGCCTCCACCGTGGTTCGGATTCCACGTTAAACTGTAGGTCCTCCATTTCATCTCACAATCACCCTACCATTACACATTAGCGTAAGTGCGTATAACCCGAACGGGTAGTAAGACGCGGTGCTAATAATAATAATATATTTATTAATTTTGGCCAAAATATTTTGATTAAAAAACTGCAAAAACATTGGCATTTTCTCGCGCTTCCTACACTCTTGAACAAATGGAATTTCAAAATTGAAGCCCAGGAAACGGTAGCGCTTAAAATGTATACAACCCAAATAGAACATTATTTACGATGTGGTTAGGTTAACATTTGGTAGCCACATAAAATATCATATAAGATAACCAAATAAGTCTTAAAATTTCCAATTGGAATTGTGGAAGCTAAGGAGGGTGAGGGAGACAGATGGGTTTGGAAATGAGAGTAAATTGACATTTTCCAAAGAAAATATACTTTTATGCATGGAAGAAAATTTAAATTTGCCAATTTGATAAAAGGACTATCCCACATAACCATAAAATTTAGAAAGTTTGGAATTCGAAAATTTACTGCTGGGAAATGGGAGGGGCCTCTAAAATTTCCTAAGCTATAAAAACTCGATATGTTCCAAATGCGGGTACACTTTATACTAATTAACCTTCCCTCGTCTCTAACACAATAGCGTAATTAGTAGTACATAAGCGTATAACTCGAACGAATATTAAGGTACGGTGCTAACAAAAATAACAAAATAGAAAATGTTATTGATGTTGACAGCAAAAAAAAAAAATCTACTTTCTAAAAGTCTCTTTTTATAAAAATTGGTTTGTAGTAAGACATTTGGAACACTAAATTTGTAAAGGCAGAGTAAAAAGTTTAAAGTACTAAAAGTAAATCAACACACAAACTAAATCCTATCTTAAAGTGGATACATTAGATTTACAAACACATAGCTATTATCGCATATCTAGGAGCGACATAACAATTAAAATAAACCAATCTAGACGACATAACTTGGATAATAATGATGCTTCATATGTTTCTGTAAAAGAGTCTATTATTTAATTTATGCTCGTTGGTGAAATGTGATGCTCTTTTTTCAAACATGTTTCTATGATCGTGCTTAGGTAAAGTTAGCATTGTCATTGGAGTGCGACGGCCGCCCTGTAATGCGCTCGTTTAAGCACTCAGATTGTAGACTAGGTAATATTTTATTTCTAAGATTTTTTTATTTGCTAATCGCCATAACTGGTTTGGGATTGCCATGGTTAGCTTAGGATTGTACATGAAGGAACTTTCAAAATTATGACAGCTGGATGTTCACCAATAAAGCAAGAATGCTATAGCGAAATACGTCAAAGCTCGATCTAGTACATTACGAAATCAAAGTGACCAGAATATTATGAAATAGCTGTGACTAAAACAATATTTGGGTATAGTTAAGAATATATATTTTTCATATACTTTGTATTGTCAACAATTTTACTCACTTTAATAAACTCTTTTATTGTGATATAAATATTTATTTTTTAAAGAAAATCTGCAATTATTGATTGTAAGAAAATATTGTTCTATTATAGTAACATAATCTTATACTGAAAGATATTTCAGTGTACATTTTTTTAAATGTTTATTTCTATTCCCCTTTATTAAAAATTAAGAGATATTTAATTTTCCACGAGAAGGTGTTGGACAAGTGTAATTGGGCAAAACATTATGAGCTTTTTGTTATGTAATCCTAAAGCGCGTTTAGGGAGATGAGCTTCATTTTCAGAAAGATTTTACTATACTGATTTAAAACTGATTTGTTAACTCTCATTGCACATTAATATAAAATAATAATACTAATACTTAGTACCGCGTCTTACTAACCGTTCAGGTTATACGCTTACGTACTAATTACGCTAATGGGCTAGGATTTGAGAAGGTTGGATATAGAGGACGTGAAACCACATTTGCATGGAGGAAGAGTGGAAAACCATTTAGGGAGCCAGGTTCAACCAAGCGAGATTCGAACCTCGGTCTCCCCGCCCTCAGCAGTCTAGCTCAACAATAAACTAGTGTGTTAGCTAACCATGCCACCGAGGCGGGTATTAGTATAAATAATTTGAATATAATCATTCCAGTGTTTAAAATAAGGCGGTATTGCCGATGCTAAATATATACTTAGAAAACTCTTTTCATTGTATTTTCCATGCTTTTAACTTTTTTTAGTTTATAAAGTAGCATATAACTTGTATATTTTGTTTGTATTAATTTGACAACAAAATGTAAAAATAAATGCAACCTTTACAACATAAGTATTTAATTTTAATTACTGATATATTTTGTGCACCGTGTCTTACTTCCCATTACAGCTATCCGCGTATTTACTCCAGTGGAGAAGAAATGAGGATGGCAAAATGTTTGGGAAATGTGCCCGTATTTGAGTTGAAGGAGAATTATAAGCATATTAGGAAAAAAACACTCTCAGTACACCCAATCGGGATTCGAACACTGATATCCCAGTTATTTGCAGTCCAGTCTAACGAAGAAGTGAATCCTAAAGAATTGTGACCACATAAGATGGTTCCAAAAATTCAATAATTCATTTACAAGTGCATTTCCATGACTCGTGTCACGTTTAAACTGTAGAAGCACTGGCATTGAATGTTTGGGTCCAACCATCTCAATTGTTTGAACAGTTTTGGTCAATGAAAGGGTGTTGTGGCGGGGTAAGGGATTACCGCTACCTGGACTATTGTACTCTGAGAGAAGGCAGCTCTTAGCTCTCAGTTCGTCTTTCTCACCAAGAACATTTTGCAAGTGAGTTGTTTTAAAGAATTCTCACTTGGAAGCGCTGTTATCACTGGATATTTTAAGTTCTACCTGACTCGAGGAGCGCAACAAATCTCCCGTAAGGCTACGTATCTGTTATATCCTTGTCTGTGACCTGGGAGAAAGAGTAAGGCGAGAGGTTAACTGCAGTAGATTATAATTGAAACTTATAAAAGGATGGGCTAAGGTTGATTGACACGCTGAGCGACTTTGCAAATATAACTTCGGCACAGAACTACTAAAAGGTTTCCGACTCCTGAAATATGCTATACAGTGATCATGTATGCATTCATAGTTTTGTTATGATTTCAACTTGAAAGCCCTCTGCCCTAGTGTAGTGTAAGAGCTAGAAGAATGCATTTGTGCGATTGGAACTTTTAAGTGGATTATTGACACACCCATCGGAACAATTGAATTAAGTCCAGGTCACATTCAATACGGCTTGATGAACGTAGCTAGTAAGGAGTTTTAGTAGATGGACACAGATTGGTGGGACATAAATCATTGTCAAACAGTTGGGTTTCAAGACTTAAAACCTTATTGAACTATAATTATGCCAAACGAAAACCTCTCTGGTCAGAGTTCCTGGCTACAAATCCAGCAGTACTGCATTCGATCCCCGGCGCTTCCAGATTAATTTGGGGGCTGAAATGTATAATTAGAGTGAACTAGTATGAGGTGTAAAGAATGAAATAGTTGTATAGTATTAATATTAATATTTTTTATTACTATAAAAATAATGTAATTAAAATATAATAATATTCATATAAGTATTTCACTGTGCACACCTCATATGAGTGTCTAGTTATACTACATTTCAGCCTCCCACCAAGGTTTGGGTGTTCCCATGGTTGCCTTGGAGCGCTCGGGCGCCATCCAGGCAGCGGCCCGGCTCCATAGCTGCGCGCCTTCCCGCCACTACCAACCAAACCTCGGAATTTCGCTCGTTTTTTTAAAGGGCTTGTTGGACCCTGGTGGTCACCGGGGGGTGGGGGAAGCGGCCCTGTTGTTTCGGGCAACTCTGCAACACCACTGGGTGGTCGGCCCAGGATTAGTGTCCCCGGAGGTCGTGGCGGTGAGGCTGCTAGGAACCGCGTAATCGATCACGATCGCGAGTTTCTACGGTTTTCCGGGGTCGCCCTACAGGTGGCCGACCTGGCGGTATTTTGGTGTCTCGACACCAGCGTTGTGCTGGCGGGCGACTACAATGCCAGACACACCTCTTGGGGCTGTGCTGCGACTCACTCCCGAGGGACCGTTCTCTGTCGGTTCGTCGATGAGCACGTTCTCTTCATCCACCGCCTTCACCTGCCTTCCTATCTCCCTGAACAACCCCGTCACCTTCCTAGTTTCCTGGACCTCTCTTGACCACGAGGAAGCTATTCCTCTCCCCTCTGGTCACACACCTGTTGCAAGCCTCTGACCATAACCCTGTGATCTGTAGTTCCATCTCCTGCCCGTGGAATCCCCTCCTAATTTCAACTACAGTCATGCGGACTGGCCTAGATTCCAGGCTAGGTTGGCACGCGCGGTCTTTCCCGCCGCCCTATCCCCGATGTCAGTGAGCTAGACCGCTAGGGGCCCATCTCTTCGCTTCCGCCCTCCTGTCTGCCACGTCCTCTTCTATTCCTGCACGTCGACCTCTACTCTTGGCCCTCCCTCTCCCCCCACAATCATCCTAGATGAGATGCGGCTCCGAGACAGGACACGAGCTTTGTGGCACCGCTCTCACCTCCTTAGAGCCAGGGAGGTCTACAGAGTCTTCCGCTGTCAGCGGCTACTCCGGTGGCGGCGGATGGAGGTTTAGCGGAGAAGGTTCCAAGCTCTTGATACCGAGGATCTCTCCCTGTGGCGCCACCTGAAGGGGGTGCGACACAGGCGAGATCTTACACCGGAGCTGCGTGTGGTTTGGCGTCCGCCGCTTCAGACCGAGCAGAGGCCTTGGCGGTAGCGGTTGAGGCCAGTTTCGCGCGGCGGCCCGATTCTCCTATGAGAGATCTGGACCTCCTGTGGAGCTCCCTGGACATCCTTTTCTCCCCCCCCAATTGAGGGTCATCCCCCATATCCCGACCTTTGATTGGTTACCCTCTCATCTCCAGTATCCTGCGCCCGGTCAGATTGTTGGCATACGGCCACAAGATCAGACTTTTTCTGTTCTGTGTGATGCCCATCCTGCTCTATTCCACTCCCGTATTTTCCTACTTAACCCCAGATACAGATACAATCATCTCTTTACTGTATTTCACCGGTTCCTTCGCCTGATCCTTGGGGCTCCACCCCGTGTCCCAATCCCCGTTCTCCTGACCATGTCAGGCCTCCCCTCCTTGGACGGCCGTATCCGTGGACCGGCGGAGAGGTTTTTCAATCTGGCGCTAGCCAGCTCCAACCAGATCGTCCCGGGCATCGGCGATTACAACGCTCCTGTCCATCCTTACCGCCGTATTAGGGAAGGCGTCGTGAACCCCTTTGTCCAGCAACACCGACGGGATTAAACTTTGGAAGGAGACAAGAATGGCAGTAGTGTCGCGTCGGCTGTACGAACGTGGAGACAGTCGTCTGTAGCGAGTAGAGCGAGCCTTGAACATCTATCCGTATTCAGTGGAAGAGCGTGTGTTTATCGTGAAGACATATTGGATTAGTGGGTCCATGAAGAACTGTCAGAGGAAGTTTTTGAAACTGTCCGGTGGCCGTGACCCGCAGTCAAAACGTTGCACTCAAAAGTTGGTGAAAAAAAAAAAGAAGCTTGAAACCGCAGGAACGTTGTTGGACCAACACGGCGGAGGGTGACCAAAATGGTCTGAAGAAACGGCGCGTCAAGTTTCAGGCTGACTTACAGGCTTCTCCACATACGTCCTTATGGAGACTATTGCAAGAAATTGGAGTATCCAGAAACACGTGCCAAAGCGCTGTGAAAAGCGCCGTCTTGCACGCGTACCGGTTTACAGTTGTCCACGAATTGCAAGATCCACATCGAGAAAAAATTCTTGCTATACTGCCGTTGGTTCCAGACATTCGTGGATTACACAATTGTGATGAGTGTCATCTACATTTGAAATGTTCCAGACTTTTCTGAACCAATTAGACAATGAGGAACTCAACCGTGATTTTTTTTTACCAGTGGCGTGAGGCGAAATGCCACGCCTCTGCCGCGAGTATGGCAGAGATTGACTAATTCTTTCGGACAGAGTCATTTTAAAAGGGCTACGTCCTCTAAGGTCACCGATTTGACCCACCGGTTTTTTTCCCTGTAGGGTCATCTTAAAGGGCGTGTGTACAGAACAAACCACGTGCGCGGAGGATTTACGGGGGAAATTCGGCGCGAGATCCAGCGGCGTCTCCTCAGTTCTGGCTGCCACCTTCAGGAATATGGAGCGCCGTGTTTCATTGTGTTTGGACGTCCAAGGAAGACACTTCCAGTACATGTTGGGATCGGCCACCCATTTCTCATACATACAGGTATGACATATCGATGTTTCGTTTCATTTCGCTTGTCTGGTCAATGTAAACGTGGTTACCTTCGAGTGGGACACTCTGTATAATGTCATCTACACCGGTGGGCACCCGGACAAGTGTTAGTATCTTGTCTGTTGACGATGATGAGTGAGTCAGAGTTTGAATCTACGGTGACTAAGATGTTTTTTCACTGCATACTGTATTACATAATAATTACGATAGTGAATTAGAGATGAGGCAGGTTGCATTTCGAAGAAGTGTACCCGCATTTGCGTTAAGAGAGAGAAAGAGAGTGGAAACTCATCCTCATATAACCAACTAAGATTCGAAATGCGACTCCTGTCATCGGCAGTCTAGTCCAAAAACGAGAGTGACGCCTTAGACCACGCGGCCACTGAAGCAGGTGTATTTCCTAAATGTTTTTCCGCTTTACTACACGCAAATACAAGCTCACTTCAACCAAATGCTACCTTTCTTATCTGTAGTTCATTAGTGTAATATATGAATGTCCCAGAATATATGAGACTCTTGAGTGGAATTTACTTTTTGGCAGTGTGATTCAATTCTTGGGAAGCAATTAACATTGTATTCTTTTATAGGTTATTATCTTTAATTTTCTGGATCAATTCCTCCTTAATGTCTTATTCCCTACTATTCAAATAATCCATCCTAATTAATCTATAACCCGCTTCGGTGGCCTCATGGTCTGAGGCGCTACTCTCGCAATATACTAACTAGACTGCTGATGACGGGGAGATTGAGGTTCTGATCTAGGTCGGGTGTACTGAGGGTGGTTTTTTCCTAAATGGTTTTCCACTATCCTTCCACGCAAATGTGGGTACATTCTTTTCTAAAGTATAACCGCTGTCATTCTTAAAACCACCATCGAAATTAAATACATTACACACTAATATATAACTATATCAAAAAGACGTGAGTATGTTGGGGGAAGGGGGAGCATGCAGAAACCCAGATTACAACGAGGAAATGAGATGTTTAAGGTGGGGGCGTAGGGGACGCGAGAAAGTCCGTGGGTGGACCGTACCATTTTTGTTCGTTTTCTTGAAAAACGTGAGTGCCTTCTTGCTTCTTCCTCCCTTTCGATGCAATCTGGCAAAAAGCAGGAATCCTCATGTTAACGCCCCTGGCCCTGTCGAGTGCAAGTACAAAACCTATTTTGTGGGATGGTGGGCGGGAGGGTGAAAGGCGTTACGTGGCGTGGCTTTACAACCGACCAAAGTATCCTTCCGCGCCAACAAGAACAGATGGATCACGGAAACAGTAGATGGCGCTAGCTACCGGACTGCACTTGTAGAAAAATCAGTTTTCTCGAGAACAATTGAAATTTTAATGTTAATATTTTCAACATCCCTTCTAAGATAATGCATCGATGTTTATTAATTGTTAAATTTTCTTATTTTTCGTTACGAAGCCAGCTGTTTTCTATTGAAAAATATCTACTTTATTGATGATTGATCACTGTTAAACTTATAGAGGAGGTGTGTATATAAAAAAGTATAACTTAATAAACATGATTCTATTCTTAAACAAACCGTTTCCGAAAAGAAAATTGCAAAACTATAAAAATTCTTGAAGATAACCGTTTGTTCCCACGGTTCCGCGTTTCAACGCCAAATGAGAAGGGCCTATCGCCTTAACCAAACATGTAACAACGACCGCCCGGAAGACCACCTAAATGTCGCGTGAACAAATCAAGGTCATCACGTTTAAAATATACCCTGAACTATACGTAACAAGTTCATGTCTGACCACTAGAGGTGTTCCATTACATCTTGAAACTGGGAAGGGGGGGAGGGGTATAAAAATCACTTAATACAACCTTTCCCATTTCTCACACTGCAAGTGCCAAGGGCTATGACGGGAGGGGCAAGGGGTTTGATTCGTAACCGGCCACACTGGTTTATTTTCTCTCCTTCGTGGTTTTTAAAAATCGCTTCTCCATGAAAAAAAAAGACCTATGTCCACAAAATTACTTCTTCCTCACCCAATCTTTTTATTGTAGTTTGTTTAAATCGCTGATAGTCTGTTCTTACACTAAGTCTTATGGACTGATTTTCAGGCTCATATAGTTCGGTTTGCCGGTGACGGTGACCACAGGGTACTAATCCCGCCCGGATGTATTGTGAGTTCCATCCCCCCCCCAAATCGCTTCCCTTTCTCCCTTCACGATAATGTGAGTGTAGTTATTTTAAATTATACCTGACTCCCTTAAAACATCAGTGTATACCTTTATTTTTTTATGACTGGACATTTGAAGCACCTTTTAGAGAGAAAAAAAACTCTGTTAATATTAATAGGATTTTAATATTTTAATATTTTATTAATATAGTTTTTTGGTACTGGTAATATCCATTGACTTTAAAAAAAAAGTGACAGCCAACATTACTTGACACATTAAAACGTTAAATTTATTCTAGTAAATTTTCTAGTTGTCAGATAAATGTTCATTCGTTAGACAATTTGTATAAGGGCGGGGGAGCTTCGGTGGCCGCCGGTGACGGAGAGATCGAGGTTCGATTCTCAGTTGGGTGTACTGAGGGTGGGATTTTTAAACTGGTTCTCCAAAAAACATTAGCGTATTTAGTATATAAGCGTATAACCCGAACGGGTAGTAGGACGCGGTGCTAAAAAAAAAAGCAGACAATTTGACCATAGGAAGATAGGTACATCCCGGACGAGTGGGGGGGGGGGGGGGGGGGGGGGAAAGGAATATCTTATAGATATATTAATAAAATGAAGAGTTTTTTTGTTTGTTTGTTTGTCCGTTAAGAGCATTGCGTGATATATATCCCACACAGATCTGAAATTTTGAAATTAAAAGAATTTGTGCACGAACATGTAACTGATGTAAGGTAGGGGGCCCGAATTTCTTCCCGTTCGGTTTCTCGATCCTGCCGCTAGGAACGCTATCGGTAACAACGTATGTGTATATGGGAAGGAAAACAGAGACACTTGTGAACGTTTAGTGATCCAATAAGCTTCTGTTCTTTTGGTAAGTTAGTATTAGTAGTTAGTTAGTAAGTTAGTTATTAGTAGTCCGTTACACCTATTGTAAGCGCTGTTTTTATCATTTCCGCATGTCATTGGCTTGGATACGTTGTCAATAGAAAGGTGTGTAAGTTTTGTGCCAAAAGGTTCACTTGTTGAAAAGGTAGAAGTCGCCATGTTGGTTTGAGGGTTGTTCCTAATTTCGTCCCCCTTCATGTTCCTAATTTCGTCCCCTGAATGAAATTAGGAACTCATACTTTTAGTGGGTTTTTTTTTCAAACGGAGCCCAAGAAAAATGGGCTAAAGAAGATTCAATGAAGATAACGATTGATGCAATGCGCAATAAGGAGTTATGATATAAATAAACCAGAAAACTGTAAATGTTCATAGGGCAAATATGAGAGATTATGTCAAAAAAAAGGAGAAGGCTTTAGTGGAGAACAGTTATTTGAAATAAAATAGAAGGAAAACCAGTTCTGACACTAGATTTGGAGGATCATCTGGTTGGGTATATATAGTATTGAAATGGAGAATAATTTTTATGGTCTCACATTGAAAGACTTAAGGCGCATAGCAAGGCAATATCGAAGCAGCTCATGAGTCTGGATGGATTACGACCGACTTGTTTGAGAAATTGTTTCAATTTTTTTTTTTCGAATACAAATACATCAAAATAGGATCCCGTTGTTTTAATTTGGATTGGTAAATTTGGTCCCGTTTGCCAAAATAAAGTCAAATTGGGTTCCAGGTGGAAAAAAAGGTATGAGTAAAATGGCTCCCGGTTAGATAAAAGGGTGTAGGTAAAATGGGTCCTGTCTTCTGGGTCCCGTCTTTCGTCAGCTTATTAGCGTTACCCAGGAGACACCACCCGGAGGTTGAATTGAAAGTTGAATTCCATCCTTCAGAAGTTTGTGATATCTAAACTTATAACCATGAAATATAAACATCATCTTATTCTTTTGACTTGTCATAACTTCCATTGCACTGGACTGCTCTGCACTGTGTAACCGAGCTCTGATGTTATATAGGCCAACAGCGTAAACAAAAGACAACAACTGCTCTCCACTGTTTAACTGCCAACAACGCAAACAAAAAGGCACTATATAAATTTGAAACAAAATTATAATCGTAATTAATGCTTAGATTCAGCAAGTATAGTAATACTTTTCAAACTACAGCTAGGTATAACACGTGGGCTCATTTTATCTATCCGTTTCAAAATATTGGGACCTATTTTACGTTTCAAAGTACTGAGACCCATTTTACCTATTTGTTAAAGGGGGCACAACTCTTGGGAACCAATGTACGTAGCCCCGTTCGTACACACGCAACATATTATTATTATTATTAGCACCGCGTCTTACTACCCGTTCGGGTTATACGCACTTACGCTAATGTGCAATGGTAGGGTGATTGTGAGATGAAATGGAGGACCTACAGTTTAACGTGGAATCCGAACCACGGTGGAGGCCTGGCATTCCTCACATTCACAAGTTGTGATTAATACACGTCTTGTCAGAGGTGAAGGAAGGGTTTGGTAATCAGATAAATCTGTGCCGGGACCGAGGATTGAACCCCGGACCCTCAGCACACACGCAACATAAACGTCGAAGATACTTCACGTGAAAATGGCGTTTCAATTGTGTGTTTGCTCCCACTCCCTTATTCAACAGCGCAAATGCAACCAATTGATGTTTATGTTTCCTTTCAAGAGTTTTTATGCTGAAGCAATTGACATTTAGTTGCGTAACCATCCTGGTCGCGTAGTTAGCAATATTCATTTAGCTGGGATGTTCATTAAAGCAAAAGAGCGTGCTGCAGTCATGCCAACTGCTGTCAATGGATAGGTTTCACATGATTCTATGAAACATACTCCGGCACCAAAGACTGTGTGAATTTTTTTTGGTGATATTTGCTTGGAAGGATAAATGCTCATCTTAAAAACTAATGATAAGGTTTTGTCTTTTTTCCAAATAAACTTGATACTATTTTTGAGTTTGGCTAAATTTATGTTTTTAATTCTCTTTGAGTATAAAATTTTGCATTAACTCACTACATTCGACTATTTATTTTCACATTTGTAATGTCTTTTTGTAAATAAAATGAATAAAGTTGAACATTAAAAAACCAAATTTCATTCGTCGTATTATTTCTGAATTTCTTAGTGGAACAAAATTAGGAACAATTTTTTTTTGGTTTTGCCAAAAGTGTATATTTTTGGAGTTAATTTTTTATATAATAATTATTGATTTTACAGGTGATGTGGCTTGGTTTACCAGGGGACGAAATTTGGGCCCCCTACCTTGCACCTCGAAGCCGGAAATTTAAATTTTTGAGTATATTTTTTTAATGTATTAAAAACTGTCCGGAAGAATTAAATGAAGAGATTTTTTTTTCTATCTTTTTGAATCAAATCTAGTAGAAGAATAAATCACAATAAAATAGTACTGCTACTAAAAATAAGATAGTTTCTTTTTTTTTCAATGTTGGCAGCAAACAAATATGTATTTAATTTTTCAAAACACCCATTCCTGTGTTAAGGTCAAAGGTTATCACATGCACGTGGCTAACAGTGATCTAGATGGTGTTCGAACCCGGACAATTTTTTTTAGTTGCGTGACTTATTATCTGTTAAGAGACACCCTAATCAGCATGTTTGGACGCAGAGATAATGCGCCTGACACTGATAAGGGAGGCCAGAGGTTTCAATTCATACCGGCTGTACCGAGAATAGTTTTCTCTCGCTCTTTCTCTCTCTCTCTCTCTCTCTCTCTCACAAACACACACCTTAAAGAGAATATTGGGGTAATTCAGTCTAACTTACCCTCCTCAGTTTTAACCCTTTACATTAGATCGTTTAAAAAAAATTGTGTCTATAACTGTGGCCGAATCGGAGTTTTATTTCACTTTAGGTCTATAGGGAGCCCTGGTTTGATTCTAGGTGGTGAACAACATTTATTTTTCACTACACTTTTCATATATTAATGGTCTTTTATAAAATATTTTTGTTTTTTGCGTTAGACATTGATAGCATTTATCTAAATTATTATATAATATTATTTTAAAATACTATGACTATTTCTTTACCTATATTTTAGTAGACTACCTTTTGAAAAATACAAACATAATTTTTTGCAGAAAAATTATCATTTTACTATATTATTATTGTTTTTTATAGGTATTGAAAATATCTATCAAAAGGGACAGCTGCGGATCACATGAATTGGCATATGAATACGTGAAAGTAGATCTAGTAGATTTACGGTCGGATATGAGTCCTCCTATGAAAATTTGACTACCTGAAGAAGCGGTTGCTCATCGTCTATGGATTGATCAGGGTTCGAATCCCTTTCGGATGCAATGATGAGTTTGATGTTTTTGTTAGTTGAAGGCATATATAAATAAATATATATAAATATAGGCTGTAAATACATTTTAAGAGTCATTATTCAAAGTAGCTATATATAGTTCACACAAACCTCGCTTTACTTATCTATTAGGTTAAAAAGTATTAGTTAATATTGAAAGTGTATATGTCTATAACAGAGGTCCAGGGTTCGATCCCTGGCGCTTCCGGAGTTATAAATAAAGCAGTGGGTCTGTAACAGGGTCGAACTCCGCCTCGCGAGGACAAATGAGGAGCTACTTGAATAAAGAAGTAGAAGTTCCGGTACACAACTAAGATTATTAGCCGGAGGGTTTGTTTGTTATGACCACATGACACCTCTATCCACAAATGTTGGCACTATCTTTGCCAACATACGGCAGCCGCTTGATGGAAGTTGTTTTTATATGTCTATAAACTTGTTTAATAGATTGCATGGTAATGATCTGGACGGGTAATATCATATTTAGTCACGTTCGGAAACCCTATCAATATTAAATCAGTGAATTTTATCTATAATTATGTTAGCATTATGTATACGTACATTTTTATTTGTTTAACATTTTAGTCTCAGATACATAATATTTTATGACTACTTAACAAAAACTTGATTAAAAAAGTGGATATAAAAACTAGCATATAACAAGAAAGAAATAGAACTTGGTAATCAAGTGGTTAACCCTCAAATGCTGTTTTAAATGTCCCGTTTCTATACGTTGTTTATTTGAAGATTCGATTTTTATAATTATTTGTAGTAAAAATAAACTAAACTATAGAAAAAATACTGTAGGAAAAATTGTATTTGATATGTTAACTAAACTACTATCATAAATTCATACGTCAGGTCACGTTATCTGCAGCTGTCCCTCTTGATTAGGGGTTGCCAAAAGTGCGTCGCGACACCCTGGGGTCACCGGTCTTGGTCCGGGGCGTCGCGGCTATAAGGAAAAACTAAAACTTAAAAATGTATTTTGAAATGCAACATGCCCATTTTCAATACATGTACTCGTACATATTTTAAATAATGGAATAAATCATACACTTCTGTGCTGGGGGTCCGGGGTTCAATCCCCGGTCCTGGCACATATTTATCTGATGGCCAAACCCTTCCTTCACCTCTGACAAGACGTGTATTAATCACAACTTGTGAATGTGTGGAATGCCAGGCCTCCACCGTGGTTCGGATCCCACGTTAAACTGTAGGTCCTCCATTTCATATCACAATCACCCTACCATTACACATTAGCGTAAGTGTGTATAACCCGAACGGGTAGTAAGACGCGGTGATAATGATGATAGATGATGATAATAATAATAATAATAATAATACAAGAAAATACATATGTTTACTCTTATTCCTTCTTATTCATTTCTGTAATTTTGTTCTAATTTTGTATGTTTACATTAAAAATAATACACGCTATTAATGTAAATTACAATTTTCTTTTAAAAAAATTCCACCAAATTGAATCCAATCAATTAAAAAAACTACTTTATTGGGCACAGAGGCGTCGCGCGGAAAATCTGACATGTGAAGGACGGTGCGATCTCAACAAGTTTGGGAACCCCTGCTCTAGTTAGATATTATCAATACATGAAAATTTGACTGTACTAAAACATAAGAAACCTGTTTTTATGAACACACAAAAAAATCCCACACATATTCGGACTTTAGAGAAGATTTTTTTTTATTAGCAACGCGTCTTAAGTACTAACCGTTCGGGTTGTACGCTTATGTATTAATTACGATATTTTTTTTAGGGTTTAGGAAGGTCATATTTAAAGGAATTGAATCCGCATTGAGTGGAGAAAAGAGAGTGTGGAAAAAACATTTTGAAAAAAAAAACCACCCTCAATAACAACCGAAATTCGAACCTCAATCTACCCGTCATCGGCGGTCTAATCTACTGCGAGAGTAGCGCCTTAGACCATGTGGCCACCGAAGTGGGTCGATTGTTTTGTTAATACCCCCGGCGCATGTTTGTTAGTCTTATTTTTATCAGCGCATCTTAGTACTTGTTCAGGTTAAACGTAATACTATAATACTTAATGGGGTAAAGGTGAGGAAGGAAGCATTATAGAAATAATCTACCCGCATTTTCGTAGAAGCAGAGTGGGAAACCATTTAGGAAAATCCACCCTCATTAGATCTGACCAGGATTTTAACCCCTGATCTCCCCCGTCTTCTGATTGTTGGCGAAGAGATCTAAGGGTATTTTTCTTCTTAGTACCACGTTTTGTTCGAGCTATATACCAACTGATTATAGTAATCCATTAGGTATGAGGGTGGTTGAATTTAAAGGAAGTGTGCCCATATTTGCGTGGAGGGAGAGTGAAAAATTATTTATGAACGATCCCCCTCGATACACCCTACACTCCCACCTTAATTATTTAGTGTGCGAAGTTTCAGTTTTGCACTGTGCCAGAAAGTTTGAGGAAAATCTCTCGACAATATAGGCCCTACAACACGTGACGTTTATTATATCGACTGGTATATTACCCGTTTAAAATTCAATAGTTTTATTTCTAGTCGTGTAATGTGTCCCATCGGACAATGATTGCGAATGGGAATAATTTTTAGTGACCCTCAAAATATGGGAGTCGCGTTTCAATAGATAAAGACACTATAGTAGATAAAATAACTACTCCATTGAAAATGTTCCGCAATAGAAGAGTACATTATAAACAAAAAAAAATTATATACTTTTTGTTTCATTTTGGGAGTCCCCTTATGAATTTTCAGTCATCATGTGTTTCTTCACCCTTTTCGGTTAGGGTCTACCTGCCTGCAAAATTTCAGCTTCCTGGGTCTACACTGGCCTTTGATAATTTTTCGACTTTGTTTTTAAAAATAAAAATAAACATTTTGGGGCCCACCATGGGAATTTTTGGCCACCACGTATTCCTGCACTCTTTTGGGTTTGGGGCTACTTCTCTGCAAAATTTCAGCTTCCTAGATCTATAGGCTGGACATTGTAGTACTTATAAAATTATGCCACCTATCCCTATCTTGAGCTAGTTCTATCCAGTCCACCTCATTACACACGTTCTCTTTCAGGTCCATTTTAAAGTTAACCTCCCATCTGCGTCTAGGTCTTTCCAATGGTCTCTTCCTATTATTATTATTATTATTATTATTATTATTATTATAGTAGAGATAATTTGTTGGAATAAGCGTTTCTAACTGTCCATAAAGCAACCAATCTACTTGTATGTGTGTGCATAAGCTAAGCAGTATGTTCTGAAGAGTTATGACAGCGGGAAAAAACAAACTTCTGTAAAGGTTGGCTACCATACAATTATTTTTAATATTACTCAAAAATTTTTTCCATATGCTTACACGTCAATAGCATATTCATTAATTTTTTTTGTGGGTTTGAGGCTGACCATAATTTATCGAATATATTAATTCTCTACTTTTTTTTCAATTCCGAATTTTAGGGGATCTTTTAATGTGTACAGCGTTATACATTTATTTATACTACTATAAAGCCACATGGCTGACTCACTCACTCACTCACCGACATTAATGTTTACCCACTTCCAGCTGAGATAGAAACTTGACATTTGGCAAACTTAAAGCTTCTAGCCTGTAACTGACGGTAAAATTCCAAAATGTTAAAAATTCTAATTTTAACCCCCGAAAAAAAATTTCAAAATGGTGGAGCAACTTTAAAGTCGGTGCAGACCTTTATTTGAAGGTCTCTTGTAGCTAAACGATAAGACCTATCAAAAAAACAGACTACACTATCGGATTGGATTTTGAGATATCCACAAGTTTGGTCCTATTACTTTTTGTCGTATCTACATCGGTTATACCTTAGATAGAGCTAGATTTTTTTTGAGTCTAGGTAAATTTTGCACATTTTCCACACAATTTCAAAACAACGCTGGAATTACATTAGTTTACGTCCACTTGCAAAGGAAACTCACTGGGGGTTTGGGGGCTCCGCCCCCCCAACGAGTAAAGCGAGTTTGAATATAAAGTTGTAAGTCTAGTCTTAAAATGAAGCCTATATATGCAACACATTTTCTGTCCTCAGTAGGACCAGTTTCTTAGTCAAACTTGAACAAGTTTCAAATGCTGTTCTATACTAAATACAAGACGGAAAAGGCCAGTCTCTCATATGAAATTGGCCCATTACATTCTGGTCATTATTGAAATAAGTACTCCCTATTTCACCGTGATAAATTAACCACAGGGAGACTTGTTGCTTAGCCTGTCTTAGAATCAAGTTTATTATTCAAGTTTTTGTTTTTTTAGTACTGCGTCTTACTACCCGTTCGGGTTATACGCCTATATACCAATTACATCTTTGTGTTAAGGATTAGGAAGATTGAAACAAGAATTTGCATGAAGGGAGTGTGGAAAACTATTTAGGAAAAAAATCACCCTCAGAACACACAACCGGGATCGAACCCCGATCTCCCTGTCATTGGCAGTCTATTCTATCAGAAGAGTGACGCCTTGGACTATACGACCACCAAGGCGGGTAGTTTTCAAGTTATATGATGATATAATCAGTCGGTTTAGAAAGTGTTTGTTAAATACACCGAATTAAAACATGATTGTGTGGTCTTACCCGGGTACAGGTAATCAAATAAAACATTAATACCCGCATCGGTGATCACTGATCACATTGGTATAACGCGTCACTCTCGTGTTAGACTAGATTGCCGGTGACCGGGAGATCAGCTTCGAGTCCCGGTCGGGTTCTCCCTGAATTGTTTCCCCACTCTTCCTACACGCAAATGCGGGTACATTTATTCTAAAACTCTACCTTCCTTATCCCTATGGCTACATTGCAATCATAATATATGGGTATAACCTAAACGGGACGCGGTGTAACCCACTTTAGTGGGAGAATGGTACAAGGCGTCGGTCTCGTGTTGGACTGGCCTGCTGGTGATGGGGAGATCGGGGCTTGAATCCCCGTAGGGTCTACTTAGGGTGGTTTTCCCTAAATGGTTTCCCATTCTCCTTCCACGCTAATGTGTGTAGATTAGCCCTAAAATGCTTCCTTCCTCATAGCAAGCTCATTAGAGTAATAATCATATTTGCGTATATTTTTTTTATTTAGCACCGTGTCTTACTACCCGTTAGGATTATACGCTTAAGCACTAATTACACTAATGGATTAGGAATTGGGAAGGTTGAATTTAGATGAAGTGAACCCGCATTAGCGTGGAAGGCGAGTGGAGAGCCATTTAGGAAAAACCACACCCAGTTCACCCGTCCGAGATTCGAACCTCGATCTCCCCGTCCTCGGTGGTCTAGCTCAACACGACTGGCGTGTTAGCCAACTACGCCAGCGAGGCGGGTTCCGTATAATCCGAGCAGCCAGTAAGACGCGGTGATAAAAAAAAAAGAGCCACTCCCCCTTAATAAAAGTTACTATAAAAAATACAACCAGAGTGCACCGAAACGAAGGTCATTCAGGAAACACACACACACACGCCCTACAGTGACATTAGTTTATGTTGTAACACATAAAAATAGAAGTACAAAATCCAGAATCGAAAACTGGTTTGAACCTATTTCAAAGGCGGACACACTTTGACCTATGTAACTTTTCGTTTCGGTCTGTTAAGAGTTCATGCGAGTGATAATAATTATTACTATTAATAAGATAACTTAGTAAATTGCGTCGTAAGACAAGAGAAATATTATTTCAATAATTACAGAATCAAAATGAAATTCTCGACCCAGTTGCTCTTTGAAAACCTAGTTACCCGCTTCGGTGGCCGCATGGTCTAACGCGCTACTCTCGTGTTAGACTAGACTGCCGAAAACAGGGAGATCGGGGTTTGATCCCGGTCTGGTGCACTGAATTGTGGTTTTACCTAAATGGGTTTTTTTCCACTCTCACTCCACGCAAGTGCGGGTGCAGTTCCTCTAAATTAAATCTTCATAATCCCTAACACATTAGTGTAATTAGTACATAGGTTTATAACCCAAACGGGCAGTAAGACACGGTACTAAAAAAAACAATTACCCGTCCCTTTAAACTTTTAGCCACCTTTTAAATAGTAAATTTAGAATAAATTGTTACTGTAAGCGTTAGATAACGCTTAAGTACAAGTGAGTTTGCTATTAAAGAACTGGTGACCTGGTGGTCTAGGGGTAAGGTGTCGGACTTCTGAGCTGGCGTCCGGGGTTCAATCCTCGGTCCCGGCACAGATTTATCTGATTGCCAAACCCTTCCTTCACCTCTGACAAGATGTGTATTAATCACAACTTGTGAATGTGAGGAATGCCAGGCCTCCACCGTGGTTCGGATTCCACGTTAAACTGTAGGTCCTCCATTTCACCTCACAATCACCCTACCATTACACATTAGCGTAAGTGCGTATAACCCGAACGGGTAGTAAGACGCGGTGCTAATAATAATAATATTAAAGAACTATTAATAAAATAAAAACAACTTTTATTCAACAGTTACTGAAAGAGTCTCAACTTCTCTCACTAGATGTTTTGTTTATTCCTCAAATAGTAATCGAACTAGGGACGCATAGATTGATAGGGATACTTTTTAATGATTTATCTAGGGGTGGTCTACTCTAATATAATAATATTCCTTTTTTACTTTCTCATATCAAGGGAAAGTATTGTACTCCTTAAAAAAAATTGGCTTTGATATTACGATGTATGTTTTACGTTTTATTTGAACACAAACCCAAAAAATGGGAGTTTTACAATTAGCGTTGTTAAGGGCAATATCGTCTGAGCCACCGACCTTGTAGTATTTTTATTTGTTGATAGGTGTCGACTCTATCTTCATAAATCACCTTTTCTTTTAAATCCGAATAGAACAATCTCTCTTCCCCCGCCAACAGTTTCATTCTAGGCTCGCTGGTGGTATCGTTGGCGCGTTGTATTGTTGCTTTGGCGGGAAACGTGTGTATGTGTTTATTTAGAAGACTCTCTCAGGGCTATATTTATATCCTCTAGCTCGTTATAACAGTTTAATTGTTCTATTTGTATAATAGTGAACTATCTTCAAGAAAGAAGACCTAAACATCAAAAGGTAAGGGTTTATAGGCCTACAATCCAATGCAGTATAAATTCGTCATCGTTAATTTGTGAAATAAAAATATAGTATTTTTATATTCAATTTAAGAAGACGATACGTATTATTAATTTTATAGGAAAGTACAGTTTTCTAGGGTGATGTTCTTTTGTTCCACAGAATTGGGTGTAGCACTCAAAGAAACTGTTTTAACCAAGTACTTTCAAAAGTAGGCCTACTTCTTTTTGAAGTTAGAGAAAATAATATTTCGAATTGATCAACGCTTGCACCATTGGATTTAATGAGTTGTGTTCGGATCGTCTGTTATTGAATTAGCAATGAAAAGGGAGGTTTAATGATATATTTATGTTTCACCTATTTTGCCTCTTTTATTTTTTTCTAGAAAGTATATACTTGACGAGTTTAATCATTGTTGTGTCCTGCCTTTCTGTAAACAAAAATTGTTGGCATGATTATTTATATAATACATTTCTTTATGTCAAATGTACTTATTCCTAAATATCAAAAGGACAAATTCAGCTCACATAATTAATAGATTATGAATATATTAAAGTAGTTTTGTAACGTTTGTAACTGTCATGTACGGTCTGTTAATGATTTTTTTTAAAAATATTTTATATTTAAAGAAAATAACGTGAAATATATGTATGTTCTTGTTAATGAAGTTATGTACCATTAGCGAGTGTGCAATTAAATCAGTAATTATTTAAGACAATACCGTACATAAAAATTAGTATATTTTATAAGAAAGTGAATATATTTTAAAGCGAAATATGTCACGCATTTTTACGTTCTCCCGAAACATCGGAGATAAAGTATTGTGATCGTAACAATAATCGAACTCAAGATTTTGATAAATGTCGACGTTTCATGAACCCTGAAATCAAAAAAGTGGTTTTCGCAATGCCGTCTGTAGGCCTAGCTCGGGCTAGAGAAACTATTTTACCGATTGGGCTAAAACACTGTATCTGGGGTTTTCTATAAGCTTCCCCCGAGGGATTTTTGGAATTAGACATCCAACCCTAAAATTTAGGGTTGTTTTCTGAAGGGCAAAAAAAGAAAAATATAGATTTTTTCGAAATTTTATCCAACAATTTTGATTACATTTCACATAAAAACACTTTATCATTATAAACAAGATGGCAGGTCTCATTTTCTCATGAAAATGACTTTGAGGGTAATTTACATGGGGGAAAATTATCCAATTTTGATCATTTCTCCGCAACTATTCGAGATACGAAATAACTTATCATTGTAATGTTGTAGTACTATTAAAGATAAAAATCTTTTATCTGAAATATATTTGTATAAAACCAATAGTTTCTGAGCTTATAATCAAATATATATATATATATAAAACTTTTAATTCAGTCTTTGAAAACGAATTTGATTCTATATACTTCTTGGTGGACAAAGATATTTCTCTTTTCTCAATTTTTCTGTAACAGTGATCCTAGTTCCTAATGCCGCCATTCCACCACTCTTACTCTGAACGAACATATCAATCCGCCATTCACATGAAACACTTGAGTCAAATATAACTCTGATAACATTTACTAGGTTTACTTAATTTATAAAAGGTTTATCTGCTTCAGTGGCCGAACGGCCTAAGTCTTCACTCTTATGTTGGTCTGACCTGCGGATGACAGGAAGATCGGGTTCAAATCCTGGTTGGGTCTACTGGGGATGATTTTTCACAAATGGTTTCCCACTCTCTTTCCTACACAAATTGCGGGTAAATTACCTCTAAAACGTTTCCTGTCTCATCCCTAAAACCATTTGAGTAATTAATATTAATATAATAGTAATTATAACCCACCTCGGTGGTGTAGTTAGCTAACGTGCTATTTTCGTGTTGAGCTAGACTGCAGAGGACGGGGAGATCGAGGTTCGAATCTCGATTGGGTGAACTGTGGGTGGTTTTTCCTAAATGTTTTCCACTCTCCCTCCACGCAAATGTGGGCTCACTTCCTGTATATTCAAACTTGCCAATCAAATTCCTAACCCATTAGCGTAATTAGTTTTTAAGAGTATAAGCCGAACGGGTGGTAAGACGCAGTGCTAAGTATTATTAATTATCATACGTTAGTATAAACTAATAAAGAGGTTCGAAGTTGGCTAACGCGCCAGTCGTGTTGAGCCAGACCACTGAGGACGGGGAGATCGAGGTTCGAATCTCGGTCGGGTGAACTGGGGGTGGTTTTTCCTAAATGGTTTTCCACTCTCCCTCCACGCAAATGCGGGTTCACTTCCTCTAAATTCAACCTTCCCAATTCCTCATTCATAAGTGTAATTATACTTAAGCGTAAAACCGAACGGGTAGTAAGACGCGGTGCTAAATTATTATTAATTAAAAGAGGTAGTAAGGTGTGATGGTTAAAAAAAACCCATTAGATCACCACGTTAATGTGTTTGTGGCTGGTAAAATGTGTTGTTAGATGGAGTGAAAAGCGTGTTTGTCTAGTGATCTAAGGGTCCCGGGTTCACGTTCTATCACGGCCGTAAATCTTAATCACTGGTGAACTTTGGGTTTCCCCTTTCACTGTGATGTAATAACAGCCGAGGGGCTAGATGTCGTGTCTGGTCTAGGATTTAATTGAGTTTGTAACTCGATCGTAGCATGAAGTAACGTAACATGATCAGTCGGTTCAGAAAGCGCACGTTAAATATCTCAAATAAAAAAAACTACCTAGTACTGGAAGTGAGGGGAAAGGGTTTTTTCATTGTTTCCTCTCTTTCCTTCATTCGCACCTCTCCCGATGTTCTTAGGGCTGCTGTAGCTATGATCCGCATCGGTGGACTTACAGAATAAGTGGTCAATCTCGTCTAGTGTCAGATATGTCGGTGACTGTGAGATTGGGGGACCGAATCTCACCTGGTTCCACTAAGGTGGTGTGTTTTTTTCCCTGGATATTTCCCCTAAGCAAATGGAGGCACATTTCCTCTCGAATTCATCTCTAACACAATATTTAATTCCAAGTTGAGTTATTTTGAAATATGGTTCACGCCAAAATAAAATCGAAAGATTCCAACAGGGCTCTTTTTCCTTAATAGCCCTATGGTTTGAGTTTTATTAGTAGAGATAAATGTGTGATAATATGAAATATTAAAAAAATAAATATGAAGATATGAGACTAGGCTTAGTGAAAAGGGCTCTAAATTTAGCCCTTCTTCTAACCAATACAGTAATTATTTTTGATAGGCTCACAACAGAAAATGTAAGATATTTGAGAACTAGCAGCGAGCCTTCCCCTTTACCTTGAGATAAGCAATTTCTTAGTTTTCTTCCCCCTCTTTCTCAGTGATATGACAAAGGGTGATTGTAGGTGAAGGTCGAAAGGGAGTATGAACTTAAATGGGCTATAGAAGTAGTTCAAGAAAACGACACAAGCCACACCCTCATAGCGATTGATACTTTTTCTCTGATCGAGGCGGCCAATGTGTATCTTAATTATTAATTTCTCAACATACCTAATATCATCTCTGAGGGAACTGTACAGTTACTATTGGGAAACAGCGCGTTGTTACTCTCTCGTTTCCATGTGATAAATCTTCCCTCAGATATATGACACATTTTTGCAAAGATGGTTCACCGAAGCTGTCTAGGTAGCTGATATATTGCCAATCAGGTATTGCTCTTAGGTTAAGATGGGAATGTAGGTATGGCATGTTAAGGGCACTATAGTTGCAGTTTTTTTAAATAGAAAAAAAAAATTTTTTGGTCAAAACAAATCAAATACTTCCCCAGTAGAAACATAAAATTTAATTTTCTTCACAAGGTGATGTTAACATGTCTTTAATATCTGCCAAGGGTGTCTTGGAATTTAATGACAACGTTTTCTCTTCATTAAAAAAGTTTATCTTCTAATGCCGATATGCTCATGACATGTATTCAACAACTGTTGATTTCAACATGTGAAGAAAATTAAAATCTACGTTTCTACTAAGGAAATATTTGCTTTATGATGGCAAAGTTTTGTTATAAAAAAACTGCAAAAACACTGGAATTTTCTCGCGTACCATACGTTCCCACCTCATATATTAACCGATCCTTAAACATTATTATTATTATTATCATCACCGCGTCTTACTACCCGTTCGGGTTATACGTACTTACGCTAATGTATAATGGTAGGGTGATTGTGAGATGAAATGGAGGACCTACAGTTTAACGTGGGATCCGAACCACGGTGGAGGCCTGGCATTCCACATATTCACAAGTTGTGATTAATATACGTCTTGTCAGAGTTGAAGGAAGGGTTCGGCAATCAGATAAGTCTGTGCCGGGACCGAGGATTGAACCCCGGACCCCCAGCACAGAGGTCTGACACCTTACCCCTAGACCGCCAGGTCACCCATCCTTAAACTGTACACGAGTTCGGTATTTACTGGAATCAACACAAAAGTATTTTATACGATTAGACCTGTAAACATTGTTTGAAAGCAGGAATTTTCCACTCTGAAAAGTTCAAGAACCCACATATTTTTTGTTGATCATTCAGACCTATAAATGGCCGAGAAATGAAATATAACTGATACAGGAGCTTTGAATGGATATTTGTTAATCGAATTATGTAATTTAATAGGGGGGCACAAGACAAATTTTATTGACATTTGTATTTTCCTCCTACCTTGTTTGTTTCATACTGACCCCCCTAACCCTCCACCCGTTTAATCCTGGTTCTAGTTGACCCCAACAAAGGCACGGATTCAAGAGAGGGCGATAGGGGCCAACGTCCCAGGGCCCCCCCACAAATCAGGGCTTCCACAAACTCTTGCAATAGAAATAAAATTTATTTTTTATATCTGTAGATTACATAGATAAAATCTTACTATATACATTTTTATTTATTTCTGACTAAAATGTAAAAATAAAATATCTATTTTTTTTCAAAGGTTTGACATTATTTTCTGTCCCTGTCAAGATCAACTAAATACAAAATATAGTAAAATATCAACTAAAAACAAAGGAAATATATAATATTTTATTTTTGTTTAAATAAATCTATTCTATTGTGATGACAATATTTCCTTATTTAAATAATATCTTTGACATTGAGCTTTTAACAGCTAATTTTGTGAAGAATAAAAAATGATAATGTCTAAACGTTGAAAAGAATTTTTTTTTTTTAATATTGGGGGCTGCTATGGTCAGCATTACGGAGCGCGTCAAAAATTCAGCCTTAGGATTGCCGAGTTTTTCCGAGGCGTGACTATAAAAGTGACAGGCGCGCGACTGACTGAGCTAAGGTTTTTGACAGAATAACATTTCAAGCCACTCTTTTTAAGAACGCCAAGCGATTTAGAGACCAACTTGTTTATTTCTTACATTTGTTCGCTAGGATTTAAAGGTATTTGGTCAACACTTTATTAAAGCTGAGTAATGTGTGAGCATTTAAACAAACAGGAAAAAGAAAATTTTGTATTTTATATAATTTACAATACATAAATAATTGGTTAATATATTTTATAACTGAGAGGAAAACTAGAAACTATATGGACATAGGCTAGAAATAACAAGCACTGTATTTTAATAAATTTTTTATTTTTTGTTTATAAATTAAAAATACAATAAATATGCTCTTGCATTATTCAAATAATCCACCATTTTTACTGTTATACAGTATTATTAAGTACAATCAGGCCCTAGCCTATTTCTGAAATTAGGATAAAACTTAAGACTAAAGTTTAGCTTTTTAAGTTTTCTCACATTTGGTTTAATTAGATAACATATTTTCGAGATAATTTTTAAGTTTATATATGCAGGATTTTATGAATCTACAACACTAGTAATGCGAATAAACACATATTATGCTTCGAATTTAAAGAATACAAATCAATACAAATTATTAAAATATTTTAATATTTATTGGTTTGTAAAATGGCACAACCAAAGCAACAACAAACAAACTAGGTACAGAAGTGGTCAAAAAAATCGGCCTACATAGAACATTACGTTAAACATAATTTTTAAATGTTTCTCAAAACACGCGAATTATAATATTTGACACCTGCTTTTTGCATTTGTTTGATCAAACCCTAAAATAAAAATTGCTTACAAAATAGTTAGTAGGAATTAACTATTCTTAACCTGATAAGCATACTTATTTTGGTTTTATTTAGTACGAAATATAAAATAATGTTAGTTTTATAACAATCCTTTCATGTCATTAATACTGTGTCCTTAGCTATTAGGCAATATGTTTGTTTAACAAAAACATAAGTTGTCACATACTGATCTGAAAAAAAAAAACTTATAATAAATAATGTAAATTAAGTACTTAACTTTACAAGTAGTAAATAAATATTATGGTATTTGTTTGAACATGTCAAGACGTATCTTATAACAACATGGTTCTCTAAAGAAATACAGATAGTGGAACCATGCAAGGTAAGTTTGCTACCTTTCAGGGTAAATTAAGGGTACATTTTATTCATAACACTAACGAGCAAGGTATCTTTAAGTTTTCTATTTGATTTTCCAATAATTATTTTGAATATATATTCATATTAATTTTTTTTTAAAAAAGAACAGTTTATAGTTGTATAAGCTTTTCTGTCAACTTGATTTAGCTACTTTGTTTTAGAAACTAATGCGCTATTACAATATTACGGAAGCTGAAAACAATTAATGTAATGCTCAGTATTGTCAATTACTCATTATAACTGTCATTTGTCCACGTTACCTATACATCTAGAAATACTGATACATATAACTCTCCTTATTATTGATTATAAATTAACAAACATTATACATAAAAATAATTTAATCAAGGCGATTAAACACACCCTTATTTTAGGAGAACAGTTTGATAACTTTAAATATATTTCTTAACCACTATCAAGTTTGATTGCATTAGTATAACTTCTTGAACCTTTATGTGGTAACCGTAATGTTTTAACACTAAAAGCATACAATAAACTAGAAGAAAATCCTCTTCCTTTTTTAAAATAAAACAACTCTAAAATGCACTAAATTAAAGGAAGGCTAAAATATATATAGGTAAAATTTCAAAGCCATGTCTTCTTGTTTTCTTTTTGTCGTGTTAAACGTTTCAATAAATCTAGGCGGCTCTCCTTTAGAGAATAGTCGCTCATCCTTGAATAGCCTTGAATCAAAACACTCGAAGAGATAACTTAAGCGAAAGTTTCATCCTGTTTTTCTCAAAATTACAAACTCAAGAAATGTTTGAAAAAATACAAGGAACTTTATAACGATGTTATTAATATTATTTTTTTTTTGTGCGAAGACAGTATCTCATAGTCCTGCAAGTTTCCCTCCAGGGCAGCTGTAAATCCTCTCGTATTTTGGCAGTATCCCCACCAGGTGCGGGTCAAGCGCTTTCAACATGGCGGCGCTGTGACCGATCCCGCGGAACGCGAAAGTGGCGTCCCTACCGGCGTACTCTAGAAGTATTTCCTCGCCACCGGGGTGCTACGGGCAACACAGACACATGTCAATCAGATTTGTTATGTTCACGAAATAGCAAATTTCTTGCTCTTTAAGACACTTTTAACAAAATTATGGTCACCAGCGTTGATTCCAAGCACCCTCGTATTTTTTTAAAGCACAAATTCTCTTTAAGCTTCTACCAGGTCTCGTAAAACAAACTACACGGAAAAATGTCGGCATTGGCAGAAAAAAAGCCCTATATGTGGGGAAGGAGACAGGCACGGTATATTCTTACGGATCTCAAATAAAATGCACCTGCATCTACGCGGAGGAAGGAAGTTAAAAACACAGAGAAACTCATATGTGATAAATCACTCTCAGTTCTACAGACTAGGACTTATAATCGCGACCTTCCCATGAAAAGTTTATCAAGTACAATGTGATTTTATGCCTTAGACTATTCGGCCACCGCTGCAGGTATGAAAGCCTCAAATAAAAGCTTGCAGCCCTCCTAGATCTAATTATTAAATAATCTAGCTAGGCCTAAACTGCACTTCTCTCCACATCTCATGTTACAATATTTGAAACATTGTTTATTTCCCCAGCAACGATGCGGCTGTAATCAAGAGCCTGTTTCGTTGGCCGCATGGCCTAAGGTGTCACTCTCGTGTTATACTAGACTGCCGATGACAAGGAGATAGTGGTTCGAATCCCGGTCGGTTCTACCGAGGGTGGCTTTTTTCCAAAATAGTTTTCCTACGTCACCATGATACATCACAGCCCGATTGAGAATCGAAACCGCGATCCATAGAACAGAAACCCGCCTCGGTCGCGTAGTTAGCTAACGCGCTAGTTTCGTGTTGAGCTAGACTGCCGAGGACGCAAACTCGGGTTCACTCCCTCTATATTCAACTTTCCAAATTCCTAACCTATTAGCGTATGGACCGAACAAGTAGTAAGACGTGGTGCAAAGTATTATTATTATTATAATTATTATCATCATAGGACAGAAGGCATGGGGTGCTAACGAGTGACCAAAGGGGGCATGGGGGGGAGGGAGGGGTTCCCCATTGTTTATAAGTTCCCCACTCCCAACAGTCTTGAAACTAAAGTTACATAGAAGACAAACCCCAGTTACCTGATAGAGGAAGTTGGTGATATCGTAGACACGGTCATAAACCACCACCCAGCAGTCAGTGCTGTTATCGTGCCACGCCACCTGGTCCAAGGTCACTATCTTGTCGGTCGACTCGGCGACAGGAAGAGGGGAGGGGGCTTCCGACAGGCGCAGGGCGGTCACTGCCATGCACAGGGCATCCCCGGCTAGGGACAGAAGGCTTGTCTGAAAAATAATAACAGCATTGTTGTTGAAGAGGGTCATTTCAGCGTGGGAATACATTATCATGCATTTCTTCAATTATTTTGTATAGTTTTTTTTTAAAAAAAAAAAGAGAAAGAGGTTTCGACTATACAGAAAAATTCTAACTACAGTTGGGTACTCGAATCCTAGAATTCCTTGAATCTCATGGCATTCAGAAAATTCAAGATTCATAAAAATCTCAAAAATATAACCCAAATACAATTATACAGGTCTTGACTTGAAATCCCGATTTAAAGCAATTGGTAAAAGTAAATAAATATAATTCGTTTCCGTGGCCGCGTGGTCTAACACGCGACTCTCGCAGTATAATAAACTGCCGATGAAGGGAAGATCGAAGTTCGAATCTCGGTCGGGTGTACTGAGGGTGGTGTTTCCGAAATGATTTTCCACTTTCTGTCCACGCAGATGCGAGTACACTTCCTTTAATATAACCTTCATAATCCTTAAAACCATTAAAGTAATTAGTACTTAGGCGTATAACTCGAACGGTTAGTAAGACGCGGCGCTAAAAAAAAATAGTGGTGTAGTTGAAAAAATAATAGTAACATAAAAGGATTAAACTGTATTAAAAATATTAATCTACTCAAAAAGAGTTATATATATTATGATGTAACATATATGACAAACAAAATAACGTTTGTCAGTGGTACCAAACCTTTAACAACATTTTTCCAAATTCAATTTTAAATATTTTGACTATACTAAAATTGTACTTTAATTTTTTTTTAAGATTCAAGAATTCAAATTTGGACTTGAAATTCAAAAGAAAATTTAAGATTAGGATTCGAGAAATATAGGATTCGACTCCTAGCTCAAAGGCATTTAAAAATTATATGTAAGAACGCAGTAGAATGGACGGTTCGAGTAAACATACACTTTTTTGTGGTACACATTGACAATATTTGTATATATTGTTAGAGTTATTTTATAGGCATTTAAACTATCTATAGTAGAAAATAACGTTCAACTCATTAAAACTATCGGAAGAAAAATATTGATACCGTACTAGTATCGACAGACAAGTATCGATAACAGTAAGTATCGTTATCGAAATTTGAATCTGAAAAAAATATTTTTTCTTATCTAGTAATAATAATTTCAACTTTTGCATCATAATTATATTTTCATATTTATTGAAACACTGAAAATTATCATGATTTTTAATAATTTAAAACAAATTTTACAATATGCTTTTTCCCTATCCGACTTAAAAAAAAACAACTTTCATAATTAACTTCTGGGAGGTGCAGTTTTTTTTAGCCACACTCATCGTTTATATACTCTATCAAGATAGATTATTACTATTGACAAACAATAGAAGAATGGACGACTTGATCTGCTTCATCTGCTTAAACAACGCACATAAACTTTTCTGCTTCGTCTGCTTGGGGCATCCTTTATTTGACTGAGTTCATTGCGTTATTCTAAAGCTTCTTTTGTTTAGTTTGTGATGATCATGTTCATTGATAAAGGTGTAATAGACTGGTCACCACTCACCCCATTGCCCAATCAGGCATCAGGATGTATTAATAAACAAAGATGAAAGAACCGCTTTGAATTATGATAAGCTAAAAGAGATTGAATGCTAGAACTGCTTCTTGCTTTTCATGCATAAAATGAGTGAGAATTGAAATAGTGTCATTTGTTCTTCCTCCACAGTCCACCCTAATAAACATTTAATACCAACATGAGTGAAGATAGCAAAAAAGTTCTTTCTTTCGATACTGATCCGATACCACAGTGTGAGTACTAATATCAGTAAAAGTATCTGGAAAAAAAATCGAGGGGAAAACATACCAGTATCGAAAGGAATATATCGATATTAGTAAAGTATCGATACTTTTTTCACATCCTTAGGTTAACATGAACAAAAAATACGATACGTTGCACGTAAGAACAAACGGTTATAGTTAGGCAACCTGTGATACGCCCGGGTTAACGGGACTGTATGGCCTCTAGGGGAACTTTACCTCTTTACGACAACAGCCACGAACTAAACTACCCACACTAGGCGTATAGTTTGATCGACCCGCTCTCGGGACATAATATACAATCTGATGTGCGTTATAGCTGTCAATAAACTACACCCTCTGTAAAAAAGTTAAATGCTGTATGACATACCACTTGGCGTATTAATTCATAAAGGTAGACGAATAGATTTTACCGCCATCAAATATGGGCAAATTATGGAAAGTAAATTGGGCTCCTTGATTTTGGTTTTTCAAACTATATCTATTTTTTCCTCAGGATTTGACAAACATTTAAATTAAGTAAATTATACTTCATTTATGCTAACGTTATTGAAACATAATTGTAAACAAATTTTAAAAAAAATCTGGTAACCACGGTTTTGCTTGATTTAGCTATGTAAAGTTTTAGTAAAAAGTTAAAGCAGTGTGTGTATGGGGAGTTAACGAAAAGGGGGGAGGGGTATAATATACGTTTAGGAAAACCCAGGAAACTATCAAAGGTGACCCAGATTTGGTGTGTCAAATTTAAAGAGCAAATAAAACCAAACTGCAAATTGGTTTTTCATTGTTTTATATGTTGTTTGCATGATATTATTAAAAGTATTATTGAGGGAGCTTATTTATGTATTTTTTTAAAGTAATTACTCTTCTAATGTGGGGATGAATCAATAAAATCAATTATATGGAAAAGTGGATCTTTAATTAATAGCAGCTATGCGTGGTTGAAATATTTAAGAGTTTATTTACCTTTCTTCCAACTTCTGTGGCTGCTGTTGTGGTTATTACCACAGCAGGTTCATCCGCTTGCTTCAACGCTTCAATCATCTTTATCAGCGTCTACAAACAAACAAATTGCATCCTTAAACAGGTGTCTACTTTATTTATATAATTGTTAGTGTTAGGAGTAAATAAGTCTTGTGCGATTTCTTTTGTGTCTTATCAAGCTGTAAGGAAAGAGTTTATTGATCTAACAATTTCCTGGGAAATGGTTAGTTATTAGGTGATTATTTAAGTAATTATTTAATAAATTTATAAGAAACCGTAGCAAGTATTATTCTGTAATTTAAATTCGAGTAACATTGTAAAACAAATAAATAAAATCAAAGTTATTTTTTTCTAAACGTGACAGTTATGTGCGTGACATTTTTAAAGTTAATCTTTTGAGTTCATACTATGTGATAAGTAATTATTTCAAAAAGTAATTATATTATTACTCATATATTATATTATTATTACTTTAAACATATTTATTTCTAAAATGACATTCTTAAAATTTGTGTGAGAACTGTGTGAATTAAAAAAAAAAAAGCATTCTCTCGGAATTTACATGTAAACTTTATATTTCACATAAATAATGAAAAACTAACTAAAGATTGATAGATTTTCGTGTTGCAAATAAAAGTTTTTAATTAACAAAATACTGAATCAAACATTTAGCGAGTCATTCTCAAGCTTATGCATTGAATTTGATTATATGAATCACTACAATATGTATGCCTATATTCGAATTAGTAAAATGTTTCCAAACTTATTGAACAAATTTACAATTCAAACATTTCAAACACTAAAATTTTAACTGTAACCATAAAAACCATTGAATTAGGTTCATGAACACTAGAAATATCCATTATATTTAGATTTCTAACTTTTAATCTTTAATAAACGATAAATACAAAAGTGTGACTTGCACGGTTTTACTCTAAACAGTAAAACCTAATGGATACACGTTAATGAGGCGGTTTAAACGTCCGCGTAGAATGCACGATTCAATTAGTTAAAAGTACGTTGCTTGTAGCGACAATGATCGTGGAGGCACTGGACAGTCCAACTTAAAGTCACGCTGAACAAAAGAAGCCCTTCAATGAGATGGTTGGCTGTATGGATGGAAGGAGGGGGGGAAGGGGGGGGGGTTAAGAGTGTGATCTAATCAACGCAAAGCGACGAAAACTGCATATCTGCCGGTCCGGTCGGTAACCTGTTCAGGAGTGGGGGGGGGTCAGGGAGGGGAAAGGGGATGGAGGATCACGTCTGGCGGAAACCAATCAATGGCCACGTGGATTTTTTTATTTCGCGGTCGTGTTATATAACCGCATATTTGTTTCCGAATATGTATTACGTAAGACGTATCACGTAACAAAGGTACTAAAGTATTCAGTGTAAAGTCACGTTACCTAATAAATATTAAACATTATCATTAAAAACATGAACATATTAATATAACAGCAAAATTAAACACCATCATTAAAAACATGAATATATTAATAAAAAAGTAAAATTAAACTATTTACAATATAAACATGTTAGGGCTATTTAAAGTAAATTTCCTGTACCAAATTATTATATAGGCAACTGACTTACAAACCAGCTTAATTCTAGAACAGACACAACACTCACTCCCCTGGTTGTTTATTCATCGCTATTAAAGGCACATCCAATTTCCTCAACGATACATTTTCCAGCCTCACCTAGAATCGAACCTGGGAACCTTAGCTCAGTATATTTTTTATATTAACTTTAATTTTTCTTTTAAAATTTCTTTAAAGCATAAAAAGGCTCTATATTTAGTTATTTTTGTGAATTTACGAGTGAATTATTACCAAGGACTAGACAATGTGGACAGAAAATCAATATTTTACCACCTACAAGACTAAATTTAAACCTCAATGGGATTCAAACCTAAGCCCTCAAAATCTGAAAAAAAAAACTCTCAACTATTCAACTTTCTTGAGCGTGGATAAGGCCTATTTTTGCTGTGAGGATAATACATTCACTAAACTTTTTCCAAAATATTAAGGAAGGGTTTATTTAACTCATGGTTTGAGGGGAAAAGTTAACTCTGAGTAGATTCACAATATATCCATATGGAGCTATAATTAAGTGGTTTTTTTTTACAAATCCGATTTCAAATACTTTACTTCACCTTTGATGTATGCATTTGAAAATTATTTTGTGTTTTACTTTATTTAAAGTTGAGAGTTTGTATAAAGTTGTCAAGAGAATTAGGTCCGTTTACAACTTACTAAGTAAAATGAGAGGTTAAAAAATATCGTTGAATCACAGTTGAAAGATTAAGTAAGCCTCTTTCTTTGATTGCTATAAGTTTGTAATGTATATTCGATGATAATTTACTCTATTTAATTCCTTTTACTCTTTTATTGACAAGTCCAAATTCTCCTATGGTAGGACCGTGCATTTATGTTAAGGCTATTTAAATATTAATATAGGCCTATTAAAAATCAATGCACCTAAATAATATGTTTATCACAATATATCACTTACCGGTAGCTTTGAAGTGTTATAAGAATTTCTTATATCAATTTGCTAACACTTGTTACTACTTGTTACTAAGATCAATAAATATTTTCTTCTAGTTAATTAACACTTAAAAAACACCAACTTATAATGTATATTTAATGTATTTGTAAAAACAACAATGAATATATTATTTATAAATAAACGTAAGTGACGAAAAGATAAAAAAAAACTAAGAGTTAACGATTCACGCACAATGTTTTCACTTGGGTTGTCTTTAGAGAAGTATGCTCAATCCCTACCATCCCGCCGATTAAATAGTTAAGTTTAGGATGACGAAACAACGGGTCGAACATAAGCCAGACGCATACAGCGATAATCGACCTCAGGCTTACAGAAGTTACGCGGGCAGAAATCACGGCTGTGATTGGTCGGCGAGTCTCACGTGGCTCAGAGGCTGGATTTTTGACTGCTATACTAGGATTCACGTCAACGTTTGGTTGCTAATTTAATCAACTGGAAACTATTCAGCTACAACGTTAACTTGACTTTAAGTTAAGATTCGCGCTCTCATTTGAGTTCAATAATTTAGCTAATCGCTAGGAACGGAAATATTCTCCCCCTCCTCCTCCCTTATATGATGCAATGTTAGAGACCAATGTCAGTGTTACTATTATTTGTTTTCATGGATCCACAGGTTTTTTTTCTCCTCTATCAACATAATTGAAAGATATCTATATTTCATTGACAAATCTTAGTACGCAATGTTGTACCCAAAACATAAACAATTCCGTTCAAAACAAGTTTATTAATAATTAAATAATTTATCAGATGTTCCCTTTCCTACTTATTTTACTTTCACAATTTTTTTATTACAGGATCGAAAATGTATATAGAAAGTCCATTCACAATTTTTTTTTAGACAGCCTACTTCGGTGGCCGAGTGGTTTAAGGCAGCGGTCAGCAACCTACGGCCCGTCGACTGATTTTATATGATCATATTAAAATATATGAGAAATTTAAAGCTAAAAATTTTGCTCTATATCTTTTTTCCCCAAACTGGCCCACCAATTTTTTTTTAAAATCCATATAACCCACAGTATTAAAAGGTTTGCTGACCCCTAGTACAAGGCGTCACGCTTTTCCGTATACTGACTGTCTAAGACCGGGATATCGGGGTTCGGATCTCGCTCGCGGGTGTACCGAATAATTTTCCATACAAAACTTTCCACTGTTGTTTAAACTATTGTTAAATCTCGTTTTAATACTTTGGATTTTAATAGGTTTCTTGAAGACGAAATTTATGTCATGGCCACAGTGACAAATGAAAAATAAAAAAAAGACATAATTTTAATAAATTATTGACGGAACGAAGACTGGTGCGCGTTATTTGGGAGATAGGCGAGATTTCCTTAAAATAATCGGCAATGGATACCACCATATCACTCTTGAGTTCCTTTAGCTCCGATAACATATTTTACTTGTAAATATATTTAAACTCGCATCGGTGCTCACACGGTCTAAGGTGTTAATTTAAGAAAAGTGACTAGCACACAACCTTATTGGGTTGACTGCGCGTTGGTACGTAGCTTTATATAGATAATAAATAGTGGTGTCAGTTGTTATTGAACCAGGGACAATCATATCAATAAGTTTTATGTTATCTATCACGATACTACTATTGAGCTTGAGTTCAGAGGAAAATATAAAATAACTAGTTCGCCGGGTAAGAACTACGGATAAAGTCGACAGTTTAAATATTGATATCTAGATTTGAAGTGGCTCAAACTCTCATGTTTAAAAAATGTCAGGTGCTTTCGGGTGCCAAAGAGTGTTTTGGTCTGTTAGCCCTTCTATTTTTTTTTTCATAAGCACCGCGTCTTACTTACTACCCGTTCAGGTTATATTATTATGTACTAATTACGCTCGTAGTTTTAGGGATTATGAAGGCTATATTTATAGGAAGCGTACGTGCAATTGCGTAGAGGGAGAATGGAAAACTGCTTTGGAAAAAAAAAACCTCAGTGCACCCGATCGATATTCTAACCTCGATCTTCCCGTCATCGGCAGCCTATTATACTACGAGAGTCGCGCCTTAGACCATACACCCACCGAAGCGGGTATGATAAACGTTTATGTTAGAAAAAGTTTTAAAAGCATTTGCATAGAGAGAGAGAGAGGAGAGAGTGGGAAACCATCTAGGATAACCCACCCTGAGTACACCCGACCGGGATCAAACCCCGAACTTCCCGACATCGGCAGTCGTCTATTGCGAGAGTAGCGCCTTAGACCATGCGGCCTCCGAAGCGGGTAGCCCTTCTATTGAAATCAACGTTAGCTGCAGAAAAAAAATCACTTCGTTGGACTCCGATCTAAGGCGTTACTCTGACAATAAACTAGACTGCCGATGACGTGGAGATCGGGGTTTGAATCCAGATCAGATGGTTTTCTCTAAATGGTTTTCTACTCGCCCACCACGTAAATACGGGTACACTTGCTCTAAATCCAACCTTCCTCATTCCTTGAGTAAGCGAGTACGTAAACATACAACTCAAACGGGTAGTGAAAGTTGATGACAAAAAAACTTGTTAAAAAACACACCTTAAGTGCAAAAAAAAGTATTTTTTTTTCATATAATAATAATTACTATGTCATGTTTATCAAAACTACGACAAGTAAAAACTACTAAACAATTATTTAGTTCGTATATTTTGAGAAACAAGTTGTGCATTAAGTAAATACAGAAGAATGTAACTCGAAAAACCGGTTTCTTGCTTGGATTAAAAAAAACTCTCCCCAAAGGCTAAAAGGTCTGCAGTAAATAATAACCACTAAAAATTGTTTAGTTAATATTTTTCGAGAAACAATTTGTACATTAAGGCATAAAATGTTTTAAGTAGTTACTTAAATAATGAAGTGTGGAACTAAAAAAATAACCCTGTTTTTACTTCATATTCATTTTTTTTGTTTAGAAATAATGATTAACGCCATTCTTCCCTACCCCCAATGCCAATATTCTTGAGAGTCAAAAAACCTTCTATGCCAATTATTTCCGAAGTGGTTTAAAGTTTAGTCAACAGGTGAATTCATTTAGTTGCGGCTGATGTAATCAGTATAAAGTAGAAATTCATAAATTAACAAATTGTAGCTATCTAAATCCAAGATAATTATAATTTAATATATTTATTCTTTACAGGTGATCGGATTATTCATGACTTAAGTATCAATGGTATTTCTATTCGGTACTTGCGATATAATTTCAGAGGAAATGTATCCGCATTTTCGTTTAGGTAGAATGGAAAACCATTTAAGAAAAATTACCCCCAGTAAATCCAACCTTCCCATCCATGAAAAACTAGACCAGCCTAGGTTAACGTCTTAGAACATACGACCACCGACGCGGGCTCACGTAAGTGTTAGTCTAGTGAGAATATGCCTGTCACTAAAGCTACTTTAATCTATTCATACGTCAAGTCATGTGATAATAGCTACAAAATAACATCCACTTCAGTATCAGAATTGTCTAAGGCTTTAATATCGTGCTAGACTCGCCTACTGGAGACAGGTAGATCGGCCTTCGAATCCCGGTCGGTTCTACTAAGGGTGTTTTTTCCTTAAATGTTTTCCACTCCACTTCCACACAAATGCGGGTATATTACTTCTAAAGAATGCTTACTTCCTCATCCATACCGCATTATAGTAATTATCATATAACCCGCCTCGGTGGCGTAGTTGGCTAACGCGCTAGTCGTGTTGAGCTCGACTGCCAAGGACGGGGAGATCGAGGTTCGAATCTCGGTCGGGTAAACTGAGGTGGTTTTTCCTAAATGGTTTTCCACTCTCCCTCCATGTAAATGCAGGTTCACTTCCTCTATATTCAACCTTCCCAATTCCTAGCCCATTAGCGTAATTAGTACTTTAGCGTATAACCCGAACGGTTAGTAAGACGCGGTGCTAAATAATAATAATAATAATAATAATATATAATAATAATAATAATCATATATGCATATAGCCTGAGCAGGTAGTAAGATACAGTGATACAACATTTAAAAAGTAAAATAAAAATAATAATATAATAAAATGCAATCAATCTCGGCTGCATAAATTGTGTTTGTTTTGTACAAAAGACCCTTCAAATAAAAATATTATATTAATGCCTGAACAAAAGGAATTTCCGTATTTGGACGTCCATTACTGTTAATAAAAAGTGCATGATACTTATTTAATATATTTTATTGAGGCTGTACCAACGTTGAAAATAAACGAGTTTTTTTAATAGTCTAGTGCAAATGAAAAAAAAAAGCGGTTTAAATGAAGGAATTACTTGACTATCAATACTTACGGCTGTATATTTATGGCTAAAACGCAAATATCAGACGCTTAATCGAAGTTATAGGTTAATTGCCCGTCTCACCCCATTAATAACACTTAACTTAGGTAGGAAATATAATTAGAATCAGACGTAGCATCTTGTTGTGGTTTTCCATATTCTACTAAAAAAAAAAACCCAATGTTATTGAGACCAGTGGAATAATTAGTAATAATGTTCATAATAATAATAATAATTGTAAAAAATATATTTTAAAATGAGAAAAATATTAAACTTATACGATCTTCGCTGCTGTAAAATAAGTGATGCGAGCAACCGCAATTCAATAAGTTTTCTGGTTCGAACTTAGTTTTGTATTTATGTCCAATTAACCGGAAATTAAAATACATTAGGACCCCCCATATTGCCGAGTGATACGTTCTTTGACCTACCGCGGTTACGTGAAACCGCAGATAGTACTGAACTAAAATATAACATGATATTCATGTAACGGTAAAGCATAATTGATAAATTATTCACAGTAAGACATTACCAACATTAAATAAGGTAACAATAACGTTTACTGTACACTACAGTATGATTACTAAAGTAGCCCCATGGCTTCTTTGGTGCTGACTGACAGCTCACAGCTGACTTCTGACAGTCAACAATTAGGTGTATACCTAAATTTTGACTGTCAGAATTGACAGCTGCTAAACACATGTTTTTGCAGATCATATGGTTCGGCGTAGGGATACATAATTTTGTCTGGTAACTTTTCAAAGCTGTCAGCTGTCAGTCAGCACCAAAGAAGCCATGGAGCTACTGTACTCTCCATTCTTCTTGTTATAACGATCATTGATGATGATGATAGTGACGGTGATATGATCGCACAATGCCAATTATTGTAGACGCGTTTATGCTGATAGTATGGCCGGTTCTCTCTTGGCGCGTGGTTTGAAACTTATAAACAATTTGTTTCTTTGATTAAAAATAAATCAAATTGGGCAGCGGTAAACCGCAGATACTGAATCAGCGGATACGGTGACCCTCTGTACAGTATCACACTCTAACCGAAAATATAATGAGGTCGGGCTTTCTGTAATCATAAAATTAGTTCAATATATACTTACTACTCTATGGCATTAGGAACTTGAAAGTTTATCGCCGTACTCACAAAAGTACTCCATCTATCCCTATCTTAAGTTAATTCTATCCAGTCTATCTCATTACATACTATCTCTCTCAGGTTTAGTCAAATGTTATCCTCCCATCTGGGTCTTCCCAGTGGTCTTTTCCCGTTGGGTTTCCCGTTCAATACCTTGAACGCGGTTCTAGATACTCCCATTTGCGGTGCATGACCTGCCCACCCTAAATTGCGAGATTTTATTACCTTAACAATGTCTGGTGATGAGTACAAGGTATGCAGCTCATCATTATGTAGCTTCATCCACTCCCCACTATCTTCATCCATTTTTGGACCAAATACATTCCTAGGCACCTTGTTTTCGAACACTTCGTCATTTAAGGTAAGAAGCCATGTTTCGTATCCATAGAGAACAACCGGTAAATTTATGGCTTTGTACATTCTGAGTTTTATATTTCTTGACAGCAGACGAGACGCCAACAACTTACTGACCGGGTAATAACAAGCATTTACCGGCTGTATTCTTTTCCTAAATTTCCAATCTAATATCGTTATCGCTAGTTAAAAATTGTTCCTAAACATTTGAATCCATTAAACCTATGAACATTATATGTTGTTTGCTGTAATATCTAAATTATCTAGCCTCTAATAAAATTTCTGCATTTCTTGCAACAGCTTCCTTACTATTACCTAACAAAGCTAAATCATCCGCGTACCCTAATAGCATACTCTAAGGCTAGATTAATGGGGAAATTATATAATATATAAATCAATATATACATTTTTTTAATTTTAAAAATAATAGTTTTTTAAAAATGTTGTATTTTTTTTAAAATGGTAAAATGGTTTCACCGGTCTCATTCAGCAAGATGCGTCTGTCACCTGATGTCTTTCTATTAAGCAAAGGGTCCTAAGTTATATTCATGCTATGGCCGAAAAAAATTATCATTGGTTAAACGCAGGTTTCTCCTTTAACAGTGATGAATTAACGGCCGGGGGCTGGATGTTGTGTCTGTTCTAGACCTAAGTTGGTTTATAAACCGTTCTCTGATATAATCAGTCGGTTCAGAAAGTGCACTTTAAATAACTCAAATAAATAAATTAAAACTAATCACAATATGACGCTTCATTACAGGTTGCATCATTGTGAAATAAGGCGAAGTAAGCCTGTATTAAATACAGAATAGACATAAAGGAGTTTATGTAAGTTATGTGTATATATGGTAAATTAAAATGTATTATTATCACCGAGTCTTACTAACTGTTCAGGTTTTACGCATACATTAAAACGCGGAAGTCGATACGCGAATGTGTGAAGAGATTCATTTTAATAAGTTGAAAAGTGACACCTGGAGACGGTAGTTGAACCCGGGAACTTTGGCTTGGCACGCAATGAGCTATGCAGGATTAGTATCTTGCTCAGGGGGATTCTTCAGTCATATTTTAAGGCTGAGTCTGTGATGGAGATGGGGAAATCGTCCGCTACAAATGAGCGATCAATTAAGTGGAAGGACTACCTTGTAAAATTTGAGAAGCGCTATCAGCGCAACTCCTAAGAAACGTCCATATATTGAACTATTTGGACTGTTTAGCCGACACCGATCTAGAGCTGCGATGTTGTCAAATATCTGCTAAGTTTGGTCTAAAAGAGTGAAGGGGGAGCGAGCTAATCTGTTGTTTACATGGGTCAAGTTTCTTGGAAGGGAAAGGCAGGCAAGAGTGCGGCTTTTACCAAAGACCACACTATGCAGAAATCTGCTGCTTTATTTTTAGCTTGAACTAATATAATCAGTAATATGGTTTTCTTAATATTTCTTACCTAGCGGAAGAAAACATTTTTCATTTGACTTTCTCGTATAAGACTGGTTTGCTGGTGACGAGATTGGAGTTCACATCCCAGTAGTGTATATTGAGGGTGTTTTTTAAAACGGTTTCAAACACGCTACTATTATTTATTTATATCACTGCGTCTTACTACCCGTTCGGGCTGTACACTTATGTACTAATTACTCTAATGTGTTAGGCATCAGGAAGGTTAAATTAAGAGGAGATGCATCCATATTTTCGTGGAGTGAGAGCAGAAAACTATTTAGGAAAATCCACCTAAGTGCACTCAACTGGAATTGAACCGTGATCTCCCCGTCTTCAGCATGTCAGTTGAACACGGTGGGTAGCACACACTATTGGACTGGATTGCTGGTGGTGGGGAGATTGAAATTCAAATCCCAGTTGTGTGCAATAAGGGTATTTTCACTAAAATGGTTCCCCACTCTCACTCTACGCAAATGTGGGTACATTAAATCTAAAATGTTACCTTTCTCGTTCCTAGTTCATGTATGTGTATAACTCAAACTGGAAGTAAGTCGCAATGAAAAAATATATATTTTTGAGGAGTTTTTAGGGGAATGACTCCAAGCCAATGGGAAATGTTTGAAAATGGAATGCTACTAGAAGCTATTAGGAGTGGCCCTTAAGCATTTAAAAATAATAATAGATTGTTATAAAACTTATTTGAAATTTGATGTAAACCATCTTTCATCTTCAAACTAGAGTATATCAGAGGGAACTAAACAAACTGGAGGAAGACACATTTTGATGGGGGGAAGGGTGGAGAAGACATTGGTGGTAATACCCCACCCTATCAAACCTCCCCCCTTACCAGTCCACCCTTAATGAGTAAAATTGGATATACAACTATCGACAGACACATCGTAGAATGTAGATCATTTCCTCAGCATCTGACATAACCCAAGTTATGAGGGGTTTCTTATATTACATCACCCAGATACAAATAATTATTATTATTTTAATATAAACTTAAAGATGCACTAAAATTTCCTATTGTAAAACTAGCTTGACCTACATTAGCTTGTAACATGTACAAAGGCGTAACTATGCAGTGATGGACCCACGGTGGGTGCCCACAAGGAAAAAATACACCACCGTCCCCAAATCTTATGAATAATTGTAGATTATAAAAAAATATTTATACATTTATTATTGGAATTATTTTATAATACGTATTAATATAGAGTAGGTAGGTTAAATTTAGAGGAAGTGTACCCACATTTGCGTGGAAAGATAAGAGTGTAAACCCATTGAGGAAAAACCACTCTAAGTGCATTACCATACAGCCATAATATTTGATAAAATTGTTGCTGAAAAATTTCAATATAATGTAAAAAACTTAATCTGAATTGAATAAAACAATATTAATAAATATTATAAACAAATCAATAGTCAATCATCAATATTAACACCTATAGAGGCTAAACAAACATAGGTCTCTCTGAAATTGTCTACAATTTCCTCCAAGGACAAGCTACGGGTAGTAGCTCAACAGACAACATAGCTAATCCCTTTAGCCTTTATTGATTCATGTGCTTCTTAAATAATTTTTAGTAAAGTTTTGAAAATGACCTGTCAGCTGTTTCTATTGATTTTACAGAAAAATATGTACATACATTTTTGTACAGCATAAATTATGCGCAATAAAATGACTATTGAGTAATTTTTGATTGATTAGTGAGATCTTTATGAAACAATGATAGGCCTGAAAGACAACGCTTTCATCTATTACCAAATTAATTTTGGGTGGGTGGACCTGCGTGGTGGGCCCTATTTTGGGTGTGGCCCTGTGGAATTTTGCCACCATCCTATAGTTACACTAATGAACTTGTAACTATCAAGAATTTCAAACTCTATTAACCTATTTTTTATTTATTAATTATATTCGATAGTCAAATACGTTTATACATATTTTAACATGGTGGCCTCATGGTCTAACGCGCTAATCTTGCAGTAGACTAGACTGCCAATGATGGGGAGATCAAGGTTCTAATCTCGGTCGGGTGTACTAAAGTTAGTTTCTCCAAACTGGTATTCCACGCTCCCTCCACGTAAATGCGGGTACACTTTCTATGAATATAACCTTCCTGATCCCTAAAACCACTAAAGCTATTTTTGAAAAACAAAATCTATTCACAAATTATCTGTTTATTTGAAAAAAAAAAATTAATCTGACCATTTACTTCAGGACCTGAAAGAAAATATTTTGGGGTTCACATCCCAGTAGTGTATACTGAGGGTGTTTTTTAAAACGGTTCCAAACACGCTACTATTATTTATTTATATCGCCGCGTCTTACTACCCGTTCGGGCTGTACATATATATTTATATATAATATAATGTAAATCAAAATATAATATAATATTATATTAAAATGTAAATAAAAATATAATATAATTAAATAAATAAATATTATATATATAAATATATATATTCAAATTTGAAGATAGCATATAGAACTATTTTCTGCAAAAATAAATATTTTATTTTTAAAAATGTATATTATTTATAGAATAAATATTACACTTATTGCCTCTACTTCAAAAATTATAAACACTAACTCTAAAAATAAGTATTTGAAATTACGATAAACATAAAGAAATATGCTGCAAGAAAAGGTTTTTCACCCAATTGTATAGAAAATATCAATCTATCGATTTTGACCAAATTTGATAGGCTTAAACACAAGTTTTGCATTGAAGCATGATCATTTTATAATCTATTTCTCCCTTATCAATCACTTTTGTGTCGGGGACGTTCATAATATATATACACATCACTAGCTATTTTATAATTTTTGCTACACACAGTATATATTAATACATCCATTCTACAACCTTATACATTCAAAGTCCTTCATCAAAACTTCTGCAATGAACACACTTAATATTACGTTTTTAATTTTAATTTTATTAGGGACCTGTGCTACAATTTTTGGTTGAATCCCTACCACGTGAATTGAGGTGTTTTTCCTCGTGATTGCTCATTTCCTCAACGCAAATGTGGGAACACTTTCTCTTAATTACCTTATTTATTATCTACCCTACTTTATTATTGTAAATTTACGAATAACATCGAAGGATATTAAGAAGTGAAGCATTTCTAATATCACAAGAACAAAAAAAAAAAAAAAAAAAAGACATGGAAATAATCTTTACACTGCACTCTCTTATATGTGTTGAGTAACATCCTCCTCTTAGTATTTGTGTTCCTCCCTTCCCTTCCTCTCTAAATCTTACGTTATTTCCAAATCTTTGACTATGGCACGCGAGGGGTGCGAGAAAGTAAAAATGATATTAGTGATGAAACTATTTTGTTAAATAATAATTGTCAAAATTAAATATGGATCTGTGTCAATGTTATTAATTTTAAAAGAGTGGTGGTCAAGGCATGTTCAATAGTCCCAATATCAAAATAGTTTCAAGACATGTATCTATTGTGACAAGTGTATTTCTTGTTCAAATTACCAATAGTCCAAAATGATTTAGTTAGCCCCGTATTATCAATACCAAATTATTATTATTATTATTATTAGCACCGCGTCTTACTACCCGTTCGGGTTATACGCACTTACGCTAATGTGTAATGGTAGGGTGATTGTGAGATGAAATGGAGGACCTACAGTTTAACGTGGAATCCGAACCACGGTGGAGGCCTGGCATTCCTCACATTCACAAGTTGTAATTAATACACATCTTGTCAGAGGTGAAGGAAGGGTTTGGTAATCAGATAAATCTGTGCCGGGACCGAGGAATGAACCCCTGTCGCCAGCTCAGAAGTCCGACACCTTACCCCTAGACCACCAGGTCACCACCAAATTATTGACTCTGTTTACAGATCAGATTACCAAAGGTAGGGCCAAAGTGTTTGATTGGTACACCAAAGTGAACCGAGCCCGTGTGGGTTTTACGCCGATGTAATAATTAAGCTAATGTGTCAGAGAAGGGTAAGGTTGCTTTTAGATGACTTACACTCACATTTGCGTGGAGGGTGAGTGGAAAACATTTTAGGAATAATAACCTCATAGCACCAAACTGGGATCGAACACCAATCCCCGTCCTCGGCAGTCCAGTTTTTTGCAAGAGTAGTGCCTTAAATCATGAGGTCACCAAAGTTGGGTCCTGTAATTATATTAATTAGGTATTCTACGCACATGGTTTGAAATTAATGGATGAATTTTAAACTACAGTATTAAAATTGTATTTTTCAAGCAGAAATGATAATAAATTCATGATACTTTTTTCATCCAATTCACAAGAGTAAAACATTTATTTTTCTTTCGTCTGGTTGAGAGATAAAGTAGTTTTTTATTTTATTTTATTCGATATCTTTTTACAGAAACGGCTTCCATTGCAAAACACGTGGTATTCACACAACTGATTTAATAAATGAACGCAGTCGAGTTGATATTTTTCCTGAGAACATCTGCTCGTCACCGTGCAACGCTTGGCAACACTGCCATGAGTTTTATCGAGAGGTTCATTTTGTTCAACCTTATACCTTAGTTTTAGCTTATGTGGTGCTGACTGACAGCTCACAGCTGACTTCTGACGGCTTTAAAAAGCTACCAGACCAAATTATGTATCCCTATGCCGAACCATATGATCTGCAAAAAACATGTATTTAGCAATTGTCACTTCTGACAGTCAAAATTTTGGTATATACCTAAATGTTGACTGTCAGAAGTCAGCTGGTAACTGTCAGTCAGCACCACATAAGCTAAAACTGAGGTATACACCGCTAGGTCACAGGCTACTGCACCACAACACTTTTTTGAATCAAAATAAAACTGTACCACTTTATTTTAGTTTAGAACAATATGTATGCTGAAAAATGAAATGATAATTATTCTCAATCATATTTACTCGGTTTATACTTTGTTTGCAGATTTTTAAAAAAACAACACTAACCCAAGAAAATACGATCATGCAAAAATTATTTAAACAAAGCTGCTTACAAATATTTAACTTTTAACTGGCGTTAAATTATACTAAATGATAGAGAAATGTGTTTATTGTATTACAATGAAAACCGTTTTAGCCTAAGTCTTCCCACATTTCAATGGCAAGCCCAGTTTGTTTCATGCAGTGATCTTTAAATTATTTTTTAAAACTTAAATTTGAATTGGTTGGGTAGATAGGAATAAACTATAAACCATGTAAATGAATTGATCTTTACAGTAGTAAAAATCTGATTAAAATATGTATAATAGTTTTCTTAGTAATCATGTACAGAGAAATCGTCTTAGAAACCGGCCGCGCTCATCTCTCTTGGTGATCCATCCCCTTAATATCGCGAGCTATCAGATAACGCACCCATCTGAGACTCAGGAGGATTGTTATGCAGACAAGTACACAACACGAGAGTGTAATTTTTTAATTTTAACACCGCGTCTTACTACCATTTCGGGTTATGCTCTCATATATTAATTACGTTAATAGTTTTAAGGACTAGGAAGATTATATTTTGAGGAAGTGTATCCGCATTTGCGTAGAGCGATATAGAGAGTAAAACTTTTTTTTAAAATCCACTCTCAGTACACCCAACCGAGATTCAAACCTTGATCTCCCCGTCATCGGCAGTCTAGTCTACTGCAAGAGTAGCGCGTTAGACCATGCGGACACCGGAGAGGGTTAAATTGTAATTAAAATGAATTTGTAGAAGATAAATAAAAATCACTTAAATCACTTCGTTAGAACTTATTTGATAATATATATTTATGGTGTTAGCTTCTAGGAGGAATTTGACAAAAGTGGAAACTTTAAAACTTGGGAGACATCGATTGCATCCGTAATATTTGGATGTATGGATTTTTTTTCTTTGCAGAGCAAAATTTATTCAAAATTTTCTGAAAAATAAATAAATAAAGGGAAACATTTTCCGTCTCATGTCTTGCAATGTAACAAATAGAGATAGGCTGACTCCTATATTTCTTGATTCCGAATCTTAAATTTTATTTCGGCCATCGAATCTTTAAAAATGAACAATTTTATTTAAGGTGAAAATATTATAAATTTAATTTAAAACAGGTTTTTAAGGTTTGGTTCCACTGACAAGTGATATTTTGTTTGTCATGTCTATTACGTCACAAACAACCAAGAAAACACCCTTTTAAATAAATTAATCATAGTAAAATTGTGTCCTTTTCTGTAATTTTGTTACTCTAGCAACTACAATAATTGCTTAAAATTTTTGTATCAAGTTAAGGTCTTGAAAATTTTATTCTAGGAATTTTTTGAGATTTTTACAAATCTCTAATCTCTATAATACAAAGGATTCGAGCGTACCATCTCTAAATAAACATCCCACTACCCGCTTTGTGGTCCGCATGGTCTAACGCGCTAATCTCCAAGGGACTAGACTGTTGTGACGGGAGATAGAGGTTCGAATATAGGTCGGGTGCGCTGAGGGTGATTTTCTCAAACTGGTTTTTCACTCTTTCTCCATGCAAATGCGGTTACATTTCCTCTAAATATAACCTTTCTAATTCCTAAAACCACTAACGTAATTAGTATATAAGCGTATAACCCGAACGGGTAGTAAGACGTAGTGCTAAAAAATAAAATAATCCATTTTGTGTGTGTGTGTGTGTGTGAACGAGGGTCAGGAATGGAAACGGAGGGATATTAGCTGAGAAAAAACAGAGTAGAAAGAAGATAAGGGAGAAAGAGGAGATAAAGAGAGAAAGAGCAAAGTGACGTATTCAACCCCAGACCTCATCATGATGGACACAACTTCACGTTTCCACTTAAATGTCTACACACTATCAGAAACTACGTCATAGTGTTCTAAAGATAACTTAAATGAAAATTGTAAAACCGATTTTGAAATTCTTTCAGAAGATTTCAGACTGACGCAAAACACACCAACTTAAAGTATTTGTCTAGTTTTATGAAGACATTGTCAAATCTGTTTTCGAAATGTATTTAAAAGAATGTAACATTGACGCACGCAAAACAAAAACTACACGTTTACCAATATTAAAAAAAAAAGTATCTATGACAGTGACGTAAATACTGTATCAAAAAAATAAAATAATTGTTTTCTCTTTTAAACACTTGTTTTTCATTGTATTTTTTTTATAAGCTACGCGTTAGCTTAAACTCAATTTGGCCCGCCATATAAAATATTTTATGGCATACCTCCTATAAAAGCAAAATTTTCACATTCAGGCATGATCACAAACGAATAGATCAAAAAAATAATAATTTTGAGGCATGGGGGTGAGGAAGGGGAATCAGCTTGAATTATGTGAAGTGGCGGCATCAGCCGTCTCCAAAGGTTACTGTAATTCCAGACGAAACGCCTGAAGTCTTCATCGAGGATCAAGCCCGAAAAAAAAAATATTTTTTTTACTTGCCATAATTAAACACTTATTTGAAAATATAATTTAAACTATCAAAACTAAATTCGACACAATTGATGCACAGTCACAGCATAATTAACATGATAGAAATGTTTGTGTAGGGTCTAAGTTCAAGGGCGTATCATCGAACTAACAATAGTGTAATTGACGATCTATAGTCGGGCCAACGTATAAAGAACCATTCCGCGAATATTAAAATAAACTTAAAGAACTCAGCATTACACAAGATCACTATCTACATACATATACCTCAGTTCTAGCTTTGTGGTGCTGACTGACAGCTCACAGCTGACTTCTGACGGCTTTGAAAAGCTACCAGACCAAATTATGTACCCTACGCCGAACCATATGATCTGCAAAAAACATGTCTTAAGCAGTTGTTACTTCTGACAGTCAAAATTTAGGTATATACCTAACTGTTGACTGTCATAAGTCAGCTGTGAGCTGTCAGTCAGCACCACAGAAGCTAAAACTGAGGTATACAATCCATGAGCTGTCTGTAAGGCCATCCAGGACTCTTTCTCACACTTACCAATACAGTGAAAATAATTAACAAAATCTCACGCTTTAGTGGTCGCTTGGTCAAAGACGCTACTCTTGCAGTAGACTGCCAATGACGGGGAGATCGAGCTTCTAATCTCGGTCGGGTGTACTGAGGTTTTTTCCAAAATAGTTTTTCACTCTCCCTCCACGCAAATGCAGTTACACTTCCTTTGAATATAACCTTCCTAATCCATAAAACCATAAGCGTAATTAGTACATAAGCGTATAATCAGAACGGGTAATAAGACGCGATGGTAAAAAAAAAAATCACAAACATCTCGCGGGTTACATTAATTAGGGCTAAGTATCTCTCTCTGTTTGAGCTAAAGCTGGCAGCAATTTTGTGAACCTCTCCTGTGTATGGTCTGTTACAAACATATAAAATGTGTTATGTGAGAAACAAAAAACAGAACAAGTCACGTATGATTTTTATACTTTTTTTTAAAAAAAAGGGACCATTTTTTAAGCACACGTCTTATTACCTGTTTGGGTTATACACTTAAGTATTAATTAGGGACTAGGAAATTTATACTTAGAGGAAGCGTACTTGCATTTGCGTGGAGGGAAAGAGAGAGTGAGAGTGAGGGTGGAAAACCATTTTGGAAAACCACCCTCATTTCACCCGACCGAGATTCAAACATCAAACTCCCCGTCATCGATGGTTTATTCTATTGTGAGAATAGTGCCTTAGACCATGTGGCCACCTAAGTGGGTAGGAATTAATTGATTGTGAATTACTACGTATTGTAATCGACACGGCCTAAATTAAGGCGTGTGTTTTATTAGTGTTGTTGTGCTTTGGATTGTGAATGACAAAACGAGTATTGTAAAGTATTGTGATTAGCTAATAAACAAATAAAACATATGCGCTGATAACATAAACCAAGTGTCAGCATTCCTCACGGTAAACTAGGCTAGAAGCCAGGATAAATAGTAATGAATCCAAGCTAACAGGGCTGACTAATCACAATCTAGTCAAGGGGGTCACTCTGCCCGTTTTTGGGGCTACACTTTTTGACTATTATAGTCATATTGTGTATATTGAATAAAGGGGTGAGTTTAAAATGTTGACAACCTTGCTTTAAAAGAAGATGTTTCCAATAAGATGCAGGATTAACGCTTTGAAGTATGTCCTGTTTTAAAGCCTTTGCTTTAGGGCGTTTAATTTTGTCTCCCTGTTGCGCACTTACTGAAGGAAGTACTAAAATCTAGCGTATTTTGTTTTATTAGAATAGCTTTCTATTTTGGGTCTGCTAAGTATTTCAACCTTAATCCGAGGGCCAGATTTATAGTGCGCCTCGAAACCAAATACAAGACGACATCTACTATATTATTATTAGCACCGCGTCTTACTACCCGTTCGGATTGTACGCACTTACGCTAATGTGTGATGGTAGGGTGATTGCGAGATGAAATGGAGGACCTACAGTTTAACGTGGAATCCAAACCACGGTAGAGGCCTGGCATTCCTCACATTCACAAGTTGTGATTAATACACGTCTTGTCAGAGGTGAAGTAAGGGTTTGGCAATCAGATAAATCTGTGCCGGGACCGAGGATTGAACCCCGGACCCTCAGCACATAAGTCTGACACCTTACCCCTAGACCACCAGGTCACCTTTGACATATACTATACATAAACTCGAAGGGAATGGGCCAGTTTCGCATATGAACCAGGCCGATTCCATTCTTGTGTAAGTAGGTGTCGTCTTTACTACGGCAATGACTTTAGGGATTAGGAGGGTTAAATATATGTGAAATGTACTCACATTTTCGTGGAGGGAAAGTGGAAAAAAACATTTTTGGAAATAAAATCCCTCAGCACACCCAACCGAGATTTTAACCTCGATCTCCCCGTCATCGGCAATCTAGTCTACTGCGAGAGTAACGCCTTAAACTATGCCTTTGACTATGAATCTGGCCTTACGTCTTTTTTTAGGAACACCTTCGCCACAGAGAACATTTGAAGTGTAGTCAGGGCCATTGCATCACAGGAGTCGGCAAAAGGTCGATCTCCCAGCAATTTTCAGTCGATCGTGTAAGAAAACTATGTCGTCACGAAAAGGTGAAATTACCTTAAATTATTCCACAATGGTACAGCTTATACGATAGGGTCATAGTGTAATCCGTCAAGGCAAGACTGCTACCTTGCTTGGTTCCACTATGGTGCAGCTTGTAAGATAGGGTCATAGAGTAATCCGTCAAGGTAAGACTACTACCTTGCCTGGTTCCACTATGGTACAGCTTATAAGATAGGGTCATAGTGTAATCCGTCAAGGCAAGACTGCTACCTTGCTTGGTTCCACTATGGTGCAGCTTGTAAGAGAGGGTCATAGAGTAATCCGTCAAGGTAAGACTACTACCTTGCCTGGTTCCACTATGGTACAGCTTATAAGATAGGGTCATAGTGTAATCCGTCAAGGCAAGACTGCTACCTTGCTTGGTTCCACTATGGTGCAGCTTGTAAGATAGGGTCATAGAGTAATCCGTCAAGGTAAGACTGCTTGCTACCTTGCTTGGTTCCACTATGGTACAGCTTATAAGATAAGGCCATAGTGTAATCCGTCAAGGTAAGACTGCTATTGTGCCTGGTTCCACTATGGTATAGTTTATAATATAGTGTCATGGTGTAATTAATCAAGGTAAGACTGCTACCTTTTAGGATAAACGCAGTGTACATTTTATTTATTTTATTTAAAGGCAGGGAAATACCTGTTGAAGGAAATATTGACTCTAAGGAATAAATAAAAGATCTATAGAAAAAAAAAAAGTAACATTAGAGTGGAGAAACGAAGGGTGATCGTGGGACATATTTTGATACCTGTAAGAGTCGATCCGGGCCCCAAAACGTTTGCTGATCCCTGCATTACAACACTATCCAAGCCGATATATTTAAGATAGCATTTAAGACTGTAAGCAGGTTTTGTATTTCTGTTTAGATGTATCTATTCAATAGTCATTGGGTGTAATTGTCATGTATAGTTTGGATTTAATAATGTGATATTTAAAGATAAATAAAATGCATTTTGCATTGGTTACATGATAAATAGTTTAACGTCCGTGGTTACAACTTATATGATTAAAAAAATAAATTACTTATGAGTGTCTGGGCTGAATCACTCCTAGCCCAGTTAATGAGAAGATTATCCAATATTTATGAACCGCTGCCCAGGGGACATTCGAATTTAGGCCTACTAGTAGGACATTCATTCCGTGGAGGCTCTTTTCATGTCCTAGTGTGATGAAGTGATGGTGATATAGTGAATATGAGGATGTGGAAACAGTAAAAACTCTTAACCTAATGAAGTCCTGAATATCCAGACCCTGGTGGCCGTTGGTATAGTTCGCTTTTCGTGAAAAATACCCAAGCTACCAGCCGGGAATCAAGCCCAGGACCCCAGATGCACTGACCACTACACCACGGGGTCGATCATTCTGCCTGATTCATTAGCTCATATGGTGCTCTTTCTTCTCTTCAGCAGAATCTGAAGAGTCCTATGTCCTCTCTCATATTTTTTGGTATAGTGGGGTCAGTCATGGTTGAAACCCAACCTGACTGAATGAAGGTCAGCGAACAAGGCCGAACAACTTATGTTAAGTACGTGTTTTTTTTTAAAATCTGGTTATCCGTTCCAATATAACGGCCACTCCAAAGTTTTTATTTCGTTTTATAGCTCATCTCAACTGATTTTAGTTTAAGATTCTAAGCATTCGATCGATTAAGATTTATGGCCTATTTTTTTTAAACCTCGACGTTTACTGTGAGACTGACATCCTAAACCACGTGAACAGCAGTTACTCTCTATGAATATAAGCTACTATTGAATATAGTATTTTGTTTTCTGTCTAACTTGATCACCAAAGAGAAATATCAACTTCGAATCCAAGGAGAAATTATAGGAGATGTTTCAACTTGAAATCCAAAGAGAATTATTAATACTACAAAGCGATAAGAACATGAAGGGAGAGAGGATTACTATTCACAGAATTAGTAATTATTAGTTTATACCCTCCTCATAATCGAACCTGGGGTCTTCTGGACCGCAAATCTTGCCCTATAATCGCGTTATTAAACTTGATAAAGCTGTGTTTGTTCAAGTCTCCCCCCCCCCCCCCCTCTAACCAAGGTCACCGGCGCTAATAGTTGAACACACCTCCGATAAATGACAAGTCCATCCTCCAGCAAGATTCCCAAAACAACGTCTAGGCGGCGTCTGATGGGTGAAGGTGGGGGTTACCCCTTCCCCTCCAATCCCCTCGTCCTACATCGCGGCAGGGACCGATGTTCAAAGTTTACCACGGACTCATCGCGTGATCGACGAATATGTCCAATTAACATAAAGTTTCAATTAAACATTTGGTAATCTTGTGAAATAACTATGTGTATGACACGTTTCAGGGGCCGGATGGTCTAAGGCATCACTCTTGTGTTAGACAGGCCTGTTGAAGACGTGAGGATTGGGGTTCGAATCACAGTCAGGTCTTCTTAGGGTGTTAAAATATTTTTTTATAAATGGTGTCCTGCTCTTCTTCCATGCAAATGAGGGTAGACTACCTTTAAAAATTCTTCCTTCTTCATCACTACACTAGCAGAGTAATTATCATATAAGACTAATACCTGAACAGGTAGTAATACGAGGTGACGAAGAAAAACTATGTGTATGGTTCAGTTACCACAGGAATGGCCTTTTAGAAAAATACAGATATATTTGTTTGCAGCCAAAATTAATAAATAGACTCGCGTTAATCAGACGTTCGTGGGACCATGGGTCTGTCATATTAGCGAAAATTCTGAATTGCCCAAAATACACATAATTAAGGGCTGTTTAGTAAGCTAATGTCAATTACTTATCTAAAATTAATATATGAGAGTACATTATAACTGTTTACTTCATAAGATTTAATTTGGAAAATGTATAATGGTCAAACAAAATGCCTAGAGTCATTTAAACTGAAACTTCTTCATAACGACTTTAAGATTACTGTGGAATACTCAAGAAATAACTAATTGAAAATAGGTTAGTACAGTACGTGCTGTACTTAAAATATTTATTAGTAAAAAACTACCTAATACAGTAATGTCGTTGGGCTACCTTTTAACATTTTTTTAAAAAGAAGTCTTTCAAAGATGTTTATTTCTTTCCCTTAAACATGTGTCTCACTGCTTTCTCTTGCATTTTATTCAGCACTAAACTTTCCCTCAAAGTCTGCCCCTCTTTCCTCAGCCCATTGCAGTAAAATGTCCACAGCTGTCTCTAATGCTTCATTGCAAGAAACATTGAATTTAGTAGCTCCCACCGCCTCTTGAATTGAATGGTCTGCCTCTGGTTCATTCATCCCGTTCACTTCTTCTAAAATTTCATCATAATCAAGATCAGCATTTAATTCTTCATCCAGCATCCATCTCCTTAAATCTGCCAATTAAATCTACTCTTCATTGTCTTGATTAACCTCACGCCAAGTTGAGGAAACTAGTTAGCACGTTTTCATCTTGGTTTTCAATCGCTGTTGGGTCTTCTCGTTAAGTAGCCCCTTCCTGAGGCGTCTGTGTCACCACACAGTGAGGGGGCGGCCAGACTGAGCGCGCACGCTTGAAATATAGAATTGGTTATATTTTTCAAGAGCGCGCGCTCGACCCGGTACAGTCTAGTTTACAAGCGCTAGGCAATATTAATATATGTTGGTACATTGAGTGCTAGGAAAACTTCTCATTTTGACATTTTTATTATTATCGATAGGTTTAGCACACTTGCTACTAACGGCCTAATTTAATTAGTAGGATCATAAACCATACCTATTTAATTTAATTCAAGTCATAAACCATACCTATTTAATTTAATATATATAAAACTGATATGTTAAAATACTTCAATATTATCGAAGTAGGCCTTTACAAATAAGAATCGCCATTAGCGTAGAGAGAGGATGAGAAGACCACAACAATAAATCACTTGTTAAAACCCCCCCCTAAGTTCACTCAGCCAAGATTCGGAGCCTGCTCGTCAACAACTAACGAGAACTATCTGCTAATCACGCGCTCGCTTGCTCGCTCGCCAGTCTGGCTACCCAGTCGCTTGCGCGCTTGTCAGTCCGGCCGAACCCTAAGTCCTGAATTTTAAAGAATACCCTGATAAATTACACATAATTAATTAGTCCTTTTGAAAAGTGACATTGTATGACCATTTCTGGCATAAAGATTTTTTTTATATATTCCTATTATTTGATGAGAACTAAATTACCATAACCCACTTCAGTGAACCGAATGGTCTAAGGCGTCACTCTTGTGTTAGACTGACCTGCTGATGACGGGTAGATCGGGGTTCAAATCCCGGTTGGGTGGTTTTTACCTGAATGGTTTCCAACTCTCCTTCCTTGCAAATGCGGGTATATCACCTCACAAATTCTTCCTTCCTCATCCCTACCCCATTAGAGTGATTATACCTGCGTATAGCCTGAATGGGTGTAAGACACAGCGATAAAAACCAAAAACTAAATTATAGCTAAATTTTGTTCGTTCGGATTTTTTAAACTTATAGCTCAAAAGCAGTTGATTTTTCTATGTTTCGTTTCCGTGTGTGATTTTTGAAAACTGGTTCTTTTAAAGCTTATATAACTAATAAAACTAATATTATCAGATACATGATTACAGGGGTAATTGGTCATGGTCTACACTTAATTTGCAGTGACTTCTTCGCTGAGGCAATTCCGCCCCAAGTTACATCATCAAGGAAATAATCGTCGGGGAAATAACAACTGATTACTTTTACAATTTTGATGTTCTGTGTTTTTAACCTTTAACAAGAACTATCATCGTAACGGGGTATTCCTGAAGATGATGCATTAACTCAAAATATTAAATCATCGGAAAGCTACGTAAACATTAAGACGAAACAAATTAATTTTTTCGCACACTTCAGTTGAAATTTTGCCAGGCCATTTCTCACACTTGACCAGTCATGTTGGGGAAGGTTTATATTGAAATTCCAGCAGTTTTTTTTTGGGAGGGTGTTTTTTAAAAAAGTTAATATTTATAAATGTGGTTTACCCTTCTCTCTCTTCTCTAGGGCGTGTTTATTTATTCTAGGCTATACTTCTTATCATTATTTATCAAAAAAGGATGACCAAACTTTTTCATCCCAAGGTCCAAATCTGATTATCATTTTTCACCGTGGTCCGAAGACATATTCAGTAATCACATCAACTTAATATAAGGCCTACAAAAAAAAACTCAATGGCGTCAGCATGCAATTGACCCATACCGACGGAGTGGCTGCCTTCTGTTGGCGAAGTTATTGCAAATTTTTTCTAATGAAGGATGCCATGTGTTCATTTTTTCAACACACAGTTATCTGAATGATAAGATAATCTAGGCAATGAACTTTGTGCACCCTTTGATTGTATGGTTGTAAAATACACATTCCTGGTGAAACACCACAAAGTTGGAAATTATTTCGTTGCTTCTGAGGCAAATATTTGTAAATCAATATTATATTTTGCAGAATGAGAGAAATTATATGCTAAACGCTTTTCATCCAAGCGTGGATTGAGCGATAAAGCAAATACATGCTGTTAGAATGTGTGGATCCAAAAGGAAGGGGTAGGCCATGTAACACGTGGTTAAATGTTGTAGACGAATGTGTTAAACAGAGAAACATTAATAGTTTTAGGAATAAAAAAAAAGCATGTATGACTCGGTGTATGGATATTGTTGAAGCGAAGGGAGTATGCAAAGATAGGGAAGTGTGGAGAAAGTTAGTGAGGATGGATTAAATAATAAATACGGAGTTGTTTCTTGAGCTAAAGGCACAATTTCATTCCTACCCTGTAAGGGAACGATGTGATTATATATATCTATTTTTTTGTATGTATGTATGTATGTATGTATGTATGTATGTATGTATGTATGTATGTATGTATGTATGTGTGTATGTATGTATGTATGTATGTATGTATGTATGTATGTAATCTATGTATCTATGTATCTATGTATGTATGTATGTATGTATGTATGTATGTATGTATGTATGTATGTATGTATGTATGTATGTATGTATGTGTGTATGTGTGTGTATGTGTGTATGTATGTATGTATGTATGTATGTGTGTATGTATGTGTGTATGTATGTATGTGTGTATGTATGTATGTGTGTGTGTGTGTGTGTGTGTATGTGTGTGTATGTATGTATGTATGTATGTATGTATGTATGTATGTATGTATGTATGTATGTATGTATGTATGTATATGAGTATGTGTGTATGTATATTTTTTACTTTCCGATTTCGTAAAGCGCGTGTTTTTTTAGTCGTGTGCATATTTTTTGGTCATTTTTAATGAGTTTGAATTCATTTTTTGATATTTTTCCAAGTCATTAAGTCCGAGCTCTGCTCATCAATATTTAAATTGAAACACCTCTCAAGTGTAAATCATTGTGATTTAATGAGTTAGGCCCAGAACAAATATTACATTTGAAACGTTATTACTCGCAGTAAAGACAGATGCTCAAATTCTCCTTGTTGCATAGCGTTAATTAATTTGTCGTAATGACTTGCAAATATTTAGCTTGTGTTTGTAAAAATCAATTTATTAGCCATATTTAATTTGCTTCCTTAGGCAAGATAAAGAAATGTGAACTAATTCAACCAAAGACACCGAACTCGACATTTGAACTCGACCTTTCAGGCAGTTTTTCAAAAATACAGGTGATATAAATTCTCCTAGTTTCTCACCTGTAATCGAATCAAGATCTTTACCCTCAAAAGCAGGCCTCCTTTTTGCCACTGATTCACAAACGAGACGCAGAAACAAAATCCGGAGGACTCTTTAGGGATCGAACCCTGCAACGTTAGGCACTCGGTTAAAGGACTCTTCATTCTCATTTAGTTTGGTTTTCCTGTGATTTAGGGGTTAGGGTTCAGACCCCAACTGAAGATTTTTTAAAAATCTTAACTGATATTCCACTTTCACTTCACACAAATGCAGATACATTTCATATATTCTTTCTTAAACTTCTCGTTACTACGCCCTTACTTCATTACATTCTTAAAATTAATCCATTAAGAGGGCTGTACAATAGAACATCGAGAAGCGATGCATACGTTTAGAAATACCGTATTATTTAAGAAATAGTTTTATAGTTTTGAATATTGTTCTCATCAAAATGTATGGGAAAGTTCTGACCAGTTAACGAATTTAAATTGTTTAAGATTTTTTCGATAACTTAGATAACACCTTATAAAATAATCCCACATTATCTCAACATTTTCTGTTGTGATCTTATCAAAACATATCTTTATTTGATAGAGTAAGTTTGGTTCTAGGTTTCTTACACTTTGCTTTAATCTCAGAAGAACGAATTTTCGCGTAAATCGTGGTTGAATTTTTTTTTAGAGGCTTTAAACTCAAAATTTAAACTTTTTAACTCGACAGAAAACCTGCTGACAATTATTTTCGCAAACCAAACTGACACGTGAGATAATTCTCTTAGCACGATGATTAAATTATTTTCCAATTTTTTTTGCCTCACAAATCTCACTATATCGTATAATGGAGGTGTAAGAAATATAATATGATTAGCATTGCTACCGAGTTCTTCTGACCCCCTTCAGTGGCCACATGGTCTAAAGCGTCATTCTCTCAGTAGACTGGACTGCCGAAGACGGGGAGGTCAGGGGGTTCAATATCGTTCGGGTGTACTGAGGGTGGTTTTTCTAAAACGGGTCTTCACTCCTCTTCCAAGCAAATGCGGTTACAATTCATCTAAATATAGCCTTCCTCATCTTTAAAAACATTAGTGTAATTAGTACATAAGCGTATAATAGCCCGAACGGATGGTAAAACGCAGTGCTAACAAAATTCTACAATAAGTACAATGATGTTTTATTCGAACGGTTGAACAAATTCCAAACCCGATTGACCCGACATTATATCTCGTGCCCTCAAGCATGATAGAAATGTCTAAGTCCGTTAAAAATAAAATTACTCTCAACCAAGTAAGTATAATCGTCGATATTGTGAAATAGCGTTCCAATTTTCATAGCACAGCTATAAAAGTTACTACATCCGCTTTCACTTGTTCGTACGTCAGTAGCAGTTGATTGACATTATCAATACCAAAAGACTTAGAAAGAGTTGGACTAAGGGGTCTCAAACCCCTTTTAATTTATGTGTCATAACCACGGAGCAATGTTTGAATGTTTGTTTTAATTTATATAACTCGTGTAGACGCACCGTCTGAAAAGTGCTGGCTTAGCATAGGTCAAAAGAGAACGCTGACAATTCATAACAATAATTGAACTAGTTGGCCAGGAAAGGGGCCATTTTGGGGTGTAAAAGACTTTTATTTTTTGGCATCGGGGCTGTCACAATTCCATCGATATAGCAGGCAGTTACGCTGCCTGACGCCTTACCATATCAGACTACACCTTCGGGTCATCAGTCGCACTTGTACTTAAGAGGTCTTCCGTTGAGCCCATGGTCCCGAGATCGAGTTCTGTACGGGTCACGCGCAGTGTCAGTCAATTCCATTGGTCTAAGTTTCCGCGAGTTAAACCAGTTCTTCCACGAGCGCGGGCATCCAGTCTCTTTAGTTCTTTATCTTTCATTTGACCTCACATTTTGTATTAACTTTTAATAAATTCTATTAAACTAAAATTCGTAAACCTACATATTATTTCGAACCCACAAAATTACCTTGCCTACAACCTAACCCCTCCCGCAAGCTATCCTGACAAATCGAGCCCACGAGGGGGTAAGTCACGACATAAGTATAAAAACTATTATAGCTTAAGGTAGCATATATATTCTAACGGACACCCCTATAAAGACTAGCTTTCTACCCTTGTGTTATATTTAATTGAATTCATTAGTGGCATTTAACGTGTACTTTCTGAACCAACTGGTTTTATCATCACACGACTTATAAACTAACTTAAATCTAGAACAGGCGCAACATCCAGCCCTAAGGCCGTTAATTCATCACCGTGGAAGGGAAAACCCACATTTCACCAATGATGAATTTTTCAGCCATGCCAGGATTTGAACCCGGGATCATTATCTCAATAGACATGCGAGAATCACGATCAACTCAACGTCCACTTAACCTTCACATAACGTTACGTAACATAACCTAAAGGTTCTTGTGTTTTTAATACCAACCCAATTATCTTGATTACTCTACTTATTTAATAAAAATGTACGCGGTACTGTTTGAGTGTTAAAATATAATTGCTTTATTTTTGATTACTTAAGCAATAGCATAATAAATTCTGCAAGTGCTCCACCTTTCTATTCTATTTACATTGTTGTGAACATCTAGAGGCAAAACTTGTATGCATTGATGTGACCATGATATTCTACATTATGCACACCTTTTTTTATATACAAGAATTGGTCGTGTTACGTTGTAAAAGTTATTCTCATTTCATCCCCTTTCAACAACGACCAAATAAAATGCGAGTATGACGCCCTAAAACGTGAAAACTGTATAGTAATAACCGTGCGACCGATATGATTTTAAAAGTGTTCTAATCAAGAGTAAATGTTTGATCGTGTAAGGAGGACTTTCGATAAACAAACAATATTAATGTCTTCTTATTGTTGATCTTCGACATCTTTTGCTCCGTGACTCGGCAACATTTTGTTTCTATGGCAACATTTACGAAATACCAATACTCATATGTAAAAAAAAAAAGTATTTGTAATTAGTTTAGGTCACTGCATATTGTTATTGTGCCCTTTCCTTGCCTCTGATTGGTCAGCCTGTGATAGGCGTGGCTATTTTATCACTCACAGTATATTGTCATAGTAGAAGGGGTATCTATCTATCTATCTTTAGTATTGTTTTTAGTTTTGATCGTTTTAGGAGTACATTTTATTAAGATGGTCATAGCCACAGCTGTAATAACCCGTAAGTGGGTAAGAGGTTTAAATGTCACGCTCATTAAGTTTGGTTTTCCGCTCGAATTCCGGTCGGGTGCACCGAGTTTATTTACATAAAATTGTTTTCCGCTTTCTTCTCAACAAATGCGTCTACATTTCCTATAATATTACCTTTCTCCTACCTACCACATTAGCGTAATATTTGGCGGGATTTCTAGGGTTTTATTTGGGGTAGGTAACGATTACACATTTTTTCAGTTAAGGAAGGCTCAAAAAGGTAAACACCTGTTTCAGGTGCCGAATGGTCTAGACTTTCAGGGGTGGCCAAACAGTCGATCGTGATCTACCGGTCGACCGCGGCCGTTAGCTTAGTCGATTTCTTGGTCGATCGATTTAAAGAAGATTGAAGAAATGTAATGACAGAGAGTTTGCAGATTTTTTTTTTTCAAATCAACATTAGAAAATATAAATACTGAAGCTGTCTAATGACTGATGACCATTTACAATCTTGCCGTCTTTTATGACAGGAATAATTAGAACTATAATTCTACAAATGGTCCTAAGATTATGCGACGTCATGGAGTAACTTCAAAGTCACGGGTTTAATGAGAAAATACTTTTTCAAGGAAATTATATATTTATTATGTGGTTTAATGAAAAACACGGTTTCAGTTGTGAAAGGACTTTTAAGTTCTTATATACAAAATAATTTTACTATTAAAACACCACAAAATGGGTTATTATTTTTACCAATGAAACAAACCATATAAGCCTATGGTTCCGTAGTAAATCGCAAAGGTTTTTCCTTCTTTGGAGTAGATTTCTAGATCAAAGAGTCTGGCCGCTCTGCCTCTAAAGCGTCACAATCGTGTTAGACTGGCTTTCTGATGACGTAGAGATCGGGGCTAGAATCCGCGGGTAGGGTCTAATGAGGGTGGTTTTTTTGTAAATGGTTTCCAACTCTCCCTCCACGCAAATGCAGGTAGATTGACTCTAAAATACTTCCTTCCTCTTCCCTACCCAATTAGAGAAATTATCATATATGCATATAACCTGAATAGTAGAAAGACGTGGTGATAAAAAAGAAAGAAAGAAAGCAAATCACTGATTTAACTTGTGGGCTATCATCTTAAAAATAAAGGATTGTTTTGTTAATCTTCAGAGTACATACGTATTGTAGAGGTCAGTTATTTTTGATAAGTTAAAACTATCTTTTGTTCAATATAATACGTCATGGATGTAAACACAATATCACGCTATAGTTATCAGGAGGTTGTTACACACACAACATAGCCTAATTCAACACAAATACTCTTGTAATAACTTAAATTATTTTTTTATTAAAAGACGTAGCAAGACAGAGAATACTAGCACATCAATAGCTTGGAAATACAATGGAAATTTTGCACCTTTAAAAAAATTTAGAGCAAGCATTTTTTATTTCTATGGATCCTTAGGTGAATAAAAGGCTCGAAAATAACCAACGTACCAAAATGCATGAAATGTATTTATTAATCTTTAATTATAATGTATAGTTAACTTTATATTTGGAATAATGTTAAACGAAATGTATGTATTTTATGTAATTAAAAGCCTTTTTTTAAAAAAAAAAAACTTATACAGGCTTACTCTGGATTTACTGGTCTTGCATATTACGGAAAGATTGTGTTCGATTACTGGTAGGTGTCCACTGAAGGGTTTCCCTAAATGGTTTTCACTTCTCACGCAAATGGGGTAGTTACCTAGAAAAAAATTCTTCCCTCCTCATCCCATACCCCACTAAAGTAATCACCATATAATATATGATAATTACTTTAATGAGGCAGGGACGAGGAAAGAAGAATGTTATGCCTATACCTGAACAGGTAATAAGACGTGGTGTAAAACAATATACATATAATAGTTGTAAATTATTTGATTGCACTGCTAAGGCCTCAAAAGTACTTTTTAAACAAATCATTAATATCTGAAGTTGGTGATTAGAATATTTGTATTTTCTCTCGACTCCTTGAAGAAATAATGTGATCGTAAAAAAAAAAAATCAAACTAAAGCTTTTGATAAATGTCTACGTTTCATGACCCCTTGAAAATGAAAAAAATGTTTGTTGCGATGCCGCCTGTCTGTACCTCGGACTAGAGCCGAAACAATTTTTACCAATCGGGCTGAGATTTTGTATCTAGTTTTTTTTTATAAGTTCGACCCTAAAATTAAGGGTAGTTTACTAAAAGGAAAAAAAAGGATAAAATCAATTTTCTCAAAATAATCTCTAATGTTTTTGATTAAATGTTTTTATCTAGACACTGTTTAACATTACAAACAAAATTGCAATTTTCATTTTCCCATGAAAACGACTATACATAAGCAGTAATTTCCAATTTTGATCAAATCTCCGTAACTATTTGAGATAAGAAATAATTTATAATTTTATAAATGTAGTACTCTTATATACAAAACTCTTTTGTTTGAAATATATTTTTATAAAATCAAAAGTTTCTGAGCTATAAGCAAACAAATATTTTTTTAAAATGAAATACTTAAAAATATGTAATTGATTGTTATGTTCTTTGTGGACAGAGATGATCATCTTTTCTTGATGTTTCTGTAACAGTGTATATCAGGTGTCGGCAACATTTTTGGGGCCCCGATCGACTTTTACATTTATCAAAGGTCCCGCGGTCACCCTTCGTTTCCCCACTCTACTTCTAATTCCATTTTCTTTATACATCTCTTATTTATTCCTTAAACTCAATATTATCGCCAATACTTATATCCCTGTCTTTATAAAAAAATACATAAAATAAATAAATTGTAGACTCCGTTTACCCTGAACGGTACCAGTCTTACCTTGACGGATTACCCTATGACCATCTTATAAGACGTACAATAGGGGAATAATGAAAGTTAATTTACCTTTTATGACGATATAGCTTTCTTAGTGGTCGACTGAAAATTTCTGCGAGATCGACCTTTTGCCGATCCCTGGTGTATATTATTACGTTAATGCTCTTAGTTGGGGTGTTGCTGCAACTGTGTATATTATTTCCTTCCACAAATTTTAAGAGTTTTTGTTTGTTTGTTTGTAGATGTCTCTATTTTAAGATTGAAATCTGTACGGTGCATCGTACCATTTATTTTGTTACTAAATAAAAAAAATAAAAATAAAGCACTTCTTTATATTCCTTAACCAACTCTTATGAACAAAACAAAACAAACAGTAAAATACTTTGTCAGTGCCTTTGTCACCTGTATTATTAACAATATATTCTAAGGGGAAAGAAAGTGTAGTTTTATAGAAAGTACACCAGCATTAGCGTGGGGAGATGGTGAGAGAACCACAGTGATATATCGAGTGTTGGAAGCCCCCCACCAGTGCATCCGGCTGGGATTCGAACTCGACCTTCTCGTCACCGGGAATTTAGTCTAGTGTTTATTTCCTATATTAAGCCTTCAGTTTGTTGAAGTTAATCTATTATTTTCAAACATTAATATCCTCACAAAATGACGTCACTATCATGTTAGACTGGACTGCCGATGATGAAGATATCGTAGTTTGAAACCCAGTCAGTTGTACTGAGTTTTTTTCTAAATGGTTTCCCAATCTACCTCCACAAAAAATGCGGGTACACTTCCTTTAAATTCTACTTTCCTCATCCAAAGCCTACTATCGTATTTAGTACATTTGTGTACTTGCAAAACGAGTATTAAAACATGGTTCCAAAAAGAAAAAAGGTATAAGTAAGAAAAGTAACGCGTTAAAATACTAGGTCTAATATTTGACTTGGGAACCTAAACTAAAAAAACAACGTCCTGTTGTTTTACCCTGCTTTAACTTGTTAAAATCATTATCATAAACAGCATGAGTTCTATCTCAGAAAACTTTTATAAATACATACAAAATATTATGTCATCGGGTAATAATTTTTTTAAGCACCGCGTCTTACTACCCTTCGGGCTATACTCCACCCGTCGTCCCGTCCAGTAACGACCAATGGACCATCTATCATGGATATCAGCGACAAATAACCTTTATTCCGTGATGAAGGTTCTGGAACAAAACGCCATTAGTTTGATATATAGAATACAGTTACCAAGTCCTGTACCCCAACTCTATGCCATAATTGATTTACTCACCGATCTACGCCCATCTACATCTCATCCGAACTTGCTGCTTTCATTCATCGAACAGTCTTTTAGGATATACCGGACACTGATGCAAAACACAACCGCCGTCTTCAAACTCCAGACTCTCATTTATCCGTACATTTCACCATTTTCAACCTCCAAACTCTCATCTAATCCGGACATTTCACCATATTCACCTCCTAACTCTCCATCCGAATTCACAATACTCGACCTCATCTTATCCGGGCATTTCACACAATAATTCATAATCGACTCACAAAACTCTCATCTTATCCGGACATTTCCACATATTCAACCTCCGACTCTCATCTATCCAGATATTTCACCAATTCAACCTCTAAACTCTCATCTTATCAGATATTTCACCAAATTCAACCTCCAGACTCTCATCTTATCCGGACATTTCACCATATTCAACCTCCAAACTCTCATCTATCCGGACATTTCACCATTTTCAACCTCCAAACTCTCATCTAATCCGGACATTTCACCATATTCAACCTCCAAACTCTCATCTATCCGATATTTCACCAATTCATCCTCCAGATTCTCATCTTATCCGACATTAATTTCAACCTCCAAACTCTCATCTAATCCGGACATTTCACCATATTCAACCTCCGGACTCTCATCTTATCCGGATATTTCACCATATTCAACCTACAAACTCTCATCTTATCCGGACATTGCAACATTTTCAACCTCTAGACCCCATCTTATCCGGATGTTTAACCATCTTCAACACCAAGACCCTCATCTTATCAACATCTACCAATGAAGTTCCGGACGATCACTCACACTATAATCCGGACCATGCACAATATCCTTCTGATCTGATATGCATGAATATTGTATTGTAATATTTAGCTTTTAAAAAACATTACTAAACCAATACTTTTTAAATACATATGATTTTTTATTTTAGCTTTATTTTAGATTTATTTTACTAACTATATAATAAGAAAAAAAATTTAAATATAATATTTCTGGTTGAAGAAAAGGCAAAATAAATTGCCGTAATAATATATTTATTTGTTATTTGTGGCATTTTCAATCTTAATATTTTGAGCAATTTGTCAAATTTAGGAAAAAAAAAAAGGATTGGACCTCTCATGTCTAGGCTGACAGAATTAAAAAATAAAAACCAAAATGTATATTATACTGCAGTTTGTATAAAATGTTAAAAGTTATAAAATTCTATAAATGTTTTTATATTTTCCTCCAAGCATTTAATTTTAAACATTTTCACTAATTGTGGAGCTAACACATTATACAAATTTGAGAAAAAATTCTTTAAAATCTAATATTACTCAGATAAGCCTGTGTCCTATAATTAATATAGTCTGATTTTGGTTTGAAGGACAGTTTAGAAAAATACAAGAATATTTATTTGCGGCCAACATTGATAGCATTTATCTATAATATTATTTGTGTCATATTATAGGTATTGATAATATCTATAAAAAGTAATAACTACAGATATTATGACTTGAGGTATAAATATAGCAAAATGGATTTATTAACTTCAGTAACTTCCAGATTTTGTTCTTGCTACTAAAATCAGGGTATAGTTTGTTTGGGTCTCTAAGAGACAATTCATATTTACAAATACAACAAAATACGACGCCGAACGCGCACAGCGAAGAAGAAACTGTTTATTCAACTAAAAACTAACTGTAACCAAGCCACAAACTAAACCCAAATATCTAATATTATAAGACATAAAATACATACCACATACCTCACATAACATTAGGAAAATGTTGATATCCATAAAACGTCTAGAGGACGTAAGATTTGGATTATAATATTATCCATGGATTTTCAATAATAAATATGACGTCCATTTTTAATAATCCTTTGGTAGGTGTAGTTAACGGGCATATGTTTAAAAATAGATAAACTTGAATCCAAACAAACAGTTTTTATTTGATAGTTGGGAAATATTGAACATGTCTCGTATTTAAGGGTACCTATTAACTAAATAGTATAATGGTTCGATATTTTTTTATAAAGCTTTGTACTGGATGAGTACACCTATTATATCATGAAGGATAAAATCTTCACTACATTATTCACTGTGAGTATGGCAATACAAGCGTAATAAAAAAAAACCTGATGGGTTTTCAGTGGTGACCATGACAAATGTACCTTATTTGTCCTCTAAGGCTACTTTAGTAATTTTAAAATATAATATTAAAAACTGAGGGTACTTTCCCTAAAGCAAAGCACAAAAAATATAGATACATAATATTTGTGCAATATATTTTGCACCATGTGTTTGAATTATCCTTGGTTTATTAGCGAAACTAGACCATGGTTAAGTGAGCAGCATGGTCGTAAAACGTTCAGCACCTCAATGGTGTCTGGACAATACAATCTAGCGATCTTGCAAAAGCAACAGGGAGTGCAGCGCGCTTACTCGGCAGAGCGACGAACTAGCGACTCAACTCTTGAGCCAAAATCCTATGGACGATTCTATACTGAGAGGGATGAAGGAAGGCCGGACATGCTATGAGTGCCTGTGTACGATGAGAAGGGAGGGGGGGAGGGATAGAGGGGTAATAGGGGGCACCGCGACGAGCGGACGAGCGACGGCATGCCTGTGTCGTCTTTGGTGGTGTGGTGTACGTGAGTGCGTCTGAACAAAGCCGCCCTGGAGCTATGGCGAGCTGATATTTACCTGAGCCGGACTCGTTTGCCGTTGCGAGTGTTTTTTTTGTGAAGGGGGGGTGTGGGAATTCTAAACGGAAGGGTGGGGGGGCAAGCAAAATCAAACAAAACAAAATTTAAGTCGTGTGTCATGTGATTCGTTTCCCTGTGAATGTTAAACAAACGCGGAAAAGGAGATCACCATCACGAATATGGAGAGCCATACGTGTCTAAACCGGTGATTAACAGATTTCGAAAGAAACGAAAGTAATTTTTTAGTCCAATTCTTTTTATACAAATATATTTTTTTTAGATATATTTTCTTATTTTTATTTTCTCTGCGTCGGTGAAACCAAACAAAAATAATGCAACAACCAAACCAAGTGAACAGTGGGGGTGTTGCCTCCAACGCGACGGCTACCGCCCCCGGTGGCGGGGTTGGTAGCACAGGACCGACGGTGACGGTGCCGCCCCCAGCGCCCAACTCTTCGCCGGCGTCCACCGGCGCCACCGGGACCGCCACCACGACGAAAACCCTCGTGAACGGGGGACGATTCGACTTCGACGATGGGGGGACGTATTGCGGGGGTTGGGAGGACGGGAAGGCACATGGACACGGCGTGTGTACTGGCCCCAAGGGGCAGGGGGCATACTCCGGCTCGTGGCACTACGGTTTTGAAGTTTCTGGGGTGTACACCTGGCCCAGGTAAATAAATAAAACTCATACTTCTTTAAAGTACGATCTGATCCTGTGTTACTGTGTGTCCCGACGCTTGATTGTCTGTGGCGTTGCTAGGACCTTGTAGGTCAGGATTAAACCCCCCCCCCTTCCCAACCCCTAGCTTAATCTTCTTTTCACCACCTTAACCCCTTTTTGAAATTACCCCTTCTCACACTTTACCCAAACATCTCTAATTCAAACTCATCACATATTGAAATAAAACCAATTTTTTGTGCTTATTTTCTTTCTATATTCACCCCCTCCCTCATTTAATAAAATAGAGGGTCGTAACACACGAATAATGAACTAAACCCAGTAGATAAAATACGCGATTAATGCTATTTATCTTATTTTACTATAAATAATAGTTTGTTGCATTGTAAAGATTCTTTTAACATCGGTTATGGCAGAACTGAAAATAAAGATTTTTGATATTTGTGTTACATATACATATAAGAGCTTCACATGAAAGTAAAATAAATGACCGAAAATTGCAACATCAAGCCAAAGGACATACATTTTTGACAGTCCATGACACAGTATGATTGCACAATCGCATCAATTTATCAATCTCAGTTTCCCAAAATAGTAGTTTATTTTAAGAACTAATAGTACGGTATAGAATTAGTTGATGCTGATATATCTTATCTTACTTCAATAAGAAGAAATTTATCTTCTCCGTCTAGTAACATTCTGATTTTTAGTAAATTTTTGTCATCAATGAATCTTTAAGATATATATAGCAAAAAAAAATTTCGAGCTTCGTGCAGCGGAATGTTCATATAAATATAGTTAGCTACGGAGGTGATCGTTGAGGCATTGTATCTCAGACATTGACCTACCTATCACCTGTGATATATGTTGGTTTAATTCCCGGCGATGACAAGCCATTTAATATTAATTTGTGTGAAAAACGGTGAGGTATGACCGTTTCAAATTTCACAATAAGGGAAGTCCAAGGTGCTAATAACCCCCAATTGTGTTCGTTTGTAGGTGTAATTTTTTTTTTTTAAATCTAGGTTTTCTAAAACAGTTATAAAGCCTTGTTATTTGTAATGTATGCTACAATGTTTGTAATAACACTCTATTCTCAAATATTTAAAACATTGACATGAATGGTTTTTGCTTTAAAACTTCAATTAGATAGTTATTTACATATTTAGGACACTTCCTACCCCAATTTTGCCTTCCCATCACACATACGTCCTTGAATTGACAAAAGAATCCTGACATGGCCATAAACCAGCGTGCTAATCAATGGCCAAAAATGATTTATTATTTTTTAGTTCATATGTGCATTAAAAGTTATATACATGATAGTAAGATGAGTTGTCTGTTACCTCGGATTGCAAAGAACATACCAATTAATGTTTGGTTTATAGCATATAAAAAAACTCGATAGTTCCACACTTTATTCAGCGCACAATCACTTTGTTTTGCTATCAAATTCAAATTTAGATTTAGCATTTATTATTATTATTATTTTTAATATGACATTATATTTATTTCTAATTTTTACTTACCAGCCTAAAGTCTTTACATCAAACTGAAGAAGACTTTAAAGATTTCCAAGCTATAGAATTACCTTATATTTGTCAACAAAATTAAAGTAGTTTGCAAATTTAATTTCAAGTCCAAAGCAATATTTGTGTATTTATGTCCAAAAAATGTATTATTTTGTATTTTTAAAAAAAGAAGAAATTCACGTATGAACGACGTATTTAGACAAACATAACATCCGTCAATTGGATTCACTAACATAATATAATTTGCAAATTAAATACATGTTTATTCTAGTACCAACATAAATTACAAAATAGTGTACCATTTCATCGCTCGGCAAACAAATTTGGTATATTTAAAACGATAAACTTTTGACGTTTCTTTTGGGTTATAAATCAACAGTTTTATTTTCTTATAGCTTGTTTAGTTTTTGTCAATGTTTAGATAGGCCTAAATATTGCCTTTTCTCACGTCTTACAACCCTGTATGTCTATACGCGTTTATTACGCTAATTGAGTAGATATGAGGAAGATAAAATTGAGAAGAAATGTACCTGCGTCGGCTTAGAAAGAGATTGGGAAACCACTTAGGTATTATCACTCTAAGTATACCTGACACAGGATTTGAATCCCTGACTTCCCTGTCACCAGTGAACCAGATTAAATGAGCTTGATATTCACTCCGTTTACCCAAACGGTAATATTGTCATTAGACCGTATCAAATATTAAATAAAATAAAAGTTTAAACTTTCATTTTATACCTGAAACAAAAAAAATAAGTCAAGAGCTATTTCTTTTGTGTAGCTCCCCTTCTCTCCCCCCTCCGCCCCCCCCCCGTTAGAGTTGATATTAGATCACAAATGAAATGGTCCCCGCGTGAGGATGACCTAAATGAGAACACACAGAGAGAAAGAGAGGGAGATATCTGCGGAGGATTGTGTAGTCGGTAGTAGGATGCTATGTGCCGCCACCGGCCAAGTCTTGTCTCCTGGCTGGGTCCGAGGTTTTTGCCTGCCCCGCCGCTGTTTCAAGCTCGGCGGCATCTTCTTCTCTTAAAACTAATCTCTCTAGCTGTTTCGAAAGATCTAAGAATGAACTCGACGTCGACGTCGTCCTCTCTTGCCGCCCCTCCCTCCGCTGACCGAGAGAAGATCAGCCGCAGGTTTGGGGGGGGGGGGGGGGGAGAAGTGATGCTCCCTGCCGTGGAATTCGGCCAACGCCAATCGTGTTTAAACCTTGAACATTGTTAGAATGACCTTGCAATGTTGGTCTTTTTTTTTTTTTCCTAATCACAACTCTTTTAGGTAGGAGTGTAGAAAACGTGAGATAAGGGCAGTGTTTTTGTAGATTTTATAGCAAAAAAATAAATATATTTTTTGCCAATATAATGCCAATTTAATTTTATACACATGGTTGCATCAACAATTGTTTGAATATCTGTCAAGTGTGTCCTGGAATTTAATGACAACTGTTGATATCACCATGTGAAGAACATTAAACACTTATGTTTGGGTTTTTTTTTTTACCGGAAAATGATTTGATTTGTTTTGGCAAAAAAAAATCTATAAAAATTGCAAAAACACTAAGCGTTTATCGCGCTCCCAAAACACCCACCTTAAAAAAAATCACTGATATCTTTAGATGCGATTTTAAATCGTGGCTTTTCCGTGATATTATGTTAGTTTTGTAACACACAAGCTTAACCACAAATGTGGGACACACTATTACTGTTTTTACTATATTTTTTATTTTGAGTATTTAACGTGCACTTTTTTAAACTAAATATGATATCAGAACATAGCTTTCAAACAAATCTCTTACAACACCTAGATATTTACTAATTGGAAAAACACGACTTTAAATAGTAAATATCTTTGTCAGCATCACCCAAACCAATCCGATGGCCCCACGATTACCCTAAACCCCGGACTCTCCTGCAAACCGAAGTACCCTACATCACAGAATACTTTAAACACCGGAGTTTTCTATACCCTTAACCCCGGAGTCACTTAGAACCCGGAGCCATATAGAACAGGATTTTTCAAGAACCCGAATTTCCCTAGACCCGGTAAGACCAGGAAGATACAGGACATTTCACCCCCAAAAAATAAAAAAAATTACTGGATTCTTTTTGTAGAATTTGGAGCACTAACCTACAAGTTTTAAATAGTAGGTATAAAACAAAAATTTGAAACTTTTATTATAGTCTTCTTTAAACAGTAAAACCCCGTTATACCAAGATCCGGTAATCAAAAATTCAAATAATCTGAATTTTTTTTTAAAGTGAGAGTGAAAAAACAAGTAAAATTAAATCTATTTTATTGGATTATAAATTCAAATTTAAAAGAAATTTGTAAGATACAGTTATAGTAGATTCTTTATTATAACATGTTATAATCAACACATTGTATTTTTCTGTAACTAAAATAATTACAGTACTATATACATTTATAGGGTACTGTAAATGTGATACAACAGTACGTTTGTATCACTTAACAAAGTGGAAATATTATAAAAACTCATGTAACAGTAATTTGAAATGTTTGTAAATACTTTTTCCCCCTTAGACTCCTCTGTATTCTCCCGCTTAGTCAGAATTTTCGCTAATACTAACAAGCTTCGGTCCCGATTAGCTAGGATTAGCTAGATTCTACTGTATTAGTTTATTTTAGTTGTAAAACAATAAATATTGGTGAAAAGGCTTTATATCAAAGAAATTTCCCTCTACTAAAATAAATATCATATTTGATAAACTCTACATTGTATTTTTGGTATTTCCACTGTTTTTTTTTGTTTTTTTTTAGAATGTCATAGTGATGTCAAAGTCTTCGTTCAACGTTTTTCACAAAAATATCTTTAAAATGTTATCACTTTGACACAATAAAATACACATCTAATGACAAATAATATATGACTTACATAATCGATAATTTTATGAAAAACAACATTTAATTCTCCAATAATTCAGTCTATAATATCTTTAAAAAAAAGTCTGGATAAATTAGAATTCTTTCATGAAAACCTAGAAAACACATGGAATTTCATATTCAGATAATGGTGGCAACACTGCATATAGCCAGAAATCATTTATACTTGTGACTACCACTCTAACCACTTAGTCACATGTGGATAATGTATATAGATTTTCTGACTGGTGGAGCTGAGAGGATTAAGAAAGTACAGCTGACAATAGTCCACTTTTCATAGGAAGGACCTTTTAGAAATTACAAACATTTTCCCCTCTGTCGACATTGTTAACAATTTAATTTTGTTTTAGCACCACGTCTTACTACCCGTCCGGGTTATACGCTTAATTACTAAATACGTTAATAGTTTCAGTGATCAAGAAAATGAAGTGTACCCACATTGGCGTGGAGGGAGAGTGGAAAAAACATTTTGGGAGAACCTCCCCCCCCCCCCCCCAGTACACCCGACTGAGATTCGAACCTCGATCTCCCTACACAATTTTCCCAGTACTCCCCCTTGCTCTTAATCAACTCCCCTGATTTCAACTCCGGGTTGAGCTTTTATGGTAACTCCCACACTTTACTTCCCACATCACTCAACTAGTAATGTGATCCCCACTGCCTACTTTTTTTTGGTGTATGTTTCCGGAGCTTCAGAAGTAGCCGGGGGCTCTAATTGCAGCTGGAGTAAAAAGTAAAGTTTTTAATAGTATCCAGGGCTACTATTAGGTCAAATATGGTAGCTATTTACCCATATATATAATGAATAATTTACCTAAAAAATTCCACATATAATGAACGAACTATCCACTTAAATTATTTCATATATAACTAATCTAACTAATTATATACATATATATACCTGCTTCGGTGACCGCATGGTCTAACGAGCTATTCTTGCAGTAGGCTAGACCACCGATAACGAGGAGATCGAGGTTTGAATCTAGGTCGGGTGTACTGAGGGTAGTTTTTCATAAACGGTTTCCCACTCTACCTCCACGCAAATGATAGTACACTTCCTATTAATATAACCTTCATAATCCCTAAAATCATTAGTATAACTAGTACATAAGCGTATAATCCGAACGGGTAGTAAGACGCGGTGCTAAATAAATAATTTATCGATGATAATTTATCATGAATTATACACCTAAATAAATAATTGAATATACCATTAATTATTCCCAAGATAACTTTCCATAAACTTACACTTACTAGCTATATAATTTCAATCTCTCCAACAAAATATAGGCATATTCTATTGTTTTTTCTATAGTATTATAGTTTTTTTAACATAACACAATGAAAACCGGCTATTTTAATGAATCGAATCTCCACTCGAAGATGACTGGCAATGAACCAAGACTTTCGTTCGAATCCCTCGCGGATTGTTGGGACAGAGGAGGAGGGAGCGGGTGAAGGGGGTGGAGAGAGGTAGGGGGGGAGGTGAAACACTGACGCCTCATTTAGGATTCATTATGAGTGGGAACTGTTTAAATCTTCGGCCATTGTTGTTTTGTTTGCCAACCCCTTGGGGGGGATGTTAGCCGTAGAGAGTTGAACCCAGGACATTGTTATTAATATCAGCACCACCGTGTTGGCTCATCGAGTCTCTTTGTAGACAACTCGTGAATAAAGCAAGCGTTAGTCCGCTGAGCACTCTAGAATAATCCTAGCGAATTAGAAACCTCTATGACCTTAATCTGATAAGTTTGCACAAGGGATCTACTTGGTAATGCTCTTTCAAGCCGAACATAAACTTGATAAAACACTTGGGGGAGTGAAAGGGGGGGGGTCTCCATTTCAGAGCTAAAAATAAATGATAGCCATTAAGAATTTGTAAAAACATGTAAAATAAATTGTACGATACAATGGTATATACTTTCTCATAATATATTCTATAGTCTGTAACAAATTTCAAAATAATGTAGGGGTAAACAACACTTTCTCAAAAAACCAAACATGTTAATTTTGATATCCATTACTAAACACTTTACAAATATACATTTTGAACAAAATTGTTATAAAAATATAAATTTATTAATTTCAAATATTAATTTTTTTTCAATTTTTATTTTTAGAAAAACGAGCATATGTTATTATTCATGATATAAAATACTCCCAATATACCCATTTCAAACAAAATCTCATGTGATATTTCCAAAATTCGATTTAAAAATGTATTGTTAGAAATCTACCCTTAATTATTGTAAGGTATAATCAAAATTACGATTTTGCCTTGATGTATGAACCTGTAACATCTAAATATTAAATTTGAACGTAAGCCACTAAAATAAAAAGTTTCAGCTAGAGTATAAGGGATAGACAAATAGGCATGGAAACATACATAATTGAAGGGCCCCCCCCTTTTTTTAGTTTGAAGGCACATAAAACAAATGACAAGATCCATCATAATATAGATAAGAGATTCTCATTCAACCTTTTTCAACAAATCGCCCACTAAACAAGAAGCTAAAATTATCAAGGAACACCATTTGTTTTTTAAGGAGAGATCCTATCATTAAAATAACGAGTCTTTAGATTGTGTTTAGAAGTTCAATAGATACAACTATGGAGTTTTTTAAAAAAAAATATTAATCATGGATTTAAAAATATTTATTTTTATTCCTGAAAGTTTTTCTTGCTTCTCCCCCGGCACACACCTTCATAGCACACCAATGTGGCGCGGCACACCGGTTAAAAACACTGACATGGAAGTAATTTTTTTCACAATTACCAACTTTATTTATATGAGAAAGGAAAAATGGGGGGGGGGGTGGTGGGGGGGGGCAGTACAAAACATGTTTTCTTACATAACGAACAGTTTTTAAATTATTGAAAAGTTTTAACAAAGATTTATGAATTTCTTTATGTAAGACTAAAGGAATTAGGCAAGTAGTTATGCTCAGATTTTTCTAGGTGGAATCCGAACTGGTGGACACGTGGGCTGTATGTCAGGCTCATATAGTATGATTTACCGTTGAAGGGGAGATCTTCAATTCAAACCGGTTGTCCTGTGGCTGATATTTCCTTAATATATCCACACTTTCCCTTCATGTAAATACGGTACAATTCCTCTAAATTCTACCTTCCTCCTCCTTAAACTGTTAGCGTAATTCAATGCGTATAGCCCGAACGGGTATTAAGATGATGAATGAAAGAAATTGGGCGTAAAAGGAGAAGGGGATAACAATCACAAGTTAAACACCACTAAACGAGTCCAGCTGGGATTAAACCCGGGGCTTCTACAATCAACCATGCAATCCATACGGCCATTCCTGCTGGTTTCTGTAATTTTATATTTAAAGATATTCAACTTCCAATGGTAGTCAGATTGACATAGAAAAACCTTTAATATAACTTAAAAATAAATTTTAATTGATAAACAGTGATGAAAAGCCACAATTTAATTATCTTACAACCGCCGATAATTGATACCATCTAACAAATGTGACAGTCTCAGAAAACATAACTTGACGTATTAATACAACATGTAAATAGATTTATTGACTTTCTGAAGAGGAAAATGATGCTATATCAATGGATATCAATCTATAATAGAGATAAGGAAGGACGGATTTATAGAAAACTCGCTTTGCTCGTTGGGGACTCCGCCCCCAAACTTCCAGTGAGCTTTCTTTCCAATTGGATGTAAACTGATGTAATTCCACCGTTGTTTTGAAATTAAAAAAAGTGTGGAAAATGTGCAAAATTCACCTAAAATCTAAAAATCTAGCTCTATCTAAGGTATAACCGATGGAGATACGACAAAAATAAATAGGACCAAACTTGTGGATATCGCCAAATCCGTAGCTGCTGGTGCAATCCGTTTTTTTATAGGTCTTACCGTTTAGCCACAAGAGACTTCCAAAGAAAGGTCCGCACCGACTTTAAAGTTGCTCCGTCATTTTGCATTTTTTTCGGGGGTTAAATTAATTTTTTTTAACTTTTTGGAATTTCTCCGTCGGTCACAGGCTAGAAGCTATAAGTTTGCCAAATTTCAAGTTTCTAGCTCATCTGGAAGTGGGTAAACATTAATGTCAGTGAGTGAATGAGTGATTGAATCAGCCATGTGGCTTTATAGTAGTATAATACATCCGAATTAGTGTGGAGGGAAAGTGGAAAACTATTTAATAAAATCTATCTTCAGGCCACTCGTCCGAGATTCAAGCCCCGATCTAGCCTCGATAAACCTTATTGATGAACGCGACGTTTATAGCGCGTGCCTACCAATTTGGATCACACAATGTATGTATCCTGATCAAAGGCGTAGAGAACTTATTTTTAGGAGGTGGAGAGTTGGCTATATAATTGTTTATACGTATGAATGTACCTTTCTATGGGGGTCCATCAAATTACAAAGGGGTCCGGAACCCCTGCCCCCCCCCCACCTTTATACGCCCTTGATACTGATTATTACAACTTTTAAACATAACACTAATAATTTAAGACACATATTTTTGAAAACATTATATATAACATTGAGTTATTATTATTATTTTCAAGTTTTGAGATTTGAATACCTTATAAGGATTATGGATTTTAACAGAAGTAAATAATACAAACTAAATATATGAGCCTTAAGGTGCAGGCCAATTTCCCTAGGAAGATTTTTTTATTTTTTTTAATAAACTTTTAACGACTTCTAGTAACTTTTCTGTCATCTTATGAAAATTGGACCGTTCGTTATCATACTGGAGCTTAGTTTGGAATCTAATATGTTTAAAAATTAATCTAATTTGAAATGGCGCCGAAAAATATAAATTAAATTTGTCAAAAATAACATTAATTAAAATTATATGAAATAGATTTTTGGGTCCACTTACTTTTCTGACATTAAAACTGAACAGTTTTGCTCTTGTTCTATCTATCGTCTTTGCTTAATAGGCCACCGAACTACAAACTATTTTACTTTGTCCATTTTTTTCCCGTAAAAAAAGCCTTTAAAATAACAACTGAGCTTTATTTTGTAAATAATTACGTTCTTTTAAAAATTTAAACTTAACCAATAGCGGCTGAAAACCCATATGCAGTAAACATAAAACAAAATAAATACTAACATTGTAAGTAATGTCACAGTTTACGTCAATGAGGTCCGACCTTTTATGACTCTCGGGCCAAATTGCCCAATAAAGCAAACATAACAGGCAGTATACAAAATAAAATTAAAGTTAATATTGTAATAAACAAGTAATAGGCCTTCTTTTTAGTTTAATAAACAGTTAATTAGAACTGGTATACAAGTACAGAATAATAATATGATCCTACAGATATAGTTAGTGAAAGAATTGAAACTGGTTTTGCGCTACAAGTTTCTCGATAATAAAAATTGAATCTAGCCTTAGCCCTTTACTTTTTCACACTCCTCGGGTAGCGAAAGTATTGTGGTCGCTAAAAAAAAAAACCTTGAGATATTGAGGGATGTGAAAATTTCATGACCCCCCTGAATCCGATAAAGTATTTTTTTTCAATGCCGTTTGTCTGTCACTGGGATTAGAGTCGAAACCATTTTACTGATTGGTCTAAAACCTGGGTTTCCATCAAATTCCTCAAAGGGGCTTTTTGAATAATCCATTTAACCCTAAAATTAAGGATAACTCACTCAAGGACGAAAAGAGAAAAAAAATAGATCTCTTCAAAATCGGCTCTAACGATTTTGATTACATTCCGTATCTTGACACTGTTTAGCACTACAAACAAAATTTAAATTCTCACTTTCCCTTGAAAATCATTTTAGGGTACTTTACATAAGTGGGGATTTATAATTCTAATCATATCTCCGTAACACTTAGAAATAACTGATTGTAAAGTTGTAGTAGTGTTAAAAATAAACAGCTTTTATTTGAAATAAAATTTTATAAAAGCAATATTTTCATGCGTTATAATATATTATTTTTAAACATAGCTTTAGGAAATGAGATGAAAATGCACAGAACAAATAGAATGTTTCTATAACATTGTTTAATATTTAATGTGTGCTCTTTGATGAAATGTGTTTTTGTCTACCCCATTATATTTCTATAGTAATGTCTTCCCATATCTTACAAGTTATAAGTATAATTTAGATAAAGGGGCGAGAAAGTATATGCTGTGAACCGTACCATTTATTAAAAATATTATAAAATGGTTTCACTTGTCTCAATTCCACTAGTTTTTTTTTAAAAAGTAGACTGCATAAAACCGCACCACAACGCGACGTTTGGTTCGGGCTGTTTTACCTACCTGAGCTATGTGTTATTATAATTAGCACCGCGCCTTACTACCCGTTCAGGTTATACGCACTTACGCTAATGTGTAATGGTAGGGTGATTGTGAGATGAAATGGAGGACCTACAGTTTAACGTGGAATCCTAACCACGGTGGAGGCCTGGCATTCCTCACATTCACAAGTTGTGATTAATACACGTCTTGTCAGAGGTGAAGAAAGGGTTTGGCAATCAGATAAATCTGTGACAGGACCGAGGATTGAACTCCGGACCCTCAACACAGAAGTCTGACACCTTACACCTAGACCACCAGGTCACCTTCGAGCTATGTGTTATCCGTGGTGTGTGACGGAATGTAAAAATGACGAGTTGTCGCATTGCGTGAAATATACCTTGAAAAGAACGGAATAGTAAACAAACAATAATAAAAAAAAAGATTAGATATAAAAAATGTTTCTAAAGGTCTTTGTTAAGGTAGGGTGGAAAGGGACACGAGAAAAGGCTGGCGTTTTTTTTACAGTTTTTATAACAAAACTTTTTTTTGTTGACAAAAACAAATAAACATTGCTCCAGTAGAAACATAATTTAATTTTATTCACATCGTTATATCAACAGTTCTTGAATATCTGTCAAGGGTGTCCTGGAATTTAATGACAACTTTTTCTCTTCATTTAAAAAGTTTCTCATCTAATGTCGCTATGCTCATGACAGATATTCAACAACTATTGATATCAACATGTGGAGAAAACTAATCTCTATGTTTATACTTGAGCAATATTTTATTTATTTTATAAAAAAAAAATATATTTTGCAATAAAAACTGCAAAAAAAAAGTCCTTAACTCGCGGCCTCTTTCATCCCACCTTAACACATTTCTATACTGGGGGGGAGTCGCCTAGGGACAGCTGGCAAGCAGCCTCTGACAAATTTGATCGGGGTTTGGCTACGTTTATGGAAACCTTTCGGGTCTATTACGACATTCTCCGAATAGTTACTTTAATCTATAATCGGACCCCCATAAGAAGAAAATTATCTTATAGTTAAAAAATATATTCATTTTAAGCTCGTATATTCATAAGCAAAGTCGTTCTTTTCTTTATTTCAATAGTGATTCGATTATCAGGTAGACTTTCTAATAGTTTTCATCTAAAATATGTGCCACACATGACAAATAATTATTAATCATGGATATGAAAGCTTTTTTTTCGGCGAACGTGTAAATCCACAGTAACTGTTGGTATCACCATGTGAAAAAAACTCTTATGTTTCTACTGGAGCAATATTATGATTTATTTTTCCAAAAAACATCCAAAATAGGTCCCTTAACTCACAATCCCTACATACCACCATAGTGATCTTTGAAATGCAATAAACCATCCCGAAATAATATATTAATTATTTTTTTAGCACCACGTCTTAGTGCCTTTTCAAGTTATAAGCATATGTGCTAATTACTCTAATGAGTTAGAGATGGAGAATGTTAAATGTAGAGAAAGTGTACCCGAATTTATGTGGAGGGAGATTGGGAAACCATTTTGAAAAAAACCACCCTTAGTACACCCGTCCGGGATCTGAACACCTATCTCCCTGTCATTGGCAGTCTAACATATTTAGAGAGTGACGCCTTAGACCATGTGGCCACATAAGCTGGTAATATAATAATATTAATAACATTACAAAATATGTGAACGGTCTTTTTCTCCCTTTTTTTGTTAAAGTTTGACTATACATGTGTTTTGATAAATGAGTTTCCCTCAATTATTGATCTTCAGTTGTATACAAAGGAGAAATACGTCAAGACGATTTCCGTCCGACCGAAATTGAGTTGATCCGTTTCGCTTCCGTATCCCGTCATATGCAAACTGTAGTCGACCGTTACTACTTCCTTTGTACTAAGATGTTAATTCTCTTTCTCTCTGCGTGTTTCCTTCATCCTCCTGTCCCCCAAACCCCGCACCCTTCCTACTTTCTGATCACTCTGTGCATGCTAATTTCCCCAGTCGGTTCCCCCCCCCCTCCCTTGCATGTTGATAAACCCAGAAGTGTCCAATACCTCTTTATCTACTACTAATTCTTAGGGCTGTCTACGACAGGTTCATTACTATACTAACCAACCTAACAAAACCTAACCTTCTATTAATAAGCGCATGGAAAGTTGGGAAGATATTTTTTTTTAATATTTCCATCAATTATTACAATTTTTGTTCATAGGCCTATATATAAAAACACACACACACACACACACACACACACACATGAAAATCTAACATCCGTCTCCGTTAAGTTGCATCCCGTGACAGTTTCGGCTTTTTAGGTCATCTAGGGCTTCTGGAGGTTGTGGAAAGAACACCCCCCTCCCCCACACACACACATTAGGAAATTATATTATGTAGATATTACTCGAATGTCAAATGATTAAATACGAACGGTAACTTTGAAAATATAAATTTAATTCTGATTTTAATTTTAAACGAAGGCATTCAATGACTTATGAAATTATATGAAATTAGATTTTTCTATTTTTTAAACCGTCAGCTAAGGTATTTTCTACACCCATACAGTAAGTTCTATTCTTGTTGGTGCAGGGCTTTCAAGTAACTTATTTTTATCTCGCGTCCCTTTCGAGTCTTTCAAGGGTTAGAAAGGTCGAATGAAGAATAAATGTATCTGGATTTGCGTTGAAGTAGGGTGGGAATACAATTTAAGAAAAACTACACTCACTATACAGTTACGATTTTCAGACCCCGACCTCAGAATCTGCATCTACATCTACATCTGCAGTATATTGCGAGAGTGACGTTTTTGTGGACCATACGATCATTGATGCGGTCTGTTTAATATTAAAGGCGTACGAGTCTTGATTTTTTTTTTGTCGGGAGACTTTTGATAAAATGTATGTTATTACATTATATTACATTTTCTTCAAAGTTTAACCAATAGATGTGATTTTAAAAAATGAATGCCAACCATATCAAAACTATTTACGAATGGAACATGACACTTAAAAAAAAATTGTCACGGAAGAAGGTAAAAAAAAACCTCATTTTTATAGCTAGGTCTAGAGTTTTTGTCTTGATAATGGACAAGCACATTTCTAACGGCTTTACATGTATAGATTAATCTTTCAGAGGTCTAAATTTTCTTTGATACTAAGGTAAATATATAAAATATTCGTAAAAAATATTATTTCATAAAAATATAACTTCAACGGTTCATCAAAGACACATCAAATTTATTTTCTCAAATAACTATTTTAAGTAACAATATCCTAACTCGTGTGTTGAGAAACGTCACATTAATTTCACTCAATAGTAAAATCTAAAAATTTATTTTTATATGTCCTCCCCTTTTTCTCCTTTTCCTCCCCCCCCCCCTTAAAATATCCCCATGAAAAAAAAAAGATCAGTGTTTCACCGTTCCAGCGTGACGGGTGTTTTGACGACCCTGACGTCACTTTGCTGTCACACCCGTTGGCGTATTTTCCTTTTAATATGGTTCCGGGACAATCAATTTAGAACACGAGTACGAGTATGTTATGTCCACGTACCCGCCCTCCCCCCCCCCCCCCCCATTTTTCTCGCTGTAGTTACTCTTAATGGAGTTTTTACCCATCAATGTGTTTCCCAAGTCGAGGTATGTCTGAAATATCACCTGGCGTCGACGTCGCACGCGGCTTTTGATTAGTAATGGATTGGGGGAAGTCGGACACCGATTCGAAGATAGGAAGGTAATTAATAGTATACTTACGGCATAACTAGTTTATTTATTTTAGTTGATTAGTAGGTTTTAACACACGTTATACCCTTATCTGTACGCATACTAAACGTTAGAATCGTCTCATCTTGTTTGCTGGTCATTGGAGAAGGTCGGTGTTTGTATCCCGGCAGGGTGAATTTTTTTCTTTAAAAAAATCTAAACACACACACATACACACACTCTCTCTCTCAACGCAAATGCGGGTATGTTTAACTTAAATTCTGCTCTACTCACCCTTACCTCTTAAGTTTGATTAAAATAATGTGGGTATCTCGGAAGGGTGGTAAGAAGCAGTGCATTGATAAAAAAAAACTTGACAATTATTTAATGACTTATTCCATTAGGTAGCGTTGAGGATGATAGTTAAAAGGAAATGCACCCACATTTTATTTTGGAGGTAATGGGGAAACTAAAATGATACATCTCATACCCGGCCGAGATTCACCATCACAGACTCTGCCTAAAAACATGAGTGAAAAATGAGCCTGAGCACGGGACATCTCCTGAATAGCTCAGTGGTTAGAGCATTGGCGTACTAAGCCAAAGGTCCCGGGTTCGATATCCGTGTCCAAGTGTCATTTTTAAATTTATTCGAATAATATATACCGAGTAGTGATGGGATATTATTTGAATACCCTAAAAACATAGTTTTTTCCTTCGTCGCCAATTCATACTCGCCCGGGCTATCCGCGTTTAGTTCCACTAATCAGGTATTAATGTGAAAAGTATAATTTTTTAAGAAATGTACCTACATTTAAGTGGAGGTTGAGTGCGAAACCATTTAAGAAAAAAAAAAAAAAAGCTCATAGATTCGTCCCCGACCTTCCCGTCACGATAAAATCAGGCCAGACGACCCCGACGACGTCTAGTCCGCAAGCCTACCGAAAGTAATTAACTTCTCAGAAACTTGTTGCCTGAGGAATGGCTCGCCTGCGAAAGATTTATGTTTCCAGGACATGGAGTACATTATTAATCAAACCAGTCTTCACCCCCCCCCCCCCCCACGCCACTTCAAACTGTTGCTTCTCATTCAGCGGGACCGTCAATAGGGTAGCCATCTTAAGAGGCCCGTCTACAAGAGCGCTGACGCGAGTGGCGGTAACGTTCAGAAATAGCACAATTTTCAAGGCGAAGTTTTTTATTTTGAAATCTGGCTAGCGCCAAAATGGAAAGAAAAGCTATCAACAGACATCTATAGGATTAAAAACCTTACATTTTGAATGTTATAGCTAAAAAAATAAATAATACATTTTAAATTAGCTAAAATTTAACAAAATTTTAGGTGAAATGTAGCAGTTTTGAGATCAAATTAAATATCCAGAAACATGTATCTAGTTTTCCTTAAAATAATATAGTCTTTTTTAAATATCACTACAACAAAATATTTAAAGATGATTAAGGTAGTTTTAGTGGTTTTGAAGCTCCAGAACTGTCATGACCTTTTGAAATACAGCACCATGAGGCTGTCTCCCTTTAATTAGGTGATGCCCTTAAGTTGGGGGTGTAGGGGACGCGAGAAAAGGTAACTTTTTTGCAGTTTTAAATAGCAATATTTTTTTTCCAAAATAAATCAAATATTGCTCCGGTAGAAACAAAGAGTTTAATTTTCTTCACATGGTGACATCAACAGTTGTTGAATATCTGTCATGAGCATAGCGGCATTAGATGATAAACTTTTTAAACGAAGGAAAAAAGTTTGTCATTAAATTCCAGGACACCCTTGACAGATATTCAAGAAACGTTGAGTTCATCATGGGAAGAAAATTAAACTTTATGTTAGTACTGAAGCAATATTTGAGTGATTTTCACCAAAACAATGATTTGATATACAACCTGCAAAAACATTCACCTTTTTTCGCATCCTTTACAATCTCTACCTTAAACAAATAAATACCTCCTAATTTTCAAGTACAAACTGATATCGATTTAGTGAGTCGCTTTTCTTATAAGATAAACATGGACGGGAGTTGAAATTATCCATAAACATTTTCTCTTACTTTTGTTTTTCTTAAAACAAAAATAAACCATGTAAATGATACATTTAGAATGTAAAGCTATCCGTATTTACATTCAGGAAAAAACAAAACACTCTCAGAAAAATCTGGCTGGATCCGAATCCCGCCCCCCCCCTATCACAAGACAAATCAGACTAGATGAGCTTGACGTTTAGTCCGTGTGCCCACCTTTGCGGGTAACACACGGGTTTTTACGACTTAATTAAAAATATAAAGAAGATGCTTGAAATATACCAACAATAGAAAAGGTAGAGGGGAGGAAAACAAAAAAATAAAAATCTCAAGTATAAAACTCAGTGCACTCTGTCGAGATTAGAACTGTGACCTCCCTATCAATGGCACTCAATTGCGAAAGGTCTAAACCAAAGGTTCTTAACCTTAAAGGTGTCCGTCAATTAAAAAATTATTTTCACTAAGTTCAAACTGAAATTTAGCATTTAATTCAATTATTAAGAATGTAGAAAGAAATAAAAATTCATAAATTCCTTTATCAAGATTAAAAAAAAAGAGCGTATAACCCGAACGGGTAGTAAGAAGCGGTGCTAAGTATTATTTTAAATACATTTTGATAACCGTATTTATAACGTACTTATTATTTGGTTTCCTTTGTAATCATATGTATTTTTATGAATTTATAAACATTACTTCTGAACGGATCTATGGCACAAAAAAAGTTATGAACCCGTCTAAAGTGATTTTTTATCTAGATCTATATAGTTGGATCGGGCTTTGATAAATCTTTCAATTGTATAAAATAAATTAAGGGTTGCCAACATCACACTAGTCGAAAGTGACAAATTAAAAAAAAGATTTAGCTTATGAATAAATGAGAGTTGGTAAAACAGTATTTTGGAAGGGCTATAAAAGGTTATGCGGTACGGCCATACCTACACTAGCAAAGGTTCTAGAATGAATTGGAAAATTCGGGACTTAACAACAGCTTTTAAACTACTTAATGACTGTTGGACATTTATAAATTCTAACCTGTTCAACTTGTCAACACCCGCCTCCGTGGCGTAGTTGGCTAACGCGCCAGTCGTGTTGAGCCAGACCACTGAGGACGGGGAGATCGAGGTTCGAATCTCGGTCGGGTGAACTGGGGGTGGTTTTTCCTAAATGGTTTTCCACTCTCCCTCCACGCAAATGCGGGTTCACTTCCTCTAAATTCAACCTTCCCAATTCCTAATCCATTAGTGTAATTAGTACTTAAGCGTATAACCCGAACGGGTAGTAAGACGCGGTGCTTAAAAAAAAAAAAAAAAAAAAAAAAAAACTTGTCAACACAGTCCAGCTAGAAACTAGTCTAATTTTAGGAAATAAAAGTTCTGTGGGCCTAAGATATTATCGATCCAATTTGTACGAAACACATTTTTGGAACACTTTGTCCAAAGTGGTTACATATGTTATACCTAGTATTTGTTTTATTATAACGCGTTGAAAAGATAGAAAAATGTTATTAAAAAAAATAATATTTATAATGTTTTGTGACTTTACTAGACATCTATTTTTTTTACTTAGCACCGCGTCTCACTACCCGTTCAGGTTATACGCTTAAGTATTAATTACACTAATGGATTAGGAATCGGAAAGATTGAATTTGGAGGAAGTGAACCCGTATTTACGTGGAGGTAGAGTGGAAAACAATTTAGGAAAAACCACCCCCAGTTTACCCGACCTAGATTCGAACCTCGTATCTCCCCGTCCTCAGCAGTCAAGCTCAACACTAAACAAGCGCGTTAGCCAACTACATCACCGAGGCGGGTTTTTCTAGACATCGTTTAGTAGTGTAACCAAATACATATTTTCTTACAGCCTGGGTTGAGAGCGGTTTATTTGAAAATGTAAAAATGAATCAAATCAAATAACAATTTTGATTTAACATAAAATTTAATCATTTTTTAATCGTGGTTAGCAAAACTTATGGTAAATAATATTGATACAATTAGAATAAAATAATTAGGATTTTCCACTGCGTTTTATTAAACATTCGGACTAATTGAGTTTGAGTACGTCAGTGTGGTAGGGACGAAAAAGTTTGAATTTAAAGGAAATATACCCGCATCTTTGTTGGAGGGAGAGACGGAAATCATTTAGGAATAAATTAGGTTTATACCTTCTTATTTTTAAAAACGTGAATAATATTTTTACACAGATATTTAATAAAAAACTGCTATGTTACACTTTCTTAAAAAAAATTGTTTTTCAAATCAGAATTGGATTACATTTTTTTTAACTATTATTATTATTTAGCACCGCGTCTTACTACCTTTTTGGGTTATACGCTTAAGTACTAATTATGCTAATGGATTAGGAATTGGGAAGGGTGAATGTAGAGGAAGTGAACCCGCATTTGCGTGGAGGGAGATTGGAAAACCATTTAGGAAAAACCACCCCAGTTCACCCGACCGAGATTCAAACCACGATCTCCTCGTCCTCGGCAGTCGAGCTCAACACGACTAGCGCGTTAGCCAACTACGCCACCGAGGTGTTTTTTTTAACTAAGCTAATATGTGCTATCGGGCCAATATTTGATAATCGTGATACGCCGATCATCGGAAATGACAAGAAATTCGGAATGGAATTACATTGACGGGGTATTAAGGTGTGGGTATGGCGAACGTTAGTTAAGGGAAGTATTTTTCTCAGTTTTATATTAAAACTTGTTTCTAGTCAAAGGAAATTAAATATTGCTTAAAAAAACATAGTTTAATTTTCCTCACATGGTGACCTCAACAGTCTCCTGAATATCTGTCAAAGGTGCCCTGTAATGACAACTTTTTCTCTTGTTTAAAAAAGATGCTCATATAATGCCACTATGCTCATAATAGATTAAGAACTGTTGATGTCAACATGACGTGAAGAAAATTAAACTATGTTTCAACTGGAGGGAGCATTATTTTATTTATTTTGGCCAAAGTAAATATTTTGCTATAAAAAATAAAAATGCAAAAACTCTGTCCTTAATTCACGTTCCCATCACTCTAAGCTTACAACACCACCGCGGGGAGCTATACTGTCCACATGTACCCCGAGCGGTGAGGGGTTGGAATCCTGGAGGATTAGGTGTTGCGAGGGAGTGAAGAATAAAATGATGGTAAAACTAAGATCCATTTATTGATGATAATACACTACACACAGATAACATAGAATGCTATCGCGTGACGCGGGAGCATTAACGATGAAGAGGGACCTCGTGATCTGCCTAAGGAAGCGAGTTCGTACCCCCTCACGTGGCGGGAGACGCGAGATCGCGGCTTACATCAATAATTCTCCTCGTCGATGGTTGCCAAAAGACTTTTGTTTTGTCATTCACTTCAACAAGGCTTCTCTTCAGTTGAGGTATCTACTATTTTGACAACCAATCGGTTAATTAACAAGGTTTTAATAGCTATTACTTAAAACTAGGGTTGTGCGAGAACAATTTTTTTGAATTCGAGACGATCTCGAGACGGGAATATATAAAAAAAAACCCATCAAGACACGAGAACGAGATGAAAAAACGTCCTTTGAAAGTACTAAAAAGTAAATCATATTTATTAAAGTAAATATATAGTTTATAGAGTTCCTTTTTTACATTTGAGCTGGCGCTTGCTTTAGACAGTCTTATATACAGTTCATTCAAACACTTGAGATATAACTCATACACATTTTAAATGTAATTAATAAAATAGTGATGGGTAGTTACAATGAACACCATTTATACTTTAATTTTGTAGTGTAACAGCTTATATTGTCAGAGTTTGATTTTGAAAAACTATATTTATAAACAAAACATTTCTTAAATAAAGGCTGTTTGGGGGCTGGGAGGGGGGAATACGGCCTATTTTTGGGTTATTACGTTATTTGCTTTTTTTTAATTACTTTAATTTTTGAGATTCATTTTTTAACTTTCGAGAAAGGATCGAGGTATTTTTTTCTCTTGAGTTTTCGAGATATTTTTGAAGTCTTGCACGTCCCTACTTAAAACTCGCTGATCTCGATGTTTCCATCAAGTAGGCAAGGGTCCATCTGTCGCACGACGCTCGCTCATCAACAGGATATAATACAATATTCTCAACAGGATGTTAATCTGAGACTTCTTGACTTCCAAGGAAAGGGACAAGAGTGGATTAACATCTTGCCAGAATAAACGTTAAAATAATACTCTTATAGCTTGTTTATCATACTCAAGAAGGTAAACAAGAATAGATCTATGATGTAAACCCTTTAAATAAACAAGTCGTCCTCGTGTCAACAGATTAAACCAATTATCCCGTTAACGTATAATTGGGGTGTTTCACGTGCGCTCCTGCCTGCGGACAAAAACCGTCAGACTCTTTTTTTTTTTTTTTTTTCCGGTTAAGGCGACCGACCCTTTTCATTTGGCGTGGAAATGCATAGCCATGGGAACAAACGGTTATCTTCAAGAATTTTCATTGTTTTGCAATTTTATTTTCGGAAACGTTTTGTTCAAGAATAGAAGCATGTTGATTAAGTTACACTTTTTTTTATAAACACACCTTTATAATTTTAACATTAATCAAATATCGATAAAAGTGACATTTTTCAATAGAAAACTGCCGGCTTCATAACAAAAAATAAGAAAATGTAACAATTAATAAACATCAATACATTATCTTAAAAGGGGTGTTGAAAATATTAACATAAAAATTTCACTCGTTCTCGAGAAAACTGGTATTTCCAAACGTATGATTTTTTTGCAAGAGCTGTCCGGTAGCTAGCGCCATCTACGGTTTCCGTGATTCATCTGTTCTTGTTGGCGCCACGCCTTTCACCCTCTCGCCCACCATCTCACAAAATAGGTTTTAGACTTGCACTCGACAGGGCCAAATTAAGGTAAAGGTAAGTTTCGAATCCCGAATGAATATTTTCCTTATATGGTTTACAAACCCTCCCTTCAAGTAAGAGCAGGTACATTTCATGTAAATTCTAGCTTTCTTATTCCCTGACCATTAGTGTAAATATGTGGTGAATCACCCAGACGGGTAGTTAACGAAGAACAGCAATGAATATACATGTGTGTGGGTAGAGGGGAGGGGGTATAATATATATATTTGAGTAAGGGTTTTTTTAAGTTTTTTTTACTACTAGGCCTATTTGATATTTAAGATTAACTTTCTGAATCGACTGATTATATCAGCACACAGCTTATAAACTAATTTAAATATTCTATAATAACGTGCTTCAGTGGCCGGATATTCTAAGGTGTCACTCTCATGTTGGACTGGCCTGCTAATGATGGCGTGGATCGGAGCTTGAATCCCGATTGGGTCTACTGAGGGTGGCTTTTTCCTAAATGGTTTCCCACTCTCTTTCCATGCAAATCTGTGTATAGTACCTCTAAAATGCTTCCTTCCTCATCTCTACTCCATTAGAGTAATTTGCATATATGGGTATAACGTGAACAGGTAATGAGACGCAGTGATATAAAAAAAACCTACTAGAACAGACACAACATCCAGCCTCCGGCCGTTAATTTATCATTGTGGAATGCGGGAAACCGACATTTTACCATTGATGAATTTTTCGGCCATGCCGTTAATCGAACCCGTGACCCTTATCTCAATAATAATTAAACACAACATATTCAAAATAGAAAAAAAAAAAAACACATTTTATAAAAATCTTAGCTAAGAGTGCTCTAAGTTAAAATTCTTGATCACTAGTTCACATCCGGTCGCAATCTTTGACCCTATTTGTCTGGATCATATTATTTTTTTTCGTCGCTCTCCTCGAATCTTGACGCGCGCTTTCCTAGAACATCCCGCGGGCTGTTGTCGTGACGTCACAGAGTACCGTGTCACCGTCTTATATTTTAACAACTGCCAACGCAACGTCCGGAGTATATTCCTCTCCTTAGTCACTCTCGATTTTTTGGTTAGCCTTTCATCACTCCCCCCTCCCCCCCTTTCCATTTATTTGAGGTATTTAACGCTCACTTTTTGAACCGGCTGATTATATCAACACACGACCTATAATTTAACCTAAATCTAGAACAAACAAAACACCCAGCCCCCTTGCTAAGAGTGGAAACCAACATTTCACCAATGATACATTTTTTTACCATTCCAGGGATTGAACCCGGGAAACCTAAGCTCAGTAGACAGACAAACTACCGACTGAGCTAAGGTTTGTACCGTCTGCGTCACACCCGGTTGTTTGGTTGAAAGGTGTGCCGCTAGACGGCACCTCGCTCGCTCTAAGATGTGGTGTAAAGAAGTATGGGGCAGTGCAGTGCCGGTTGAGTTATGAAACGGACGCTAGAAAAAGAAAGACAGACGAAAGAAAGGCCGGACTAGAGAGTGTGTCTAGGGGGATCCAGGTGTACTTGACCTTAAGTAGTTAAGAATAAAACATAAGTGAAACATGATATAGTTGTTGGTCTTTTTGTTTCTTTACGTAATGGAATACCACCGCGCGATAGAATACCAAGAGTGGGCAGTTCGCGCCAAAGACACATCGGTGCTAGGGGTGTTGGGGAAATGTACCCAGAGATAGTAAAAAGGGTACAGGTTTCGGACAATTTGGTTAGCCAATAGCAGTTAAGCTTAGATATGTATTATCAATTCCTATAAATATAACGAATAGTATAGTTAAATGTGATCAATTTTTGGTTTAAAAAAATACTGTTTGTGTTTTTTAAAAGGCCCTTCCTATTAAAATTGGACAGTACACAAGTTCCTGACTAACAGATCCATGAATACGTCATTCCCGAGGGTCGTCGGAGTTGCACTTAACCTAACTTAATAGTCACGTAGCACACACATTATATCAATAACGTTTTAATATTTAATTAGTTTTATTTTTTATGGATTGACATAAAAAGTCCAATTTTCCAATGAAGGGTCAGCCAGAAAGGCCACTGTATCTACAGGCTGTCAATAGATTATTCGCTCCATTATAAGCCTTAATAAATCTGTTATCATTAGGAGCTATCTTATCGACTAATGTTGCCGGAACTTCCTTCCGTTCCACCGCGACTAACGTTGCCGGAACATCCTTCCGTTCCACCGCGACTAACGTTGCCGGAACATCCTTCCTTTCCACCGCGACTAACGTTGCCGAAACATCCTTTCGTTCCACCGCGACTAACGTTGCCGGAACATCCTTCCTTTCCACCGCGACTAACGTTGCCGAAACATCCTTTCGTTCCACCGCGACTAACGTTGCCGGAACATCCTTCCTTTCCACCGCGACTAACGTTGCCGAAACATCCTTCCTTTCCACCGCGACTAACGTTGCCGGAACATCCTTTCGTTCCACCGCGACTAACGTTGCCGGAACATCCTTCCTTTCCACCGCGATTAACGTTGCCGAAACATCCTTTCGTTCCACCGCGACTAACGTTGCCGAAACATCCTTTCGTTCCACCGCGACTAACGTTGCCGGAACATCCTTCTGTTCTACCGCGACTAACGTTGCCGGAACACTCTCGCCGACCTTTTTCTTACCCCTACCCACACGTGTCTGACCACGACGTCACCCTCGTCCTGACATCAACCAGTTACCCCCGAAGCCGAAGGGATGGATAACTACTATTGATAGATATTATCAATACCTATAAAATGACACTAATAATATAGTAAAATGTTCTCAATGCTGACCACAAAAAATAAGTTACGTTTATGTATTTTTAAAAGACTCTTCTTATGAAAACTGTACAGTATACACGGCCTCCAAGCTGATAGTTTATCTGACAGAAACATGTTCACATTTTTAAAAAAATATTCTACTTTTGTCCTTTTTCAGAGAGGATAGTGGTAAGGATTTACACATCTTACTGGCAGTTCAATCCAGCCCAAATTTACCCTATCTAATCTAAGGACACAGGATAAAAAAATGTAAATTTGGAGAAATTAAATTAGTACTCGACTGAAGAAAGGAGAAACAATGTAGTGAAAAATTCACCCACCCCAATTTTACTCCAAATAAATCCGTTTGGCATTAGAGCCCAACCTGTCGGGATAAGCCATTATTCCGGTCCTGTTGGCTCTTCGTGACAGTGATTTTTATTTATTTATATAAACCCTCAGTGGTGATCGAGTGATTCAAGACACTCCGGATTCGCATTTTACTCGGTTCCCTTTGTAGGGATTGGTGTTTGAATCCCGTTCTTGTGTTCTGATTTTTTTTACATCCATTGCAGTTTCCAACCTGTGGCCTTGGTCAGTTTTTTATTCAAGCAAAATATCTTTCCATTCCTGGATTGGTAGGCCTGTCGTAGCTTCATATATATAATCACTAATGATAAATATTTCGGCCATGACGGGAATCGAGCCTGAGACTCTTAGCTCAGTGGACAGACACGCTACTCACTGAGCTAAGGTTTCGAATTGTTGTGTATTGATGATGTTTCAAATATATTATTTGGGTTCATTGTTGTGTAAGAGAATCTCTAGTGGTTAGTTAGGGCTGGAATGAAAAACTTGACAAACATTATCGTAGCACTCAAACAACATTCAGGCATATGGATGGGCACAGGGTCTAAATGTCAAGCTCATTAATTGGTCTGATTTGGCAGTGACGGGGAGGTTGGGGTTAGAATCCCGCTCGGGTGTGCTGAAGGTAGCTTTTTCTTATTGGTTTCCCACTATCCTTTAATATTCCATCCTTGCACTTCATCTCAATTCTATCATTATCGTCCCCACTAAACTTACGTAACATATACAGGGTGGGGCGGAAACCATTATACGATCTATGCTGAGGAAAGTGATGGACAACCTGCTGAGGTTTGCCTGACGTCCGGTGGAGCTCATTTGAGTGACATCTCAAAAAAAAAATGTGAAAAAGTATAATATGTTATTTATTTAGTTAATATTTACTTTTAATTTAAAGGGTTAGTTTTCAAGTTACTAATCGTCTAATTGTTTTGGCCCCAACATATATATATATATATAATTATATATGATGGGGCTAAATATATATATAATTTACGGATGGTTCTGACAGCTATATTTAGGGTGGTATTTAAAAACGACTATCCAAACGGGTTGTTGTAAGACGTGCTGGGGGAAAAAAAAATCCAGCCTCGTTCGGGCATACCACCCCAAATATCTTCATCAGAAATACCCAGAAACCGAGCAAGGCTTGCGGTTGACCAGTCTGACCACTCAGAGAAAATTACACTCCAATGGGTTTACTGACCTTTGAGGAACAACGTGACTGGTTGTGCATACGGTAATCACATATTAAAAAAAAGCTAGGTTTGTTATAGCATAATCCAGTTTAATGAGGAATAAAACATTCGGTGGACGTAGACAAAACGTAATGTAATCAATACATATGGGTAAAATTAGGGAGGGTGGGGTGGAATAGAGGGGATTGTGTGTGTGTGTGTGTGTGTGTGTGTGTGTGTGCTTACGAAGCATACAAATGGAAGAGTTTCGGCCAAGCTGATTTATATGTTACTTTTTATTTTATTTTCCTCCTTTCGTTGTTTGAATATTGTATGGGTCTGACATATTGTGTAGCACGTGTAAATTGTAATACAAATCGACGTAGGGGAAATTATTATTCTTATTATTATTATGGTTTATTAGTATGGTTTAATTAGAATTAAACGTAATACATTCTAACATTTGTTTGCTTATCTTTTATGTTGTGCCCTTTATGGATTATGTATTTTCTAGACAATAGAATCAAATACATTATAAATATCTACTCAAAAACAAAACGTCTGATTATAAAAAAAAATTCTTTAACGATTTATATAAAATACAACCCGCCTATAAAAATAAATAGAGAAACATGCTGCCGTAATATTTAAAATCAACACAAATTAACAAAATGAATTAAAAATTAAAATCCTATTTTTAAACCACTAGTGCATTAATATTCCATTACTCGCATCGGTGTTCACATGGTTTAAGATGTAAGAACCCGTCTGGTGAGTTTTTCCGAGAATGGGGAGTTTTGAGACACAAATTTCCTTAAATATTTCGCCACTTTCTCCTCTGCACAGATTCGGATACATTTCTTTTAAATTTTACCTTCCACTTCTCTACACCACTAATGTGGTGGTAATTTTTTTTTTTGGTCATCGCGTCCTACTACCCATTCGGGTTATACGCCTAATGCACTAATTAATCTAATATGTTAGGGATGAGTAAGGTTGAATGTATATGAAGTGTACCCGCATTTGCGGGGAGAGAGAGAGAGTTGAAAACTATTTGGGAAAAATACCCAGGAATACACCGACCGAGATCAAACCTTGACCTCCCCGTCATAGGTAGTCCAGTCTATGGCTAGGATGACGCCTAAGACCAGTTTTTTTAATTATTCTTATTTCTCACCGAGGGCCACAATTATATTTTTACTTCTGTACTAGGCCAGGTGGTGTGAAAACTTAATTTGATAAATTTACATATAGGCCCTATTCAAAACAAAAATTAAGCAAGTACCTCATAATATCGTAAACTTTATTTTCATTTTAATATTTATTTATGAAAGTTTATAAATTATAAAATAAGCCTTAAGTTATCAATAAACTAATGGGGTATGGTGTACAACAGTTTTGTTAGGTCATACATAAATATATGTATTTCAGTTTAATTATTTACCAGACTTACATTCTCCGCGGGCCAATTGTGGCCCGCGGGCTGCCTACTGGGAACCACAGCGTTGGCCACCGTGGCGGGTTTAATGAAGTTAAATGATCATAACCCTCACGGATGGAAAAAAAAAATGTGGCGCAAAAACAAAATCCATCTAGGGGCTTATTTATTTATTTATGAACTCTCATAATAAAACTAGAAGCATATGACAAATATAGAAAACAAAAGTTCAAAACCTGCGCCGATAGTGTACTTGTACACTATTCTTTCCATGTTCCGGTCTTATTTTCTAGCTCACAAGGCCACATACACTTGTTGAAAGAAGCGGCAAGATCATAACTACCGGCAGGGCAATAAGAGACTGGGTCAGAGAAAGGTACAGTCCCAGACACGGAGATTGAGATCCAGACCTTACCTCATGTTGGACTGAGTTGCCGTGGGTGGAGAGATCGGGGTTCAAACCCCAGTGGAATGTACTGAAAGTGGCTTTTTTTTATATTTGGTTTCCCTTAATTTCCATTTATTATTATTATTATTATTATTAGTCTATTGGGTGGTGGTGGGTGGTGTGGGTGGTAGTAGTAGTAGTAGTAGTAGTAGTAGTAGTAGTAGTAAAAGTAGTATAAAGTAGTAGCAAAACGAATGAATGCAAGCCTTTGTAGACCCTTATTGTTTTTAATCATCAATAATTTAACTAAAATAATCTTAAGGTTGACCTGAGTATTTTCTAACAACATTTGTCCCCCCCTCCTACCATACACCCTATCTACCCCTCCTCTCCGTACCTCCTATCTTACCCTCCCCTTATCAACCCACTCGTCCCCATTATTTGACGGAAAAAAAAGAGCTCTATGTGCTATTTATACAAATCAACCCTTCCACCACAAGCCACCACTGCGGAAAATTTTCCGATTACAAAATTACTCGGAAAATTTTCATCTCTTATATAATATACATAGTCCAAAATTGTACTAAGGCACGGTGAGAAAAAAAAATAGGTTGTGTGTTACACTTATGTATCAACAATTATTTTAGAATATTTCCGTCATTCATCAAGGTGATGCCATCATAGATACATAATTTTTGGAGTTCCACGACCTCGTGTTACACTTTCCACCCTAGAAGTTTTAAACGCTTTGGGAAAGAAGGGAAAGGGGGAGATATCTCTAAAATATACTTTGTGATAACATTACTACACCCTTAAGAATGTTTGACAATATCTGAGTCTTTGAGTGTATAAGTCTAGCACTGTACATAGAGGAAGAACAAAGAGAAAGAGGTAAAAAAAAAAAGTGAAGGGGTAAAGAGGAAAGTGAGGTGGGGGAAGAAAGACGTGTGTGGAAGAGAAGCGAGAAAGAATGCCCGGGCTAGCTTGAAATAGGTTAGTTGTTGGAGCTACATGTAAGATTCAAGTCCACTGCCCCCCCCCCTCCCCTTCAATGCTCCCAAAGCCCCTCAAACCACCACGCGAGGGGCTAAAATTATGGGGCAGACACGACTAATACAGTCCAATTTTCATAGGAAGGGCCGGCTAGAAAAATTAATTAAACCACTTTTATGTATTCATACGTCAAGTATGTGATTTGCAGCTGTCGCTTTTGATAAATTTTATTAATACCTAAAAATAGAACGAATAATAAAGTAAAATGTGATAATTTTTTGCTAATATTAAAAAAACAGCCCCTTCCTATTAAAATTGGACAGAACACGATTCCCTGACTAACAGATCCATGAACACGTTATTCTTGAGGGTCGTCAGAGTTGCACTTAACCTAACTTATGGTCACGTAGCACACCCATATCAATAACATCTTAATATCTAGTTAGTGTTATTTCATATGTATTGATAATAGCTTTGAAATGTGATAGCTGCAGATCACATGACTTGACGTATGAATACGTAAAATTATATCGGGTAACTTTTCCATCTGTCATATGATAATTGGACTATAACAATATTTTGGTAGGTTGGACTGTATCTAGAAGCTAACGAAAGCCTTAAGATCTACTTGAACACGTATTCATATGTCAAGTCATTTGTTCGCAGCTGTCACTTTTGATAGATATAATCCTTAAGAATTTAATCCCTCTAATTCCCTTAAGTTAGCAAATAATTTAAATAAAGAAAAATTATAACATAAAATATCAAAGACGTTTCGAATTCGTAGGCTAAGTTTTAAGGGCAACCTTATCATTTAATTGTAAAAAGTTTATCTTTATACCATTGAAAGTTGCATTAAATATGCCTCGAAAGTAGATTATTGGCACGCAGCTGAGTATCGATTCCTATATTATAACACTAATAAAAAAAGTCATCAATAGTTACAGCAAAAAATATACACTGGTATTGTATTTTCTAAAACTTTTTTCCGACAAGAATACTACTATAGTGTATCAGTCCATATTAGCGTTGACCATTTTAAGCTTACATTGAACTTGTGCTCAATCTTTCAAAAGACATACAGTAAATTATTTCGTAAAAGTGACGGTTTATTCAAATATCAATCCCTTGAGAATTATTTTTTGAATATAAAAAAGAGCTTACTTTTTTGTTTGTTTTATGATTGATAAATTAATCACAATTGGGGCCAACTATTAAATTATTAAGATAAGAGAAAAAGGATAAGTGGTTTGATTGATAGGAAAGTCACAGGAACTCGTCCACCTGTATTAAATTCGAAAAAAAAAAACCTTAAAAAAATAAACACCTTTAGTATTCCTGATCAGAATTGAACCTAATCGCCTAAGTAATAAAATAGCCACACTATCTGCAATTTTCCAAATTTGTTTAATAAATTAATGACCCGAACAAATGATCACGTAATCTAAGGCGTCAAGCTCGCAAGCGGTGACTCAGGATCGACGCTGCACTAAAAGAATGATTTTCCAAATGTAATTTGTCTGGGTTTTCTAATCCTCTCCTCACACTAATACTGACTCGCTTCCTTTAAACTGTCCTCATCCTTACACGTTGATAAACCTAATGTTGAACGTAATAATAATAAACAGTAAAATAATTCAAGACACATTTAATATGATGCCGTTTAGTCTCATAGTGCTTCATTTCTCACGTTGAGGATTATTTTAAATGTAACAGACTGTACAGATAATATAAGAATAAGAGAAGCAGAGGATGTCTTGAGTCTTGAAGAGTTAACAACGCTTTTCCGTTCTTTCTCTCCTCCTCTCATCTCCTTCCCATTGTAGGGGAAGTAGTTGGGGAGGAAAAGACCCCCCGCGAGGCTGGGCAAGATAGAGGAACAACACTGCCAACTTAGTTTTTTTGGAGCTAATATTACTCATTTTGTTGCTGTTCATTTAAACGATTATTTGTGACTATTTTTAAGAAAATCAATTTAATAAAATTATCAATACAATGCTCTTTTGATTGAAGTATCATAAATTCAATACGCTACACTCAATTTTTTTTATAATAAAATAACTTAATTTTTTAAATTAAAAAAGAATGCTAGATTTACTTTTAAAGGATTCCAAACATATTTTTTAATCCGCTGTGTAGTATTTTTTTTAAGCTACGACCCATCCGGGCTATACAAATTTAACTACATAGTGAGATAGTTATGATAAAGGTATAATTGAGAGGAAATGCGTTTTTATTTGTGTGTATGAAGAGTGGGAAACTATTATGTAAGAATAACCTCAGTCAACTATTCGGATTAGAACCCTGGCCTTTTGACTCAGACAAGATAATCCTAACATAGAGAAAGTTATACGTGCCCATCGATGTGGGTCGTTGAGTAATATTTTTTCAATTAATTTAATAAATTCATACTTTTTTCAAGCTGTTATAATTAATTAATTTGTTTATTAGGTATATAGAAGAAACATGTTTATTAAATTTATATGAATACAAATCACACATTTAAAGTATATAAATACTTAAAATATACTTCAAAATTCAGCTATATTTGCGATATTAATATATACACATTTTTTTTTCCTGGTAACTTTTATGATGGACACGTTGGTATAACTGTAAAGATGGCTGATACAGTTGACTGTCTGGTGAACAAGTAAAAATGTCACCTCCAGCATACCTCAGCACCCAGGCTGACTTGCATAGCAAACATTGATGGGGCCACATAAAATACTCGACAAAATAAACAAGGTCTTTTCAAAATTCAGTTTAGAACATTTTACTAAATGTAAAACAAGAAAAAAAAAAATTTTAAACGATTATTTGGTTTCCGTGATTTTTAGTTTTACCTTTTTGTGTTACACGTCTTTCTACATATTTATGATATCCGCATATTTACACTAATGGAGTAGCGATAAGGAAAGTAGACTTGAGAGAAAGTGTACCCGCATTTTCTGGGAGAGATCAAAACCAAAGATATATATATATATATATTTATTTAAAGGCCTCTTCTATGAACATTTGACTATACGATAATCTTACAATAGTGATACAAGCCCAACAAACCGTCACTAGAGATGCTTGTTTCAAGCGTGTGAGTGTGAGTGTGTGTGTGTGTGTGTGTGTGTGTGTGTGTGTATATAATAAGAGTCGAGCTGTAGCGAGCCAGCTAGAACACGGTAGTTTTAAACTCGCTGCCGACCCACGCACCCGTTTCATCCGTGTCTCTCGAGAGTAACAAGCTAATTATAAGATCACGGCCGGAGAGTTGTTAAACGCTCCCCCCTCCCCCCCCCAGCCACAGTGTGTGACGTATAATGTGATCTGCACAATCCCCTCTCTTGGTGCGTACCTTTCAACTGCACACAGTTTTTTTTTTTTTTTTTTACGAATGGCCGGCAAAAATTTTAGTATTTCGTTAGGGGATTTGGAGAACAAGGGCGTAGAAAGATAATTTTTTTTTAGAAGGGGAGGGTTGGCTCCACTAGAGAATTTTACTACACCTTTAACCAATCAAAATTTTTATACGTATATATGAACCATCAAATTCCGTGGGGGGGTTACGGACCCCCATGAACTCTCCACTTTCTACTCCCTTGGTGGAAAAAAGTATCGATACTTTATATTTCCATACCAATAATTTTATACACGATACCTTTACTCATATGAGTACTTACAGCCTGGTATCGAATTAGTATCGATAGAAACAATAATAATATTATCTCACCCACTTCGGGGGCCGCGGGATCTAAGGCGTTACTCTAACAGTAGACGACTGCCGGTAACGGGGAGATCTAGGTTCGAATCTCGGTACTGGGGTACTGAGGGTGATTTTTCCAAAAATTGTTTTCCACGTAAATGCTGGTACACTTCCTATTGATATAACCTTCCTAATCCCTATAACCATTAGCGTAATTAGTACATAAGCGTACAACCCGAACGGGTAGTAAGATGCGGTGCTAAAAAATAAAATCTAAATAAATATAAATTCAGGCGGGGTCTATCGCTCATTCCGTGGCTCTTTCTCCCAATTCCCGATATCTTAGAGAGCCGAAACTTGGTATGAACGCTATGGAGAAAAATCTGAAAATTCAAAAATTCAAAATGGCTTTATTAAAGAAGGAGAATGAAATTAAAAATTGATTCCTAGAGCTGAAATTTATAGATATATTTATAAATATAAAATTCGTATCAATTAAAAAATATATATATTTATTAGCACGATGTCTTCCGTTCGTCTTATACGCTTATATACTAATTACACTAATGTTTAGGAACTAGGAAGGTTTAATTGAGAGGAAGTGCACACGCATTTGCGCGTAAAAGGAGTGAAACCCATTTAAGAAAGAACACCCTCGGTGCACCTGACCGGAATCGAACCCTCGATCTCCCCGTCTTCAGCAGTCTAGACCAACACGTGAGTAGCACGTAAGACCACGTGGCCACAGGATCGGGTAATTTTTTCATATTTTTTTCAATACCGATACTTAGCTTACTGTTTACGATATGTTTCTTTCAATACTAAAAATGAGTAAACTATTAGTATTTTTCTTCTAATACTAGAAATGAGTAATGTATCGATTTTGTTTTGCTATACCACACCCCTAGGTGTGAGGGTGGCGTGCTGAGCTCTGACTGGAGAGGGTGGGGTCCCATTCTCGGCCAAGCTGATCTAAAGGTGTTAGGATTTATTCCCCCTCCTTTCTTCACGGCATCACGCCTCCATGGACCACACCTATCTAACTATTCTTTTACCAAATACCACCGTAAATAAACTCAACAAAACACTTTTAGATTATATGAATCAATTGTCAAAGAGAGTTAAAGATATTTAAAAAAAATTGAAATAGCTTTACGAGGGCCTGCGTATTTTATTACAGTCCAATTTACATAGGAAATGTGTATCTGACAGCTATAAAAGCTACCAGTCCTACTTCACTTGCCTATACGTCAAGTCACGTGATTTAAAGATGTCACTTTTTATAGATATTATCAATATCTATAAAATAACAATAATAATATAAGAGTGGAGTTATGGATGATCCAAAAAAAATATGTTTGCATTTTTAAAAGTTTTTCCCTAACATCCTAACTATAGGTTTTGTTTTGTCTTTATTTTAAAAATATTATTTGGTATTCTGTCCTACGACAGGTCCAGTCCTTTAGTCAGTGAACTCAGACCGCCAATGCGCCTTGTCCTCTGCCTCCTCCTTCAGCTCTCAGAATTGTCTTCTTTCCAGCAAATCATCCAATATTTGAATCCTCCTCCTTCTAAGCTCCTCTAACCCTCAACCTTTCCTTCTATGACGTCGTGCAGAATACAATTCCTCCTAAAGACGTGTCCAATCCAGTTTGCTTTGCATTCGAAAAATCACATCAAAAATGGTTCTCTTCTCACCTACTCTTCTTAGGACTTCTTCCTTCGTCATCGTGTCTGTCCACCTGATCTTCTCAAGTCTTCACCTGCACCACATTTCAAAGCTCTCCAAGTATTTCTCTTCCATCTTCCTAAGAGTCCAAAGTTTCTGCTCCAAATAACGCGATGCTCCGAATGTAACATTTCATCAGTTTATTCCTCAGTTCAAAACTCAACTTACTGGTAATCATTAACCTCTTCTTGTTGAAAACTTTCTTGGCCATGGCGATCCTTGACCTAATTTTCTTGGTGCAGTAGATATCCTTTGTCACCAGACTTCCCAGGTACTTGAACTGCTCTCTGTTTTACAATTTTGATTTTCAGTGTGGAGTAAAATTACTAATGTGATAGCAAAATATGTGATGTCTCTGTGTGCTTCTTGTTTAAATTTTGAACAAATTGAATCGATTACTTCTAATAGAGTTTTTTTTTTATTGTTGAGTACTGAGTTTTACTGCTCGTCAAAGCTTTCGTATATCTACATTTATATGTTAATTTTATGTTTTAAGTGATTGGAATACTTTACCGTGAGAAATGGAGTAGTTAGTGCAGTCACCGTGTATGTAGACTTTTGCCGCTCTGTGAGAACTGAACGTTGCCCAGGGTATACCTTGGAGGTCGTCTACGCGTCTTACCCGCAATGAGATTACGTGAGGATGGTGACTATGTAGGTGTAGAGCCAGTGTAAATCTTAAACCTAACTTAAACCTAATTAACCATACGATGATGAGCATGTGAAAAGTTCCATTTTCAAGAAAAAAATACCTATGTTACTACCTAAAATCGAACCCGCGATCTCTATATAAGTAGCCAGGGTCGCTGACCACTAGACAAAGAAGCCGATCAATAGGATAGTGTTGAAGATGGAAGAATTAAAAGAAAGTACCCACATTGGCGTGGGAAGAGATTGGAGATCCCGTACAGGATGAAAATCCTCGGTGATCGATTGTTCTAAATAAGGGTGGTCCAATGTTTTTCATAGCAAGGGCCAGATCTAATATAAATATGTACCGCCGGCATAAGATATATCTAGTAATCCCATCAACTTATTATAGGCTTACAAACAACACTTAATAAATAATTATACTATAAATTGTGGTTTTGGTTTGTAGAATATTTCAAATTTTACTTCCAAAAGAATTTTATCTCCCAAATATATATAATGAAATATTCACGCACGCAAACTTCCGCAAAACTACTTGGCATTATAAATATATATTTATTTATACGTATTTTAATAATCAAATAAATGCATAGTAAAACTCAATCATGGCCTCTATAAATAAATATTTTTATTTGAATCATTAGATATTTCACATCTGCCACTGAGGATTTCCGTTTAATTTTCCTCCAGGATACTGCGAGGGCCACATTTTCAGTGAGCGTGGGCTCATTTGGCCGGCGGGCCTCTATTTGGATCGCACTGGTCTGAGACGTCACTCTTGCAATATAATTGACTGTCTATGACGGGAAAATCCAGTTTCTAAACCTAACCGGGTGTACCAAGGATGGTTTTCCCTAAATGGTTTTACACTTTCCCTTCAAAGCAAATGCGGGTACATTCATCTAATTTTCAACCTGACTAATCACTAACCCATTAGCGTGATTAGTACATAGTCGTATAAACCAAACGAGCAATAAGACGTGGTGCTAAAAAAATAAATAAAAAAATACATCCGGATGGGAATCAAATTCCTATCTCCCTCACTGGCAACCAGACGAGACTAGATTGACGCCATGGTCAGCGTGCCCACCAGTACTGGTAAATAAACGTCACTCATTTAATTTTGTTTATCATCCTAAAAGGTCTAACGAAGTATATCGTGAATATATTACACTACAGTTTTTTTTAGGTTTTATTTGGAGCAGTTTTAACTTAATTATTCTTTCGCAGTTCAAGAATGGATTCTAAACATCAGCATGAACAAAACCCATGCTGAGAGGCACGTGGGCGATGGTGTAATTCTTGTTTTTTCTGATTCCCCCGTGACGGGAAGGTCGTGGTCCAAATCTCGGGGAAAAGAGATGAGTTATTTTTATCTTGAATGGTTTTCCACTATCTCTTCCTTCGCAAATACGGGTGAACTTTCTATAAACTTTACCTTACGCATCCATATCCCTTTAGTGTAAGTATGCGGACAGTCCAAACGGTAACGCCTGGAGCATGTCAAAAAACAAAAAAGAGGATATACCCTATTTAAGTTTTTTAAATATTATACTATACTTACATTTAACAAAACAAACACACATACACACATATATATATATATATATATATATATATATATATATACAAATGCATATATATATTATCCCCCTAGTTTTTCTTGCTTCCCTAAAGAGAGTAAGACAAATAGGTTACGTCTTTTATCCCGTGAATAATTAAAGGCTTTCTATTGTGATTATACCTCAATAATAAAATCATGAAACATTCTAATTGATTATCCAATCATCTGAATCCATAATGTTGGATTCCACATAGTTTTTCATACAATACATCCAACACTATCACTTATTCTTATAAATACAAAGTTAATTGTTTTAAAATTAAGGAGATTATTTAACTTCTCCTTTTACTTGGTTTATTAAATTCGCATTTAATATATAATCGAATCAGGATATAAATAAAGATAATGACAGCTCAGTTGCAAAAGCTATCATTCTTATTTCATATTTATGTACGCCAACTTTTGGTACTTTTGTGGTAGTTTTTGTAGGACGTTGTCAATATTGACAGTTTTAAGATGAATACAACTAATTTGTCAAATTTGGTTACTCTACATGTATTACACCTTTTAAAAATGTTCTTCCTATGATGATCTGACTCTAGTTAGATAATTTATTCTTGGATTGAAATTAGGAATAGCTTAATGCTTTATGGTTGAAGAAATGTCTGATTAAAAATTAGGAAATACTAAAAATAAATTAATATTTAAATCTTTACTAAATAAACTCGTTTAAAACGGGGATGATAGTTTTTATCTAGTAATATTTCTTAGTTGTGAAATAACCGTTCAAACTTTGGCTTCATAATAGAAAACTTTTGATTCAAAATTGAAGAACTTATTTTTTAAAGAGAAAATGGCAAAATTGGATTTCCTGTTCACGGAAATGAATTTACCCATGAATTTTTAATAATAATTTGTTGAGGTAGAATCGCGAAAAAAAAATCCATACTGTTGGATATGTATTTTTTTTAAAATTGTTGATATAAACGCTCTGGTGAAGGTGGGAAACTGTACTGCAGTGATGTCCGCAAGATTTGGAAAGTATCCCAGACCAGGTGTAGGAGAGAGCGTGAGAGAGCTTAAGAGAGAGAGAGAGAGTAAAGAAAAGAGAAGTTGTGATATGTCTCTTCAGTGCAGCGATGAAATTGGGGCACACCAGTGAAGGTTGCCATTCCCGGATATATTAAAGGGGTTTATTTAAAAGTCTGATTTAGATATGAAGGAAATGTTTTGCCGTTTTATGCAAGCTAATAAAGGAATGTTCATATATTTATACGTAAAATCTGTGATTTGTAGTACTCACTTTAAAAAAAAAGATTAGTATCTGTGAACAGTAGACTTACCTGCTCCAGAGGCCGAATGCTCTAAGGCGTCAATCTCGTGTCAGACTAGCCTGCTGATGATGGGGAGGTCGAGGTTCGAGTACATTCAGGTCTACTGCGATTGATTTTTCATAAATGGTTTCCCACTCTCGTTTCCCATCTTCACGCAAATGTGGATAGATTACATTTAAAACGATTCCTTTCTCATCCTTACCCATTAGAGTCATTATTATAGATGCGTATAACCTGAACACTGAACATGTAGTAAGACTCGGTGATTAAAAAAAAAAAACTTCGCTCCCTTCTTTAAAAAAAAATGCACATTACATCATGTTAAGAATTATGTCATGTTCTTTTAGTTACTACACTCTTTAAGATTTCTCTTTGGATTTCAAGTTGAAATATTCCCATAATTTCTCGTTGGATTTCAAGTTGAAATATCTTCTTTAATTTCTACTTGGATTTCAAGTTGAAATATCTCCTTTAATTTCGCCTTAGATTTCAAGGTGATATTTCTTCTTCTGTGATATAGGACCGTTAATGATGACCCTCAAATGCATTCGCATTTCTAGATGGACTGGTTTGCTGTTTATTATTAATTGTGGAATGTTCTGCTGCCGTGCTCCAAGATGGTCGAGGTGTGTAGTGTCGCGCGCCTAACTCCTATGCAACCTGTTGTACACTCATGCTTGAACAGCTTTGCTCTCCCGGCGCTGTATGCCGAAACTTTGAACACAATTTGATGGTATTAGTACAGTTTTCCGGAAATATGTGTATATATATTTTGTATTACTTTTGGTTCAAACAAACTATATGTTCAGTTTGGACATGATTTTCCGAAAAACATGTATAACAATCTCGGTGGTCTTTGGGTAAAGTCATCACCTCAGTAGGCTTATCCGATATTCGTGGGTTCAAACCCAACCGAGGTCAACGGATTTTTCTGGAACGATAAAATTCGGTGATACAACTTGCTTCGGAAGTCGGTCCCATGTCGATTGTGGCATGTAAAATAACACTGAAAGTTATGTGGAAAAAATACCTTTACTGGCAAAATTGTTAGGCTTTTCCGCGTTCGCTCATACAATTTCAGTGTAGAAGGCAACGGGAAACCATCACAGTTCTTGAACTCAAATAGTACATGGGTTTTATAGAATATGGTTCGGGAACCACTAACCAGCATAATGTCCCAGCTCCGTAAAACTACTTATGTATATTCATATGCCAAGTAATGTTATCTACACCTTTAACATTTGATAGATAGTATCAATACCTATAATATACTAATACTAATAATATGATAAAATATTAAAATGTTGACTGCAAAAAATGTTTGTATTTTATAGAATGTCTTTCCTAACTTATTCTTTACTATTTTATTTATATACGTATTTGTGTACAAACGTTTTTACTGTAGGATTATGATAAGAAGGCACTTTTGGGGATTTACAATATCTACAAAAGCCGACATTAGAGATCAAATGATTTTGAGTATAAATAAATGGAAGCTGCTTTAGTAATGTAAAAATAGTTCCTTCCTGTCAAAATCGGACTGTTTATAGACTTATGTACATAGTCATTTACGTAAGAACATAAGTTATATATGTAAAAATAGGGCTATATATCTAAAAGATGTAATTCAAACACATGTATTTTAATTATAAAGTAAAATTGATGTTATCCAGCATTCTATTTTTACGAACGAATCAAAATTTAAAACTTTTAAAAACTATTTTACTCAAAAACGTACTTATTAAATCAAACCTAATATTATTTATGGAGTAAAATATATTTTATATAACCATTAAATGTTATTTTACCCCAAGAAAAGAAACAATATACTTTATTTTTCCACCACATTTCAACGATTGCGCTGATGTGTAAGGTAGAAAAATAGCATAAAATCTACCCTCATTTGCGTGGAAGGAGAGTGTGAGAATAATAAGGGAAAAAAACTCCCTTAATATTTTCGGCTGGAATCTAAACCCTGACCTTCTCACTACCGGCAACCCAGAACAAACGACTGCGTTCCTACCGGTTTGGGTAGTAAACGTTTCAAACTCGTTGCTAACTTCTTCGTACGACCTATTGAGTTAGGCCTATATCCACCTATATCATGGATCGTTCTATCGATTGCCCCATGGGGTGGTAAAAGGTTTCACCCTCCCCCCCATAAACCCACCACCACTCAGACACGACTGAATCAAAGTTGACTTCGGGTACATGTGTTTCGATATTTGAATGATGCATGGTCTAATTTGCATCAAAGTAGTTTCATGTGTACCGATTCTCTTATCTGGTAATTACACACTATAGTTGTGTCTCTTCACCGGGAAGGCTGTTAGTTCAGGACAATGTTTACACAACCTGTGTGCCGCAACACACTGGTGTACCGCAGCGGTGAATTAGGTGTGCCGTGCAGTCATGGCACATTCCAGATCGCCACGCATCGCTGGATTTTTTTCTTAATTTATTTTAAGTATTTAACGTACACTTTATTAACCGATTGATTATATCAGCACACGACTTATAAACTAACTTAAATCTAGAACAGACACAACATCCAGCCGCCCTGCTATATAAAACGGCAAATCCACAGTTCTCCAATGATAAATTTTTCAGCCATGCCAGGAAATGAACCTGGGATCCTTAGATCAGTAGACAACACGCTACCGGCTGAGCTAAGGTGTCCGACTAACATAAACAAGAATAAAGTTGGTGTTAGTGGCAGCCATGCGTCATTCGCATTTCTGACTCACTCATTTACTAATATTTTTTAATACATCTAACAAAATCAAAATTTTCCCGCCAAGTTAGATCTTCAGTTTGCCTAAATGGCTAATGGTTTGAACTAAATGTTTCCAAATTTTAAAGAACCGAGCACAGAAAAAAGAACTTCAAACTTTCAACATTTGAAGTTACTTCAAGAAAAAAATAAATTAGTATTTTTTTCTAATTCTGATTTATCGTACGACCGTTGGACTAGGCGCGTAATCCAATTTCTGCTGCCGCGGCGTGAGCCCAGAACAAAACAATACACTGTGCCGCAAAAAAAATGTAACCTTGTTTAAGTGTACCGTGATCTTTTTTAGCACCAAGTTTTACTATCCGTTCGGATTATACGCTTATGTACTAATTACGCCAATTTGGTTTTAGGACTGAGGAAGGTTATATTTATAGGAAATGTACCTGCATTTGCGCGGAGGGAGAGTGGATTACCCTTAGGAAAAACCACCCTCAATATACCCGATCGAGATTTGAATCTCGGATCTCCCTGTCATCGGCAGCCTAGTTTCTTGTGAGAGTAGTTCCTTATACCTTGCAGCCACCGAAGTGGATATTACCGCGAACTTAAAAAAGTTTTTAGAACACGGTGTAAGATGTCAAACTAATCAATTAACTGACATATTATCACATATTAATCCTTTAATGTTTACTTTCTGTGTTATCAATTTGCACTGCGTGCAAACCCCTACTGAGAAAGAATGGTAGATTTGGTCAAAGTTAGCCACAGGTGGATAAAGGTACATTTATGAATGTAAAACTCAGAATATACATAACAAGAATTTTACCAGTTGTTCTCTAGGGTTGAGAAACGCGGTACCTTACCTTACATGACAAAACAAATTTAGGATGTTCTAAAACAAAGTGCTTGGAAAGATATTTGGTCCAAAAAGAAATGAGGCTACTGGGGAGCGAGGATGTTACACAATGATGAGCTACATACCCTGTATTCATTACATTACATTGTTAGGATAATCAAGGCTCGTAGATTACGGTGAACGGGACATGCAGCACGAACGGGAGATTCTAGAACCATGTTCAGGGACTGGTAAACCCAATGGGAAGAGGTCATTGGGAAGACCTAGACGCAGATGGGTGAATAGCATTATGGACTAAAGTAGGGTGTAATGAGGTGATGGATAAACTAGCTCAAGATAAGGATGGTGTAATGAGGTGATGGATAGACAGCTCAATAGGATGGATGTAATGAGTGGACTGGATAGAACTAGCTCAAGATAGATGAGATGTAATGAGGTGGACTGGATAAACTAGCTCAAGATAGGATGGGATGTAATGAGGTGGAATGGATAGAAATAGCTAAAGATAGGATGGGTGTAATGAGGGGACTGATAGAACTAGCTCAAGATAAGGATGAGATGTAATGAGGTGGACTGTATAGAACTAGCTCAAGATAGGAATAGGATGTGATGAGGTGGAATGGATAGAACTAGAACTAGTTCAAGATAGGGATAGGGTGTAATGAGGGGGACTGGATAGAACTATCTCAAGATAGGGATATATGGCATACTCTTGTAAGTGTGGCAATTAACTTTCGAGTTCCTAATGCCGTAGATTAATAAGTAATATGCACTTTTAGCGATTATTTGGAAATTGGTTTAAAATTTACTTAGCTAATCAGCTTTTGACAAATTATTATATATGAAATATTCATTACTCTAAATAATTCAAAGGACCCACTAGACTTCAAACAATAAATTCGAATGTTTTAAATTATTTAAAAGTTATAGACGTACTCTTGAGGGGTATGAAATAGATCTCGAGTTGAGGCCAGTCAGTTTTTTTTTTTGCAATTCATATAATCTCTTTTTGGAAAAATAAATAAAATATTGTCCAAGAGGTTACATGTTTACTAAAGTGTTGTTTTTTTTGCACGTAGTCATATCAACAGTTCTTTAATTTCTTTCATGGGGATCCTGTAATTTGATAAATTTTTATCTTCATTTAAAAAGGTTACTATTAAATTTTATTTATTATGGAAAATATTCAAGAACTGTTGATATTGGGTACTGTGTGTGGAAAATTAAACTAAACGTATCTTCCAAAGAAATTTTTACATCCATTGATGTTTCCAGCTGTCAGTTTTTTTTTATCCAAGCCATCAATATGTTTACACTACCGGCCTGCTAGGCCTGTCGTAGCGTCATATGTCTTATAATCCCCAGTCCCGACCGTCAATTTATCAATGTGAAAGCCTAAACCAATATTTTCATCAATGATAAATTTTCGGCCATGCCGGGAATCAAACCCGGGACCCTTATCTCAGCAGGTAGACACACTTTCGACTGACCTAAATATACCGAAGAACTAAATATATTTTTTTTTTGCAAAAGTTTTTTTTTTGTTCCGAACATTTCAAAAATACTGACCTTACCTGGCGTTCCCTTTCATCTCACAATATATTAATATTGAATGTGGCTCAAAGGAAATGAGAAGATAAAGGAAGAAGGAGTATTGGAAGGGAAACGAAGGTAGAAAACATTTAAAAAAAGCCTTTCCCGTAGCACAGGGGACAAGGAAGTTTATAGCTTGTTACGGTGTCTTACTACCCGTCCGGTATATTCACATATTTACACTAATAGAGTTGGGATAAAGAGGTGTTCTGGAATTTAATGACAACTTTTTCTCTTCATTAATAAAATTTCTCATCTAATGCCGCTATGCTCATGACAGATATTCAACAACCGTTTATATCACCATGTGAAGAAAATTAAACTCCTATATGTGTATTGAAGAATTATTTTGGCCAAAAAAATTTTGATATAAAAACTGCAAAAACACTCCTCATAATTTGCGTTCTCAACACTCCCGCCTTAAGGGTAAATTTTTCAAGTCGAGTGTGTTGAGTGAGGTCAGAGTTAATACATATATGGAGTCGCGGGTTTGAAAGGGTTTATATTGAAATCATTAAGTCCTCCTCAGTGAGTTCTACGATCTATGGTTAGGAGTGAGAAGCGCGTTCTACCGATCTAAGGCTAGGGGTCACGGATTATATTCCTGATACAGAAAAAAATATTGTTTTATTTCTTCACAGTGATTCGATTATGGGGGGACTTGGTGTCTCTGCCTGATCTAAATTTAAGATAATTTGTAGCTCTTGTTTCGATTAAAACATCTGGTTCAGAAAGGTTGAGGTAAAGTGCACGCCTCACGACCCGATGTTAGTGGGTTCAAACCCAGCTGGGGCTTTTACGGATATTTCTTGAGCGATAAAAATCTTTTAACACAACTTCTTTCGGATGGGGGAGTAAAGCCGTCGGGTACCATGTCGATTGTGGCATGTAAAAGAACCCCGGAAGGTATGTGAAAATAACTTTCCTGGCAAAATTGGTAGGGTCTTTCTTGCTCGCTCATATAGATTCTAGTTTGCTGATATTATAATCATCCGGTTCAGAAAGTGCCCTTGTCGAAAAAAAAAAAGGGTTGAAATTAAAACCATCTTGTAAATGAATGTAGGCTATAAAACGAAGGCTTGAAGTAAAAAAAAAAAAAAAAAAGGATCCAGACTCGTCGCAAAGTTTGTAAAGCAGAGCAAGGGAAGAGAACGCGGATGTGGTGCCGGCCGACCGACTAGCGCTTATTTACGAGACAGCAACGAAAGGGGTAAGGGGAATGAAGATGAAGAGGGTAGTAGGGGAATGTGGGGTAATACAGAGCCAGCTCCAAGAGGTATTTTAAGCTTCTTCATCACCCGGACTACTGCTACTCTATTATCTCAGCTCTTACGTCGGTCGGGGCTTTGTCCACTGATCCAAAACCGATCCCCCCCCCCCCCCTCACATTTCCTTCTCTATTTCTCTAGCTACCATCCTTACCCCCTCTTTTTTTTCCCATCCTCAAACCCCTCAACATTGTCGTTATCGGCATTGTAATGTTTCAACAAGTTTTTTTTAAATAATTTTTTTTCTATATAATGCTTTTCAAAATATGAAAAATTCTCCATGCGTTGGATTCACCGTTACAGGTGGCTCACACCAGCATGTTTGACTGGCATGCTTCAAGATGGACTATTTAACCGGTTATAAGGAATAATTCTAGATACGTCTGGTTGCCAGATTAACCTCTAGATCACTTTGTTTCACGGAACAGCCTATTGCTCAGTTTGCTTGACGGAATAGTGTCTTAGCTAAATTTGCTTCATGGCATAGCCTCTTAGCTCAATTGCTTCATGGCATACTCTTAGCCACTATTCTCGACGGAACGGCAGGCGAACAACCCACTCAGTTTTCTTGACGGAATGGTGAACAACCCAGTCTACAATACAGTACAGCCTCTAGTTAAGTTTGCTTGATGGAATGGTAGACAAACAACTCAGTCGACTTGACAGTATAGCCTCTAGCTGAGTCTGCTCGACGGAATAACCTCTTAGCTCAGTTTCCTTAATGGAATAGCCTGTTAGTTCAGTTTTATCGACGGAATAGCCTCTTAACTCGGTTTTCTTAATGGAATGGTGAACAGACCAGTCTACTTGACAAAATCACTCTTCTTGATGGACTATACTTAAATTTAGGTAGTTTTTAAAAAATAAGACTTTTTAATGCTTCTCTAAGCAACCTAGAGTAATCTAATATAAAAGAAGAGCATTCAGGATGGTTATTTTTAAGTAGCTATAACAACATCACCTGAAAAGATAGAGTGGATAAACATATTGTGTGTAAATATACACCCGTTGCATATGTTTGATGATAGAACCAAATGCTCCAAAATTATAGTTTCATAAGCGCTAATCCCTCGATATAACTGACCAAACTTACTACACCATGATAAGATTCTAATACATTATAGAAATACACCTTAAAACGTGATCAAACGGGTTGGGGGATGAACTACTGTACACGCACCGAACTTCCGTTTTCCAAGGGACTATGGTTCGTATCTCAAGTTGTTTCGAAAATAGTTTTATCGTGGTGCAAAAACAGCGCTAGTTGGCGTCTTAGAGATAATTCATGTTCTTCTCGGGGAATTAGTTATGTAATGTAATAAGAATAATTCTGAGTCCACTATAATCAGGGGATCTCGGGTATTAATACCTACCTATATGCTTAAAACAAAAATAAAATGGCCTTAATATTATATCTGCTTCTTAAGCCAACAATCTAAAGGTTGGTTAGTGCTTCCTGCACCATCTGGTATGAATCCCATATGGCATATACTAGTGGAGCTCATAAAGTGTGGTGGTTTCCCGTCTGCCTCACACACTGAATTTCTATGAGCTAGACCGAGAGATCCTACCAATTTTGCCGGGAAATATATTTTCACATACCTTCCAGTCGTTCTATTAAATGTCACAACCGACATGGGACCTACGGCTTTTATTTCCCCTCCAATGGAAGTTGTGATACGGACTTTTTCGCTCGAGAAAAATCCGTCAACCTCTGCTGGGTTTGAACCCACAACATCGGGTCCTGAGGCGAGCACTTTTATTACTCCAAGACCACAGAGTCACCGATAATTATATAGATTCCTGTATTTAAAATAGAATAAAAAATCAATAATAATATTGAAAGGTTACTTTCTTGCTACGCGTCTCACTGCCCTTCTAGGCTATACGCATTAAATTAGACTAATGTTGTAGTAATGGGGAAGATAGGATTTATACGAAATATACCCGCAATTGTGTGAAGGTATAGTAGGAAATAATTTAGGAAAAAAAACCTCTCCGTGATTCTCAACCTCGAACTCTACGTCACTCGTTTTCGGTGGCGCATGGTCTAAAAGGCGTCACTCTTGCGATAGACTAGCAGATGTCGATGACAGGGGAATCGAGGTTCGATCCCGGTCAGGTGTATGGTGTAGGTGTTTTTCCTAAATGGTTTACCCTCCTTCCTTACGCAAATGTGGGTATATTAATACAATCAACCATTCTCATCCTTAACACACTACAGTATTTAGTACATGGACATATAACCTGAACGGGTGGTAAGATGCGGTGTTAAAATAACTCTCCGTCGCAGAAAACCAGGCTATATTATATTGGCGTTTAGTTCCCGTGCCACCCGCTTCGGTAGCCGCGTGGTATAACGCGCTACTCTCGTGTTAGACTAGACTGCCAGAGACAGGAAGATCGGAGTTCAATCCCGGTCGGATGCACTGAGGGTGTCTTTTCCTAAATATTTTTCACTCTGCCTCTATGCAAATGAGGGTGCATTTCCTCTAAATTGAGCATTCCTTAATCTCTAACCATTAGTGTAATTAGTACATAGGCATATAATCAGAACGGGTAGGTAAGAAGCGGTACTAAAAACAAAAAACGTCCGCGTGCCCACCGGTGTGAGTAATAGAAAGTTATTCTTTCAGGGCAAAGGGTTACGGGTCTTATTAGCGACGTAGTTTAAACAAAATTATTGATAGTGAAACTGGGGTTTCTCCTTTTATAGTGTGGATAAAAAGAATTGAGGAGGGCGTTTAGTTTGTAAGTCGTGCACTGATATAATAAGTTTGTCCTGAGAGTGAAGGTTAAATGACTATCCTTGTAAAACAGGAAATGAAAGTTTAAATAGTATTCCCCTCTACACCGTGTATAGGGACTTCCTCCCTTGATTTAGACTTTATGGAGCTTCCTGCCGTCAACCCTTTCTTCTTTGACTCTCCTCCACAACCGACTAGGAGCCTCCTCTAAAAAAAAAAAGGGGGGGGGATTGGGAGGGTTATGGTGAACGTAACTACCAGTTTTGTGAAAGTCTAGACGAGAATTTTACGATTGTTCAGGTTTCCTCTGACATACCTAATATTCCCTGAGTTTCATCCAGGTTTTTTTTATAGCCTTTCCTACCCCGTCCCCTCCGCCACTCAACGCTGGGCATCAGTCTCTTCTTCCAGTCTGGTTTCACTGTTGACGGGTTTGAATCCAAGATGCGCGTAATAAGGTAGTTTTTCCCCCCTGAATGGTTTTTCCAATCTCTTTCTATTCAAAGTGCGAGTACATTTCTTTTAAATTCTACCTTCTTAATTATTTAACCCATTAGTGTAAATTTGCGAATAGCCTGAGTGTATAGGGAGATGTTCTATTATATATATATATCTTCTTCCCCTCTGTAATATGAAATAAATGGTACGGTACACCGCACGTACTCTATCGCTCCCTTATCTAAATTATACTTAGCCTATAACTCGTAAGATATGTGAAACGAAATGATATACTTTGTTGCAGAAACATTCTAATATCAAAAATAGTATCACATTCCACCAAAGAGCATAAACGAAATAATATATACTTTTACGGAAACACATTGAAAAAAGGTAACCTCTCTGGCCACCAAAGAGCATAATCAATTTTTCAAACCTTAGTTTAAAAAAATATATATTGGCTAAAAGATAATAAAACTATTGGTTTTATTAAAATATATTTCAAATAAAGGTTTTTTATTAGCATTAAAACTTTTCAACTGTATGCTCTTTTGTATCTTAAAGAGTTGTGAAGATTAAAAGGATCAAAATTGGAGATATTCGCTAATGAAAAGTACCCTCTAAGTAATTTTTCTGGAAAAGTGAAATTCGTCATTTTGTCTGTAATGTTAAACAGTGCCTAGACACGAATTTTCATCACAATCTTTGTTAGAGTGGATTTAAATAAAATGGATTCTTTTTTCTCTCTATTTTTACCCTTCAGTAAGCCCATAATTCTAGCCTCATGAAAAGCCTGGATACCAAATTTAAGCCTGATCGGTAAAATGGTTTCGGCTCTAGACCTATATACAGACAGACAGGCAGGCAGAAGGCATCGCAAAAACTATTTTTTCGTGTTCAGTGAGTCACGAAACGTCGATATCCATTAAAATCTCAAATTCGAATCTTTCGACCAGCACGATACAGTACTTTCTCTACTCGAGGAGTCGCGAGGACTTAAAAAGGACCTTTGTGACCCTTATGCCTATTTGTGTTTTACTTCCCCTTAAAACTTATCAATTAATCTTGCCCAAACCAGGTAACCCAAATGAGCAACCATCAGGACACATCAAAGTTTGTTTTTTGAAATCTCTCCAGCCCATAATTTTCAGGGCATGGGCCTGTTAATTAATTTTATTAAATCACATTACTTCAGGAATTTTTGATGGTAAATTTAATAAAACTTGAATCTCGACCATGTATAGTGACTTAGAGGAATTAAAAAAATATCCTTAGAACACCCAACTGGGATCCGAATCCTGAATTCCAAGTAACCGGAAATCCAGTATATTGAAAGAGTAACCTTAAGACCGTACCACCACTTGTATTGGTGATAATTAATTAATATTAATAATTTAAAAAAACACTTGGAATGCATCCGTTCTAAGAATGAACTACCATCTCGTCAACCTCGTATCGAGATAAAGTACTCGCCTAAAACCCAGCCGGGGTCAACGGATTTTTCTTGAGCGATAAAAATCCGTAGTACAACTTTCTTTGAGAGTGAAGCAAAGCCGTCAGTCCCATGTCGATTGTGTCATATAAAAATACCATGAAGGTATGTGAAAATAACTTTCCCGCCAAAATTGGATGAATCTTTAGCTTACACCCAGAGAAATTCTCGTGTACTCATATAATCAGTTGGTTCAGAAAGTGCACGTTAAATACCTCCAATAAAAAAACCACCACATACAGAGGCTGTATTCAAGAATACTGTCACTGAGCTAACCCGACAGGCCATAATCTTTCGTGGTGCATCCGGTTAATTTTTGTGAGTATTTGCAGTCGCAAAGTGGAGCATCTCCTTTTAAGGTTTGGTAAAAAAAAACTATAAACAAAACCAAGCTTATACAACTTAGTTGCTTAGGTGTGTTCTGAAAACATATTCCTAAAGTTACAAGAAGTACTACATATATTGGAAGCCGTCATGAGTCGTTTATGTTTAAATATTGATTCATCTCGTAGAGACTACTGTGTACGAAGAAGTACCTATAACTGTCAGAGTTCTTAGAAGTTGCGTTACACGCAGTTATAACAGTTCTTCCTAAATAATAAATGATGATTTCATCTGGATATCTCTGGGTTTCTGAGGGGAAAAATTGTGTATCACCGATAGTGACATTATTAACGTTTCCATGCCATATAGGACTTATTCCTAGAACGGTCAATAAAACATATAAATATTTATCTAAAATTTATAAAAAGTGTTTTAATATTCCAAAATATAAAACATACTAAAGTGATGTGCATGTATTTTATTTATATACAATAGAACTTCTTAAATTCTAAGTCCAAAGAATAGCTAAATAAATTTGAAGTTTTCAAAATCCGAACTAACCATTTTTATGAGTATCTATGCAGTTGGTAGGCCTACACAATAAATTATCAATAACTTCAAAATATTCTACATATAGCCACACATACATTTTATGTATGGGTGCGTTCAATTATTACGTAAGCACCTTAAAAGGGCCAGGGGGTTCTAGCTTTGCTTATTTTTGCTTACAATTGGGGGAGAGGGGTTAAAAATGACCAAAAATGTGCCTACGTAATATTTGTACGCCCCTATGCTATAGAAAGCACACATACACAGTATATAGGCCTACATATATTAAAAAACAAGTAAATTTTTAGCACAAAATATAAAAATATGGAAAAAAACTTAGGAAAATTACAGACTTAGCTCAGTCAGGGCATCACATGATTAACTAGATACACAGAACCGATTACAGCTGAGCCAACACAGTCCTTATTCTAGATAACCCGCTCACCACCGGTGTAGTGTTTTCGGCTTTATCCTTTGCTATCCGTCAATAACTCTTAACTATATATGACATTCTTGGCATATATAAGCCTGTGTGATTTAATACAGATCGTTAACTTAGGTTTCGAATTAACCAAATATTTCCGTTTAAAATTCGAATTAAATGTTATTTGTTACCGTTGATTTACATAAGAATTTCATGAGAAATCATGGTGGTTAGAATTATTCTATTTTTCAAATTAACCAATGTCGAATTAGCCAGATCCTACTGTATAGTAATATATATTATAATCCATCACATTAAAAAAGTTTTTTTATATATACACATTAGATGTTATATTAGTTTTATTCTACTAACATGATGTAGTTAAGACATGATTGTATAAAAATTAAAATAGTAAAATGAAAACTGTTAACTTATATAGTACAATAGGTCCTCGAGTTACACGGATTCAAGATACGCGAACTCGTAGATACTTGTTTACGGTACTTTAACTTGAGACTAGCAACGCTATCTATCAAATGCCACTCTCAAGGCCCTTGGCCCTGTCGAGTGCAAGTCTAAAACCTATTTTGTGGGATGGTGGGTGGGAGGGTGAAACGTGTGGCGTGGCTTCACAACCGACCAAAGTATCCTTCCGCGTCAACGAGAACAGATGGCTCACGGAAACCATAGATGGCGCTAGCAACCAGACAGCTCCTGCGGAAAAATCATACGTTTGGAAATACCAGTTTTCTCGAGAACGAGTGAAATTTTTATGTTAATATTTTCAACACCCCTTCAGAGATAATGTATTGTTGTTTATAAATTGCTACATTTTCTTATTTTTTGTTATGAAACCGGCAGTTTTCTATTGAAAAATGTCAATTTTATCGATATTTGATCACTGTTAAAATAATAGAGGAGGTGTGTATATAAAAAGTATAACTTAATCAACATGCTTCTATTCTTGAAAAACCGTTTCCGAAAAGAAAATTGCAAAACAATGAAAACTCTTGAAGATAGCAGTTTGTTCCCACGGCTCTGCATTTCCAAGCCAAATGAAAAGGGCCAATCGCCTTAAACATAATATATGGCGTTCCTGGTAAGATGACAGAGAGTTGATACCGGAATCGCCATTTTGTTTGTTTCAACCTTGAGCGCAAATAATTTTCTCAATTTTTCTTTCAATAAACAGAATTTATTCAGATTTAATTATTCTTTGAAACGAACATATATGTCAACAATATATCGTATTTAAAATACCACTCAACTAACACGGAAACCTACGAAAGGAATTAACCGCCTATGTTTTTATGTATACATAACTACACATTGAGAAAAGTAATAGGTAAATGTTTAATATTTATATAGCATAGATTTTTGGTTAGATTATATCTTTAAGAGAAACTAACAAATAAATAAGTTTGTTATTTTATTGCAAGCGTTTTGAAGCTCAACTGTTTTAAACTATTTTAATATAATTTTTAACTATTAGATCCTAACCTATCGGAATTAATAATAAAGGGATAAATGGAACATTATATGCCAAAGGATTCATTTAAATCTTAAGGTGAACGGAGTTAAGGTCAGTATTTTTATGACCTTATAACATAACAAGTTTTTGGTTAAAATAAATAAAATATTGCTTGAGTAGATACATTTAGCTTAGTTTCCTAAACAAAGTAATATCACCAACTCATGAATATTTGTTATGGTCATCATAGAATTCTATAAGCACCTTTTAATTTTATTTAAGGGGTTTCTCATCAAATTTTACTATGCTCATAACAAATATTAAATAACTGTTAGAGATTACTAGGTGTATAACATTATTAAATTTTACTTTGCATCCATTAGGTCTACTGTTTCCAACCTGTGGCCTGAGTCAGTTTTTTATTCAAGTAATATATTCTCCACTACCGGCTGGCTAGGCCTGTCGTAGCATCATATGCCTTATAATCTAACTTAAGACTAGAACAGGCACAACATCCAGTCCCAGCCGTCAATTTATCAATGTGAAAGGGTAAACCCATTTTTTCATCAGTTATACATTTTCGGACATGCTGGGAACCGAACCTGGGAACCCTTTGTTCAGTAGGCAGATACTCTACCGACTGAGCTAAGATTTCGGACTTATATAAAATTAAACTAAATGTTATTTACTGGAGTATTATTTTATTTATTATAACAAAAAAAACTGTATTTTGCTATAAAATCTGCAAAAATACTTACCTTAACTCTCGCTCCCTTTATATCCGTCTCTAATATTAAATCAAGACCCGATACAGTGCTTGCTTTTAATCTAATTCTCTTTTGACTAAAAGCTAAAGTATTTGTTGGTGATTGCACGGAAAAATTAATGTTCACGGGCGCCCTTTTTTGAAGATATCTACACCCGAGACGTCTCGCATTCCTTTACCAAATGATAGATTGGTATACAGTATTCCTTCTCGGAAGAGGAATCCGAGCAATCTTAGTTGTTTGTTCTATAAAGGAAGAGTTTTCAGTAAATTAGAAGGCGAGTCTGCAAGGAAGTGAAGAGGTATACTAAATGATTCCGGGAACAACAGACGTGTCATCACACTTAAGTGCGAGAGAGACGGAGCTAATAGGCTTCCTTCGGTCGCTGCAAGCGTTGATGGTCGTGGAGTATGAGGTCTAGAATTATTATTATTATTATTATTAGCACCGCGTCTTACTACCCGTTTGGTTTATACGCACTTACGCTAATGTGTAATGGTAGGGTGATTGTGAGATGAAATGGAGGACTTACAGTTTAACGTGAAATCCGAACCACGGTGGAGGCCTGGCATTCCTCACATTCACAAGTTGTGATTAATACGAGGTCTAGAAGCTGTAGCGGTCAGTGTTGCCAAATATGAACTGTAAAATGGTGCATTGATAGAGATAAGCTCTAATTGTGTTAGTTATTTTTAGCACCGTGTCCTACTACCCGTTCAAGTTATACACCTATGTACTAATTACACTAATGTTTAGTGAGCTAGGGATTAGGAAGGCTTAATTTAGAGGAAATGCATCCGATTTTGAGTGAAAGGAGAGTGGAAAACAATTTAGGAAAAAACCACCTTTGATGCGCCCGACCGAGATCGAACTCCGATATCCCCGTCTTCGGCAGTATAACCCAACACGAGATTAGCGCGTTAGACCACAAGGTCACCGACGCGGGTCTTTAATTGTTATCAGTGACTTAGCCAAAGATAATTTGAAAATGATGGTAATAATGGCGTGTCTGGGCTACATCAATCTGTAGCTCAGTTTGCGGAAAGATTATCCAGTACTAAAGTACAGTTTCCCAGGGTACGCTCGAATGTACTAATCGTACATCCTTCCCGTAGAAGCACTTTTCATGTCTCTCATTAAAGTTGAACCGGATTCGATCCCAGAACTCTCCGTCACCAGCAAACCAGACAAGATGAGACTGAAGCCTCAATCTGTGTCCACGCGGATGTAGGTCAAATGTATTTGATTTTTTTTAAATGAATTACAGTGCACTGTTATTCCTTATGAGAATCTACTAATCCAACCATATTGAGTCATGATTAATAATGATTCATGAATGGACGCGTTTAACAGCTATGGTGGAAGTATATAAAATAGAGAAAAAAAATAGTAAAAGGGAGTTTATCGCTAAATGTTCATAAATTATACTGTTTTTTTATATTTATTGCTTACAAATATAACCGACATATTAGCTTAATATAGTAATGTGCCGACCTTGATGGTCTTGAGGTAAAGTACTCGCCTTAAGACCCGATATTCGTGGGTTCAATTCCAGACGAGGTTGACGGATATTTACAGAGCGATAACAATCCGTAGCACAACTTCCTTCGGAGGGAGAATAAATCCGTCGCTTCGGTCTTACGTCGATTTAGATAAGTAAAAAAATATATTCCTAGAAGGTATATTAAAATATCTTTCCGGTAAATCTGTTAGGTCCTTTCACGCTCGTTCAAAGAAATGCAGTGTGTAAGGCAAAGGGGAAACACCACACTTTCTGAACTCCCATAATACATGGGATTTCTACCAGATGGTACGGATAGCACTAGCCAGCCGAAGGGCTGAGTGCATTCCCAGCTACAGATTGAGAGAAATCACAACAAAAGAACCTTCGGGTTGTTCACTTAAGAAGAAGAAGAATAAATAAAGAAAATAGGCTGTATCATGATGACTTAATAGAATTTTAGTAAACTAGCTAGGTATTTTTTACACGTACTTTAACTGATATATGTAAAATCACCAAGGGAGAGGGGGAACACTCTAGCAAACAGAAAAAGCGTATATAGGCCTATATTTAACCGCTGTTGAAAATAACCAAATTACTAGCTTTCAGCTGGAAAATATTTTGGCTCGCCTGACAAATATTTTAATTCAGATGAATTCGGCTATAGAATAGCAAGTTTGGCAACACTCCTGTAGCCAATCGGTGGTGGGCGTGGTTTACCAGATGTCATCCTGGCCCCTTTCGCTACCTGTGGGCCCTCTCAAGATCGAATGGTAATTTATTCTTGTGTCGTTTCTGCTGATTATCGACACGAGAAGGGTCATTAACGCTTGGGGACTACTCTTTAGATAACTCATCTCTTACAATGCTTTCAAATAATTGAATTTCCGACCTCATCAGAATTCGAACCAAAGTATTTCAGAATTAATTTATAATCATTTTACTTTTAATTACCGTACTAAATGAAAATATAATTCAAAATAACATCAATTTTTTTTATCAACGAAGGTTTTTCCTCCATGTATTTACTACCCGTTTCGTCTATTTTTACACCGACTGGGTAGGAACAGAGAAGATGGAATCCAAAAGAAATGTAGCCGGAGAGTGAAAACACATTTAGAGAAATACACCTGACTGGGATTCAAACCCCGACCTTTCCATCAGTGTAAAAACCGATTATATGAGCTTAACATTTTATCCGCTTGCCTACCGGTGCGTGTGAGTGGCTATCAACCGTTGTTAGCACTATAGCGAAAAGAAGGCGTGCGTGAGGGTTTAGAAGATTTAAGGAAAGTGTAGGGAGGTATCGTGTCAAAGAATGTGTGAAAAAAGAGAAGAAAAAAAGAATAGGGAGACACAGAAAGCGAATGTGATGGACCTTGATGTGTACGAGTATGTATGAAGATTCAACTAAGTTACGAAACGTAGTTTTTTTTAAATTTCTGATGAACCGCTTTCGGTGGCCGCATGGTCTAAGGCGTCACTCTTGCAATAGACTAAACTGCCGATGACGGGAGATCGAGGGTTTGATCCTGGTCGAATGTACTGAGGGTATTTTTTCCTTAATGGTTTTCCACCCTCCCTCCACGCAAATGCAGTTACACCTCCTCTAAATTTAACCTCCCAAATCTCTAACACGTTAGAGTATTATTTATTATTTAGCACCGCGTCTTACTACCCGTTAGGGTTATACGCTTAAGTACTTATTACACTAATGGATTAGGAATTGGGAAGGTTGAATTTAAAGGAAGTGAACCCGCATCTGCGTGGAGGGAGAGTGGAAAACCATTTAGGAAACCCCCCAGTTCACCCGACCGAGATTCGAACCTTGATCTCCCCGTCCTCGGCAGTCTGGCTCAACACGACTGGAGCGTTAGATAACTACGCCACCAAGGTAGGTCACGTTAGAGTAAATTAGTACATAGACGTATAACTAAAACGGGTAGTAAGATGTGGTGGAAGGGGTGAACGGATTGAGAGAGATGCTAGAATTACAGAAAGGATCAACCCACTTACGAAAGATATTCATAGGGAGGTGTAATCATATTCGTGTATAAGAAAGAAGAAGTGCTGAAACATTTAACGACATGAATGGGTGTAGCAAAAATTGTGAACAAAATGTTGTGTAAAATATAATTGCTATCATTAAAATAATAGTATCCGACACCTTAGCGCATTCGGTAGCTTGTCTGCACACTGAGTTAAGGGCCACGGGTTAGATTCCCGGTGTGGCCGGAAATTTATCATTGATGAAATATGGGTTAACCCTTTCACATTGATAAATTTACTGCCGGGATTGGATGTTGTGCCTGATCTCATCTTAAGTTGGATTATAAGACATATGAAGCCACGGCAGGCCTAGCAAGTTGGTAGAGGAAAATATATGGCTTGAATAAAAAAAACTGACCCAGACCACAAGCTGGAAATGGTAGTGGATGTAAAAGAAATTATATTATACTAATGTGTAAAAATATACTAAACATTCTTTACCTATACTAATAGCCTATTAGTAAGCCTTATCATACCTCCAAAAGCGTTTTCTTGAAAAAACTGAGCATCTTTATAAGGTACCACTTCTTACTATCCGGCTGGGCTATCCATACAAGGTAGAATTTAAAGGACATGTACTCACATTTGCAAAGAGGGAGGGTGGGAATCCAGTCAAGGGAAGTCACCATAAATACTCTCAACCAGAATTAATACCCGAACCTTCCCGTAAAGAGTAATATAGTCTATTGCGACGTTGACACCTGGGACTGTGTGACAACACATGCGGTTCTAAAATCGCTTGATTTTCTTTTTATTCATGTTGTTTCAAATTCAATTTTGCTACCCTTGGAAATCACCTGGCTTAAGATACTGGCATTTATTAAGTGATTGTCCGTCGACTTATATCAGTCAGTAGATTGTTTGTCTACTGAGCTTAGGGCCCTTGGTTTGGTCCCCGGCATAACCGAAAAATGTATCACTGTTGTAATGTGGGTTTCCGTTGACACAGTGATGAATTAACGATCAAGGGTTGGACGTTGTGCTTGTTCTTGATATAATCGAGTACTGATATACTCAGTCGGTTCATAAAGAGCACGTTAAATACCTCTTATAAATGGCTCGGGTTCTTAATTTGAAAAATTAAATGAGGATTAACTTAACGAATTTTTAAAACAAGTAATCAGTCGAGATTAAATAATCGCTTCCCCTTTGCTACCTTACCCGCATTTTTTACATAATTTTTACATTCAACCCGCATCGATGTGCAAGCAAACTTAACATCAATCTCGTCTAGGCTTGTTCACCAGTCACTAAAGTGGGTTATTGATTTAGCCGTCATATTATATTCCCTGTTAAATTGAACAAAAAAAAAGTGTATAAGGCATCGCTCTTGTGTTAGGCTGGCCTGCTGAAGATGGGGAGATCTTGTTTCGAATCCCGGTAGCGTCTTCTGAGGGTGGTTTTCCCTTCCACGCAAATGCGGGTATATTATTTCTAAAATGCTTCCTTCCTCATATCTACCCCACTATAGTAATTATCATATGTTAGTATAACCTGATCAGTTAGTAGGACGAGGTGAATAATTCTTTTTTAAAACCTCTATAGGTAAATAGTTAAAAAAAAAAAGGGACCCTCTTCATTGGCCGCATGGTCTAGGTCGTTATTATTGGAATAAACTCGACTGCCGATGACAGGGAGATCGGTGTCAAATCTCAGCTGGGTGTACTGTTGGGGGTTTTCCTAATTTTTTCACTCTTTCTCTCTACACATATGCGGGTACATTTATTCTAAATTCAACCTTCTTCATCCCTAACAAATTAACGTAATTAATACTTCGTTTAACTCAAACGGATAGTGAGATAACGTGACAAAAAAAAGTGAAATTCTTACGTCTTAAGCTCTCGATAACCCGTATGTTAACAAAAAACAAGTGCGAGTCTAACACCTTAGACTGCTCGATAGCTCGTACGGCTCTTAGACAACTCAAAATGTTACTAAATTTACTTTCATGTAATACTACATCAAGACGTGTGTGCTGAAATGTCACATATTACATGTGATGTTAATTTGACTTGTTGGTATTAATTTAGGCTATACCAAATTTAATAAGCTATGTGAATAATAAAAAGTTGTTATTAACTATATTTAAAGTTGTATTGTTATATTAAGATGGGGTAAAAGGGGACGCGAGAAAAGAGCATTTTTTTTCAAGTTGTATAGCAAAACTTTTTTTGGCCAAAATCAATAAAATATTGCTCTATTAGAAAAATAGAATTAAATTTTATACAAAGGATGATATCATCAATTGTTGAATATCCATCGATGGTGTCCTGGAATTTAATGACAACTTTTTATATTCATTTAAAAAGTTTCTCATCTAATGCTCGGGACAGATATTTGACAACTGTTGATATAAACACGCGAAAGAAAATTAAACTCTATGTTTCTACTGGAGCAATATTTTATTTATTTTGCCAAAATATTTTTGTATAAAACTGTAAAAACACTGGCCTTAACTAGCGTTCACTACACTCCCACATTAAAGGGTTAAATACACATTTAAAATCTACAAATAATAAATTTAAATATTTTTTATATTAAAATAATATTTATCTCTATCAAAAACATACCAGTACTACTTAGAAAAGTGACATCTCTGTTTACCAAATAACATTATATATTTCTCAAACCTCAATTTAAAAAAATATATTGACAAATATACTAGAAAATATTGGTTTTATAAAAATATATTTCACGTTTTTTTTTAAATAGCACTACAACTTTGTAATGATACGTTATTTCTTATCTCCAATAGTTGCGGATATATTATCAAAATTGGAAATTTCCGCTAGTTTAAAGTACCTTTAATGTCAATTGATAGAAAAATTAGAACTTCCATTTTGCTTGTAATGTTAAACAATGCTTCAAAATTGTTAGAGTCAAATTTAGTAAACTACCCTTAATTTTAGGGTTAGATAGATAATTCCAAAAACCCTATAAGAAAACTTATGGAAACCCTAATTACAAGTTTTTAGAGCCCGATCGGTAAAATGGTTTTGAATCTAGTCAAGGTAATAGACATACGTCATTGCAAAAATAAGTTTGTCGGATACAGTTGGTATGAAATGTCATCCGTCAAAATTTACAGTTGGATTTGTTTTGGAAGATCACAATAATTCCTCTCCCTAAGGGTTTGTGAGAAAGTAAAGAGTCATTAATAAAAGTCCAGCTTCATAACCGCGAGAACATTTTCTCGCTAGCAAATAATTTGAAGGCGACCCCGACAAAGTTCGAACAGGGTGTTTTAGTCCCGCCTTGATAAATCGGCAATCCGTCAAACATTCTAGTCCGATGTATTGCAGAACTGTTCCCATCTCACGGCGAAAGAACTTAGCCCACAAGATCAGACAAAGGAATGAACAAACAGTGAGCGTGACTAGGATTCAGACGAGAATCGATGAATATTTGCTAAGCGACCTTGAACTAAAGAATCGGTCGTCATAAAAAAAACCAACACAAGTACAAATGTACCACCGTGATGGGATGCATGACAACTGTGTTTACTTTGCAAATCAGAGGCTTTGGTTCGATTCCAATAGTGTCAAGTGTTTTTTACCCTCATTTCAGGTTGTTTTGTCGACAGATTTAAAAAAATGAAAATGCTCTAATTTTTTATTTATGTCAATTTTTTTAATAATTTAGTCTGCTTGTCTACCTGTCTGTCGGTAAATTTTTTCCGCGATAACTCTCTTTTGCGTTGACCAATTTTAACGAAATTCGGCAGAGACATTCCATTGAACCTAGGCCAAACATGGTCTTTCAATCTAGTTATCCGTTCCAATATGGCGGCCGCTCAAAAGCTTTTACGTTTAATCTCTCCTTTCACGTGATTTTAATTTGTAACTCTATGCAATCAATCTAGTACTTAGGACATTGAATTTAAGCTAGCATTAATTGGTTTTCTGTCTAATATGATCACCAAGGAGAAATATATATTTCATATCCAAGGAGAAAATATAGGAAATATTTCAACTTGAAATCCAAAGAGAAATCTTAAAAGACTTTAGTAAAGATTAGAACATGGGGGAATATTAAGGTTTATTGTTCACAGAATTACTAGTATATAGTATATTTATTTAATAAAATATGTTTACTAACGCAATTTCACTTTTGCAAATAAATTAATAACGCAAGATGAAACCATATTTAATGGGAATAACCTAAAATAATTAATTCATTAGTTCACTCTCTTGGAAGAACGTGCAGTAAGATACGGATATTCCGCACAGCATATTGGGCACGACAGCTGCTCCTCTTTATAATCTGTCAGCAATTGACGTCACACCTAAAGACTTACGTGATTGGGTGAAGGTCTTAAAAAAATAAAATAAAAATATTGTGAAGAGTGAAAAAAAGGGGGAGGGGAGAGAGGAGGAACACCACTACAAGCTCACCCAAAGGGGGAAAAAAAAAAAAAAAAGAGTTAAACTTCCATTCATCATAGTGTTTATTTTCTTTGAACATGGAAATAAAACTTGCCCACATCATAGGGAGGCACAATGCAGTGAATGTAGTCCGAGGAAAAGCTATAACATCCCTTCCCCTACCCCCTTCCCAATTCTCCTTGTCCAGGAGGGACCAACCATCATCTCCCGGACTCTACATCGATAGATCTATTCTCAAGTTCAAAAAGTGTTTACAACTTCTAAAAAGACTTCCAAGGCAACAAAAACCCGTGTGACCCCCAAGATAGAGGTGTGGTGTGTGTGTGTGTGTGTGGTGGTTGTTTGAAAGAAGACAAGTGCTGCTGACGAGACTAAAAATTGTCGATAACACATATATATGTATATATATGCACTAGAAGGGAGGATGCAAAAGGAATCACGGGACACGCGGGTTAAGGTGTCACCCTAAGGGGTGTTTTTATGATGGATTATTTTCCTAAATATTATTCCACACAAATGAGTGTACATTTCCTCTGAATTATACCTTACATTAAAAAAACCCACCCTCAGTGCACCCGACCTGAATTTAAACCCCGAACATCCTGTCATCGGCAGTCTATTCTACTGCGAGAGTAGCGCGTTAGACCATGCGGCCACCGAAGGGGGTCCTACAATATTAGCGTACTTATATGTACCCACTTCTGTGGCAGCATGGTCTAACGCGCTACTCTCGCAGTAGAATAGACTGTCGATGATGTGGAGATTCGAGGCTCTAATCTCGGCGATTTTTAAGTATATTCAGTCAATGTACACTCAGTCGATTATGAAATGTAGCAGTCTTATCTTGAAAGAATATAGCCCTTTCTTATAACCCTCGAAATAGTGGAACAATGAAAGGTAAACGAAAGGAACGTCTGAAAAGATGATGAAAAGCCACATTTGGAACAATAAACGACCTTTGTTACCACTCGGCTGTGATTTCAACTTCAGTATCTTAAGTTAGTGTCACCCTTGCTAACCTTAAGTTTGTTTGTATTTACTATTTGAATATACTATGCTTATTCGAGGATGAAAATACGAAGACATTAGGACCTGCATCGGTGGCCGCTAGGTCTGACGCGCTACTCTCGTGGTAGACTAGACTGCTGATGACGGGGAGATTGAGGTTAAAATCTCGGTCGGGTGTACTTAGGGTGGATTTAAAAAAATTCCACTATCCCTCCATGCACATGCAGATACATTTCCTCTAAATATAACCTTTCTAATCCCTAAAACCACTAGCGTAATTAGTATACAAAGCGTATAACCCGAACTGATAGTAGGACGCTATGCTAAGAAAAATATTAGGCAGTGGAGCAAGTTACATAATTATGAGCTACATACCCTGTAATCAACACAAGACCATTGTTAGGATAATCAAATCACGCAGGTTATGGTGGACGGGACTTGCGACGTGAATGGAAGAATCTAGAATATGGTTTAGGGTATTGATTGGTGAACCCAATGGGAAGAGACTATTGGGAAGACCTAGACGCAGATGGGAGGATAACATTAGAATGGACCTGAAAGAGATAGGGTGTAATGAGGGGGACTGGATATAGCTAGCTAAAGATAGGGATAGGCTGTAATGAGGTGGAATGGATATAGCTAGCTAAAGATAGAGATAGGCTGTAATGAGGTGGACTGGATATAGCTAGCTAAAGATAGAGATAGGCTGTAATGAGGGGAATGGACATAGCTAGCTAAAGATAGGGATAGATGGCGTATTTTTGTAAGTGCGGCAAAGAAGTCTCGAGGTCCTGATGACATAGAGTAGGTAAGTGACTATTCTTATTCAAATCATGCTTATAAATAAAAACTTATTTTATAATTAAGAATAGATAATATCTGAACGTATCAAAATAATTTGTAAAATAAAAAAGGCAATAATTGATTTTAATTTTTAATTGATGTTTACGAATGGACGTTTGTAGAACCTTTTAGAAATACACTTTTTTTTCCTGTCTACATTGATAATATTTACTATATTCTTAGTATTATTACTTAGATATTTATAATATATATCAAAAGGGACAGCTGCAGATCACATGCCTTGACGTATTAATATGTAATGCTAGATCTGGTAGCTTTTTATATCTGTAAAATATTTACATTAGTAATAAAATTGGGGCATATATTTATTGTATAATTATGAGAGATCTTTATTGAGCTCATTCATCAGTATAGGTTTTGTTTATTATTTATTTGGCAATAATCATCAAGTACAATCAAGATGAATAAAAAGTATGCATGAAAGATAACTTAATCTAGAATCCACGGTTCGTAGTTGTGGCTCTGGTTTATTGGGAGAACCAAATGAAGGAAAATATCTGAAAACCAAACAGGTCTTTGAATCCCTCATTTGTTAAGACAATAGCACATTAAGCCAAATATTTAAATTTAAGTTCATCGTAAGTTTTCCGAGGGTTCGGTTTGTGTTCATTCTATTTTAACTAAAATAGTAAAATAAACATTTATAAGTTTATCTTTTCAGAAATGTATTTGTTTTTGCACAAAATAAATTAAATAGAAGTTGGGCTCCGAGGGTTTTCTAAATTAACTTAGCCATAACATATTGAAATAGAATTTCATACAACTTCAAAAAGCACGTGCAAAACTTTTCCTCGAACACACCGCAACAAAGTATACAAAAGATAAAACTATTTAAATAATTCTGTATGAAATTGCTTTTTTTTTTAAATTTTATTTTTGTTTAAAATCGTTTTCTACAAACTGGAAATACATAAACCATAAAATGTATTTTGTACCCCCATAAAACCTTAACAGCGCTTATAACTTACTAGTGGGTCGTTGCAGAGATGGCTGCAGATTATTGCACTAAAATTTATTTTAAACTTTTTATTGGGAAAGGATCTATATAATAAGCCCTAACTTACTTTTTAGTTAAAAGTTTACTCGTCAAAGGCTATCAACTTTACTTGGATATTTAGTTTTCGGTGTGTAATTTGAATTAAAACGTATATTTTTCCCCTGCACGACCCGATGAGAACTTTAAATTGACCCCTCTCCCAGATATCTATTCGTTGCACCAAACCACTCCGATTGAGCTGATATTATTTTTACACAAAGACAAAGATTTTATTTACCAATATACAACTATACACAAATTATTGATTCCGTGGTGATGTAAACAAAGAATAATTGTACAGATAGAACTATTGCCCACACAGAAGGCAAACATGGTAAAATTTGCTAGAAAAATTGGGTTTTAGTTTTAGGTCACTATTTTTACTGGCATCCTGATACCCTAATATTTAAAATGAGTGTTTGTTTGTCAAAATCTTTCAATCATTTCCTTGTAATTTATATTACTGGAAACGGGCTTATCAAATAATATATATTAAGATATTATAGTGAAGAATGTGATAGTGAAAATGATAGTGTGTTTGAGTGTGTGATTGTGTAAATGTATGGGTGAGTGTGAAAATAAGAGTGTGATTGTGAAAAGTGAGTGTGAGAGACTGAAAATGAACAATTATGAGAGATCAAGTGAGGGTTAGCGAGTGATAGTGAGAGTATGCGTATGAGTTAGAGAGAGAAATACTTTGCGAAGAGAAAAATAACGTGTGTGTGTGTGTGTGTGTGTGTGTGTGTGTGTGTGTGAAGAGAGAGAGTGTGTGTGAGAGAGAAAGATTTTGTGAGAGAAAGTGAGAGAGTGTGGGAGAGAGAGAGGGGAAAAACCACCCCTAATTAACCCGAGCTAGTTTAGAACCTCGATATCCTTGTCCTAGACAGTCTAGCACAACACGAAACTAGCACGTTAGCTAACTAAGCCACCGAAGCGTATTTTTGACGTATTAGACCATTCGGCCACCGAAGTGGTACTACGAGGAATCACATCCGCATTAGCATGTGGAGATGAATAAAAAAAAACACGCTTATGAGTTACACTTGGAAAACTACCTCCAACGCACATAACTGAGATTCAAACCTCGACCACCCTAACGTCACCGGGCAATCCATAAAAAAAAATATGCTAGTACATTTGGCAACACTGTCCCTCGTGGCACGCACGTGGAACGCGACGTTTCTCTCCAAACGCCGCGAGAGAAAGAGAGAGAGAGAGAAGGGTGGAGCTGCCAATATGCACAGGGCCGGATTCCTAAATTAGACGAAGCGGGTTCCATTCACCGTGTCCCAGAGGGGGTGAGGGGTCTTGCTGGCGTTTTGACACCTTGTACAGTACATAGGGGTTTTGTCCCCGCGGCCCGTGAGACAGAAGGATGAGCGGTTCTTTCGGCATTATGTTCACTCTACCGTCACTTTGAAGTGTGTATTTGCATAAGTAGAATTTTCAAAAGGACGGCATATTAGAAAATACAAACAATTTTTTTTTTTGCCGCCAAATTGCTTACATTTTTATATGCTATTGGTACTATTTTATTGGTTTTTTAAGCCCGTTTGGATTATACACTTATGTACTAATTACACTACTGGTTTTAAGAATAAGGAAGGTTTTTTAAAGGATGTGTAACCGCGTTTGCGTGGAGGGAGAGTGAAAAAACAGTTTTGGAAAACCACCCTCAGTACACCCGAAAGAGATTCGAACCTTTATCTCCTCGTTATCGGCAGTCTAATCTACCGCAAGAGTAACGCGTTAGACCATGCGGCAACCTAAGCGTATTTTATAGGTATTGATAATATCTATCAAAAGTGACAGCTTCAGGTCACATGGCCTGGCCTATCAATCAATATAGACTATACATGTGTGGGTGTGTGGTATGATACTCAACTCAAAGGTTGGTTGGATCCTCAACAGTTCCACCCACTGTCAGCTGTAAATCCTAGGCAGCACTGAGGAGGTGTACCAGGGAAATGAGGAGTGATATAGTTTCCCGTTGCTTTCCTCTTTGAGACAGAAAGTATTATTGCACATCAGTCTGCAAAGCCCAACGAAAGGCAAACACCAACTGACCCTACAAAAGACACCTTCACTAGATTTATCACAAGGACTGGCTGTATATTGAAGTTTATTACTAGTATCGTTCACCAACTGACCCTACAAGAGACACCTTACGTCCATTTATCACAGAGACTGGATGTATATTGAAGTTTATTACTAGTATCGTTCACCAACTGACCCTACAAGAGACACCTTCACTCCATTCATACACCAACTGAACATACAAGCGACACCTTCACTCCATTCATCACAAGGACTGGCTGTATATTGAATGTTATTACTAGTATCATTCATACCTTTGCCACTTTCATATTTTTGTCAAAACCATAACTGAGACAGATCAAGGAAAGTAACAACTTGCTTTAGCCCATACCAGAAAATATAGTGCAATTTAAACAATATATATGACGTATCAATACATGAAAATAAATGTAGTAGCTTTTCTATATGTCAGATAGGGAATTCCCTTCCTATTATAATAGGATTGTAGTCAATATTCACTGGTGAACCATGGGAATGTTCTGTCATGGAGTGTTAAGAAGTATGTAGAGGTGAAGTGGGTGCAGATATACAGGGAAACAGAAATAGAGCTTTGTAGAGAGAGAGACGATAGGGGGGGATAAAGCTCTGGTTAATAAAGGGAGTTGGGAGACCAGAGTAGAAAGCTCAGGAAAAAGAGGATTGAGAAAGAGTCTAAGTGAATAAATGGAGTTGAAAGAACAGAGTAGAAAGTGCAGGATAGAGATGATTGAGAAAGTATAAGTGAATAAATGGAGTTTAAAGAACAGAGTAGAAAGTGCAGGATAAAGAGGATTGAGAAAGTATAAGTGAATAAATGGAGTTGAAAGAACAGAGTAGTAAGTGCAGGATAAAGAGGATTGAGAAAGTATAAGTGAATGAATGGAGTTGAAAGAACAGAGTATAAAGTGCAGGATGGAAAGGATTAAGAAAGAGTCTAATTGAATAAACGGAGTTGAGAGAACAAGTATAGAAAGCACACGGTATAGAGAATAATGGCGAGCCATGAATTGAAGGATATGTAAATAAAATTGATTGAGCAATAGAAATGAAAATGTAGAGGTGGAAATGTTAATATGGTAAACAAAGGGCTAAGACAGTGAAAGAGACAGAAGGGGGTAAATAGAGTGGAGTAAAACAGTGTGGAGACAGGGAGGGGATTATAAACATGAATAAAGGATTAGTAGTTGAATGACGGAGGCAAAACAAGATGAGTAAATAGAATAAAGGTCAAATAATAGGGTTAAAGGAAGAGGGTTGGTATAAAATAGGTGGACAAAAAAGGAGGGAAGAAATAGAATGAGATTGTTGAGCTATTATTGCTGCCATGACTATTTTCGTTTAATATATAGGTTCCTCGTAAAAATTACAAGAATTTCATAGCTAAACATCTTCAGAAATATTGAGCTTTGTTGTAAACAATGTGGCAACACTTCAAGTTATTAAGCTTGTTCAATTCAATTCTTTCAATCACTATCTATTATTAATTTATGCCCATATATATTTTATTATGAAATCTCGGACACCTTTTACGATAACCATCGTGTAACTTGCTCTTTGAAATTTCTATACGACCTTTTGGAATATGTTCTGATTTAATAAGTATTGGAAACTCACTTTGGTGGCTGCATAGTCTGGTCTAACGCGCTACTCTCGTAGTATACTAGACTGCCGATGACAGGGAGAGCTAGTTTCGAATCTCGGCCGGGGGAACTTAGGGTGGTTTTCCCAAAACGGATTTCATTCCCCCACCACGAAAATGCGGATACACTTTCTCTAAATATAGCCTTCCAAATCCTTAAAACCATTAGCGTAATTAGTACATTAGTACATAAACATATAACTCGAATGGGTAGTAAGACGCGGTGCTAAAAAAAAGTATTGTGTTCCGGCGATCAAAGAAATATCTTCATGCTTAGTACCTTCTCAACGGTTTACTAAACCAAGCCACTGTATAAAAAAAGGGCTACTTTTTAATATAAAGACCAATTTATAAATTTATTTACAAATATAATACACTATTTTTATATCCTCAATTTATAGTAAATACACTACCTAATTTAATGTATGTTACAAATAACCTTGATACGCTCACTCATTTTTTAATACTTTAATTAACCATTCATTAAAATAGTGATCGTATAGGGTATTGTATGTTGATTTAACAAGACCCAGGGACAGCTATATTTTTTTATCCAATTGTGTCACGGAAATTTCTTCAAGTATTTAATTCCGAGCCATTCCTTTTACCAAGAGGTGTTTTATATGATAAATCAATCATTTTTAGAGTTATTTTGATTGTTTCTTAGGTGTCTCTGGCAATTTAGCAGTATTGAAGTGCCAAATACACCATTTAAATTTTTATTTTTTATCTGTTCGGGTCATGTGAACTATTTTTATGCAAGCAAGTACGAGCCCTTTCTTTTACCGTATATGTTGATTAATCAATGTTTTACAATTACAATTAAAGTTTACAAAACAATACTTGATAATTTTAATATCAATGTTAAAACTAATTATTTATAAGCTAACAATCAAAATATTTGATCTCCTTAAGCGGAGCTCTAGGTGGAGATCTTATTAATTTAACAGTTTTATATAATGGCGGATGGTGATAGCACATTGAAATGGATACAATACAAGCCTGTTGGGTATTTTAGGACATTTTAGAAGAGCCAGCGACAACTATATTTTTTATCCGATCGTGTCATGTAAACTCTTTTTAAGTAGGTAATTCCGAGCCCTTACTTGTACAATTGAGAGTTTTATACTATAGCCGGCCATTGTAAATATCAATTAATTAAAGTTTTATTGCGTTGTGTTTTCATTTGATATTCAATATATTGTAACAGATGGTATTGTTGATTTCACAACTTAAGAATTACACATTTGACAGATTACACAATATTAAATTAGAATTAGGACCCGAATCTTACTAAAATTAAAAACAAGTTTGATGCTACATTTGGAAACAGAGACTTACTACATTTTAAAACAAGATCGTTTACATTTTGCACACGAGTCCGGCTACATTTTAAACAAGGTTGTCTACATTTTGCACCCGAGTCCGGCTACATTTTAAACAAGGTTGTCTACATTTTGCACCCGAGTCCGGCTACATTTTAAATAAGAGTGACGTTTTACTACTCTTAACCCTCTTTATCACCTCGGTTGGACCGCATTCTTAACGGTAATTAATTCTCACCTTTCTTCACCTTGTTTGAATCTACACCAATGGGAACCTGACAAATTCAAACTGTGAAGAAGGTCTTCGAAGCTTCTTTGTTTCTTATTCCTGTTTGTCAGGCCGGCGACTGTGTAGTTAATTATTACCTCCCCCCTCCCCCCTACATGTAATGGAAACAAATTAACCTTCCTTTCCTGACTCTTTACACTTTACCGACAAAATGTTCCTCTTATCCATTATAAATGGAAAACAAGAGTGGAAGCAGAAATTGTATTTGGTCGTCGTCGGGTTGGATATTGTTTCAACTACGTGGTAGAAAATCTAAATTAATACAGTCATTTATTTGAGGTATTTAATATGCACTCACTGAACCGACTGATTATATTAAAACAAGACTTATGAACAAACTTAAATCTAGAAAATAAACAACATCCAGAGCCCGGCCTTCAATTCATCACTGTGATAAGAGGTTTGAAACCTACATTTCATCGATGGTAGGCCTACATTTTTCAGCCATGCCAGGAATATAGTCCGGGAACCTTAGCTCAAAATCAATAGATAAAAAAAAAAAAAACGAAAGAAAAGAAATAGAATGTTTACCAGTTTGTTTCATTAATCCTAAAATCAATTTCTCTTACTATGTAGCGAAGTGAATAAACGTTTCAATCTTATCTCTGGGCTTTTGTCACTATCTTCTCGGCTTATCACCCTCCCGAATTGACAGTGATTTGTTGATTTTTTTAGGTGTGCTAGTCTGAACGGTTGCTACCTTTCTACCCCCCCCCCCTTTTTTTTTCTAGCATATGGAAATTTGATTGGGGGATATATATTATCTTGTTCGGTCTCCTTTGTGTGTGTATACTTTTATAATTAGAAAAATAATACTTCCATACATTGGGAACACCAAGGTTATAATTTTTTTTGTCAGAGTGTCAAACTACCAGTTCCGAATTTGTTGCTTATGTACTAATCACGCTAGGGTATCAAATATGAGTAAGGTTGAATTTAGAGGAAGTGTACCCGCATTTTAAAGGGGAGAGAGAGTGGAAAACAGTTTTGGAAATAAACATCCTCAATAAATATGACCGGGATTCAAACCCCGCTCTCCGTATTCCAGTTTATAGTGAGAGTAACGTCTTAGACCATTCGACCACCAAATGGGGCAGCTATATATCCATTTCACTGGTATTCGAACTAGTTATCCATAACCTGGTTGTTCCATGTCTGAATATCTATGTTTGAAATTAGATTGACTCATTAAATTGGTGGCCACTGCTTTAGATGGAATTGTAATTAAAATTAAAATTGAAATTAAAATTTTTCAATTCGTCAATTTAAATAAATGTCTTTGTTTTTTATTAAGTATTGGATCATCCATCCACCTAATGAGGACTTGTCACATATATTGACATGTCAAACATTTATCTAATCCAATTTGAAATAGATAACTAAAATATCTCAAAATTAACTATGCAATTAATATTTCTTCTAAGTTGCCACTTGTTTTAATTTTACTTATTATTTGCTAACTTTTTCCAGTTGTCTTTAAAATTACTTAATAGTTACAAATAAAATAGAACATTTTATGGAAACTGTACAGTCCAATTTTCATAAGAAGAACCTCAGCTGACGGCTAGAAAAGCTACTAGGTCTACCTTCTTGTTCATACGTCACGTAAGCTGTCGCTTTTGATAGATTTTATCAATACCTATAAAATAAAACTAATAGTATAGTAAAATATATATTTATTTTTTTAGCACTGCACTTGGGTCATACGCCTATGTACTAATTACAATGATGTGTTATATATGAAAAAGTTTTAATTTAGAGGAAATGAAACCACAGTTGCGTGGAGAGAAAGGGAATGAGAGAGAGAGAGTGGTACACCATTTAAGGAAAAACTCTCAATACGCCCGATTGACCCGCCTCGGTGGCGTAGTTGGCTAACGCGCCAGTCGTGTTGAGCTCGACCGCCGAGGACGGGGAGATCGAGGTTCGAATCTCGGTCGGGTGAACTGGGGTGGTTTTTCCTAAATGGCTTTCCACTCTCCCTCCACGCAAATGCGGGTTCACTTCCTCTAAATTCAACCCTCCCAATTCCTAATCCATTAGAGTAATTAGTACTTAAGCGTATAACCCGAATGGGTAGTAAGACGCGGTGCTAAATATTATTATTATTATTAATACGCCCGATTGGGATCAAACCTCGATTCCCCGTCATCGGCAGTTTAGTCTATTGCAAAGAGATGCGCCTTGGACCATGCGGCCACCGAAGCGGGTCGGTAAAATGTGATCAATGTTGACGTCAAAAAAAGTTTGTATAAAAAACCATTCTCATGAAACTGGACTGTATATTTATATTGTAGTATTTTGGTATTTACCTCTTGACAAGAACAAACAAGAACTGTATTTTTCGGTGGCGCACCTGGAAATATACATCGTAAAGTGAGACAAAGATATTATTTCTGTACTTTTTTCCAATTTAAAATTTTATGAACTTTTTAATGTGTATTGTAGTATAACTGTTGAGCATAAAGTCGAAAGCATGGTATTAACATTGATCGCTTCCCCCCTTTTTCCTTGGTTGTATCACCCATAGTTTTATTCACAAGTTTCACAAGAAACCATAAAAATAATCTTGTTCATTTTGTAAAGATCAAACCTTTTATACCTTGTGTGAAAGTTTATATAACCTATTCATTCCCTCAATAGTGGTCTTGATTCATATTATAAAAACAATATTTTTTTAATCACTTATGTTTAACAAATAATCGAGGTGTTTAAAAAACATACACACAAAATTAAATCCCAAACAAATCAATCAACGTTTAGATAATTCCTCCGGTACATTTCACAGTGGCTATCAGAAAATAACTTGAAGAATGACAAGGTAATGGTGGTTTAGGTGATGGTCCTGATTTATGCGCTTAACCACGTGGAATAATTGAAGCACTTCAGCTCATCTCTTCTCCACCCGGTTTTAACCTTTTCCTTTCTTGATTTCATTTCGGTTCCGCTACTTGAAGAACGTTTCCTTCAGTCACGCAATCTACTCTCGGCGAATGACGATATAGGGAGGACAAATTTCTGTGGCACAAGGTTGAGTGGCAGTTATAGATGATATAAGGAGGAAAATTCTCATGGAACTAACATTAGTAGCAGTGATGGATGGTATAAGGAGGACAATTCTCATGGCAACTAATATTAGTGGCAGTGATGGATGGTATAGAGGAGGGTCAATTTCTATGGCAATAATATTAGTGGCAGTGATGGTATATAGGGAGGATCAACTCTCATGGCACTAATATTAGTGGCAGTGATGGATGGTATAGGGAGGATCAATTCTCATGGCACTAATATTAGTGGCAGTGATGGATGGTATAGAGAGGATCAATTCTCATGGCAAATAATATTAGTGGCAGTGATGGATAGTATAGGGAGGATCAATTCTCATGGCACTAATATTAGTGGCAGTGATGGATGGTATAGGAGGATCAATTCTCATGGCACTAATATTAGTGGCAGTGATGGATGGTATAAGAGGATCAATTCTCATGGCAATAATATTAGTGGCAGTGATGGATGGATAGGGAGATCAATTCTCATGGCACTAATATTAGTGGCAGTGATGGATGGTATAGGGAGGATCAATTCTCATGGCAATAATATTAGTGGCAGTGATGATGGTATAGGGAGAATAATTCTCATGGCACTAATATTAGTGGCAGTGATGGATGGTATAGAGAGGATGAATTCTCATGGCACTAATATTAGTGGCAGTGATGGATGGATAGGGACGATCAATTCTCATGGCACTAATATTAGTGGCAGTGATGGATGGTATAGAGAGGATGCAATTCTCATGGCACTAATATTAGTGGCAGTGGTGGATGGTATAGGAGGATGAATTCTCATGGCACTAATATTATTGGCAGTGATGGATGGTATAGGTAGGATCAATTCTCATGGCACTAATATTAGTGGCAGTGTTTATGACCTGCTAGATAAGGTAGAATTTTAAAATCTCATGGCATTAATAATTTAGTAGCACGTGATGATGAATAGTGAGACATCAATTCATAATGCACTCTTATTAGTTACCCGCAGTGAATGGATAGTATCAGAGGGTGAATCTCAAGGCACAATGTTAAGTGGCAGTGGGCCGCGATACAATATTACCCGTTAATGATAAATACTCATAGCACACTCAAACTATGTTTGGCAGGATGTTGCAATGACATAGCTAGACCCAAAACGGCTAGAACATTAATGTCACACTATGGTTTTAATAAGTGTTTTACCACTTCACCTCCATGAACGTGTGAGTACATAATTACTATAAATTCTACTCTTCTTTGTTTACCCCATTAGTGTAAATAAGTGGATAGTTCAGACGGGTAGCACAGGCGTGCACAGACACAATATTTCACCCCGTTTACTCACCAATGAACGTGATACATTACATATACCCTAAATCAACACTCAAAACAGCCCACTCCGTTTGCCGCATGGTCAAAGGTGCAACTCTCACAATATACTAGACTGCCGAAGACGGCAGAGATCGGGATTCAATCCCGGTCGGGAGCACTGAGGGTGGTTTCTCCTAAATGGTTTTCCATTTTCCTTCCACAAAGATTTGGGTGCACTTCCTTTAATTTAAGTCTTCCTAGTCCCTAACACATTAGTGAAAGTACATAGGCGTAGGCCTATAACCCGAACGGGTATTAAGACATCGTGTTCGTCTTGTAGACAGAATGTATTAGTAGTTATATTATAGTTAAAAATCACAAACACTATATATGTATATAATTTTTTGCTGCTTCAATTTGGAAATATGAATTTATATTATATTTTGAGGAAAATTTTCACCAACAGGACCCCTAAACCCACATTTCTGTGCTCATGCCTACGAAGGATAGTAAATAAGAAGCAACGCATGAAAAATAAAAGCCGGTGAACTTAAAATAAAAAAGATTTTCTCTTCTCACCCTGATTTTAGGTTTCATGGCAAGTGGCTAATAAAGGCGGCTAATACTAAGCGTACTCAATAATAATAATAATAATATTTAGCACCGCGTCTTACTACCCGTTCGGGTTATACGCTTAAGTACTAATTACGCTAATGGATTAGGAATTGGAAGGGTTGAATTTAGAGGTAGTGAACCCGCATTTGCGTGGAGGTAGAGTGGAAAACCATTTAGGAAAAACCACCCCCAGTTCACCCGACCGAGATTCGAACCTCGATCTCCCCGTCCTCGGCGGTAGAGCTCAACACGACTAGCGCGTTAGCCAACTACGCCACCGAGGCGGGTCTAAGCGTACTCAACGACACTAATTTAAGATAGCAAATTAACCAACGCCAAGTCACCGCAACATCCGTTTAACTTGCTAGGTGCAACTAAGATATTGCTCATCAGCTGGACCACAGTGTCAGTTAAGGTAAAACTGATCAGCTTAGGGATAGACGGTGTCTATATGACCCAAAACAATTCTTCTCTCGGTGTTAAATCTGATGGTTGTCTTCGTTAAAGGCACGGTCTGACGCGCTACTCTCACAGTAGAATAGATTGCCGATGACGGGGAGATCGAGGGCTCGAATCTCTGTTGAGTGTACTGAGGGTGTTTTTTCCCCATTAACTCAAATTCGGGTACATTTTATCCAAATACAACTTTCTAATCACTAAAAACATGATCGTAATCAGTACATAAGCGTATAACATGAACGGGCTACGTACGTGGTGCTAAAAAAAAACTACTATTACAAAAGCTATTGTACTAGCATAATTGAATAGATTACTTTAGTGGTCAAATGGTCTAAAAGATGTCCGATGATGTGGGGACCGGAGTTCGAATACCGGTCAGTTGTACTGAAGGTGGTATATACTTATTTTTTAAACTTTTTTCTAGCACCGCGTCTTACATCCTGTTCAGATTATACGCATATGTTCTAATTGCACTAATATGTTAGGGATGAGACAGATTGAATTTAGAGGAAGTGTACCCGAATTTGCGTGGAGGGAATGTGGACAACCTTTAAAAAAAACTCAGTACACCCGACTGAGATTCAAACCCCAATCTCCCTGTCATCAGCAATATTTACTAAATTATTTCCAACTCTTCCTCAATGCAATTTCTGGTACACGTACTCTAAATTGTCCCTTCCTCTTCATAATCCCACTAGTGTAATTAATAAATATACGTAGAATGCTAGAATGGCTAGTAAGTTGTGGTGGAAAAAAGTTTTCAGAGTAGCTCTTTAACAAACACCACTTTTACACAAATGTGTCATAATTTAAAATTGGTGACGTTTTAATTTTGATGATGAAGAACACACTTTATTTTTTAATCCCCTCTCTCCTAATTTTTGTATCATCATCATCATCCTTCTCTGCTCACTTTTATTTCTGTCTCTCTTCACCAGTTGCTTCTACTATCCGCATACCTCTGTTTCCGTGTAGAGCCCAACCTTACCCTACGATGTGCACAATATTGTTTTAAGCTGCCCCATCCCTCTCCCGCCCTTTTTTCCACTCCCCATCTCCCCGTTCCCCCCGCCATTCAGGTGTATTTTATGTCCATACACACATGACCGTATAACATCATGATGTGTAGTTTGTTTTAACTCGCCGAGTAACAGCTTACATTACTAAGAATGACTCAGAGAGGATGTCATGGGTTTTTTTTAATGATTACTTTTACGCATACCGATAAAGACTCGTGGATTGCATAGGTTACTCAAAAAGGGCATTCAAACTATCAAGCACATTTTAAGCCTGTTTGAAGCTTCAAATTTTCGAATCCGAATCGTAATCTTGTTACTGGTTAGGATTCGTATTCGGTCCGAAATTTCCAAATAATAATATTTGAAATATTCGTATTGGATTTGACGGAATTTAGTACGAAATTTGAACTTGAAAGGGAAACATTTGAATATTTAAACTTTTTTTTTAAAAGTTAGCATAGAAAAATTATTTTATTTGTCTCTTATCAATCTTTTTCTTTATTGGACTAGAAAAATAAAAGTTTAGACTAATACTCTAATTGGATTTGATAAAATGTTAGTAAAAAATATTCGATGTGGATTCGAGACATTTTGAGTGTAAACATTCGAAACAATTTCGCTATTAAATATTAGCATAAATACCTCGAGTCCTTGCTTCAAACAGGCAGAAAAAAAATCTCTTAATTTTATTTATTTCGACCCACTGGTATTTTTACAGATATTTTTACTGATAATTTCCATCTATAGATATAAAGAATACAGGGAGAAAAGACAATAATGTTAGACAATAATGAGACCTTTACAATGCACTTGAATCTATGGCTAAAAATTTGTCTGTGCTGCCATCTATTATACAATAATGAGACCTTATATTGCACTTGAATCTATGGTTAAAAAATGTTTCTGTGCTGCCTTCTATTGGAAAATAATGAGAACATATAATGCACTTGAATCTATGGTTAAAAATGTTTCTGTGCTGCCATCTGTTAGACAATAATGATATATTTATAATGCACTTGAATCTACGATTTAAAAAGTTTTGTCGTATTTTAATTAATTAAAAGTATATTATTTGCTGGAGTATTTATGTGGTTTGTGATTTAAAAAAAAAGTAGTCTTGGAAATGGTGTGTAATGTGACTTTCAGCCTCCCCCCCTTCCCCCCGTGTCCTCCTTATGATAGATTAATTTAACATATTCGTCATATATATATATATGATTCAACTGAAAACTTGTGTTAAGCGTTACTACAAACGGTGGCCACGCGGAATAAATATCAAGATCATCTAATTTTGTTTTCTGGTGATGGTAGGGTCAGAGTTCGATTTCAGGCGAGTAGATTTTTTTTTTTCACGAATGGTTGGTTCTCCCCGTTACTCACCTTCCCACGTCTTCCTCCCCTAACATCCTACCCTCCCATGCATCAATGACATGACCTCGGTGTACCGGCTACGTGTTGGCTGCGCTCGTGTGTGTTTGCGCCCTGGGAAAAACAATCGTGTGTGTTCTGCGCCAACTGTTTATTCAAATCCTTCTTATTGTTCAAAGGAATTTTTGTATTTACAAAACTTGTCTATGCTATTTCCTTTCAAAAACATTTAAGTTTAGTTTAATTTTTCCCCCAGCAGAAGGAGATCAGGTCAATGACTATCCTAACCTAACCTAACCTAACCTAACCTAGCCTAGACTACCATTATTCCTTATACTAGTAGTTCTGAAACAGAGATATCAGGTCAATGACTAACCTAACCTAACCTAATGCCTACCAACATTCCTTCATACTAGTAGTTCTGAAACAGAGATATCAGGTCAGTGACTAACCTAACCTAACCTAACCTAGCTTACCAACATTCCTTCATACTATTAGTTCTTAAACAAAGATATCAGGTCAATGACTAACTTAACCTAACCTAACCTAACCTAAGCCTAACAACATTCCTTCATACTAGTATTTCTAAAACAAGACCAATCAAATAATAAACGTCATAAACGTCCTCTTAATGACTTATAGTTGCTAGTATAAGGTTTTGACTAGCAGACGGGCGCGAACACTTAGGTTTATTTTAGGCTATCTAAAATATAGGAAGAATGTAAGATTTTATGTGTATTTTTCTATTTTAAGCTAGTTTGTAAATCGTGTACTGATATGATTATAGTATTTAAGAATGTATACTAAATATCTCCAGAAAAACAAAATATAACAACTACGTATTTTCTAAACAATTAGTCATAATAATATTACTATATACAAATCTCAAATTAATTTATTGTAGGATACTGTACCTAAATACGTAAAGCCTTATTTGTATCGTTTTAATATTAACACCCGCTTTTATGGTCGTATGGTGTCACTCTCGCAGTAGACTTGATTAGACTTAATAGAGATTGGTGTTCAAATCCCGGTTGAGTGTACTGAGAGGTTTTCCTTAGAGGTTGTCCCACCCTCCTTCAACGCAAATTCGGGTACATTCCCTCTAAATCCATCCTTACTCAACCAAATCTCAATAGAGTATACATTCGAATAACCCAAACAGGTACAAACTCGTAAATATAAAATTAAATAAATCAACCATCACATCAATAATCGTTGATTCTGTATTCTGATTCTCTAACTATTCGGTCGCGGGGCGCATTATAACTAACTGTGATATTTAAATATATAGTGTCACTTTTTTTATAAAAGCCATGTATTTGCCACTACCAGCTTGCTAGGCCTGTCTGATAATCTAATTCAAGACTAGTACAGGCACAATATCCAGTCCCCGGACGTTAATTTAACACTGTAAAAGGGTAAATCCATGATAGATTTTTGGCCATGCCGGGAATCGAATCCGGGACACTTAGCTCAGTAGGCAGACACGCTACCGACTGAGCTAAGATGTAGGATGTATTTACAAATTTTTTCTTTCAATGTTTAAGTCAGACTAAAATAAAACGTTCTGAGATTTAGCCACATGGCATCTAAATAATAAATTTAAAAAAAAAAATCCATCAAAGTATTTTAGATCTAGACTGAGGGACAGATAGGCAGACAGAAAGAATAACAAGGGAACAGATAGTCTATAGCCTAATCGTAATCGTATTGGGGGCACGTAAAACGTAAAGATCCATCGTAATTTCGAGTTCAAAAATTTCCACCATAAAAAACGAGAGAAATAATAAGATATGAGTAAGGGGAAAATCATGTTTATACACTTGAAAAACAGAGACTGTTCCAAACAGGCGCGTGTTTCGTGATGTCCGTGATTGGGAAAGTTGATTTTTTTTTTATTACTCACAGTCGGCGTGTCAAATGACGTCACGACGCCGAAACATCGCATGAGGCGGGCAACTTATGGGGATAAACGTCACCACTGAAGGACGGACACGGTCTCTTTTTTTTACTTTTTTTTTCAGGGGTGCCAGCTTTAGAAGATTGAGCCTTGATAATTTTTAATTTTATATTTAGCTGTACGATTTAGAAAAGTTATCGTCCTCTCAGTCTCTTCTAAATATCAAGAAAGTCTGCACAGTTATTTCTTCTCTTCTCCAAGTTGATGGCCTATTCTAGTGGTCAAAGTTCCTGGTTACATATCCAGATGTCCCGGGATCGAACCCCGGCCTTCCAGAATGTTTCTATGAAGCAGTGGTTCTGGAACGGGTCTATTTCAACCTAGTTAGGACAAATGAGAAGCTACTTGAATTAATAAGTAGTGGCCCAGGTCTGTAAAACTGAGATTTATCGGTTTCGATGTGCTGACCACATGATACCTTCTATCCGCAAATGTTGGCGCTATCGTCACTAACGATGACGGCTGCTCGGTCGGTATAGTTCGCTTGAGGACTCACACCATGGAGTATTTTTTCCAAGTGGATGGGAACTATATTATAGAAAATAGGCTTCTCAAGTGTAACGTCTGGGGCTAGAATCCAGGCCATCCTAGTCAGAGCCAGTGGAGATAAAATTTAGCTTGAGTGAATCTGATGACCTTAAAAGTGAAGAACCCGCCTCGGTGGTGTAGTTAGCTAACGCGCGCGGTTTCGTGTTGAGCTAGACTGCCCCGAGGATCAAGGTTCGAATTTAGGTCGGGTGAACCGAGGGTGGTTTTTCCTAAATGGTTTTCCACCCTCCCTCCACACAAATGTGGGTTCACCTCCTCTAAATTCAACCTTTCCAATTCCTAACCCATTAGCGTAATTAGTACTTAAGCGTATAACCCGAACGGGTAGTAAAACATGTGCTCTAATTATCTTTTTAAAGTGAAGATCTATGTTCTACTCCAGTCAGGATAGGGTTTTATCATCTTACCGTGAATGCGGAGGCACCATTCTTATTTTTAAATTAAGTCGTAAACAGCCCTTGTATTAGTCGTAATAATAATAATAATAATAATAATAATAATAAAAGTATACGTTTAAAATCTGTTGAATATATAGTGTATAGCTAAAAATAAATATTTACTAACTTTTTTTTTTCTTTTACCTAAAATTTACCTGCAATAATAAATATTTATAATTCTTGAAAAATCATTAATTAAATATTTCCATAGCGAGTTTTCTTATATGAAGAGTTTTATTCGAATCCTCTTAAGGTGGTATGGAAAAGAACGCGAAGTAAGGCCCGCATTTTTGCAGTTTCTATGATAAAAAACTTTTTTGAACAAATTAAGTAAAATATCGCTTCCGTAGACGCGTTTAGTTTAATTTTTATTTTGCTAGGCCTAGTAGTCTCAACATTTCTTGAATATTTGTCATGTCATCGAGTAATTTAGACTTTTTATATTAATTTAAATGACATATAAAACAAAAACTGTTGATATTATTAGTATGTGTTGGAATATCAGTGTAAACGTATCGTTTCCATCCCACCTTAAAATATTTTGGGGCATTTAATAATAGATAAACCCGTTTCGGTGGCCGAATAGTCAAGACGTCACTCTCGTGTTAGACTGGCCTGCTGAAAACGGGAAGATTGTAAATCGAATATAGGTCTGGATACTGAGGGTAATTTTTTTATAAATGGTCTACCGCTCTTCTTCCACTCAAATGAGGGTAGATTACCTCTATAATGATTCCTTCCTCATCCCTACCTCATTAGAGTAATGCTCATATATGCGAGTAACCTGAAGAGCTGCCGATGATGATGATAATAATAATAATAATAATAATAGAGAGGTGACCAACTCTCTCTCTCAGTTGTATAAAGGTTGACCACGGTGTTCTTGCGGTAAAGTACTCGCCTCTGGACCCGATGTTCTTGGGTTCAAACTCAGCCGAACCCGATGGATTTTTCTCGAGCGATAAAAATCCGTAGCACGACTTCCTTCGGAGAGGAAGTAAAGCCGTCGGTCCCATCCCAATTGTGGTATGTAAATGAACCATGGAAGGTATGGGAAAATAACCTTTGCTGACAAATTCTGTAGGTCTTTTCAAACTCGCTCATAGAAATTCTCGTGTGCTGATATAATCAGTTGTTTTCAGAAAGTGCACGTTAAATACCTCAAATAAATAAATAAAATAATGTTTTATAAAAAGCAACAGCTTTACGCGTTTTTTTCCCAAATGATGGCCTTACTGTATATGTATAAAAAAAACTTTTTAATTTTTGTGTTTATTTCAAAAGATACAAAAGTATACTATTATGTTACGTTCACAGGACCTGTTTTGAAACGTAAGCCACGTAAAGTACACAATATCTACATTAATAAGCTTTCAAAAGTATATATAGATAATTTATTTATTATTGTGTATTTTTAGGAAACTAATGCTTTTATTTTATTTTTATTTTTTGCAATGCTTTTTACTACTCATCCGGCAATCTAAAATTTTTAACTACACTAAAAGATTGGGGGTGAGGAAATTCGAGTTGAGAGGAAATGTACTTTCATTTGCCTGATGAGAGAGTAAGAAACAATTTAAGGGAAAAAAAAACCTTCAGAACACCCACACGAGATTTGAACACAAGCCTCCGAATCGCTGGCAAACCAAATTATTTGAAGATCTTGATGTTTAATCAACACACCGACTTGCGAACTACTGATAATAGGTTTATACTTTGAACTATTATTAGGATATTTATAGTCATAGTTATTATTATGTTTAAATGCGGCGTTTTAGTCTAAAACATCAATAATTTTTATATCTAAAGAAAATGCGATGCATACTTCAGTGGCCAAACAGTCTATAGCGTCAGTTTCATGTTGGACTGGACCTGCTGATGACGGGAGATGGGGTTGAATCCCGTCGAGTCACTTGAGAGTTGTTTTCCTAAATGGTTTCCACCTACTTACAGCAAATGCAGGTAGTTTACCTCTAAAATGCTCCTTCCTCATCGTACACCATTGGAATAATTATCGTATGTGTATAACCTGACAGGTAGTAGGACCTAAGTAAGAAGCGTTGATACAAAAAAAATACAATATATTTTTCTAAAAACAGATCTTATCGTTTATTCTTTTGAATTTTTTTTAATATTTAAAAAGAATGTTCAAATGCACGCATATAGAAACGCAGTCTTTAATCAAATGAATAATCTCTTCTATGCCAAAAATATATTTATAAACCAAGCTTTTTTATCCAAACAGCCGTTAGTAATACTTAACGGAAATGCATGTCACCACAATTATTACCCTCCACACCTATAAACAGGAATAATTATTATTACCTGATGACGAGCAAAAATCTTAAGTCAGGCGACTTTCAAGTTACTTTACGGAAGTTCATATAACACGAAAGGGGGAAAAAAAAACACGAATTAGAAAGTAATAACCTTTTTTTTCTCACGTAGCATGAAATACAGTTTTCACAGTTATTATCCATATCGTTTTTAACATCTCTAGTTTCAAGAAATGGAAAAAAAAAAAAAAAAAACACACACACACAAAAACACAAAGAATTTTCAGAAAAATCTAAGTTGAACAAAACTTTCATGTTAACGCTAAATAATAATTTCGTAGAAACTGGTGCTCACTCGGTGACATGATTAAGGAGATTTGTAACTTCTAGAAGTAACTTATATATCGACATAATTTAATTAATGCTATTTGATTTTCTTATGAAAAAGATCAACGATTAAAAACGAAACTTGTGTAAGGGGCCGACAAACATTAAAAGATTTTCTCTCTAAAAAGTATTTATTAAAGCAACGTTTGCAAAACCTTCCATCTATGGTTATTTTTAGTGTGATATATCGGATACAGTTGTAAACTAGACGAATGTTACAAAGTTAATATAAACTTATCACGAGGAAATTAAGTAAATTAAAAGGGAAAAATTAGAAATGTAGAAAATAACTAAATAGCATATTAATTTTTAAATCAAGTGACTAGGATCGGTGTAATTTAATTTTTTTTGCCACAAAATCAATGCATATAATTCAACTTCATTTACCGGCCCCTAGGTGTAGTGGTTAGTGCACCTGGCTAAGAGCCTAGGGGTCCCAGGTTCGATCCCCTGCTGGTACGTTTGGTATTTTTCCCTTTATGGGAATAATCCAATGGTCACCAGGGTTCGGTGCCAACAGAGCGACTGATAGTCTACACGCAAGGCGATTTAATTAAAGTTTCTCACAGTCAAATGTGACAAACAATAAAAAATAAGTAGTCTTGTTTTTCCATACTATTCTATAATCCTCTTAATCTGATCATAGACTGCATTTATAGTAATAGTTAGGTAGGGATTCAAATCTCAGTAGTGTGTAAATCGATACGGATTCTTAGATGTGGATATATTTATGCTATGTCAGAACTTCATCCCTAACCCCTTAGTGTGTAAATATGCGTACAGTCCGGTTGGGTAGCAAGACATGGTATACCATCTGGCTCAATTTACCAACAAACTATATTATATATATGCGTATAACCTGAACAGGTAAGACGTGGTGCTAATATATCATATATATATATAAAAAATTATATATAACACACGATTCAGAAGTCGAATGGTATAATCAATAATGATGCATTCTCAAATGGTTTGTGTTTTTAGTTAGTAAAAATATGTTATTTTTTTCATTTTTGATATTGTTTCTTAGTTCCGCGTTTTACTACCCGTTCGGTTTATGCGGTTATGTACAAATTACGCAAATGATTTTAGGGATTAGGAAGGTTAAATTTAAAGGAAGTGTAGCTGAATTGACGTGGAAGTAGAGTGGAAAAACCATTTAGGGAAAACCACCCTCAATACAGCCGGCCTAATTTCGAACCCGATCTCCCCGTCATCGGAAGTCTAGGCTACTCCGAGATTAACGTGTCAAATCATGCGACCACAGAAACGGCTTTAATTTTTAATTAAAATAATAAATGTCAAAATAGTAACAGTTCTTATCGATCTATCTATTTTGACGCACTATAATATTATCAATTAATTTAGTCCGGGGGAAAAGGTGAAAAATAAAAAGTTCGCCTGTTTATGGGTTCCCAATTAATTAATATTTAGGCTGGTACTTCTTTATAATTTTGGCAAAATTTACTGTAGGATAAAGTGTGTGGTCTGATGAGAATCCATGAAGTGACATGCGATCTCCATTTCCAAAATGGTTTCGCACCCTTGGTTTATGGTGTCACTCTCGTGTTAGACTAGCCTGCTGATGACGGAGAGATCAAGGTTCGAATCCCGTCCGGGTATGCTTAGGGTGGTTTTTGCTAAATGATTCCCACTCTCCTTCCACGCAAATGTGGGTAAAATACCTCTAAACTGCTTCCTTCCTCATCAGTACCCCCATTAGAGTAATTATCATATATGCGTAAACCTGATCAGGTAGTAAAACACGGTGATAAAAATTCATATATTATCAAGTTACATAGGAAGCACCCGCCCGGTGGCGTAGTTGGCTAACGCGCCAGTCGTGTTGAGCTCGACCGCCGAGGACGGGGAGATCGAGGTTCGAATCTCGGTCGGGTGAACTGGGGGTGGTTTTTCCTAAATGGTTTTCCACTCTCCCTCCACGCAAATGCGGGTTCACTTCCTCTAAAATTCAACCATCCCAATTCCTAATCCATTAGAGTAATTAGTACTTAAGCGTATAACCCGAACGGGTAGTAAGACGCGGTGCTAAATATACATAGGAAGCCATAAAATATCAAGTTCGCTAGGTAGAGGTCAATCCTAGTACCTTGTGCGTGTGTGTGTGAGAAAGAGAGAAAGAGAGAGTGAATATAACCTCCCGGTTTTATTTGGTTACATTGCATGATTGTGAATCAATATTTATTTTATGAAACCATGCATAAAAGATGCCTCCCAATTAAAACCTGGAACGGAACCGTATATGTTTAATGAGATTTCTGTATTTTTTCTCACATCATCAAAACCTCCGCTCTGGACCCCAGATTACATTTCGCGCATTCTTAATAATTTAATGCTTGTTTTATACGGGAAAGGGCTATTTTATTTTTTTGAAATAAAAATTAAAAAATAATAATTTCTTCCATTATTTATACAGGTATTTACTAAAAAAATATATATATACATGCCAAAAATATATCCCGTTTTCCGGCTTCGGTGGCTGAATGTTCTAAGCCAAGGCGTCACTCTGCAATAGACTGAACTGTGGATGACGGGGAGATTGAGGCTCGAATCCTGGTTGGGTTTAGGCTATTTAGGGTGTTTCTTTCTAAATGTTTATCCACTCACTCTCCACGCAACACTTCCTATATATGTAACCTTCCTCATCCCAAACCTATTAGCGTAATCAGTACAAAAGCTTATAACACGAACGAGTAACTAACAAAGCTCACGTTATTATAATATAAATATATTTTAATGCGTTCAGCACAAGGGCCTATAACGACTTAATATGGGCTAAGGTTAAGGGCTTAGAAGGGCAATAGCTTTGATAGAGTAAGGAAGAATCTTTAGCAGTGAACTAAACTGAGATTTAATGGTTGAATTTCCCATAAACAGCGACCAAGAGCGATGCGAATATAATGTCTTGGACCACGTGATCATTGGTATGGAGCTATCCGTCGATAAAAAAATTTCCCGCTACCAAGTCTCAAACATAATATAATATTTTATTTATTGTTAATTAATATGTTTAACAAACTATTTATTAACACCTTTATTTGATACATTAGATCAACTTGGAGGAAATGCACCCTCGTTAGCCTATAGAGAAGACGGAAAATACACAGTAAAAATAATATTTTGAGAACCACATCCAGTCATCGAAAGGGATTCGGACCCCGACATTGCCGTCTAAAGGCAATCTTGTATATTGCGAGCCTAGATCCTAACATCACGTGGTCATCAGTCTATAATCATTGTTACCACATTTAACTCAATTTTTATCACTTAGGTAATTTTTATAGAAGCTTGTAACCATAAAATCTCACATTTAAATAAATTCGATACCCGCCTCAGGGGCGTCGTTTGCTAACGCGCTAGTTTCCTGTTGAGCTAAACTGCCGAGGACGGGGAGATTGAGGTTCGAATCTCGCTCGGGTGAACTGGGGTGGTTTTTCATAAATGGTTTTCCACTCTCCCTCCACGCAAATGAGGGTTCACTTCCTCTATATTCAACCATTGTAATTCCTAACCCACCAGCGTAATTAGTACTCAGCGTATAACCCGAACGGGTAGCAAGACGCGGTGCTAAGTATTAATAAATTTGAAAGCCAAACCAGGTTTACAAATCCATACTCATAAGTGGTCAAATCACTAAAAATAATCCAGTCTTATGATTTTGAAAGTAAATAATAATAATTATTATTATTAGCACCGCGTTTTACTACCCGTTCGGGTTATACGCACTTACGCTAATGTGTAATGGTAGGGTGATTGTGAGATGAAATGGAGGACCTACAGTTTAACGTGGAATCCAAACTACGGTGGAGGTCTGGCACTCCTCACATTCACAAGTTGTTATTATTACACGTCTTGTCAGAGGTGAAGGAAGGGTTTGGCAAGCAGATAAATCTTGTGCCGGGACCGAGGATTGAACCCCGGACCCTCAGCACAGAAGTCTGACACCTTACCCCTAGACCACCAGGTCACCTACAAGTAAATAATTACAAGACAAAAAAAATCATGGTGTTAGTCAGTTCACGTGGTTTTACATGATTATGCTGTTCGCATTGCTATACAAATTATATAAAATTTATTTTTTATACTTTAGTTTAGGCCTTGTGAACACAGACAAGATGATAATATACGAATTTCTGCAAAAAATTCTTGGAGAAAAACTAAAATTAGGACAGTTAACGTAACAAATATTAATTTTTAATATAATTTTAAATTTTCCAAGGCTAGAATAGTTTAAGACGCGACTCCCACCCCTCTAACAAGGCGCCTCGGTTATCACTCTCTTCTCCCGACACTTGAGATGACCCTTATCTTGGTAATTAAAACAAATTATGGGGAATCAGCCAATTTTAAATTAACCTATTAATCGTCTAGCAGCTTGCAATGTACACTATGCAATAACAAAATATAGATCCTATTTTTAATTACTATTTAGCTAAAAGAATTTCTTAGGGTTTAAATTGTGCTTATATACAATCCAATTTTCATAGAAAAATACTTTTAAGGGAGGGAATTGCTGCCAAAATTGATAATGTGCTACTATTTTGTTGGTGTTATTTTATATGTAGGCCTATTGATAATGACAGATCAACTGACGTACGAATACGTGGAACTATATTTAATATTCTTTATAACTATCGGACTCTTCCTAAGAAAATTATATTGTATCTTATTCTTAAATTTTTTAAGGATGACAACTAGACGAGGGGATCGAACCAGAGTCCTTTAATTCATCGTGCTAGCTATCTGCCCACTGAGCTATCCAGATATCGTCTCAAGCCTAGGGTAATGGGTTCACTTATAATTTTAAGACAGAGTCTGAGATTCCACTTGTGAAAATTATCAGCTACTATGAGCTATCATTCATACCACAACCACCAGTGACTCGGGAGCCTTACCCAAGTCGTCCCTGGTTCGAATTCCGTGTCTAAGAGTTTTTTACAATTTCACGAATATAATGTTTAATGCGACTGTATTTCTAACCAACGATCGTTTCCACATTTCGTGCGTTATCTTGTCACTGTGGTGATTAGTGAATAAAAATGAACGCTTCTCTTTGAAAGTAAGAGTAGGTCTAGATTTTCCTAGAACAGAGTGTAATATAATGCCCCTGTTTTCAACGTAACTGGCAGGGAAGTATGATGTACTGTACGGAAAAAGTATGCGTAATATATTTGTCATTTTTGAAAACACTTAAAACTATATGACAAATAAACAGTCGTAAAAACTTTTTTACTGTAGTAAAAAAAAAATACAGAAATTTTATTGCCTCAGACCATCATAAATTCTAGTGGGATCACAATTGTTTATGTAAACAAACGAGTTGGCCTTTGGCTATGCATAACTTCCAGTTAATTCAAGCGTGATACTAGCACTTGTTTAAGGGAGTATTCCACTTTGGTCCACTTCTCGCGTCAAGTTCACACAATAACGCGTTTACAATACTTTACGAGCCTTACACATTCCACTTTTTTGCATAAGAAGGACCTTATCTGACAGCTAAAATAAGCTACTAGATCGATTCTCAAAAATTGCAAATATTTATAAACAATCATTTTATCTAAGTCCTGATTCCAGTGTGGTTACTCATTAAATCCATGCCACTGGATAAAGGCAGACAGATTTTATATACCTGCATCAACATTCACAAGGAGAAAACACAGAATGAGCAAAAAAATATATACATGGTAACTATCAGAGATTTGATCGTGGTCTCTCCATCTTAATTTTCCCCCTCGCCCCTAACCTCTGAGTAGCACTTAAAAATGTTAGCTACTGCACCCACTCTGCTACAGTTCAATTTTCATATTAAGGGCATTTTTTTTTAAAAAAAATTCCCACAACTTTTTTTGCAGTAAACATTTATAATATTTTATCATATTATTAATATTATTTCATAATTATTGATAATATCTATAAAATGTGACAGCTGCAGATCATTTGACTTGAAGTTTGAATACGTTAAAGTAGATATAATAACTTTTCGAGCAGTCCTATGAAAATTGAACTGAAGTAAATACCTTATTAGGGAACATTAATATACTAAGATCAATGTTATGTGTACATTTTTTGTATGAAAAACACTATTTAAGTTGAGAACAAAAGTAAAAAAAAACTAATTTCAAGGTAAGTTTTATGCACCAAAGAAAATCGAAATAATTTTTAAAAGGAGTTTTTAGTGGAGGAAGAAGGCCAGCTCGGAGGAAACTTTAAAATAAACACCTTAAGGACCTTACCTACCTGTGACGTCACGGCCGATCAAGATAGGATTTCCCATGTCAATTAATTTATGTTTTACTCAGCGAGTTTTAAAGATGTAACGTTGAAACAAAAACCATAAATTCTTAAATAGTTCTAAAAATAGTCCTACAGTGTCACACCATTATTATTTTTATCTTGTTAGTTTTATTGTAAACGTGTTTTTTATAAATCCTCTACAACTTAGACTGTATGTAGATTAAAAAAGTCCTTAGTAGCATACATCTATCTATAATAGGAAACAAGAAAAAGGTAAAATTAAAAAACAAGCCAATGTTTTCAAGGCTCAAATATTAAAGTGAATGTGTAAACTCGTCAGAAGAAGAGGGAAAGGATTATCAGCACATAGACAAGAGCCTTCTAAGGCCGAACTTCCCATTTTATTCCCTCTCTTTCTATTTTGTACATTGGCGTATAAGTGTGATAGTGTTTAGACTGTTTAGACGCGTCAAGTTAAGATGCAGCCCGCCTCGCATAATACCTTCGGGAACTACAAGAAGGCAACGTCGTTAAATATCTACACTGTTTCGGCAAACTTTGTTTGAAATGCTATACAAAGGAGACAACTTCTCTTTCAGAATGATTTTGACAAATTTCCCCTTGAGCATGTGCATTTTCTGAACAAATTTATTAGACGTATAATTGTAAGGATATATTTATGGCGTCATATTCCTGTCACGCGATCAGTGCTCGGTGTGTTTGTAGATCTGAAAATGATACGCGGCACCCACGTTTCCCATTGGTCTATTTGTTAGTGTTTTTTTATGGGGAGGGAGTGTAGAGGGAAGGTGTTAGAAGTCAGTCGTTTGTTTTAAAATGAAAAAAAAACAAAAAAACAAATTAAGCTATGAAATAAAAAGGGATGTTTGTAGAATGAATTAATAATAATAATATTGCGCGTCTGGGCTACATCATTCGCAGCCCAATTTGTGGAAATATTAGCCAGTACTAATGTACTGTTGCCGAGGGGAGGCCCGAATGTACTAATCGTACGTACTTACCGTGGAGTTTGTTTTTTCCATGTCCAGATGCGATGAGGGGATGATGCTAGCGAGTATGTGAGTGTGGAATATGTGGAGACACTTAAACCTAGCCAACCGATCAATGTGACCGCTGGGTTAATATTCCCCTCTCAGGAAAAATACCCCAAGGTACCATACGGAATTGAACCCGGGATCCCTAAGCTCGTAGACAGGTGCGCGCTGACTACTTCACCAAGGGTGTCGGTTGGAGGTTGAACTAATGTGACGATATCGGGTCACGCGTGTTGTGTGTTCCCTATTTATGTATTACCGTATCCGTACGCTCCAGATTTATATTTTTACTACTATGATATGAATTAAGAATTTTGAATTTACAGGAAATGTACACAAATTTTCATGAAAGAGGAGGGAATTTTTTTTAGAAAAAAACAAACCATTCTCAATTTACCCGCCCCGATTCAATTCATAATGCCCCTCCCTCCCCTTCCCCGTGACCTTGACGTATTCACCATCATTTCATGTTAGTAATACGTTTATTTGGCTGTTTACTTGATGCGTTATCTAGTAGCAATACCTATATTTGTCTTTTTATTTTGTGCGTTGTATATTAGTAATAATTATACTTTATGTCCTGTCTTGTATTGATAATTTATATTTAATTGCATATTTGGTACGTTATCTAACAGTAATAATAATACTTGTCTGTATTTAACAAACAATCTAATAGTAATAAGTCTATTAATGGACTTTTTTCGCCTTTCCCCCTTAAGTAATAGTTGATTACTCCAGGAAATTACCGCAGCGTAAATATAACGTATTTAACAGAAACTGTGCTAGTAATGCTAGCATAACAGCATTGAAGGTGTTTCTATTCATAGTGCCCGATCTAATAACTAATTGGCAAAACTATCCGCGCTGGAAATGGCGGTGGTTTAAGGGGGACACCAATCGCATGGTCACTTTGTCCCCTCAATATATCGCCTCACTGGACTTTAAGGCTACTTATGTGATTGGGTTAAGTTAATAGGTTGTGTGAGCGGAATAATTCAACAGTGGGGAAAATCTAATTAATGGCGAACAGGAAACTGCTGCGGCGACACTCGGCAACTAATTAACGTTTGTGAGTCCGTTATTTTGTTGTTGTGAAGTATCTTTACAATGTTCTACGATCGATGATTAAACTTATTTTTTTATTTTTGTAAATTTTTAGCACTGCTTTTTTGTTTGTTTTGTTATCACCACGTCTTCCTGCTTGTTCAGGTTATACGCATATATTATAATTACTCTAACGTGGCTGGGATGAGGAAGGAAACATTTTAAACGTAATTTTCCCGCATTTGATTAAAAGTAGAGTGGTGAACCATTTAGTAAAAACCACCCTGGGTAGACCTGACCGGGAGTCGAACCCCGATATCCCCGTCATCACAGCCCAGTTCCAACACGATAGTAACGCATTAGACCAAAGCGGGCTGATTTACAGTATTTCTCATTAGGGAAATTACTATGCAATTAATTAAAATTCACACCCTCACAGGTGGTCTTGCAGTCCTAGCGTCAAACTTCTTGTATTGTGGGTAATGGGGAGGTTGCAAGCACTATATGTTCGACTTACCCAAAGCAAGTTAGTAAAGTGAATGTTTACGAGTGAGAGTTGAACTGTGGTCCTGCCTGCTTGGAAGCCAGAGAGAAAGACCGCGTGACCTGCCCTCTAGCGCCACACACGGCGGGCCCAGAGTTCAAGAGCGCGCGGTGACGTTAGAGTGACGTCATACTCTACAATAGAGATATTTATCAAGATATCCTAGAATAAATTAAACTATTTTACCTTCTAGAAGATGTTATTATTTTAGGAAGTCGTAGAAAATGATTGTATTTCAACTGTGAAGCTTTAAAATGTTGGTTTAACATGCATTTCTTTATTTATGTTTCAAGCTCCGCCAAGGATGGTCACATCAAGTAAGTTGTTCCTTGCTGCACGTTTTGTTTTTATTGATGTACTATAGTCTATTTTATCTCAAGGTCAAATTACGTTACAAAGCATGAGTGAAATGATGTATTTTTCTTTCCGTCCATAGTTGATATCAGGTCTTGGTGGGTTTCTTTTTTGTGAAGTTTTTATGTGGAAATTATGGCGGGCACAGTACGCATGCGCACTTCACCTATCTATACCAGTTTCTGGCTTTGTTGCCTCTTGAAACTATAGTAGTACTTTGGTTGTAAGCTCCTTTTATAAATACAAACAGATTTGTTTGCGGTCAGCATTATACACATTGCGATATATATATTATTAGAGTTGATTTAATTATAAATAATATATAATAGTGACAGCTGTAGATTTAAACTAGCAATCATGGTATTAAAATGGAAATTAGGAAAATAATTTATTTCCAATGTTATATTTATATATATATAACAAAATAGACTGTTTGGTAAAAATATATATACTGTATGCATGTTTACCAAACAGTCGTTCTATTTTGAATTTTATAAATGCACAAACTTCATATTTTATACTATTTGGATTACTTAAGCTGCATATAGTGTTCGAAACTCAACGCCCAAACTGCACATATAGTTTGTTTGAACCGTAAGTAATACAAAATCCCTGTACACTTTTTACCGGCAAACTATGTTATTACCATTAATTGGGTGCAAAGTACCTGCGTACAGCACTGGGAGGGCAAAGCTGCGCAAGCACGCGTGTACAACAAGTTGCATAAGAGCTAGACTCGTGGCACTGCACACCTCGACATCTTGGATCACGGCAGCAGAACATATCACAATATTAATAGTAAACGACCCACCAGTCCATCTATAATTGGGAATACATTCTGAGGGTCATCATTAATGGTCCTACATCACAGAAAGTTCTTTCCATTATTACATGTGCAGTGCCGCGCGCCTAACGCCTATGCAACCTGTTGTACACGCATGCTTGCACATCTTTGCTTTCCCGGAGCTGTATACCGAATCTTTGAACACAATCTAATGATATTAGCATAGTTTCCGGATGTAATTGCTTAGGGATTTTGTATTACTTTTGGTTCAAACAAATTATATGTGCAATCTGGGCGTTGAGATTCAAACCCCCTGTATATAATATTAATATACTACTATATATATATTTATATATAATACACACATTAAGTGATCCAAATATTACAAAGTATATACAGTATATACAGGCCTTTTTGTCCAATTTTAAAAAAGTCATAAACAGAATTGCCAAGCAACAAGTTTAAAATACATGTTTCGGTGGCTGCCATAGTCTAACGCTCACTCTCGCAATAGACTATACTGCCGATGTCAGGGAGATTTGGGTTCGAATCCCGGTTGTGTGTACAGAGGGTGGTTTTCCCTAAATAGGTTTTCAATCTTCTTCCACACAAATTTTCGTACACTTCCTCTAAATTCAATCTTCCTCATTCCTAGTTCATTAGCGTAATTAGTACATATGCGTATAAACTTACAGTTAGTAATACGCAGTGCTAAAAAAGTTTAAAATACAAATTTTATTACTACTATTATTATATGACTTAACTGACTAAGCATTTCAACAACAGATTAATTTACTGTCACATTTCAATTTTGAAAGTCAATAATATAATTTCTCTTATCTGAACTAACAAAATAAATAAAACTATTTGTACTCACATAATCAAAATAATGTTAGTTAATATCTAGTTCCCATAGCAGTGGAATCAGTTAAAATGTATTAATTTGTATCCTATGTTGGTAGTGCGTTTGCCTTATGAAATAGTGGTACTCGGATTCGATCCCCGGCACAAAATTAATTGGTGTATTTGGGGATTTCCCAGTTACAATTTATTGGTTAACGGCTGGGAGAAGGGATACTGTATAAAGTTTAGAGTTGAGTTAGTTTGTAAGTTGGGTGCTGTTATAATAATTCTGTTCAGAAAGTTAATGTTAAATATCCACAGTTAAGAAAAAATATTTTATGAGACGTTATGTTTCAACTGAAAATGTCACATTTTATAACTGTTAAACACCACATTCTGAAAAATAATATTATGTATCATTCATCTTTTATTTAACTTTCTAACGTCATTATGTGCATTCAAGTGGATACAATACATCAATTTCTACGAAACTGGTTGATATAACCAATCAAAAAACTAGAATGTTGAGGTTGTGCAACCATTGTGACCATGAAAAACAAAACACACAGACTTATTGACGTAACAAAGGTTGTGTCGCCTTATCTGAAATGTTACGTGACCAAATTGTTATGAACAAAATAAAATGTCATTGGCAGGTTGGGCCTGTCTATACCGGTTGAATTCGATCTCCCGCTGGTTACAATGGGGGTGCTTTTTAT